>CM044958.1:10845976-12337651 GCA_024516035.1 Bactericera cockerelli | reverse complement strand
CGTTTTTGGATTTAGATTCAGTCAAACCTTGGAATATAAGAGAAGAAGTTTCAGGTCAAGTTTACTCTGTAAGGGAAAATAACCTCTCTGGAAGAGAAATTATAGGGTTCTGATTTTTTACTATGGAAAGGCATGTGATGTTTACACCAGATTTTTATCATTACCAGGTGGGTCAACTTTGGAATCTTGCATGGAACTACCGTGTTTGTGATATATTTCTGGGAAAAAGTTGTCATGAAACATATTTAAAGACAAGTTTGAGTTTTTTAAACAAAACAGGGCTGGAGATATTGTACATTTGTATTTCAGAGGTTTCAGCAATATTTTATATATGAAAAATAATTGTATTGCTGTAAAAATGTTCAACAATTTTTTTGCCATTTGAAACAATTAAATTTTATAACCCTTTTATAGCAAATCCTGTATGTCTGTACCAATGTAAATTTGTTGTTTGAAAATCAATAAACATAATAATTTTGAACATAATATTTCATTGTATATTTTTTTGTTCAAATAATTTAATAATGGATAATATCATAATAAATACATAATTTTACATTTGAATAAAACAAAATAGATAGGTACCTAGCAAATATTTAAATAATAATAATAACTATCTAATCTATGGGTCAATGAAGAGATTAAAAGGAATGTAGCTTTAGTAAGTCTAGTTGAAAACATGGTTTAATGAAAAAGGCGTTTATCTATAGTATAATAAGGTGGCTATCCAAAATGTATGTATAATCTAGCCTATGTACGGCATGAAGTTTTATATAACCTATACATACAATATTCTAGAGACATCACCTTTCCTAAAATTTGAGTACAATAAATCAAATATTTAATATGAGAAGTTTCCTTTTAAATAATTAATTTATGTGCTGTCTCATTTTAAGGGAGCTTGTCAAGCAATATCAAAAAATATATATTTTATTGATTTAGTAACTTGATAATCTTATTGAAGGTCAATAATATTAAGGAAAGCATACTTTAAAAAAATAGATGTCTCTCTAACATCTATAATAATAAAGAACGGCTTAAAATAAAAAAAAACCTGTATTCTTTAATTCTTGGGGGATTAAGTTTAAAAAAAAAAAAAAAAAATAGAAAAAAATGGTCAGAACATATGGATATTAGCCAGGACAACCAATCCTGTATCTCAAGAACAGTATATTGTAGCTGAATAAAATTTATTGCAATGAATTTATCTCAATAAAGCCTTTGAAACAATATGCCACACAACATACCATTCTATTTAAGATTTTAAAGATGGTATGTGCCCAGCCTGACTGAGGCAGTACAGGCAATTTTTTGGCTGAAACTTAATCCCTAAAAAAATTAAGGAATATTGGTTTCAGTCTTTTTCTATATTTTCAGCTGTTCTTAAGATACATGGGATGGGACTTTATGGACACCCTGTATAAGCAATATAAATAGATATTTATGTTCTCTGAGTAGCTATCATAAAGGGAACATGATAATATTTTCTAAATAAATAAGAGAGTAAAGAAAGAGAAGAAATTGAACAATAGCAGAGACTCATGTTCTAAATACCTATGAACTTTTTGTGAATTATTTTTATAACTTTCCTCACCTTGCTTGGCCTAGTTATATTTTATGGCAGTTGAAATCCAAGAGGTATCTGTCAAAAGTTGAGACATGGGTACATACTTTTAATTCTATAAGAAGAGTACATAATTGGCTAATCTATTCCAGTGAATTTAACATGAGCAGCTGTTTTAAAAACTTTGGTTTGACTTGTTTCTCTGATCTCACCTGCCAGGAACATTTCATCTACAACAGTGTAGACCTGTAAATAAATAAATAGACTTTGTTACTTATTAACTATGAGAGATAAGCTTTTTCATGAAACCAAATTATTAACATAACATATTTCAAATAATTTATGTAATTAGACTGAAGATAAAAATTAAAAAGGTGAAACTGAGTACTGCAACTTTCTGTGGAAGCAAAAATTCTATCTAATGTTTTCTTGTGGTTCAGCACTAGACTTGTAATTGAAACAATCTGGCACATGGATACATGATCCATGGTTTAATTACAAAAAAATCTGTATAGCTTTTTTACATACCTTATAAAAATTGAACACCAAATCCAGTTCACACACATTATGGAAATACTCATTGAGGACCTCCACAAAGTTGTGTATTGCTTCCAGGTAACATAAGTTGTTGTCATTTACATCCACACATATGCAGAAATAAAGACCTGCATACCTTCTGTATACAATTTTGAAATTTCTGAACTGTAATCAATTAAGGGTAAAAAATAATAAATTACTCTAAGTGTGATTAGAATGACTACTCTTGATAGGTTAAAAAGTTTCAAAAATCTCATCATATTTTTCATAAAAAATCAATTGAGACACTGGGTCTTGTGTACTGAACTTAGGTCCAAATTTTGACAAGTATCTATGTGAATACAGTATGACTACTATCCACAAACCCAGGTCTTCATGAATTTCTTAGGTAACTGGTTTTCATCCACCCTCATAACCAATGGTTATACATATCTTAAAAATGTATCAAGAATAATAAATCAAGTTAACATTACCTCAACAAAATTGGTGTGTTTAGCATCTCTGACAGTGACAACTGCATGGACTTCTTCAATTAGCTTTTGTTTTTCATCATCATCAAAGTTCATATACCACTTGGCCAATCTTGTTTTTCCCGCCCTGTTCTGAATCAATATGAATCTGATCTGTGAATTAAAACAAAAAGGTGACATTAATTTATTAATCACTTGTAACTTTAGGGTGGAATGGAAAAGTATCCTCATTGTAAATAGGGATCAAGAATGTAATTTAGACATACCATCTGTAAGAAGACCTTTTGAGTATTTTTGGTAACAAAGAGATTGTGTTGTCTGTTGGGGACGTCTTAGCAAAAAACATTGTGGTCATCATTATTTATAAACCACAAACCCCTGAAGATATTATACTAATTAATTCATGGATATGTTATCAATAGGTACCTCAGAGGGCTAATACCTCATAACATGAAATTAGGAGCATTAGATTTTTTAAGATATTAGGTTTATTATGTGCAGGTAGCACAGGTAAATTCTCAACTTTGGAGGCCTGAGACTGCTCAAAGATATAAACTCGAGACAGGCAATGAAAACATTGGAGTATGAATTGAATTGGTTCCATAAATTTACATCTCACCATTTCAGGAGTCTAGAAGGCAGGATGCCTGATGACTTCTTGGGTTTATTAGTTCAGCAGATGAACAGCAAAAGGGGAGAAATAAAGGAAAAAGGGGCGAATCAAGAGTGATTATAAATATAAATTCTATTAAGAGTGAGATAAGATTGCTAGGGTGAAGAAATATTAGGTATAAGGTAGAAAATATAAATTTTAAAATTCCAACTACAAATACAGCTAATGGGCTAGTGCAGCAACCAGCAACCAAAAATCAAAAGTACAAATTGATTTTTTTTTTTGTCAACAATTTTCTTAGTTTCAGAAGTACCCAATATAAAATGAAGAGCGCTAGTAATCGAGGGAAAAAGTCCCACTGACAAAAAAATCCCTCTTCTTATCACTTTATCAGAAGTTGCTTGTGAACTTGTGATGTGAAATCGAAAATGTAAACAAGTGGCAAAAAAGTATTGGAGAAGGGGAACGAGAATACGAGAACTGCCACTCCAGCCAAAAATCAAATTTCTGAAGTCTTGTAATTTTGTGTACTAATTAATTTTAAGGGATATCTATTTTAAGCCGAAACTGAAATAAGTGTGATTAAACGCCATGTTTCAAGTGTGTTAATCAAATTCTAAGGTTCTGTAATCCCTGGGTAACTTATGAATGTACCAATTTAATTTACATGTCCCATATATACATTGCTGGTAAGTAACTTCTGAAAAGATAAGGAAAACATCAGTGATGTGATTGTTAAAACTGTTAGTTAAAAGGATTCATTGTTTGTGGGTGAAATGAGACAGTAAAAAAACTAGAATTTACTTATTCTACCTCAGTATTCAGCCGGCAAGAATGAAGGGTAGGATGGTATGAGAATTCACAATAATATTCTGATAAGAATTCATAACTACTTGTACAGTCATCCAAGAAAACAATACTTACTAGACCTCAAAGCTATAATAACAAGTAAATATCCCCAGAATTTTGAATGGATCACTTATTCAGAGAGGTTTTGTGACCACTAAATGTATAAGAAAAGTGAGACCAAGTAAAAGAAATACAGCTGATCTTAATTTTAATATGACCTGACAAGAATATTGAACTTATGACCAAGAAGTTCTTAAGCTAGGTGTGGAGCTGAACCAAGTCTAATTAAAAAATACACTGCCAATTTCAGACCTTGTGAATAGTTCACATTGTATACACTTGGCAATTTTTTTATATATCAACTTTCCATTATCACTATATTCTGAATTTACCATTCAAATCACTTTTAAGGGTACCTATCTCCTAAAATTTGTAACTTATTCTCTTCAAATTATTGTTTTTAAGGTAGAATAACATTTTACTAGTTTTTCTTTACTCATGCAAGGTCTATATCTCCAAGTTGATGAATATAAAAATGGGACCTTCTGCAATAGGTACCTCTTTTTTAACAAAAAAATTGTTGAAATCCATTTGGTAGTTTCTGAGATTTGCATATAGTAAAAAATGCAAATGACAGACAGACTTACAGACACATCATTAAAGTTGTTCTGATAGTTCATTAAGTTCATATTAAAGATCCAAAGTAATGTGAAGTATATGTAATATTTTATATAAAACTAGAATTCTTTAAAAAATTCACTCACCTACTTCAGTTTTGCCTAGGCTTGTTGGCATGATTAAGCAAGGGATTCCTTCTTCAGTTTTACATGGACTATAATAACTCAGAGATTCTTAATACTCCTACTTTCCTGGCAAGGGCTTAAAAAATGTTTCAAACTGATGTATTTATTAATGACAAAGTAGTAAACATTCCATGAATAGTTAAAGTAAAATATGAATTTTATGTGGTGTAGCTCAATGTTTTTCTATAGACAAATAACTACTTATTTTTCCTCTAGAGGTATTAATGGACCCTGGACATCAAAGTATAGAGCAGAAAATTTCCTGCTCTTCTGGGGATTCAACCCAGGTGATTAGGTGTACAAGCTCTAGGCACTACACCACTCAGCCATGGTGACTGTATAATGGTAGTTTGGTTTTAACTATAAAATACTCTTGGATTGAATATAATATTCCAAACATCAAATTTGATCAATTTACATACTTGGAATTTTAACATACCTAACTATAAAAACATTAAATTAATCAAAAATGATATATTATCTTTTTCAGACTTTCCCGTAAATCAGCATTGCAATGTTACCATTATCTCAACGGACCTTTCTAATGGTGGCTACTCTCACAACAACTATGTTCACAGACTAAAAGACAGAGTCAGCAACTATGTTAGAATTATATTTGCTGATAGAAATTCCAGGAACTTGTTCCTGTTTTTGCTACTCAATTTCTCATTTGCTTTTGTTGAGTTAATCTATGGCTGGTGGTCAAACAGTTTGGGACTCATATCTGATTCCTTTCACATGTTCTTTGATTGCACAGGATTATTGGGTATGTATTATATGAAACTTCTAACAACAAGCGCGCGATTAGCTCAGTGGTTAAGCACTTGCTTGCCATGCGGAAGGTCCCGGGTTCGAACCCCCGCGCCGACAAAAATTTGTATTCTTAATTTGGTTACAATTGTTTGTAAGGGATACCTTCCAGTGCGCTCGTGTTGACCCAGCACCTAAATGGGAAGTATTGTGTCACTTCTTGCCCATCAGAGGGGAGGCATACTACGGGATGGGCAGGCTACAACACAGACCACAAGCGTCTACAGTAGCTCCTGTTTCATGGCTACGAAATAAAAAAGGCTGTGAAACACTCATCTATAAAAAAAAAAAAAAAAAAAAACAAGGGTCTCTTTAATTCTATGCCACCAGCATGTGGGGTTCTGATTTTTTTACATCTAGCCCCCCCCCCCCCCCCCCCAAATCCTGGCTATACCCATGTTATAGCCCACTTCCCAATCATCCACAAAAGGGCAGATCCAAACATTCAAAGTACAGAGCCAAAAATTCTGACCCCACTGGGATTCAAACCTGAGTCACATGGAGTGCAAGCTGGCATGCTACCACTAAGCTAAGGTGGAATGGTTATGTGTAAATAAAATTGTTGTTGAGAAATAATAACTATCTATTTTTCAGGTGGTCTTGTTGCATCAATCATTACCAAATGGAAAGCAGATGACAAGTTTTCCTTTGGTTATGTCAGAGCTGAAGTACTGGCTGGCTTCACAAATGGGATCTTCCTGTTCTTTGTTGCAATATTCCTCATGTCAGAATCCGTTGAGAGACTGATAGAGCCACCAGAGGTGAAACATGAGAGGATGTTTGTTGTGAGTGTGCTAGGACTGTTGGTTAACTTAGTTGGAATATATGCTTTCCAACATGGCCACAGTCATGGAGGTAAGAAAAAGTCTTTTTTCTTATTCACAAATATTTATTTCCATATTTTTAAAATATTATTGATTTTTGATATTTTTAAAAATATCTTTTACAGATGAAGTCTTAGCATCTTGTAACTAGAGGTGACTATTTACAAAAAATATGTTTAGTCTACTAGCATGTAGGTTGACTTCTGGGAAAACATATGATACAGTTGAAGTTCAAGAGTGTATGAAATTTAAATCACCTAATAAGAATCAATACTAAACTTTCATATATTAATCTCAGGTGGCAGTCATGGTCACAGCCATGGTGGTGGAGGGGGACATGGCCACAGTCATGGGGAACACGATGCTAACAACAGTCAGATCATGCGAGGTGTCTTCCTTCACATCCTCGCTGATACACTGGGCAGTGTCGGAGTCATTGTGTCTGCTATTCTCATGCACATGTTTGGTTGGATGATAGCGGATCCCATTTGCTCCATGTTCATTGCACTGCTTGTGATAGCCTCAATCTATTCCCTCATCAAGGAGAGTTTGCTGATTCTAATGCAGCGGTCACCACGTGAGCTTGACAATAAGTTGCCTTCGTGCTACCAAAAGGTTATGCAGGTGAGTCAATAATGTCAACTTTCAAGTAATATTATAAACTCTGTAAAAATTGCAATAGACTGTAGCAAGGTTAATTTATCATAATGTCGGAATGTGGTGGTAACTGTTTTTTTTTTTATTTATAATTCTTCCTTATTCAAGTTCAACTTTACAAATACACGTGTTGTCTAAAAGCCAAGGCTGCTCAATTAACCCCCCCCCCTTTGTTTCACAAAATGAGGAATATGTCTCATCTCTTGGTCTTTCATCAGTGAAGTCTTGATCATGTCCTGTGTTAAGTCTATGTCTATTTACTATCATAATTAATTAATTTCAACCCATGTTGTACATAATAAGTTAAAATGAAACTATTAAATATACTTATAAAAACTTTTTCCTCCACAATGTTGTTTCAGCTGGCGGGTGTGTACGGTGTTCATGAGCCACATTTCTGGACTCTCTGCAGTAATGTGTTTGTGGGAGCCATCAAACTGGAGGTGGCAAAAGCCGCTGATGCCAAATACATTGTGAGCCACACACAGTCAATATTTGCAAGTGCGGGAGTCAAACAAATGGTTGTGCAACTGGACTATGCGCCCATGTAGAAAGACTAAACCTTTGTGGCAGGGTGTTTCTGAGCGTATAGAATCCAACTCGAGTGTTTGACGATTGATATTATATTAGTATCCTTGTCATTGTAATCAGGCAGCAAAAAAAAAAAAATCCATCAGAATTCCCGACTAGAACCGTAAAAAGGCTAATAATTGACTAAGACGTCTAGTTTGAAATGAGTACTAAACGGTATAGAAAAAAAATGAGAATGTAGAAAAAATAAGAATCTAAACATAAAACAATTTTATTAATTGTCATAAAAAGAATTAAGCCTCCACTTCTCGTTATTATTAATGGGTCTCCACTTCCCATTATTAGTGCTGTGGTGAGTTTCTGTCCCTTTCACACTAATTTGCTCTGCTACTCATATATAGTGTGTAACCAAAACAAGGTGTAACATAATGCATGTCAATACTGAAACCACATGTTCTAGAGACCAATTTAGGGGGGTTCATTCTTTAACATAAATGGAAATTCGCACTTCTCTCTTCAGGACACGCCCCCAAAGTTAAATAAAAAGGTGGTTTTTAATAATGTATTTCCTGAACGGAATGTGTGATTCCATTAGGATGCTCATTTCATGTACGAGTAATTTAGACCGTCAAGAATAATTGGGGTCGTAGATGTAGGGATGTAGCTTTTTAGATGTTGATGGAAATAAAAAATTAAATTTTGATTCAAGAAACTTACATAAATTATGTGCATGTTGCGTCTCATCTTCGTTTTCGGGCGCAATGTTGTACAGAAAATAACTCGGGGTTTTGTAACCTTAAACTAACAGTCTGTTTTCAAAAGCTATGAAATCTACGCCCTGGTTACTTCTTCAGGCCTGGATTTACAGCAAATGAGCACTCATATATCATTAGGCATAGGCACTGACAAAAATTTCGTCAAAATCAGAAGTACCATGCAGAAATGCAGAATATACATTTAAAAAATATATTTTTATTGAACATTGGAGGCATGTCCTGAAGGAAGGAAGTTTAATTTCTACTTTGTTAGATGATGGACCCCCCCCCCCCCCTAAATTGGCCTCTAGAACATGTGGTTTCAGTTTGACATGCAATTTTGGAACACCCTTTGTATAGCTAGCCCTGAAACCGAACAACAGGCTATAATGACGACTAGCAAAAACATCAGAATTTTTGCAACTTGAAAAAAAGTGAGAAAAAAGAAAGAAAAAAAGCGTTCTAAAAAACACTCTGCCTACAAAAACTCTGTGATGATTTTATCTTCCCACTAGTTCTCTCGAAAACTTGACGAATTTATCAAACTGATAAGACAGAATGAAGCAAGATACTTAAAAACTGTATTTATATAAAGAATATTAGGGCCAGTACAAAATTATATCTTATTAAGTGATGTTAAAGAAATCCAAAGACGAAATATTTCACTCGTAAATACAGTTGTAAGTAGAAATAATCTTACTGGCAAGAATCTTACAAAAGAAATCACCAAGTCTGTCCGTTAGGTGTTACCTTGATAATGTACGGATTTCTGTATCATTATCCAGAGAATCAGTCCTTAGTATTCCTAGAAGTTGAAGTGAGAAATATTACCTCCTAATATACTCCATGTAGAAAATGAATTGCTATGTGTACCTAGATTACAATAAAATGCTTTGGACATGATATTGTAGATTGTCTAGAGCCTCGTTCCAGAGAGCTCTCTTTCTCAAATCATCTCTCCCTTTCATCTGTCAAATTTCGTTAAATTAAAATAACCCGAAATCAGGGAAATTTGGGGGTAATGAGAGTGAGAAAACTTTCTGGAACGAGGCTAAGGTCTCTAAACTTAACCATTATTGTATACTATCACATTCCTGTTTCTTCTGAAACATCTTTCTAAGACCAGCAAATTATTGTACATATTTTATTTAATAGGTACATACTATTTTTCATACATATAAATTCTCAAGTCAATTTTTCATAGTAATATGAAAATTAGAAGGGCCATAGTACTACTTATTAGTAAAATGTACCATAAATTGACACCATCATTGATGAATATAAATTCTTTGAGTCCTCTACCTATCTGTGCTACCCTGCTAACCATATGATGAACGAGCTCTCTGATAACTTTGTTTCTCACATTAGAACTAGGCATAGGTCTCAGGTTCTATTTCTGAATAAATATTTTTGCAAGTTGTTGTAAAGGCATATCTATAGCAGTATAGTTATGTACTTAACTGAATGCTCTGGTAAAGAGATTTTCTTTTAAGAAAGCTCTTTGGCTGTATGGAATGGCCTTGCCAAAAAAAAAAGAAAGCTCCATCCAATTTTTTCGCAGAGTAAAATAGGGGTGAGTAAATGTTGTAATATCTAATACCGGGTCCACACTAAGCGAACATTGTTACCTAACAATGTTCGCAGTGTGGACCCGGCATTAGAAAATGTTTTTACGATTTGTTTGAAATAACATTGTTAGCGAATATTGTTCGCGAACATTGTTAGCTAACAATGTTCGCTTAGTGTGGACCCGGCATAAGATAGAACTTGAAAGTTTTAAGAAACAATAATACATTATTTATAATGCTTGCTGAAGAGTTTCTTTAGTCTTTTTGTAACATAATTAAGTGGTCAAATTATAAAATAAAAGAGGAAAAGTCCATACATCACTGCAAATACCCGCCCACTAAGGTTTGAGAAACCGTGGACATTTATGTGCAATTCATATGAATATATCTTCTTTATTGAGTAAGAATTACCTATGCCAGTATTACATTAGTTTTTCAGTACATTTCTGAGGACCATTCCAAGAATTCTTTCCATTTCAAAAATTAGAAAATTTGGGATGGAACGATGGATTATGAAAAGTATCCATGATTTTAAATACTATTTATATATGTACCTTCCCTTCAATACCTTCATCTTAGAATTCACTGTAACGCCGGGATTCCATTGCGTGCAGCATTTTGTCTCACAATGTTTCATGCTCCACTCTTCCTGTAGAATCAAATGAGATCAAATCTCACTGACTGAAACATTGCTTTGCAACTATTTACAATACTTCCTTCCCATTCAAAATTTTAGACAAAAAGTTTCGGAACGTCGCGAAACAAAATGTTGTTCTCAGTGGAATCCCAGCCTAAGATAATTACATATTTCATGTCGTGTGTATGTTTTGAAAACATTTCAAGTCCATGTATATAAACGTGCCTTTTATATATCAAAGAATAGAAAATCATTTCGATTTTTGTACATACTAGATATCAACTTTATGATGAAAATATAAAAAAATTAACTATTTATAAGATTTTATGGGAAACAAAACAAAGTGGTGGTTATTTATTCCTCTCAATATTTTCAGTATAAATAGGACATAATGGAGACAAAGTCATTTGAGTTATCAATTTTAAAACAACATACAACTTCTCACTTTTCTGTTTATACTGATAATGATTGATAAAAAAAGACTGTAAATTCTTTCCTAGACAAGGAAAATCTGGGAGACGAAAAGAATTTTCAATCTGGACCAATTAGACAGTTGAACCACCAAGCCAAGGTACCTGGCTGAGCACTGAGAATCAGTTGGAGTGGTTTCAACATTAATTTAACCCCTAGCATGTTGTTAGGATTGGTTTTTCAAAAGAGCGTCCATGTAGAGGTTGCATTTGCCTTTGAGAACTTTAACAGCTTCCAGGAATAGCACATCTGGCTTGAGGGCTCCTACCGACTCGATTGTAACTGAAATAAAGAATTATAGATAATAACTTGGAAAAAGTAGTACATAAATAAGTTCTGGCCAAAGAGACTATTAGCGAGTAGTCTTAGCAAAGGACATAATTATGTAACTCTGGATACGAGTAGGACGGCTGGATTATCTTCAGCCTATTAAACACAAACATAAATTTTGAAAGACTACCTGAAAACAAGCCTTGTACCTTTTTTTATAACCTAGGTAATAGAAGGATTTGGTTCTGCCCTATAAGTAGTGAATACCAAAACTAGCTCGATTGATAAGGCGGCGGACTCGTAATCTGGAGGTCGGTTGTGGTAAGAGTCACAAGACTCACAAGTATGGCAAATTTTTAGCAAGGCGAGTTTGAGTAATTGTGATAAACACAAATATGAATTTACTAGCGGGCTGTAGCTCGCTTGGCGGGCCGAGGCATGGCCGTGAAAGCAAAAAAACCTTTTTCGCCAATGGCAGGTGTTGTAGTGGGAGTTTCAAAAAATCCCGTCTTATTGCACATCTAGACTATAAGACAAAGCTACCTACCAAATTTCAGCTTCCTAGGACTTACCAGTTCGGAGAAACAGTGATGAATCAGTGAGTGAGTGAGTCACAGTCAGTCAGTGAAACTCTCTTATATAAGTATAGATCTCACTTACAAATGAAATGGTCCGGAACGCGAGATACTTGGACCAAATCCTTCAGATCTTCCTCCCGGAACACATTCCTACTGCCGCTGTCGTACCGTGCGTTCTCCACTTTGGCAACTCGCTTTCCTGGGAATACAAATGATATTATGGAATAAGTATAAACAGTAACCTTGCCATATGTAAACCTTGTAAGAAATAAAATCCTATGTAAAATTGCCACCAGCTGCGTAGTCTCTAATGGAAGAATTCAATCAACAACTGAATGGACGATTTCTTTTACCATCAAATGGCTTGTGGCCAAGCGCACGTTTCAATTTACCCATTAGTAACTTTGCAGTTGATGACCGGTTCTAGGGATCTTGTAAACACCTAAAAAAACACGAAATCGGGAATTGGGAACGTTAGTTCCAAAAGGATTTGTCAAATTAGCGCTAATTTGGCGAATCCTTCTGGATAGTTAACATTTCCAATCCCCGGTTTCGTGTTTTTTTAGGTGTTTTTCAAGACCCGTAGAACCGGTCATGAGAGTTTATTAACTTTTAGGTATTTGATTTCTTCAGGTTGAAGCAAAAAAATGAACAAACCAAAAAACGATCCATTTTGTCAAACTATGAAAACATCTACTTTGCCTTTTCCCAAACCTTAGCAGAGGTCAACCTCATGGTTGAGGTAGGTTGGTTCTGTCACTCCTACTTCCATATTTAACGGATGAATGCCCTTCCTAACACCAACCCTTTTCAGTCTTACCTCGGCAGTATAAACAAGGTAACCCTGTTCAGGGAGCCAGCGCTAGCGATTTCTCTTGTCTTTTGGCCTCACATGACTGGTACTGTAGATATCTGCTTAACGTGCCCCAGCGAGATACTATGAAAAAAAGAATAATGGAACTTTGCCTGGCGCACTGCTGTGCGCTTAGACAGAATAGTATACAGTCCAGCGGTTCCCAACCTTTTTAGCTTGGGGGCCCAATAATATTTTTAAAACAATTTTACGGCCCACCCGTACTTATTTTGCACTATTTTAATATTATTTCTTGAGTTTTGGCCAGCATCTGCGGCCCAGTAGCGAGCTTCCCGCGGCCCAGTAGCGAGCTTCCCGCGGCCCACCGGTTGGGAACCGCTGGTATAGCCCTTGTTTATACTGCCGAGGTAACCTACTCTAGCTTTGTGAGGACAATTAAGGTAGTTGTAGAGTAGCCAACGATCAATGACGGTTTAACAAAATTGATATTGAACACTCTTTTTTATCTTCTATTTATTACCATCTGGCTTCTTCTCAATAGAAATTACACCAGGAGAAAACACATTCTTGAGTCTTTGTGCCATCTCGCCCTCTATCTCTTGCAATAATGTTACTCTGGGCAGAAGTCGGTAGAATGCAGTGGCTGTAACAAAAGAAATGGAATTCTCATATTTTAGACGTTTGTTTATATATTTTTATGAAGCAATGGATTCAATCAGTGACGTCATTGTTAAGATCACGTGATGCATAACGGAAACTCCCAGGAGAATTATCCGTTGACACCAGTGCCTATTTAGCAACTTGCACTAGATTCTTATCCACTGATTTGACTGAGCCCAGGAACTAGACTGAATTCTCTATCAGAAAATAACGGCAAAAACGTGTAGGAAGTAGATTACAGCTTATTGAAACATGAGTGTTCAAATAAAATTATGATGTTTTAAATAGTTTAAATTACCTTAAATAATAGTGTAAATTCGTTCAATAATAAAATTAATGTGAATTGTCATAATTAAAGAGAGGTAGAAGAGTATTCGTTTTAATAGTTTCAGATAATTATGTATTATCTTCTTTACTACTTTTTTAAACTCCATTTTAGCCAGCGTCGATGGCATGTTGAATACACCGGTTCCCTTCAGAACACCGAAGTTAAGCGACATCCAGCGAGGTTAAGACTTGGATGGGTGACCATTCAAATTCTAATTCTCGTGACGCTGGCTTTTCCCGGCCCCACTCAGGCTGGGTGAGGTCAATGTGAGTAGCAGGTTTGTGAGTTTCCTGCGAATGGAGGGTAAAACCCCCGTCGTGATATGACCATGGCAGTTGAAAGCGACGTTAAGCCCCACTTAAAAAAAAAAACTCCATTTTTCTGTTATGTATTATGTTATTTACAGCAGTCTTATGTCTTACCTTTACTTTTTTTTGTTCTACTAATATTGACAATTGTAAACACTTATATGTATCTGTAATAACATGACATAAATACTATCTTGGGTGGAAGAGATTGCCATAGGCAATAACCCCGCCCTTTAGTTAGGACATATGTTTTCAAATATTTTCTATTCTTTTTCATTTTTATTGTATACAGTATGTTTCAGAAAAGGTGGCCACCCCCTCGTAACTTTTGAACGCGACGGAATTTTTCAATTCTGTAAAGTCCTAAGTATAGGAAGTGCCCTATGGCCCATCCTGTGGTCATATTTATTTTTGGCCCCGGTTGGCCCTTCCGGCTTTTAGGCCATATTTTTTCATTTTTCTCGAGAATTTTAAATGGAATGCTATATTTTTTATTCCTGTTAATTAAAGTTCAAGTTAGGTTGAGTATAATGAGCTTTTAAAATTTTCAAAAACCTTATCAGGGGCGGAGCTAGTAGGGTGCAAGTTTCAAAATTGTTACACACTGTATTTCAGCGTTAGTTAGATTTTTTAGTACTTTTTTTATGTTCATAGGTTCAAAATATTGTTTTACACCATATGAAATCAAAAAAATATTCTTGTTTACTTCTAATCAGGGTCATAGTAAGGTTTTTGTAAAAGTACATTTTTTCTCACGTCAATTTTTCCGTAAATTAATGGTGTTCTCGAAATTGGCATTTTTAGAGGTGAAAGTCTGCAGTGACATATGTTTTTTATGCTTGAAATCGAAAGAAAACTTAACGGAGAAGCGATTAAGATCATAAAAAAAGCCATTTAACCTGCTAGTTTTTTCACGACAGTGTCCGGTAAAGTGGGTGAATTTCGTATTGGATTTTTGTTGTTGTTGAGGAAACACATTTGGCATAGAAAATAAATAATATCTAATAAGGGAATAGTTCAATAAACATAACTAAATGCGAAATTAAATGAAAATTATTTCTTCTAAATCAGTGCCGGATATTTTTTTTTTTTTTTCTTTCTCTTTTTTTCA
Organism: Bactericera cockerelli; assembly: GCA_024516035.1. NCBI lineage: Eukaryota > Metazoa > Arthropoda > Insecta > Hemiptera > Triozidae > Bactericera > Bactericera cockerelli. The sequence continues at coordinate 12,322,493 of CM044958.1, read as the reverse complement.
CTTTTCAAAGTTCAAGTTGTATCAAAAATAATTATCGGATAATGCTGCTTCTAAAGTCGGCCTAGGGGTCCCCTCTTGAGACAATTTTAGTTGGTAAGTTGGTAAAATCTGTAGAAAACACATTGTCAATAATTCTGGAGTCAGTCCGATGGCTCTTTGAATGCAACGATTCTTGTAGGATCACCGGTGTTAAGCAACGTCCAGCGAGGAAAAGACTTCGTGATGCTGGCATTCCGGCCTAACCCAGGCTGGGTGAGATAAATGTGTTTAGGAGGTTGGTGAGTTTCTTGCGAATTGAATGTAACACCCCCGTTATGATATGACCATGCAGTTGAAACGCGATATTAAACGCAAATTAAAAAAAAATCATACTGGTGTTGCTAGTAATGAATACCAGGTCTCTAAATAAAAATCTAATTATCTCGAAATTTAAGAGAAAAAAATACCAGGTCAAGTACCAAACTCTTGAGGGTGAAAATTAAACCAATTCAATTATTTTAAAGAGGAGACGGAGAGAGAGAGAGAGAGAGAGAGAGAGAGAGAGAGAGAGAGAGAGAGAGAAAGAGAAAGAGAGAGAGAAAAACAAATTATCCGGCACTGATTTAGAAGAAATAATCTTCATTTAATTTCGCATTTAGTTATGTTAATTGAAGTATTATTCCCTTATTAGATATTATTTATTTTCTATGCCAATTGTGTTTCCTCAACAACAAAAAAAAAATCCAATACGAAATTCACCCACTTTACCGGATACTGTCGTGAAAAAACTAGCAGGTTAAATGGCTTTTTTTATGATCTTAATCGCTTCTCCGTTAAGTTTTCTTTCGATTTCAAGCATAAAAAACATATGTCACTGCAGACTTTCACCTCTAAAAATGCCAATTTCGAGAACACCATTAATTTACGGAAAAATTGACGTGAGAAAAAAAGTACTTTTACAAAAACCTTACTATGACCCTGATTAGAAGTAAACAAGAATATTTTTTTGATTTCATATGGTGTAAAACAATATTTTGAACCTATGAACATAAAAAAAGTACTAAAAAATCTAACTAACGCTGAAATACAGTGTGTAACAATTTTGAAACTTGCACCCTACTAGCTCCGCCCCTGATAAGGTTTTTGAAAATTTTAAAAGCTCATTATACTCAGCCTAATTTGGACTTTAATTAACAGGAATAAAAAATATAGCATTCCATTTAAAATTCTCGAGAAAAATGAAAAAATATGGCCTAAAAGCTGGAAGGGCCGACCGGGGCCAAAAATAAATATGACCACAGGATGGGCCATAGGGCACTTCCTATACTTAGGACTTTACAGAATTGAAAAATTCCGTCGCGTTCAAAAGTTACGAGGGGGTGGCCACCTTTTCTGAAACATACTGTATATATTGTTTTTTTCATTTTTTTCACTGTTAAAATTATTATTTGTATGTACATAATGTCCTTTTGTATCTAATAAAGAGTTGTATAATAATAATAATAATATCTTGGTATTCTAAGATCAATAGGTTCAATTAATTTTTTTTAGAAAAAATATTCTTACCAACAGGAGAAAACTTGGCGTGATCCCGACCTATACTCTTGACAGCAAACATAGTCACGTCAATCTCATGGCCTGGCCTCAACTTGGCAATGAGAATGTCATCGTGGATAGGACCCACGTCCCCTGCTTTGTACATGTCCCCTTGGCCTCCCACAGGAACCCATTGAATGTCCTTTGTGAACACTGAAAATATAGATTATATTTATTTTTTTAAAATCTTTTTTTTTTCTTCAATATTTATTAAACATAAAAAACATTTCATCGAAATCTACAGTTTTTGGAATTGCTCGCAAAAATGAAGCTGCGTTTCCTCTCTGGAATTAAGTATTTTAGAAATATGTAGGTAGTATTTTAGAAGCAAGTATTTTAGACCAGCAAGTATTTTAGAAATATGTAGGTAGTCACCAAGTTTTGTTGTCAGGAGACCCTCAGATCAATGTTTTTTTTTTTTTTTTTTGCTCTACTTTAGGAATTCAGAAGGGAAACGCAGCTGCCAATGGCATGAGATCACTCATGAAGAGTTTTGAAAAACTTTTCTTATTAATTTAAATGTTTTTGAACAACCAGTTTCTCTCATTTTCATTAACATAATTAAAAAATTTGGTGGGTCAAATAGAAACATATTTACTATTGACCCTAATAAGAAATTAATACATAGTTCTAGAGTTAGCCCCGCACGAAGAAGGTGGGAGTTGATGGAACATTTTCTTAAATCATAAAATGTTCGTTTTCATGTTGTGTTTGAAGTGTGGTTCGGTCGTTTTCGCAAAATAATCTGAGCGCACGGCAGTGCGCCAGGCCAAGTTCCAGCAAGCACGGCAGTGTATCTTTACACGAACCGATTCACCCGGTTTTTTCACACCCTCATATCTTCGGTTCAATTGATCATAGAGATATGAAATTTGGAACAGAGATTGTCCTAATATCATTAAAAAGACATTAAAAATTTAAAGACTCTATGCAAAAAACTTTCAGAGGAACGTAATTTTGAAATTTGCGATTTTGATACTGACTGACTGACTGACAGATCATCAAAATTATGAGGCACTTCCCGACTACCTAGAAAGCTGAAATTTTGCATGATTGTAGGGTTTATTGTAAAAGTACAGGGAAAAATCTGAAAACCGGAATTTTTTCACTTTTCATGTGTAAAACGGTGTCGTTTTAGGGAGAAAATATATAATCGATTATTGATCTAAATTATGAAGCACTTCCCGACTACCTAGAAAGATGAAATTTTGCATGATGGTAGGGTTTATTGTAAAAGTACAGGGAAAAATCTGAAAAAGTTCTAAAAACTGTTAAACGGTGTCGTTTTAGGGAGGAAGTATACTATATTATGTATATAAATTATGAGGCACTTCCCTACTACCTAAAAAGCTGAAATTTTGCATTCTGGTAGGGTTCATTGTAAAAGTACTGGGAAAAATCTGAAAACCGGAACTTTCGCACTTATCATGCTGTTAAACGGTGTCGTTTTACGGAGGATATATACACTAAGCAAAACAAAATAGGGGCCACCTCTATTTTCTAAGATCATCGTGTGTAGTACACCTTGGATTGAATGTTTATTCTTGTTATTTCACTTATCTTGTTAATTAGACGCTCAGGTGTGAATTTTGACCCTGACTTGAATAGATGGGATGAGGTAAATATCATTATTTGAGATAATAATCAAAACAGATAATATTCCAATCTCGAACGGTTTGATTGATTACCTTAATATTTTTTCTTAATAACTTTTCCTCTTGATTTAAAGTCATTTTTAGTGTTTCTTATCGACATGCCGAGGGTTCGACACCATTTAGGTCAAGAATGGCGTACCAGAGCCGTAACTCTACTTAAAGAGGGCCCTTCTCAGCGGAGTGTGGCCAACAGGCTTCAAGTGTCACGGCGAGCCATTCAAAATCTATGGAGTCGTTACCAAGAGACTGGAAATTTATCAAGAAGACCAGGAAGTGGGAGACAGCGCTCAACCACTGGGAGAGAAGACCGATTTATAGCCAGGGCAGCCCTGCAGGAACGGTTCACATCCGGCCCCCGCATACAAATGGACCTCCAGGAGTACTCGAACACAGTTGTAAGTGCTCAAACTATTCACAATAGATTGAGAGAGGTACAAATTCGCTCTAGAAGAAAAATTCGTAAACCTAAACTTAGTTCTGGACACCGCGCTGCAAGATTAAGGTGGGCTAGAGAACACCTGCACTGGACTGATGAGGAATGGAAGTGTATGCTCTTCTCGGATGAATGTAAAGTGAAATTTGAAAGCGACGATAGACGTATTTGAGTGTTCCGACGCTTAGAAGAGAGGTTTCAGAGCTCTTGTAATCATGAGGCAGATCCTCATGGGGGATCAAGTGTTATGGTGTGGGGTGGCATCAGTAGCAGAGGGAAAACCGATCTGGTTTTCCTTGTTGACGAAACGGTAACCTCTCAACTTTGTGTGAATAATGTCATCGTTCCTCATGTGCTTCCATTTAGCGAAAGAACCGGGCCCAACTTTATCTTCATGCATGATAATGCCCGCCCCCATACGGCAAGAGCCACTGTTGAGGTATTACAAGCAGCGGGGATCAGAGTTCTCGGCTGGCCAGCGATAAGCCCAGACTTCAACCCTATTGAACATGCATGGGATTACCTTAAGAGGGAGATTAAAACCCTAAAAGACCAGATCCAGACTCAAAATTAGCTCATGGAGGCTTTAACACCTGCATGGAACAGTATTCCGGAAGAGCGCATCCATGTACCCATCCAAAGCTTCCCAAGAAGACTCTAGTCATGTGTAACAGATCGTGGAGGTCACACACAGTACTAAGAAGCCGATAAATTGCAATTCCTTCTTGGTTTGCTGTTGTGATGGTTGAACAAGCGTCTTAACTTTTATTCTCAAGTTTGTCCTAAAACGACCATTTTCAAAAAACAAATAAAAATCTTGAATTTTTTTAATAAAATCTCGTTTGTTTTTATTTCAATAGTTAGAGAAGAATGTATTGGAGTAATTTCAACCTTTTATTTCATATTTAAACCTATACATTTGAAGTAGTAGGTCCGAATCTCTAAAAATACTTGTGGCCCTTATTTTGTTTTGCTTAGTGTATAATCGATTATGGATCTAAATTATGAGGCACTTTCCTACTACCTAGAAAGCTGAAATTTTGCATGATGGTAGGGTTTATTGTAAAAGTCCAGGGAAAAATCTGAAAACCGGCACTTTCGCACTATTTCTGCTGTTAAACAGTTTCGTTTTAGGGAGCACTATATTATGTATATAAATTATGAGGCACTTCCCTACTACCTAAAAAGCAGAAATTTTTTATACTGGTATTAGGGTTTATTGTAAAAGTACTAGGAAAAATCTGAAAACCGGAACTTTCGCACTTATCATGCTGTTAAACTGTGTTATTTTACTGAGGAAGTATACTCGGTTATGCATATAAATTATGAGGCACTTCCCTACTACCTACAAAGCTGAAATTTTGTATGGTGCTAGGGTTCATTGTAAAAGTATAGGGAAAAATCTGAAAACCGGCACTTTCGCACTATTTCTGCTGTTAATCGGTGTCGTTTTAGGGAGTATAATAAAGTTAATAATATTGAATTTTTTAATAAAAAATAATGAAACATGCTGGGAAACGAACCATTTACAAAAAGTAATGATATCCCATCAAAAACTACCGTTGAAAAAAGGGCCAAGTTCCAGAACTCCTATCCAAAAAGGTTTCGCCAATGAATGCAGTGATATCTTATTTGCGGCCAAGTTATTTTGGTACTAAGCTATTTCTTTTATTAAACCCCGTTTTCTGAGTTCCTCATTTGGTATGTTTCAATATTTTTGATCGCTGTGAAATTTTGAAGAATTCATATAAAATCTCCCTAGCATTGTAACTTAGAGAAGAACATCAATTTTCAAAAACATGTATGTATAGCAAATATATGATTTTTTTTTAATAAGGGAAGGTACTTTTTGACAACCCTGTACATTATCCAAATTTTGGATTTCATAAGAACACATGGGCGACTTAAGGCATTTTATCCTGAGACTATATTAAAAATGAAAAATACTATTGTGATAGTAAAATGGTTTTATTCATATAAGAGGATATCTGTACTTCTGTATTCTTATATTTTTTGTAACACAATATATCCCATTTAGGTGCTGGGTCAAAGCGAGCGCACCGGAAGGTATCCCTTATTAACAAATGTAATCAAATTATGAATACATTTTTTTTTGATGGCTTGGGGGTTCAAACCTGGGACCTTCTGCAATGCAAGTGAATATCTTCCCACTGAGTTTTTTGTGTGAAGTAATAGCACTGAGCTATTAGGTAGTTCTGAGTCTAATAATAGTATAATGTTTTAATAAAAACGATCCAAAAGTCTAAGGAAAATCATTTTGAGGCTAACCTTTGTGATTTTTGTACATATCATCTGGATGTGAGGAGTGAGACGTGGCAGACTTGGTGCATTTGATCTTCAGCTGAAATTGCAAAGTGTCTTGATCACATGGTTCATACTCTGAAAAAAAATTCAGATTTTTTTCATGAACACCCTCCTTATGGTCTGTCTGTATCTATGTACAGTGGAAAAGGAATTTATAAACTCCAGAATTTAAGAAAACAATGTGTCAAATAGATGTGGGTTGAACAGTTGAACACAGTTAAAAAAAAGTATAGACTTTCTCTGTAACAGAGAGAGGATACTTGCTGGATTGCTGCTTTCAAATGCAACTTCAACCTGTTAAAAAATAAATGTAAGAAATCTCATCTTCTCAGTATTTGTAAACATTTTCACTTGACATTTCATAGATATTGCAGATGTTTCCATCTGAGCAATAGGATGACCCACCCCTACTCCATTTATTAGTATTAAATGAAGTTTTCTCATGAAGAGTTTATCTTACATTTCCAAAGTTATGTAACAATTAATATTATCTATATCCTTTATTAAATTATTTTTATTATCAGTAAATAAGTTACCTTCATCATTTTTGCTTGTATCTTTGGGAACACTTTTGTATTCAAACAATCTGGGATCAGCTTTCAAAGGAATAAGTCCAAGTCTGTGGGCTAGAACCTCATCCTGAATAACTGAAGTATTATCAAGAACATGGACTCTGTCAATTGCCATACTAGGAACCTAAAACCATAAGATTTTTTTCATTTTAGTAATTTAACTCAATACATCTAGGTGGACATGCCCATCACCCAAAAACATTATAACTATATGGTCACATACTCTAATAGATGAGGAAAAATTCAAGCATAGGGTGGGATCCAATACACACATCATTTTTCTTGCACTAGATTGTTTACATTACAAGTATAGCACCATAACCACATCAACTACCAATGCTAGGAAATTGGTTCTACAGAAAGTAGAAAATATTAATTCTGGTGTGTGAAAAAGTGAGAGAGAGAGAGCTTACCATTGAAATGTATTCAGGGGCATGAATACAGGGTGGGGCAGGACTTGCTGATATTTTCTGGACAGCTAGTACAAATTAAAGTAGGGATGGTAGAGAGGTAGAGGCGGTGTCATACAATGCTTCAAGTGTTTCCATATATTAAGGAGAAATTTTGTCAGTCTACCTTAAACCATTCATGTATAACACAGTAACACATTTTTTTAATTTACAATAGATTTGTATTTCAGACTCAGAGATTTTTTTGGAACCAATTTAATATTGGGAGTTGTGGCAATATTCTTTTACCAAAAACAGTTCTTCAGTGGGTCCAAGTGTTCAGAGAAACTTAATGCTTCAGGACATGGACCTTCATACAGTGTGTACTCTAGCCCATAATGAAAGAGTTTGAGAGCTCTCTGAGACTGGATTACACTTTTTTGATTTTATCAAATCTATTGAAATTGAAGACCCTGAGCTGTACACAAATAATTATAAGTAGACCACCTCCCCCACATCTCTAACATACTTACCCCCTCTGTACCAACTGTTGAAAACGTCAGCCGGTCCTGCTGCACCCTGTATAAATTAATAAGAATTTAAATATATTTTGGGGGATAAGTAGTTCTAATAGAAAACAACAAATTTTGCAATTTATGACATGTGGAATATTCTAAATCCAATTAGTACATGATACAATGGTTCTATGTATAAGTACTAGAAAAAGATGATGGTATTTACCTCTGAAAGTAGAATCCTCCTGATGCTGTTTACAAATACATTGTGTATCCCAATAATATCAAACTCCATGTCTGTGTCATTTTTGTATTTAATAACTTTTATTTTCAGATTCTGAAAACAAACAAAAGGAAGATGATATTGCTTAGGTGGCCTAAACACGTGTGATGGCACATTTTAGTTGTTTTTCCACAATTAATAGTCTGGAGCCATTACCCTGGGTGATTGCAGAGGATATTCAAAATAACCAGATTTTGATATTATGCAGCCAGGGAACAAAGCATGCAATGTGGGACCGTCTTGTTGAAACCAGAAGATCTCCATGCTATTTGGTTACATTTGGACAAACAAATTGAGAATTCTTTGGCATAGAAAAAAATGCAATTCTTACTCCATATTTAGCACAATAGGCACATTGTGTTTTCACAATTGAGAGGCCATTTTGAATTAAAGCTGTACAATTGCAGGGTTTTGTGGTGATACACTTGTGTTTTGAGCAAGGCTATTTCAAAAAAAAAAAAAAAAAAAAAAAAAAAAATAAAGAAAATGCCTTGAATACAAATTACCCACCCTGTATAACTCATAAGTCATAAGACTCATAACATACCTTTTTGAACTGATCATAGTTCCAAACACTGTCATTGCTAGTCTGGAAACAATAAAATCAAATGTACAAATTCAGATACCTACAGAAAAAAATTAAGTGAAGCACAAGATTATTTTATATGTATTCATACTTTGGAAATGCTTGTTGATCTGATGTATTCTTGATCATCTAGGGGTTTAAGGGCTGCTGGAAGTTGAACATTTTATAAATTAACTCTCAGCAGAAATAATTACTAGAGTTGTCCTAATGGGGACTTTGTGGTCTATACCTATACTCAGAAGGGACTCACTCCCTTAGATGTAAGTAATATAAGTAAGAACCTGTAGCCTATTCCAGAAACAATTTCCACTCTCTTAACCTCCTTTTTAACAGTCACACAATGTACTCTGATTGGTCATTGCTTTCAAATTAACCCAGGATCAGTACGGTTCGGTTTTGTAATGTATCCAGTACACGGTAACGTATACAGTTGTGAGAGAAATCTCTCACAACAGTACTGATTGCGGGTTAACCAATCAGAGCTCTTAACCACTAAAATATGGAAGTTGACTGGTATTTTTAAATCAGATATTTTTCCTCCATGTTTTTCACAAGCCCAAACCCATTTTGCGTTGAAAAAAAGAATAAACATTAATTTGGGCACAGAGCTGATAAATAAATTTGAGAAGGTACTTACATTGCACACTCCATACTCCTCTAGGTTGATAATTTCGGGCATTGTAATTTTAGCTGTTCTTAGCACTGCTAAAGTTAATCAGGAATATCAGTACATAGAAATGTAAGATGTTACATACATGTGCGTTATAATACTTAAAATTAAATATTAATAAAATAACAAGTGGCTCTGATGCCTTTTCTTCACTGAAAAAAAAAAAAATCAGATTGTTTGTTTCATTAGGATTTAACGTCGTTTTTCGACTGCATGGTCGTATACGATGGGGGTGTCACGCTCCATTCGCAGGAAACTCACAAACCAGCTACTCACATTAATGATTAACCTCACCCAGCCTGGGTTGGACTGGAATCTGGAATGTCAGCATCACAGCACGAAATCTTCACCTTGCTGATGGACGGACGGACGTTGCTTAACTGCCTTAACCTTAACTTAATCAAAAGAAATTTGAATTTTAGCGCACGAATATTTTTATACTCATGAAGATAGTCACGTATGCTGATAAACAGCAACTTTTAAAAATTCGTTTACTTCACACTGCTAGATAAGTCCATGCTAGACATAGGTGCTAGATTTCTGAGACTGACTCGAAAAGAACAAAATAAGTAGTTATATTGAGGCGACCATGGCCGAGTGGACAACGCGCTAGGCTTGCATCCACGGTGACCTGGGTTCGAATCTCGGTTGAGGTGGAAATTTTATGACTAATGTTTGGGGTAACTTCATAACTCGGCACCCCCGATTATTTATTCAGGAATGATTTTAAAATAAGTTTCATCCACAGTAATACAGTCATTCACAATAATTATGACTTCATTATAATGTTTCTACGGATCTGTTGGTTGTGTTCAAAACATTAAAGTAAGGCTAGTTTTATTTAATTTTTCAACATTTACAAAAAACCCTTGCATGCCTGCTATTCAGAGTGATCGCTTTTAACTTGCGTCATAGGAAGAATACAGTGAAGACAGTTTTTTGAGTCTCAAAAGTCGCCAGTAGGTATAAGTCGTACAAAAGGTGAAACCCGATGTATTACGACCCGAAATATCGATTGGTGCTTGAGAATGTTTCAGAAGTACCATCTAAAATTGACTGTTGTAACTTACCATTCAATTGAAAATTTGAATGGTAAGTTTCAACAAAATAATAATAATTGAAACTTACCATTGAAAAATTGACGGCTTGAATCAAATTCAAGAATATTTTTACGCTATAAATCGATTGGTGATGACGTCCAAGTTCTGACACACACACTTCAATAGATACCTACAATATCAAAATCCGCCAGAGAAATGATATTTTGAATTCCCAAGTACACTTTTTGTTCGTTCATTTAGATTTAACATCATTTTTAACACATGATCATATTATGACGGGTGTTTTACGCACCATATGCCTTGGATAAAAACCTTACTTTGCCTGAGTTAGGTTGGGAATAATCAGTTTTTAGCTCTCTGAAAGGGGAACAGTGAAACAAAATATACGTGTAAATTTTCTTTGCAGAGCAAACGGTCATCGTGCAAAATGTTTAGATTTATTTCACGAACTTATTTCGCGTGTCATTCTTGCTGGAGCAAACACTCTGAAAGGTGGGTTTTTTTAATGGCATACGCACCAGCAAGCATGTAACAAACATGTTACAAAAGTTTTGTGCTATCTGGGTTGCTCAAGATCTTTTATCCACAATTTTGGCTTAGATGTTACAAGTACGGCGGATAATTTAAAATGGGCATACTAGATCAATTTTAATTTTGTTATCTTATAAAAAATTATGTAAAATCTTTGTCTAGTTTTTCTTTTCACTTCTATACATTCTTCTTCTTCTTTTACTCTGTCTTATCCCGCTCAAGCAGGTTCGACGTTGTTCAACCTCATGGTTGAGGTTGATTGGTTTTGGCACATTTTTTTACGGCTGGATGCCCTTCCTACCGCCAACGATTCTATTTGATTTAACGTCCTGGATTAGGACGGGGGTTTTACCCTCCATTCGCTGGGAATCGTACCAGCTACCCACATTAACCTCACCCAGCCTGGGTAGGGCCGGAAATGCCAGCCTCACGTGTTTGGATGGAACAGTTCTATGAATAGAACTGTTCCATCCATAGAACACGTATGTTCTATACATACAAGGATACAAAGTTTTGGAATGTGGCTAACTCGAAATCCCAATGGGTCTAAAATCCCGTCAACTCGAAAGAATTCTTCGGCCCTCGTCGAACTTCTCTCCTAATACGACAACTCGAAATGACGCTTCTGTCCCTTCACTTGAATATTTTAAGTTAGCAGGATTCTACTGTAATAACAACAAACTGAGTGTAACTCAATAAAACGTAACTTGTACTACTTATCAACTCAAAAACATGAAGTCAACATTTTATTAATAAATTCAAATAAATTATGTATAAACTTAAGACGATTATTACTATTATATCAAATCACGATCTAATTTGACGTAAGAACCATGCTTGTGCTTGACCACATAAAAATCATCCACAATAGCACCATTCTTGTCATCTGACTTTTGCTGGAAGCGCAGGTGTGTTCCATTGAGTAGATGCATCACGGTGTAGCCATAGTCGCTGTTCCGGAAGGCAGACCAAAGGTTGGTGTTGTTGAACGTGTCCGGCCGTTCTCTGCACCCAGCGGAGCCGGTGACAATATGGACGGGCGCCCTAGGGTTCACGTAGGGAGCCTCTATGCTGCCATTGTACACGGTGAAGTTGTATAGCGGCCAGAGTCTCTCGTAGCTGTGCTCATGGGCCCAGATAGCCACGTCTACACCATACTTGAACATGAGAGGCTCAATGGCATACATACCAAAGAAGCCAGTGCGAGTGTAAGCCACATTATTAATGCAGTCATCATCGTCATTGTTTGAGCAATACATGGGGCGGTGTCCGAACAGTACAATCCATGGGTGAAGTTTTCTGTTCTCAGGTTTGGTTGCTTGGATGAGCTCATTCTCAAGCCACTCGTACTGTGTGGCCACCTGCTTCATGCCATAGTTCAGGAAGTAGTAGACCTCTGTGCTGATGGCAATAAACCGCACAGGCCCCATAGTGAAGCTGTAATACAGGTTCTCGTTAGAGTTGGGCATGCTGAATCTGTAGCGGTAGTGACTGAAGTTGTATGCACCCTCGTGGTTGCCCACACACACCATGTAGGGCACATATGCTGCGATGGGCTCAATCTGATTCATGAACTCGTCGCCTGTGAAAATGACAGAGTGGTGTAAACATGTGGACTTGAATTAAAAGTTTATTTCGGCGCAATTTTTTCATATTTCTGGACGTTTCATAACCTACTGAGCTACTTTGGTTTTGTGTCTGTCTGTCGGTCTGTTAAATACTATATCTCCTCTCTTGTTTAATCTGGTGCTTGAAAAGATTGATGGTGAATTTTTGAAAATACATCAACATGCTGGAAATGATCTAGTAATGAAACGAATAGTACGTCTTGCTTATGCGGATGATGATGTTCTTATCGCAGAAAACAAAAATGATTTGATGTCATATTGTCAAACATACTATGAAATAACAAAGAAGGTTTATCTCAATATTAATGAAGACAAATCTAAATATCTACACGTACCTAAGCAAGAATAACAGAGACATGCTACCCTTGATAGTAGATACTTTTAAGTATCTTCTGGGACCTATTTTCTACGAGGGAAATGATATAGGAGAAGAAATAGATACAAGATTGGCTGGAGCAAATAGAGGTTTTTACAGCTACAAGCTACAAGAACATCTTAGCCAAAAAAAAACAACTCTGTCAGTAAACTTTAAAATAAGAATATATCTAACATATTACTTTAAGGTGGAGAAGCATTACCATTAAGAGTAATTATTGAAGAAACAAAGTATCTAGTTTTTGAATGTAAAGTATGTAGGAAAATATATGGCCCCATTTACGATCCAAACCTAAATGAATGGAGAATCCGACACCATGCTGAATTAACAGAACTATTTCAACACCTTGACATCATCCAACAACTGAAAAAGAGAAAAATTAAATGGGCGGATCATTTGGCAAGAATAGATGACTTTAGAATACCCCATTTAGTACTCCTGCACAATCCTGGTGGATTAAGAACTAGAGGCAGACCAAGAATACGTTGGGAGGACAACATCAATGAAGATAGTCAAGAGATGGAAGTTTTACCTATTGAGTGGAAGATCGTAGCACAAGATAGAATTAGTTGGAGGGCTGCAATAGAGCAGACATTAAGGTCGATAAGGTCGTCGTCACAATAAAGCAAAGTAATTATTATCTGAGGGGAATTTAGAAAACATAAATTCAATTAAAAAAAAAAAAAAAAAAAAAAATGATTAAAAGACCTTATCTTGAAACGTTAAAAAAATGAATCGAAGGATTCTTAAAACTTTTCAGATCATTATTTTCAAAGGTTTCCAAAATTTGGAACATAGATCGTTTTTCGAGACAAGCATTCAATTGTATCTCTGTCACTGTGAGAAAACCCGTTTTTCCATTTAATTGTGACGCAGTGAGTGATTATATTACTTACAATAACTCAATGAGTTAGTCAATTCTGGGCTGATAAGTAAATAAAGAAGAAGAAAAATACTCTGGGGTGGAATTGAAACCTGTGTGTTGCAAGAAAGGTTTGCAATATTCTGAGTCAAATCGTGTGGTTTGAATGTTTAGATTGAAAATGCAAGCATTTTTCATGGACCACTACTTATTTATACTCACCCACTCTACCCTCGTTCTCGTTCATATTATAGGCAAAGTCCCCAACATGAATGATGCCATCATACTCATGTCTCTGTGTCTCTTGTTGAAGTCTTGGCAAGCTCTGTGCATTCACATTGCCCATGTCACCATAGACAGCCAACTTTGCCACATAGGATGGGCTAGGATCAATTGTATAAAACCAGAACTCATCAGACCAGCCTAGCTCACTACCACAGTGGTAGCTGTATTTTGTCTTGGGCTTCAGGTTGGTAAGAGTGACACGATGGATGTACTGCCTCCGCTGCTCTAGACCACCATCCGTGAAAACTTGAACATTGGAGGATTTTGCTACAGAGTCCAGGTTATCAATACCATACTCGACTACTGACTCTCCTGGAAATTGAAAATGTTCCAGATCAAAAATAATGAAAGCAGTGATAGTATTTTTTTGGCCCATTTCAAAATGAAAGGGCATTCGACAGAACACTGGATAGAAAGCATACAGGGTGAAGGACAAGTCCCGGGACGGATTTTAATCTTTTAATGGTTTAAGAAAGACTTGAATTATTGCTTGAAGTTCTAATGCAAGTTTAATCCATTCTTGGCGCAGTCGAAATTTCTACAGGGTGTCCCAAAAGTAAAGAACCAGGCGTCAACTTTCGATTTTTATGTAGTACTTCCTATTTTTATTCAATATTCAAATTCTGCACACAATTGACCCCTAACTCGATACTTTTATAAAACGGATCTGCAATCAACCCCACGGAATTATGGACTTTCTTTGAGATAAAAGTTTTAAACTCTAGAGTGTGATATATCAAATCAGTGTATTTTTTCATGCTAAATTACTTGGTCCATTTGTTTGTTTGTTTTTTTTTTTTTTTTTTTTTCATATTCTACACGTCTGTTCATACAGCTTGTGATCAAACTGTTGTCCTCCGACAATCTCGCTCGAACACTCGCTGTGGGACCGGAAAACTTGTGAGATTCTTTTCAAGATTAAGGCCATGCCTCAATTTATTATTTAAGTTCTTAATACAGAGTTAAAGAAAAAAAGAATACGACATTGTGTATAGTGTACAACTGTGCACCACTGATTACAAGAGTTTATTGAACAAAATGACTTTCATTTTTGGATTTTCATTTTCACCAAAACGACGACCATGCGGCCCCGAGTAGCCTAATTTGGCACGAAAACAAAAGGTAAAATTCTAGGACCCCAATGAACTAGATTTCAAGACTTTGAATTATTCGGTCGGGAGTTATCGTGGTGGTACAGATAGACAGACAGACAAACGAACGAAAGCCAAATCGTCCAGTGCCCAAGTTAAAACAGAACCTCACTTAGTAAGATTGCTTTGCTCCCTCACTGTATTATACCACAGATACCTATATTTTAATGGTGTTGTGAAATTATAATTATGGAAGTCCAGATCCAATGTATAGGCTCCTTTCATGCCCATTGATTTTAATTAACGTCTTGTCCTGAGTATTTCAGTACGGATGTTTGAGCCTCCAATCAGAGGAATTAGTCCATCTACCTACATAAACCGCACTCAGCCTGGGTTGAGCCAGAAATACCAACCTGACATTTTCTTTTCATAAGGAACAGTATTTTTGTTTGTTTAATTTTTTTCAGTAGGAATTAGTAATGGTATTTGTGATGATCCAATCTCCACCTTACAAATCCACTGTACTATCAATTATTGCACTTCTGAGGTTGGTCATAGGCGTCATAGCAGTCACAATTATTATTTGAAACCTAAAGTTATGGTTACCTGTTTTGTTAAAAGTGCTCCATGTAACAGTCATAGAATTATCAACAGGTCCTAGAGCCAAATGAACCTGTTCAGGCTGATAATAACCAATTTCAGCCTGAGCAAAGCCAACAAAAAATGCCACGGCCAAAACTGACAACATCTTGAACATTTTGTTTAATTAGAATCTTCAAATCTGAAAAAAAAAAAAATATATAATTATAAGATAATTAACAATAAGACATTACATGTATGTGTTGGAGATTGAAAATTAAAAGCAGTCAACAAATGATTTCATATTTTAGGACCAGTACTTATTTTTTTCTTTTAAACAAGAATAAATTAACAGTTTCACTTTCAAAGCACTAGTCAAGAACAAGTTATAGGTGACAACTGTTTTTCACCTGCAGACTATCTGGCAAAAACAAAAAGAACACTTCTCATAAATTAAATTAAATATCACATTACTGTCAGACAATGATTCTTATCCATTTTGATATAACAAAATGAAAATGCACTTCATCAGAAAATGAATGAATACTAATGACTTTTTTGAGAATAATTTACAACTACTTGCACATAACAATAAAAAAGAGGAAATGGCAGGTTAGATTTATGTATACTTAACATGAAATGTGGACTACACTCACCCATGATTTACTCTAGTAACTGAAACACAAGATTGACGTTTAACTAATTTACTTACTTTTTTTATTTATAAAAAGAAATGAAAATATAGTCACATCTCAGAAGACTACGAGTTTCTTCCTTTCACTGTGGAGACAATCCAATGGACATCTGATGTTAGGAAGCAAAAGGAATTTCATCAATGATCTTGGAAATGCCCTGACATCTACAGGCGATCCGGGATCCACAGCTTTCCTACACCAAAGAATCTCCATCGCCATACAGAGAAGATGTGGCATGTGTCAGGCCTTCTTGTTCAAAGATAGATGAACATGTTGATTACTATTACAGTTTGATTCCAAGCAATGTATGGATAGTTTTCCATTTATTTAAGAATGTGACTGGTACTGGTACATTATAAAATCAATACTATATTCTTGTTGTAAAGTGTTTTATCACTTTCTATTCAGTTAAAATATTATGATTTCCCCAAGATTCTCAGAAAAAAAAAATACCCATGCATTAAATGATTATTTCTTTGTTGTTTCCAAAAGATAAACAAATTATGAAAAACACTTATCCTGTTTTGTAATACTATGACTGATCAGATTTTTTATTATTTTATTTTCCACAATATCTAACAATTCTCTCACACATTTACATTATTTTACAATTTACACAATATTTCGCACTAGAACTTACTATTATTCTTTAAATAAATTATCAATTTATTTTTAAATAACATTATCATGAAACTTGTTGCTCCAAGCCATACTTTTGGATTGTGTTTTTATAGACAATAACTTATTCATAATTATGGGGGATCTTATAAAAAAAAAATTCCTGCCCCGCTGGGAATCGAACCCAGGTCACCATGCGTACAATGCCTAGCGCGCTAACTCACTCTGCCACGGTGACTACTGATATGACCATGCAGTTGAAAGCAATGTTAAATTTTTGTTTAAAAAACGCTTGCATACGAGTCTGCAACCATTGGGACATTTTCATCTTTACTATTCAAGGTCTAAAACATAACTGACCAAATTTCGTATTGTGCGCATGACACATACTTTTTCTCTTCTCTCTTTAATATTTCGTTACATAATTTCGTTACATAATTTTGGTTATGTGCCAGAGCAAAGACATGAAAATGTCAAAAATTGTATTCCCTTTCATTAGGCTATTGCAGTATATAAAGTATAATAGGTACAACACTGTGTGTAACTCACAAAAAAACTACTGAGTCTTACTAAATTAAAATATAATTTTGAACTTAAAATGAAGAGTATTATTTTATCATTTTTACTTGAGGTAAGAACCATGCTTGTGCTTGACCACATAAAAATCATCCACAATAGCACCATGCTTGTCATCTGACTTTTGCTGGAAGCGCAGGTGTGTTCCATTGAGCAGATGCATCACGGTGTAGCCATAGTCGCTGTTCCGGAAAGCAGACCAAGGGTTGTTGTTGTTGAAAAAGTCCACACGTTCTCTGCACCCCGCGGAGCCGGTGATGATATGCACGGGGGCCCTAGGGTTCACGTAGGGAGCCTCCATGCTGCCATTGTACACGGTGAAGTTGTATACCGGCCAGAGACGCTCGTAGCTGTGCTCATGGGCCCAGATCGCCACGTCTACACCATACTTGAACATGAGAGGCTCAATAGCAAACGCACCAAAGAAGCCAGTGCGAGAGAGAGCCCAGCTCTTGCTGCAGTCATCATCGTCATTGTTTGAGCAATACATGGGGCGGTGTCCGAACAGTACAATCCATGGGTGGAGTTTTCTATTCTCAGGTTTGGTTGCTTGGATGAGCTCATTCTCAAGCCACTCGTACTGTGTGACCACCTGCTTCATGCCATAGTTCAGGAAGTAGTAGACCTCTGTGCTGATGGCAATAAACCGCACAGGCCCCATAGTGAAGCTGTAGTACAGGTTCTCATTAGAGTTGGGCATGCTGAATCTGTAGCGGTAGTGACTGAAGTTGTATGCACCCTCGTGGTTGCCAACACACACCATGTAGGGCACGTATGCTGCGATGGGCTCAATCTGATTCATGAACTCGTCGCCTGTGAAAATGACAGAGTGCTTGAAACATGTGGACTTGAAACCAGTATATATCAGTGCAAGCTCAAACCCAGGAAAACATTATGAATTTCATCTTTGTAATTTTGAGCTGATAGGTACTAGTGACTATAAATGAAAGTCCCTCTACCATTACACTATTAGCAACTGAATAACCTTAAGGTAAGATAAAACATTATCTCTCATTTTCTAGGGACTTGTATCCCTTTCTTTGTAAGAAAAATGCCAATTTTAAATTAGTCACTTATGGGCTGTTAAGAAAATAAAGAAAAAAAAAAAATGTTATGGGAGGGAATTGAACCAATAGCCTGGGTGTTCCAAGACAGATTTGCAATATTCTTAGCCAGCTCAGGTAACAAATAGCCATTTAAAATTAGTAGGTAAATATGTGTAGTTTGAAAAAGTAAACATTTTTAATAAACCACTATTTTTTATTTATACTCACCCACTCTACCATCATTCCAGTTCATATCATAGGCAAAGTCCCCAACATGAATGATGCCATCATACTCATGTCTCTGTGTCTCTTGTTGAAGTCTTGGCAAGCTCTGTGCATTCACATTGCCCATGTCACCATAGACAGCCAACTTTGCCACATAGGATGGGCTAGGATCAATTGTATAAAACCAGAACTCATCAGACCAGCCTAGCTCACTACCACAGTGGTAGCTGTATTTTGTCTTGGGCTTCAGGTTGGTAAGAGTGACACGATGGATGTACTGCTTCCGCTGTTCTTTACCGCCATCAATAAACACTTGAACATTGGAGGATTTTGCTACAGAGTCCAGGTTATCAATACCATACTCGACCACTGACTCTCCTGGAAATTTAAAAATGTTCATCTTATGTCTTAACCCGTCTGGGTCAAGACATAAATGCAAGATTTATTCACATGTTCTTTACTTTAGAGGGAATAATTTTTTTTGTAAAATTCTCAATGAACATTTGTCACTTAGTTATTTGCATGTGAAATTAATTTTTATACAATTAAAATAATAAGAAATTTAGGTTTCAAATTTACTTTAAAAAAAGGATTTTCCAGTTTAAATCAAGTACCTCTATGTATGTATAAATGTATATCAGTAAGAATTTACTATCATATTTATGACAATCACAATTAATTCACTTTACTAAAACTTGCTTTAAGTACCAAAAATTTAAAAACTAAATTATTGTAATTCTGAGTTTGGTTAGAGCAGTAAAAATTATTTGAAATCTAAAGTTATGGTTACCTGTTTCATTAAAAGTGCTCCATGTAACAGTCATAGAATTATCAACAGGTCCTAGAGCCAAATGAACCTGTTCAGGCTGATAGTAACCAATGATAGGTAAATCATCTTCTACTTTAGCCTGAGCAAAGGTAACACAAAATGCTACAGCCAACAGTGACAACATCTTGATCATTTTGTTTTGCTAGTTGATAGAACAAAGGGTTTTACATAATCTTCAAATCTGAAATGATAAAGAAAAATAGAAGAGAATGAATATTTATGTATTATTGTGCACTAGCTGAAACCCAGCACCATGTCACCTTAAAGGTTTTTGCCTGTAGCCAACAATGGAAATCAAAAACATTAAATGAACAAAGGGATTTGGTGGAATCAGTGGCTTCCCAGTCACTGGTTAACAGTGAGAAGAAAGTACTAGGTTAAACTTATTGAACCTTGTATACTACATGTCAGACCTACTTTGCATAAACAATGTTATGAAAACTGCCAGAAAATGACTCATTATTGACTCATGAACACTTGTTTTTGCATAACATGAATGCATTATGTGTTTAGCCATAATATAATTTTATTAACCCAGATAACGCGGTGAAATTTTTTGTTTGATTTTTTTGGAGTGATATAAATTGAGTCCTGAATCAAAATAAGTGCTGTCAACTTATCACTCGGACTCAAAACAAAGAGCTTAAGGTGTCGCCAACTAACCTCAACAAGCTGAATTAATTAGAAAAATCCACAATGTAGTACCTTTCACCAAGAACCTTTCACCGTCCTTCCAGAAGGACGTCCTTCTGGAAGGACGTCAGCCCCATCTGGGTTAAGTACAGTAGTAAAACATCTACATCTTTAAAAGATGAGTTTCTAGTCAGTGAGAAATCAATAATTGAATGGGTGAGTAGAAGAACCAGGAATGTCAAAAAATGACTTTTCAGGAAAGCAAAAATAAGACAAATATTATCATGCTAATGAGTATGCTTCCCCCACTTTAGAATAAAAAAAAATTATACTTATAAGGGGTATTTCTCCTTCATATTCACAGAGATGATAGAAAAGAGTACATTCCTTCTTATTCTACAAAAGAAAATAATCAATTTTTGACATTCCTGGTTCTTCTACTCACCCATTCAATTATCTTTCTGTCAACTGTCACATGAACTTGTGGGATTATTTTATTATTTTTCAGAAAAAAAAAAAAAAAAAAAATACAACCTAAAAACTAAATCATTTTCAGGACTAACATTCATCCTTTGCGATAAATAGGTATAGACTTCCAATCTAACACTGTGGCTAATAAACATAGATGTCTGAGTGTCAATACAATCTTTCCATAAATTTAAAGTGAGAATTACACACCTGTCCAAAACTCTTATGGGTTACCTAATATGTAAGCTGATATTTCAGCTGAAATACCTATATCTCTTGTTGGCCAAAACTTGTTAAGTTTGCAGTCTATACTGAATATTCAAAATGTCATAGACACAGCACCTCTATGGAGACAGGACTTCAGCAATCATTATTTGTTATAATTCAATAAATTCTATGATCTGTTGACATAGCCTGGGGTTAAAGGTTACTCATTTCCTTAGTTTGCCATACACATACACGTTTAATGGTACCTAATACATTTTTTTTCATCTCATCAAGATGAAAACAAAATGTACCATTAAATTAACTCATCCAAAGGTATGTAATATATGTAAAAAAGATTGGGAAGATTTTGACGTTTTTCTGATTTAGGTGAGCTCTTTGGTGGTAGTGATCATTATATATAAAAATTCTTAAAATAAATATTTATTTGAACTTTTCTTTGTGTTCATTCATACCTGACAAACTTTGCTTCCAGAAGTCCTTGTAGGAACAGCTTCCTTCAAACAAGAATAAGAAACTGATCAGTAGAAAAGGAACATTTTAATAAAATAATAGAGATATTTATGAAAAATTGATTTTTGACAAAGAGATGATTGAATGATTGATGAGATCAAAAACTGTTAACTGAGTGATAAAGAATAAAATTGGAGTAATCAAATCTTAAATTGTGATTACACTGATAAGTGATAACCTGATAACTGGCTAGTGTACTAATTTTAGGATTGGTATAAAGTTGTTAAAGTTTCACGAAAATCATGCTGGTTTCATTTGTATAAAAAGTGGTAAAGGGATTTTTTTCATGAGGGACTTTTTCTCCCTCGTTGAAAATGTATATTCATTTCCATAGTTCACTCCTAACCTCACTCCTGTGTTTACATTTCGTATTCGAAGATTGTGTTTATAGAATTTTCTCAAATTCAAGAAGTGTGGATCTCGGACACTTTCATCATGGTAAGTTAATATTTTTGTCATAATTTCCTGTAATTTTACTATTAAGTACAATAGATTTTGAACAAAATTATTTACCTCGATTCTTGATCAATGACACTTACGACAGTGCCGTTATATCTTCTAAAAGACCGTCTTTTTGAAACTTCAATTCGGTCTGGTCTGCCACATCTCAGCAGGGTCCTTAGGAATGGCTTGGATTAATTCTTGAGCTTGTATTATTCGATAAATGATGATTAATTTATTCACATCAATTGATTAGTAATGATTAGTCTTGTTCTACCCATTTTCATTAGTTGATCATCACCTCTTGTCAAGATATGAACATTACCATTCCAAGTAACCTCAAACATGCCTTGTAAACAACTCATTTGTAGCAGTAGGTACATGCCTAAATTTTTATTCAGTATTTTCCTAGTCAATGTAGGTATCAAAATAATACCCCCTATCAAATCAGAAGCTTAAATACTACGTAAAGAAACGGGTGAATGTTTATGCTAGACTGCTAGAAGATGAGGTAAATTTCACATCCTTGTGTGAAAAATCATCAAATTTGTTTTTAGTATTCATAAACTTTGGACTTCATAAACATTGGATTTGATGTGTCATTACCATCTCCTTGAATTAATAATATTAACAAAAAGTGGGCACCCTCAAAATACTGGTAATGGGGATGGCCACAAATATTTCCAAGATATCAAAAAAATGATTGGTGTCAACCCCTATTATATTTGTACTTCAGTAGACGTCTGATAATCTGGCACATTTGGGGCTGGCTCGGTACCAGGCTACTGAAAATTCTGGGTAGGCTTTCTTGTAAAAAAAAAGTTTTTACATTTATACACAAATTGTTATTATAATAACAATGAAGTTAATAATTTAACCATAAATACAGTATGCAAATACAACAAAGCACTTCCAGATGATCCCAAACCACCCGCAAAACTTTCAAGTAGCTCTCAAGTGTTTTTATTGATCTAAAGACACTTTTGGAGAAAACCATTTTTTTAAATACAATTTCCTAAAGTGATGCCAGACTATAGGCATTCAGGACTGTTGGATGCCAAATTAATGCACTTCCACTGAAAAAAAAAGTTCTCTATTTTTTTGTCTAACCAATCCAAAGGAGTTGGTGATGGGAAATCCTAGCCATATTTAAAGATCAAACAAATTGGCTTGAAGCATTCCAAAATTTTAAAACATTGGTCCAAGCTTGGGTTTAAAACACTGATTTGAGCTTTTATGGTCTGTTAGCCTTTTTCTGATTTATCATGATACTTACACCTACAATTATTAGCTTGTATTCCAAAACCTCCCTACACTATTCAACCTGTGTGTTTAGCATTAGTATAAATACACAATAGCACAATTTTATTCTTATTGTCTTCTTGTCAGATAAAACTTATAGACTTGAAACTTATCACAAACCATTTTGAACCCCAATGAACCACTTTGGTTTTGAGCCAGTTTTGTGACTAAAAGGAGCAGCTGTTGCCAACCTTTTTTGTGGCCCTGTGACCAAGATATATGGATTTTGTGTGAAATATAAAATCAACTTCCATATCAACTTAAAAAAAAGGACAAGGAAACTAAAAATAAGGACAAACCCATGCATTGGGTGCCATTCCATCTACAGATCTATCTATGTGCTAACTTGTTTACATCACAATATTATGTGTTTCAGACAGATGTTTATCTCACTGTATTTATTTTTATTTCAGCCTCCCAAGAAGGATTCTAAAGGAGGTTCCTCCAAACAACCTCAAAAAACACAGAAAAAGAAAGAAGGAGGATCAGGAGGCAAAGCCAAGAAGAAGAAGTGGTCCAAAGGAAAGGTCCGTGACAAGTTGAACAACCAAGTACTTTTTGACAAAGCATCTTATGACAAATTGTTGAAGGAAGTCCCAGCCTACAAACTCATCACCCCATCAGTTGTCAGTGAAAGGTTGAAAGTCAGAGGATCTCTAGCAAGAAAAGCATTGGAAGAATTATTACAGAAAGGTAACTGTTAAATTTTAAAATATTCCCACTTAAATATTTAAAATACATTAAAGATCATGATAATAATAATATCACCTTATTTATAATGCCCCATTATGACTATCGTCATAATGGGGTTTTAAAGTCCTGTTATTCCAGAAGTACACCTATAAATGGGAGAATAACCTGTCATGTCCTGGTTGGGTTTTGAACCTATGACATCTGGATTATTAAATAGGTCTTAGAGCTACTGGGACACAGCTAACAGTTTTGGGCTGGTGAGAATATTAAAAAGTCAGTAGAATGGTTAAACAGATAGTATGGTATGAGTTTTATCAGGCCAAAACACAATAACTCATATGATTGGCACCTGTTATTATGGTTTTTAGTAAGTTGTAGAGATAATAGTGCCAAATCATCCATGAGGAAGATGTTAAACATTACCAACCCCTAATGGCTTAGGAAAAGGCAAGTGAAAGAAGAAAAGAACACTGCATATATTATCCAGCCTATCTAGCTCGCAGATTTCTATCATTATTTTTCCCCACTACTACACATGATAATAACTCAAGTGATGAAAACTCATTTCAACCAGACAAACCTGTGGTGGTCAAAACTGATTTAATGAGACTGATGATTTTATTTTGTGTGTATATCCTACTATCCCTCTGGTTCCACATAAATTATCGGAAATATTAATAATTTTCAAGTTCATAAGATTTTCATACACTTATTTTTCATAATATTGATGGGGCACAAGAAAAATGTTATCAAATTTACATCATGATGTAATCTTTACTTAGACCAGACTTACTTGTGGTGGCTAAAAACTGATTTAATGAGACTGAATGTAATTTTGAATAGCTGCCCCTGTATGATAAATGTATGATTCTATAGCCATTTCCAATTAATTATCTAATGTCTAAACAGTTTTTTGTTATCCATTAACTGTAATAATTTATTTTATTTACAATATGATGAAATTCTCATTTAGACCAGACTCCTTTGTGGTGGCTAAAAACTGATTTAATGAGACTGATTGTAATTAACTCTCTTATTATTCAGATAAGTGTCATTTAAAAAGTATATTTGGTGGTTATTGTTTCCAACTGAACATTTTTGAAAATTTTAAAAACTGAAAGTTTATCATTTTAATTGTGATTACTGAAAATAAAACATCTTACTTTCAGGACTCATCAAACAAGTTGTGAAGCACCATGCACAGGTTATCTACACAAGAACCACCAAGGGAGATGATCCAGTTGCTTGAATAGTTAACTACCTTACTTGAGAATCTTCCCCAAAATGTGGACTCTTCTCCTACTGTACATCAAATCTCTGTAAACTACAGATAAGAGTTTTCTAACTATATTGTTTTCTGTTAAATAAGAATAAATCATGTTTTTGTATGTATAACCAATATACAACTATGTTTTCTTCATTTTGGATAAAGGTTATCAATTTGGAAATATTATTCTGATATGATCTATGCAATAATCAGCTATAGAAAGGTAGGAGGGTAAAGCCAAGAGGGAACTTTCTGACAGAGGACTTATTTATGCTAGAAACTTAATTTTGACTTAAAGAATGTAATTGAAGGTTGTGGTAAATATTTTATCTCCTTTCATTTGAACTGAAATCTGCTTTGTGCTGGCATTGGTCAATCTTGCTCTCAAGGTTGAGGATGTTTGATTCTGGCACTCGATTTTCAACTGGGTGCCCTTCCTAGCACCAAATACAAATAAGGTGATATTATTATTATCGTCCAGTTACAAAAAACTGCTAAACCTCTCTTTACTGAGCAGGAAGTATCAGAAGTTCCCACTCTTTTTTAACCTCAGAAATATCACAGTGTGAATCCAAACCCTTTTCTGCTAAGCACAGAAGACGTTTTTTTACTATTATTATCTTACCTGGTTGTGGGGTTTTCAGTGAAACCCTTACAACTAACACTGCGACCTTCTTAGATCTATTGTCACCAGTTGATTCTTTTTGGTTTTGAATCGGCATCGTCTGGGGGTCTTATTAATATTAATAACACTTAAGCGGAAGGTAACCACCAGGCGAAATTAATACTCAAATCATTTTCTACCACCTAACCATCAGAGTCTTATTATGTGGTTACAAACTCAAATTAATGAGGGAAAATTCATGCACTGGGTGGGATTCGAAACAACGAATCCCTACCCTACCTAGATTACCAGACTAGCGCGTTAACCAATTTCGGGATTTCGAACACTGCAAAGTATCGGATCACTAAGCAATCTCATAAATGAGCATTCTCTTGCTCTAAGTCGAAATTCAAGCTTAGATCATTTTTGGAAGATTCGCTCGATAAGCGATTATGCCGATTTCGAAAGTTGAGTCTTAACACCTACACTAACCAATAGGGGTCAACTTTGAATAAATATAATTATATGTACCTAAGATATAGATACCAATCTCATTCGGGATATGTTTCCTGCAAATAAAGAAGTTATGATACAAAAAAGAACAAGACCAATTTTTGTTAACTAAGATTTTGAAATATTCATTTCAATTTAAAACAATTTTATTTATTGTATTTTAATTGAAAATTGTCTAGTTTATTATGCAACAATGTAAATGAATACATTTTATTCAACAAGACCTAAGAATTGCCTAATAGTATGAGCAAAATACTTAAATACCTAATTAATAATATTATAGTGTACATACTAACTTGCACTCTAATTTATTCTAAATCACAGTAAGCAAGCTGTCAGTCGGAAATATCTACTTAGAGCTTAAACATTTATATCTATTTATATTTTTTTACAAGCACAGTGTTGTCTAAAGATAACGCAAGGCAAAGTTTTTGGTTTTCAAAAAATTGTCACGTTTTAGTTTACGTACCTACCCACGTAATTTTCCATGCCAAATTTTCCATTTTGCATCGGTAACAGGTTTTGTACCTACTGCCAGAATCGAAGTTATGCATGAACGAGAATCAATCCTGTACCCTTCAGATACCTACATAAGGAGAATAGGTCTACAGAAAGTGATTGAAGTTTTTTTTTTAATTCGAAAAACTAATGATTTTTTTAAGATTAATTCGCCAGGTTTAATTCGGAATCTCTCATGATTACCCATCGTTAGAGAAACATTTACCGAAAATCCACCGATTGCAATAGATAAAAACCACATACATAATGATTAGCCGATTTTCGTTCGTTTCTTTTACCTATTAAATTTTGTTATAATTAAATTTGAAAAACCAAATTGGGGAATTTTATTTGAAATTTTGCAAAATTAGACGTACTAAAAAATTAGCTGTTAGTGCCTTGATTTGCTAACTCTTTAAATGCCCCTGAGCAACGCCGGGACCTCTCTCTGTTACTAGTACTTAAAAAATGGAGAATTCGTTCAGGGATCATTTTAGAAAAAGAAATGCAATTTTAGTGCTCAATCAAAACTCCAGGTGTATCGGAAACTCCACCCATAAGTTTCAAAATGAAAGGAATAGAATAGGTTCTCAATCAATGCAAAATATTTTAGGGACGATGTTTTCTCGAACGTTTAGCGATTGGATATTGAATGAGGGGGTTGCTTAACAGGATTGATCTGAATCAATATTTACTATGTACATAATTATGTATTTCGTGTTGAAATTTTTATAAAAGATATTTTAACTGAGTAAAAAACAGTAATTGATTCTCAAATTTCTGAAGTAAAATCTGCTTGGTTTAGAAAATACGCTTATTTTTTCTAAAGACATTTTTCATTTTATAACCAGGTCATCATAGACGTAAGTCTCAGTTATCTAGTTTAGAAAGACACCTCAAGTTTTTATGTAGTTTTGCGAACACCTCCCCAGCGTATGGTTCATATTATGTCATACTAGTACGTAAATACTCGCACGAATGGCAGTCTTATCAAAAATTTCAATTTAATTTTTTCAATTCCACAAGCCAACACTTAAATATTACATATTTTGATACAATTCTGTGCAAAAAAGCTTTTTGATTTCCGTTTGAGATCTTCAAACGGAGGTCCGTTTGAGGTCATGTTAGTGGAGGTTTTGAGTTCAATCTTCGTCAGAACGAAACAAACCATCTTGGATTATTCAGCAATACAGTCGAACCTAGATAAACAGGACTTGTGTGAATAGGGAACATGGATAAACAGGACTTGTGTAAATAGGAAACATGGATAAACAGGACTTGTATGAATAGCAAACATGGATATTTTCTGTTCACACAAGTTATTTATAGTGCCCGATTAAGACTACTAAAGTCCCATTATTCCGCAATAAGCCCAAGCCTCACTATTATGTGTGGTAAAAATCCTAAATGGGAGGATAACTTGTCATGTCTCGGCTGGGTTTCGAACCCACGACCTCTCGAATCTCTGGATTCACAGAGTGCCGCCTTTACCACTGAGCTACCGGGACAGACTCAATATTGCCGATCCTAGAATTGCTGTGTATCTAGGTTCGACCGAATCTACTTTTAACGTGTGTAATAGATTGATACCAGCGCAGAATATAGGAATTCATGGCATATTTTATTCAAGAATAAGAGATCAGTCCAAAAATTTTTTAACACAATTTGATTTAACAGTTAGTACCAGTGCAAGAAATCGCATATCTCAGCATTTTGGTTCAACAGTTAGTACCAGTGCAGGAGATCGCAATTCACAGCATTTTGATTCAACAGTTAGTACCAGTGCAGGAGATCGCAATTCACAGCATTTTGATTCATCAGTTAGTACCAGTGCAGGAGATCGCAATTCTCAGCCTTTTGATTCAACAGTTGATACCAGTGCAGGAGGTCGCAATTCACAGCATTTTGGTTCAACAGTTAGTACCAGTGCAGGAGATCGCAATTCTCAGCATTTTGATTCAGCAGTTAGTACCAGTGCTGGAGATCGAAATCATTTTGATTCAACAGTTGATATCAGTGCAGGAGATCGCAATTCTTAGCATTTGGGTTCAACAGTTAGTACCAGTGCAGGAGATCGCAATTCACAGCATTTTGATTCAACAGTTAGTACCAGTGCCAGAGATCGCAATTCATAGCATTTTGATTCAACAGTTGATACCAGTGGAGGAGATGGCATTTCACAGAATTTTGATTCAACAGTTGATACCAGTGGAGGAGATGGGGGTGCTTTGGACGGGGGAGTGGAGCTCTCGTTTGATGGAGGAGGAGGCTAAAAGAGAAGACATGGACAGTGCCGGATTAGCCACCGCTATGATGTTGCCGCCACTGGACGATATCACCTGGAAGTGAAGGAGAGGTGATGAGATCAGGGGTGCTGCACCTGTCATGACTTATCCGCGTTATAAATCTTATCCTGGCCTAATGGGAACGTCAAATGCATGCAATCGTATAGTAAAGCCGGCGTCAATGGCACGTTGAATACACCTGTTTTCGCATTCTGTCACTAAGTTAAACAACGTCCAGCGAGGCAAGGACTTGGATGGGTGACCATTTAAATTCGAACAATCGCACGTGATGCTGTCCATTCCCGACCCAGCTTTGACTGGGTGAGGTTATTTTGAGAAGATGGTTTTTGAGTTAGCAGCGAATGGAGGAGGGAAAAACCACCGTCGTGAAGTGAGCAACTGAGCATGCAGTTCGAAGCTACCACGGGACGTGTTGAACCCAAGAAAAGATTTCAGAAAAACTCACCTGAACCCTATTCTCGTGATAGTAGCTGTCATAGATGTTGGAGTTGTAGCTAAGAGGGGGACTGCCATTGCTGTGTTTGTACGGAGGCGAGCTGTATTTCGGACTACCACTGCCGTGTCTGTGGGGAGGTGATCTCGTCATGTGACTAGGACTGCCGTTGCTTTGTCTATACGATGGTAATTTGCTGAACGTTGAAATTTCAGGACTGTGTCTATGCCGAGGAGATCTGCTGAAATTGATGACGTGATTCTCTTCCACACGACCGCGGTTGCTTTCGTCCAGACTTGCAATCTAGAGGGGAAGTGATTTTAAAGTTAGAAAATAGTAAAATGGCTCCTAGAAATAGCTTGAAAGCTTATAATACATTTAATACATATTATAGGTACAAGGTTAGCTATATGTATTGGTAGCAACCGAGAGAGCTGTACTAAGACTCTCAACCAAAGATCAGAAATCCATCGTTCCAACAATTTCAATACAACATCTTATAATCACCAATAATTTCGGCAGATGGACTTTCAAGATCGAAATATGAAAAAAATTGAAATCGGAGAATTTTTTTTTTACAAAAACGAACAAAAATTCCTGCCCCGCTGGGAATCGAACCCAGGTCACCATGCGTGCAATGCCTAGTGCGTTAACTCACTGTGCCACGGTGATTACTGATAAAACTATGCAGTTGAAAGCAATGTTAAATTTTTGTTTAAAAAAACGCTTGCATACGAGTCTGCAACCATTTCGACATTTTCATCTTTACTATTCAAGGTCCAAAACCCAACTGACCAAATTTCGTATTGTGCGCATGACACACACTTTCCCTCTTCTCTTAGGGTTGCAATATCGAAACGAAAATATCGATATTAGGTATATCGATAATATCGAAACCATAATATCGATATCCGATATTAGAAGACTTCTCTCCCTTTACAATTCGATATTC
The DNA here is from genome assembly GCA_024516035.1 of Bactericera cockerelli. Classification (NCBI taxonomy): domain Eukaryota; kingdom Metazoa; phylum Arthropoda; class Insecta; order Hemiptera; family Triozidae; genus Bactericera; species Bactericera cockerelli. The sequence continues at coordinate 12,292,240 of CM044958.1, read as the reverse complement.
GTTACATAATATCGTTACATAATATCGTTACATAATATCGTTACATAATTTCGTTACATAATTTCGTCACATAATTTTGGTTATGTGCCAGAGCAAAGACATGAAAATGTCAAAAAGTCAACCCATTTAACAGTAAAAACTGCCCCATTTGGGCATAGAACCTGCAACTTTTTGCTACCTATTTTGAGAACTAAGGGAGTTATAAAATTTCGAACTCTAGTTATGGTTATTAGCTGATGTTAGTTTGTGTGAAGTAGGTACTGTATAAATATAAAGCATGCATGCAGACGGTAAAAATAAGCAAGTAAAATAAAATATGAAAAAATCCAACCAAAATAATTGACACTTTGGTACATACCTTTTGCCATCCGACTTACCTCCTTCCTTGAATTACCTCTACGGTGTTGTTTGATAAGCAAAGCAAGCAAGATTTTATAAGCAAAAGCAGAAATAAGCTACAGCACACCAAGCTGTATGGAAAGCAAGTGAAAAGCAAGCTGTAAACTATAAAATAACACAAGATGGGGTTAGTTGGGGATAATTCATGTCAAATTGGGACTAAATATTAATATTTTAAACGAACGGAATCATACTTAGAACGGATTTGAAAAAGCGAGTTAACGATTAAAATCAGATCTTTCGAAATTAAGAAGAAACTTCAGAAATTTTATTTTATTTTATTTTTTTAAATATTTGCCAAGGAGACAGAAGGAATGGACGCCGCAATGTAGAGGGTAAGAAATGGGCCAGACCGACAGGGTGGACCAGCAGAGAGACACAGGGAGGAAAGTGAAGAAATATGAAAAAGGAAAGGGAACTTTGAAGGGGTCATGAAATGAGAAAGAAACTGTGCACTGTTAGTCAAGTGGTGAACACGCTAGTCTGATAAGCCAGGTAGAGTAGGTATCCGTAGGTTCGAATTCCACTCAGTGCATGAATTTATTCTCATTAATTTAAGTTTGTGACTACAAAATAATAATACTCTGATGGTTAGGTTTGAGCATTAACATTATTATGTTTACAAATTATTTGAATAGATACATTTTGCGAGAATTGTGCGTTATTTACCTATTTCAAAGGATTATTATGCATAAAATAAGGACTTTGTAGGATTTTAGACTTTTAATTACAATAAGATTTAGGCTCTCTGAAAACTGCCTCATTTCACAACGAGCCTAAGACATATATGTACCTACAAACTAGCTACATACTAAGCTTAAAGGTGAGGTGAATGAGTGGAAATTGAACAAGGTATACATAATTTATACAAATATTTACACACAATTTATAAGCAGTAGGCTGTGTACAAATATATACAAATACTGTGTAGGTATAAGTACCTTGTTAGATGATCTCTACAATTTAGTAAAAGTTTAAGTTAAAAAGTTGTCATATTTGTGTTAATCACTTTCGTGTTATCACAACTACTCAAACTCGCTTTACTAAATCTACGCTGAAACCGGGACTTGAACCACCGACCTCCAGGCTACAAGTCCGTCGCCTTATCGATCAAGCTACTGAGGTCGGTATTCTACAATTTAGTAAGCGGTGCGGAGTAACTTTGGAAAGCAATATTTACGTCCGCGTCGAGATCCTCTTGCCAGGACTATGCGTAATCAGATGTAGCATGCGCTTGAACTTGGCAAGAGAATTTAGACCCGGCGATTTCTATTTACACTCACGGGTGTGAGAACCAAACACACAACCACTCTGTTAGAAAGCAAAGTATCCACCGTCAGGGACGGCGAGGTTAGCATACTGTTACCTATCGCCCGTGTAGTTCTGACATACAGGGTAAGAGAGCCAAGCCCAATCCACAAGCGAAAGCGTTATAAGCATTGTCAAGCGCCGTGAGTCAGCCAAGCCGGGTTCGCACTAGTCAAGCAAAAGCGTTGCCTAGTCGATCAGGACGAAAAGATAGCCTGTGGTTAAATCTTTTTTACCTGACGTCCGTACTTCTTGATACTGATTCGTTCCAGGTTGGAATCGTGGACGCTCTCGGGATGCGAGTCAGTGACCTCCTGAAAATATCAACAAAAAATTGAACAAACCTATATTGTTAATTTTAGCAATTATAATAATTGCTTTAAGTGGGTACAAATTTATTCATCGGAATTGGGTTCCTCAGCACTATTTTTAGTGGAGGCGCAATATTACCTTTTTTAATATTTTATAATGATTTTGGTACCTATTAAAAAAATAGAAAAAAAACTATTCATTAGAATTCAATTAGGTAACTTATACCTACTACGTAATATTTACTTTTCACCACTTATGATACATAAATTAATATGTTCAAGTAGGTACAATTTATTCATTGGAATTCGATTGCTCAACATTATTTTTTAGTGGACGACAGATTCCCATAATTTCCAACTCAATATTTTAGGTTGTACAATTTTTTTTTTTCTTCTGCAACTTCTCAGAACTTATATACAAAACATAGGAGATAATTTTAAAACAAGAGGGCAAAATTAAGGCAAAAGTTTTTGAATAATACCTCTGTGGAGCTAAGTCTAGATTTTGCGTACTGTCTTAGATATGGGAAAAACTAATGTTAAGTAGTCATGCTTTAAGATCTCAATTTTGTAGATTATTTTGTCACTTTTGTAAAGAAATAAATATATATCTCCCTTGCCTTTATCCCATATTAGCTTATGTTGCTATTGGGGTCGACAGTGTTCAACCTCATGGTTGAGGTTTGTTGGGTGGAGCACGTTTTTTTTATGGTTGGATGCCCTTCCTAACGCCAACGATTCTATTTGGTTTTAACGTCCTGATCTGGACGGGGGTGTTACCCTCCATTCGCTGGGAATCGTACCAGCTACCCACATTAACCTCACCCAGCCTGGGTAGGGCCGGAAATGTCAGCCTCACGTGTTTGGAGGGAACAGAATTTTCTTCGAAAAGTCTGCTACAACCGGGAGTAGAACTCGAGACCTCTGGACTACGGGCAGTATAGTCACAACCATTACGCCACGGAGGCTGGCATTGTAAAGAAATAAATATATTATTCAATTCTTTGGTAGATTGATCTGAGATTTACCTGGGAGGCTCCTGGAGAGCTAGCGTTCCCGAAGGAGATCTGTGAGTCTGTGTCATCTGTGTCCGCCCTCTCTGAGTCAAAGCAGGAGTTGGGGGCGTGCTGACTCAGGCTGGACCTACTCAGCTGCCTGGAATCATGAGTTCGGTTTATCTAAACAATAAGTCTGGCTGGGGGACTAAAAACAGAGAGTAGACCAGCAGTCTGGCTGAGTGTGGGACTATAAACAGGGAGTAGACCAGCATTGACTTGGTTGTGGGGGCCCTTGTCAATTATTAGCCTCCTTGTAAAGACAGTGGTAGAAGTGCTGAGTCATTCCTCCACTGTCTGGCTACCATCGTTCACGATGACGCCACCCTATGATGATGAAATAATCAGTCTGAGTAGGGCCGAAATATTTGTTCTGTTGTAAGTTCGTTTATAGGTCTGTGGTGCTCATAATTATGTGGTTTCTTCAGCTTTTTTGTGTGAATTGTTTCAAAAGGGGTTGGAATTACCTTACTGGAATTTAAGTTCGTTTATTGGTTTTTTTTTTGTTTTTGTGGAATTTAAGTCTTGATTATATGCGTCTAGTTTAAAAAGGAAAAATCAAGAACTCTCTCTTACTCAAGTGTCCGATTTTGTTTGTTAAATTCGGTCTTGGTCTTGAAACGAAAAACATTGGACTGAGTGTTCATCCCGTGATATGTGATTATATGCCTACAGAAATAAATTGTTAAATATAAAACTCATTTACATTCATTCATTATCAACTGAACATGAAAACGCCTGGTCCAGATGACTCCCAATTTGACACAGCGTCTCCTTTTGGGTATTTAGGTGCGTGCTATAAAAGGATTTATACGGACATATAAACTTCAATGGCCCAATTGTAAAATAAGCCGACCTCCGTGGCTCAGTGGTTCAGAGCATTGGTTACTGACCCGGAGGTTGCGGGTTCGAATCCCGGCCGGAGCGGAAAATTCTGACCGATATTTTCCGTTTCCGGAATGGCATGGATGTAAAGGGCCCTGAAGTAATGCGAAAGCGGTTCCGGGGCACACTTACATTACAAATAAATAAAATTATTAAACTTCAATAGAGGCAAAATGCCAGGTTTTAAGCCAGGTAATAACTAACTCATTACCTCGTGACTTGGAAGTTGTGCTGCTTGATCAGCTCCTTCTGTTCGAGCAGCAGAGAACTCTGGCGGGAGTGCAGCACATCCACCTGATGCTTGAGTGCCGTCGACAGCTGGTCCCGACTCGTGTGAACGTTGCCTAGCAGCTCCTCCGTCCTGCAGTCTATGCTCTTCAGCTCGTCGCCAATCTCCTCCAGACGGGTCTGTAACCAGCGGGGGGAGGGGTGGTCTTGTTAAAGCTTAGTTTCAACGCATGGCATATTAACACTTGGACGACCGGGTGTACCACCGGTGGTACACGCGTGTCTGTACGGAATGGACCGAGTGTACCACTGGTGGTACACGGTGGTATAATTCGAAGTTATCCAGTGACTTGAATAATAGATAATTATGTAATGGAAAACAAAGTGTTAAAAAAAAGTTAAAAGTTCCCATATTTGTGTTAATTACTATCGTGATATCACGCAACTACTCAAACTCGCTTTACTAAATCTACGCTGAAACCGGGACTTAAACCACCGACCTCCAGGTTACAAGTCCGCTGCCTTATCGATCAAGCTACTGAGGTCGGTAAAGTGATTGAAATTATTAATTGAAATGAAATCAAGAGTGGCAGTTCTCTTGATTACGATCGCCAAGATTTTGCTCAGAGACAGTTAAACAGAAGTGTTACTTATAAAACATGCTGTCTCAATACATCTTACTTACTTACCTTGGAACTGCGTAAACGAAAAAAAAAAAAAATGTTAAAAATCATCGAAATAATTTGAAGATAGAAAACACTTGCCTTTTTTTGTTTTACTTAAAACTGTTAGCGTAATGGGACTTCTTGTCTCGAGCCGACAGTCTAAATAAATCACTACTATACCTACTATACTTAATCATTTTCAGATGGCCATTTCGAACTGTAACTGCGCGAAGCAATCTCTTCCACCCAACCTACCTGTCTCAGGTGGATTTTATCCTGGTTGTCGTCACACTGCGCGCGCAGCTCATCGGAAAGCTTCAGCCTCTTGTTATTGCCCAGGTTGAGATCTCCATTTAGAAAGCTGGGAGCGGTGCTCCTGGAATCACATGGTCAGTTTTGTGTGAATAGATTTTAAAATAAACATAACTTTTTTTTTTTTTTTTTTTGAAGTGGGGTTTAACGTCGCTTTCAACTGCCATGGTCATATCACGACGGGGGTTTTACCCTCCATTCGCAGGAAACTCACAAATCTGCTACTCACATTGACCTCACCCAGCCTGAGTGGGGCCGGGAAAAGCCAGCGTCACGAGAATTAGAATTTGAATGGTCACCCATCCAAGTCTTAACCTCGCTGGATGTCGCTTAACTTCGGTGTTCTGAAGGGAACCGGTGTATTCAACATGCCATCGACGCTGGCAAACATAACTTTCGCCCTTATATCTGTTTGGAATGATAAATTTGACGTTTCAACATTATGTCCTCAACAACATACCAACAGGATACGTAATTAAATTAGAATTCGATTAAAATTGTCAAATAAAAATAACCCTCGGCGTGACATAACCATGCAGTTGAAAGCGAAGTTAAACCAAAAATAAAAAAAAAGAAATATATTGGATTTTTTACTTGAATTTCTCAAAATAAGCTTCATTTTTTCGTAAATACATAGTACCTTCCCTTCCTAAAACGGTACCTAGTTGTGACTCGAAATATAAGTCTTTTGTTCTGGTAAAACATAATATACAATTTAATTCGTATACACATTGTAGATCCTTACTTTTAGTAACCCTTAAAACATACATTTAGGTCAATATGTGTGTCCCTTAGAAAGTTGACCCTTTAACTTACTTGGAGTGTCCCTTAGAATAGTGGTACCCAGAGTCCCGCACAACTTGTCTGGCCAGGGGAAACAGCTCGTCTCTCCGTGTCAGCAGAGCAGGAACATATTTACACATCTGTGCTGCGGCCTCGTTTACTGAGACCTGGTGAAACAGAAAGTTAAACAGATACATTATAATATCGCTTTTTTTTATAGATGAGTGTTTCACAGCTTTTTTTTAATTCGTAGCCAATGACACAATACTTCCCACTTAGGTGCTGGGTCAACACGAGCGCACCGAAAGGTATCCCTTACCAACAATTTTATTGTAAACCAAATTAAGAATTTTGGTTCGAACCCGGGAGCTCCCCCATGGCAAGCGAGTGCTTAACCACTGAGCTAATCGCGCGCTGTTATTTTTATACTACCCGATTAAACCCGATTATTTCAATATAGGAAGACCAATTGATGCAATATTATGTTGTCAAGATCCCAAATGGGAGAATAACTTGTCATATTCTTGCTGGGTTTCGAAGTCACAACCTCTGGATTGTTGTTGTCTTTAAAATATACAGGAAGTTATCTCGAAGATATTTATTTAACGTTTCAAATTCAGTATGGCCAATGCTTAAGATTATTTATATTAATAATAATACTCTTTACTCTTTAGTGGAAGTTAACCACCAGGCGAGGTTGATGCTCTTAGCATTTTCTACCACCTAACCCTCTTTTTTTCTCTTTCAAGATCACATTTTTTTATCCCTCAAGTGAAAACCCCGTGTTAAAAAGACTGCAATAGGTGAGATTAGTGTAGGTACACTGGTACATGCACCTACATTAAATACCTCCAATAGGTTTAAAAGACATTACAATACTTACCTCATGAAGGGTCAGAGGTTTTTCTGGTTTCCTCTTGCAGTCGAATCTGCCGTAGATAGCAGAGTACTTCCTGATCAATTCCATGCGCCTGGGGTCCTCGTCTGACATTTGGAAGATAGCCTGTCAATTGAAAAGTAGGGGAAGAGGTCAATACTGGTTACATCAAATTACAAAAAATGTTGTTTTTTAAATTAATATTATAGTATGCTTTATTAGGTATATGACAAAAATAAGTACAGTAAAATACAATAAAATTATAAAGAAAAAATAAATAGATTGAACAAAGAAACAAGAACAAAAAGAGAATGAAGCTAATGTCCTACCTAAAGGGCGGGGTTATTGCCTGTGACAATCTCTTCCACCCGACCCTTTAATGTATTGAATACGTTTGACTTGAGCATTTTTGAACCGTTGCAATCATTCTAACTCATCAAAAGTTATTAATGATAGTATTCGAAGTCAGAAGAACGACCGAACTCAGTAGCTTGATCGATAAACGGGGCGGACTTGCAATCTGGAGGAGGTCGGTGTCTCAAGTACCCAGTTCAGTAAAGCAAGTTTAAGTAGTTGTGATATCATGAGTGTGATCAATACAATTATAATAAGTAATAACTTTCGAAAAAACTTTAAAAGGACGATAGTACCAAAAGACGGAAGAGATTGTTAAAACTTTTCTCCGTTGTCGAATGAGTAAGTGTTTTTGGAAAATCCCGCAAAGCCCGACATTCCTCTTCTGAATGAGAATGGATATTCTTGTAAGAACTCTTTGTTTCTTTTGATATAAAATTAATATTCTCATGGTTAATAAAGACGAATAAATTCTTCGCGATTCAATTGTTACAAAGATGAATAATTATTATCTAATTTGCACATCACGTCATCATGTGCATAATGCAAATGCAGCAGCTTCAACGTTAGTGACACGGCAGTTAATTGTATTTGCTACGCACCCCTTGATTGATTTTGATTTGATTATCTGATTGGGATTTGATGTCTCTTTTATCTTCAGCGATTTTCTTGACAAATTGTGTTTCGAATTTTTTTATCAATGTCACAGAAATCTAAAACAGGTAGGTAGGTTTGAGGTTTGTAAAACAAATGCTCAACAGTGGGTTGTATGTGTGTAACAATTATGTAAATAGAATTATTTATACATGCAAGAATGAACAACCACAATTTAATGTGAAAACAAAGGTATATTACTTTCTTATTTGTCAGATAGGAGATATGTTTGATAGGAAAAATTCCTTTGCACAGATATGTAAAACTGTCAACTTAATGTTCTAACTTCTAAGGCCCGTATTTTTGAACGTCCCTAAAACTACTTTAGGGACAACAGTCGGGATTTTGAAATTTTTTGGCCAATTAAGTATATAAATTGTGACTTATGAATCTCTCGATTCCACTGAGATCATATAATATACAGGGTGGACCAAAAAAACGTTTACACCCGTTAATGGTAGATTACTGACGACATTTCCAGGCCGGATCTGGAATCCGTTTTTTCGGATTCGCCTTCGTAACTGCACAAAGTGATTTTTTGTAACTTTCCAAAAAAGTCCGACTTTGGCTTATTCTTCGGGTCAGTGCTTTGTTTCTGTTTAAGATGAGTTGATTCTGAACAGTTCTGCAGAAAGCCAACAAAATTTCGATGTTTTAAGCTACACTATTTTGTTTTTTACGGTTTGGTTTGTCATATTTTTTCACACCTGAACAGAAAAAAAACACACGAAAAAATTTTTTTACTAAATAAAACACTCGACATTTGTCCGAACAAATTTTGGCACAGACATGGGCAAGTTTGATAAAAGTTGGCGGCCGCCCCGAGGATGCTAAAAAATAATTTTACGATTTTTTATCACGTGATCTTCTGGGAAAAATTATTAGATGTTTGCCAAAAACTCTTCAAAATTCCTAAGAGTTTTCTAGCTGTAGACTGTGTAAGGGCGTCTTGTATTGTTTACAAAATTTGTTTACATTGCTGTTTTTGGATACCGCGGTCTTACATGTCTTCATCAGCCAGTTTAGGAAAATTCAAATGATAGTTTTCGTGCTTCTCAGATTGTCAGTGGTGTTAGCTAGATGTGCTAGTGCTAAAAGTAATAGTCGCCTGACCAATGTTCAATTCTCGGCGATCAATATTTTTTTAATTATCAAAAAAAATCTGATGGAATATTTTATTCATACCTGTATCTGACTTGTTGTAACACCAACAACTTATGGTTTTTTTGGAGGTAATACCATATGTAAATTGAGTTATATCAGATACTATTGGTATCACAATTCACATAATTATTATTCATGTAAGACCCTGAGAGACTGCCTTGATAATGGATGGTTTTTCTTATGCTTCCCTAAGAGAGAAAAAGTACATAAAACGCTTGCATACGAGTCTGCAACCATTGGGACATTTTCATCTTTACTATTCAAGTTTCGTTACATAATTTCGTCACATAATTTCGTTACATAATTTCGTCACATAATTTCGTTACATAATTTTGGTTATGTGCCAGAGCAAAGACATGAAAATGTCAATTTAATATTTCGTTACATAATTTCGTCACATAATTTCGTTACATAATTTCGTTACATAATTTCGTTACTTAATTTCGTTACAAAATTTTGGTTATGTGCCAGAGCAAAGACATGAAAATGTCAATAAACTGGTGAATTTTCCTAACGAAAGTAGAGTTCATAAAATAATGCCAGGTAAATATGTAGGTAGGTTCTTCTATCATAAACAATACTAATTAAATAACAAATATTTACCGACTGCCAACTTCTAATAGAAATCCTGAAAAAAAAACAAGATAATATTTTGTAAAATGAATAAAATTTTATTATGTTTTATACTATTTGGGTATAATCAAAAAGGTATTAAAAATAAACATTTTGTCTGAGTATGTTCAATGAGAAACGATTAGAAGCGCACGATTAGCTTAGTGGTAAGCTAGTCACTTGCCATGCGGAAGATCCCACCCGGGTCCCAACGCCAGAGACAGCAAATCATGTTCCGTCTAATGTTGCGGAAGATTTCAGGTTTTTCTGTCAGGTCATCAAATGCCAACAGGATTCTTGCTACCAGATTCTGCTACTCTTGCGTCTCCACTGGTATTTCGTAAACTATGTTTTTCACGTGATCCCAAATGTTCCTGTTGGCAGCTCCATAATATGCTAAATGCATATCTGCCATTTCAGCATCCGAATAATAATTATTATGTAAGTTGTACTAAAAAAACTCAAGAAGTTTAAAAATAATATTTCATAGAATGCAGAAAAATATGATTGAAAACTATCATCGAGAAACAAACAATCATTTATTTGACTGGCCTTTAATTAATTCCAAGGAAAATAATTATCAGACATAAATAGCTAATTACTCTTTGAGTACAAGACGACCCTACACGGTCAACACTTTTAAGATTTTGAACATCATTTTTTGAGACTTACCTGGTTCGTTTTCCCAGAAGATCACGTGATAAAAAATCGTAAAATTATTTTTTAGCATCCTTGGGGTGGCCGCCAACTTTTATCAAACTTGCCCATGTCTGTGCCAAAATTTGCTCGGGAAAATCTTGAGTGTTTCAAAGTGTAAAAAACTTACATGAGAATTTTTTTTCTATTCAGGTGTCAAAAAAGATACCAAACCAAATCGTAAAAAACAAAGTAGTGTAGCTAGAAACATCGAAATTTTGTTGGCTTTCTGCAGAAATGTTCAGAATCAACTCATCTTAAATAGGAAAAAAGTTCTGACCTGAAGAATAAGCCAAAGTCGGACTTTTTCAGAAAGTTGCAAAAAATCACTTTGTGCAGTTATAAAGGCGAATCCGAAAAAACGGATTGCAGATCCGGCCTGGAAATGTCGTCAGTAATCTACCATTAACGGGTGTAAACGTTTTTTTGGTCCACCCTGTAGAAGGAACCTTACCTATCTCGAGTTGAACAAATTTATGCGTCCAACATTGAACAGCTGATGGTCCCTCTTTCAACAAATCCCGGCTTCTGATTGGTTCAATTTATTTGAATTTTTTGTTTACTTCATGTAAAGGCGGACATCTAAACATCTTTAATTTTCACGTCAGATACCAACTCTTATATTACTACATAATAAGTAGAAAATAAGGAAAGTAAAAGAGGAAGAAAGACAGAAATTACTAATATGTAAGTATGAAAATAGTAAAAATATTATTTCAGAAGAATTAGGTAGTTTAAGTACCCACTCTTTCGCGAGAGAAAAATTACTACAAGTCCGGCATTGATTTTGAAATCAGCTGATAGTCCCTTTTGAACGCAAATCTTGATACATCGGGTTCCCTCTATGTTATATAACCTTAGTGCTCGATGCCGTTTCCGCACAGGCGCAATATTGGGCCCCATTCAAAAGAAGGAAATGCTTTTTCTTCCGAAATCCAAAGGAGTTGCTTCGATCTACAATAAAAAAGTTTTGAGTACAATAAAGAGTTTTTTCTTTTATCAAATATCAAAAGCTTTTGTTTCTATGGAAGTAAAAGGTATATGTACATCACAAAGCTAAAAATAAAGCTTGCAAACATTTTCTTTGCTCACGAGCAATTACAATTTTTCTGTGAATATGGCCCATTTCACACAGAGGGTATTTTCACCTCTGTGTGAAAATCATCTGTGTTATTGTTTACATTTTCTAATCTTTTCAAAAATAATTTTTGTCTGGTGATTCTTCTTGTTTAATAGTTTTAAATTTCTTTATCCTTTTTAAGTTTTTAAACAAGTTTTTTCCGAGATGGAAGCCAATTTGAAAATAATTATTACTATTCCGATCTCAGCCTTCTCAGCGAAAGAAGTACCTACAATTTATATCTCACAGGCACGTTGAATCTTGATATTAGTGTCGATGTCACGTTGAATTCACCAGTTTTCGTTCTGTCGATTATGATAAGCAACGTCCAGCGAATTCAGGACTCGGATGGGTGACCATTTAAATTTTGGACAATCTTGATGCTAGCTATTCCCGGTCCAACTCAAACTGTGCTATCTATTGTTCAATAATTGAATTAATTTATTAATAAAGAAAAATGTTAATTCATTGTTTTATCACTATCCAATGTTCTCTTTTCAATGTTCTGCATTTTACTTATTTTCTACACAGTTATCTACCAAATGTACTCATTATTCATGATTTCCCAAGCCCTTCAAAGACTTTTTATGCTCGACGGTGTCAGGAGTCACAGTGTCCGAGTGGTCTAGCGCACCAGACTTACATTGAAGTGAGCTGAGTTTGAATTCCGGAGGAATTAGACTTTTTTATATCTGTATTTTGGATGTTACGTGGTTCACTAATATCTGGTGTGGAAAAATGAGTATTGGTAGAGACGACCACTTGTGACATACGAGAATAAAAAATGAATATGTTACTTGAAATTTCGTCAACCTACCGACATACGTTGTGATATAAAATCACAAATAAACCAGATAGAGCCAGCGTTGATGGCGCTGTGAACGCACCGGTTCTCGTGGGACCACCAAAGTTAAGCAAAGTCCAGGTGAAGACTTCGTGATGCTGGCATTTCAACCGAACCCAGGCTGGCTGAAGTTAATGTGGGTAGAAGGTTTGTGAGTTTCCTACGATCGCAGGGTAAAACCCCCGGCGTAATATGAAAAAAAAAAACGAGATAGGTAAATGCTACCTTTGTCCTAAAATGAGGAGGGTACAGTAAAAATATTTTTTTTTGCAGATACTTGATTAAAAGATACATATGTTATAATATTTTTTTTAATATTTAGAATATTATTAACAATGACAAATATTTAACTTTCAATATAATTATACAACATGTTTATTGTAAATTAGTTTGTCCAAACTACTTGTTAGCAAACTTTTTTCTTCATCAGATGTCTTGCTGGTCCTTCAGGTTCTATTAGGCCATTCAAAATTAAGGATATCTCTTGAAAGATGTTCATCTTCCCAAAGTAAATACGTGGATACGTAGGTAGGTATATAAAAAAGGTTTTCTTTCTTTCTTGGCGGTGCAAAATTAGCGTTTTGTTTGATTCTCGAATATTGCCAGTATAATTATGAAATTTGTTGAAAAGGCTATATAATTGTTAAATAAATAAAATACAATAATATCAAGGAAGTAAAATCACTTCCAAAAAATATTATAATGTGTCTTCACGAATTTCAAAAATACCGATGAGAAATCACCGGCAGTTGTAAAGTGCCGATTTCCGACACTTCAGATTTTCAACAAATTTCATTCATTTTTAGGGTCAGCTGATTGGAAATGCAAAGAAACGTGCTGTTTATGTATATTTATATATACATCTTTCTGGCTGAAATGGGAAAATGTTGTGATCGACTGCTTTCTGCTCATGCGCTGAGCAGCGCTCAAGATTTGTGAGAAGCGTTCAAGACTTAAGTTCAAAATAAATTCTGTCTCTGTGGCTGATATGATTCACTGCGCATGCGTATCCGGACCACTCACACTAAATTTGTTTTAGGGTCGTTCAAAAATACGGGCCTAAGGCGTATCTGGAATCTTGCTACTTCAAACTTCCGATAGTTGAATGAAATAGCGTAATCAATCTTACTGACTCTTTCAAAGGGGTATCATTAGGTTTCACTAGAAAAGCAAAGAAAAAGAGGTAAGACAACTCCTAGCTATGGCTAGATTGATTGTCTTCATTTGACAATATTTCTCGAGGATAAGACTGAAGGCAAGTTCCTTGTTCCTAAAGTACAGTCTTAGACACAGGAAGTGGGAAACAAGAAGAGAGAGAGAGAGAGAGAGAGGGTATGTGCTCAATGTAGGTATGATTATTATTGCTAAACATGTTGAATCAAGTTTTATTTACAAATGAAATGACATAGAATATAAAGCCTCTTGTTCAAAAATTACATTAATATATTGAAAAACTATTTGAATTTATTGTTTTATTTCTTCTTTTCATTTCATTTTCTTACTTTTACCTCTGATACTTGGCTATTGTATACAATTACCGTTAAAGTAGATAATTGAGAATAATTTCGTACATTTACTAGTGACTGTGGTGATTGTATACAATTACCGGTAATTGTATATAATCACCAATTATGTACTTTTACCGTAAAAAATACATACATAGAAATATTGAAATTAATATTAATAACATAAAACTTGATCAAGGGCGGTGCTAATGCCAACGGCATTCTCTTCCTGTGTGTATGACCTAATTGTTGACATGCTTCTTTAAAATCTATCTACTATAGGATAGATAGCTAGAACAGGAGTACGATAGTTACCTCGAGGTCCTTGCAGATTTTCTTCTTAGAGTTCTGAGCTTTGGGTTCCAGGTGGGGCAGAGCCTTGACGAGTCTCTCGGCTATTTCGGCCAGCTTGGCGATCTGAGAGTCCACCAGCACGGGCGTGAGCTGCAGGGGGGTCGAACCCTCGCCCGCCAGCGGGCTGCGACCAGGGCTGGCGGTGGGCGTCTGCTGGCTGCCGGGACTGGGGGCGGAGGTGGACTCGACGGGGGGAGGGGAGGAGGAGAAGGGGACGTTGGAGGTGACGGAGGGACTAGAGATGGAGCTGACTAGAGAGGAGGGGGCGGAGGAAAGGAAGGGAGGGAGGTTGCGGGCGAGGAAGCTGCCCGGCAGTCCCGGGGAGACCAGGGGCGACTGGAACATACCTGAGCGACACACGGAAGAAATTAGTATATTATGAGCTGTTCATGCGCAAATTCGCAGTTTTACATTGGAACAGCCCTATACTCTCTTAAGCATCTTTTTGCAAATTTGGATGCTGTACTAACAAATCGTAAAAAACAAATTTAAAAATGATTAAAGAGATGGATAAATCCACAACGGATAGGAGTCATCGTACTAAAAAGTAGGCTAATTACAAAATCAAACTGAGGTCATGACAAATAGAAAAAAAACTATATTCGCAGAACATCTTTGACCAGTAGTTGTACTCTGATTCAATGAAAGTCAGAATTGTGATATTCAAGCAAACGTGGGGTCCCGAAGTTGTTTTCAACTAATCAGAATTTTTTATGAAATGTCAGTTTATAATGTGTATTAGATACTTATTATTACCAGTAATATACCAAGCTATGAAGGTACGATCATACATTGAAATCCAACTTTTTGGTCGATTGGGGTTCAATGTTCATATCCTGCTAATAAGCAGCTAAGCTAATCAATGACGTTAAATCATGGTTTCACAAGGTACAATATTAAAGTAACCCAGATTTTTCAACTTACATTTAATTTTTCTCTAATCTTCGTAGAATACCTACCAGCCTACCACCACATGTACCGAGCTATCATATAGGGAGAAATCAAGAAGAACAAAAAGTTTGCGTACCTCTAAGGAGCCGGGGATTTCGCATAAGAGCAAAAACGTACTCGAAACGGAGATATTAATACGGGAATGGAATGGAGGATATTCTAATATTTTTCGCTCAGACAGATATAATACACCAGTAGGTACTCCCACAAAAAATTACAAGCACAGGAATAAGAGGGGCGGGCAGGGGTGAGCAGGGGTATAAAAAAAATATACAAAAGCGCTGTGTGGTGTTGTGAGGAAAAAATATATACCTCGCAGCAAGAATATAAGCGTATAAAAAGTCTCTCCCGCCAGTCCTCTGTATTGTATCTCGACCTGCTTGTGAATAGGCAGAAAAAAGTCGAGTATCTTACTTGGGCCGTAGTTTGCAGTGTCGAATCATCAGATGAACTGATTTTTAGGATGGCTTGAGAGACTTTCAACTGCTATAGGGAATAATATATTACAAACCCGAAATAGAAGATAGAGTAAACATTTAACCATCACCCAATGAGGGAAAAAATCAGTCAAAAACAAAGAGAAAATAATGAAAGTAGGTATAGAAAAAAATCCAGCTAAATCGGGTTCAAAATAAATTTTCCTCGGTCATGACATAAAATTAAACCCATAACACAGAGGCTCAGATGCCAATACACTAGTCACTAGACTGCCTATTATACCTTTTTATAATTTCGAATAACTTGTTTCGTAGGTCAATCGTCTTAAAAAAGCTCATATTAGTAGAAAGATTGCATGCGAATGAACTTTTCAACAGTTATGAAGTTTACACAGTTCACATTTTGCGCCCTCGTAGCTCCAGCACCCTACACCCCTACAAGGCAAAACCCCCGCTCGTCCTCCCCCTGCATACCTACAATCCTTTCAGTCGGGTTTTTTTCTCTCTCCTTGAAACAACTCGTTCTTTGCTCTACAAAAAAAAACTCTAAAGCACAACTAGGAAAGGCAAAAAACCTGTACAGAAAGTTAAAAGGGACGAGTACTTGGCATATAGACTGAGGGAAAAAAACGCTCTCGTATATTATAAAAGACTTCGATGGGATTTATTTTCTCTCCCACGCTGTCCCGTCCCTACTCAGGGAAGTTTTCGCGCTTTTTAGAAATTGGTTCAAAACAGCAGAAGAACCCAAAATTGAAAACACGCCATTAAAAGAATAGAATACATAAAAGCTTACGAGTATTTCCTTAAGAATTCCGCTCCAGTATATTGCACCCAAGAAAGCTATTAGTCCGGGTAACACCATATAAAGGATGACTCACAGGGGCAACCCCCACTCCCCCAGGCCCCACGATACTTGGCCAAGTGTAAAGTGCTTCATTCCTGATCCTTGAGAACCTTGAAGTCTAGATCACGAGTTTGATTGGACTGTTCTTATTTTAAATCTTGTATTTCTTCAATATTCAGAAAATTGGTCGCAGCAGATGTAATTTGAACCTTAGGATTCAAATTACATCTGCTGATAACTCAATAACTAATAACTCAATAACTAATAACTCAATTAAAAGTAATAACATGAATACATTTATGTTACCAAAAAGCTTTAGATATTGATTCTACAATAGCAATCGTATCTCACAGAAACTGGAATGAAGTTGTATTAATACGCTCTACAATTTTCATAATTAAGCTTTTTCTCATATACAAAATAGGTAGATGTTATACCATGTACATTATACTATACACTCGTATTTCAATCATTTTATTTTAACGGAAATATTTTTCCTCAATCCTACACAAGTTCTCATGTACTTTTTACCGCTAGTAATTTATGAAGGCAGACTGTTGGTATATCATTGCAAGTGAAAAGGAAAAAAAAATATACAAAAATGGAACATTCTAGTATTTTAAATCCTGACTAACTGCCAAAATTGAAAACCTTTAGATCGCTTGAGAAAACTTCTCTTGCCTGGAGCAGCATTCGGCTCACATGACTAGGCACATTAATAATTTTATTCTCTATTTACATAGTTCTTAAAAAACAATACGTCTTGTCACGAAACAAAAAACCCCAAGATGAAACAATCCTCGCAATGATAGTAATTATAGGAAGGAAAATTCATGAAATGCACTACAGCAAAGCCAGTTCACCTGATCTAACTACTTATTAATTATTCACATTTCTAATGCATCATTTTTTTTTTTATCACAGAAGACACTCGCGCGTCGTGGGACAAATTCCCATCCCCAACCCTTCATCTTACAACCCGCAGGTTTTTATGCTTTGTTTTTATTTGTACACCACTTTTTTTTGCTATATTCAGGAGAAATTTAGAAAAAAAAATAGGTCTTGACGATGTGATGTTTAAAACAATGTGTGATAATGGATGTATAAAAAATGCAGAATCCCACGGAATCCTTCACACACTCTTTCTCATTTACATAATCTTTGCATTCACTCAGATGTGATGTCCATTTTTTTCTTCTTCTTTTCGATTTTTTTTTAATGTTTCGATTTTTTTCGATGTTTTGTTTTAGTAACTTTTTTTTCCAATTTTTTTGTCTCTTCGTTATTATTCTTTTAATTTTATCTTCTGAAGCATAATAATTGTTTTTAATTATGACAAAGGCTTTAGACTTTGTCGCTCTAAAAGGAATTTTCACACGTAGGTAAATGCGTAAAGTAGGTAGGTAAGTATGTTATGTAGATGTATTGAGACAATGTAAGTTTCGTTAGGACAAAGTAATCAAAACCATGAGAAAAATTTGGATTTTGATTTTTTTTACAGTTTTTTTTAGTACTAAACCTTAATTTTTTAAGTTCCTAAAAATGTGTGAATTGTAAAATACAAAAATAAGTAGATAGTTACCTTAGATCTTAGAACTTTTATCCCACTTTTATCTCAATAGCCTAAGAGAAATTAAATAATTATTATTTAACACTTTATTAAAATAATATGGATGTATATACAACACAGATAGTTAAAAATTAATACCTATACAATATAAAAAGAATTTAAAAGAGAAAAAATGAAGAATAAATAAATAAACATTTACATAATATACGAGTATGTCCTAAGTAATGGGTGGGGTTATTGCCTTTGGCATTCTCTTCTACCTAACCCAAATAATAATTATGAATTTACTACATGATTAGTTCGTCATTATTTTTTTTTTTTGGCCCAGACCATTTCTGAACAATAATTTTCGCCATACATATTCCTTTTTCGTGTTTTTTTTTTGAACTCTAAAGTATTGCATACCAGATTCATTAGAAAAGGGTTCCTAATATAAGTTCTTGAAAGTTCCAAGTCAAAAGAAAACAAAACTGTATTTCTTTCATAGATGAGTCAAATGAGTGGAACAGTAAATTATTTTATGTTTCGAAGCCATAAAACCAAATCTGCGTGGAGGCGGGAGGCTTGTGGTCTGTGTTGTAGCCTCCCCGTCCTGGTATGCATGTGATAGGCCACCCCTCTGATGGACGAGAAGTGATTGACGATGTAGTAAAAGGAGTTTGAGTACAAATGATCTTCAAACGGGAATATACAGTATGTTTCAGAAAAGGTGGCCACCCCCTCGTAACTTTTGAACGCGACGGAATTTTTCAATTCTGTAAAGTCCTAGGTATAGGAAGTGCCCTATGGCCCATCCTGTGGTCATATTTATTTTTGGCCCCGGTCGGCCCTTCCGGCTTTTAGGCCATATTTTTTCATTTTTCTCGCGAATTTTAAATGGAATGCTATATTTTTTATTCCTGTTAATCAAAGTCTAAGTTAGGTTGAGTATAATGAGCTTTTAAAATTTTCAAAAACCTTATCAGGGGCGGAGCTAGTAGGGTGCAAGTTTCAAAATTGTTACACCCTGTATTTCAGCGTTAGTTAGATTTTTTAGTACTTTTTTTATGTTCATAGGTTCAAAATATTGTTTTACACCATATGAAATCAAAAAAATATTCTTGTTTACTTCTAATCAGGGTCATAGTAAGGTTTTTGTAAAAGTACTTTTTCTCTCCCGTCAATTTTTCCGTAAATTAATGGTGTTCTCGAAATTGGCATTTTTAGAGGTGAAAGTCTGCAGTGACATATGTTTTTTATGCTTGAAATCGAAAGAAAACTTAACGGAGAAGCGATTAAAATCATAAAAAAAGCCATTTAACCTGCTAGTTTTTTCACGACAGTGTCCGGTAAAGTGGGTGAATTTCGTATTGGATTTTTTTTTTGTTGAGGAAACACAATTGTCATAGAAAATAAATAATATCTAATAAGGGAATATTACTTCAATAAACATAACTAAATGCGAAATTAAATGAAAATTATTTCTTCTAAATCAGTGCCGGATATTTTTTTCTCTCTCTCTCTTTTTTTCACTTTTCAAAGTTCAAGTTGTATCAAAAATAATTATCGGATAATGCTGCTTCTAAAGTCGGCCTAGGGGTCCCCTCTTGAGACAATTTTAGTTGGTAAGTTGGTAAAATCTGTGGAAAACACATTGTCAATAATTCTGGAGTCAGTCCGATGGCGCTTTGAACGCAACGATTCTTGTAGGATCACCGAAGTTAAGCAACGTCCAGCGAGGAGAAGACTTCGTGATGCTGGCATTCCGGCCTAACCCAGGCTGGATCAGATTAATGTGTTTAGGAGGTTGGTGAGTTTCTTGCGAATAGAATGTAACACCCCCGGTATGATATGACTATGCAGTTGAAACGCGATATTAAACCCAAATTTAAAAAAAAAAATCATACTGGTGTTGCTAGTAATGAATACCAGGTCTCTAAATAAAAATCTAATTATCTCGAAATTTAAGAGAAAAAAATACCAGGTCAAGTACCAAACTCTTGAGGGTGAAAATTAAACCAATTCAATTATTTTAAAGAGGCGAAGAGAGAGAGAGAGAGAAAAAATTATCCGGCACTGATTTAGAAGAAATAATCTTCATTTAATTTCGCATTTAGTTATGTTAATTGAAGTATTATTCCCTTATTAGGTATTATTTATTTTCTATGCCAATTGTGTTTCCTCAACAACAAAAAAATCCAATACGAAATTCACCCACTTTACCGGACACTGTTGTGAAAAAACTAGCAGGTTAAATGGCTTTTTTTATGATTTTAATCGCTTCTCCGTTAAGTTTTCTTTCGATTTCAAGCATAAAAAACATATGTCACTGCAGACTTTCACCTCTAAAAATGCCAATTTCGAGAACACCATTAATTTACGGAAAAATTGACGTGAGAAAAAAAGTACTTTTACAAAAACCTTACTATGACTCTGATTAGAAGTAAACAAGAATATTTTTTTGATTTCATATGGTGTAAAACAATATTTTGAACCTATGAACATAAAAAAAGTACTAAAAAATCTAACTAACGCTGAAATACAGGGTGTAACAATTTTGAAACTTGCACCCTACTAGCTCCGCCCCTGATAAGGTTTTTGAAAATTTTAAAAGCTCATTATACTCAGCCTAACTTGGACTTTGATTAACAGGAATAAAAAATATAGCATTCCATTTAAAATTCGCGAGAAAAATTAAAAAATATGGCCTAAAAACCGGAAGGGCCGACCGGGGCCAAAAATAAATATGACCACAGGATGGGCCATAGGGCACTTCCTATACCTAGGACTTTACAGAATTGAAAAATTCCGTCGCGTTCAAAAGTTACGAGGGGGTGGCCACCTTTTCTGAAACATACTGTATACATAATGCTATTATCTACAAAATTTAATATTTACCAAATCATTTAAAACCATCAGCATCTTATTATTTACCAAATCATTTTCAAACTTGACGAACAAACATAAAAGGTATTAGTATGAAAGAATAGATCATGGGGCTCAAAACAATTATTTTTAAACAATAATATGATAACAACTTTTCTCGTGGTATAAATTCTCCTACAACTTCTGTGGCCGTCTTATTTTTTTGAATAATGAGAATAGATTTGAATAATAGAGCCGACAGGATAATAGCTGAACACAAAGAGGGCATAGATAATGCTCTCGAAAAGTACAACTCATTGCTCAGGGTAGCCAACTGTTCTATTTCACCCCTTCGTATATCTTTTCTTCAGAAGTGGTCATCATTATGTTCAATGGGATGTTTATCATCATCTGATTAATAAATACGTGTACATATTATTATACCTAAAGTAATTGTTATTACGTATACATAGAGGTATAGTAAGTATATAGAATATTATAAATACCGTCCTGTAAATTATAAAGATAATAAAAACTTATGTAACACCTTTTGAAACGCGTGGTACCGTTATGATGAGATAAATATAGGTCCATATGGAAGAAATTCTTAGTGTTAAAGAGGTAATGGGTTCAATAGTGGTCATCCCGTTTTGAACATATGGTTTTTTGTATGGTAATTTGAAATAGGACTTGAATGGTGGTGTTCCTTCAACGATTCGGAGCGTCTTTAACTTAAATTATACCTACAAATTATACATACGAGTATTATTTACGAAATATTTTTACTCATGTCAGTATGGCAGTTTCAAGTTTACCTAGGTATTATTCTTACGTGAACCAACCTCAGTAGTTTGATTGATAAAGCGGCGAACTTGTCACCAAAAAATAGTAAAGCGAGTTTGAGTAGTTGTGATATCGCACGAAAGTGATTAACAATAAAATATGATGACTTATTCTTACGTGAATTTTCGCTTTTTTAAGTCACTCTGGGCCAGGTTCAGGATTCTCGTAAATGAGTAAAAAGAAGACATGATTAATTCGTTCGGGGGGGGGGGGGGGGGGGGGGGGGGGGGGGCAACTATCATCCACATAAGATGACGATTTAAAAAAGAGATCCGTAAAAATAAAGTTATTTAAAAAAGTTATCATATTAATTTGTGTTAATCACTTACGTAATATCACAACTACTCAAACTCGCTTTACTAAATCCACTCTGAAACCGTGACTTGAACCACCGACCTCCAGGTTACAAGTCCATCGCCTTACCGTTCAAGCTACAGAAAGACTCGTAAAAAACTGTTCGTCTGAGTAACTACTAAATCCTCACCAGGGTTGGTGAGCCACTCCTGCAGAGCCTTCTGAAGTCGCCGCACATGCAGAGGTTTCGAGGCCATGCCTACGAGAGCCATGATCTCCAGGAATTCTTCCTCCCCTGCCTCACACAGCTGCTGGACGTCGTCTCCTCCTGGAAATGGAAAGTTGTCATGTTTTTTTTAAGCTTTATTAGGAGAACAAAGTACAATGGTAACAGTATAAAATTAAGAAAGAAAAAAAAAAAAAAAAAAAAAACAATCAAATGACAAAATAAATAAGTAAAAAAGAAAATAACAATAATGTCCTACCTAAAGGGCGGGGTTATTGCCTGTGGCAATCTCTTCCACCCAAGCCTTCTATGTTGGGTTTGTTTGACTTTGGTTTGGTTTGTTTGGTTCAATGATGAGTTATTTCACAATGACTCAAAACCCAAAATTATATATTCATGTTCCCAATAGTTGGAACTCGAACCACCGGTCTCCAGGTTATACGAGCTGAAAGTTTAAATAATAAACAGATAGATTTGGTAATGCTAGTTGAGGTTTGTGTCAATGATAGTGTAAAACTATGCCAGTCCTAGTTATAGGTACATATAGTGCCGAATTAATGGACTCTCCTGTGTGGTGTGGTGGGCAGCTGAACACTATTATTATACTGTCTCTTTCTTTGTATAGGCAATCTTCACACCTTGACCGAGGTGTTTGATAGTGTAGTATCTAATTTCAATTATGTTGTATATGATTGGCTGTTACCATGGTAATAAAAACACTATAGTAACAGTCTCCGCTTTAGCGTCGTTCATGAATTCGAGCCTAAAAGAATAATTTGAGCTAAATTTCAGTTTTCTTGGTATTGCCACTAAACATAAAGAGAAGTCTCTCATTGGTCCAGGTAATAGTAAATTTCGCTTTTACCTCTGTAATATTTTGATTTAAAATAATATAGGTACAGTGTGTCATTGAACTCACCCATTTCCAGGAGAGTGTCGTAGTACGCCAAGAGACTCGCTCGCTGCATCACCCTGTATAGTTGGAGCTCAGCTTCGTTGTTGGGGCTGGAGGTGAGCACCACTGAAAGCACAAAATAGACAGCAAAAACCATTATTACATGATAATAAAACAGTCTTAAAAACAGCCTTTCTATCTCTAACGAGTATTTAAAAAAAAAAAATTAGTGTTTTTACATTTGAAATGAATATTTAGTCTTACCAATAAAACCATTTTTCATAAAACCAGCGGCCAGCATCCTTGACTTACTATACCAGATGCTGTCCAGATGAAGGATTTTTTTTACTTTTGTATTTTGTATTTTTTGTATTTGTATTTTTACAATTCAAATTATTGAACAGTTTACATTGGTAGGTAGCTTAAAAATAACTAAAATATCTTAAAAATAACTTAAAATATATAAAGTTTGCACTTACAAACCATTTATACTTTTACTTATAAACCATTTTTGTCAAACCCTTTTTTTGACATTCAGAGTCAAACATTTTTAAAAGAAATTGTTCCTTTTCAATAACCTGATAAATATGATCATTCAAGTAAAAAGCGGTCATTTCCAAACAACAGGAACAACTCTTCTATTCCTTGTCCCCCTCTTTCTTCCCCTCTCCCGCGAAGGGACAGAAGAGGGGGGCATGCATCCCTCAAGAAGGAGAGCCATTGTTCACACTGACCCTCAGGAGTTGAAACAGCCTGGTGAGCTTCTGGCATGGCCAGCTCAAATACAGAACTGTTCTTTATACAGGGTGGTCTCTGTGAGAATTACTTTGTAGGAAATATTAAGTCATTCCTATGAGGAATTTACAATTGTCCATTCTTTTTATTGAAACGTCAACTATAAAACAAAACACTTCATTTAGCGAATTTGTAAAAGGGAATGAGCCCGCAATGCTGGCTCCATTCCCCCTCTGAATGGCCAGGCTCAAACCTTGGATGAGGTATGATATGATGCTGCTTTGAGGAATACATCTAGTACAACTTTTCACTTTTCTGTTTATACTGACTACCTAATTTATTTACTTATTTGTGCTGAACGTCTCTGCCTACATTTAGGTTTCTAGGTCATCCGAGACGGAGTTTTAACCTTTATTCTCTGGAAACTCACAAAAAACTCAAGCCAGCTATTCTCATTTCCCTCACTCAGCCTGGATTTATGTTGATAGGATAGCGATAGACTACTTCAATTTAAACTTTTTGTTACAACATACATAATTAGGTACCTACCCATCAAAAAAAATATTTTTTTATTACAAAAACGAACACAATATTTCCGATTTCTAATATTAGAAATTTCTCGGAAGTAATTTACTAGGTACTTTTCGAAAACCAAATGACCCAACTAAAAACCTACCAACACCAACAATGGATACTTTTTTACTTTCTATTACCTATACGGTAGAGTAAATATTGTTTTCAGTCATTTTTTTGTGTCGTCCGGGATTTGAACCTAGGACCCCCCAGATAACATTTAACCAACCCACTCCTAGCCCGGTCCTCGCTGGTTGAACCACCCTGGCTAGCGGTAATTGCTGTAATCAGCTGCCCTTCTCACGAGGTTCATATTGACACCCCATTACTCAACCCTTCTACCCGGCGAGTGACCCCTTCAATCCCTCCCCACCTGAGCTCAAGTTAGCTCAGAGAATAGAGCGCCTGATTGTGAACCCTGAGGTCGCAGGTTCGATACTCACTTCTGGCAAATATTTTGCTATCGAATTCGTTTTTTACTTTCCTTATCTTATAATATAAGGAAAGTATTGTATTCGTCGAAAATTTGACCTACCCAGTTTTTCACATTTCTGGACGAATCATGGCCTCAGGATACCAAAAAAGTTGTTTTCAGCCATTGGTCCGTGCGTCTGTCTGTCTGTCTGTCTGTCTGTGTGTGTGTAAACAGGATATCTCAAGAACGGTAAAAGCTAGAAACTTGAAATTTGGTACACAAATTAATTTTATACACCAGACGAACCACGAAACTTTTGGTTGAAATCGGCCGCATTCTGCGGCCACAGGGCCGCAAATGCTAGCCGCAAGCGCCGCTTCTTTAAATTGGTTAAAGATACAAAATTTTTTAGAGAACAACATTTTCTTAGATTAAAAAAATAATAGGGGTCTGTTCTGATCATTTTTTTGATATCTTGAACTTTTTGGAACTCGGCCCCAATTTACCGGTATTTGGGGGGGACCCGCTTTGACTAACTTTTTTATTATTCATCCTACATGGGGGTTGTGACATATCAAATTCAATGATTTTGAAGTGCTGATTACGAATTTGGCATTGGTTTTTAGTTATCTGTTACCGTTGAGTCACCAGTGGCGGAATTCGACTCTTTTTTGGGGGATAAGGAAAGTCGTGTGATGTTTACACCAGATTTTTAATTTTTTTTTTACATTTTTTTGGCTCTCTCCCTAAGGAATAATCCTTCTAAGGAATACTTTGGTTTTTTCATTGTTTTTCGGAATATTTGAAATCACAGGGTGTTGTTGTACCTATGATATTATTATGAACCTAAAGAATTTTACTTTCCTGTGCTATTGTATAGTATTTGGTATGTAATTATAATTAGGTATGTTGTGTTCTAAATAACAATTTCTATACAATTTCCTAACTTATATCAATGTACTATATCAATACATATTAGGTGCTGACTATTGACATGTAAGTAGGTACATGAAAATAATGAAAATTGCAATGCAATAGACGTCGATCTAATAGAAGAGGGGGGGAATGAAAAGTAGGTAAGTAAAGAGACGAAGATAAGCTCATAAATAATAACAATGCTAGAATTGAGAGAAGAAATATATTTATGAAGGAGAAAAAATAAGTGTAATAGAGCAGGGCTGGGCAACCCGTGGCACGCGTGCCACTTTGTGGCACGCCGGACCATTTCGAGTGGCACGGCAAGAAATATCGGCTCAATGCATAAAATGTACATATTTTTTTTTTTTTTTAAGATAAAAATCGAAAAAAACAAAACAAAAAAAATAGGATAGTACAATGACGGTGCTTTACAAATATGATGACGTATTAATGCATTGGGATAGTAATAAGAGGTGCGCGTGGCACGTACCTACTGAAAGTATAGTTCGGTTAGGTTAGGTTGTAGAGGTCTGATCAGGTATGTGCAATATTTTTGTTTTGAGTATTTTACTATTTTCAAAATGATGCAGTGTCTTTGTTTTTAGAAATTGTGACTTTTTTCATTTTAACTATCGTATTTGAAGTTTTAAGGAAAGACTGGACTGGTAAGTTATTAGAAGATGTTTTTAGGTAGGAATTTTTAATCTCTTTTCAACCCAGTTTATTAAATACCTATCGACTTGAAGTTGTAACACAGCGGTAGTACCTACTTACCGACATTTATTTTGGAGGGTGCCGGTTCAAATCCCAGCCAGCAAGACATGTTATCTTGAAAGCACATATTTAGAGTTTTTTTGTTGTTGATTTGTTTTGTTAGGTAAGGGCAGTAATCTTATGATTTTGTTTTATTTCTTTTTCTTCAGACTATGGCGCTTAGTAAACCGTCCAGTTCAAAAAGGAAGTATGAGGATGATATCTCGGTTAGAAATTTCAACAAGGAGTGGGAGGAGATATACCTATTTACCAATCATAACACTTCTAAACCAGCTTGTTTAATTTGTGGATTCTATGCTGTACCTAAAAAATACAACATAGAGAGGCATTTCACAACAAATCATTCTAGTTTTAATGCAAGATATCCCCTTGGTTCTAGTATTCGTTCCGATTTTATAAGAAGCAAGAAAAATGAACTTTCAGGACAGCAGAAGTTGTTTTCAAATAAGAGTCAAGAATTAACAGAATTGGTGAGGACTTCATATGAAATATCACTCGTATTGGCAAAGAATAAGAAACCGTATTCGGATGGAGAAACTGTTATCAAACCTTGTCTGCAGATATTTTCCAAACACTGTGTGCTTGAGTTCTTGGAAAGTATTGATGAGTTACCAGCAGAACGAGAATCTTTGATAAATGAGAGTTGGCTTTTTGATTTGGCATTTTTAACCGATATCATGGGACATTTGAATAATTTGAATCTCACTCTGCAAGGGAAAAATATGATGTTCAACTCTCTGCACGGATCAGTGAAAGGTTTTATGAAAAAACTGCAGCTTTTTGAACGCCATTTGAATCAAAACAAGTTGATTCATTTCACTCGAATGCAAGAGCTTGTTGAATCTTCTGACACTGTGCCAAACTTCAAAAAGTTTAGTGATCTAATAGTCACCTTGCAAAATTCATTCCAAGAGCGGTTTGATGATCTGGAAAATGATACCAAAAATCTTGAAATATTCACGAATCCTTTCGCTATTCCGATTGAGGATATTGAAACATATTCACCTAATATTCAGTTGGAAATAATAGAAATTCAAAATAACACCGGACTCAAGAATAAATATACAGATGTGACTGCAAACCCAAACAATCCCAATTACATTGACTTTTGGAAATTCGTTTCCAAAACAGACTTCCCCCATCTCTACGAGTTAGCACTCCAATACACATGTAGGTTTGGCTCAACTTACGTATGTGAGCAAGCCTTTTCTATAATGAAAATAATAAAAAATAAATACCGCTCATCACTAACTGACGACCACTTGAGAAGGTTGATTTTGCTTGCGACGTCGCAAATTAATCCCAACTTAGAAGACCTTGTTAAGAAAGTACAACATCAAAAATCACATTAATAAATCATTCATATTGGCTTCATTTTTTTTTTTTAAATAAGAAGATGAGTGTTTTACAACCACTTTCTTTAACGTCAGCATTGTTCTGAAATATCCAAAAATTAAATGTTTTTACATGTTCTCTTTCTTTTAATGTTCATTTTTTTCTAAAAAATTAACCTATTTTTTGCTGAATAAATAAATTTCATGTTTCATTCCTTACAATATAAAATGACTGATATTCTTTTCTATATCATTCTTACTATAGGTACTCGTAACAATTAAAATACCTACTCATTAAAAAAAAAATGCTGTGGCACGCCGGCCATTTTGGATTTTGAAAATGGCACGCTGCTCAAAAAGGTTGCCCAGCCCTGTAATAGAGGAACGAGAGAGAGATAAACTTTCCGAGAAAATAGCGGTTTTCAAAAATCCAGGGTTGAGAAGTTGCTGAAGTGATATTTCTGTTGTCCCACAACGGTATGGTTTAGAATTTTCATGAGGCTTAGCGGTTTCAATTGAAGTATACCGGGTGTTCCATTTTAGAGTTCACACTTTTATGTACGATTGGTTACCCTCCTCAAGAAAAGGTGAGTGCAGCACTAATCCATACAAATACGTGTCTATTATGTAAGTATACACAATATCATTCCAATGGATTTAGTGGCTTGAGAGTTATCAAATTAGCAAAATAACACATTTTTCAACACTAACAGAAGTATGAAGAAGCATTTTCCGAGATGTTAAATTACTGTATATTATTAATGCTTTCAAAATTTCAGCTTAAAAAAGTTAGTTTTCACGTTTAAAATCCTGAAATCCCATGTCAAGATTGGTTAAACTCATATGAACATTTCGTTCGTGTTGTAAATGGAAGAGAATGCCGTTGACATTAGCACCGCCCTTGATCAAGTTTTGTTTTATTAATTTCAATTTCTATGTACATAAATATTCTATGTAATTTATTGTAAATAAAACTTGATCTAACATGTTTAATAATAATATTTTTAATAAGACGGAAAGAATTTGAGAAATGCTGGACAATCTGAGGATACTTAAATAGAAAAATAAACTAGAAAGGGTCGGAGTGGGGGGGAAGTAAAGAAAATCACAAAGTTTTCAAAATAAAATAAAGAACAAGTAAGAGAAGTCTCAATTCTTCCTGTGGAAAAGATACAGATAGCAGTGCACCGCGGCTCTTCTTCGGTGCTCGTGGGTTCGAAACCTGCATCAAGAAAGAAAATTATCCCTGATTAAGGAAACTTAATTGGATTTGCACGCGGTGATTCTGGATCATTGGCTGAGGGACTATAAACCGGGAGTAGACCAGCATTGGCTTGGTTCTGGGGGCCCTCGTCAATTATTAGCCTATACTTATAAAAACAGTGGTAGAAGTGCTGAGTCATTCTTCCACTGTCTGGTTACCATCGTTCACGATGACGCCACCCTATGATGATGATGATTCTGGATCATTGGCCTCCTGTCGTTAATACGATGATGACGTGAAAATTTAAGAAAAAATGAGTTCAAATGGCAAGGGTCGTCCCTACTTGAATTAAATTTTGAAATGTTGATGTCGTGTCAAATTAATATGAAATTTCAAAGTAATATGAACAGTATTGAACAGTTTAAAGCTTGCTGTGATAAGTGTATTCCTTCTATAACTGAATTGTTAGGGATCTTTGAAGGATCGGTAAAATGTATAGGCATTCCTAACGACCTCAGTAGCTGGATCGATAGCTCGGCGGACTCGTATCTTGGAGGTCGGTGGTTCGAGTCCCAAGTTAATTTAAAAAAATAGTCAAGTTTGAGTAAATCTAATATCACGATTGTGATTTCACAAATATGATAACTTAATAGGAATACTATTACTTTTAAATTTTTCCTGCTCTTACGGTGTTAGCATCCATCCCATCCAAGCATCCAATGGTGTTTTGTGACTGCTCAGAGCTGATACTTGGTGTTGGC
Source organism: Bactericera cockerelli (assembly GCA_024516035.1). Classification (NCBI taxonomy): domain Eukaryota; kingdom Metazoa; phylum Arthropoda; class Insecta; order Hemiptera; family Triozidae; genus Bactericera; species Bactericera cockerelli. The sequence goes on along the minus strand of CM044958.1, from coordinate 12,262,493 downwards.
AGGTGTTTAAATTTAAATGATTATTTTGTACATGATTATCTGTTTATTGGTCATTTGGCCAACTCCATTACTCCAATACTCACAAAGAGTGAGTCTCAATCCCCAAACAACCTGACACATAACTCCAAACAATTTCCTGCTAACATACCTACTAACACTCAGTGCAGTACATAGCAACCCTACCGTGAAATTTGCAAGTTGCAGCTTTCAGCGCCGGGATCTGAAGACGTGGCCCGATGTAGTTTATTGCAGTGTGTCGCGACACACAGGCGCCACCGTGCTTTCTATCCCGGGTCCAGGGCGCCTCTGTCTGGCTGCGGTGCATTTCCTTCCCTCAGCACGTGACAGGGATTCCTGGACTCTCCTATGTCTGTCTCTCTCCCACACCCCCTTATGATATCTAGACTGTCCTATTCCTGTCTCTCTCCCACCCCCTTATGATATCTAGTCCGTTCTATCCCTGTCTCTATTCACCCTCCCTTTCTTATCTACTATGCTTTTTACTTTTTTATTCCTGGACTGTCCTATTCCTGTCTCTCTGCCACCCCCTTATTATATATAGACTATTCTTTCCCTGTCTCTATTCACCCTCCCTTTCTTATCTACTGTGCTTTTTACTTTTTTATTCCTGGACTGTCCTATTCCTGTCTCTCTCCCACCCCCTTATTACTAGACCGTTCTATCCCTGTCTCTATTCAACCCCTCTTTATCATCTACTGTCCTATACTTGTCTCTCTCTAGCCCCCCCTTATGATATCTAGACTGTTAGATTGTCCTGTTCCCGTCTTTTAACACCCCCTCCTTATTATTTCTAGACCGTCCCATCCTTGTTTCTATAACCAACTCCCCTCTTATTATCTCTAGACTGCCCTAATGCATGATGCCTCTCTCTCTCTCTCTCTCTCTCTCACCTTATCAATGAGTCTAACACTCATTCCTTCTAAATTCTTCTTAATCTCTCTTTCTAACTATCGAAAAAGGGACTTTTCGGTCTTACCTCAGCAGTATAAACAAGGTAAAAAAAAAACAATTCCCAAATCTTTATTCCTACTTTCCATTGTCTCCTTTACTATTTTTCTCCTTTCCGATGAAAGTTCCTTTTTTCCCTCTCTCAATTTCGTCTCCTCATTTCATTATTTGCCTCACTCCTATTTTCTCTCTCTCACTCACTACTTGCCTCTCCTATGCCCTCTCTCTCTCTCTCTCTCAAGCCAACTATTTATTACTGATGGACTGCCTATCCCTCTATTTTCCTCTCTCTCTCTCTCTCTCTCTCTCTTTCTCAATTTCACGTGTATTCTTTCTTTTCCTCAATCTTATTCTCTGTCTTTTCTTTCTTCTCATTACCTCCCTTACCATCTCCTCCATTCTTCACCATGTATTCTTCTCTCTCTCTCTCCTTCTCTCTCTCTATCTCTCTTTCTCCCTCTCTCTCTTTCTCTCTCTCTCCCTTTCTTCCCTCTCTCTCTCTCTCTCTCTCTCTCATGATAGGTTTTGTTTCCATCGACAGACCCGAGAGTATAATGTCATGTGGCAGCAGCGGTTCTAAATCTGTGGTTCTGTGATACTTTAAGGCCTATAATTGGCCTGAAGAAAACCCCATGTATGTCCCACCAGTTGTTCACCCCAGGAGAAGTCAGTGTACCTACAAACTCTTATTTATGTAGGTATGTACCATGTACTTCTTTTCTTCTTTTACTCTGTCTTATCACACTCAAGTAGGTTAAACGTCATAGTTGAGGTTGGTTGGTTTTGGCACATTTTTACCGTCGGAATGCCTTCCTAACGCCAACGATTTTTTTATTTAACGTCCTGGATTAGGACGGGGGTTTCACCCTCCATTCGCTGGGTGATCGTACCAGCTACCCACATTAACCTTACTCAGCCTGGGTAGGGCCGAAAATGTCAGCCTCACGTGTACGGAGGAACAGAATTTTCTGTCTGAAAAGTCTGCTCCTACCGCAGATCGAACTCAGGATCTCTGAACTACGGGCAGTAGTCACAACCGTTACGCCACGGAGGCTGGCTATGTACTATGTATTATTTTATATATAAAAAAAAAACAAAATCTAGGTGTCTTTCAATAAAAAGATTGAAAACGTGTTTAGTGTCTATATTTTCTATTTTATCAGCCCTAAAAAGTTGTCTAAAGTGTAAAAGTGATATCGTGATAACACGATAGAATTTTTATGTTTTCTTTTTAGATGGCAGGATTCTCACTAGGATGAGCTCTTCCACTCAACCATTATTCCACATTTAAAGAGTTCTAGTTTCACTAAAGTTTTGGTGACGCAATTTAGGGACCGGCATTATTAAAGTAGTACTGTAGCTCATAAGTGATCTTATACATATATAATAACTATCTTTGTTGTTTAGTATGGCGACACTGAGTGTAGGTAGGAGAGATTGAGAGAGAGAGATAGAGAGAGAGAGAGAGAGAGAGGTATGGGGGGATAAAGTTGTTTTTCTCCAAGGATGGGGGATCCAGGGGGTTCTAGATAGGGAAGAAATATATTAGGGGTGCTGAGATGGAACAAGGGGGTGGAGGGGGGCGGCGGTAGAGACAGAACTATTTCTGCTGCAGTTGCATTATTACCGTCAGATTTTCTCTCTCTCTCTCCCCCCCATTCATGGTCCATGTCTCCTTCTCAATTTTTTATCTCCTACTCTGACTCTATTTGCCGACTTCCTGAGTCTGTCTACATATCTCTTTTCTTTCTCTGATGATGCTGTTTCTATTTTCTTCTAAGTAAATAACTTTTCCTTATCCACTCTGGTTTTTCCCACTCTACCTCAGACTTTCTATTCTGTATAAAATAATGTATGTATATGCTATATTATTATATGTATAATACGACTCCTATATGCTGTCTGTTCTATGTATGAGTGTCCTCTGTAGGTATATAAGTCTTCTCTCTCTCTTTGTGTTGAATCCAAGAAATCAGAGCCATCTTCATCTCCTGAGAATTTCTTTTTAGAGAAGCTTCTAATGTGGGCGGTGAGAGAGGAGGGGGTGGGGGGTGGTGAGGTTACAATGAAGATGGGTGGAATAGTTTTTGACGTGGGGTTCGAACTTTTAGAAATGAGAGAGAGAGATGAGGACGAGAAAGAGAGATAGAGATGGAAAGAGAGATTGAGAGAGATAGAGATAGAAAGAGATATTGAGAGAGAGTGATAGAGATATGAGGATGAGAGAGAGATTGAGATTGAGAGAGAGAAAGAGACAGAGAGAGAGAGAGCGAAGGTGGTCTGCTAGTGTGGGAAGTAGTTGTGAGAGGATGAGAGAGCTGGGGAGAGTCAAATGACATAGGATTTGGAAACATATAATTGAGAATAAGGAAGTGAGAGGTAAAGAAGAGAGAGGAAGTGAGAGGTAAGGAAGAAAGAGGAAGTGAGAAGTAAAGAAGAGAGAGGAAGTGAGAAGTAAGGAAGAGAGAGGAAGTGAGAGGTAAGGAAGAAAGAGGAAGTGAGAGGTAAATAAGAGAGAGGAAGTGAGAAGTAAGGAAGAGAGAGGAAGTGAGAGGTAAAGAAGAGCAAGGAAGTGAGAGGTAAGGAAGAGAGAGGAAGTGAGAGGTAAGGAAGAGGAGGAAGTGAGAGGTAAGGAAGAGAGAGGAAGTGAGAGGTAAAGAAGAGAGAGGAAGTGAGAGGTAAGGAAGAATGAGGAAGTGAGAGGTAAGGAAGAATGAGGGAGTGAGAGGTAAGGAAGAATGAGGAAGTGAGAGGTAAAGAAGAGAGAGGAAGTGAGAGGTAAGGAAGAGAGAGGAAGTGAGAGGTAAAGAAGAGAGAGGAAGTGAGAGGTAAGGAAGAGAGAGGAAGTGAGAGGTAAATAAGAGAGAGGAAGTGAGAGGTAAGGAAGAATGAGGAAGTGAGAGGTAAAGAAGAGAGAGGAAGTGAGAGGTAAGGAAGAGAGAGGAAGTGAGAGGTAAAGAAGAGAGAGGAAGTGAGAGGTAAGGAAGAATGAGGAAGTGAGAGGTAAGGAAGAATGAGGAAGTGAGAGGTAAAGAAGAGAGAGGAAGTGAGAGGTAAGGAAGAGAGAGGAAGTGAGAGGTAAATAAGAGAGAGGAAGTGAGAGGTAAGGAAGAGAGAGGAAGTGAGAGGTAAGGAAGAATGAGGGAGTGAGAGGTAAATAAGAGAGAGGAAGTGAGAGGTAAGGAAGAGAGAGAAGTGAGAGGTAAGGAAGAGAGAGGAAGTGAGAGGTAAGGAAGAATGAGGAGTGAGAGGTAAATAAGAGAGGAAGTGAGAGGTAAGGAAGAGAGAGGAAGTGAGAGGTAAGGAAGAGAGAGGAAGTGAGAGGTAAGGAAGAATGAGGGAGTGAGAGGTAAGGAAGAATGAGGAAGTGAGAGGTAAAGAAGAGAGAGGAAGTGAGAGGTAAGGAAGAGAGAGGAAGTGAGAGGTAAGGAAGAATGAGGGAGTGAGAGGTAAATAAGAGAGAGGAAGTGAGAGGTAAAGAAGAGAGAGGAAGTGAGAGGTAAGGAAGAGAGAGGAAGTGAGAGGTAAGGAAGAGAGAGGAAGTGAGAGGTAAGGAAGAATGAGGGAGTGAGAGGTAAATAAGAGAGAGGAAGTGAGAGGTAAAGAAGAGAGAGGAAGTGAGAGGTAAGGAAGAGAGAGGAAGTGAGAGGTAAGGAAGAGAGAGGAAGTGAGAGGTAAGGAAGAGAGAGGAAGTGAGAGGTAAGGAAGAATGAGGGAGTGAGAGGTAAATAAGAGAGAGGAAGTGAGAGGTAAGGAAGAGAGAGGAAGTGAGAGGTAAGGAAGAGAGAGGAAGTGAGAGGTAAGGAAGAATGAGGGAGTGAGAGGTAAATAAGAGAGAGAAAGTAAGATAGTGAGAGGAAGGATGCATTCGGGTCCAATTGTTTGACAGATGGTATAAATAGGCAACCTATCCGAACAAAATGGTCAACATTATTTATACTCTCGACAGAAGTTAAAATCGGCACTATCTTATCTCAGCTCTTACATTTCTTTCCGTTTTGGTAGATTTAATATTTTATTTGTGGATCCAGAGCCGCTAACACACTTTCCATAGAGAAAGCTAGCGACCTGTCCCGTTTCGGTCATAATTCCCGAAACATAGCTACCTTTTAAGCCTATTGCGTTGGCTAAAATTTGACTTGATAAATGCTTGTATATAAATTACACGTGTAGCATGTAGGTAACATAAATCACATAATGATAGAGCAAAAAAATTCTTGCTTTATACGAGTGTTAGGTACATTATAGCTATTATGTTTATTTATAGTACATTAATTATTCATTCATTTAATCCAAGATGTACAGGAAAAACCTGTACTTAACATTAAAAAATCAACTTCGATTTTAAAAAAAAAATGCAGTATACTTATTTGCAAGTACTCAGACATCTGTTTACATTAGCAGCTACTAAACGTATGGAGAATTTTTTCAAGTATGTACCCAGTAACGAGACGTATTTTTTTTTTTAAGATAGGTACCAAGGCATAAAAAATATTTTGAGGAACTTGCAAGTACCGATGACTCAAGACTGGTTTTTTGTCTGCAGCGCCCCACCGACATAGATAGAAATGCAGTTTGGCATTCCCGCTGTCTGGTAGCGCGTCACGTACCAAACTCATTTTTGACATTGAAAATTCGGCAACCAGATTAATCTCTTCAGGACCTCTGTACCAAGTGTAAAGATAATTTGTTTCGTGTTAATATAGGCCTGTTGGCTGGCGCTACTTGACGATTGCTCACTTCCCGGCGAGCTTGATCATGACACCGGCGATTGTTACATCTTTCTTGAGTTGACCCCACGACATCTACACAAGGACCATACTTCATGGGTATAGTTATACCATACAAGACAACTAAAAGATAGTTAGCATAATTTAAGCATAGTAAATTATTATGAAAAATATTATTCTTATAACTATCGATGTGTATGTATGAATACCTTCTGACTGTCAAGTAATAGAAAAAACTGACATGCATGGCAAGTTTGGAACAAAATGTTCCTATGGTTATCTAAATTGTTATTCCTTTAGCATTCATCTAGGCTCAACCACGAGGTAGATATAATGTGTATCTAATTACATAGATAACATGGATAAGTCAGTAAAGTACTTATGTCTACTCTTCATCATCTAGTTATAATATTGGTGTTAGTATCAATCCCTTTCTTAACTTAACGAAGCTATGTTAAGATTAGTAGTTTAGGCGTCTCCACCAAATCTAGGTTCGTAAATTCGTAAACATAAATTTCATATTATGAAATTTTTGTAGTTAATTTGAATATTTTATTTTATATTTTTCAATAATGAACCTATTTAAAATAATAATATCACAATGCCACATATGAGAACTACTCAAACTTGCTTTACAAATGTTTTACTTAACTTGGGACTCGAACCACCGACCTCCAGATTATAAGTCCGCCGTCTTATTGATTTAGCTACTGAGGTCCAGGTTGGTTTGTAAGTAAGAAAGTACCAAAGAGGTGTAATTGAAACTCATGAGTAGTATAAGTCCCCAGACAGACAAATTTAATCACAGTAAGAAAGGTACCACTGGTATTGTTTTCTGGACATCACATCAACGTCCTGATACCGCCTGCGGACAAGCCATCAATAAGACGTAAGTATATCTCATGGACTGACAACATGTTCGTAACGAGCGACATTAAACAAGTTGCAGAACTGATCTATTACATGTGTAATCCTACATGACGACTGACACATGATAGACACTGATGTTTTGGTACATGACAAAAGTAATAACATAAATTGTGTATTACAACATGAAAGTCAATAAAAATGTCTTTATTAGTATTTTTATCAGATATTTTTTTGCATCCATATTTTTGTTTAGGTATATACTAAGTCTGGCTGGGGGACTATAAAGAGAGAGTAGACCAGCAGTCTGGCTGGGGAACTATAAACAGGGAGTAGACCAACCAGCATTGGCTTGATTCTGGGGGCCTTGTTAATTATTAGCCTCCTTGTAAAGACAGTGGTAGAAGTGCTGAGTCATTTCTCCACTGTCTGGCTACCATCGTTCACAATGACGACACCCTATGATGATGATGATATACTAAGGTATATTTAATAAGCAAAAGCATGGTTGTAAGAAATAAAATAGTTAGATATAACAATTTATATAACACTTGATCGCTGATAATGAGGACTGATCAAAAAATTTCGACCTATTTTTATAGCCTTAATTCTCTTGTACAAATTCTAATGAATTTGATTACCCATAAAAAGGGTACGAACAAAATTTTAGGGATTGAATTTATTAATTATTGTTGATTTTTTGAGGAAGAAAAAAGGTCTCAAAATTTTAAGTCGGTCGGATTGAACCTCCGAATCCAGGGATAGTGACGTTTACCTCTCGGTCACAAGGGAGACGGCATATTTCTTCTACTTCATATTCTCCAACAATACAACATATTACATTGGTATACTAATTATTGAGGGCGCGATTAGCTCAGTGGTTAAGCATTCGCTTAACATGCGGAGAGTCCCGAGTTCGATTTCCCGTGCCGACAAAAAATTGAATTCTTAAATTTATTACAATTGATTGTAAGGGATACCTTCCGGTGCGGTCGTGTTGACCCAGCACCTAATTGAGAAGTATTGTGTCACTTCTCGCCCATCAGAGCGGAGGAATACTACGGGATGGGCAGGGTACAACACAGATCACAAGCGTCTACAGTAGCACTTGTTACATGGCTACGAAATAAAAACGGCTGTGAAGCACTCGTCTTTTTTAAAAATAAATAAATGATTATTCATCATTATGTATGAGTAATCTCACAGTATCAATTTTTTAGTTAAATTAATCAAAATAGCCCTACAAATTTTCGGCATGCATGGTTCTCAAACACCCGATCTCTCTAGGTTATGATTTCGCATGCCAAAAAAATAACCCAGAGATTGACTTCAGTAACAGTCGAGTTACTGAGGTCGGCTAGTCGAGAAATTTATCATTTATCAGAATTTAATATGCATAAGAAGACTTTTTGTATTCTAACGGATATTTCTTTTCTTTCAAATGCTTATTGTACCTCAGAAATTGGGGACAAGAGTCAGGATGTGTGTAATATTCAACTTGAAAAATAAGTACAGACAGTTCTATTCTTTATTTGGAAGAGTGTGACTTTAGCGCGAGTTCAAAGATTAGGTATGAAAGAAAATCATAATTATCTCTAGAGATAATAGATAAATAATTAATAGAATGAAAGAAAGAGAAAAAAAAATATCTTTACATCAACCCTTCTTTTCGTGCGAAAATCAGAAAAAATATGTTCTCTTTTTGTTTAATTTTTTTTTCTTCAAGTTACTTGAAACAACCTTCACTTTTATACCTAAACTTTCTTACTTTCTTTTATGATTTTCTTTCAAGAAGTTAAAAGAAATGTACTTTTTTCCACAGTAGATTTTTTACTGTCGAGATAGCTAAAAGAAATGGGCTTCACTGCCTTGTATCGTACGTTTGATTTCCACCTGGAGTGTATGTTTGGTGTATTTTAGAGGATGTGCCGGAAATGCCGGAATCACTACCATGGTATTTATGCATTGAATGCGTACATGCCGTACATAGGCAGAGATACAATTACATAATAGGTATGCCTTAAACTTAGATGTTGAAGAAAGATGAAAAACAACTTAGGCTAAATATTTTTTTCTTATATTCACTTTAACCATTCTATAAATAATTTTACAGGAATCTTAAGATTTCTTTCTAGGTACCAGCTATGAAACAAACTTATTGTATTAGTTGTAATGGATGATGCTCATACGAGTCCACCATATATTTCTTCGAGCAGATCATCACAATTCAACACCAGAATAAAAAGAAAATTTCAAAAATATTTGGTGTTGTCGAGAATCGAACTGGAAACCGTTTCCAACAGGTTTCTATAAAAAAAAAAGAAAAAAAAAAATATTTCCCACCGGCAGGCTATCAAAACAAACGGGTTTAAGTATTTGTTGTTCAAGGAGTACGTAGGTTTGCATAAGATCTTCGTAATTAAAAGAAAGAAAAAAAAGTCAAGAAGACCAGATTAGCTACTTAATTATCCCAGAGACAAATGCAAACACACATGCAGATAGGAAATGTCTACTCATAAAAAGAAAAGACGAAAAAAATATCGGAAAAAAATGCCGAGGATCAGGTTGTGCGTGAGAAACTACGCAGAGAGTGGGGGTCGGGTTTTGTTTTAGCTGAAAAAAATAATAAATCCAAAGATAAGTAGACGAGTTGTATTATTATTTGGACATTAGGAAAAAGGAAAGATTTTCTAGCAGGCTCTTCAGTCTCAGAGGGATATTTAAGTCATTTCTTGTCCGCTGAGAGAAGGAGTTTAGGATAACTTCTGTGGTAATGTCCTATGTCCATTGCATGAATCTCGTTATATTACGAGTATTGTTTTTTGACTAATTGAGAATGTGACCACGGCATGATAATAGCAATCTCATAAAGTTTAGATGTACCTATATTTATTATAAATCGAGCATCTTTATCCTAGTATTCTATTAATTTTATTTAATTAAGTTGAAAAAAGTTCATGTTAGATCAATACTAACTTCCAAGAAATGGATTACTTCTTCGAATATTTGGTCTTAGTAGTTGACTACTGTCCTAGGTTATCACTCTACTCAAATCAATTGAAGATCGTAAACAGTATTGGCTTGGTTCTGGGGGCCCTTGTCAAAAAAATTATTAGCCTTCTTGTAAAGACAGTGGTAGAACTACTACCATCGTTCACGATAACGCCACCCTATGATGATGAAATATATTATGTATAAAAATTTATGTACCTAATATGTTTCGCATACAAAAATGTACCAAGGATAGTAACCCCTCCTGAACGGTACGAAGAGACAACAACCAAAGGGGTAAGAACATTAAAACCTAAAACAATGATTTCTTTGACTAAATCTTGCATAAAAAAATCATTCGTGAAAGCCCAGAACGATGCATCAGATGCTGTGCTCATCATCCCCTATTGTTTTACTCTTTTGTTTGAATTATCAATATTCAAATCCGAAAGGATGGGTTTTTTTAATACGGGATTTTATATTTTTTATCTATTGTATGAAACTAGGCTTATGTCTAGTTATCTATTTTTTCTTTCTTTTTTTATCGGTTTCTGCTGAGAATGTTTATTTTTCAAGATCTCTTGTAATGAGAAATTATTAAAAATTTATTCTCTTGAGTTGAGTTTTAAAAAAATCTCAGACCATTATATCCTAGACAAAAAACGCAACAACTTGAGTGTAAGAACTTGATGAACTTTGTTCGAGTCCCGGCCGACTAATCGGATTTTATTGTCGCTATTTCAAGATCAAATCGATATTAGTCTTCTAAAATAGAATGCTGGAACAGAAATAATATTAGTTGCTATCAAGATTTCAGTTGAAGGCTACTCTCATAATCAAAGGGACCTTTTATAATGGTAAAGGTTTTATCTACATTGATTTCTTGTTACGTTTTGAAGTAACGACTTTTAATTGAGTATATTATGTATTCATGTCTCAATATACTAAAATGTCAAAGTGATAGAGGAGTTTCAAAGTATTGTCTGAAATATTTGCCCTAACAAGGAATTGGACTCATAACGTAAAGTTAATCCTCAATACAACTAGTCTGGCAATTTTTTCAACTATCTAAAAAACATTGTTTTTTTTACGTATGTTCCCAACTGTCAGTCTCTATCTCTCTCTCTTTTTATATCAGAGTTATTCAAGGTGTAGGTGGGTAGGTATAGTTAGTTCAAAACGCTTTCATGTTCCTATACTTTTTGTACCTCTATTCAAGAAAGACAACATTTCACAACAGGCAGAAATTAATGCTGAGGGGGAGCGAACTCTTTTTGTGGGGGTGGCTGCCTGTACTACTTGGCATAGAGTTTCGTAAGCTCTCATTAGACTGAAAGAAATCAACCCTTTCTCCAAGACAAATTAAAATGTTCCGGAAATGTTGCAAGACCCATGTGAAATTATGTTGTTTTAATTGTCATGGTGAGCTTAGATTCAGCGCAAGTGAGCAGGGAAGTGGACTTGACAAGGTTGTATATAAACACCTCACCCGTGCGATGACTTCTATACTACTACTGCTATAAGAATAAATAGACTTTCTTTATACCTCTGTTGTCTTAAGTCTAGGTTTTGCGTATTGTTCTAAAGAGGTGAACCAGGTACAATGCTTTAGTCCAAACTTGTGATATCGTTCATTATTATTTTCGCCTTGAGTAGTAGGCACCGAATATGAGGCTGTCTATTGTCAGAGGTATACAATGTTAATGTTGAGTTTGAATTAATTGATTAAATCATGGTTGTAACGTCGGAATGGTCGAAAATGTCAAAATACTTTAATTACTTCCGATGGTGTAACGGTTGTGACTACTGCCCGTAGTCCAGAGATGCTGAGTTCGACTCCCGGTTGGAGCAGACTTTTCGCACATAAAATTCTGTTCCATCTGAACATGTGAGGCTGGCAATTCCGGCCTTACCCAAGCTGGGTGAGGTTAATGTGGGTAGCTGGCACGATTCCCAGCGTCCCGACTACCTCAAGTCAGGACGTTAAAACCAAATATAGAATTAATGGACATGAAAGCAGCCTAGACATTGGATCTGGGCGTCCATATAATCCTCTCACCACCGTGATTTAGGTATCAATAGCTATCTCATGGACACGGAATTATTATTACTTCCGATGAATTTATATTATTAGAAATCGGAAGTATTGTGTTCGTTTTTGTAACAAAAAATATTTTTCAATTTTTTTTTTTTTTCATATTTCTGGACGTTTCATAACCTCCTGAGCAACTTTGGTCCCTGAGCAGGAGATGTTCTGTAGATGGTCCCATTTTGAATTCGACACTAGCGGTTCTTGGTGATAGAGACTATGCGCCTGATCACTAACTTTTTACCTAAACGTTTAGGTATAACTCGTGAACGGTACATCCGATTTTGATGAAATTTTCTAAACATAACATAGGTATTAGCGTTTTACATGGTGAATTTGTATTTTTTTTTTAAAATAAATATTTGATCGAGCTCTGATATTTAAGAAATTCTGTAATTTAGGACCAAAAAGTCAAAAATTAGGTTCACGACTTGCCGATATAGGAGTTTTTTAAATCTAGAATATAGGTAGGAAAAACGGTATTCCACAACATTAAACAAATTTGAAGCGATAAAGTGGGTTTAGAGATACAAGTGATTTAGTATAAAATCTCAAAATTGCCACTTGTATACAGGTTGTCCAAGTTTTGTTTGTATAAAATTTCAGAATCAAGTCCTGGAGACTATTTAAGATTAAAATAATCTTGGGTAATTTTTCGAGAAACGAAAAAAAAAAAAATCATTTGAAAAAAAAAACCTGGGACTCCTTGTACGATGTGAACCAATCACGAGGAAGTATTGTGTCCATAATTGGCAGTGTATTTTTATATTTTTTCTAAAAAAGTTGACGATTTTTTGTTGTTGTGGAAAATATTTTTTTTCTTTTTACTATTTTTCCACAGACTTCATTAAAACTGTGCTACGAGTGGCACGATTTAATAAGAAGGGAATAAGAAACACATACGCCTGATCATTTATTGTATCCCTTCTTCTTTTCTATTTAATTTAGGAATAACATAAAAAAAATATAAAAAAAATGCTACGCCCTTTGGATTGTTTGGTCTTTAACCCACGAGCGCCCGAGTTTTTACTTTCCTTATCCTATAATAAGGAAAGTATTGTATTCGTCGAAAATTTGACCTACCCAGCTTTTCACATTTCTGGACGAATCATAGCCTCAGGATACCAAAAAAGTGGTTTTCAGCCATTGGTCCGTGCGTCTGTCTGTGTGTGTGTGTGTGTGTGTGTGTGTGTGTCTGTGTGTGAACAGGATATCTCAAGAACGGTAAGAGCTAGAGCCTTGAAATTTGGTATGGTAATTAATTTTATACACCAGACGAACCATGAAACTTTTGGTTGAAATCGGCCGCATTCTGCGGCCGCAGGGCCGCAAATATTGGCCGCAAGCACCGCTTCTTTGAATTGGTTAAAGATACAAAAAAAGTTAGAGAAAAACATTTTCTCAGATTAAAAAAATAATAGGGGTTCACTCTGATCATTTTTTTGATATCTTTAACTTTTTGGAAACCGGCCCCAATTTACCGGTATTGTAGGGGGACCCGATTGGACTAACTTTTTTATTATTCATCCTAGATGGGGGTTGTGACATATCAAATTAAATGATTTTGAAGTGCTGATCACGAATTTGGCATTGACTTTTAGTTATCTGTTACCGTTCAGTCACCAGTGGCGGAATTCGACTCCTTTTTGGGAGATAAGGAAAGTCGTGTGATGTTTACACCAGATTTTTTTTTGTTTTGATTTTCAATGTGAAACACTAGTTTTCAGATTGCAAATATTGTTTGGATGCAATTAAAAGAAAGAAACTTGGTAAAAAAATTTACCAATTCCAAGATATGGCCAATTTTCTGCTGGTACCATATGGTACCACTGGGCGCTCCCCGTGTCAAAAAAAATAGGAGAGAGAGTAATAAAATCGTACTAATTGTTTACTGTTTCAAAGGTTTTTTTATTTTATTTTAATAATATTAACAAAAGGGAGTTACTATACAAACAAAAGCTTATCAATTTGTCTCCTAACTTTCTATGCCCTTTTACAAGAAGGAGTTACAAACTACTAAATGGCCAATATTAGGCAGTGTGGTAGGGGGCGAAGCATGCAATACAAAGGCCTACATCACATTTCATACACATAGTACGAACTAAAAAAAAAAAAATATAAAAAAAATGCTACGCCCTTTGGATTGTTTGGTCTTTAAATAAATACCATGCAATTGTGGGTGGTTCATTCTCATTTACTAAAGACTTTGACTTCATCATACTGGTACCAAAACAAGTTGAAAAAGAAGAGCTGGAATAGGGAATTTTGAGGCCTGATAGAGCAATATAAATGCTCGTCTAATTCTATTGATTTATATGCACAATTATTTTGGTGACTCGAGTTCTACGAGAAATTTTACATCAATTTAAGCTGCAAAATCATGTATTTTGGTCATTTGCACCTAAATCAATGGGTATCTACATTTCCCATTTATTAATGATATGTACCTAGGTACTTGATTTAGGAAACTCGTATTTTGGAGGTCAATGGTTAGGGTAGGTTAGGTTAGGATGGCAGATTTTGGTATTATTATTTTCAGTAACTAATATTTTACCTAGTAATTTTGAAGGACTCATAGAAGGAAGAAAACAGCGAGGAAGACCCAGAGCATCAGTATTAAGTAGAATGTATGAGAGAATACAGTGTCCGAACTACCAAGAAATTGAATTGAATTGAATACTTTTATTAATTTGTACAGAAATGATATTTTAAACAATGTCCTATAAGCAAAGTCTAACTTCTGAGGAGGTTAGATTAGGTTAGCATGCCAAGAGAACACCTGAAAAGATGTGCGACCAATAGAGAAGAATAGCCAAGACTTAGCCTTTAGAACCTGATGATGTTTTTGAGTAACGTGACATCACTCTGGTACATGAGATTTATTTTAATTTACAAAGATAGGTATAGATGATAATTATTAAACTGACACTTATAGAATTATCTATTCATAATCAATATTAATATTTTCTTTTTTAGCCTCTCAGATGTACAAAAATCTGATCGGTACCTACAAGAATACAGAGGTGAATTGAAACGCCTTGAATTCTTTTTCTTTAAAATTAAAAATATGGCGTTTAACAATAGAAAATATTTCATAACTAAATTCAGTGTACCGATACCTATGACTAAAACATCAGATCAGACTAAACCATATTCACAAAACCGTTTAGCCCCATTAGTATTTAGGGGTAATACCACGTACCTCTCTAATAATTAACAGTCATTTACAATATACATACATACAACTAAAAGAACTTTCAAGAGAATAGGTATATATATTTTTTAAAAGAAATTAATTTGAGAACCCCTGAGCCCCTGCAAAGCGAAGATCTAAAGGGGCCAGGAATCTCAAAGGGACTGGTTTGCTTGAAATTTTAATTTACATATCCCAAAACCCACCCTTCTTTACAAAAGATCTTTAAAAAGGTTCTGCAATTCATTTTTTCTTTCATTTTTTCTGTCCCGTAAGGGTAAAAAAGTCTACCCTTATATTTTCTAATCGCCAATCGTATTTGATGATTTTTGCTACCCTAAATTTTTAACAGCGCTACCCCCCGCCTCTAACGGGGTAGTATTTTTTTATCCTATGCTTAACAAGGAAGGATAGAATCATATTCCTGGAAGAAAAAAATCTGGGAAAGTTGTAACCGATTTTAACGCCATATTTTTTTTCTCTTCCTTTCTCTGGTTTATTGGTTGTACCTAAACCTTTAAGGTTGGTGATATTCTTGTCTTGAAGAAATTTTCTTTTTCTTTTGGAGAGAAGCATAAAAGGGCTTTCTTTTTAAAACAAAAGATTGAAATAAACCGTTTATTTGTGCTCTACCTGTGGCTTGGAAAAAATTATGGCAAGAAATTGTACAATGTACCTACCTCCTTTATACCCATATTTATATTTTTTACTGTCAAGACTTGGAAATGTTTTTTTTTTTTTGATACTTAGCAGTATTTTAATTAAACTTCTCAGGAAACAAAGTGTTTCGTTATTTTTTTATCCGGAAAATTTAACGGTTGGAAATTTTAATCTCAAATGTATGTAGGTATCTAACCGATTTACCTTCATAAATATTAAGAAGTTGTTAAGCTCAAAATAAAATAGATTCTAGGAGAATGTTTTTTTTTTTTTTTTAAAGAATATAGCGTGTCCCAATGGAAAACCAATTATTATGTTCCGTATGGAGTTGATCTAACAGTTCATTTTATTACAAATGAAATTAATTTAAAAATGACATCTATCATCTAAGATCTTTGAGTAGTAAAGTATGTTGCACGAACTTCCCGTTTTCAGGAGCTAGAATTTCCTAGGAACTTTTAGTGGTTCCTATAGGTGATCTAAGAAACTTCTAGATTTTCCCAATTTGAATTTTTAATTGTTCAATAATTTTTAATTGTTCCTACGAATTTCTAGTTGTTCCTAGGAACTTCTGATTTAAATGGGATGGATGTTTCGGACGAGAGCCGAAGTTTCCGCCGTAAAGCCGACACGGTAACGACAGTCGAACCCCCTTGAATCACTCCCGGAATCGATCACACTACTCGAAAAAGTCATCAGAGGCATGATTTGTTGACTGCCGTCCAGACTCAAAACTTTATCGTGCGACGAATTAACCTCTTTTGGCGGATAATCTAGGTTTCCCACCTAGATATAATTTTGAGTTTCTCCAATGACTATAGGAGCTGTTTTTTTTTTAATTGAACGAAAAGCCTGAACAAGACCGAACGGTCAGCTAGGGTCAACCAAAATTTGAAGAGTAAAAAAAAAAAATTTAGACTCTGGTTTATTTAAATTAAAGATATTGGTATTTGTTTACATTTTGCATTTGAAACTATCCACTTCTTCTTCTTCTTACCGAACCAAAAGCCATGACCGAACGAACCGGCCGGTCCAATCCGGTCAGGATTTTTCGGTCCGATCAAATAAAAAAAGTGAATTTTAGTGACCAGGTCAGCTCTGGTTCGCTTCGTTCGAATAAAAAAAAACCGACTTGGGTATTCTACCAAGCGGCATAGCTTTTTCCCAGCTTGGGTTGAGGTCTGCCTCTACTAGGTAAGAGCCTATTCTGCGGTCGAATGTTTCCGCCTAGCGCTACGAGTACAGGGACCCTGAAGTGATTCGAGATATTCTGGCTGGGTAAACAAGTCTGGTCTTCAGTCCTCAGTTTTGGCCATGCCTCTGATGACTTTTCGATTAGCTTTCTATCTTGTACCGTTTAAAACTTACAAGGGGTGCCTCAGTCTTCATGAACATACGTAATAAGTAAGTATATGAGTGACTGAATATTAAATTGAAAAAAACCATTTCTTATAAAAATCATACATACAAGCCAGCACTTGTTGAATAGAAGGTAGGTACACTTTCATTGCGGGATCGGTAAAATGTATAGGAATTATGACCGACCTCAGTAGCTGGATCGATAAGGCGGCGGACTTGTAATCCGGAGGTCGGTGGTTCAATTCCCGATTTCAGCGTAGATTTAGTAAAACTAATTTGAGTATTTGTGATATCACGAAAGTGATTATATGATATAAAATATGATATAAAACACAAATATGATATAAAAAAAAATTACTCCAGTTCTCATGAGCTCACTGAGGGTAAGCAACGTCCAATGAGGTTATAGAACTTAGTGATGGTGGCTATTATTCCCAGCCAAGCTATCTTTTTTTTTGTCCAAGGTAGAGGTTAATGTGGATATAAATATTTTGTGAGTTTCAAGATAAAATAGTTTAACCTAATTTATAATCAAGAGATAACACGCAACAGGCATTGTATAGAGGGAAATGAAATCGCGGACAAAAAAAGAGAAGATGTTGAAAACACCAATAAATATTATCTCCGCAATGATGCAGCGTCCAGCATGGTGGAGACATGTCACAAACCATATTTGGTTAACATAGTGTTGTGATGAAATTCCTGTCCTAATAATCACTCAGGCTGGGTGAGATTACTATGTAAATAGCTGGTTAGCCTGCCAAGAGAACTGTTGGTTAAAGCCTCCATTGCGAATTAGCTTACAATGTAGATCCAGCCTGTGGTATCGGAATAGAACAGACAGCCTAGCGTTCAATGGAACTTTCAGTTTTGCCAGAAAGCATTTGCCAGTTTTCAGTTTAAGTAGGTCGATACCTAATATGAATTTTCAATAAAATAATGAGATAGCGAGTTATAGAACAAGTTATCATATTTTGTGTTTGTCACGAAATTAGTGGAAGAGCTCACATGTGAGAACCCTGCCACTTAAAAGAAAGCCAAAAAAAGAAAGAAATACTCAAACCATCCTTATTAAATTTTGCTGTACCTACTTGTGACGCTCGAAGCACCGACCTTCTAGGTATATGTATGTAATATTATATAAAACTAGGATTCTTTAATTTAAATTTTTCACTCACCGACTTAAGTTTCGCCTAACTCGTAGGCTTGATCACGATTACTGGACTGGTTAGTTTTAATGTTGCTGTTGCTGTGAAGATATAGGTTCTTTCTTATAGACCAGATATGGTAATGTGTCTATTATATCATTTAAATTCATATTTGTTTCTACAGATCGATGGATGTATATCTGTTCCTGGCACATGATTTCTCGGAACTTATTACCTTTATATAGGAGGTCTACTTTTGTTTTCTTAAGGTCGTGTTCATCATTAATGAGGTGGTCTGCATATTTCGATTTTCCTAGGGTGTTGTTTCTGGCAGCTGCAAGGTGTTCTTCAGTTCTTGTTTTAATGCTTCTACGGGTCATACCTACGTATTCTGCACCACATTCACATGTTAGTTTGTATACACCACTACAATCTTCTTCTTTTATTTTGTCTTTTCTATTGAACAGTGAAGTTAGGTTTTTACTTTTAAATGCTGGTTTGTATCCATATTCTTTTATGATACTAGCTATAGGGTGTTCTAGGCTTTTTACAAATGGTAAACCTACATACTTAATGGTTTTGATATCTCTGGTGGTGTATAGCATTCTTTCTACTTTATTCTTCAGGGTGTTATTGAAGACTTTTTTCATCTCATAGTTCGAGTAACCATTGTTATTACCAATCTTTTTTATTGTTTTTATTTCATTTTGAAAATTGACTTTACTAAGTGGTATCTCTAGTATTCTATGGTACATGTTTCTAAAATAGGACATTTTATGGTTATACATATGATAGGATGTTGCAGGTATAATAACATCAGTGTAACTTGGTTTTCTATATATTTGAAAAACATGTTTATCTTCGTGTATTGAAATGGTCAAATCTAGAAAGTTTATGCTTTTTCCTCCATATTCAAGTTCTAGAGTGAAGTTTTCAAATATTTTATTTATATTCTGGAGGAAAATGTCAAGTTGTCGTTTTGTACCTTTCCATAACATTAATATATCATCGACGTATCTATGTAGGTATATAATCTGGTTTAGTAAGTTAGGGTTGAGTTTATGTATTTCTTTTTCAAATTGAAGCATGTAGAACTCAGCAAGTAACGGAGATAAAGGAGATCCCATTGGACAACCATTGTTTTGTTTATAACATTTGTTGTTGAACTGGAAATAGTTATTCTTATGTACTAATTTTAATCCTTCTATGATCTCTGATCTTTCACTCTCAGATAGATTGGAACTTTTTGTTATTTCTTCTTTTATTATTTCTATAGCTTTTTCAATTTTCACACTGGGAAACAGACTTTTTACATCCAATGATACTAGATTGCCGTTTGTTGGTATTTTTATACTATGTATCTTTTCTATCAAATCAAGGGAATTTTTAACCGAGTGTTGGGTTCTAAAATGTGGTATACTATTTTTAATGGTGGTACTTAGAAACTTTTCTAGAAGGTAAGTTGGAGATGTAACAGAACTTACTACAGGTCGTATGGGGGCTAGTGATATGTTTTCACAATTAACTTTATGAATCTTAAGGTTTCCATACATTCTAGGTGCTATGGGATTTAACATTTTCATTTTCAAAGGATAAGGTGATATTTCTTTCATATCTTTTAAGAATTGGTTTACTTCACCTTGTATGATTTTTGTTGGGTTGTTGGAAAGTTCTTCTATGGATTCATCATTTTGTATAAAATCCAACATTTTATCTTGGTAATTTCTTTGATCCATGATTATCAGTGCATTACTTTTGTCAGCTTTTGTCATTATTAAGTTATTATCTGTTATTTTCTTTCTTATGTGTTTTATGGTTTTATCCTTTTCATTATTAATTTTATTTTGGGTACTTTCTTTATTGATATTATTTACGACCACTTTAAGTAAGTTATGTTTATCATGTGTTTTTAGATATTTAACACTACTTTGTGTTTTTATCATGATATTATTGATGAAGTCTGTATTGAACTTTGGAGTGTTACCAAACTTAAAACCTTGGTTTAGGATAGTAATTTCTTTATCTGTGAATGATATATTTGATAAATTAACCATTCTTTGTTCAAAGTTGTTACGATTACTATTCTCATCATAAATATGTTGGTTACCACTGTTATTTTGATTATCACGACGATACGTAAGTAATTTCAGTTTATTAATTTGCGTTTTTCTTTTCTTTATTATTATTGTATGTGTTATATTTCTACACTTTTGGTCAAAAGAATCAAACTCTACGTTGGTTAAGATGTTGTGAAGTTGTAAATGCCAGAACATCTTATTACGATACAAGTTATTTCTCATTGCATATTGGATGTAAAAAGTCTGTTTCCCAGTGTGAAAATTGAAAAAGCTATAGAAATAATAAAAGAAGAAATAACAAAAAGTTCCAATCTATCTGAGAGTGAAAGATCAGAGATCATAGAAGGATTAAAATTAGTACATAAGAATAACTATTTCCAGTTCAACAACAAATGTTATAAACAAAACAATGGTTGTCCAATGGGATATGCAATGAGAAATAACTTGTATCGTAATAAGATGTTCTGGCATTTACAACTTCACAACATCTTAACCAACGTAGAGTTTGATTCTTTTGACCAAAAGTGTAGAAATATAACACATACAATAATAATAAAGAAAAGAAAAACGCAAATTAATAAACTGAAATTACTTACGTATCGTCGTGATAATCAAAATAACAGTGGTAACCAACATATTTATGATGAGAATAGTAATCGTAACAACTTTGAACAAAGAATGGTTAATTTATCAAATATATCATTCACAGATAAAGAAATTACTATCCTAAACCAAGGTTTTAAGTTTGGTAACACTCCAAAGTTCAATACAGACTTCATCAATAATATCATGATAAAAACACAAAGTAGTGTTAAATATCTAAAAACACATGATAAACATAACTTACTTAAAGTGGTCGTAAATAATATCAATAAAGAAAGTACCCAAAATAAAATTAATAATGAAAAGGATAAAACCATAAAACACATAAGAAAGAAAATAACAGATAATAACTTAATAATGACAAAAGCTGACAAAAGTAATGCACTGATAATCATGGATCAAAGAAATTACCAAGATAAAATGTTGGATTTTATACAAAATGATGAATCCATAGAAGAACTTTCCAACAACCCAACAAAAATCATACAAGGTGAAGTAAACCAATTCTTAAAAGATATGAAAGAAATATCACCTTATCCTTTGAAAATGAAAATGTTAAATCCCATAGCACCTAGAATGTATGGAAACCTTAAGATTCATAAAGTTAATTGTGAAAACATATCACTAGCCCCCATACGACCTGTAGTAAGTTCTGTTACATCTCCAACTTACCTTCTAGAAAAGTTTCTAAGTACCACCATTAAAAATAGTATACCACATTTTAGAACCCAACACTCGGTTAAAAATTCCCTTGATTTGATAGAAAAGATACATAGTATAAAAATACCAACAAACGGCAATCTAGTATCATTGGATGTAAAAAGTCTGTTTCCCAGTGTGAAAATTGAAAAAGCTATAGAAATAATAAAAGAAGAAATAACAAAAAGTTCCAATCTATCTGAGAGTGAAAGATCAGAGATCATAGAAGGATTAAAATTAGTACATAAGAATAACTATTTCCAGTTCAACAACAAATGTTATAAACAAAACAATGGTTGTCCAATGGGATCTCCTTTATCTCCGTTACTTGCTGAGTTCTACATGCTTCAATTTGAAAAAGAAATACATAAACTCAACCCTAACTTACTAAACCAGATTATATACCTACATAGATACGTCGATGATATATTAATGTTATGGAAAGGTACAAAACGACAACTTGACATTTTCCTCCAGAATATAAATAAAATATTTGAAAACTTCACTCTAGAACTTGAATATGGAGGAAAAAGCATAAACTTTCTAGATTTGACCATTTCAATACACGAAGATAAACATGTTTTTCAAATATATAGAAAACCAAGTTACACTGATGTTATTATACCTGCAACATCCTATCATATGTATAACCATAAAATGTCCTATTTTAGAAACATGTACCATAGAATACTAGAGATACCACTTAGTAAAGTCAATTTTCAAAATGAAATAAAAACAATAAAAAAGATTGGTAATAACAATGGTTACTCGAACTATGAGATGAAAAAAGTCTTCAATAACACCCTGAAGAATAAAGTAGAAAGAATGCTATACACCACCAGAGATATCAAAACCATTAAGTATGTAGGTTTACCATTTGTAAAAAGCCTAGAACACCCTATAGCTAGTATCATAAAAGAATATGGATACAAACCAGCATTTAAAAGTAAAAACCTAACTTCACTGTTCAATAGAAAAGACAAAATAAAAGAAGAAGATTGTAGTGGTGTATACAAACTAACATGTGAATGTGGTGCAGAATACGTAGGTATGACCCGTAGAAGCATTAAAACAAGAACTGAAGAACACCTTGCAGCTGCCAGAAACAACACCCTAGGAAAATCGAAATATGCAGACCACCTCATTAATGATGAACACGACCTTAAGAAAACAAAAGTAGACCTCCTATATAAAGGTAATAAGTTCCGAGAAATCATGTGCCAGGAACAGATATACATCCATCGATCTGTAGAAACAAATATGAATTTAAATGATATAATAGACACATTACCATATCTGGTCTATAAGAAAGAACCTATATCTTCACAGCAACAGCAACATTAAAACTAACCAGTCCAGTAATCGTGATCAAGCCTACGAGTTAGGCGAAACTTAAGTCGGTGAGTGAAAAATTTAAATTAAAGAATCCTAGTTTTATATAATATTACATACATATACCTAACAATTTGGATTTCTAATATGAACCTAATAACAAATAATACCGACCTTCTAATTAAAAGACCACCGGATTATCCATGGAGGTACTAAAATAATAATGATAGTAAGAAGTCACTATGGCCGAGTTGTGTAAAGCCCTAGGATTGCACGCACGGTGACCTGGGTTCGAATCACCGATGGGTTGAAAAATTTCTACTCCGTACTTTGAATGTCCGGGGTCCACTAATAGCTTGTAAAGAAAAAAATGAGTAGTAGATACTTGTAATATTTTACGACCAGTGTCGACATTACCAGAGTAAAAATAAAATAATTTGGCAAGTAATAATAATGATACTCTTAAGTGGGAGGTTACCAGGTTAATGCTCAAAGCATTTTCTACCACCTAACCCTCAGAGTCTTATTATGTGGTCACAAACTCAAATTAATGAGGGAAAATTCATGCACTGGGTGGGATTTGAACCAAAGGATCCCTACGCTACCTGGTTTACAAGACTAACGAGTTAACCACTTGACTACCAATGCACGTTGATATACAGGGTGAGCATAAAGTCTCACCCCACCCCCCGTATCTCAAGAATGGCTAAAAATATAAGAAAACGCAAAAACCCGTATTCCTTAATTTTCAGGGGGATTAATTTTCAGCCAAAAAAAATTTGCCTACACGGCCCCAGTCAGGCTGGGCATGGACCAACTTTAAAATCTTAAATAGAATGGTATGTCTTGTGGTATATTGTTTTAAAGGTCTCATAGAGAGAAGTTCATTACAATAAATTTCAGTGAGCTACAACTTACCGTTCTCGAGATACAGGGTCGGACGCCCTGCGTAATATCCATATATTTTGACCTATAACTCGTTAACCGTAAATTATAGAAAATGAAATTTATTGATAATAACTCCTTATGACAAGCACTTTCGAAAAAATTATAACTCGACATACTCTGTTGATATTAGTTTCTGGTCGGTTTCGTCAGCCACCCGGACGAAAAGTCCGAAAAAATTTAACGAAAAAACAAATCCAGTTTTATTTTGTTCGAAAGTTCTTGCGATAAGGAGTTATTATCAACAAATTTCATTTTTCTGGAATTTACGGTCAACGAGTAATAGGTCAAAATATATGGATATTACACAGGACGTCCGACCCTGTATCTCGAGAACGGTAAGTTGTAGCTCACTGAAATTTGTTGTAATGAACTTTTCTCTATGAGACCTTTAAAACAATATGCCACAAGACATACCATTCTATTTAAGATTTTAAAATTGGTCCATGCCCAGCCTGACTGGGGCCGTGTAGGCAAAAATTTTTTGGCTGAAAATTAATCCCCTTAAAAATTAATTAATACGGGTTTTTGCATTTTCTTGTATTTTCAGCCATTCTCGAGATACGGGGGGTGGGGTGAGACTTTATGCTCACCCTGTATATGAGTGAATGTAGGCTTTTAGCAATTCTGCGCTACCCACAGAATTTGTGAAGGGGACTTTTGCTTGACAAAAAAATTATCCTTTAACTTTTTAATAATGATTGAAATTCATACATTGTTTCATGTTTCTATTGTACATTCGGAATTGTCCCGTTAATTTTGAATAGGTATATATTTACCACAAATTAAACAAAAAAAACATTTGCAATAGGAGCAAGGACTCTGATTGTTAAGTCTCCTCTGTAAATAAATATCATTAAAAAAAAAAAAAAAAATTTGCACTCACGAGTTCCGTTCACGTTTCGGCCGAGAATCTTGGGCGGGCTGTACGCCGGTGCCTGCGGCGTAGAGGCTCCTGAGGGTGCCGGCGATGGCGGACTAGCTTTCTGAGCCGGCGGCGAAGCGCTCCGGGGTACACTGTCACTGGCCTGATCCATGGGGTACCGGGTGACCAACCAACGGCCGCGACATCGGAGTTGAATCGGATCGAATTGAACTACTCACTGACCCACATTATTCAACAATTTAGATCAATCTTTATCTACAATTTTTTATATACAGGTACAGTCAAAAGGTATAATGAATTAAATATAAACAAAGTTTGATCAAGGGTGGTAGATAACTATGATGTTTACAGTACGATGAACTATTTAGAAAATGAAGTAATGGGTACCTACTACTGTTGATATTAGAATTTTTAAAACTCCCGGAAGATTTTTCAATTTTTATTAAAATAATAAATAAAAATAATTCGGATACAATTCGACTACCTAGATTTTTTTTGGTAAAAAATATAATTTTCAATTTTAATTAATATCTCCTAGGGTCAACACGTCAACTATTTTCGAACTTTCACAATAATTCTCGCACAAGCACGTGATCAGAAAAAAAATGTAAAAAAGTTAAAGTTCCACGATCGGCAAAAAAAATGCAACTCGAAAAACTTCTCCAAGAAGTCACAGGACACTCCGAGAGAGAGAGAAAAGGAAAAGTGCAACTGCTGGAGTACTGACAATGAGAGAGAGAGAGAAAGAGTTGCATCTCCCTAGCGTTACCCCTCCCCCCTGGAATTCCGACCACCCTATGGCGCGCCTTCCTCAGACATCAGGATATTACGAAGGGGGTAAAGTTGAGAAAAAAATTGAGAGAAAAGTAACCGACTCTCTGTACACCCAGTGGCGGCTCTGATCGCGGTACATGACCCCCCTTTTCCCGACCCGAGTTACCCCTTTCACTTGATTTGTAAAAATGAATACAGAGTGTAACAGACGACGTGTATATATTTCCCAAGCTACAATTGGAAAAGTGAGTGGAAAGTAGTGATGAAAAAAAATCTTCAACCTTTTTTTTTCAAGTGTTTTCAGGACCAAAGGTTGTCATTTTTGTTCATCACAATTATCTTAGAAGCCAAATATAATGGCTTAGGATGAGTCCTGTGTATACAAAAGAAGAAATGAAAAATGATTTATTATTATTATTATTACTCAAACCCGCCTTGCTGAAGTTGTCCTTGCTTGGATTTCGAACCACAGACCTCCAGGCTACAAGTCCGCTGTCTCGACGATTGAGCTACTGAATCTAGACTAGGCGACTTCAGGAGTTTGACCGTTACGGCGGCAGACACGAGTTCTGGAGGTCGCGGTAGTTCGAGTCCCAAGCATGCCAGAATTCAGTAAGGTGGGTTTGAGTGATTGTGATATATGATTTACTAGACTTTAACGTCGTTTTTCAACTGCATGGTCGTACACGACGGGGGTATTACACTCTTCCATTCTCAGGAAACTTACAAACCTGTTACCAACACTGACCTCACCCAGCCTGGGTTGGGCCGGAATGCCAACATCACGAAGTATTCACCTCGCTGGACGTTGGTTAACTTTGGTGATCCTACGAGAACCGGTGCATTCAACGCGCCATCGACGCTGGCGATTGTGATGATAACCACAATGACATCATTTTTGTGTTTAACACAAAACTCAATACGATACCTAACCTTCATTCCATATTGATACGGAATTGCGAAATACCTCAATATAACAGACGATGAGTCTGAGAAAATCACTTCGACATTTAAAATTTTAAACTGAAATTAGACACGTCAATAGAACCCAATTTGTCTAAAGATAAATCATACTTGAAGCTTGAAGATAACATAATTTAAACTTTGCCGGTGGTGCTAAAATCTTAATATTATGCACCTAAAATCCATTATATTAATTAGTGTATACCTACTCAACAGAACTCCGAAAGCCAGCGTCGATGGCATGTTGAATACACCGGTTCCCTTCAGAACACCGAAGTTAAGCGACATCCAGCGAGGTTAAGACTTGGATGGGTGACCATTCAAATTCTAATTCTCGTGACGCTGGCTTTTCCCGGCCCCACTCAGGCTGGGTGAGGTCAATGTGAGTAGCAGGTTTGTGAGTTTCCTGCGAATGGAGGGTAAAACCCCCGTCGTGATATGACCATGGCAGTTGAAAGCGACGTTAAACCCCACTTAAAAAAAAAAAAAAAAAAAAAGAACTCCGAAATGGCTGGGCCATTCTCCTTTTAAGACTTACGTGCAACTCAAATGAACCTCACCTGGGGACGGGAATAGCTAGCATTACGAGGGTTTGAATTTGAATGTTCACCCATCCAAGTCCTAAACACACTGGACGTTGCTTAACTTCACGGACAGAGGGAAAACTTTTGTATTCAACGTGTCATCGACGCGTCGCGACAGCAACGCTGCCTTTAAGATATTTTAGTTAGTAGCTAGATTGATAACGCGGCGGACTTAAACCTAGAGGTCGGTATTATCTGATCTGGTTGCAGGGTTTTCAGTGAAACCCAAACAATTAACACTGCGACCTAATTAGATCTATTGTGACCAGTTGATTCTATTTAGTTTTAACGTCCTGATTGAGATAGTTAGGACGGGGGTTTTACCCTCCATTCGCTGGGAATCGTACCAGCTACCCTCATATTAACCTCACCCAGCCTGGGTAGGGCCGAAAATGCTACCCTCACGTGTTCGGAGGGAACAGAACTTTCTTTGAAAAGTCTGCTCCAACCGGGATCGAACTCGGGATCTCTGGACTACGGGCAGTAGTCACAACCATTACGCCACGGAGGCTGGCTTTAGAAAATAAGAAAACAGTAAGCTAAAACTACAAATTTGATTGGTTATAATTTTCGGGGTTCTTGTTGTGAAGCTTTTATATTTACGAAGTGTTCGTAAGATCGACTCTCGCACAGATAAAATGAATCTAAGAAAAAACATTTGTTCTTGTGGGTAATTCCATGATCGGACAGGCACGATAAAGTCTCACTATTTGAAATTTCACTCCCTACAGGAAAAATAAATAAAAATGTAATTATAAGAAAAAACTTGCCCGTCAGTGAAACAGGTCTCAGCAATTATGCCAGTCTTGACTTCCAGGAGCTGAACTGCACCATCTCTATACAAGACGGTTTTTTCTGCCCGTACCTACATTCGCATACATTTGTTCTTATGTTCGGATGACAGTTCTGCTGCATCTCCACAAAACCAGACACTTGCATTGATCTGGTCACTTCATTTTTTTCCCTCCCGTATATAAATATGGAACATGCTCTCTCCGACCATGGCAGAACTAATCTTTATTTAACACTTGATATGTCTGAGCCGTAATAGATTTATTGTGTACGAGACTCTCCGGGTTATGTTGCTTGACAGATGGACAAATGCCTCCGTGGTGGAGTGATCTAGAGTGGTTTTCCGGTGGACAAGCGAGTGTGGGGTCGTGGGTTTTTAACTGAGTGAAGAAAATAAAATGTGGTCAAATGGTAGTGGTTCTATTATTCATATAAGATCATAAGTATGAGTGGTTGAAAAGATAATTATTTTCAACTGATGGGTCAGCCTCCGTGACTCAGTGGTTGAGAGCATTGGTTACTGACACGGCTGGGTTCGAATCCCTGGCAGAGCGGAAAATTCTGATCGAGTTTTTCCGTTTCCGGAATGGCATGCATACGAAAGCAGTTCCGGGGCACAATTATATAACTTCTTTTTGATTCCGAGAAATTCCTAATATTAGAACTATTGTATTCGTTTTTGTAAAAAAAAAATATGTATTTTTTGCTCAGGTTTCAATGTTTTTCATATTTCCGGACGTTTTGTAACCTCCTGAGCAACATTGGTTTTGTGTCTGGTTGTTATAAATATTCCTTGTAACGCGCAAATCTCGGAAACTGTTAAACGGATTTCGATGAAATTTTGTTCACATATAGGAGACGTTCTGAAGATGGTCCCATTCTAAATTCATCAACTTCGCACTAGCGATTCTGCGTGAGAGACCATGCGTCTGACCACTAACTTTTTATATAAACGCTTATATCTCGTGAACGGTACACCCGATTTTGATGAAATTTTGAGTGTATATGCATATTATTGTTTTACATAGTCCATTTACATTTATTTTTTAAATTAATAATGATGAAGATCTGATATTTAGGAAATACAATGTGAGTAGCAGGTTTGTGAGTTTCCTGCGAATGGAGGGTAAAACCCCCGTCGTGATATGACCATGGCAGTTGAAAGCGACGTTAAAACCCCACTTAAAAAAAAAAAAAAAAAAAAAAAAAAAATGACAAAAAATTGAAAAAAATCACTTCATCTAAATATTCACAACACATTTACACTAGACCTTTTGTCCTCGGTTTCTTTTTTAACTCGAAATTACACGTGTGAAATCTCAAATGAAAGGTCTCGTTATGATGAATATGGAAAAATGATTAAAACCACACATCACTTTACTGATTTTTCCAGATTTCCATTCCAAGTAGGTAGTATACTTTAACTCGAGATTATAATGTTTGAACCAAATGAAAAGTGTTTTTTTTTTTTTTTTAATTCAGTTTCTACATGAATAAATGTAGTCACAGGTTTTACAAAAAAAATTGCTACTTTTAGAAAGTCATCATTGACTAGAGTCTAGTATCGTCTAAATATCTCGGCTCGGCCGTTTATATACGAGTAAGATTTGCGCAGTACGCCTGGTACTCTCTGATTTCTTCTCTCAACTTCTTAGAACCATTAGAATACTTTTATTATGCTCCTCTTTTTTTCGTCACCAACTTTTTTTCTTCTTCTGGAATCATTTCTTTATTTTTTAATATTATTTATTTTTACTATTCAACACTTGACCGTCGAATGGAATTTATTCCAAGGAATAAAATAATGATAATACCATAAAAACAAGTACTCAGTAATATGTACTTGCATCACTTAGTACATCTCTGCTGCTTTTTTTTGTTTCAAGTGTCTCTTTTAATTTAGGTAGGTACTCTTATATGTACTGTATCGATGACAAGCAGTCATATTTATGGACAAAGTGTTTGATTCAAAAGGACAAAAGATCCCTGAAGTTAAGCAACAACGAGCATGGCCAGTAGTGCAAGATCCAGGAGCAAAGGTCGCTGAATATTTTGGACTTACTACTGGAACAATGGGACTTATTAGTCCTAGCCGGGCAGTATAAATAAGGCGAGATTATTATTATTAAAAATAATAAACAAGAGATACTTCAGAAAAATAAACGAAACTTTATTTATATTAAACGTGAAAAATAATATGTAGGTACCTATAAAAGTTAACAATAGAAATTTCATGACAACCTGGGATATTAATGTTACTTTAAAATCCATCAGTTAAAATATGATGAATTTTAATATAGGTATTGATATGAGCATCGAATTTGCTGCAAGTCAACTCAGGCAAAATCCATCATCAATTGGCTTTTACTACGCACCGTTGAAAATTGCCTCCACTTTTCCACTGAGAAGTATTGATGGAAAAAAGTTTCAACATGAATAAATGCCCATTATTTAATATTAAAATGAAATTTAAAAAAAGTGTCACAAAATTTCTGATATAAAATTTAATTTAACGATTTGTTAATTTATTAAACATCACAGTTATAGTGAGTCAAATCTCACTAGAAGTACAAAAACTTTAGGAAAAAATATAGGAAGAATCAATAATAATAGATAACTACACGGTCAAACAAATTATTTATATAGGATCAAGGACTCCTCTGTAAATAAATATCATAAAAAAAACCTTAAAGTAATTTCTTTAGATGTTTTTTGAGACAAGGAAAAGATCTAATCCTTAAATCTACCTGATTTAATCACAGATGAAACGGTAATTATTTTTGACTGATTAAAATCCAAAACCAAGATATGTATGTACAATGAGTTAAAAAAAAAGGGCACTAGACTAATCTACAACAGTCCAGTCATAAATGAAAGTGATGTATAAAAATAATTTAATTATTCAAGAGATACTTTAAATATTTCAATACTAATCTAATGATGTTGAACTTAACACTGGCGTGTCAATGATGTAAATTATAATAGGTAGGTAATAGGATAAACACTCAAAATTTCAATACAAATTTTAAGTTTATTTTTAAACCAAATTCAGATATTCACACTGTACTGATGAAATAATGATTTTCTTTTCTATCTTTATATCTATTCTATATACACCACTAACTTATTTCAAAGTACGAATGAACGTGTGTATTCTTTTAAATTATTGCAAGCGGACTATTGAGTCATAGTCAACAAGGTAAATTATACTTCTAATTCAGCCACTTATTGCTTGAATTCTTAAAACAATGCTTATTTTTAGTAATCTAACCCCATTTATTTATTTATTTTTTATTTATTTACACTTTATTAGATAATAGGACATATACAATAGAGAGGTTATTTTTGGATATTCAGAACTATTACCTGCTGATGAGAGCAAATAAGCTCGGAACAGCTGTCCAGGTATGTTCTGATATTCATGTACATCTAGTACAACTTCTCACTTTTCTGTTTATACTGATATACTGACAATACAAATAATTACAAACGAAAATACAAAATACAATATAACAAAACAAAAAAATAATAATAAATAAAGAAAAATAAATAAATATATACATAATTTATTTATTTATTTTTATCGCCATAATGATTTCTATCGCCACAAAAACTAAATACCTGCAAATCGTCGATATAATAGACCTTACTTCATGCAGACTTCAATCTATATGAACTCACTGAGATCGTTAGGTCGCAAGTGCACTACGATGAGATCGTTAAGTTAGAGATTTTCCTAATTCATTGAACACTTCAATTATCACGTATCGCTACTGATTTTCCAAAATCTAACAAGCGCCAGGGGTCGATTTTTTTAAAAAAATAATTGATATATTTTGTTTTTGAGTCTCCACCGATAGCACTTACCCCCACATTCCTAACTGCAATGGTTCTAAGTTGATTATATATAAAATTACAAAATTTTCTCCTGTCATTAAAAGATGTAACAAGCGACATGACCATGAAATATCATACTGTGATGCGAAATGCATTTAAGATGAGTCGCTTGTTACACTTTTGCGGAACAGATATCACGATATTCTGAAAATATTGGCGTGTCTTGCATTTTTAGGAACTCGAGATATTCAAAAATAGTCCATTTAGAAATGTAACAAGCGCCAAAACTATCTTTTACAATAGAGAAAAAAACATTAGTAATCATGGATTTAAAGAGGAAATCAATTTACCTGTTGGGTCTAAATTTCAAAAATGTCACAATTACGGTTTACGCACAGTATCAAAAACAGCATTTTCATTTTAGTTTTTCTTCTCTCCTGAAAAGTTGTCCTCTAGCGCTTGTTACATTTTGGCAAATCAGTAGCGGTATGCAACATTCACTTGATGTTCTAAATACATGTCTAAAATAATTCACTTGACTTATCTGTTTATAATATCATTCTTGTAAAAATAAATAAAAGTATTCAATTCAATTCCACAGAGACTGAAGAGCCTGCTACATGTACACATCTCATTTCAAGTTTAGCTTAACATGAATTGAGTTAACCTGAGAGCACCACGTCTACAAAGCTTCCTAACCATTGACAACTGCAGCGTATTAAGCTTTGTGATCCACTCCTTTTCAAGTTAAACCAACATGGGTTTTCATGAATCAGTCAGTGCGTCCAGTGATTGTAGTTTTTGATTTTTCAAATATTACATGCATCACTTCTTTTTTCTACCTTGATTTTTCTTCGGAGCCTCTGTATTTTGATTTGAAATCCTCAGACCACCAAGAGGCGGGAAATTGTCCTGAAAACAAAAATGATACAATTGATTAACAAATGAGAAGCTTGCTTTGAGAGTTTCTAGTTGTGGCTTCATGGAAAACAAATAGTAGGTATGTATGATGTGATCTTAGTCAAATTTATATCACAGCAAAGAATCTTAAATTCCTTACAATATTTCTTTTTTTTAAACCTTTTTCTTCTCTTTCAATTACTTTTTTTCTTCAAAAATCAACAAGACGTGATGTAGGTATGTATGTCATGTAATTTTTTTATTATATTTAATAAATATGTATTTAATTAAAAAAGTGGTCAAAAAGTAAACCTACCGCGCCAGCACTGGAGTTACTGGTTCCTGGCGTGGTGGCACCACTGTAGCTACCACTGGGGGGTTGATAGACCAGGGGCTTGGCCCAAGCACTGCCTACGGACACACTGCTTGCCTGCGGGTGTGCTGGCTGCTGAGCAGGGGCTGCACTGGGGCTGTTGACAAAGGTTGCTTGTGACCCCGCACCTGGCCCTGCTTCCTTGGTCTTCATGGCCGGGTAGAGTTTATCATGCTGCTCCTGCTGGCTTTGCTCGGGTGGTTCTTGTTGATCCTGTGGTGGCTTGCTTTGTTCTTGTGGTTGTACGTTTGCAGTGGATGGCTGTAACAGTGATTTAGGGCAGCATTAATAGATGTTCTTGTAGTATGTTTTTATATGTATAGTAATATGTAAAATATTTATCCCATAAAATATACAGGGTGTCCCACCAAACTTGGACACCTCAAATTACTCGGCCCCTGAAAGAGTTTTTGAAAAATAAAAAATCTTAGGGTACATGTCCTAATTATGCGGTTTCAGTCATGAAATTTTTTTTATACAGGGTGGTTCAAAAGTCAGAAATTGAGGTGTCAACTTTAGATTTTTAAATGGATCGACCTGAATTTTATTTGATAATTTTACTTCTAAATGGTGTCTGAGTACTTTTTTTAACAAAAATATTACATACAGGGTGGTTTTTTTTCGACCAATTTTTTTTCTTAATCTCGAATAACTCAAGTTCCTTTAATTTTTTCGATATCAAGAATAGAAAGTGTTTGTGTAATGAAAACACGTACTTTCAATTGGCATCAAATTTTTTTTCTACAGGGTGGTTCACAAGTGAAATAATGACTTGATTTTTTTTAAATCCGAGTTTTTTTAATTTTTTATTTAGGATTAATAATTCTCGCCTAATTTTACACATTTTTTTGTAGTCATATCGAAAAACAAAACTAAAGTGTTGTACAGGGTGAGACATAATTTTTTTGCAACACCCTGTATATGGGCAGTCAAAGAGACGTAAAATTAAATAGAAACACTAAATATGCAAGAAAAACTTCGATTTTTTATGATATTAAAAACTTATGGTGTTTTAACTAATATTGTCGCATGGACCACCCTGTAGATATTATCTTAAACTATCATGTAGGTACTCGAAGTTGTATAAAATTCAACGAAGACTTCGAATCATGCGGAAAAAACAATTAAAAAACACAAATTTTGAAGCCATTTTCAATTTGGTGTCTACAATGAATGATTTTAAAACTTGAAATAAAAAGTAGGTAGGTGTAGACACAAAATTGAAAATGGCTTTTTGAATTCGTTTTTTTTCATTCAGATTTGGACTCCTCGTTGAATTTTAGACAATTTCGACTACCCATATGATGGTTTAAGAAAATATCTACAGGGTGGTCCATGTGGCAATATTAGTTAAAACACCATAACTTTTTAATATCATAAAAAATCGAAGTTTTTCTTGCATATTTAGTGTTTCTATTTAATTTTACGTCTCTTTGACTGCCCATATACAGGGTGTTGCAAAAAAATTATGTCTCACCCTGTACAACACTTTAGTTTTGTTTTTCGATATGACTACAAAAAAATGTGTAAAATTAGGCGAGAATTATTAATCCTAAATAAAAAATTAAAAAAACTTGGATTTAAAAAAAATCAAGTCATTATTTCACTTGTGAACCACCCTGTAGAAAAAAAATTGTTGCCAATTGAAAGTATGTGTTTTCATTACACAAACATTTTCTATTCTTGATATCGAAAAAATTAAAGGAACTTGAGTTATTCGAGATTAAGAAAAAAAATTGGTCGAAAAAAAACCACCCTGTATGTAATATTTTTGTTAAAAAAAGTGCTCAGACACCATTTAGAAGTAAAATTATCAAATAAAATTCAGGTCGATCCATTTAAAAATCGAAAGTTGACACCTCAATTTCTGACTTTTGAACCACCCTGTATAAAAAAAATTTTATGACTGAAACCGCATAATTAGGACATGTACCCTAGGATTTTTTATTTTTCAAAAACTCTTTCAGGGGCCGAGTAATTTGAGGTGTCCAAGTTTGGTGGGACACCCTGTATAAGACCTGTTTGACTGCTGGAGTAAAGGGACTTTTCAGTCTTACCTCAGCAGTATAAACAAGGTATATTCTATTCTACCTCTGTGGAGCTAAGTAAAGATTTTGTGTCTTGTCTTGGATGGGGAAAACTAATGCTGACTTCAGATCTCAATATTGTCTATTCATTTTGCCCTTAGAAAGATAATACAACAAAACACTGTACATCATATTACAAACAGTTAGTAATTACTATTATTTAAAAAAAAAAGAACTGTTACTTTTCAGTCTTACTCAGTTGTCATAATATGTATCAAAGGTCAATAAACACCATTATTCACTAGAAAATTTAATTGAATGAAATATTATTATTACCTTATTAAAATAAACCTTATAAAAAATACCTTATTAACACTTAGACGACCGGGTGTACCACCGGTGGTACACGCACGTTCGTACGGAATGGACCGGGTGTACCACCGGTGGTACACAATGTCGGAGAGCCGTATTATCGCCGGTCCCACAAGATAATTCACGAAAAACCATGCCTGTCGTCTAAGTGTTAAAAAAAGGTA
This sequence comes from Bactericera cockerelli, assembly GCA_024516035.1. Classification (NCBI taxonomy): domain Eukaryota; kingdom Metazoa; phylum Arthropoda; class Insecta; order Hemiptera; family Triozidae; genus Bactericera; species Bactericera cockerelli. Next base: position 12,227,158 of record CM044958.1, on the reverse strand, counting down.
TTGATTGTTTGAGTGTTAACTTGATAACTTTTTATAATCGACCTGAGTAAAAAAAAAAAAAAAAAATTGAATGAAATTAGGTGACAATTTATTTTGGGTCTTATTTAATTAGGTGGCAACAATGATGACCCTAGCCTATACCCTAGATCCCATTAGATTATTTATGTGGTACTAACTCTACTTCAGGGTCTAGGGTTAAGACCTCTGTTGTGTTTGTGTACCAAGTCTGATTTTTCATTTTATTACCATCCCCAAACTTATTTTATTATAACAAAGAAGAGGAACACCAACACTCCACAATAATGCACTGGTAGTCAAGTGATTAATGTGCTAATCTGGTATTCCGGGTAGTGAAGGGATCTGTTGGTTTGAAAACCACCCAGTGCACAAATTTTTCCTCATTAATTTGAGTTTGTGACCACATAATAATAAGACTCTGAGGGTAAGGTGGTAGTAAATGCTTTGAGCATTAACCTCACCTGATGGTTACCTTCCACTAGTTAAAAAAAAATCTAGCAATTTTACCTTGTGTGGAGCATCAGTTCCATGAGCTGGAGGGATGATTAATTTCTCTTCCTTGACTAATTCAGGACAGCAGAATTCTCTGATAACCATGGGCCATCGAGACACCATTGATAGACTACAGTTCTGAATAGAGTCCAGTTCTTCTAGGTACTGTAAATTCAACCAAAGAAGACACATTCTTATTATTTCTTGTTTAGGGCAAAAAGGGTACAAGAAAAAAAATGATCTCTTGGGTACAACATTTTGGTTTTTCAGACAGTATTTAAAAGTTGATAATTATATGATTTTTATCATTACCTTGGTAGCAATTCCTGCTTGATACATGTAAGGGTCTTTCTCTAAGATGTAGTCAGCAATTGTAATGTCAACCATTTTTGTTGGTTGGTAAATTCTACCTAATTCATACACCAACTTGTTGATTGGGTACACTTTGAACTCTTTTTCCCAGTCATCACCTGCTAGAGCTGCTTCAGCATAAGAGGCTGCGGGGAAGAAATAACAAACAGAATAATATTACATAGATTTGAACAAGAGCAGACGCTACATTTATAGCAAGACGCAGAACTCCCTGTTACCACATGTAAAAAAATACACATTCCCTTATAGAGGTATTAACTTACAATTTTTGTGCCATGCCACTCATAATGAGAAGCAGCATAGTACAGTGGAACCTGGGTGTAAGAACAATCTCCTGGACCAATTTATCTCTCTTAAAAGGAAAATAACCTCTTGAAGAGAAACCTGGATACAAGAGAGAATCATTTTGATTCCTTGAGTTCTCTTGTATCCAGGTTTGACATCTCTCATATTGAATAACACTAAATTTCACTTTAAATGTTTGTATCTCAATATTGAGAGGCTATACTTCAAATGCATTTTATATGGAGAATTTGAAGGGTGGCCCTGAGGATAATACAAGTATGCTTGGTATTCATCTATCATGATTGGTTTTTATATTGAGGGATAATTGTTTGTACTGTGACCTCTGGAGGATAAACATCATTTTTTGTTTGAGGTTGGCACACTATGTGTTGAGTAACTTAATATTCCACTAACCTTATGTCCTAAACTCAAGGACAAGATGTCCTAAACCCTTTAGTACTACAGCTACCCAGATTAATACATAAAACTGTGGCATTACTAACATAATTCAGGGTTCTCTTTTTATTAACTGATTATTGATAGTAACGTTCAGATTAGTAATGCTATTTTTGTTTGGACTTATAACTTTCAAATATCTCTTAACCTGATTGGGCTGAGACTAGCCATATGCCTCAAATTTGAATGGTCACCAACCAATCACCATATCCTTTACTTTAGAGAGGTCAACAAGCAAAAGGATGCTACTTCAAGGTCCTTCAATGTAAAAGTTATCCAAACAAATTCTTACCACCAGAGTGAACATGATAGTAGAGTGTTTTCAACACACTGCAAACACCTTCAATGGATGTATTATTCATTACATTGTCCCCTCTCGTGTACAGAGGAGGAATACTTCCATTAGGCTGGCCATGAGTGAGGAAGTGCTTCAATTCTCCATACACCACACTCAGGTCAGACTCTCCGATTTCATTCTCAAGCGGAATCCTGTGCACCCTTTCCTTCCTGTCCCTTGCCTCACTGGCATAACCCTTAGGCAACACGGGATTAATGAACTTGTTGAATCGCCTGACCAGACCATTTTTGATGTTGAACTCTGCAATAGCCAGCTGGGCAGGGTAGAAGGTTTTGACTTTGTTCATCTCATCGAACCTGTCTGTCTGAGTGACTACACATTGCCAGTTGACATGGATGGTGTAGAAAGACTCGACATCCAGATTGTTAAGCTCATGCAGGTAGCTAATGCTCTGTTCTATTATCTTATTCTGCTTGTCCTGTTTGGTGTTGGCCTCCTGAGCCCTGGCTTCTATTTGAGAGACTGGGATTTCAGTGGAAGTGTACCGTTCCTCTCCCTCGAACTTCTTAAACTTTGTCTTCCTCTTAGTCATGGTACCTGCTGTCGATGGTCAATTCAAATGAAACACTAAATAGAAAGACTGTTAGTTAAATAATGATAAAGAAACACTAAAATCTAAGAACGTTAATTGTTTTAAAATAATCACATAATGGGCGTTATCAACGACTAGGAACGGTAGAAACTGTAGAAAGCGAGAGCAAGTGCCGCCGTTTGAAACTCGAAACCATTTTTAAAATTGAAGAATTCAAACGCATTAACGCACGAGATCACGAGATGACACAAGTTGCTTTCTGATAATCAGCTGATTTGAAGATTGAACACGACGTCAAATTTAAATTCTTGCCGGCGTTGTACGACAGCGGCAAGATAAGTACTGCACATTGCATATACAACCATTACACGAAAAATATCGGGGGCTTATTAGGTACATGGAAATTAATATACACCTGCTTATAAATTTGGTTACTGTGAAGCACTGGTGACACACAGTATCAGAGTTCGAATTACTTCTTACATTGAGGCAGAAGTTCATAATAATATCACCTTATAATACTGTCCGATCAAGACTAATGAGCCCCATTATTATAGCAGTAAGTGCGCAAACACAACCATTACCCTAAATCTTAGATTAGCGCCGCCGCAAGTACCACGTAAAATGATCTATCCATGTTATTCAATGTAAGTGGTCTAAACGGAGTCCCGAAAATCGTCTTTATCAAGCTGTAGGTACCAGGGTCTTGGGTCTTGGGTGCGGAGTTCCGTTGTGGGCGAGCACTAAGGCTGACTATTCTATTTAAGCTCGGTCCTAGGCCATTTTGCCTGATCTGTGACCAGTATACTGCTCATTGGTATTATTTTGTATAGTCCCCCTGCTAGACAACTCCTACTTCAAAATAAATTAAACAACATATAGTATACAACAATCAAGAGTATAATAATTAATTATTAATACAATTATATTCGGGTATAATACCAACCTAAGCATAGAAGTAAACTTAATTTACAGAATATTAAGTACGAGATTCTTAAATTACCTTATATCTTATATTATGAAATAATTTGAATATCTTTATTATGCTATCTTCATAATGTGCTTTATACATATGAATTGATAGAGTATACCCTGTTTATGTACATGGAAATGGATGCATTTTTACTTCATGCTACCTCCGGCATCTAGTCATAAAGTAAGAATGCAAAGGCCAATTTGAAATCAGGCTCTCAATTCGTACAAAGACCCTCAACCTGATTGGAAACAGCCTGAATAGACAATAAGTATAGGCATACGATATAATAAACACAACATCATAACATTAATTGAATTAATGAATTTAAAAAATAAACACTGCCAAAGTTTGGCAATGTTACCTTGAAATTTCTTTAATATTGTAGCAAAACCCTTTTTTTTGTTCATATTTTCGGATTTTCTTAAATGAGAAAATTAGCTATCATTGATCAATAATAATAAATTATTACCTACAACCGATTTATGTAAAAAGTAATAACCTACTGCATTCAAAAACAAAATTTCATCAAAATTGGATGTATTGTTCAAATGGCCTGTACTTTTACTAAGAGCCCGATTTACCATAAACCTTTAACGTATTACATTGATACATATTTTACGCTGTCTTTTTTGTTTTGAAGCTACATTATTTGATACATTGGCAGTGAGCTTATAAAGTTTACTTTTGTGAAAAACTCTAGTGTTAATTATTTTACTAACATTTAACTGCCCTCATAGTCTATCCATTTAGAGAACATGCATTTGTATATTGAAATGCCAACATCTCACTAAACTAACATGATGTATTACCAATAGTAAAATTGTTTATCTACATTGCAGCTGGGAAAAGAACTTTACTAATAATTAAGTCTTACAGAAGCAATACTGTCACGCTTGAAATATTTTTCAATCGGAAAAAAATCATGCCTGAGAAAATAGACAAATTCTCAAAATATTACCAACAAACTTTGTAAAAGGATATTATTTCAAATGTCAAAAGGAATAAATTATTTATCTATTTAGTTATTTATCATCAGAAAGAAATACATTCAGATAAAAGCTATAGGTTTGGACATTGGACAATATGAGTACCTTTTTCACTACCAAAAAATCTACTCAACATTAAAAAAAGCCTACGCCGCTAAACTTTTCAACAGAGCATGAAAATTTGTTTATAATAGTAATACCTATTTGAGTATAATGTAAACACTAAACAACCTTATCTTTTAGTTATGAATTATTATAAATTTACAAACCTGTTGAGATAATAAATACAAGAATATATTTACATGGAATAGGGAGACAAAATAAAGAAGACCTATGATAATAATATTATGTCTTTGACGAGTTTCTTTACAGTAGGTAGTTAATTAGGTATTTTAGGTATCTCATGCTGGAGTGCATAGTCACTAACAGCCTGATTCAGCACGGCCATTAGCCATTTAACTGTGTATAAAGTTGATATTTTTATTTAATCTGTTCGTTAGTGACTATGTACTTGGGCCTATATATATTAGGGCTTAGAGTTAGATCTGGGAATTGTTCAAAAAAGCATCATCACTCTCAAAATCCCCAAAACTTCCTTTCAACCGTCAAATTTCGTTTACATAATGCATTCATTAAGTTATTTGAACGTAATTTGATGGTTGAAAGGGAGATTTGAGGATTTGAGAGAGAAAGAGAGAGTGTTTTTTTAAATGAGAACACATATACATAGAACACATTCTAATCTATTGGAAACATAGCATGATTTTATTACTTGATTTTGAAGTGATTTAATAAATAGTGATAGAATGTGGTTTTTCTTAAATGAAGAATGTTTCTGCAGGTAAAATACCAGGATTTACTATTAGCATTTTCAGAAAATAAATTTAACACAAAAACTTATGTACCTTCCTAGAATTATTTACAATATATTTTATACAGTCATACTATACAAATATAATTATGTACCTACTAAAATTATAACCTATGTATGTAAATGATTTAATCAATCCTTATAAAATTACAGTGTTCACACTGTTCACCTACTTGAATAATAAAATCACGAGAGGAAACTTCTGGTATTCGAAACAGAGGACAAAGGTTCGACTGTAGAAACAGAGCTTAGTCCGTTAACTATGAAGTGGAACACCAGTCATGTAAGTTAGTTTATTCTCTATTTGAGAGGTAAGCTAGATTTTTACAAATACATGTTTATATTTTCCAATGTTGACCCCCTCTACGTTGGCCTTTGTAAACAAAACGTGTTTTTTTGTCGTCCCAGCTTTATAGTGCACGCGAGTGCTGTCGATGAAGTTTTGGATCGTTTGACGGTCCAACATCTCAGCAGTTTGTACAACCTAGGACGGAATTAATAGACAACATCAAGAACTTAAGTCGTTGGTAAGTGTCGGTTTTCCCTATCTTACACAGTACGCAATCCATGACTTAGCGCCACAGAGGTATTTCAAAAACGTCTATAAATTCCGCCCCTAATGTTCTGGTTGACTTGACAGAGCAAAGTCCTTTACGCAGGCTGATCCTCCTGTTCGTCCCGGAAGAGGTACGTCGACCAGTAGGTCAGATTGAACAAGGCGAACACGAGCGGGAATGTAATGCGGGAGATGACGTCGATCCGTTTGGACCGGGTGGGGAACTTGGCGAGCCAGGACCGGCAACAGTTCTTTCTCGGCGTTGCCGGCACGGCCATGTGGACCTCGCATTGCCGCATGTTGTCCAGGTCGCTGCGGCGCCGCACCAGAGGCTTCTGAAACAAGCGTCGGACCCGACAGTGTCGGTTTTTGTATGATGCCCGGGGTGAAGCGTTGAGAGATGGACCAGAGAGAAAATTATTAATTAAAAAAAAAAATACAGTATCTTCTACATTTATTTTTCAACATACGTATTATTATGTCCCTAAAAGTACAACAGTACTTACAGGGATTTTCATCACTAAAAGAGACGATTTAAGAAATGTAGAAATAAATCTTATAATAATAATAATGTGTACGAGTGATTGAAAGGGTGAAACGACTATAAGTTCTCCAAATAAAAAAATATAGGTACCTACTTCCACTAAATATGAAAATAAAAAAATTGAACACACATACAACGTTGACAATACCCCTCTGCAAGAAAAATCATCAATCAAAGATCTTGGTGTTGTAATAACTAACAATTTATCTTGGAATAAACACATTGAACAAACAACTAAAAAAGCCTATTCTACCTTAGGCTGCATAATACGCCACTGTGATCCCATAGACGACATGGACGCTATACTCCTTCTATATAAATCCTTAGTGCGTTCCATACTTGAATACGCCTCTGTTGTATGGTGTCCTCAAACCCAAATAAATAGAAAAAAAGTTGAAATCATCCAGAAAAAATTTGTTAGGTACCTTTTCTACAAGCTAAATGGTTTCTACCCAAAGTACCCTAACTACATACCCTACAATTCATTAATAGAAAACATTCCTATAGACTCAGTCCAATCAAGATTTGACCAAAACCAAATTTCATTTCTACTAAAATTACTAAGTAACAAAATAGATAGTCCCTACATTCTCTCCAATCTCAATATTCATGTACCAAAACCTAGATTACGTCCCAACATCTCTACCTTTTTTAGTATTCCAATATCAAGAAATAACCATCATTTAAAATCTCCCATTAACCATATAATGCACCATTATAATACATTAAACCCTAAACCTGACATGTTTTAATATAATATTAGGAATAATGTAGCTAATTATAACTTTCGTTTTTAGTAAAAACATTTCAGTTATTGCTGTGTTTTGAACCATTTACGGTCGAAACACAGTGTTGAAATTACGATTAAAAAAAAAAAAAATAAAAAAAAAAATAAATTGCAGTAAAAATTGGAAAAATGTATACAGGTAGTATAATAATAATAATAATAATGTGTTTCTTTGTGTTATTATATCACAAACCCCCGGGTTCGAACCCCCGCGCTGACAAAAAATTGTATTCAAAATTTGTTTACAGTGTTGTTTGTAAGGGTGCGCTCGTGTTGATCCAGCACCTCATTCACCTCATTGGGAAGTATTGTGTAGCTCGGGTAGCTCCTGTTTCAGAGCTACGAAATAAAAAAGGCTGTGAAACACTCATATTAAAAAAAAATAAAAAAAAATCTGCGGTATCTCAATTATACAATAGGTGTTTGAGAAAATAAGAGCCAAGTAATCGATCAAGTATCATGTCAGCAGAGGAGAAGGCGTCTGATTTATAATTTGAAAGAAATCTAATAAAATACTATCTATAGTCTTTTGTCAGGTCGATTTCAAATAGAAGATTGAATTTCTCATATTTGAGTACTTGGTCTTGGTATAGATCACTATAAAATGAAATACATGTTGTTTACAATACCAAAACAAACATTAGACACTTATGTCAATAATCATAATAGGGTGGCGTCATCGTGAACAATGGTACCCAGACAGTGGAGGAATGACTCAGCAGTTCTACCACTGTCTTTACACTCATGTCAATGTAGTGAAAAAATCCTTCGGTCGGCTCAGGTTATACAACTGATGTTCACATACATACCGACACCCAGATGAATTCCAACTCTGATCCAGATATAATCAGTCGCCCTCTCCTCGCGACCTCAAATCTCGGATCATGCTCACCGTACTATTGGACCTCACCATAGCGAATGTGGAGCCGTCCTCCATCAGGTCTGACTGGGCCTCCAGCCGCTCAGCGGCCTCCATTTCCAGGCGCTGCTGCTTCTGGATCTTGTCCCGGTGGGTGTCGGAGCGGGACGCGTAATTGACGAGGGCGAACTCCAGGAGGGCGCCGAACACGAAGGTCAGACAGACGCCCGTCCACACGTCGATGGCTTTCGTGTAGGACACGGGCGGGAGGGACGCGTTGATACCTGGTGGGCGAAGTGGGCGAAAGTAGATATATATAGGGGGGTATCGCGAAACACATGCCCATTTTTTTCAATCCGTGAGACTTTTATGTTATTATGAGTACTAACTTTTTTTTTCTAAGCTTCATTAGGAGGAAAAAGTACAATCGTAACAGTATAAAATTAAGAAAAGAAAAAAAAAAAACAAAACAAAACAAACAAATGACAAAATAAATAAGTAAAAAAAGAAAATAACAATAATGTCCTACCTGAAGGGCGGGGTTATTGCACTTGGTAAAGGTGTAAATCTCGTGGGAAAAGTTTTAAAAAAGTTTGAAACAAAGGGTTGGGTGGAAGAGATTGCCACAGGCAATAACCCCGCCCTTTAGGTAGGAGGGATATTAGTGTTATTTCTTTTTACTTATTTATTTTGTCATTTTTTGTTTTTTTCTTAATTTTATACTATTAACGTTGTACTCTGTCCTTTTAATAAAGCATGGTACTATAATAATAATAAGATAGAAAGACAAACTTGATTTCCAAACAATTTTAAAGAAAGTTGATTAATTAAAATTAATCCTGATGATTACTTTGGACTTATAAATTTGACATTATGGCTTTTTTGCTTCTTTCAAGTCATTTTTCAATCCTCTGATGCGAACACAATATTGGACATTTTGATAAGCTTATCCCTTTGGCTGATACCTTCACCCAAACACTCGTACATAGACGAATGCATTTTCACCAGAAAACATTCTTAAGTCTAAAGGTTAAATGGCCAGAATCTTCCAACGTAAATGTATTCCACCTCGAATTTGTCAGGGTGGAATAAATTTGAATGTTCCACTTCAAATGCTTGCTCCTACTGAAAAGAATCTATCAATAATTATACGAGTATATACTTAGTTAGTTGTTGTTATAACCAGGTTGGCTACAGCTGGGGGAACTGATATTGTCTCCAGCCAACTAGAGTGGAAAAAATGGCTAGTTCTGAAAATCTGAACCACATATTTTTATGTGCAATCGTAAGAACTTGGGCTATTTTTTTTTTTTATATATACCATTAAACACGAAACCCTTGGGAAACTGCAAGCTAACATAGCTTGTTAGGGTTGCCTCGTTTGTTTTCTGTTTAAAGTCCTATAGCGAAACATTGGTCTTCTCCTTGTTAAACGACCCCCCAGCCAGACAAGTCAGCAGCTGCACTAGTTCTGGAAATTAACCGACCTCAGTAGCTTGATCGATAAGGCGGCGGACTTGTAACCTGGAGGTCGGTGGTTCAAGTCCCGGTTTCAGCGCAGATTTAGTAAAGCGACTTTGAGTAGTTGTGATATCACGATAGTGATTAACACCAATATGATAACTTTTTTTTTATTTTTAGTCCTGGAAATTACCCGAGGTCTGGGTTGCCATGGTGAGCAGGGTGGTGACTCCCAGGGACACGCGGGCCGGGACAGCGCTCTGGTCCAACCAGAAGGAGACCCAGGACACGATGACCAGCATGCAGCAGGGGATGTAGATCTGGATTAGGTAGTAACTGAACTCTCGCTTGAACAGCAGGTCTACCTTGAGACAACTGTACGCCCCTGTAATGGAAGGTGATAATAATAATAATAATAGAAAATCTTATTAGGGCAAAGTTATAAAGTTAAAAAAAAGTTATCATATTTGTGTTAATCACTTTCGTGATGTCACAACTACTCTAACTCGCTTTACTAAATCTACGCTGAAACCGGGACTTGAACCACCGACCTCCAGGTTACAAGTCCGCCGCCTTATCGATCAAGCTACTGAGGTCGGTGCAAAGTTTTATAAAATATGTAAAGCTATTAAGCCCAGAACAAAATTATAAGGTTATGTTATACAATTGATGCATTTATTTAATAGAGAAAAAAATCATCAATTTTAGCTTTGAATGAGTTTGTGGATGGAGCATTAATCATGGTATCAGTTAATGAATTCCAGTTACAAAATACCCTGTTACTAAAAAAGTGAGCTATGAATCAAGGCGCTAGTCCGCAGAGAGGCATGTGACATGCAATAAATGTTACAGCTCTCAATCCAGCAAGGTTCACTCTCATAATCTCCCTTTCAACCGTCACATAAAGAACTCTGATTGGTTAATTTGAACGCAATAGCCAACCGAGTGCGTTGTGTGACCGTTGTAACGGAGATTTGGTGATTTTGAAAGTGATAAGTGTTCCTGGAACAGACTATTGTTATTGTTGTTTTATTTTTGGTTTCTTAACCGTAGTAACATTCTCAACTTTGAGGGTGGTATGCAGACTTGCAGAGTCCTCACTGTAGGGATGCCTGGGTCATTTGTCCCTCAGCTGATTTTGTTATGCAGAGACGTTTGTTTAAAGCACCTGTGCGCATGTGCATTCAGATGTTTCTTAAATTTAATAATTTTCAAGGTCGAAGTATTCCCTATAGCAGGGGTCTTCAACCTTTTTCAGTCTCTGGGCCATATTTCTTTTCCTGAAAAGTCCGCGGGTCACTATTGGAAACATGATAGAAGAAAAAAAAAATTGGCATTACACTTGTGAGTTTCCACTGGCAAGATGTAGAACGGGAAGAAGCTTTCAAAGACAGACAATAGTGGAGAGATTTCATGAATCGACCCGTAATATACCTAGATGGAACGTTTCGAGATATGCATGTAAGAAATACCCCCTCAGTCAACACAAGTTTTAGACCAGGTGTCTAAAACTTTCGACGAGGGGTATATATGTTAATTTTTTGGGTTAAGTTTACATATATTGTACAAAATAAAGTATAAGACATATTATACTTCAAGAAACTGACCCGCACCAATTACGTAAAAAGAACATCAGTATTAAAACATTTAAAACCAAGAAAGGTCAAAAAGCTGTTCAATATATAGGGGTCAAACTTTACGATGGAATACCAGAGTACCTCAAAAATGAGGAAAATGAGAAAATATTCAAACTAAAACTAAGAGACTGGCTCAAGTTAAATGATTTAGACAGTGGTGTATGATTGAAATATTACCTAGCTAGAAAGCGAAAATAATAAAAGTAATTGTGATGGTTAAATAAATAATAATAATAGTAAAATTTTAATGGTGGAGATAATGATAACAATCACCACAGGCGATGATGTTGATGTTAATGGAAATATTTTATACAAAAAGAAATTAGTTTATACAAAAAGAAATAGAAATGTAAAGGATAGTAATTATAATTAACACAAAAACTAGAACAAGGCTACATCCCACGACACAAGGACCATACTTCATAGGTGTGGCCCTTAGTGTGAGATGACGACAGCCAAAAGAAACTAGCATAAGTTCAATTAAAAATATTATGAATTATGTAAACTGTCATTGTTATATATATATATATATTTGAACCATTTACTTGTCATGTATTAAAAAAATAAAATAAAAAAAAAAAAAATATTGAAAAAAAAGAAAGGAGTATGAGGCTAAGATCGATCTGTTAAGAAATAATAAAAACACAAGGATTTCTGTACCTAGGATGTTTTATTTAGTTGACAAATGCCAATTACGAGTCAAAGAATCTGCCGGGATTGGAACTACAGCTCTCAGAAGACTTTGTTTTCAGCAAAGTTTGGATTCTTTGGGCTAGGTACGCCATTATTTTCTTGACTTCACTTTCAGGAAGAGTGGGGTGGGCGGGAGTACTGGAAAGGTATGCGTCCAGGAGATTCTAGATTGCTTCCCATCCTTCACCACATTTCCACCAGAAGCAAATGCCGCCATCTGGAATGATGTTTTTGGTTGTTGGGGATCTTTGTGAAATCTTATTTCTCGTAAATTTCTTGTTTGCTGTGAATTTTGATTTTGAAGGATGTATTGATATTGTTTCTAGTGCCTTTTTTTTTGGTTTTTTTTTATTTTTTTAAATTTTTTTGTGTTTTCTTATAAATTATTTTTTCAGTACCAAGGATGTTTTATTAACTGGCAAATGCCAATTCCGAGTGAAAGAATCTGCCGGGATTGGAACTACAGCTCTCAGAAGACTTTGTTTTCAGCAAAGTTTGGATTCTTTGGGCTAGGTACGCCATTATTTTCTTGACTTTACTTTCCATCAGGAAGAGTGGGGTGGGTGGGAGTACTGGAAAGGTATGCGTCCAGGAGATTCTAGATTGCTTCCCATCCTTCACCACATTTCCACCAGAAGCAAATGCCGCCATCTGGAATGATGTTTCTGGGTGTTGGGGAACCAGGGGATCTTTGTGGAATCTTCTTTCTCATGAATTTCTTGTTTGCTGTGAATTTTGATACTAGTGTTGTGGTGTTTGGCAAGCAGTGTCATCAGCACGTGGAATTTTGAACATCAGCACGTGGAATTTTGAACTTCAGCAAGTAGAATTTTGAGTATTAGCACGTGGAATTTTGAGTATCAGCAAGGAGAATTTTGAGCATCAGCACGTCGAATTTTGAACATCAAAGAATTTTGAACATGAGCAAGTAGAATTTTGAGTATCAGCAAGTAGAATTTTGAGCACTAGCACGTTGAATTTTACACATCAGCAAGTAGAATTTTGAACATCAGCACCTAGAATTTTGAGTATCAGCAAGTAGAATTTTGAGCATCAGGACGTAGAATTTTGAACATCGGCACGTGGAATTTTGAACATCGGCACGTGGAATTTTGAACATCAGCACGTAGAATTTTGAGTATCAGCAAGTAGAATTTTGAGCATCAGGACGTAGAATTTCGAGTATCAGCACGTAGAATTTTGAGCATCAGCACGTAGAATTTTGAGTATCAGCAAGTAGAATTTTGAGCATCAGGACGTAGAATTTTGGGTATCAGCAAGTAGAATTTTGAACATCAGCACGTAGAATTTTGAGTATCAGCAAGTAGAATTTTGAACATCAGCACGTAGAATTTTGAGTATTAGCAAGTAGAATTTTGAGCATCAGGACGTAGAATTTTGGGTATCAGCAAGTAGAATTTTGAACATCAGCACGTAGAATTTTGAGTATCAGCAAGTAGAATTTTGAACATCAGCACGTAGAATTTTGAGTATCAGCAAGTAGAATTTTGAGTATCAGCAAGTAGAATTTTGAGCATCAGGACGTAGAATTTTGAACATCAGCACGAAGAATTTTGATCATCAGCAAATAGAATTTTGAACATCTGCACGTAGAATTTTGAACATCAGCAAGGAGAATTTTGAGCATCAGCACGTAGAATTTTGAACATCAGCACGTGGAATTTTGAACATCAACACGTAGAATTTCGAACATGAGCAAGTAGAATTTTGAGTATCAGCAAGTTGAATATAGAACATCAGCAAGTTGAATTTGGAACATAACAAGAAGAATTTTCATCATCAGCAAATAGAATTTTGAACATCAGCAAGGAAAATTTTGATCCGCAAGTAGAATTTTGAACATCAGTAAGGAAAATTTTGATCAGCAAGTAGAATTTTGAACATCAGCAAGGAAAATTTTGATCAGCAAGTAGAATTTTGAACTTCAGCAAGGAAAATTTTGAACAGCAGTGTCAGCAACGAAAATTTTGACAATCAGTGTAACTTATTAATGTAGTTCTTGGGTATACTCTTAATTTTGTTGTGTTGTGATGTTTGTTGGAGTTAAAATAACTTTGAATGAAAAATTTGAATTCTTTATGTGGCCAATTAAAATAACTATACATATAATTTGGCCAACATGAAACGAATCTTTTCTAACAATTCTAATTCAGAAAACTATTTTTCATTTCAGGAACAAGTGTTGGTATTTTTATTTTACAAAAAAAATTAAAAAAAAATTGTTTCACTCATTTTTTTTATACAAAAACTAGAAGAAAAAAAAATTGTACAGGAGTCTCTGATCAGTTTCTGTTTAGAAAAAAATCAACTCTGTGAGGGATCGAACCTAGGTCTTCCATAGGATGGTTGGCATTGCATAGCATCCACCGATTTGACATTATTGGGTTGATGTTTTGTTGTAGCAATCCGGAGGGAGTGTTGGTCAATGCATTAGTCTTGTAGGTGGGAAACCTGGGTTCGAATCCCATCGGATTTGTCACTGCTCGTAACTTTTGCATAAAAAAAAAAAAAATCTTGGCCAGCTAGTGCTGGAAGAAATAGGAAATAACATGAATGAGCTCGCGGGCCACCAAAAATGACTCGGCGGGCCACAAGTGGTTTTACTGTTACAATACTGCTGCTGTGAGTTTTACCTGTATTGGTTTTACTATTGCAATACTGCTGCTGTGAGTTTTACCTGTATTGGTTTTACTGTTACAATACTGCTGCCATCAGTTTCACCTGTTTTACTTTTACTGTTGCAATACTGCTGCTGTGAGTTTTACCTGTATTGGTTTTACTGTTACAATACTGCTGCTGTCAGTTTTACCTGTATTAGTTTTACTGTTACAATACTGCTGCCATCAGTTTTACCTGTATTGGTTTTACTGTTACAATACTGCTGCCATCAGTTTCACCTGTATTACTTTTACTGTTGCAATACTGCTGCTGTCAGTTTTACCTGTATTGGTTTTACTGTTGCAGTAGTCGGTGTAGAACTTCTCCAGCGTGAACCGCGGGAGATGGAGATTCTTCACCACCTGCACAGGGTCCCCCTCCTTCCACAGGAATATCAGGTCGTCCGTCGTCCAGCCGTCTGAAATTTTAAAAACCAACATGACAACGAAATACTATGTTATGTCCACGTAAGGTGACATTGATACTTTCTTATAATATAATAAAATGTTATAGGGGCAAGGACTCTGAATGTTACAGACCTCTCTTTAAATAAATATTCATTAAAAAAAAAAGTTATACATCAAGCGGAACGGTCGTTTCGTGGAGAACGCCTCTGAGAAACTACAGTGATTATATAGCGGTAAATATAGTTTCTACGTATTTTGTCGTCTCTTTACATAAGGAGCAAGAGATATCATATATCATAGGCAAGAGAGAGACACATTGCATAATCAAATTATATTCCTGGCGGACATTGAAATTTCTGTTGTTGTAGCCAGTTTGGCTACAGCTGGAGGGGGGAATGATGGTCTCCAGTCAACTTTATTTCAAAGTTGGGTCACCCTGAACCACATATTTCTATGTGCGATCTATCATAGTGGGGACTGAGATTTTTTGTGTACAAGCCATTAAACCCTTAGGAAACTGCAAGCTATTTTTTTTTTTTTTTTTTTTAAAGATGAGTGTTTCACAGCCGTTTTTATTTCGTAGCCATGAAACAGGAGCTACTGTAGACGCTATCCTCTATTTATAGTCCTCTAGTTTTCAATTTTATATTATTAGTTGTCTAGGTAAAAAGGATTTCAGTATTATGATTTCCATTATATCGCCTATTACAAAAGCTACACATTTATTGCCTCACCATCTCTCAGTCATCAAAAATTAACAATAAATTTAACAATTTAAAAAAGAAAGTGGTACTTACAACTGGCCATTTTCAACGAACAACTCTGCCGATCCAGAGGATACAACTTTAAATTCATGGGACATGATAGCGTTAGCGATATTCTGAAACAAAAAAAGACAATTTTTTTACAAAGACTTATCGGTTTTATGTTTTACCAATATGCGATACTCTTGCGACAATTTGTGGAGGACCCATCAGTTGCATGGTTTACACAATACACATGTTGGCAGGCAAAATTTGAACATGGCTTTGAGAAGTTCGTTCAACCAAATAATCCGTTGAAAAGCGCTTGGAACACGCCAAAATTTTCCAGACTTTTCTCTACTATCTTCCTTTTATCCTACTCCTCAGTCGAAAATAAACTCATACGGCTACATTTTTCAACCGCACGTGGCTGCGGTTGAAAAATCTTTGAAATTCGCAAGATTTCATCTTTGAAAATTCATAATGTTTGATTCTGGGAACTTGTACAAGGCAAAACCGGAATCTTGTATAAGAAAAAATCGAGATAGGATATATTTTCCTCGAAATTCAAACGTTTTCACAATAAAAACAACCATCTCTCTCTCTTCTCTCTCTCTCTCTCTCTCTCTCTCTCTCTCTCTTACTCTCTCTCTTACTCTCTCTCTTTCTCTCTCTCTTTCTCTCTCTCTCTCTCACTCTCGATTACTCCCTTGTTAAGTATTTTCTGTTTATTTGTTAACAGAGCATGTAAATTTACGAGCAAAGTAGAAAAATACGGCGAGGGAAAGAGAGGAGAGAAGAAAAGAGAAGAGGGAAGACTCGAGAGAAAATATTTTCCTCTGCCAAGATAATTTATGCCTTGTTTTTATTTCCTTTTTCTTTCCTCTCTTTTTTCTCTCTTTCTTTGAATTTTCTTTTCTAACTCTCTCTTCTTTATTTCCGGTTTTCTGAGATTTATGTAGATGAGTAACATACCTACGCGGAGGTACCTCGTATCTCGAATGGAATGGAAAAGGAAAAAAAAAGAAGATAATCTTTTATTTTCGTAAAATGTCTTGTTTGTTTTTTACTTTCCTGATAGTTTACTAGTCAGTAAAAAAAGGGTGGCCAGATATCTGAGACATAGTTGCGAAAACTTCTTTAAAATCAGACCACTGAGTTTCTCTAACTCTGTTTCATTTACTATACAGCGCGGATCCGATCCTTGCGGATGGATCCGGATTTACACGTTGGCTACTGACTCACCTTATACTATACAGGACGAATCCCTGCGGATGGATCCAGATGTACACGTTTGCTTCCGACTCACCTTATACTATACAGGACGGATCCCTGCGGATGGATCCGGATGTACACGTTGGGCATGATGATGTTGTGGAAGTGGCCCTCCTTCTCGTTGGAGAAGAACAGATCCGGCATCCACACCCTGCTAGCCTCTGTGAGGGTCAGGTATTTGATTCGACCTGAGGGGAGTATAAAAAATAATAAAATTGATAGTTAGTAAAGTTATCATATTTGTGTTAATCACTTTCGTGATATCACAACTACTCAAACTCGCTTTACTAAATCTACGCTGAAACCGGGACTTGAACCACCGACCTCCAGGTTACAAGTCCGCCGCCTTATCGATCAAGCTACTGAGGTCGGTAGATAATATAATTGTATTCCTACGGTTGTCATCTGTTCTGTCCTCATGCGGGCGTCACTTATGAAGCAGCTAAACAAACAGCTGGCAAAGTAATAGGGGTAATAACCCCCCTGGACGCCCAGAAGCAATGCTTTGAGCTTCTTCCATGTGCTTTGTGTGGTGTATAATGTGAAGTGTAGCTTAAAATACCATCCATTTTGAGTCTGGCAATACAAAAAGGGAATTTCGTTAGCATTATGGGGTCTATCCCTGACGACAGCAAGATGGACGAAGTTTTAATTTGTAAAACTAAATAAATTCATAAGAGTTCAAAAAAAAACTGCATTCTTAAAAAAAATTCATTTTGATATAAGTATTTTTAATTATTTGTAAATGAATTTCACAAGTGAAAATATTTCTTTATTAAAAAAATTTTCAAAGCAATATCGAATATCTACGAAACCAACCTTAGTAGCTTTATCGATAAGGGGTTAAGGGGGTGGACTTATAACCTGGAGATCGGTGGTTCGAGTCCAAAAGTTTAGTAACAATGTAGTAAAGCGAGTTTGAGTTGTTGTAATATCACGGAAAGTGATTGACACAAATATGATAACTTACTTACCAAAGTAACACTGCCTAAAATTAGGTACGAAAATAAAATTGTTTACACTTACTGAACTAATATCATAATCTACGATTCTATCGGGATCAGATCCGGTTCGGGATCCGGATCAATGGATCACTTACCATCGTAGTCGTTGAATCGGAGCCGCTCATCCAGCCACTGTTCTCTGAACGTCAGCTGGACACTGTACTCCTGAAATACGAGGTCATTAACAGGGATCAGTAACACAATACTGCACAAGAGCATCTTCTACAGTATCTACTTTAAAGCTACCAACTAAAGAGCTGATAAAGTAAGCCCAGTTCAAAAAAAAAAAGAGGGTGGTAATCTGTACTTGGAAATAATTAATCTGTGCGTATCAACATACCTTACTTATTTAACCGTAACCAGAGCATGAACGACCATAATATAATTATGTCTGCTCAACAGTTCGTTAAATTTATTGTAGAGTGATATTTGTTCCAGATGGGAATTGAACCCTCGATTTTACCTATAATAATAATAATGAGACTCTTTAGTGGAAGGTAACCACCAGGCGAGGTTAAGCGTTTTCTACCACCTAACCCTCAGAGTCTCATTATTATGTGGTCACAAACTCAAAATCATGAGGCAAAATTTATGCACTGGGTGGGATTCGAACCAACGGATTGGGTGGGTGGAAGAGATTGCCTAAGGCAATAACCCCGCCCTTTAGTTAGGACATATATTATGTATATATTTATTTATTTTTTCTTTATTTATTATTATTTTTTTGTTTTGTTATATTGTATTTTGTATTTTCGTTTGTAATTATTTGTATTGTATATGTCCTATTATCTAATAAAGTGTAAATAAATAAAATAAAAATAAAAAATAAAATAAACGGACCCCTACGCTATCTGGCTTACCAGACTAGCGCGTTAACCACTTGACTATTGGTGCTAATTGTGTCAGAAGTACGAGTGCACAGGAAATGTGTGAGAAATATCTTCTTATATTTCTTACTATTCCATACAGACAGGTCAGTCTCAGAGTAGTGTTTAGAAGGACCTATCTCTTTATAATGGAAATCAGGCCAGAGATGAAAATACACCCCTGAAGCAACCTACATCATTTGCCTATGTACACTGTATACTGTATATACCTATATACATAAACTTGTGCAGGTACATACATAATATTTACTACACCAATGCACTTTATATGTAAACTTCCATTTTATATTATTATTTAGACTCTTACAGTGGTTTGACATTTGACATTTCTGCAGGGAAAAGTTGAACTTGTACCCAGTGAGGTGAATAAAAACTTTTTCATATGCCTCAGATTTTTTTTCTCTTTTTCTTAGAAAGTTTGGGTTATTTTTTTGTGGTAGCTGTTATTGTATGCTACAGAAATTAGTGAAGCCGCAAGTAAAATTTCTTAAAAGAAGCTCAGTTTTGTAGCATTTTGAACCGAAAGTTTTAATTATGATGTTTATTTTCGCTTTCTTTTTCGTTCATTGAAGTGGAAGTTAGAAGTATTGTTTTATTGCTGAATATTGAAATTTTCTCACGATTTCTGCTTAATTGCACTCGAGTTTATCGAAGTTCGGAAAGTATTGATTTTTTAACTTTTACGTCTAACGAAAAATATCATGGAATGACGATCAGATTTTGTGTTGTTTTTTTTTTTATATAAAGATAAATCCCCATGTTGAAAAATTACGCCTTAAGTTTATAAATTTTCCTCACTTTGAAAGCATTTAGAGATGAAAAACTCCGAAAATTCGCTGAAAAAGCGATTTTGTTTCTAGACGTTTTTCCTTTGAAAATGAAAAAATATAAACTTCTTTTTCGCCTCAGAAAGTTCAAATATGTTCCATATTTCCTCTTGTCCTTCCTTTCCTACGTCTTTTAATCCTCTACTAAACTCTACTTATTAGGACTCTTCTCATTACAGGTCCTGTTTTTTCAAAAGTCGGCAAATGCCAGTGATATCGAAAGTCGGAGCCCAAATCAGTTACATATTATTTAATGTACGTTTGTAAATGTACTAAAAATTTGGTACCCTACTGTGAAATTGTAACAATGAATGTAGCAAAAATTTGGTACCATACTGTAAATTTGGTACCATAATGTGAATTTGGTACTGTGAATGTAAGTACTAAAAGTTTGGTATCATTATGTTTGTAATAAGGTATAATATTTTTAGGTGCTAGAATAATTAATTGATCAAGAAAAAATCTAAACAACTTTACGTAAAATATAATTCAAGATTTCTAAGTTCTAAGTATTACCTATTTACACCTATTTACAAGTAAATAGGTAAATACCTAACCTACCCAATAAACTCGAACACGTTCCAGGCAAGTACTGGTTCCTAGGGATCTACCTTGTTGTTTCTTGGCTTAAATAATGTGTGTCTTGTAAAGTAGTGATTCGAGAAATGCACATGAAAAATTCACGAGTATGACCCTTGAACTTTAAGAAATTGTTTCCAAAGATGTCTTTTCCCTACAACCAAGTCTGCAGTTACTATTACTTAAATTGAAGTCAACTTTATCACCTTTATATGTGTTGGTTGTATGAAAATATTTATAAGCAAAGTTGTTGTTTTTGTTGTCGTAGGTTGGTTGTTGTTGTTGTTTTGTGGTTCCGACCTCAGTAGCTTGATTGATAAGGCGGCGGACTTGTAACCTGGAGGTCGGTGGTTCAAGTCCCGGTTTCAGCGTATAGTTTTAGAAAAGCGAGTTTGAGTAGTTGTGATATCACGATAACTACGTCAACTATTATAACTAAGTTAACCTTATCCTTCTTTTCTTTCTTTTTTTACCTTTTCCCAAACCTACTTGAGTCGGCATTGTTCAACCTCATAGTTGAGGTTGATTAGTTCTTGTACCTACTACTACTTCCAAATTTTACGGCTGGATAACCTTCCGAACGCTAACCCTGGTTAGAGCACCAATAGTGTGTGTGAATGTCTCTTGGCCTGACATGGTCCCGTATTTGTTGAACGTCCCCCCCAGTTATGAAGTCAACTTTGTTGTAATTTAAATCTCTCTTTTTTTTTACCTAACTCGCTTTTTTTTAGGTAGGAAGAAAATTATCTTTTTTCACCCAAGGGCAATAAATTGTGCTTGAAAATATCCCACACACAACGACCTGATTGAATTTAATAATTTAATCCTACCAACGCTTTTTCCCCAAGATTTTCTCATCTTCTCGAATCAAGTTTAAAATCTTATTAAAAATTAATCTTCAAAGCTGTTGAGGGAGATAACAGTTTTCTCCCGGTTAGGTTCCAGGTATGAATATGTTATGAAGTCCCAAACAGCTAATCGCCTCGATTCCAACCCTAGTGGCTGAGTGGTGAGAGTGGAGGACTCAGAACTTGCAGGTTAGAGTTCAAACCCTAATAGTGATAAAAAAAAACGCAACATTTCTTTGAGGCACCTGTCGGGAAGGATGCAAGTCCTTCTCGGATTATTGAAGATTGAAGGAAGACCACTTCCCCAAAGGTTTTTTTTTATGCTGATTGGTTTTTTTTTTTAACTCAATTTATCGAGAATTTTATAGAAAGTACATTTATTGTCAACCTGGCGATTTGACGATTTTTTTTCAAATCCTTCTTTTTAGCCCTATAAATAGATCAAACTGTCTAGATCAAGGGATAAACTGATGGTTTTTTGTAAACGCACAAATTCAGTTGCTAGCTCTTTCTGTGAAAATTTCAAAATTTATTCTATTGAAATTTATTAAAGTGTGCATTTTCAAAATGTATTTTCTCTCAAACTACCTTGATGTTAAACATCCCTGAAAATTAAAATGACTTAGTGAATTTAAGAATTCTGAATAAATTTTAACAAAAAGTCTCTCTTGAAAAATTCACTCATGCCAAACTCATAATCGAGTTATCAGGGGAAAACTTTTCATCAAAATCTCTTGGTGACCTTTAGAATTTTGCTTTTATTGAATTATTAGGGAGTAGCTCGTGCATTAGTGTTTACATGTTATAATGTATTGTAGTGTTGCTATATTATTATTATATTTTGTAATTTGTAATAAATAAAATTTAGGTAATTAATTTAAGACCTAATTCACATTATTATTCCTAAATAAATTGTTAGGTAGCTAGGCAGGCGCGTAGCCCTCCATTCAATAAATACCGAGTTCTATCTTTTAGTTTTTCATTACTTCAAATATAATACAGAGTATGCCACCTGTATCATATAATAATTGAAAATGATATACATGATATTTTTATAATGTTACTGTTTATTATTAAAATAAAAATATTATAAGTATATATTTTTATATAACTGAGTTCGGAATGATGTTTGCCAAACCAATCATTCCGATCTCAGTTAAATAAAGATATAATTATATATAATATTTTTATTTTAATAATAAACATCCCTACTTTAGTCTTCAGATGTAGGAATGCCACATCTCATACATGGGTATACATTTTATGTATTAGGTACCCTGCCCATTCAAAAGTCAGTCCATGTGGGAGAGATATTTTTTTTATTATTATTGATTTAATGCTGCAAAACTAAAGCAAATACTGATGCTGCATAACTATCAAGATTCGCAGAGTATGCCACCTGTATCATATAATAATTGAAAATGATATACATGATATTTTTATAATGTTACTGTTTATTATTAAAAATAAAATATTATATATATTTTTATATAACTGAGTTCGGAATGATGTTTGCCAAACCAATCATTCCGATCTCAGTTAAATAAAGATATAATTATATATAATATTTTTATTTTAATAATAAACATCCCTACTTTAGTCTTCAGATGTAGGAATGCCACATCTCATACATGGGTATACATTTTATGTATTAGGTACCCTGCCCATTCAAAAGTCAGTCCATGTGGGAGAGATATTTTTTTTATTATTATTGATTTAATGCTGCAAAACTAAAGCAAATACTGATGCTGCATAACTATCAAGATTCACATAGATAAGTATATTGGTTCCACATTATGAATATTCGCGGGTTTTATAAATATTCGTGGGTTGAGATTCGTTGTAATGGAAACTGCGTAGGTATGTATAGTATGTAAATTTCTATTGTACATATATTTTGTGAGCTAAATTTTTTAAAACGTAGTGGTCTAGTAGTTCTGCCCACATATAAACCACTTTCTCTAGACTTGGGTGGATATGGAGCTTTATAAATTCCTAATATATATGCATAAAACTTCGAATGTATACTCTAGACACATACAGCAATTATGTATAATGGTCATGCTGTAAATTGTACAATTGTGTATATATATGTGGCATATGAGTTTTCAAAACACGGAAAACTATATACATGTAGGTAAATAACTACGTACCTACATAATATATCTATGAATATGAAATTTTGTTCGTTACTTGTGAAACACAAACTTCTTACTTAACTTTGAAAACTTCCAAACCAGATACAAGCCCCCTGGCAGAAATGTCAATATGTACCTAAAAAGTAAACTTATGCTACGTTCGAATATGTGTATTCTACGTAAGTATGTGTACGGAAAACTACAGACTGAAACCGAAAAAACGTAGAATTTTGTATTTGACCCACATCATTTCTTCGTATCTTCTTCTGATACAGTAAAACGTAATAAAAATATCCGGAGAACTTCAGTTGGGTAGCACTTTACATTTTATCTCTATAATCTACAAATCTGAGGTGAAAAGAATCATTGTGAACACTTACCTGCCAATATTGAACTAGATTTTTAGTCAAGACAATCAGCACACACGCACAAACACAAGCCAATACTTACACAGAAGAAATTCGGGCCTTTGAAAACCTTTGTACAACAATTTAAACAAAATGACATTAGAAGGAAGAGCAACGATGCCATTCCAAATGGGACAGGACAATCTGTACAGGGATTAAAGAGCTTTTGGGTCTATCTTATTTGGAAACAATTGTTTGTACAAGTTTGAATGGTAGGTTTAAAACTGGAAGTTCTGTCGCATCCACTAACAGAATGTAACTGTGGGTTTGTTTTACAGAAAATTTACGTACATGTTTTCAAATTATCGTAAAGAAATACAAGAACCTCATCATTACCATTACCAACATAATCATGCAAGTATTATTATTACATATATGCATGAGCTATTATATATATAAAAAATATTAAAATAATAAGTAATATTATGGCGAGTCTAACACTTTACACTTAGGAGCAACATATTAGAACTTGAGAAATGATTTTCATCTCGGCTCAAGACTCTGTTGGTTCAAACTGAGGCCGAATATCTGTTCTTAAGTACAGATGGAATTTAGTCATGTTTATGGTTTCGTCTTGAAGGGTATTTATTTGGTCAAACAACAAAAGCTTCTTAATTTGAGAGATAAAAAAAACTTTCACCATGCATAAATAACGTGTTAAAGCTTTTGAAAACATCACTGCATGATTAGAACAAAAACAGTATTTACAATGAGCATAAATGACTATAACCTGTGTCATCTTCTCACACGGATAATTAATTAAAATAACAGATTGTCATGCATGAATAATGAAGATAAAGGTGTTTTAGAAGGTCCAAATTTACGTTGGTAATATTTTATATACATGTATAAAATTTATGTATTTTAAATAGTACCCCATAAAAAGGTAGGTATATCATTTTAATACACTTCTTGAAACTAGATATTTAGTGATATTTTAAAGTTTGAAATTATTTCTATAGTAGGTAGGCACTTATTACATTAATAATTTTGTGATCGTGTTTTTTTTAATCTTTAAAAAAATAAACTCATTTTGAATCAAGTGCACTTCACCGCGACATTTTAAGGAGTTTATCTACACGAAATTCAGTTTCAAGGTCAGAAGATTTCACTGGTTTACTATTAAAACGCCTTTATCCCCACATAACACACTCAGGAACACGACTGACTGCGTACGGATACAAAATAATGGAAGTGTGACTAAAAAAGTAGACGACATAAAAAAAAAATAATTATGAATGAGGAAGCAGTGAGGTAAGGTTTGAGGAAGAAGAGAGGGAGGCTTTGTTTTTCAATAGAAGGAAAGTCAAGTGGAAAGGTTTAAATTAACACTACGACAATTAAATGCCATATTTATGAAAGAGTGTTGGCTCTCAATTAAAAGCATACTACAGGGTGTAGCTCTATTAGAGGTTGATGGGCAGTTAAAGGATTCACCTTTTATAGACATGGCCATAGGATTACACAAAGCATAATTATGTTTATATAGACAATACCCAGTTCATGAATACGACTGTTTATGTTGAAGAATCATAATTATAAACAAGATATGAATATTGGTCCTTAAGTTACAGCAAAGCTAGTAATAATACATAGTTTATAGTAATAATACTTCCGTTGATTTTATCTGTAGTAAAAATAGCAACTTTATTTGAGGTAATAATAGCAGTTGCAATGCTTGGGTATGATGCAGTATTTCATAAATATGACTTTAAGGACTGGGTATGAGAATGATTAGAAACAAGTGTTGAAGATGTGAATCTCCAACACTCAAATTTATCACTAGGAGAAGAGATAGAATTATCTGGGTTATCCCAAAAGTTGTGTATAACAAGAAGCTGTGTTGTGTTAACAATTCTTAGAAGAAGAAAACAAAAGCTGTTAGAAAATGTAAGGTTTACCTAGAATTGGAAGATATTTCAAAACCAAAAAATGCACACGATGTTTAATAATATTAATGGTTTATTTTTTTTATATTTTCTTTGTATGAAAGACAGGTTTTTAAGAATAACCGTAGAATTTTTAGTGAGCCTCTTAAAGTGCCTCTTTGGCACTTTAAGTAATTTTCACTTCACAGAAACTAAATCTCGTTGGTTCTTTTGAGCAGAAAGTAAAAAGACCATTTCAAAAGGCCTTTTTTTAAAGTTCAAAAATTGAAGGAGCATGAACACACAGTTTCTGGTCGACCGAACTTTGTTCAAAACCAATTTGTAGCATCGCCTTGTTTCTATTCTTTCTTTAAATGATTTTTTTTTTTTTTTTTTAATATCTATACCTTCAGATAAATGGCATGTTACATCTTCCATCCATATACTTATATATAATTAATCAAAATATAGAATTTATCTTGTGATGTAAACACAGTTACACTCCGACAGATATTTCATTATGGAATATTATGTATTATAGAAAATAGGTTCCCTATTCATCAGTTCAATTAGTCTTGTTTGCATTTGAACCATTGACTTGTTATCTATTCGCACGTCAACATTAATCGTGAAATTGGTATCACTAAATTTATTATTAAAGCTATAATGATTTTAAGTTTATTTTTACATTAAATTAATACATTACGTATACATATGGTTTGAAACTTTTGGAATACCCCGTATATTATTCTTGGATTTGAAAGAAAATATTCAACAGTAAGGAAGATTGTAAAATGACTTTGGTAAAGCTATGTACAGTGGTTAAAAATCAATTTTCATTATTATTTCAAGAATCTAAGAAAAAACGGATCTGTAAATCTGTATATTATATATTTTTTGAAAGAATACAGGCTCATTAAAACGATGGTGAATTAATTTTAAAATTAAGTCCTTTTCACAGAAACGAGAATAACAAATTCTTCAAATGAATTTGCATGGGTGTCAAAGATATTTTTTACTTTTACGGCAAAGTAACTTTCCAAAATGTAGGGTAGTAGGAAAGTAACTATGAAATAATGTACTTGCATATTAAGGTACCTATGTATCGTAATGGAGTTATATGTATACACAATTACTATGTTGGATAAAAACATCATCATAATAGAAGGTTGGTTTACAACAAAATATTGGCACCACACAAAAGCAATGTACAAAGTAGTGCTATTGGTAAAAAAAATAGTTAGGTATACATATATTATGTGTAGTGAATGAAAGCAAAGAGTGAGTGATTTAGAAAGCTCAGTTAAAAGAGGTAAATTCAACACCCTACCTATTGCTAGTTCGTGACAAAGTGAATAGAGAAGCTTTTTTAAGGTGAGTAATATATTTTTCATATTTAAAATATTTAATAAGACAATTTAGCCAGTGCAAAGACATTTATTAGTTTATATTATACGAGTAGGTATACAATTACACATACCGTAACTCTTACCCATGATCAAAAACCAGTGCTGTTTATTATAATTTTAAATATATCAACTGAATCGACACCAAAGTAGAAACTTAGCACAAGTTACTAAAGAAATCTATTTAGTATAATATTACAAATAAATACATAACTATAAGATTATACAAGTTAATGACTCTTTTTTCTTGAAAGATACATTGTTTGAAAAATAAAATGCTGCAACTATTCAAGATGAATTTTCATCCATTGAATAATGAACAGATCAATTGAAAAAAAATACAAAGCAAACAAAATACTTCCGATTTCTAATATTAGTAAACTGAATAAAAATGCTGAACTATTCAAAATGCATTGAATAATCAACAGAATTTATTTTATTACTTTTGTTAAATGTAACGTTTTGTTTTATCGAATTTGTCGAAGACCAATAAAGTACCTATTGGTTTATTTACACTTGTACAGGTATATTATATGTACAGCACAATGTACAAGAATAGAGAACGAATAATGAATGACAGAGTATTTGACATAAAATAATAAAAACGAAAACAACGAGACGAAGATGAGGAAATCACACACGACAAGAAAACTTTTGGACACAGACAAAATCATTTTACAGAACGAATTTCACATGTGTTATGAAAATGAGTGCTTCGTTCAAATTATTAGAACGTCAAACATTAGCAGACCCGTTAAGTTAATCTGGTGAAAGCCCAAATTTCCAAGCATATAATACAGAGAAAAGAAGTTCTTGGCGAGCGCCGACAGGTCGTTGAATATACCATTCCTCTTGAGACCGCTGATGTTAAGCAACATCCAGCGAGGTGAAGACTTGGAGGATGACCTCCAGGTTTGAACCTTCATGGTGTTAGCTATTCCCGTCCCAAAAGCTAAGTAATGTTATTACAGGTAGCAAGTTAGTAAAATTGCTATGAACGGAGGGTAAAGTTCCTACCTCAAATTTAATAACCTCGATATTAAAGGGATAAAGTGACGTTAAGTAACACAAAAGTTCTTGGTCTTGTTATGGATACAGATTTTATACAACCAAACTTCGTTGGGTCCCTGCTATGGGCAAGCGGCTATGAAAAACCTGATTGTTGATTGCAATCATAATGTACCCTTAAATGTAGTCAAATCTCACCAACATTTTTAAAATCATCAAATGAAAAATTGGTGAAAAATTGCTGCTATACGTTTCAGCTTCATATGTATGATGCGCCAATTCTACATGGACTCATAAAACATTTTCATCGCTCATAGAAGCGTACCTCTGGGAACTGGCATAACAAGAGAAATTTGAAATGGGTTTTGCATTATGAAAACAGTACCCAGAATATTTTTCAAAAATTCCGCCTAGAACATGCATAAAAACACTTCATCCGGGAATACTCGCAGGGCAGAAAGGATTGTGAAATTTTGTAGCCATTTCGACAGAGGCACATTCAAGAGGACCTAATGCCATTATATTTTATGAGTTCACTTTCGGGCTGTATATTTCCCTGCAGTCTGTTATCAGAATATTGCGATCGTGGTAAAAGTGGTTTTTTTCTTTGGTAGGGACCTACTGGGTAACGCGCGCTGTAAGAGCGATATTATAGTTCAATATTAGTATTTGAGTTGTGCTCAATACCTAAATTAATAGATACCCATAAAATTTTACCGACTCTTTTCTTACATTAAGAGGCTACCTCTCAAAATCAATACAATATAGATATCACATATTTTATTATTTACAATACAAGATATTTTCGTGAAGGTGTATTTGAAGTTGAAAATTACCAATTTAATATAATAGAACATAAATACTCGTCGATAGACAAGATATTTTCGATAACTTAAAAAGCACTGCAAATCGTGCTGATATTTGAAATGCGAAGTGATGATTAAAAAAACGTCACAAAAACCACACACACACATTAAAAATGTTCAGAGTACTTGGTTATTCAACAAACTTTTCAAAAATATTTACAATCGAATCTTCGCGTCGGTATATTGCAATTTAAGATCTACCATACTCACTTTAGAAATTACAAGTTATTTTTTTTAATTTCTATAGGATTTTCTTTCCACCAAAATTCAAACAGGAACTATGCACACACTTATAACATCCTTGTAAATTATACCTCCGGCGCGGTAACATAACGCTAACCATACAAAATGAAACTTGGTCTCAAATTATCAAATAATAAGAATGTAAAAGAGGTGCTTAAAAGATAGAGTTTCAACGTAATGTTCAAACATTTGAATACATACATAGGTAGATAGGTATTTAAAAAAATGAGTGTTTCACAGCCGTTTTTATTTTGTAGCCATGAAACAGGAGCTACTGTAGACGCTTGTGATCTGTGTTGTAGTCTACCCATCCCGTAGTATGGCTCCAAATTAAGAATTTTTTTTTTTTTGTCAGCACCGAGTATTGAATCCGGGACTTTTTGCGTGGCAAGCGAGTGCTTAATCACTGAGCTAAACGCGTGCTCTAATACTGAATCCGTTCGGGGAAATCATAATGTCAAATCTTTGAGTATAGAAAGTGATAGAAGTAATTTCCCCGTCTTTTTCACAGTTCTTAACTTTGAAGATTAGTCTTCATTGTAATAATTGTACATTATAAATAAATAAAAATATTGTTTTAAAAAAATGATTTCTTCAATCTGTAGCATTGTAGCCTGTAGCTACCATCATTCTAGATGATGTCGTTTTTCCTGCAGATGATAATAATAATTATGAGACCAAGTATAGGGTTCTGTAATTCTAATGAGTAAATTCTCCCCTCAGATGTAGAAACACTCTACCGTAACTTTAAAAAGTATAGAAAGTACTGCGGAAGGTGAACTCTTTAGAACATTTAGATAAATATAAAACTTGACAAAAACTCGTTAAATGAATTCCAGAGTTCCAACTTTTCACTGCTTTCTTAGTCATGTACTAAACATAGTAACACATTTCGAAAACGTTTTCAAAAAGTTGTCCAATTCAAAAGACTATTTACAAAGTGTAAAAAAAGTGACGTGTTTCACAAATAAACAAAATGTAAAGACACTGCCAAGAACAAGATAGGAAAGAATGTTTGCAATGTGTGGCTGTGTTTCGCTGTCACCTCACCTGAAACTCACCATTTTATAATCATCAATTTTACTGATGGATCGGAGATAAATATTTACTCTCACCACAGTGGGGGCTTCATTCCTGTCTGGACGGAACAAAAAACAGAAGACATTGTCATAATTCATAATGAAATGGTAGAACTGTAGTGGGCTTACTGTCATGGATGGAACAAAAAAAGCATACACTGCAATAATAAGATAGTTGATACAAAACAACAGACTTTCTTCCTCAATTAACATTATTGAAAAATTATGTACCTAAGGGTATTTATGGACAAGTCTACTCGTCTTTTCAAAATTTGTAATTTTACATAACCTTTATGAACTACATAATTAAAATATATGGTAGTGATGGAACCTTAAAAACATCTCTTTTGTACCAATCGACTTACTTGCTGAGCAATAATTTTTATTCTATTGGGGGTATAAAATGGTAGAATCCACAGAAATTTTCTTTGCTTTACATTTCATCTTAATTCCATTTGATTTATATTGAAGAAACATTAAATTGAATGTTGATCCATAGTATGTATCATTTTCTTTCTTTCTCTCTTCCCCTCTCCTTCTCTCTTTCAATCTCTCCCTGAGGATAATAGCACATCATGTTCGTAGAAATTCCCCTAAAGAACTACAGATAGCACAAGATAGATGACTTTTAGAATTTGACATGTCCTTTTTTGTTTCTGTAATTCTTCTGATTTGGTAGGGACTCTTCTCCTCTCTCTCTATCCATCTACCGTCTTGTCAGATTGAATAATTGTCTTGTAATGTATGTGATAAACAAAAGTCTCTTCGGATCTGAAGTCCTGAAAATTGATTGCAAAATGAAAAATTTGGTGTAAACATCACACGACTTTCCTTATCCCCCAAAAAGAAGTCGAATTCCACCACTGGTGACTCAACGGTAACAGATAGCTAAAAATCAATGCAAAATTCGTAATCAGCACTTCAAAATCATTGAATTTGATATGTCACAACCCCCTTCTAGGATGAATAGTAAAAAAGTTAGTCAAACCGGGTCCCCCCCAAAATACCGGTAAATTGGTGCCGAGGTCCAAAAAGTTCAAGATATCAAAAAAATGATCAGAATAGACTCCTATTATTTTTTTATTCTAAGAAAATGTTGTTCTCGAACTATTTTCGTATCTTTAACCAATATAAAGAAGTGGCGCTTGCGGCTAATATTTGCGGCCCTGCGGCCACAGAATGCGGCCGATTTCAACCAAAAGTTTTGTGGTTCGTCTGGTGTATAAAATTAGTTACCATACCAAATTTCAAGTCTCTAGCTCTTACCGTTCTTGAGTTATCCTGTTTACAGACAGACAGACAGACAGACAGATAGACAGACAGACAGACGCACGGACCAATGGCTGAAAACCACTTTTTTGGTATCCTGAGGCTATGATTCGTCCAGATATGTGAAAAGCTGGGTAGGTCAAATTTTTGACGAATACAATACTTTCCTTATTATAGGATAAGGAAAGTAAAAAGGTATCGAAACACCTAATTTTTTGCTGATGGCGAAACAAGATTTACCTATTTTCCTCTCAAGAAAAATCCAATGATAATGAAATAGAAGATTTTATTCTGATTAAACAAGGAGCACAATGAACCTGATGATATACCTATTAGGAATCTATACCCTGGTACCTATGTGTGTATTTGTGTATAAATAAATGAGTAACGGATGTTATATATTGTACATTGCATAACTATTTATTTTCACGGCGTTAATACACATTTCCGGTAGTGTGTCGATTACAATTATTTTTAATTTTCGATAATTGTCTTAGATAATTTTGGTGTTATTGATTGTGCCTCACTTTTTTTTAAGATGTGACAAGGAAAAAAAGGACTTTTCTTGCCATTTTTTCTAAAAATATGCATAAATTATAGTGTCAGATAGGAGACGCTGATCTAGACTAATAAATAAGGTTATTTTCTACAGTATTTACATAAGTAGGTACTCCTTATTCAATCAGCAGATTGTACTAAAAAACAAAGTCATGACTTATGAAGCTATTATATTTTTTACAATCAGTTACACATGATTGGTCTAAAGAGGACACACACAAACCCGAAGGTTAATAGCTTTTACACTTGCTAACCCGTACACTCATTATTCTTATAGAGCTATGGGAGGGAGTGAAAGAGCTGACGAAGAACATTACACACATGACAACATCAATTCTAAAATTCCTCTATGTATAATCGCAGGACCTCCGCATACAATTTTCAGTGTATAATTTGAAATAAGTATGTCACCACTCATATAGTTTTCAAGTTTATTAAAGTGAAATAGTTAGCGTCGATGGCGCGTTGAATCACCGAAGTTAAACAACGTCCAGCGAAGTGGGCACTTCGTGATGCTGGCATTCGAGCCCAACCCAGGCTGGGTGAGGTTAATGTGGGTAGCAGGTTTGTGAGTTTCCTGCGAATGAAGGTTAACACCGCCGTCGTTATATGACCTTTAAAATTTTTTAAAAATGAAAATATGTGAGAAAAATAATTATAGGAATTGTGGAGAATGTGTAGGCATGCGCGGATATAGGGGGGGGCACGGGGGGCACGTGCCCCCCCAGATTTTTTCGGTAAGCGGTGTTTCTCAAATTTCATTATATCTAACCCCGTATCAAAAATGAGTTAGGGGGGCACGGACCCCAAAATAATTCCCAATTCTAAGACTAATCCCATAAAAAAAAGATCTCAATAAGTTAGGGGGGCACGGGCCCCAAAATAATTCCCAATTCTAAGACTAATCCCGTAAAAAAAAGATCTCAATAAGTTAGGGGGGCACGGGCCCCAAAATAATTCCCAATTCTAAGACTAATCCCGTAAAAAAAAGATCTCAATAAGCTAGGGGGGCACGTGACCCAAAATAATTCCCAATTCTAAGACTAATGCCGTTCAAAAAAAAAGATCTCAATAAGTTAGGGGGGCACGGGACCCAAAATAATTCCCAATTCTAAGACCAATAAGAAATAACTAAATAATAAACTTGTCAAATCCACACAGATTGTCCGAGAAACCTGAAATTTTACCTATAGGTCCATTTGGATCAGGGAATATATCTCTAATCTCTAAGGTTCAGCTACACGGGTAAGGACAAAATATGGTTGGGTGACACAAAAAAATCACATTTTTCGACCGAAATTAAATTTTTTTCTCAAAATTTGTCGTGACGGCGCCACGACGGCGGCGTATCAATTCAAAAAGAGAAAGTTTTAAGCAAAAGTTCAAGTTTTCATTTGAGATATCAATCACGAAATTCTGATGAGCCGTTTTTGAGCTACTTGAGTAAACAAAAAGTATTTACGTTTTTTGACCTGAATGACATTTTTCTCAAAATTTGTCCTGACGACCTATCAACTCAAAGCGAGAATGTTTTCGCAAGGGTTGGAGTCTTCATTTGACATATTGATCGCGAAATTCTGATGAGCCATTCTTGAGCTCCAGTAAGGACAAGAAATGGATGGGTGACACGAAAAATATTGACATTTGTGTGTGTATGTGTGTGTGTGTGTGTGTGTGTGTGTTGTGTGTGTGTGTGTGTGTGTGTGTGTGTGTGTGCGTGTGTGTGTGTGCGTGCGTGCGATAGGCTTGCGAAGCGGCTTGCTAGTTAGGTATATTGTGCGACTGTGCCCCCCCAGTACAAGAGGGCTATATCCGCGCATGTGTGTAGGAGTGAGAGAGAGTATGAGAGAGAAAAGGAGATACTATAGACGTTATAAGTGATGCAAAAAGAGAGGAATGAACGATGTGGGAAAAAAGAGAGATGTGAGGGAAATAATCATAGGATATGCGAGTGATTTGTGAGGGAAGGAGGAATTTGGGAAGGAAAAGAAAGGGCGAGAGAAAAAAAAGTATAGAAGTTGTAAGTGCTGTGGGAAGAGACGAATGAACGATGTGCGCGGGGAGAAAAAGGAGAAAAAAAAAGATGTAATAAAAAGGGAGTAAAGAGATCTGAGAGAGAATAAGCTTTGGGATGAAAAGGAAAGGGTGGGAGGAAAATGAGGAGGGAGGAAAGGATAGAGCTTTTTCCTCGAGACTTTCTGTCCCCAAACAGATAGAGTACGTGTGACAGGTTCTAAAATTAGTTCCTTTGTTTGGGAGTTGTATAATTTATAACTTTGATGCTTCAATTTTTCCTCAGGGATTGATTCATGGCTTTAGCCGGGGGAATTTTAAACACTTCTACAAAAGAATTTTTGCTTTCTTCCTAGTTTTGCTGTTCTTAGGATGTGAAATGTCCCACACAATATCATTATTTTTTATGGCTTTTTTTTAAGTAATTATAAATCCTTACTTACACTTCTCAAGCAGAACAAATGAGTTGCTTCCAACAATTGTTTTGGTGCTATAATGCGGTCAAATTCGAGTAATTAAGCGTAAGAATTCATGCATTGCGTGGGGTCAGGAACATCAAACCGCACACTACCTAGATTACCAGTAGCTTCTTCCCTCTTATTTGGTATTTAATCGTGTAAGTTATCAATCAATATAAGAATATTGATTAAAGACTTTCCAAGGGATCGAACAGGTTGAAGAGCATCAACTTTGTCTTCGGGCACACTAAACTTGCCCCTTGCATGAGGGAAAATTTCTTGAGATATACATATTTCAGATCATTAAATAATATAATTCTGGTATTGTTTAATGTGTCGGCGCGAACGACCTACTCCAGCAGATTTAAAGTGCCTAAATGAAAAAAAAGACCATCCGCATGGTAAGCCACTTAGCACTGAGATAATCGTTTTTTTTATTATTATTATTATTATTTCACGTCGCGTCGCTTTCAACTGCATGGTTTTATAACGAAGGAGGTTTTACCCTTCATTCGCTGAAAACTTACTACCTAGCTGGGTACTCAAATTAACCTCGCCGAATCTGAGTGGGGCCGGGAATAGCCAGCATCACAAGGGTTCAAACTTCGAATGGTCATTGGTCACCCATCCAAGACTTTGTCTATTTGTAAGTTAGCTTTTTTAAATAACAGAATTTCGTTAGCTATTTAATTGTTTAGTCTTGTTGTTTTGGTTTCGAAGAATTGAAAAGTCATTTTAAAATATTAAATTAATTATTTCTCACTCGTATGAAGATCCTCAGGACCTTTATTTTCTTTGGAATATACTTTAACTCTCTCTCTCTCAAGTAGACCTGAAAAAATTCTAGTTAGGTTCTTCGTCAAAAATTAACCCTTTTTCAAAAGATTATTCCAGCTTCACCCCTGATTAATGGATTTTAGTGGAAATTGGATACATAAAGCAAAGAATAGAATTCATTGGAAGAATAGAGATGACGTTGATGACGGAGTGATAATGTACAGTGTACAGAAAACTAGACACACAAAGAGATACAATCATCTATACAATATGTATATCACCTACATAAACAAAGTTCAATGCATTATGATTAACTAAAAGTTAAGAGAACAATGACGAAGCTTCTATTTTCTAGTTTGAAAACAAAAGCTTCATCAGTGTTGCCAAGCCAGGAAGGAAATCATAAACTACCTTTTCTTCCATTTGTTCCTTGTTTCCTGAATATCCTTGTACTGGAGTTGTAAAATTGGTTCAATTTTATTGCCTGGATTCCCCCAATGAAGCATAATTCATCCTCTTTAAATCTTGAATGGACTATTAAAAAAAAACTATGAACTATGTTTGTAAGATTTTTTTTTTCTTTTCATAACAGAACTAATACAATGGTACAGTATAAAGAACTCGGAAACTGTTTCTTTTGTAGGTAACCTGTTTTTCCTTCTTATAATATTTTTTCCAAAAAATTATATACAAAAATTTATAAATATATATAAAAAAATATTCCAAGTCAATTGCTATAATTATATTATTCTGATCGATATACAATTTACATCAATTAGATATTCCAAAAAGAAAACATATTGTTGAGGTAGGTACTATCAAGAAAAAAGCAATACTTTTAGTTGTGGCTGCAATTCATCTCTTATCCGTATAACAATTTTTGTATGTTCTATATCATCATACATAGCATGAGTACATAACCTAGATAGCAATGAAAACACTATTATGATATCATTTATTCACTCCACAGTATTACTACATGATATCATGTATTCACTACACTGTATGACTACATGCTATCAAGTATTCACTCCACTATCATGTATTCACTTCATGGTATTATAATATCCTCTGAGCCATCATAAAATACTAAGATGTTACATAATCTATAATGAAACAAGGTCTCTGATGAAATTTCTTCCCATATTTTTTACGCCTGAAAATTAAATAAGAGATTAGAAGTCTTTAAATAATATGAAGCCAAAGATTTATATGTTCCAGACAATTAATTCTCCCTCCTCATGTCCTCGTCTCCCTACTACTCCATCCCATCCCATCTCTCTCTCTCTCTATCTCTCTCTCTCTCTCTCTCTCTCTCTCTTTCACTCACTACTCATCCATATCTTCCTCACTCTCTGTCTCCTCATAATTTATTTTTTCATTTTTTATAATTACATGTGATACTGAAGAACACATTTTTAAAATTTTGGCTTGTAATTCTAATCCATAGAAATACTTCACCTGATGTTAATAATTAACTTGTACTCCTATGTAATACTCTAATATTAATAGGTATCTACATTCTACATGTGCCACTTGTAAATCCCTCATGAGTGGCTCACAGTTGTAAATGCCTCATGAGTGACTCACTGACTCATAGCATTAATCATACCTTATATCGTTTCGAAAACTATTTCGCGTCTTTTTTTGTTGTTTAAAATTCTGCTTTTTTTCATCTTTCTTATTTATTTAAAACGATACTAAAAACTACTGTTGTCACAAATAGTGCTTTAGTGTCAGCCTCCATTCACTGCTAGCTACACCAGCTATTAAAAATTATCTACTGATATTTACAGCATATTTTACAAAACACTAGAGTTTTCAATGGGAAAATTACACAAAGCCTGGTCATTGGTAATTTTGAGAATAGTATTTTCATGATAATTAAAAGGACTTGTAAGTTACATATATTTTTATTTTTTCCTCTGGAAATATTTTTAGACTTAGAAATATTTCTGAAATAAAGTTACCAAAAAGTTTACCAAAAAACTAAAAGTTTCCTGTATAATATACGACAATTTCATAAAAAAAACTACAAAACCAATACTTTCTATTAATCTATAGATCTATACCTTACAAGTAATAGAAAATAATATTAAAGTGATAATAAAATAGGTACCTGAGAGTAAGTACATTGTATTCATAGCTATGTAAATATCAAAGTAGATAATCTACTAAAATGATGGGTAATATATTATGTAAGAAATAACTTATTGCACGATTCTATTTATATGCTAAACAAGTAAATTTTGTATGATACTACTTCCGAGTATAATACTGAGCTTAAATAATAATGAAAATTGTGTCAGATGTTACAAAACTGGAAAATATAGAATACAATATTTTTGAAAACACAAGACAAATATTTATGAGAAAAAATATACAAAAATAATGTTCCAACGAACAAATTTATAGAGATAGTTTATGTTCAATCATGTACTTATGTTATAATAACTTGATGCTTTATAAGTAGATGAAATAAAACGGATATGTATATGTTATGGTGCTGATAACTTATGTCACTTACCATTGTAACATCGTCAATTTTCGAGATACTTCGAACGAAAATGTTTACGTGAACTACCGTAGGTCCATCTATATTGGTTATAAATACACAAGAGTCAAGATATGAGAGGTCATTGAAAACACATTGTAGATTTTCATAGTAAAAAAAAAAGATTATTTTTAACCATTGTACATAACTGTAAGGTAGGGTTGTTAAAAAATGGGAAATAGTACCTTCTAAAGCAGGATAAAGGTGTAACGTTGAGGGCTTCTAGCAGTTCTTGCTTAGGATTACAAGGATCAGGGAATTTTATATGAAACTTTACTGATGGGTCATGCAGAGTACCATCTCAGCACACTATAGGACCTTCAGCATTGTAGTTATCTAAATCTAGCAGGAAAATCAGGATCCTACAGGAGATGAACACATTCACGCATATCTACACACAAAGAGAACAACTCCTCTAGAGTAGAATAATAAAGGAACGGAGAATGGGTAGTCTTCAGAGAGGGTTAATTTGGTTTCAAATTATTATAAATCGAGTTTGAAATTATAATTTGAAATTATTATAATCGTATATTCTTTCACCCTCATAAAAGATAAATCTATTTGTCTAAAAGTCATGATAGAAATAAGTGGATACAATAAAAAACGAAGAAATAGGTAAGTCCGCAATTAGTCATAATCCAGCCAGTTTTGATGAACCATTATTTAAAACATCTAATTATTGTATACATTAAATGAAAAAGAAAAAAAAATCTTCTTCAGAGTCATTTTTCCGATGAGATGACTGAGACAGATTTTCAGTTGGTTTTATGACATTTTATTGTGATGACGGCCTGATTGTTGTTGTAGATGAAAATATTGAAAATGTCGACTTGGTTGACCATAGGATTTATCCTTTTTCTTATTTTTTGGAGTCAAAATGAATATATAGGTCGATTGAATCTTGAAAATAATAATAATTAAAAAATTTTATTATATTTTCAACAATTAAGTTTCAAGGATTAACAAATTTAATGGTACCTAATAGTTTAATGGGCAAACCTAGAGATGTTGAAGTTCCATGAGCTTCACATATTTTACTTTCCTTATTTCCAGTGCGTTTCTAACATGGGTAAATTTCTGACTTCTGTACAGCTTGAGTTTCCTATTATGTACTTTCATTTCCGATATGTTCGCTTTGAAAACATGTTGTTTATAATGGGGTACCCCTGGGTTGAAGGTTTGCAAGTATTAAGGTTAAATAGGGTGCATTGAGGTCAGGGGGGTATCATGGGTGGTGCCTTATTAGGTTGAATAGCAGTGGCATCGGGTGTAATTGGGGTATCATCTAGCTGTCACGTTCTCGACTCTGGTGATCTACTTTCCCGTGCCAGAGACGTGACGCAGCCATGAAATTGAACTTTGGTGAATTGAAGAGAAGAGAAGGGAAAGGGAGGGGAGGAGAGATAGAGAACGAATGATATTATTAAGAAGAGAGTGTCATTCAATCAAAGAAGATTCCGAGGAATAAGAGAGAATTAAGAACTTTTTGTACTCTTTTTCCCGTCCTAGTAAATATTGGGAAGTAGAAGGAACCATAGTAGGGAGTAAGATAACATTTTGGATGAGAGAGGGAGTCAAAAAGAGTTCAGGATAGTTTGTTTTCCTTTTCCAATCTTATGAAGGTCAAGTGAAACTATCCGAACGTGATTTTTCATAACTAAAAGGACATACATGAGAAAATATCTCTCATTAGTCTCGAGATCATCTTTGTGTAGAGCTTTTGACAAACTTATACTATATTATTTTGGGTTCGTTATCTTCTTCTGTATTGTCCCTTTCTGTAAGTTTTTATCTAACGCTTACTTGCTTTTCCACGTTTTCCCCCTGCCT
Source organism: Bactericera cockerelli (assembly GCA_024516035.1). NCBI lineage: Eukaryota > Metazoa > Arthropoda > Insecta > Hemiptera > Triozidae > Bactericera > Bactericera cockerelli. The sequence goes on along the minus strand of CM044958.1, from coordinate 12,187,552 downwards.
TCTTCTACTTACTATACACAAGGGAAGGGAGTGGGAAAGATATTTTTAAATATTTTAAACTATTTTATTTTGATATTGTAATAATACTCGTTAGTATTATTATTATTATTATTATACCTCCGTTACGCAATGGAGGGCAGTCTCCGTGGCGTAACGGTTCTGACTACTGCCCGTAGTCCCAGAGATCCCGAGTTCAATCCCCGGTCGGAGCAGACTTTGCACATAGAAAATTCTGTTCTCTCCGAACATGTGATGAGGTTGGCATTTCTGGCCCTATCCAGGCTGGGTGAGTCGACTGTGGGTAGGTGGTATAATTCTAGCTATCCATATTGGAAGGTAAAAACCCGTCCTATATAATCAGGACGTTAAATCAAATAAAATCATTTGTGCCACAACCAATTAATCTCAACCATGAGGTTGAACAACGACACCAATTAGGTTTGGGAAAAGCAAAGTGAAACTAGAGGAAGAAGAATAGGTAGTTTATAGTAGAAGGTAACCACCAGGCGAGGTTAATGCTCAAGTCTGTTTCCATGCACCATTTTACCCTCAGAGTGTTGTTATTATGTGGTCACATACTCAAATAAATGAGGAAAAAGCCAAACAACTGGTTGGATCTGATCCACAGATCACGGAACAATGCACTAGATTGTGTACATAGCAAGTCTAGCGACTAATAATGATGTTAAGGCTAGCTAGGGGACGTACAGGGAGAAGACCAGTGTCTCGCTAGAGGACTATAAACAGAGAACAGGCTAGACAACCCTTAAAAGCCAGGCTACCTTGCAGTTTCCTAAGGGTTTAATGGCTTATAAAGAAAAGTCCAAGTCCTCATGATGGTTTTTGTATGCTTGAAGATCTATGAGTTTAAAGAAAAAAGATCTTTGATACATCCCGGTGTATCAAGCTCGCCGGGAGGCGAGCGCTCGTCAAGTAGCGCCAGCCAACCGGCCTATATTAACACGAAACAGAGTTTATATGTATTTTGTTTTATTGTTATCCCGCTAACTTTTATCAATTTTAAGTTACGTTACAAAGAAAATAGAGAAATTCCTTTTCCTACAGATAAGGTGTTGAGAATGCTGGGATACCACCCTGAATGGCTAATAGCTATCCAACCCGGTTGGTATAGTATAGCCAGTTGACAAGTGCACTCCAATGAAAGGTTTTAGAGTATTAGACCAAATAAACTTACTGGAATAATAATAATTATTTTCAATAATAAAATAGAAATGTTCAAAGATAGGTGTTGCAATATACGAGTGAATCATATTTTACATGATAGATTTTATATACCTATATGTATAACACCCGGGTTTTCAGTGGGTACTTATAGAAAAGTTATCTCCGATTTATTGATCTTGATTGGTCCTGTTATTGCCAGGTAGAATAATTATGACCACAATTCATGATAATATATGAACAGAGAAAAAAACACTGGCAGTTTTCCAAAGTGAAATTTTACACCTAGCGTTATTTCTCGCCCTCTATTTCTCTCTCTCTCTCCCTCTCTCTCATACACACATCTTTCTCTCTCTCTCTCTCTCTCTCTCTCCCTCACATCTTTCTCAACACTTGTGAAATTAATATCGCTAGCTTTCGAATTCATCACCCCCGCCCCCCCTCCCCCTTCCCTCATTCTATTTTCTTTCTGGTTTATATGTTTGCAAAGAATATTCAATGCCAAGGTCTGCATTAATGGACGCGATTCAATGCCGTGATAAGTGATTTTTCTAACGCGGCTCAATAGTGGGGTTTTTTTGCTGCACAAAAGGCACCATAGATAATTGGACTCAGTTATAGCTACTGACACATTGAATAATTGAAAAGTTAAGGAAGCTCTTAGTAATGCTGCGCTACCCTCAAAAATTGTGAAGAGGCCTTGTGCTTCACCACAAATAAGATCATACATAGTTAAAAATTTACGTTATCATAGTTGTGTTAATCACTTTTGTGATATCACAAATACTCAAACTTGCCTTACTAAATCTACACTGAAACCGGGATTTGAATCACCGACCATCAGGTTTTTCTCATTAAGTTGAGTTTGTGACCACATAATAATAAAGCTCTGAGGGTTATGTGGTAGAAAATATTTTGAGCATTAACCTCGCCTAGTGGTTACCTTCCACCAAAGAGTGTTATTATCTATACTTATAAAAGAGAGTTTCACTCACTGACTAACTGACTCACTCACTCACTGATTCATCACTGTTTATCGGAACTGGTAAGTCCTAGGAAACTGAAATTTGGTAGGTAGCTTTGTCTTATAGCCTAGATGTGCAATAAGACGGGATTTTTCGAAATTCCCACTACAACACCTGCCATTGGCGAAAAAGGATTTTTTGCTTTCACGGCCATGCCTAGGCGCGCAAAGCGGGCGACAGGCCGCTTGTTATTAATAAAGCGTGCTTTCCCCGGGACGACTGTTTCTGCGTCACGGTTCCTCAAAATTCAATCACGAATATTTCATGAATATTTTTTCAGTACATCGCCGTGCTACTCTTGTTAATTACATTCCCACGCCCGAATTTCAGTCCATCCGAGCAGAAAAAGTATACAGCATCCCTCCCGCCCTCCCGGCCTGCTTTCAGGAGAAAGCGATGCATCTCATTATGTCCGAATACTCTGCTCCCTTCCAAACAATACAGGGTTTCCAGGTTTTGTTTTCGAAAGAAATAAAAATCAGCCCTCAAGGGTACACTTGAAGTCCGATGGAGTTAGAATTGTAATTCAAGCCGTCGCGTCGTCGTCTAAATAGTCCGGACAACATATCAAAATTTCATCTCTGTAGCTACAACCGTTCTAGAGTTATGACTTGTGACAGACGGCGCGGCGTACAAAAAAGTGCTCGCTAATGGGGTTTTTTTTCTTAATTTATTTTCATTTATTTTTTATGTATACACATTACACATGCAATAATACTATTACATTTACGTGATGTATGATTGAATTCTTCATATGAACAAAACTCTCAATTTCATGGGGTTCATGGAAGTCTTTAGATATTGCCAGTATACTCATCGTATCACACTACCCTTAAAAATAAAATACGGACACCCTGTAAGCCCTAAATATTCCTCTTATACTGCAGGGTAACTACATGTGGCTTTTATGCTGAACGATTCGGGGAATGAGAACAATAATAGGATGCACTATAGAGAGAGGCTCCTTTGATTTGGCTGCATATTGTTATTTTCGTATGCCCTTGATTTTATCTTTTGCGTATGGGATCGACGTAATGTGGCGTTAAAAAACGCCAAAAAATAATTAATTGGTCATATTTAATGGAGAGTTAAACAGGTTTACAGCTTTACGACCCTCGAGTGCTATTATTACGAGTTTGTAGCAATTGAAATAAATGAAGAAAAATTCGTTTGCTGTGATCGGATTTTTTTTTTTTTTTTTTTTTTTTTTTTTACTTTCTACCTACCTATAAGGTATATAAAATATTGTTTCGGTTGGTTTTTTCGAAAAAAATTCTTTATTTTTCATCTCTATCGTATTTTCAAAATTCAAATGCTGCTTTTTGATTAAAATTCAGTTGAAAATTATCTTGAGTATCGAATTTTGCTGCGCTCCTGCAGATGCACCTATCTCTGCTCAGAAAGTCAGAATCTACTAGCAGACGTGTGAGAACACAAAGGTAAAGGCAGACACAATTTAAAATTTAATGAAAACTTAGTGAAAAGTCTTGAAGCCTATGGAGCTGATTTACATAAAGTCCTTTAGCTCTTACAGAAAAGGAAAAAAGACAATTCTCACTTTTTTGTTTAAAATACTGATTATAATAGAGGAGTTAGTAGACCACATGGATATTCAGAACAAATAAACCCACAGCATGAGGTAGGTATTACCATTTTGACAACTAATAAGGCAGATACCTATATGATTCTTTACATATTTCCTTTTATAAAAATGGCTCAAACAGCCAGTCTGAATATTTCTGATGTTAATTAATTAAAATCACCAAAGTTAAGCAATGTCCAGCGATAATGAGACTTGGTGGGTGACCTCGGTTAATGTAGTTTTTCGATTTGTCAGTTTCCGGTTAATGGAGGGTGATTTTATTCGAGAAAAGCATGTCTCGAGTTACTTCTGACATTGAAAAGATGCTTGTAGAAAATGGTGTGTATATCACATGATTTTCAACATCCCCTGAAAAGTTGCCAAATTTTGCCACTGGTCTACATGTGACTTTCTTATAAGCTTATGACTCTTTTAAATTTTAAATAAAAAAGGCCGGTGTTTAATGTATGGTCATTCTTGACCATACATTAAACACTTCCTCTCTTCCATTCGTCCAAGGAGGTTACGTCTCTCTCTAAACTCATTTTCGCCCAATCCGGACTAATTTTCAATAAATCCGGACTAATTTTCGTCAAATCCGGACTAATTTTCAACAAATACGGACTAATTTTCAATAAATCCGGACTAATTTTCAACAAATACGGACTACTTTTCAATAAATCCGGACTAATTTTCGTCAAATCCGGACTCATTGTTGTCCAATCTGGTTTCATTTTCGTTCCTAGGATCTCGAAAGGGACTCGTTTGTATCACAACTTCTAATTCTTCCTTCATTTGCAAACTTTTATTCCAGTTCAAGCTTTCTGTATTATTCGCACGACATCTCTGCTCTAAAGTTTCTCGTCTTACAAATTTTACATTTGAATTAAAATTAATGCAAGGTATACGAGTATTACGTATAATATATGTAAAATTTGGTACCTATACCTATGTATGCAATGATTGTTATGAACAGGTAATATGTGTACCCTACTGTATGGTTTTCTTTGTGTATGTTTGCATGTAGTATCTCAGCAAATAAGCTGACTTGGAATCAGTTGTTCTGATGTATACTTTTTGCTTTGATGTATATTATGTATTATTTTTGTTCCAAAAAAAGCTTTATTTATTCATGTTTGAATGTTGTACGTATATAATCATGACACCATTATTATTATTACTATGGGAGTTATGTAGTAAAAGGTTTTGGCACTAAAAATTTTATATGCTTCGAATACATTTTCATTCTCTTTGGTGGATGAAAATTAAAGTCCTTCTTTTCTAAATCTAATTATTATTTCATTAAAACAATAAACCATTTAATAAAGAAAGTACAGTAATCAGAACGAATGGCCATTTATGATCGTATGAACACACGCTCGAATAAATGAAAATAATGACCAGTATGATCACAAACAAAATTTTCCATTCAGAAAATGTACATTTGAGAAAAAAAATTCAAAAATAAGAATTATTTTTCATAATATACCGCTAAAAAATGTAGTTTGTTCTAGCAAAGTATTAGGAATTTGTTTAATTATTATAATGACATTATCCAACAAGCGCACGTGTTGTTTACACATTCTTTAAATTTATGTGTGTCCGTATTTATTTAATTTCATTCTTTTTAGCACAAAATTAACATTTTTCCCGACGAGGCTCGCGATGTTGCTATTTACAATAAATTTCATGTGTTTTTTTTTTGTCAGAGCATAATAAACGTTATCTTTTTGCATTTTTTTGTAAATTAGTTTTAGCATTTAAATTGCATTTTTACAACAACAAACAAGAGCAAGTTGATATAAAATGTATACAGGGTGGGTCATTTCAAGTGACTGGGTTTGAACATTGAGCTAAAGAGAAAGAAAAAATTAATATGTTCAACCAGTACAACCAATTTTTAACAATAGTTTTACTTGAGTTTAAGCACTTTAAGTATAACAACGCAGGTACTTCTTGCTTAATGTCTTTCACAGATTCGTGTATGTTTGACTTGCTATTCTATTGTAATGTTCTCCCTAAAAAACCAGGTCCCTTCGTATTGACTATTGGTAAAGCTTCAACACCTTTTCACTTTGTTGACTCCATCAACCCCTCTATAAATAGTGCCCATCCTTCCCGACAACCCCAAAATTTTGTGGGTTGAGGGTTTTGGGATTTTCGGGAGAGTTTCTTTTGTATTATCTAAAACTTTTCCCCGGATATTCTTGAAACTTCTCCAGATTGAGGTGATTTCCGAGAATGGTGTACAGACACTACAACATTAATTTCTTCACATTTCTTCAAACCTACTTGGGTTGGTAATGTTTGAAGCACATCTAGGGGGTTCAAAATCAAAAACTTCATCAAGCACAAGGGGGGATATCTTTAGCGTCGTAAACTCGTATAGCAATCCCCAGTGATACCCTCATCAGAAGGGTGGTCATTCAGTATTTTGGATTTGTAATTGTCATTCAAGCGCTTCATTGTAAAAGAAAACTACAAAAGTTGTTTAAAATAATGACATAATCCTTAACCGTGTACTGGTAGTCAAGTGGTTAACGCGGATCAGTTCGAATCCCACCCAGGGCGTCAATTTTTCCTTTTAATTTGAGTATGTTTTTTTTTTTTTTTTTTTTTTTTTTTATTAAACAGAGTCCTTGGGGACTAAATTTATTAATACAATCTAGTTCTTAAAACTAATAAGTATTTTTATTCTAATCTTAAACTACTAATGTAAATTAAAATAACTTATGTACATGGACATAAGCAGACTCGGCTGTTGGGTGGTTACCAGAGGAAAGTACCTAATTAATTAGTTCATGTGGTTTTATCCGCTTCAAACGTCTGGTGAGGTCTTCAATCCTAAGAAGATGGACGGTCTCGGGATTGGGGTGCTCCTCTAGCCTTTTTTGATGACTCAAGGCAAATCTATTCATACAGTCTTTGACTGTCTCAATTTTTAGGTCCCGATGTAGGTCATCGTTTCGTATGTACCATGGAGCATTGACTGAGCTCCGTAGAACTTTATTTTGGAATCTTTCTATTATGAGTCGGTTGGATGGACTTGTGCACCCCCATAGTTGGATACCATAGGTCCATATAGGTTTAAGTACCTGTTTGTAAAGCAAGAGCTTGTTTTCTATTGGTAGGGCTGAACCTCTACCGAGAAGACAGTGCATTTTTCTGAATTTTATATTTAATTGTTCGCGTTTTTTCTTAACATGTTCCTTCCATTTTAGTTTTGCATCTAGGGTCATACCCAAATACTTAGCTTGATTGGAATATGGAATCACTGTGTTATTTAAGTAAATTGGCATGTAAGGCAGATTTCTATTCGTGAAATCTACATGAACTGATTTGCTCTCATTGATTTTGATTCTCCATTTTTCCGTCCATCTTTGAAATTTGGAAATGGTTTGAGTCAGTGCTGAAGTAGTATCTTGTGTATTATCACCAATAGCTAAAAATGCTGTATCATCAGCAAAAGTGGCAATTGTGTTAATGTTGTCATTTGGCATGTCACTTGTGTACAAAATATAAAGGATAGGTCCTAGGACACTCCCTTGTGGTACAGAGGCTTTTACACTCATGAGATCAGAGTAACTGTCGTCTTGCTTAATTCTGAAGTACCGGTCTGATAAGTACGACTCGAGAATTTCAGCAAGATTTTGAGGAAGAATTTTCTTTAGTTTGAAGTTCAGACCTTCATGCCAAACTTTATCAAATGCTTGAGAAACGTCAAGAAAAATGGCAGAGCAAACTTTTTTATCTTCAATAGCTTTCTCAATTTGGGAAGTAATTCTGTGTACCTGCTCAATGCAATTATGCTGTGAGCGGAATCCAAACTGATGGTTAGGTATCAGATTTTTTTCCTGTATAGTTAAAAGAAGGCGTTTGTTCAGTATTTTTTCGAATAATTTTGACAGAACCGGTAAAAGAGATATTGGCCGGTATGATGTAAGTTCACTTTCTGGCTTTCCAGGTTTCAGAATCATTTTTATTTCACTGATTTTCCATGCCAGAGGTACATATTTCAATTTAAACGCAGCATTTATGATCTGTGTTATTTTAACAGCAGCAATGCGCGGAATATTTTTTAGCAAAATACCTGTGATCAAATCATATCCAGGTGCTTTTTTAGGGTTTTATCTCATTTTTTATTGTGCGCTGTACCTCGCTTACGGTAGAAGGTGAGATTTCATATTCTGTGTTTATGTATTGTATGTCATCAAGAGGTTGTGTATTACCTACTGGGTCGTTTGGTGTAAAAGTGCTGGCTAGATATGTAGCAAATGCAGTGGCTTTAGATTTACTATCCTTCATCCATGTTCCATCACTATGTCTTATGGGTGGGTCTTGTACAATCGGTCTCTTAAGAGACTTGGTAGCTCTCCACAGACTATAGTCTGTTGATTGATCAGCAGTAAGTTCACTAAGGTACTTACTGATAGACTCTTTTTTCAGGTCTTGTATTTTTTCCCTAAGATTCCGGACTAATCGATTAAACTTAGTTTTATCAGTACGAGCGCGGGAGCGCTGCCATTGCTTCCTAGCGCGTCGTTTTTCAGCTACCATATCTAAAATTTCAACAGGGTAATTTACTCCCGTCGACTTTGTGACAATGTCAGGTGTATTTTCCCATGCAGCTGCTTGGATATCCACAACGAGTTTCTCAAGTTCATGGTCGATATCTTCCTGAGTCTGCAGCGGAATGGTTATGTTTATTTTTTGTGCCAGTGAAATTTTAAAACTAGTCCAATCCGTTCTCTTGTTGGTGAGAGCAGGGTTGGATTCTTTTAATATAATGTGTTCACTTAGTGTAAGTAATATGAGGAGCTTTTTTTCAGACCGTGATTAGTCACACAGATGCAAGATTTGGGAAATTGAATTATTTTAGTTACAAGTGTATTGTTAGACTTGGAAAAATGAAGAAAGTATCAAATGAAAGCTCAAAAAAACAGAAAAATAAATTAAATTGATTATATTTGAGCTTATAAACCTAAATTCTGAAATTTCAAGTTTTATTTTGGACTAATCATGATTTGACAGGAATGAGTGGACTAATCACGGTTGGAAAAAAATGAGCTGGGACTAATCACTGTTTGAAAAATAAGAAATATTACCCATGTCATTTTCATTTTTATAATGCCAGCATTTTTTGTAGCACTGTTGGTAAAGTGATGGACTCCCAAGCCGGTGGTCTCAAGTTTGAGCTCATCCTTATATTATTATGACTACCTATCTGTCAAGACTTCTATTATGATAATCAGATTAACACAAATCAGAAAAAAATACAAAAGAAATTAAATTAAAAGGCTTTATTAGCTTTAAAAAAAGTAAAAAGACAGCTATATTTTGAGTTGTTTTAAGAAAAGGTACAAGAAATCAATTTGATCTAATCTAGCTTCAATTTGTTCCACATTTAATAATAGGTATGAGTCCGTATGAGGATAGACCAAAAATTAAACTTTTAGTCCTACTTCATCTTCCAGACATTCACAAATGACTTCTTCCTCAGAGTCATTGGAAATACTTTCAGTTTGGAGGATACTTTTGTACCAACCAAACTGATTCTGTTCATCTTCCATGGTGTACATCGCGTGACCTTGAAATAATAGAGTGTTCTGATTGGTTGTTTGGGACTAATCACGGTATGATACACAGTACTTGGTGGACTAAACACGTTCTGAAAAAAAACTCTTTTTTCAATGGAGATTTAATGTGGGATATATCACGGTTCGATAGATATTTATTTTATTTTAAAATTAAGCTTTGCAAGACGAACAATTTGGTGTAGGTAACTCATTTTTTTCCAATTTTGGACTAATCACGGTCTGAAAAAAAGCTCCTCATATAGCCGAATGATCGGAAGATAAGTAATTAGTGTCTTCTATGGTCATATAGTTAGCAGAGATATTTTTGAAAACGAAAAAATCTAAGAGATCAGGTATTTTTTCTGGGTCACTTGGCCAGTATGTAGGAGCACATGTACTTATGACTTCTGCTCTATGTTCCGTCATAGCGTTTACTAAATTTCTACCTTTGGTATTAGTGATTCTTGATCCAAAATTTACATGTTTAGCATTCCAGTCAGCACCGATCAACCATCGGCCTCTACCCATAGAGCTGAATAATTCAGAGTATTCATCCTGAGATAAAGTGTAGCGTGGTGGACAATACATGGATATTATTTTTAAAGGGTACGTTTTTGTTTGAACATTAATAATTGTAATTTGCGCCTTTTTTGTTTGGATTTTAATGTCCTCAAAGTGTTTAATATTTTGTTTTATTAAAATTCCAGATCCGCCCCTAGCATTATTTGAAGGATGAGGACTGTGGTAAAATTTATATGAGCATGTGTTTACATTAAAATTGAGAACAGTTTCTCGAGTACAATGAGTCTCAGTGACTAGGACAATGTCATATTTATGCTGACTTAATAATAACTCGAGCTCGTGTCTTCGTGACACAATACCATTGGCATTCCAAAGTAAAATTGTTATCGTCATTTATTTGTTTTGTTTACGACTATTCAAAGTCCGCTGTGTTTCTATTCTATCAACCCGAGAAGATAATTCTGATACACTGTGTTTAACAGATTGTACCTCATTCAGTATAAGAGATAAGATATCTCCTATATCCTGAGGTTTAGAAGGTTGAGATTTGTAATTTGGATGGGCTATCTGAGCCCAAGATTTTTGTGTTGGTGGGTGGGTCCCTTTTGGCAAAGTTATATTTGGGGTTTTAGGGGGTATTTTAGTTTGGTTTGAAAAGGGTGTCTTGACAGAATTTGCTGCCTTGCGTTGTTTATTGCGCATGGCTTGTGCTTCTTTAGCAACGGTGCACCCCCTGAAATTGGCCGGGTGATCACCGTTACAATTAGCACAAGTTGCGCGAACTGTTTTAGGTTTTGTACATGTGACAGTGAGGTGACCTTTACCGCACTTAACACATTTAGCAGTTTTATTGCAATGATTTCTTGTATGACCAAAATCTTGACAATTTTTGCACTGAGGGACGAGTTTACTACCCTTCAGTGCACAGATTTCGACAACATTGTACAAAATTCTATCTATTTTATAAATGCTGTCAATATTTTCATCTGACTCAAATGAAAGTATAAACATGTTTAAGGGGCGCTTATCTTTGGTTGAAAGTTGTTTACTTACTTGTACAACTTTGTAACTTTTTGACTTAAGATCATCATGGATCTCCTGTTCACTCCACGTATGATGAAGTCCCTTGGCAACCACCCGTAGTGGCCGAGTCTGCTTATTTTCGTAGGTATAGTACGAAACTTGTTTTTCTTTGAGAGCCGATACCATCTTGCGGTATCCGTTCTCGTTATCACAATTTACTTTGACCAATTTGTTGGACATGGTTTTGACAGAAAATGTACCCTCTCCTGAGGCTACACTTGCAATGTTGGTGATGGATTTGATGTCTTTAGTTTCAATTTTGATCGGAGGCGGCTTCTTGGGTCCAGCACCTTCCTGTCTCGCTGGCTGAGAACGATTCTTCCTTTTCTTCTTCTTCCTTGACTCTTGGGTAGTCCAGGTTTCTTGATCCAGAGTTTCTTCGTCCGTCTCGTAGGTTGACTGAGCATTTGAGGATTGCTCTTGGTCTTTTCTCATCTGCAGAGCACTTTTTGAGTTCTCTGCCATGACAAGTAAATCTCTCTCTTTTAGAGCTGCTTCCAGCTTGTAGACAAGCATAGTTATTACTCGTTGCAATGCCTCAGGAACTTGGCAATTTTTTAGATGATTTTTTGCATCCTCTAAATCTTGATGGTCGCTTTGACTTGTGGCATTTAGATCCAACATTCTTTGAAGATGGTTTTGTGGCTCCAGGTACGGATTTTCTATTACCTGGCTTGTTGATTCCATGGCTATAGGGGGAGGGGGGTTGTTCTGGGTCCCATTCACCATATTGAACGTTCACCAGAACTTAGCACTGTTCTCGGGAGTCAGAGGGGAAGACCCCCTATTGACTTCCCTGGTTACACTGTTTACACTTCTAGAAATAAATAACACGCACGGAGCGAACTAGGAAAACACGTCCGAACACTATGACTGTTTACTGCAAACTTTGAGTATGTTTACAAATTTGAGTATGTGACCACATAATAATAAGACTCTGAGGGTTACGTGGTAGAAAATGCTTTGAGCATTAACCTCGCCTGGTGGTTACCTTCCACTAAAGAGTGTTGTTCTACAGGCACGGTGATATACATATGTATTGTACAAACATAGAAAAAAACCTTAAATCAACGATTTTTTCTTTTTGGTTATTGTTTGAACTCGGGACTTTCAGCCTGGCGAGCTTCACTTCTGAAAGAGCAATGCTCCACTGACCTCCTCCCCTTCCACGTCCCCGAGAATAAAAGTCTGAAATATGATAGCTTTAGCCTCATTTATTACCACCCCCCATGCACCCATTCAAATATTGACTCAACATAATTTAGAGCAGTGAGGTATTGAATTCTGTAAATATTTACTTTGGATTTTTCATTATTAATATAATAATTTTTCCATTAGACTGCGTGGTTATACGTATATGTATAGGTGGGAAGAGGCGAAAGGGGATTATCATCTGTGAAGAAAATTTATGACTTAGACACCATTAGAGGAGAAATAAAAAGGAGTGAGAGGGAAAGTGGAGTGAGAGTGGAGAGAGAAGGTGGAGTGAGAGGATGATTTGGGTTTCGTGTAATTTCATTTCCGATAGATCTGATAAAATACGTTATTGACTATATTAGTAAAATATAAAAGTGTTCTTTAGTCACTTTAGTGGGAGGTAACCACTACACGATTTTAATACTCAAAGCATTTTCTACCACCTAACCTTCAGCCTTCAGAGTTTCATTATTATGTGGTCATAATTATAATGAAAGGAAGAAAAAAAATTGTAGACAACTTAACTAAAAATTACAAAAAAACGCTTGCATACGAGTCTGCAACCATTGGGACATTTTCATCTTTACTATTCAAGGTCTAAAACTTAACTGACCAAATTTCGTATTGTGCGCATGACACATACTTTTTCTCTTCTCTCTTTTTATAATTTAATATTTCGTTATTGTGCGCATGACACATACTTTTTCTCTTCTCTCTTTTTATAATTTAATATTTCGTTACATAATTTCGTTACATAATTTCGTCACATAATTTCGTCACATAATTTCGTTACATAATTTCGTCACATAATTTCGTTACATAATTTTGGTTATGTGCCAGAGCAAAGACATGAAAATGTCAAAAATCCAAGGATTTAGTTGGCTCCGATCCAAGGATTCATACGTAATTAATTACATTTGAAGTCTTAGCGCCTTGACAACATCGAATATCAATAAATTGGAAACTTTGGTTCCATGTATGATATGTGGAAAAAATTTGCCTCCTACTGAATTACCAAAAATACATACAGTTTTATTTTATTTAAAAGGTTTATAGATCCCTGTGCCATACTGTTGACCTAAAAATATGGCCTGAATAGTGGAATGGCCAGCCCGGACCCGAAATTAGTATTAACACAGGATGGGCCATTGGGCACTTCCTATCCCTAGAACTTGACAGAATTGAAAAATTCCATCGCATTCAAAAGTTACGAGAGGCTGGCCGCCTTTTCAGAAACATACTGTAGACCTATCATAGAAACAGACCAAAAACTCAATCTGCGATCCACATGATAAGAACACCTAACGGTTAAATTATACTCTATATTCAGCACAAAACTGACTTGGGAAACGAACGTAATCCATCAAGAAGCGAATGCTGCCTCGGCATCAAATGTCAAAAACAATTCACGGTGAATTTAATTTTTCATCCGCGATTATTCTGATGAGTCAGAAGAGAAATGGGAAAGGAATTGACTCATGAAAAGCAAATGGGTGAATTGGAGCGAGAGAAGGAAGAAAATGTAGGAAGAGAAGGCATGAGATAAAGAGGAAAAAAGGAAAGAGAAAATGAATGAGCAATGTTGGAAGAAAAAAAAGACTGAGCGAAAAAAATATGAGAAAGATAATATTATTATAATTGTAAATAAAAGATACATGGTACCAACTTTCTCAGAACCATACAAAATTTTATAATGTCCATCGCAAACAAAATCATTTTTGTTACATGGATTGAAAGATAGAGCTACCACAAATTTCAACCATTTTTTGGGATAGAAATTCAATAACAAAAATATATTAAAAACTCGTAACAATAGGTAAGTGACATACAAAATATGTTATATATCGCAAAGTCGAAAAATGTGATAAAACAAATACATTTACCAATACGAATAAGAGTATCAGAAAGATTTTCAATTCAGAAGCAATCTATATGCTGATGCGTGATGAGTTCCATCAAATTTGAACTTGGGAGACTCTTTCATGAAATAAATCATAACTAAATATTTTTTATTATTAATATCAAGAATGGAAGGATACAGATCAAAATGAATAATGGTGAAGGCTTTTTATCTGTCAAATGCAGGATAAATTATTGAGATTCATCTGAACGATATACCTACTCTCATCATTAGATAACCGAATAGATACAAAGATACTTACATAGGTAGATTAATATATTCCAATAGAATCTGCGTGAAAAAATGCACTGTGGTTAGTAAGTTTACAAGCTGGGTAAGTAGAACAAAAATCAACACAATGTACCCCAAATTCGTTAGTTGTTCTCACAATGTTTTGTTAGTTTCCAAACACAAGAGTATCAAAAAACCGTCACATACCATTTTGTCATTTGAAATATGAAGATTCCTAATGAGGATGTTTGTGTGGACGATAGTAGGTCCATCTAAATGGAAGAAGAAACAAAATCATGTCAGTGATTTCTGAAGTTCTTTTAGAATGGGACAAATTAAATAATATTGTTAATATAATATTTAAATAAAGACACACAAATCCACAGGTAAAGAAAAGTGTCTAAATTTACCTCACGTCAAAGCGTGAGCCAGATTTTCAGTCAGCGATTTACATAAGAGTCTATAAATCAGAAAAGTTCATTCAAGTGGACCGTGAACAATATCTAACCCTATATTATTTAAGACACTGAGGGCAGAATTATAGAAAACAACGAGGCTTAGGAAAGAATGGCCCTAATCCGAGATATAATGCCCTGTGATTGGTGGTAAGTCCAACTTAAGGACTGTACCTTAAGTTGGACCCTTATAATTGTTAAAGTTTTAAAATTATTAACAATTTTATACATTTTGAGAAAATTGTCTGTTGTTCTTTCTTTAAATTGTATGTTGTTTTTTCTTTAAAATTGTCTGTTGTTCTTTCTTTAAAATTGTCTGTTGTTCTTTATTTAAAATTGTCTGTTTTTTTCTTTTCTTTAAATTTGTCTGTTATTTTTTCTTTAAAATTGTCTGTTGTTCTTTCTTTAAATTATCTGTTCTTCTTTTTTTTAAAAGGACGTCACGTTTCCTAGAGCGGACGCCATTGAGACCGGAGATTTACCCTTCATTAGCAATAAAAGCATAAATTTGCTGCCCGAATTAACCTCAACCAACCTAATTTGAGCCGGGAATAGTTAACATCACAAAGATTCAAACCTGGGGGTGATCAATACTACTAAGTTTTTAATAGCCACTGTGACGTTTGCAAATACACATGAGGGTATAAAAGGGTAGAGATATTTTCCATGTGTGTTTATATGTATGTATCACTTGTATCAGTATTGACTTAGCCCGAGAGGAAAAAATAAGGAAGAGTCAAGTAATATTTACGATTTTGCTTTTCCTGTTTGACTTTCTTCGGGTAAAGATGCGATTTTTATTTAGTCAATAAATTGAATAATTTCCAGTGGTGGAAGTTGAACTGTGAAAACACAGTAAACCCAGCCGGGATATGACAAGTTATCCTCCCATTTGGGATATTTACCACATAACAATATGTATTGGGCTTACTGCTGGAATAATGGGACTTTAATAGTCTTAATCGGGCAGTATAAATAAGGCGATATTATTATTATTATGAAAATGGTACGAGAGGTCGAAACAGCTGTCCTGAGATTTCCAAATCTCTGGAAACAGAAAATCGGTTCCATTAAGGATAATTATTAGAGATTTTTTTTTTGTATTTGTAAAGCAAACAGAAATTTTCTTGAGAAATGTCTTGGAGGAGAAAATGAAAAAGAGGAAAGAATCCTAGGATCTGATAGGCTTCTTGAAAAGCTCCAGAACTACCTGTTCTCCGCCTATGTCAATGATTGTGGTCGGTAAATTATCAAGCAAAACGGGAGAACGCCTCCCATATTTTTTTTCCACACGAAGTGTAATTTTTGCTGATAAATTATAACTACGAGTAAATTCCATTATACCTACATTTTATTATTATAAAACTTTCTGTCTTTAATCTCCTTAGGTAATGTGGAATTGTGGATTTAGTAGGAGTTTACCTGATATTACTTTTTAAAGTACCTATCATTAACTTGGTTATAGGTGCCCTTGTTTATTTGCCTCCTTGTATAAAATTGATGAAAATATCAAGTTTGGCGAACATCTTACTTATCCAAGTATAGATATGACAGAAAAGTACATATTATGTACTGCAAATTGGTTTTTTGAAGCTGTGAAAAAACATAGATCGTATGTGTATCTTACTTCCTCTCCCTCCATTGTTTTTTAATGTCTTTTTCTCGTTTTCTTTATCTAAATCCTTCTGCTTCTTTTTCTCTCCATCTTACGTCTTCTTCGTTTTCTATTCATCTTACTTTTCTTTCTCTTTTAATTGAATAAAAGTGAGATTTCACGAGGGAAAATTTCAAGATCTTCTGCACTGTTCTCTACGAGTATGTACTGGAGTAGATGCAAATTGAAAAATAGAAGTATGTGTAGGTATACAGGTATATTTTTACTTTAACATAATTCATCACTTTGGATGACTCCTCGCGCAGTGTTATGTAAAGATTACGTTCATTCAAATGTAAATATGTATTATGTACAACAGGCCAACGTAAATATGTAAATAGTATATACTCAGATATTTATTTAGTAACGTATTTTTCGGAGAACTTTTCACAGCAGCAGATGTTGATACTCTTAAGCGTCTTTCTATTACAGACAAACTTTACGAGGATAAAAAATGAGATTTTTTGTGGCTGTCGATGTTTAGAGCTTTTGTGTGAAACTAAGTTCATAAACTGGCTGGATTTTGAGGTATTTTTAAAAATGCAAGTTTAATGTACGTATTGTATACTATGTATATTATTGTATATGTAGCAATGACATATTATGTCGTAATATCTACTTGGATCATAACTTCACTTAAATATGTAAGGCGAATAACTTTTGCTTTGGACAATAAAATATTTTGTAAGTGAAATACCTATGGTTCAGATTTTTTTTTTTAATAAGAATTATCATTGGAGGAAAGAGTAATAAATAGATTTAAAATATAAAACATACCAATTTTTACAATATAATTATATTATGCAGTTATAGAATTTCATTAAATAAAACTTATAGTGAAATATTTTATCGATAATTTTTATAAAGTTATCAGAGTTAGCTATCATTGTGGAATTTTTTTAATCAAGGATATTTTTTGAAAGAAGGATAAATTAAGCAGCTGAATAGTTGAGCAATGGTGAATCCTGTTCTAGAGTTATTATCCTGCTTTGAGGGGGTAAATCCATCGGGAAATCGAGAAACAAAAGCGAAACTACACAGTTGGTTTTTCATTAGTCACAAGGACTTATTTAGCATTAAAAAATATATCAGAATAGTCAATGCTTTTTAATTGCTTTAAGACAGTCAACTTAACTCAATAAAAAGTTAAAGCACTTTTTTATCACGCTCTTTTTACATACTTGGAATAAAATTAGGTAATATATATAATTATTTTCCTTCGATTATTTTTACGTTTGGTTCTTTACAGTTAATTATAAGATACCTACTATCCAAGTTTTTATGTAAATTCATTATTTTTTACTTTCGAAACATACATATGCCTATTTCACTATAACTTAAACCTGATGGTATAAGCCACAGTCACATCCTCTATACATTATTACTAAAAGTACATAATTATCATAATGCCATTTTGGGGGACTCAAAGAGGTTTGTTATAAATATACTTTTGTTTCTCGTTTTCATAATATCACTCTAGGAAATAAGGTATACACTGAGAATTTTAGAATACTTGTAACTAAAAGAAAATGGTTCATGCGGTTTTCGTTCATGATCAAATTCGGATCGTCAGACGGCCTCCTAGCACTTACCATTTTGTTGTCACTGATAGTTGTGATAGCGCGGACAAATAGATTTACTCGAACAATAGTTGGTCCATCTAAAATGTTTCAAATATGAACTTTATAGTTTTCATTCTGATAGAAAGTTTCCTGACTAGTGAATGTTGGTTGATTATACCTAGCTGGTTGATGATTATTTTTTGGTTTATTAAGGACACGATGATACAAGAAAAGATAAAATTAGCTTGATTTTATTTACAAAACTTTTTTTTCCTCTTAGGCACTTTAACCAATTATGGAAGATGTAGGTATATGAATTGACTATCTAATACCTACCTAAAAGACAAATGTATAATCATATAGAATATAGATAGATACTCGTAACTAGAAAAGCTCATTCCTCTTTCCCCCGGTAATTGTGAGAAACCTTGAGAATTCAATTGACTGTTGCACATAAAATTTAATACATTACTCATTTTTTTTTTTTTTTAATTTGTTCAATAAATAAGAAAAAAAATCTATACCTCATACTAAAGATTTTTGTGATTTTGTATGAGCCCGTAGATATGCTGGGGTTGATATGATTAATCACAAACCCTTTAACAGTTTTAAGTGCTTTTAGTGTCTTTTTATCGTTTTGAAACACTCCTATATGCTGTGTATGGAAGTTAAATGCTTTTGTTTAATTGGTTACATTCTGATTACAATATTTTGTTGGTTCAAAAAAAGCAGAGAACGTCTTTCGCAGAGATGTATCATTTTTCACAGACCATGATAAATGTCATAGTTTTACTTCTGTACACTTGAGTTTTGTCTTAGGTTTTTTTTTTTAATACCTACTACCTAAAAACAATATAACACAAGGAGCCACAATATTTGTAAATATTACATGGTAACTCTTGTGTTTTTGGATTTTTTTCTTGGAGACCATCAGTGATAAAATATTTTTATAGCCGTATTTAATAACACGCAATAAATATTATGCAAAATAAAAAAAAAATCTGAATACTTACACAACCTTTTCAATCAGGATGAAATTCGCAGAAATTATTCTTTTATAAACATTAGAAAATTCAAAGTATAAAATTTCATAATATTACAATATGCTGCTACTCAACAACAAGTTACCAAGTATAAAAATATAGGCAATATATAAATAATAAAAAAATGCAGTAAATAATAAATCTGGGTTATCTACCCAGGATATCTAAACATTTTTTTTTTTTAAATAAAAATGAGTGTTTCATAACCTTTTTTTATTTCGTAGTCATGAAACAGGAGCTACTGTAGACGCTTGTGGTCTGTGTTGTAGCCTGCCCATCCCGTAGTAGGCCTCCCCTCTGATGGGCGAGAAGTGACACAATACTTCCCATTTAGGTGCTGGGTCATCACAAGCGCACCGAAAGGTATCTCTTACAAACATTTGTAACCAAATTAAGTATACAAAATTTTGTCGGCACGGGGGAGCGAACCCGGGACATTCCGCAAGGTAAGCGAATGCTTAACCACTGAGCTAATCGCGCCCTGTATATGTACATAAAACATCTGTACATAATAGGTAAGAGAAATATATATTACTTTCAACCTGACGCTTTCAAACAAACCCGGGACTCTACTGGTCAATCAAAATTCTGCCTTTCCTGATACAATTACAAAGGAAGTGTTTACTTTCAATACCCGAAAGTTGAATTCCACTGGCAAGGGGGATGGATAATCCCCTGATGATAGTGAGGGACTCGCCCCACACACAAACACAAGTCTGCATTGTGCTCCCTTTACCGAAGGGATTAGGAGATAAGCCCGCATTGAGCTAGATTGAGTTTGTTATTGTGTTGTTAAATGGGTAAAGCTTCTATTTGAAGGGGGCTTAGGTGTCAACATTCCGCTCGTGCAAAGTTCCAGGCGAATATGTCTGGATTATATTAGGTACCTATCAATAAATTACTCTGATATTACTTTATTAATTTATTCATTCTGTTTCAAAAATGAAATTTGGTTCATTTATTAAAATTTTACAATTATTACTGAGTTCATCACCATATTCATTATACAATAATAAAGGTAATAAAAAAACCCACGGTCAGTTTTTTGTCATTGGCAGTCGCTTATTCAAGCGCCGGATTTAAATTTCAGGTTAATTTCCCTTTGCTCCAAGTGGGTGTACGTTTCCCCCCTCTTCGTGTGTGTAGCGCCTTTGAATTTCCCAATGTTACCCCTTTAATTTACCAATGTTGCCCCTTCCATGTATTTTTCTGACACTCTAACCCTACCTATTTTGTAGGGGATAGCGTCAGCATTTTCATCCAATATACTTTCCACCGGAAATTATACGACGTGCTAAAGTTAGTTACCTTCGAAATGCGAGTGAAAAAGTTGGTAACTGAATTATAGTTTAGGAATATAATTGGCAATATTTGCATCAAATGACGCAAACATAAATTTTAGTATTTCTTTTACCTCGGAGTAAAATACCCTTTAACACGTTCGTTACCAAGCCAATTTTTTCAAGTTTTACGTAGGGACCAGGCGGTAAAGTTGCTGTTGCATGTCCCCAGGTTTTTTTTTTGCATATTTGGCATCGTATTTGTACAAGAATCGACCCTATATCTGTTCTAATACTAACAATCTACCTCCAAAAGGCCATATATGGATGTCCGGTCCCTCGTTAAAATTTTGATAACGGCCACATGTGTGTTTTCGGTCCCAGAGAAAAACACAAAAACATCCACATATGGCCGTTCGGTAACAAACGTGTTAAATGCACTTATTTCTACTTTCTTAATAGGAACCGACCTCAGAAGCTCGATCGGTAAGGCCCGCAGACTTGTAACCTGGAGGTCGGTGTTCGAGTTTTAAGCATGTTGTATTTCATTTACAGTGGGATGGACTAAATGTGACAGCACTCTGCTCTAATGGACACAAGTTAATCGTAACTTCGATAACTTGGAAAGTATATTCTTCCTATACTTTTTTTGACCCAATAATTTTGTCTTATATAAAACACATATTGTAGTACTCGGATGTTCGGGGTCCACTCATACCTCGTGAGGAAAAATGAGTAGTTACTTGTATGAGTAACGACCAGTGGCGGCATTACCAGAGTAAAAAGAAGTTAATGTAATATAATTCGAAATGTACAGGAGGCACAAATAAAATCATTCATATATAATGTAGAACTTCCTAAACTATAGTTACGATGAGAGATTGAGGAATATGATGAAGAAAAATCTACAAACATGGATAAGAAAAGTGGCAGAAAAGCAGAGTTGAAGTGATGGAGAAGCTCATTTCCGACACGAACAGAAATCCGAGCAAGTGTGAGGGAAAGCTTGCGTGTTCCAAATTGGAATATAATAAAGAGAAA
This sequence comes from Bactericera cockerelli, assembly GCA_024516035.1. Taxonomy (NCBI): domain Eukaryota; kingdom Metazoa; phylum Arthropoda; class Insecta; order Hemiptera; family Triozidae; genus Bactericera; species Bactericera cockerelli. Next base: position 12,166,219 of record CM044958.1, on the reverse strand, counting down.
AGGTGAGAAATGGTTATTTTGTTTATTTTTCTTTTCACTAATGTGCGGAAATCAGATGTTATTACTGTGCCCCCGTCTATGTATCGTGTGGATTTTCTTATAATGCTCTCCTTTCTTCATGGCAAGTCTTTGTTCAGACTGCTTCAGTAAAGTATAAGGGGTAGTTTAGAAAAAAGAAGACTTTTTTTCGGACCCACCTCGTTTATCAAGTCAATGCTTAGATTGCTTAGTGCCCAAGAGAGATGTTATCTTAGATTTAAAAAAAAAAAAAAAAAAGATGAGTGTTTCACAGCCTTTTTTGTTTCGTAGCCATGAAACAGGAGCTACTGTAGACGCTTGTGGTCTGTGTTGTAGCCTGCCCATCCCGTAGTATGCCTCCCCTCTGATGGGCGAGAAGTGACACAATACTTCCCATTTAGGTGCTGGGTCAACACGAGCGCACCGGAAGGTATCCCTTACAAACAACTGTAACCAAATTTTGAATACAATTTTTTGTCGGCGCGGGGGTTCGAACCCGGGACCTTCCGCATGGCAAGCAAGTGCTTAACCACTCAGATTCTTAGAACCTAGTAAAATACATCCTGGAATACAAAGTCTGGGATACGCACACAGGAACATGCCCAATGCCCATGTATACATATGTACGTACACGTACAGTACATAGATAGGAACATTTTTTTTGAAACTAGCGATTTTTTTTGGGATCAATAAGAAAATTATTTTCGATATCTATTGATAAACTCGAATAAAATTAGCTTTTTGTAAGATTTCAAACTATTTCCACAAAAAACCTAACCTTATTAAAAATTGATTTTGCGTAGACGTAACAGTTTTCTTCCAAAGGATCAGACAGAAATGATAATAATTATGATTCGTTACATAGTTTTAGGTAAAGATAGCAGGTACCTATTCCTTAGAAGTGTTGTAACTATATAGGAACCTCTTTTTTATTGACATTTTACTTTTATGAACCAACAAAATATTTAACCTTCTTGCTTTTTCAAAACAACTTTTAATACCTCTAAGGCAATTCATAAGAAATTACATTTCTAATCTTATTTTTAGCATAGTTTTTACAACTTTGATCTCAAGAAACAAGATTTTTTTAAACGAGATTTTTTATGCATGAACATTTTAGCCCTGGCAAGATTTAGGTATCACCAAATGTTGTTTTGCATCTCTCGAAATTTTTGTTCCGTTCAAAATTTTCGAGCGAACTTTAGCTATAAATATTTCGATATCAATTTTTGAATTATTAATATCTTCCAAGAGACTTTACTATCAGTTTTCAAACTTTCTCTCCTGAATATTTTCCTTTTGGTAGGGACAATGCAAGACCCTGCCACCTGAGACTCAGCTTTTACAGATAAATGAGCACTTTTGTGTGAAATACAAAATGTTAAAGTTTTTTTAATTGTTCAATTGTGGGCACTTGAATTTCCTATTGTTTCAAAATGATCTAACACAGATTTGTAAACATGACATTCTCAAAATGTTTCCATATCTTAAGAGAGAAAAACTTTAACGGTACCTAACTACCTAATATATTCAGTTAAATATCAGGGTAAATTTGTCAGCTTATAAATTTGTCACCTTCACTTGTCTCGCCACAATGTATAAAAAAATCTAAATTAATTAGGAGAATAATTTCTAACATATGTGTCTCATTTGTACCTACAACGCATAGGCTCTAAGACTAAGAAAAGAGCACAACTTGCGAGCATATATAAGTGAATTAAGGGTTAAGCTACTAAAACTGTACCTGTAATAACCATAGAACCTTTAATGGGTAATTTAAAAGCACGTTTATTGAGCATCTTAGTTCTTACCTTGAAGTACATTTTCTTCAAGTTTTTCTAGAACTATCTCCGAGGATACAAGTTCAATAAAAGTTAAATGTTATAACTGAAATGTAAGGGCATGAAAATCTCAAGGTACATTTAATTAAAAGTCACGTACATTACGTACAAACTAGACAATAAAAACAATGTATCAGAATGAAATGACTTTTAACACATAATTATTTGTGATATTTGAAATAATCCCTTAAAAACATTTTTCCTACAGTGTTGTAAGTTTTCCAACGCTCACTTACAGTACATTTGTTAATGTTATTATTATTTTCAAATTTATAAGAATTGTTTAGTCATTATCCTAAATTAAAATGCGTCAACTACTTGTTCTATTTCCTTTAAAAAGAAAGAACCGAGAACGTAAAGCAGCAGAGAAGAGAAATTGATAGAATTTTATCAGCCTACGAGTCAACGACACACAATTATTTAACATTTTTATATAAAAAGATATTCAAATCATGAAGAATAATATGGGTATGTACATAAGCAGAGTGGTAATATTAGGAGTAATGAGAGAACATCTGTATTAGTAGTAAAGTATCAACCATTTATCTTTCTGCCTATCATGAAAGCGCCTAGCATGTTATGACAGAACTTTTACTCAACCAGAAAAGAAAACTTGAAAAGAAATCAGACCAAAAGCTTTCGAGCAACTTTTCCTTCGTTGCTATTTGGATGGATTCCAAAAAGTTTTCGACAGTATTTATTTTGCCATCAGTTTTTCTTCTACGCCGAGAGATTTCATTAGCACATATAAATCAAAATCAAGGGAGCGTAGAAAAAATTGTGGGTCCTGTGCCTGGCAGTGGAGGATGGATGGGAGGCCTTGTAAGTCTCATGCTACAAGTACACTCTCGCCGAGACAAGGCGAGGGCAGCCGAGCGAGAGAGTGCACTTGTGCACCTCGCCTACGCTCGGCTAGCACTCGCGTGCAAGTCTCGCGTCTCGATGCGATGGCGAGACCCTCGGCGCGCGGCGAGAATGTACCTATACTGCTAGCATAACCTTGAGCTTTGTAATGAAAACCTTGGGTTTTCTTTGGCCTTTGTTGAGAAAAAGTGACGATTCATTAAGTGTAACTCCGGAATACATATATAAACTATGATGTTAATATTTGGAACACGAGGTGTGAAACGACTTGGTAAAGTTCAACCCGGCTGATGTAAGATCAAATACCTGAGTCACCCGATCAAACTTATTATTTAATTTTATATAAATATATTTTTAAATTATAATAAAAGGTACATGAAAAGATAATTACATAATAAGGATGTAGGCTATTATCTCTCTTTTGGAATGTTTTCCAGACCTTGTAATTCAGTCTGTGCCCGGCAACTTTCTCGTAGCTCAAAGTCATAATTTTTCACCTCTTATCTCTGAGAGTTTTTTGAGTGTCTCTCCATTGAGGTATGTGCCTGAAAGCTGTTTTGCCAATGATTTTTTTTGAAGATAAACACTTCCATTTTTTTCGATCTTTTATAAAACTTCGAGAAGGGTATAGAAATGTTTTTCAGCACAAAGTGTGTGGCAATTAATTCTTTTGAAAAAAATCATAAGGTTCTTCCTATTGATAAAAAAAATCACTTATGTCCTTCGCGGTGCTCAAAATTATCTTCCAACAGTCTCTCATAGAGATAATATTCCTTAAGCCTCCACCATCCTCCACTGATTAGAGAACATTACCCTTTCCACACTTCAATCAGCCTCTTCAGACCCCTCGAACTTTTTACTTGAACGGTTTACCTTTTTTTTTATTAGACATTTCTAACTTAATTAACTCGTTCCATAAAAAAACGCTAACATTTTTCAGCCTTTTAGTATTTTTCTTGGTTAAAAATACAAGCACTTGTTAAAATCACTTTTATTGTTATGTTTAGTCAATTAATATTCATCATCTTTAAAAAGATGGTCCAAAAAATCAAATAACATTTCATCATAATGAAAAATCATAAATTAGTTTTATATACCTAAGTCATTGTAGACAAGAAACTTCTCTATATAAATGAAAAAATAAAATAAAATAGAAACTGTTCCTTTCTGAATACAAATGAATTTTTTAAAATCGTAATGACGGAATGTTTCTTCACTCACCGAACATAGTTCTAGGGATTTGAAGAGGTTAATATTAGGAATAGCCTAATCCTTCTTATACAAGATCTCCTGTGGATTCCCTTTGTAAATGAAAAACTAATTCGACACCATTGAAAGGGGGCTTTTCTTTGTACACTCATCCTAATTCTACCTGCAGGAAAATGAAGCTTTCTTAAGATTGCGGGTTATGGTTCCATTCTTGTTAATGTAGTGGAATTTCTCATACGAATGCGTAAGAATCCTGCATTGTAGGTAAGTATTAAAACAAGGAAAGCGGCATTTAGTTAAAAAGACATAAAATTGAAAAAGTAAATGAGATTTATTTCCTTTAGATCGGGCGCAGATTCAAAAGTCAAAAGCATAGCGGAAACACAGGCTGACAAACAGGTCCGTTAAGTTGGCCCTGTCATGACGGAATTACAAACAGGTCCGTTAAGTTGGCCCTGCCATGACGGAATTTACAAACAGGTCCGTTAAGTTGGCCCTGCCATGACGGAATTTACAAACAGGTCCGTTAAGTTGACCCTGCCATGACGGAATTTACAAACAGGTCCGTTAAGTTGGCCCTGCCATGACGGAATTTACAAACAGGTCCGTTAAGTTGGCCCTGCCATGACGGAATTTACAACAGGTCGTTAAGTTGGGCCTGCCATGACAGAATTTGTGACAGTGTAAAATCAATGAACCAAATGGACTTTTAAGTCTTCTTTTTATCCCAAATTTTGATAATTCATATTTTTCAAGAAGCGGTGAGCTTCCCTGTCGCCATGAGACTTCTTCAGCATTACTTTTCATTACCGATCTCAGTCGCTTGATCGATAAGGTGTCGGACTTGTAGTCGGGAGTCACGGGTTCGAATCTCAACTTAAGCAAATATTTAGTCAAGCGAGTTTGAAGTAGTTGCGATATCACGATTTTGATCTATACAAATATGATAACTTTACTTTAACTTTAATTAGATTTTCAAATACTAATTCCGCTGTTAGCCTGTTTCTATCACAAAAGGCTCGGGTGCCTTGCTTTGGCCAGACTATGGCGTTCACAAAGAATCGGCACCAGAACTATTTACTATGCTTTCTAATAAACGAGTAAGAATAAGAGTGTGAAAACCCTTTCATTACCTGTGCCGTTCTCTCCAGACGGTCGTATCCGCGCGTCGTAACTCTCCGGGCCCAAGATTTGATCTAAGACCTCCTTTTCTTTTTCCCTGTAATTGATTTTCCCTTGAGGAGATTGGTAACACCTGTGAAACACAAATAATAATAACAATACTCTTTACTGGAAGGGAACCACCAGGCGAGGTTCATGCCTAAAGCATTTTCTAGAACCTAACTCTCAGAGTCTTATGTATAGACCACATGTCTAGTACTCAAATCAATGAGGAAAATTCATGCATTGGGTGGGATTCAAACCAACGAATCCCTACGCTACCTAGATTACCAGACCAGCGCGTTAACCATTTGACTATCAATACACGGTAAAGTACAATTAATTAGTGAAGAGCGATTTCTTTGTAATGGAGCACAAGGCCTCTTCACAATTTTTATGGGTAGTGTAGCATTACCTATTATACAAAACGGTTGTGGAAAGATATATGTAATACCTCCCTATATGTTAGGAATATCTTTTTTTTCTTTTGTATATTATCTCCCATGCTTTTATTCGTAAAATTGCTCTTTTGTAATTAAAATTTGTCTATTTCTATAAAGAGTGTTTACTTGATATAAATACTAGGTGAATATATGGAATAGCTTCGATTCATCTTAGTGGACACTATTTCTTGTTTTACTCTGTTACATTGCTTGCCTGCAATCTTTATGTTCATCTCCCTACGAATAAAATTTTCTTATTGTTTATTACAAGTTGTTTAAAAGTATTACATAGGTGGCTCTGTTGAAATCAGACCTATGGCTATTGTTCACTTCTCGCCTCGGTAGGCATACCCGTACGACAAAAGACCACATAGTTACAGTAGTCTGTTTGATCATGGCTACAAATAAAAAGGCAGTGGACAACACATACAGTCTTCTCTGTTTCATGCTACGAAATAAAAAGCTGTGAAACACTTATCTTTTTCTTAATAAGAAAATTAGCCTGTTCTCATAAGTCAGCCCTAAGAGCCTACTTTATCTTTTGAATTATTTCACATTATTTTCTTTACACGATGGTAATGGCACCTTTTTAACGACTCATTTTTCCTCACGAGGTATATGAGCTAACCCCCGTACATTCAAAGTACAGAGTAGAAATTTTTTTCACCCAGCTGGGTGTCGAACCCAAGCATCACGTGTATGTAAGCCTCGTGCGCTATACCACTACACCACTCCCCACATGTTAGAAATGTAACAGTGAAAGACTTACCAACTCAATTGAGCAACATATAAGACAAATAATGAAAGACTAAGCAGGAATATTTTTGAATCCATTGACAATGAATTCTGTAACAGAAAGAACAAACAGGAGACGCATTAGGTTAGTTACTGCTTTGACTGTAGAACTTGGCTACCTCGCTCTTTAATACTAATAATAATGATGCTTTTTTACTTTCCTTATCTATATAAGGAAAGTATTGTATTCGTCGAAATTTGACCTACCAGTTTTTCACATTTCTGGACGAATCATAGCCTAGGATACCAAAAGTGTTTAACATTGGTCGTGGTCTGCTGTCTGTTCTGTGTGGTGTGTGTGGTGTGGGTGTACAGGATATCTCAAGAACGGTAAGAGCTAAGACTTGAAATTTGATATGCAAATTAGTTTTATACACGAGACGAACCACGAACTTTTGGTGAAATCGGACGCAGATGCGGCGCAGGCGCAATATTGCCGCAACCCCGCTTCTTTGAATTGGTTAAAGATACAAAAAGAGTTAGAGAACACATTTTCTCGATTAAAAATAATAGGGGTCTTCTTATCGTTTTTTTTGATATCTTGAACTTTTGGAACCGGCCCAATTTACCGTATTTGGGGGACCCGCTTGGACTAACTTTTTATTATTACCTAGATGGGTTGCGACATATCAAATCCAATGATTTTAAGTGCTGATTACGAATTTGCACTGATTTTAAGTATCCGTAACCCTTGAGTCACCAGTGGTGGAATTCGACTTCTTTTTGGGATAGGAAAGTCGTGTGATGTTTACCAGATTTTTTTGTGTTAATATGTCACGATTTTAGTGGGTAGCGTAGAATCATAGGTCTTAGCCACTTTTAATTTACAATATCTTATGTATTATTTTTTAGCGTATGATTCTGCCACTGGTCGCTGCTTCACATCAAAGCTGCTACTCATTTTTCTCACGAGGTATGAGTGAACCCGAACATCCAAGTACAGAGCATAAAAATTCCTGCTCCGCTGGGATCGAACCCAGGTCACCATGCGTGCAATGCCTAACCGCTAACTCACTCTACCACAGTGATACTCTCTAAATTACTGTAGGTACTTTTACAAACCATGTTTTTAGAGATATAATAAATTAAAATCATAATTTATTTGAGATAAAATTAATTCTGCAAAATATAACCTCAATTTATTATTGATTATATTTCAAATTTCCCAGAAAATAATGTGAGGCATGTACTGCCAATTACTACGACCATATCAACTTTAATATATCCTCAAAAATAATAACACAATATAAATGTAGGTTCGTGACTCTCATACATGCACCAAGTACATAAATGTTTAATGTATGTATGAATTGTACATGAAAATTAACCTCCTCGTAAACATAAAAATAAACTTCAGACACATAAATAAATCAATGAACAAAATAAATTAAATTGAAAGAAATCAATTGATAAAATAAGCGATACTTAGAATAGGAGAATTGCAATTATACTGAGCAAATAAGATGTGATTTTAATAAAAATTCAATTTCCGTTCATAATTTATTTCAGGACACGAGTTTCGTGGGTTCTTCGTTTTATAATGTAGTGAGAAGAAGGGAGAAATGAAATAGAAAGCGGTAGAGCGAAAGGATATGGATGAGGGGGTTGGAATATGATTGGAGATGGAGAAGATATGGGTGGAGGGGGTAGGAGTACGATTGGAGAGGGAGAGGATATGGGTGGAGGGGGTAGGAGTACGATTGGAGATAGCGGATTTGATATTAATGACGGATATAAAAAAGAGACAGGCAATATGTACCGTATGAAAATGATTGCGTGCCTCTCTCTCCTGTCATGCAGATTTTAAAGAATAGAAAAGAGGTGGAGAGATAATGGAGCTTTAGGTGGAGAGATAGGGAGCTTTAGATGGAGAGATATGGAGCTTTAGATGGAGATATAAAGCTTAGATGGAGAGATAGGATTTAGATGGAGAGATATGGAGCTTTGGGTGGAAACGTGGAGTTTTAGGTGGAGAGATAATGGAGATTTAGGTAGGGGGATAGGGAGTTTTAGGTGGGGAGATATGGAAGTTTAGGTAGAGAGATATGGAGCTTCAGATGGAGAGACGAAATGAAATGAACTATTGAAAGAGATAGAGAAGTCAAAAGAATGAGATATAGAGAGTGATAGGAAGGTGGAAATCGGAGAGCTGGAAACGAACGAAGAGATAGAGAGAGAAAGAAAATGGAGAGCAAGAAGATAGTAAAAAAGAAAGTGTAGTATTTGAGATGAGTAAGAATGAAATGGAAAAGTGGCAAAGAAAATGAGTAACGAGAGAAACAGAGATAAATAGTAGATAGAAGGAAGAAGTGTAAAGAGGAAGACAGACAAAGAGGGGACTAAAAAATATAGGAAAATGAAGGAAGGAAAGAAGAGAAAGAGATGAGAGAGCAAGAAAGAGAGAGAGAGAGACAGTTAGAGAGAGAGAGAGAAGAGAAAAGAGGGAGAGTGGAAGAAGAGAGGGAGCGAGAGAGAAGAAAATTGATCTCGTAGTGCTTACGCGGCTGTCATGGAAACAAGCACTTGTATAAGTGACGTCATACCCAGTCGTATTCTATCTCCCTCCTCTTTATCCACTCTCCCGTTCTCTATCTTTCCACATCTTTCTCTCTATCCTTCCATCCTCCGTGCTGCTTCCACTTTTCTCATCTTTCCATCTCTCTCTTTTTCTCCTTCTTGCCTAAATAAATAAATCTAGAGAAATGAAATAAAAAATACAAACGTCATCTTCGTATCCTGGGATACTAAAATAAACACGTGATTCTCTCTCTCTCTCTCTATTTCTTTTTTTTCTCCCTTTTTCTCTCTATTTCTCTCTTACTCACACACTCACACCACACACTCATACACTAACACTCATACACACATACATTTAACCCGAGTCACGTACGTTCTACACACCGAGTACTAGACATGACAGTTTGAAGATAAGCAACGACGAGGTCTGAAAAAAACATGGATAAAAATGTTTTTTAAAAATTTTGTTGTATGTACCAATGTATTCCTTTGTATTATCATACCACAAAAATAGTGGGTATCTCAGCACCACGAAACTCTTAAATCACTCTTAAATGATATTCTCAAGTAACTATTATTTCTCCTCGTTCTCACGGTAATGCCACCTATGGTCGTCACCCACATAAGTTACCACTCATTTTTTCTCGCCATGTGTCACGGTAATGCTACCACTGGTCGTCACCCATATAAGTTACCACTCATTTTTCCTCACAATGTGTCACGGTAATGCTTCCACTAGTCGTCACCCATATAAGTAACTCTAAACTTAGATACAACCCAGGTCTCCGTGCGAGCAAGGATACTTCGAACTATCGATGGTTTTTGAGAGAAATACATTAGTGAAATGGTGCTAAAAGTGTTCATTTAATAGTTTAATTTTCCATAAAGTGAGTTGATGTACAACGTATTTCTTCTTCTTTTTTTTACACTTAATTAATAGGACATATATTATATACAATACAAATACTTACAAATTAAAATACAATATAATAGAAGAAAAAAATAAATAAATATATACATAATATATGTCCTAACCAGGCAATAACCTTGCCCTTTGGTTAAAAAAATAAGAACAATTTCTTGATGTATTCTTCTTTTTTCTTCACTTGGCCTCTTCCCAAACCTACTTGAGGTCGGCAATTTTCAACCTCTTTCTCATGGTTGAGGTTCGTTGTTTCTCTTACTTCCTTGTGCACGGATTTAGACACATAATTTTTAAGAGGAGAAATAGTAAGAGGTACGTAAAGACTGAAGAGGCTGTATATAAAACGTCATGTTTGTGACGTAACAAGGATTAATTTTCGACGAGAAAAAATTAATTCAATTCTCGAGCGCGCCTTCCTTTGTTTTCTATCTTACCCGCTGTCTATCTTACCCGCTTTCACTCTTACCCGCTTTCCATCTTATCCGCTTTCTCTCTCTTCCACAGCCTCATATTTCATCCTCTTTCTTTCTTATCTCTCCTCTCTCTATCCTATTCCTCCTTCTTAGAGTCTTTTGTCTCTGCGTAACTTTTCTCTAGTGGAGTACCGCACTAGTCTTGCACGCATGATGACCTGGGTTCGATCCTCGACCAGTTGGAAATTTTTCTGCTCGGTGCTTGGATGTTACGAAGTCGGCTCACACGTTGCCGTCGTGAGGAAAAATAAGTAGCTCTTTGTATGGACAGCGAGCAATGGCGGCACTACGAACAAGCAAAGAAGTGCTTGGACAAAATGTATTAGTATTCTGTCTCGGTAGCTCTGTGGTGCAGGCGGCACTCTGTGAATACAGAGATTCCAGAGGTCGCGGGTTTGAAACCCAGCCGGTACAAGACAAGTTATATTCCCATTTGAGATTTTGACCACATAAAAATACGTCTTGGGCTTACTGCTGGAATAATAGTACTTAATAGTCCTAATCGGGCAGTATAAATAAGGCGATATTATTATGATGAGTCCTCGAGTCCCGTAATGCTGTGCTACCCACTAATATTGTGTCGAATAACAGACGCTATTCTTTCTGCTTCGTCTTCATTCTTTATTAATTGTTTTCTATATTGCCTCTCCCCTGCTCTCACAAGTTTGTAAATCTCTTTATTACTTCCGACTCCAAAGTATGGCAAGCCAGCGTCGATGGCATGTTGAATACACCGGTTCCCTTCAGAACACCGAAGTTAAGCGACATCCAGCGAGGTTAAGACTTGGATGGGTGACCATTCAAATTCTAATTCTCGTGACGCTGGCTTTTCCCGGCCCCACTCAGGCTGGGTGAGGTCAATGTGAGTAGCAGGTTTGTGAGTTTCCTGCGAATGGAGGGTAAAACCCCGTCGTGATATGACCATGGCAGTTGAAAGCGACGTTAAACCCCACTTGAAAAAAAGTATGGCATGATATTGGTAGTCCCAAACATTGATATTTGATGTGGTTAAGGTACTTTTGCCCGTAGTCCAGAGATTCCGATTTCGATTCCCGGTTGGGACAGACTTTTCAAAGAAAATTGGGTGTTAATACCTGATCTTTAACTTTGATGCAACACACATTAAAAAAAATTCACTCATTTTTTATCACTAGGTATGAGTAGACTCCAAAAATACCAGTAGAGAGCCGAAAAACTGCCCCGCTGGTGATCGAACTATCACGAAACCACTAAAATTTTAATCAAAATAAAGGTTTAGTGATTCGTTCAAAGTTGAAAAAAGTTTTATTCTCATGTTCCAATTTTATTTTATTGCGTATTTGTAGGTATTACGTATCAAACGCAAAAGAACTATACCAAAGTAAATAAAGAAATAAATAAAAAATTCTATTGGGAACAATAAGCAATGAGGGTATTGAGGGTGCAACATGAAAAAAAGCAGAGGAAAAATGCAACAATTTTTTTCTTATTCAACTGAGTGTAAGAAAGTAACAATCATGAAATGAATGTTGGGGATAAGATAGCATCATAACATTAATAACTATAGGTAGTATTATGATTTTTCTTTGATCTTCTTCCTCTATTTCTGCTTCCTCTTGATCTTCATAAAAATAGCAAAAATAGCATTAATGTTGCCTGACTTTATGACTTCACGCGTGAGTTTTCAACACTAGAAATACTCACTTATCTTTAACAATGGAGTTATTATGCAACTGTTTACTGCATTTCGCATTAGCATTTCTTCCAAAGAAACTCAAAATTATCATAGCGTAACAAATCTATCTATTAGATATGCAGTTTGTTACCTCAAAGGATATTATTATTTTAGATAACGGAAGCATTGTGTATTGTGTTCGTTGTTCTTATTATTATTTTTTGTGCTATAATTAATTTTAAAAGTATAAAGAAGAAATTTGTTTGTTCTAGCACAGTACCGTTAGGAGAAGTAGATAAAGAACATAATACCTGGTAATTTTATTATTATTACAAAATATAATTTTCAGAGGACAAGTATTAACCTTACGAGTACGGGTAACGGGTATGTAGCACTTGTATTTTATTGCGCATTGCATAACAACTAAGATACCGGGCGTGCATAAAAAATAATTAAATATCCTCTGTTGTTATCCGACACAAGTAACCCTTCAAGAACATTACTGTTATAATTAACTGTTAAATATTTGAAAACTACTCGTAAGTACCAGGTAATGGTCAATAGAAAAATTGGTCTTTCTATAATGTTGGTAATATATTTTACTTCTGAGAAAATCTATACAGATCGAAGATTTTTTTGTTTTGTTTTGATCAATGTCTATTTTCTTTTACTTTGCCTTTTCCCATATCTACTTGGGGTCGGCATTTGCTCAATTTATACTGACGGGGTCTGACTGAGGAACTATAAAGAGGGAGTACACTAGTAGTCTGGCTAGGGGACTATAAACAGAGTTGGCTTGGTTCTGGGGGCTCTTGTCAATTATTAGCCGCCTTGTAAAGACAATGGTAGAAGTGCTGAGTGATTCTTCTACTGTTTGGCTACCATCGTTCACGATGACGTCACCCTATGATGATGATTATTATTTAACATCGTGGTCATTTGACTCTGAAATGTCACAAAAAAGAGCAACCCTTCAAAATACTTACTGGAATTTGCACAAACCAACTACTCAAATTAACCTCACCCCGCCGGGTCAATCATTAAAGTCCTTACTTCGCTGGACGTTGCTTAACTTCAGTAACCTAACAAGAACTGGTGTATTCAACGTGTCGATGACACTTTGAATACACCGGACGCTCAGTTTAATAACATCGTCAATAAGCCTATCAAGATCGCACGATCGATGGTTGATTGCATTTTTGTGCATAATATGTGGATAATATGTTTATTATTTAACACCGTTTAGCTCAAGCCAAGTTTAGTGCACTGTAGATAATATGTGCAATTGTACATGTATGTGATTCAGGACGAGCCAACCAAATTTATCTAGATACCATCACTCCTGCCCAGCTGTAGCCATGCTGGTTACAACAACAGCAACAACATACCTATTCTTTTCGAAAAAGTTATCTGCTAATCAAAACATCCTCGCCTGACTCAAAAGTACTTATCCTGCAATCCATCATCATTCAGGATAGGGTCCTGTCTCCCTATTGTCTCATAGAGTGTGACGAAGCCATTAGGAAAAGGATTAAAATGACGCTTTCATAAATGTAAGAGAAAAATTTGCATATTAAAGTGACCTACGCGTGTTACATATTAGGTATAATGTGTCTTTCTATAATCAGAGCAAGAGGAACTGCATTTCCCCTCGATAGGCTTCACCAGGTCTAGATATACACTGGTGGTACAAGCGGTGAGAGCCGAGGTTATTGAGTTCGATTCTCACTCAAAATAAAGGCACAATGAATTTTTGATACCTACTTTTCTTTTTTGAGGGGTAGAATTTGGGAAAAATAAAATGGCAGAAAAACAAGCACTGATTGAAAATAACAATAGGTAATACTAATCTGTTTGGGCAGGTGTAAATAAGATCTGTTGAGTGTTATTATTAAGAACTTCTAGTTGAGAACATTCTTTTTTACTTTCTATTATTTAAAAGATATAGAAAGTATTGTTTTCGTTATCTCTGGAATTCATGTGGGGGATAATTTGACAAATTTATTCCAAAAATAATCTTGGTAGATATTTTTTGAAATGTCACTTTTCAAGCAACCTCAGTGGGCGTAGGTAATCTAGATTCTGAACCAGGACATTGAAATCGAGTCGTTCATGAAAATCCGGTACACTTTTTTAAACCTTAAGGTACCGAGAGTTCGCCCTACACATCCCTGCAGTTAAAGAAAGATACTATATTAAATTTTTAACATAGTACCTAGTACATGTAAAATACAAGTTGTTTTTCGAAAGAATTTTTTTCCATAAAAAACACAGCTCCCCATTTTTATTTTTATGAATTCACATTTCCCGTTTTCACATTCTAGCACAAAATGAAAATACTCTAGTTTTTTAACATCTTACTCGTATACCTACCTCTTTTTCTGTCTCTGTGAGAAAATTCTTATTTTTTCCTATTACTTTTTTAAAAGAAAATGTGCAAAACCAACAAGAAAACACAGGGAGGGTTGTAGAAAGAAGGTGCTCCTTCCTCATTAAAGTCCTTTTAGTTCATATATATTATATTCTTTTTACATTTTCCTTTCCGAAATATTTTTATTATTATTTTGTTTGCTTAAAATCTTACATCTTATAAAAATTTATTCATGTGGAAAGAAAATATTCTCACTCTCCAAATCCCGAATTCTCCTTTTCAACCGTAAAATTTATTTTTTATATAGGTACATAAGTTTTACTTTCCTTATCCTACAATAAGGAAAGTATTGTATTTTTTTATTAATTTCTTGTTGATTGTTTTATACGAAAAAATAATGTAAATAAATAAATTGACGAAATTTCCCGTTACAGAATTCGAAGATTTTGGGAGTGAGATTAGTGTTGTAAATTCATCAAGTTCTCATAATCATCAAAAAAAACAAATAACAAAGGTCAACTCATCAGTCCTATCCTTTTGAAAGCGTCCTAAACTATCTCGTACTTTTATTTCCTGCTAGAAAAGATAATAGTCCGTAAAATATAGTACATATTAGTACATAGATAATATTTGTGTTGAAAAAACCACTGTTGTCAAGTTTACCTTTTCTCTCTGTGTTGAGAATTTCTAAACAAAACGCAGTTTTCTGTTGTCCCAACGTATTCTTTACGACTTTGGTGAAACCAAAATGTTTTTAATAACTTTTTACATAAGTTATCGGAAAAAACAGCCACTCGAATTTAACGTTTCTTACAAATATGTCTTTATACAAGTATGTATATTTCTCTTCTGCTCAGAAATGCTCAGATTAAACATAGAACTATATGCATGGATACAATAATATCATATTATTGAAAAGAGAGAGAGTGAAAAACTAGTGAAGTGGAATTTCAGAAACACGAATATTCACTGTCGAAAAAAAAATGGAAAAAATGCTGAATGGGAAAAATATATTTTAGGAAAACGTTTCAAAGCTGACAACCTGTCAGCATAACTACACTATGTGTACAACAAAAGAAACATGGCTGCTTTCGTCAGCGGAATGTATTGTATGACTATTATGATTAATCTAGTGAAATTGTTTTGTTTGAAACTTTTTTATGTACAAATTTTAGGGTCCACTTATGATTCGTGAGAAAAATGAATATTTACAACGAGCAACGACCAGTGGCGGCATTACCAGACTAAAAAGCAAACACTGTAGGTAAAGTATTCAGAAAAGTGATGGAGGTTCTCAGTAATGATGTGTTGCCCACATACTCTGAATAAATAGAAAGCTGATATAGAAAAAGCCGGAGTGCGTGACAGATTCTTGAGACAGTCAGGAATCAGGCCAAACTTTACGGTTGTGCGAATTGTCTTGAAAACTGATACAGAATACTATGAAAAGACCGGTTAAAACCTTTCAAGAAACCACCTGTTTGGGTAAGATGTCAAGAAAGCAGATCACTCTGAAGACACTTTGATAGCACCGAAAGTCCACTTTGGCTGTCCCTGATAGAGACCGTCTTCTCCTTTTTTTACGTATTTTCCCACTAAGAAAGAAAAGACCTTCCATGACAGAAAATTGATGGTTGTTGAAAAAATATGAAACATTTGTTGACAAGAGAAACAATAACGACACAAGTTACTTGTTGAGGTCTCATCTTTCTACAAATAATTGCATGTCGAGAAAAAAATTCCAAGTATTCAGAATGTCATGACGGCCCATGATGAATTATGTGACTGATGATAACACTAAGCAAAAACATGTCTTATCGTATGGCGGTTTTTGTTGGCATGAGTTTATCTGTAGTTTCTTAGGATACATTATCTACTACTATGAATGTAATAAAAAGTCATAAGTATGTATTGTTTTTTCCCGTCAGGCACTTTATTGAGCATAAAACAAATACATATAATACAAAAAAAACAAGTATCTATAGAACTAAAAAAAAAGTACAAACCAATAGGACAGCATTATAAGTAATAATAATAATAATATCGCCTTTTTTATACTGTCCGATTAGGACTATTAAGTCCCATTATTCCAGCAGTAAGCATAAGACGTATTATTATGTGGTAAAAATCCCGAATGGGAGGATAACTTGTCTTGTCCCGGCTGGGTTTCGAAGCCGCGACCTCTGGAATCTCTGGCTTCACACAGTGCCCCCTTTACCACTGAGCTACCGGGACAAACTTTAATCTTATTCTCGTCTTAAACAATGGGCTATAATGGAGTCCGATAAACCTTAGGAAAACGGTCAAGTAAGTTCAGAGTTGCTGTTCACTCTCTGGTGAAATATATACTTTTCTCTAATGTATGTGACCTAAAATAACTACTCTACAGTAAGGGCAAGGAGGAGGCCAGCACTTGGGCGTCCGAACATCAACTGACTGAGTGTTGACTAGTGCCAGTGGCGGTATTAATTAATTAGAAAAGTTAAGGAGGCTCTCAGTCATGCTGTGCTACACACAAAAAATATGAGGAACCTTTTGCTTCAACACAAAGGAATAATACTTTTGACATTTAAATTAAATCACCAAGAAGGCAAGAATAAACTCCTAGAGAGAAATCAAAATAATCAACCAGCTATAATTATTACGTTTTTTCTACATATATGATAAGGAGGGTATGAGGTATGAGACTCTCAATCCAGATCTTTAGACGTTCAAAATTAGGCCTAAAACGGTATATTGTATTGTTTTTGCAAATAAGGGTACTTTTGCCATTAGTTTATTCAATGATTTTTCATGTTTACCGATATTTCTCTCTATTAAACGCCTCTCTTCTCTCTCTTTCTCCCCTAGATCTCCCAGATTCTCAATATCACCCGCATTGCGGTGGAGATAGGTACCATTATTTTGTTTTCGACTTTTCGTACAAGCAAGTCCATTATATCCCAGGTTTTATTTTGTCTACTCTTTGCATGTCTCATTCTCTCTTTTTATCCATTTTTCTCTCTCACCCTACCTATTCTTCTCTCTTTCTCTCTCTCTCTCTCTCTCTCTCTCTCTCTCTCTCTCTCTCTCTCACTCTCTCCCTAGATACCTTTTTTTCGCAAAAAGTCCATCCCCTATATATTTTATCCACTCCATCTCTATTTCCTTTTCTGCTTCTCAGCTTATATTCATTTATGTCCATCTTTCTTGTATGCTATTTTGTATTTACCTGCTTTTAATCTCACTCACATTCTCTCTCTTTCTTTAATGGCTTTGGTTGCGTATTACAATGAATGCTATGGGTTGGTTTTACTTCCTCATTAATATCTATTTATTTGCACTCACCGTGGTCTGGTAGTCTAGAAAAATAATAAAAAAAAAAAAGTTGAAAAAGTTATCATATTTGTGTTAATCACTTTCGTGATATCACAACTACTCAAACTCGCTTTACTAAATATACGCTGCAACCGGGACTTGAACCACCGACCTCCAGGTTACAAGTCCGCTGCCTTATCCATTAAGCTACTGAGGTCGGTATAATACCTATAATAATGATCTATAATAATAGAAAAATAATACCTATAATAATGATCGTATTTTTTCAAATCTTATTTTTGTAATACAGCCAAACTCACATTCAATAACGATGGATTTCCTATGTTGATTAGGAAACCGACCTCGGTAGTTTGATCGATAAGGTGGCGGACTTGTAACCTGGAAGTCGATGGTTCAAGTCCCGGTTTCATATCACGAAAGTGATTAACACAAATAATATGATAACTTTTTTATATTGATTAAGATCAGAATTCACGAATTATTAACCATGCTGTTGACCAAAAACACTTTCGGTGAAGTTTTAAACATTTAAAATCATCATCATACAGGAAAGTCATCGTGAACGATGGTAGCCAGACAGTGGAGGAATGACTCAGCACTTCTACCACTGCCATTTTAATGGACCAACAATTTCTTTTACCAACACTGAATACTTCTTGCTTTCAACATCTTCAAAACTCCTTATCTCTATCCCGGGGATCTCCTCAACCTCCTCCAGCCTTTCCTGCCCCTCCCACCTCACTCAGTCTCTCCTTAACACGAACCAAGAAAACTCACCTATAGTAAATAATGGAGAACCTGAAGCAGATAAACCGTAAGAAAAATACGACACCTGTTCTTCATCTTGTTTTATATTCGCTACAGGAAAGTAAAGGGAGAAGGAGATGGAGGAGAGAGAGTAATAACAGATGGAGAGGGAGGAAGAAATAGAAGAGAGGTAAGAGAAGACAAGGGAGAGAGGATGAGAAGTACGATCAAGGAGCATAGAACAAAAGAAAGGTAATAGAAACAGAAGAAGAAGGTAAAGAAAGAAGCGAAAGAAGTCATGAGAGGTAAAGAAGCAATAAAAAAAAGAGGTAAAAAATCGAGGGGAATAAAGGGAGAATATACATATAAGAAGGAGGAGAAAGCGACAAGGGATAGAATGGGGGAAAAACGTGGTAGGGAAAGAAAGTGAAAATTAAAAGGGAGAAATAGCGTTGAAATTTGAGGGAGAAAAGAATGGGTATAGAAAGAGAGAGAGAAAGGGTCAAGGGAAAAAAAGGTACATAAAAAGGGAAAATCTGGTGTAAACATCACACGACTTTCCCTATCCTATTAGGAATGGGAACAGGGCCAAAAGCCACTGGTGACTCAAAGGTAACAGTTAGCTAAAAATCAAAGCCAAATTCGTAATCAGCACCTCAAAATCATTGGATTTGATATGTCACAATCCCCATCTAGGATGAATAATAAAAAAGTTAGTCAAAGCGGGTCCCCCCAAAATACCGGTAAATTGGGGTCGAGGTCCAAAGAGTTCGAGATATCAAAAAAAATGATTAGAAGAGACCCCTATTATTTTTTTAATCTAAGAAAATGTTGTTCTCTAACTTTTTTTGTATAGTAACCAATTCAAAAAAGCGGCGCTTGCGGCCGCAAATTAAGCTGAGATATCCTGTTCACACACACACAGACAGACAGACAGACGGACGGACCAATGGCTGAAAACAACTCTTTTGGTATCCTGAGGCTATGTTTCGTCCAGAAATGTGAAAAACTGGGTAGGTCAAATTTTCGACGAATACAATACTTTCCTTATTATAGAATAAGGAAAGTATAAAATAGATAACACAAGGAAATCCCAAGAGTGCCAGAGAGTAGATATTACAACATCTCTCAATAACTCGAGAGACAGATGTTACCACCTACAGAATTTCTTCCAAGTGCTTCACTTTTTTATCTGAAAAATTCGAGCATCATCACAATAGCATCAGGAAATTGTAGTATATCAAGCAGCAAGGGATGCTTTTTTTAGATAAACCATTGCTCATGGTGGAAGTGGTAGTTTTTTATGATGAGATCTTGACTCCCATTGGTTTGCAGTTTTTTTTTGCATCCTATCCAATTCTACACATCATGAAAATTACAAAAGGCATTAAATAAAATATAAGTTGAATTTTTACTTTCCTTATCTTATAATAAGGAAAGTATTGTATTCGTCGAAAATTTGACCTACCCAGTTTTTCACATTTCTGGACGAATCATGGCCTCAGGATACCAAAAAAGTTGTTTTCAGCCATTGGTCCGTGCGTCTGTCTGTCTGTCTGTCTGTGTGTGTGTGAACAGGATATCTCAAGAACGGTAAAAGCTAGAGACTTGAAATTTGGTACACAAATTAGTTTTATACACCAGACGAACCACGAAACTTTTGGTTGAAATCGGCCGCATTCTGCGGCCACAGGGCCGTAAATGCTAGCCGCAAGCGCCGCTTCTTTAAATTGGTTAAAGATACAAAATTTTTTAGAGAACAACATTTTCTTAGATTAAAAAAATAATAGGGGTCTATTCTGATCATTTTTTTAATATCTTGAACTTTTTGGAACTGGGCCCCAATTCACCGCTTTGACTAACTTTTTTATTATTCATCGTAGTTGGGGGTTGTGACATATCAAATTCAATGATTTTGAAGTGCTGATTACGAATTTGGCATTGGTTTTTAGTTATCTGTTACCGTTGAGTCACCAGTGGCGGAATTCGACTCCTTTTTGGGGGATAAGGAAAGTCGTGTCATGTTTACACCAGATTTTTTTGATATAAGTTAGATAAAAAAAAATAGATAAGTTAAAAAATCCAACAAGAAAACAAATCTAGTTTCAGAATTCAGGAAAACATTAAAAATAATAAAAGTAGCACTGGTCGGTACTTGTAAAGCAAACCCTAGGCCCTGGATCTGTACTATTGTTAGCAAAGGGTCCAGTCTAGACTGATATTCCACGTAGCGAAGGGCTCCGCTGGGTTGCGTTGTTCGAATCCCACCCGATGCATTTTTTTTAATATAGGTTTAACGTCGCTTTCAACTGCATGGATTATCACAAAGGCGGTTTTTCCCTCCATTCGTTGGAAACACACAAACCAGTTACTAAAATTAACCTCACCCAACCTGAGTGGTTCCGGGAATAGCCAGCATCACGAGGGTCCTAATTTGAAAATCCAAGTCCTAACATCGCTCAACGTTGCTTATCTTCAGTGACAGGACGTGAACAGGTGCGCGCATGCCATCGATGCTGGCTCACCCAACGCTTTAAATTGGTTCTCATTTATTTTTAAGACTTTAACCACATAATTATAGCACCAAACCAAGTGCTGGATTTTAACACATTATTATTGTGACATTATTATTACGTGTGGAAATCAAGCGCTATGGAAAAATACACGACTATGCGTGTTCCTCTAAATTGTTCAAATTGAAAAGAAAATTTTGTATGAGAGAAATAAAGAGAAAGTTGGGGGTGAAGGAGTGAGGAAGGAAGGAGGAAGAGAGAGTCGCACTCTAAAGTTTTTAATATAATAAAGTTCGACATATCCGGTCTTTGAGAAGAAGGGAAACCGGGCCATTGTGTAAAGTTGAGACTTGAAGGGAGAAGGGTCTAGAGTGTAGGGTCATTTAGGGCGAAAACTGTAAGGGAACTTAATAAAGAGACCCTCTCTAGAAAGCATAGATGATAAAAAGAATAGGTGGGAGAGACGGACAGGTATTGAGAGCGAAAAGGAGAGATAAATGTGTATGTGTGAGAGAGAAAGAAATTAAGTGAAGGAGAGAGAGTAATAGAGATGAGAGAGAGGTAATGAAGAAAAACACGCGCTTTGAAAGAGAAAGCAGAGGTAGGGAGGCTTTGGAAAGAAAAGGGGCGAAAGACTTGGAAAATTAGAAAAGAAAAAACTTGAAAGCAGAAAAAGAACTGAAGTAAGAGTTCAGTGAAAACACGAGGAGCATAATAAAACATAGAGGAGAAATCTTGATACTAAGGAGAAAGATGAATAAATGAAAAGGTTTGAGAAAGTTGAGAACTCCAATGTGGGTCTAGAAACTCTGGAATAATTATGGCAGAGATAATCTTGGTTACATGGCAGAAATTGTGTTTCCCTTCACAGTAAAGTCACGTAAGTGAAGCAGTAGTCACTGGTTAATGTTTGTAGACGAGCAAGTGATCCATAAAATTAATATCTGTTATCACATCCAAGAATTGCAATAATGTCGGAATAATAGTAAAAAAACGTCTGAGGCAAATTCCATTACCTAAGCTGTCGAAAATATCAGCCAAACCTTAAGTTTGAACTTAAAAGGCCTTGTGTCCCAAGCCTTTTCATTAATGAAGAAATAAGATACTTCTTCGACTATATCAGAAACGATATGAACAATATGACCAACTAGAAAATATCAGCCCAAACCTTAAGTTTGAACTTAAGAGGCCTTGTGTCCCAAGCCTTTTCATTAATGAAGAAATAAGATACTTCTTCGACTTTATCAAAAAGCGATATGAGCAATATGACCAACTAGAAAATATCAGCCCAAACTTTAAGTTTGAACTTAAGAGGCCTTGTGTCTCAAGCCTTTTCATTGATGAAGAAATAAGATACTTCTTCGACTATATCAGAAAGCGATATGAGCAATATGACCAACTTAGAAGTTAATGTAAAAATATGACTCCCTCAGAAAGCAGTATGAATGAGACCACGAATGCATAAAATTTAATGTCTAGTTAGAAGAAGGTTCAACGTTCAACAAAGACTAAAGAGTGATATTAAATTTACTATCTTCTTTTTGCTGCTTTTTACGAGACCATAAAACTGTACATGTGTTAAGCTCTGTCTAAGCGCTGTTATGAATCCGAGTTCTTGACATATTGCCAGCGGAATATTTCAAATATCGAGAAGTAAATAGTTGGAGAGGTGATCCCTCATTAACCACAGGCTTGGTAATAATTTATGTTCCGCCTCTTCTGTTTATTGTTTTCTAAGAGGCGAGGCGCCTGCTACGCCTGGTAAGAGAATGCGGGATTCCACTGGTCCGCGATGTGGCAGCGGGTCAGTTGAGTTCTGGCGGGAGATTTTGAAAATACGGGAAAGTGGGAGTGAAAAAAAGTGAGAGAATGAGAATGAAAAGAGAGACAGAGAAGGGGAGAGAGAGCGAAAAAAATGAGAATAAGAGCTAATGAAACAGTCCACAAAAAAACTAAAGGAAATTCATCCAGACTAAAAAGGAAAGAAAATAATTTATTACAAAATGGGTGAGCTAAAACATCGACCACAAGCGTTTACATTAGAGTTTAGCTTGAGAGGATTATTGTTGTTCTGTGGGTGCAAACAAGAAGGCTATGTAATTCTCAGTACTTTCCTTACCCTACAAAAATTGATATTCCTACATGTTTTATTTACATAATATAATTAATTTCTCATTTATTATAGAGATAGGTACGAGTATTTCAACGAGCAAGATGTTACACCCGGCCGGAATCCTTTACCGGTTATTTTCAGCCTCATTTATTTTTCTTATTTTTTCTTGAATTAAAAATGTACTGGTACCTCATTTACATTGTACAACATTATAAATATTACCTATGTCATAAACATATTCGCTCCTAACAACGCACCTACATAAAATATACTACCGAGACTCATACCATCCCCATTCTGGCAAAATTTGTGAATTTTCTCTTTCCTATTTTCCCCTACCTCTTTCTAAATTATCCCTTCCCTATTTCTGTCTTTATTTATTTTACCTCCTTCATTAATTTATTACTCTTCTCTTCATTAGATCCCTTTCTCCTCTCTCTTACGCCTTCTCTCCCTCCCACTGCCATAATGTATCATCATCATTATGCCATTTTTGTGTTTTCCAACTTTCTTCTCACATCCCAACCTTTTCGCCGAATTCTCTCTTTACAAGATTCCTAATTAATTACTGTTTCTGATAAATTTTATTTTGACAGTTTCGCTTTTGACCTTCCGTTCTCTATCAGCTCTTGCCGTTACTTCCCCGTAATTAATGTTCATTACTTCCCCATTATTGATGATGTACAGTGGAAGGTCTTGAAATAATTATGGCGGTGTTTCTCAGTTTCATGATGGTTTCCTACCTTTTTCCTCTTCTATTTCAATTTATTTCTGGATTCGACCTTCCCTTTTTTAAAGGCTTTTTTTAATGCTGCGCTACCCACATTACTTGTGAAGTGGCCTCGTTCTTTACCACTAATAAAATTATACAGATATTTTACTCTCCAAAGAAATCAAATTTGATGGTGGTAAAGGAAATTTATGAAATATCTCTTTTTCACTCTGAAGTTTTTTTCCAATTGAGACACAAAATTAACAAAACATATTAAAAATCAAATTGAAAAGTAAGAATATAGAATTTTAAAGAATATAAATTTTATTTGTATTTGTATTAAACGTATAAGATTAAATTTTGTTACAAAGATAAGACTTTCACTCAAAACCAAGCAAACTCAAGCACTAAATAAACCTTCTTCTTATTCCCCCTCCCCGCACACACATACTCCTCTGATAACTCCTATTCCTACCCTTGTCTCATCCCAGCATATCCTGAAGTTATGTAACATTACTTGACGACACACGTATACAATGTAGAATTCTGTCATCTGAATTCAATTGAGACGGCAATGGCGCAGATGGAAATTTTCACGATAGTAAATATTCTCTTTTTGCAGCATAGAATGATTAGATTGGCAATGGCTGTTGCAAGAGACTCTTCAATTTTTTATTACATCCAGAAGATATAATGGTAAGAGTAACAATCACTTCCACCAATAAAGCAGCCCCTTGAAAGGAAACATTTCACAAGCCTTTTCTCTAAAAGCTCTCTATGTATCTCTTGATACTTTTGATTTTTAGGTAGATTGAAAACTAAAATGTCAAGAGGCCGTTAAGAGAGCCTCTGATATAGGACAGGGTGGCCCAAAATGAGAACGCGAAATAAAAATCAAAAATAAATTCAATGACGGCTCGGGTACCTATACTTACATAGTGTAGAACCTACGAAACCACCAATAATAATATGAACATCGGTTGTTCAGTACTGAAAAAACCAAATACTTCTATGAAGGCATTAAAATTGTTATTGGTATAATTGAAAGCCTAATACATAAGTACATTCATTTTATGAGGAAGAAAATTAAAGTAGCGTCGACAGCAGGTTAAATACACCAGTTCTCGTTCGGTCACTGAAGTTAAGAAACTTCCAGCGAGGCTACCACTTGCATGGTTGTCCATTCAAATTCGAACCATGGTGATGCTGGCTATTCCCGTCCCCATACTTAGGCTTAATACAAAGTGCAGCGTGTATCGATCCCACAATGGATTATGGATATTCCGCACTAACATACGAAAATTACCCAATAAAATTTGCACCAAAACAACGAAATAAGGAAATGAAAAGGACGAGTCCAAATCGGGCAGTAAAAACAAGGTCTATTATTGCACTCTGAAAATCATAGATCTTGTGTTCACATGAGAGTTAGGTGGTAGAAAATGCTTTGAGCATTAAACTCGCCTGGTTGTTACCTTCCACTAAAAAGTGTTTTTTTTAAGGGCCATTAATTATAAATTAATAAGTTTATTTATTTATTTTCTTTATAAAGAAACATTTATACAAAGGTACTTCCTAAGCTTTGAAGGGCTATTATTATTATTATCTTGCGTAATGAGCCACCCTGTATATTAAAGTTTCAAAGGTCTCGCTCTCTCTTTGACTCCTGTTCTCCACATGCCTCAACTCAAGTCTGTCATTATATTAGACCGCATTGTGCTGCTTTCGAAAAGCTTCGATAGCAACTCCTATCAGCCTAGCGTTCGTATCAGCCTAGAAGGCAACTTGTCACAGATTCAATAGATAACAGCTTTGATAACAACTCGTCATAGATTCAATAGATAACAGCTTTGATAAAAACTCGTCACAGATTCAATAGATAACAGCTTTGATAACAACTCGTCACAGATTCAATAGATAACAGCTTTGATAACAACTCGTCACAGATTCGATAGCAACTCGTTTCACATTCGATAAAAACTCGTCTCAGGTTCGATAGTAACTCGTCTCAGGTTCGATAGTAACTCGTCTCAGGTTTGGTAGAAACTCGTCTCAAGTTTGATAGCAACTCATTTCAGGTTTGGTAGTAACTCGTCTCAGGGTTGGTAGTAAATCGTCTCAGCTTTGATAACAACTCGTCACAGATTAGATAACAACTCGTCTCACATTCAATAGCAACTCGTCTCAGGTTTGATAGCAACTCGTCTCAGGTTTGGTAGTAACTCGTCTCAGCTTTGATAACAATTCGTCATAGATTAGATAGCAACTCGTCTCACATTCGATAGAAACTCGTCTCAAGTTTGATAGCAACTCATCTCAGGTTTGGTAGTAACTCGTCTCGGATTCAATAGCACCTGGTCTCAGCTTTGCAACTTGTCATTCAATAGCAACTCGTCTCAGGTTTAATAGCAATTCGTCTCAGGTTTGGTAGTAACTCGTCTCAGCTTTGATAATAACTCGTCACTGTTTCAATAACTCGTCTCAGGTTTGATAACAACTCGTCTCAGGTTTGATAGCAATTCGTCTCAGGTTCAAATTAGCTTCTATAGTAAGTAACTCATCTCTGATACGTCGTGTGTACACTGTACAGCCAACTAGTCTGACAATAATAGTTATTATATAGTATATACCTACAGATTTTATTAGAAAAAAAAATGAAATATTTGATATTCGAACAAGATGATGAAGAGGCGTATAATTGATATAAAAACATGAAAATGTAAGTAGGTAGGTAAGTATCATTTGTATCATGTTTTAAATGTAACACACGCAGTTTTAAGTTGTTTAAATTAAATTAATGGACAGAGATCGTTGACGCGTGAATTAAGATAAAATTATGTTAAGATTGAAAGATATTCTCAGACATTTACTTCCGAACAATACCTAATAGAAAAATAAAAAAGTCTGCCATCGTAATTACCACGACATAATTTTGCCACAATATGAGTTAAATCAAAAGATTACGATGCCTTCTACAGGGCGTTCATCAGTTGTTGAATAACGTTATCTAACTGTTTAACTTTTTACTGCATAACTTCACAATGACATTTTGGTTCAATATGATTGACTAAAAGACACTTTTATAGCACAAATTCTAATGTAAAAAATCTGGTGTAAACATCACACGACTTTCCTTATCCCCCAAAAAGAAGTCGAATTCCGCCACTGGTGACTCAACGGTAACGGATAGTTAAAAATCAGTGCCAAATTCGTAATCAGCACCTTAAAATCATTGGATTTGATATGTCGCAACCCCCATCTAGGGTAAATAATAAAAAAGTTAGTCCAAGCGGGTCCCCCCAAAATACCGGTAAATTGGGGCCGGGTTCCAAAAAGTTCAAGATATCAAAAAAACGATGTAATACACCCCTATTATTTTTTTAATCCGAGAAAATGTTGTTCTCTAACTTTTTTTGTATCTTTATTTGCGGCCCTGCGGCCGCATCTTGCGTCTGATTTCAACCAAAAGTTTTCAAGTCTATAGCTTTTACCGTTCTCGAGATATCCTGTTTACACACACACACACACACACACACACACACAGACAGACAGACAGACGCACGGACCAATGGCTGAAAATAACTTTTTTGGTATCCTGAGGCTATGATTCGTCCAGAAATGTGAAAAACTGGGTAGGTCAAATTTTCGACGAATACAATACTTTCCTTATTATAGGATAAGGAAAGTAAAAAATATTACATTTCAAAGGTGGTGGTGCTACCGTTTCCCCAGCACCACCAAACTGAAATGGGCCCTTAGTGTTTGAGCACAAAATGTAAAAAAAAAAAAAAATCATTAGGTTTCAAAGGTGGTGGTGCTGGCGAAATGGAGCCCTGCTTTACCGTACTTTGACATGGGAGTGTGAACAAATAGGTATATGTATACCAAAAGGCTTGCCCATAAAATATGTCTGTGTTTGGAATGGTCTAATTCCCTCCGTTAAGAAATACTCATTTACTATTGCGAAATACTCATTTACATTATGCAACTAAACGACGAAATATTTAAGATGCGAGGAAGTTTATTGTCAGTAAAAACTTCTTTGGTTAAGCATTTGTCCATGGAATTTATTTTTAAGGAGAGAAAAATATGTTGCATGTGTTTTAAATAAGACATCTGTAAGAGTCATTATAGCATGACAATGCAGACTGTGTTGTCCAGGTCACTGTGACCTGTTGTGAAATAGGAATTCCTTATATTTTTATTGGTTTTCTTCTCACATATGAACTCTTTCAGTCTTCCTAACTGAAATTAGGAAAGTGACATTCCAGCTAAAAAAGTACCTTGTGGTAGCAGACATGGGGATTTGTCCCCTGATTCGCGGAAAACTTGCCGACCATCAACCCACATCAACTTCACGAGGGTTCCAACTGTCGAGATATTTTCAACATCTTATTTAATCAACAGACTGACATCACTATGAAGAAGAAATAATGGTATACATGTTAACAGTAGATTCTCTTTTTCCTATTCTCTCTTTCCTTGTTTCCATATCTTTTTATCTTAATCTTCTTCTTCTTTCACTTTGCCTTTCCCAAATCTACTTGTGACAATCTTCCTCTACCTCTCCCTGCTTTCATCCTCCTACTTCATATATCCTACCTCTACTCTCCCTATATTACTTACAATCAGGTTAAGTGGCAGAGAATGCTTAAGGCATTAACTTTCCCCGGATTACAAAACAATTGTACCTAATTAAAATTAATATTAATCTTTATTATTTTTTTATATTTTTTTGACATACTTCTAAGTTTTTTTTTTAAATTTATTGTTATTAATTCTTTGTTGATGATTGTTTTTGAAAAATAAAAAAAGTGTAAATAAACAAATAAAAATAAATTTTACCGAAAAGGTACAGTAAGCACGTCCCTAGGGCGCTAGGTATTGGCTTTTTGGGGGGGGGGGGGGGGCGCAAAAATATGGAAAAACAATATTGCCGTGGTTGTCTCTGCATGCATTTATTGCGCCACTGCCGAAAACCGACATCTGACCAAAATCACAGCCGCATCCGACGCAAATAAATAGGGACGCTTCTCTTCGTTGTGCCTTAGGGCGCTGACAGGGTGTGAAAGGGGCCTGCTTACAATCCTCTAATCCAGTGATTCTCAACGTGGGGGGCAATATGCTACAAAAGGTTGAGAACCACTGCTCTAATCTCTTCCCTTCTCCTCCGTCTTCAACTCTTCCTTGTTCTCACTGCAACATTTCCTTCTCTCATTACTTCCATTATTAACCCCACATCTTCTTTCCATGTCTTTCCTCTTCCAGATATTAGTATACCACCTTGTTGCTGGCTCTCTTTACTTTTTATTTACCTTTTATCCGTACTCTTCATGATTATAGTATCTACCTACTTCTTTTACTTTTACTATATCTATTACTAGCAGTTAACCCGTGCTTCGCCACGATCTAAAAGTGCACTTTTTGGGCTCTATCTATGGAACGGTTTGGACTTTTGCAAAATCCTTTCTTATTGCACGTATTCAGTATGCAAGGAATTTTGTGTCAAAATTTTAGCTTGCTAGGTATTATGGTTTGGGCTGTAGAGCGATGATCAGTCAGTGAGTCAGTGACTTTGACATTTATATATTAAGATTATGTAAGCTTTTATTTTACTGTTTATTAATTGTATTAATATTGTATTGTCTATTGTACCTATGTATAAAAGGCTTGACCGGTAATTATACGTCCGTTCTGAGGATTTAATATTATTCTGAACATTTTCCCAGGTATCTCGGTGGTCCTCTGGCCTTTTTTTGTCCCTTTTCTTCAAGAATGTCGTGCATTTAGTGAGCCGATTTTTTACGAGGTGAAATCTTTTTACAGAAAGGACGTCCTAGTTCAATGTACATCTTGCATGAATTGCATGAGACGCAAGTGTTTTGTTTGTCAACAAATTAAGTGCACAATACACTTGATGAAGTAAGACAAAATAGATACTAATACCTAATACTTAACACGTGTCTTGCATGAATAACCCCCCCCCCCCCTTTCTTCGGCTCCTCCTAACTTTATGATTTAATAAAAGTCAACTATCCGT
This sequence comes from Bactericera cockerelli, assembly GCA_024516035.1. Lineage (NCBI taxonomy): Eukaryota > Metazoa > Arthropoda > Insecta > Hemiptera > Triozidae > Bactericera > Bactericera cockerelli. The sequence goes on along the minus strand of CM044958.1, from coordinate 12,136,505 downwards.
AAATAAAAGTTAAAAACTCTTAAATCTATCTTTATTTTCCGTTTCTCTCTATGTCTTCTCTTCCTTCCTTCTCTCTTTATTTCTTTGTCTTCTGTCTTCACTCCCCTCCTTTCTTTCTTTCTTTCTCTCTCTCTCTCTCTCTCTCTCTCTCTCTCTCTCTCTCTCTGTCTCACTCTATTTTCTTTCCATCTCTCTCTTTTTTCTTTGTCTTTTCTCTTCTTTCTACTCTCTTTCTTTGTACCTTCCTCTGTCTTTTCATTTCTCTCTTTCTTCCTCTCTCTTTCTTCATCTCTCTTCTTCTTCCCATAATCAGGGATATCACCCACTCCCCACCCTCGCAACAGATGAATGCATGGTTCCACTCATGCACTAGTGCACTCCACACGTCAGTGCAATTATAATGAGCACTCATGTCTCAGTAGCCCACTGATACATTCACTAAACACCATTGCCAGACCACTAAATTTGCATAGCCATGTGTGAATTGGAAGAATTATGACACTGTAATAATAATAACACTCTTCAGTGGAAGGTAACCACCGGGCGAGGTTAACGCTCAAAGCATTTCCTACCACCTAACCCTCAGAGTTTTATTATAATGTGGTCACGAAATCAAATGAATGAGGAAAATTCGTGGGTGGGATTCGAACCAACGGATCCCTACGCTACCTGAATTAACAGACTAGCGCGTTAACCACATGACTACCAGTGGTTGCTCTTTCCTGGAGAAAAGAGGACGTGTCAAATAAAAAGATATATGGCAGGAAAGGATTCATGGAACAAATGCCGACCCCTAGTATAGGTTTGGGAAAACGCTAAGTCAAATAAAAAAATAAAAAGAACAAATAAAATATAAGCAGAAGAATTTCCAGGTACTAACTCTCAAAAAGAAAATGACTTGAAATGACTGTTTATAATAGTAATAATTTTCTCAAGTAGTAACTATGCTTAATTTGGTGAGTGGGGTCCATAATTATATTTTTTTCATCAAACAAACCATCAACTCCCTGATTAGGAAGCGATCAGCGCGAAAAGTTATGGAAATGAAAGAGAGAGAGAAAAAAAAGTACTCGTTTTACTGACAATAACGATTTCATAATTACTCCTCCAACTCGCCTTACAAATCCTTGCCGTACTTAAGAATCAAACCATCCTAAGTAGCTGGATCGATAAGGTGGCAGTAACTCATAACCTAAAAGTTGGTGGTTCGAGTCCAAAAACGGCAAAATATGAGAAAGACAGTAAAGTGAATATGAGTCATATTGTGATTAACGCAAAATTTGTGATAACTCCTTTACTGGAGACTCGAAGCACCGAGCTCCAGATTACGAGTCCGCCGCCTTATCGATTGAGCTACTGAGGTCTGCAGCACATACGTATCTATGCAAGGCACTAACTCACCTCCCGGGTTTTATGGTCCTTATTTATAGTAGGTTACTATCTTAACAGGAGTTATGTTGCATGGACTGAAATAAAAAGTGATATATGGTGATAATAACACAGGAAATGGTAGATAGAGAGAGAGAAATAGTAAGAGTAGTAAAAATTGGTAATAATAATATCGCCTTATTTATACTGCCCGATTAGGACTATTCAGTCCTATTATTCCAGCGGTAAGCCCAAGATGTATTATTACGTTGTAAAATCCCAAATGGGAGGAAAACTTGTCATGTCCCGGCTGGGTTTCGAATCCGCGACCTCTGGAATACCTGGATTCACACAGTGCCGCCTTTACCACTGAGCTACCGGGACAGACAATGGGGGAAATAAGAGTGGAAACAATGCAAAGTCTTCAACTTTTAATGGCAAAGAACTGCTTTTAATTTTCCCAAGTTTAGGAACAAGTGCAAACCTTCATAGGATTAAAGTTCTGTATAAAATTAGACGGATATCAAATTGATAGACACGTTCAACATAAGAATTGCTGTCTGTATATTATTTTCTTAATTTATTATTAAGAACACGGAATATAATTATTAGGAACTAGCTAAAACTTCTGAATTTGATTTTGAAAACTTATAATTTCGCCCTGAGTTGTTGTTATGTTTTCACAATTTTGGAGGCCACAAACTTTATGGGAGAGATGGGATTCTGAACAACACAAAAGTTTCATCACAACAAGATATGCTTCAGGAATGATTTTGACACACAAATTATATATTTTGTTTACTACGCCAATCCCCGCACTCTGTCACAGCAACTGTTCTTTTTCCATTCATGGCGGGTGTCCCTATAAACAGGGAGTAGACCAGCAGTCTGGCTGGGGGACTATAAACAGGGAGTAGACCAGCATTGGCTTGGTTCTGGGGACCCTTGTCAATTATTAGCCTCCTTGTAAAGACAGGAGTAGAAGGGCTGAGTCATTCCTCCACTGTCTGGCTACCATCGTTTACGATGACGCCACCCTATGATGATGATAAGATGTACCATTACGGAGTTATATTGGTCAGTGCGTCAGTCAGTCAGTGGATTTCGCTTCAGTTAATACGTCATATTTTAGATGTATTTTGAAGACGTTTAGGTTTTATCGCATTTTCGTCCTGTCCTATTAAATGAAATTCCCTAGGGCCTAGATAATTAAATTCTTATCATTTTAGATCTTCCTCCTCATCAAATTCGTTTCCTCTGCCCAATATTTACATTAAATCTTTTCTTTAATTTTTTTTATGAGTTTCTATAAGTTTCTACGAGACATTCTGAAACAAAATATAACAAATAAAATTGATTAACCCCTGGTTAAAACTTTCAAAAGTTTTGTGACGACTTTGGTTTCTTCAAAACTGCCTTGCACTACTTACCCCTAGATTCTTTCTGAGTTACGCACAACTTAAACAGGCTACAGATGATATTGCAAGGTAACCTGAATTCCAATATAACCACCATATGGCAGTTTGTTTTAATCAGTTATTAAGTAGTCCGTTCCAGAAACTCTTTTTACTGTCCAATCTCCGAATATTCCTTTCAAATTCGTTATCTGCATGGTTCGTTAATTTGAACGCAATAACGAATCAGAGTGCGCTGTGTGGTAGTTGAAATGAAGATTCGAGTTTTCGACAGTATAGAAAGTGTTTCTGGAGCGGTCTGCTATTACCCTCAGTTTTAAAGCAAAATCTTTTTTCTTCTTATCGACCTTATCGCCGTAGAAAGTGCTTTTCATTTTTGTAACATGCACAAAATTAGATATCTAATATCGTTCATCATAGCAATTTGCTAAAGATAAACCCTTACATCTATCTCTATGTCAGCAATACACCCTCTAAATTCTTAGCAGAAATTAAGAACCTAAATAGTTACTGTTCAACACTCCATTTCTATTTCTTTCTCTCTCCCTTTCATCTTACTCACTCGGAAAAGAATTGCCACCGGGGGAGTCGACACAGACGCTGACTCAAAGAATTTCATGCACCAAATGCTGTCAGCACGAATTAATGAGGGCATGATTATTAGGAGCGGGCTTGAATTAATGGCCAAAACGTCGAAGGAAAGGGGTCCAGTAGAATGACGTGGTTACAGTGACGGTTTGTAGACTACTGTTATTTGTAACTACATGTGTGGCGGTATGGCTAAACTGGGTGAATATACAGGGTGTTTAGAGAAGGGTCTTGTGACGGCCTGTAGACCACTGTTATTAGTTATTAGTGACTACATATGTGGTTTAACTATGTGAATATACAGGGGGTTTAGACAAGAGTCCAGTGACTGAGTTGGTACAATGTCGGACTCTAGAGGTTATTTGTTTGTGTGAATATACAGGGTGTAGATTGTAGACTACTGTTATTTGTGACTACATGTGTGGCTCAACTGTGTGAATATACAGGGTGTTTAAGACAGGGGTTCAGTTACTGAATTGGTACAATGACAGACTGTACAGGTTATTTGTGACTACATACATGTGTGGCAGTGTGGCTCAACTTTGTGAAAATACAGGGTGGTTAGAGAAGGGTCTTGTGATGGACTGTAGACTACTGTTATTAGTGACTCCAACAGATCGCAGAATTTAATAATATCAAGTATGGAGAGGAAATACATGTAGTTTGATAATCAGTTGATCACTGTTACAAGGATCAATTTTTTGAAAAATCCCGCTTTTACTTCGACCCTACTCAGACTGGATTCAGTTAATGTGAGTACCGAATTTGTACAGCTAAACAACGAGTGGGGGTTAAGAACGTGAAATGAATGAAGATATCTATATTTTGAACACAAAATACCGGTTTCAAATTAATGTTTCATAACTACCTACTCTTTAATAAAATTATAAAAGTAGTGCTTTATTTAGAGCGTCAGCGGAATACAAGTAGCCTCATTGTGGGCATTAAAATCACACTTAAACAGAGTACTTCTTAATGAGGAATTCATTTTCATAATAATATCGCCTTATTTATACTGCTCCACTAGGACTAATGAGTACCACATTATTCCCGCAGTAAGACGTTTCACATATTAAGTGGTCAAAATCTCAAGTGGGAGGATAACTCGTCATATCCCGTTTGGGATTCGAACCCTTAACCTATGGATTACGAGTCAGACACCTTGACGCCGACCCTGTATGTTCACGATAATCTCATGTAATAATTTGTTGAGCGCACTCATTGTTTGTTGAGCGAAATAAAATGGCAAGTATGTATTGCGAAGAATAACACAGCGGAACAATAATGGCATTGAATGAAAATAGAGTTGAGAGAGGAATTAAACAAAATGTGTCTATCACTCTAAATAGAAATAAAAAATATCAAAAATATACTTCTTCTTTTTATTATTAATACTTCAAGACTAGCTGCTTCATTCATATGTAGCCACCTAACCTAATTAATTATTACTTGACAGCCTGTTAAGTGTTTGCTGTTGTTGCATGGTTATTAAAATAAATAAATAATATTGACGCCAAAACTCTCATTTTTTGTTGTTGCAATTTTCGAGTTACCTACTGTTCTTCTCCGTTATTATTTTACTTTCCTTACCTTATAGAAATAGAAAGGAAAGGATGTAATGGAATCACCGATAGTCAGATTTTAGTGCCAAAACACGTTGTACATAAGATCTCCAGAGCTTAAATCCAAAGCCTAAAGCCATTATTGGTCCGAGAGTCGGTCTGTCTGTAAACAAAATATCTGAAGAGCTTAGGTATAGGTATAAGCTAGAGACTTGGACTTTGGCATGTATACCGTATACCTAATCTCGGGAACAGATGTTCTCCGTAGTATGTTCTTTTTCACAACTGTATCAAATTTATTTTTTATCAGATTTCAATGTAGACATTAAATTCGGACACACTCTACGTAAGTCCTAGAGAAAGGGAAAAAAAAACGATTTAGCGTAAAATATTATAGCACTTTAGAGGCGGGAACTATACCTGACGCACGACTACAGGTTTGTGAGTTTCCTGCGAAGGGAGGGTAAAACCCCGTCGTAAATGACCGTATAGTTGAACCATGACGTTAAACCCTAATAAAACAGATTTATTTACTATAGACCATAGTGTACAATCAAGTAGGCACGTAACTCTATGTGCATAGAAGACAAAACTACAAGTACTTATATTCTGTAGCATATTATTATATTTAACACTTTATTAATATGGACATTGGACATATATACAACACACATAATGACATTAATATAAGAAGAATTTAAAAGCGAAAAAATTGAAGAAAATTGTATAAATTGTTGTATACATATGTTCTAACTATTGGGTGGGGTTATTGCCTTAGGCAATCTCTTCCACGCAACACTTATCTCTTCCACCCAACCCTTACTACATAGCAACTACATACATCCATAGCAAACTCAAAGGAACTACTTTTCTGTAGTATAGGTATTCCAGCGTACTAAAAGCCATCAGGATTAAAAATATAAAATCCTTTCTGTTCCTGCTAAGCCCTGCTTTTCCTCTTAGGAAAGAAACTGCTCCTGATGAGAGTAAGCTTCATAGGTATTTCTGTTGGAGTAGGAGCGCTCTAGTACCTAGCTACCTACCCGTGCATAGGAGAGTGGCTTTCAAGTTCCTGCGAAGGGGTCTGGGGTGACGTACACCACAGCAGGGTAATCATCTTGCAACAGTTTTGCGAAACTTAATAAACAACCAATTCAATATCAACAAATCAAAAATCATTTTTTTACAAACCTAATTTTGGTGTATACATATAACAATATAGTTGAAAAACACCCCTTTATTATAATAGAAGATAGATAGAAGACAAACCTAATCTTAATCAAACACCTCGGCCGAGGTGTGAAGAACGACTATACAAAGAAAGAGACAGTTATTATTTTCAGACATAATATTTGATAACTTAAAATCTTACATACCAATCCTAAACAGAACAATAAAATCCATTTCCACTGATTTGACATGCAAGACCCGCCCATCAGCAACAAATAGAACCATCGTCTGAACCATCCTGGGCTTCTTCACTACCTTCACTTATGTAGAAACAAAACAGGACACCCCACAATCCTATACCTCATCAATCTAAGAGACAAAACAGTTTGATAGCTTGTACGATAAAAACGGAAAATCGTTAAAAACAAATTTCATACAAGCTTTTATTTGAGACACTACTAGGTTTTATATATATAAAAAACAGATTTTTACTACCCCTAAGTAGGTATTACAGACTCGTTAGAAAATACAGAATTTTACAACCTTCTATAGCTTATCAATAAAAAAAATCCTAAACATTGCAGACCCTTTTCGTAACCTATATTCGCTCCGAGGAGCAATAAAAAACTATTTACGAATAAGAAAAACATAAAAGGGAATCCCTCCTGCATGTTTCTTCCTTAAAATCGAAACAAAATAGAAAAATGGGTCACAACTGTTACGAGTTCCAAATGAACATCAACACGTCTGTCTGAGGTATCTATCTACTCGAGGGTTATGTTGTACACAGTGCGAAATGAAGTGCTGAAAATATTTGTGCTGTGTTCCTATAGAACAGGGCTGGGCAACCCGTGGCACGCGTGCCACTTTGTGGCACGCCGGACCATTTCGAGTGGCACGGCAAGAAATATCGGCTCAATGCATAAAATGTACATATTTTTTTTTTTTTTTAAGATAAAAATCGAAAAAACAAAACAAAAAAAATAGGATAGTACAATGACGGTGCTTTACAAATATGATGACGTATTAATGCATTGGGATAGTAATAAGAGGTGCGCGTGGCACGTACCTACTGAAAGTATACTTCGGTTAGTTCGGTTGTAGAGGTCTGATCAGGTATGTGCAATATTTTTGTTTTGAGTATTTTACTATTTTCAAAATGATGCAGTGTCTTTGTTTTTAGAAATTGTGACTTTTTTCATTTTAACTATCGTATTTGAAGTTTTAAGGAAAGACTGGACTGGTAAGTTATTAGAAGATGTTTTTAGGTAGGAATTTTTAATCTCTTTTCAACCCAGTTTATTAAATACCTATCGACTTGAAGTTGTAACACAGCGGTAGTACCTACTTACCGACATTTATTTTGGAGGGTGCCGGTTCAAATCCCAGCCAGCAAGACATGTTATCTTGAAAGCACATATTTAGAGTTTTTTTGTTGTTGATTTGTTTTGTTAGGTAAGGGCAGTAATCTTATGATTTTGTTTTATTTCTTTTTCTTCAGACTATGGCGCTTAGTAAACCGTCCAGTTCAAAAAGGAAGTATGAGGATGATATCTCGGTTAGAAATTTCAACAAGGAGTGGGAGGAGATATACCTATTTACCAATCATAACACTTCTAAACCAGCTTGTTTAATTTGTGGATTCTATGCTGTACCTAAAAAATACAACATAGAGAGGCATTTCACAACAAATCATTCTAGTTTTAATGCAAGATATCCCCTTGGTTCTAGTATTCGTTCCGATTTTATAAGAAGCAAGAAAAATGAACTTTCAGGACAGCAGAAGTTGTTTTCAAATAAGAGTCAAGAATTAACAGAATTGGTGAGGACTTCATATGAAATATCACTCGTATTGGCAAAGAATAAGAAACCGTATTCGGATGGAGAAACTGTTATCAAACCTTGTCTGCAGATATTTTCCAAACACTGTGGGGATGGTGGTAAACTAAGTAAAATTGTGCAAGACATATCCCTGTCCAGAAATACTGTCACTAGAAGAATTGACGATATGGCTGAAAATGTACAAGAGCAAATCATTTCTGGAATACAGAGCTGTAAGTACTTCTCGTTGGCTCTCGATGAAAGCTGTGACATGACTGACAGTGCACAGTTGAGTATTTTTGTGCGATACATAAATGACCAGTTCCAAGTGACAGAAGAATTACTCGGTTTGCGACAATTGATAAAGACAAGAGGAGAAGATTTATTTGAAGAGATCAAATCGGTTGTTGAGAAAAACAATCTAGACTGGAGTAAGCTGAATAGCATTTGCACTGATGGCGCGCCTGCCATGACTGGAAAAAATAATGGTTGTGTCGCTCTGATTGAAAAGTTTCTTGGTAGAAAACTTGCCAAGTACCACTGTATTATTCATAGACAACACCTGTGTGCAAAAGATCTAGGTATGCTTTCAGTTCTCGGCATAGTGGTCCGCTGTATAAATAAAATTCGTGCTCGTGCACTGAATAGACGCGAGTTTAGAAATTTATTTTCCGATGAAGTTCAAGAAGAGGGTGAATTACTTCTCCAGTGTACTGTTCGTTGGCTATCAAATGGGAAGGCGCTTGAAAGATTTTGGTCCCTGAAGTCATGTGTGCTTGAGTTCTTGGAAAGTATTGATGAGTTACCAGCAGAACGAGAATCTTTGATAAATGAGAGTTGGCTTTTTGATTTGGCATTTTTAACCGATATCATGGGACATTTGAATAATTTGAATCTCACTCTGCAAGGGAAAAATATGATGTTCAACTCTCTGCACGGATCAGTGAAAGGTTTTATGAAAAAACTGCAGCTTTTTGAACGCCATTTGAATCAAAACAAGTTGATTCATTTCACTCGAATGCAAGAGCTTGTTGAATCTTCTGACACTGTGCCAAACTTCAAAAAGTTTAGTGATCTAATAGTCACCTTGCAAAATTCATTCCAAGAGCGGTTTGATGATCTGGAAAATGATACCAAAAATCTTGAAATATTCACGAATCCTTTCGCTATTCCGATTGAGGATATTGAAACATATTCACCTAATATTCAGTTGGAAATAATAGAAATTCAAAATAACACCGGACTCAAGAATAAATATACAGATGTGACTGCAAACCCAAACAATCCCAATTACATTGACTTTTGGAAATTCGTTTCCAAAACAGACTTCCCCCATCTCTACGAGTTAGCACTCCAATACACATGTAGGTTTGGCTCAACTTACGTATGTGAGCAAGCCTTTTCTATAATGAAAATAATAAAAAATAAATACCGCTCATCACTAACTGACGACCACTTGAGAAGGTTGATTTTGCTTGCGACGTCGCAAATTAATCCCAACTTAGAAGACCTTGTTAAGAAAGTACAACATCAAAAATCACATTAATAAATCATTCATATTGGCTTCATTTTTTTTTTTTTAAATAAGAAGATGAGTGTTTTACAACCACTTTCTTTAACGTCAGCATTGTTCTGAAATATCCAAAAATTAAATGTTTTTACATGTTCTCTTTCTTTTAATGTTCATTTTTTTCTAAAAAATTAACCTATTTTTTGCTGAATAAATAAATTTCATGTTTCATTCCTTACAATATAAAATGACTGATATTCTTTTCTATATCATTCTTACTATAGGTACTCGTAACAATTAAAATACCTACTCATTAAAAAAAAAATGCTGTGGCACGCCGGCCATTTTGGATTTTGAAAATGGCACGCTGCTCAAAAAGGTTGCCCAGCCCTGCTATAGAACAAATGACGTCTACTTAGATTTGTACTTTTCAAGATTTATTTATAGACCTTTATTGGCTCCTGACTTACCTGGTAAGCTGCACCTGGATCCGCCGAAGATGGTAACTAAATATTAAAATATATTAAAACAGAGGAAATTCAATTTCAACTTCCACGCGAACATGATTCTTCAATCATAGAGGTACTTTCACTTTTGTGGGAGAAATTAATAAAAAAAATTGACTAAAAAACTAAACAAATCGTGTACGGTCCTCACTTCGACAAACTCTCCAAGCGGGCCCGAATTACCTTGCTGAGTGGAGGTTTTTCGAATTATAACTTATCGAGAGCAGAGCGAGATTTTCTTCTTGTATTTTTCATTTGAAAATCCGCACACACAGAAGACATGCGTGCTCTGATCCCTGGCCGTCACCATGGCAACAGAGAAGAGAAATACCACACCAGCCTCTCCTGACCTTTCACAAACCCATCATCTGGAAACTTCATGGGGGGGGGGGAGGTGAGAATTACTTCTACTTTATCCCACTTCACAGCTCACACCTAGGTGAAGGTGCACTCACTTACCTGCCGGTAATAGGGCTTACTCCACTTCCTCTGATGGTAGCTACTTAGCTGTCATTATACTGATAGCAACTACTTACGTGTCATTATAGTGATAGCACCTACTTACTTGTCATTGTAGTCATGGTATAGAATGTATAGATACTTACCTGTCATTGTCACTACAGCAACTACTTACCTGTCATTGTAGTGATAGCACCTACTTACCTGTCATTGTAGTGATAGCACCTACTTACCTGTCATTGTAGTGATGGTATAGATACTTACTTGTCATTGTAGTAATGGACGCGATGGTGTCAGTAGCTACTTACCTGCCGATGATAAGATATTGGGATATTGAAAATACGGAAAAACCCTACAATTCTGCGCTACCCACTAAAAAATGTGATATAATAACACAAAGAGCACAGTCATTTCTATAACAAAAAATATTTATGGAAGCCTAGACAACTAATATCTGATGTGAGGGAACTTTCAATTTTAGAGCTTTGTTATCTAGAATTAGCCCTCTGTTGAAAATTTTGACCTCGGTTTCGTTTCAACTGCTTCCTAATTAAATAAACTAGATTCGTTCCACTATTTTTGGTCAGTGAAACCACAATACGCAAAAGTAATTAGCCTATTCTGTAGGAACTATGGGCCTTGTCAAAATTACATGGTTATCCATCAAGATCTATGTTTATGACATGGTAATATTGTATCAGCAAAAATTACACTTCGTGTGGAAAAAAGAGAGAACGCGGACGGTTCCTAAAAAGAAGTGATATGAGTAATAGCCTAAATTGGCTCTTCTTTTATTGCTGGAAAATGAATAAGCTTGTAAAACTCTTGTCATAAACATTATAAAAAGAAATAAAATTTAATGCACACCCTTCTTCATTGTACAAGTGACAATTTACTCAGGCTCACTCTGGTACAGTGCGAGTTTCTCGAGACAAACTATCCTAATAGGTGGAGTGGTGTATAATTATCATGGTCACTGGGGAAATAGTCCCTCCCGATCTCCTGATTTTAGAGTCAAAATTTTCACTTATAGAAGACGACATACAGATTAATTGAGCTATTTTTAAGGTTAAAATTATCACATTACATTTTATTTCCGAGAAATTTCTGATATTAGAAATTGGAAGTATTTTTATTTTCCTTATCCTATAATAAGGAAAGTATTTTTTTTTTTTTTAAGCTTTATTAGGAGGACAAAGTGCAGGTAACAGTATAAAATTAAGAAAAAAAGAAGAAGAAGAAAAAAAAACTAACAAATGACAAAATAAATAAGTAAAAAAAAAAAAAAAAAACAATAATGTCCTACCTAAAGGGCGGGGTAATTGCCTGTGGATATCTCTTCCACCCAACCCTTTTGGGCTTTAAGAAACACGATATACCATTCCATTTAAGGTTTTTAAGTTAGTCTGTGCCCAGCCTGACTGGGGCGGTGTGCTGTAGGCAATATTTTTGTTGGTGCAAAAACTAAATTCCTCAAAAAATAAAGGGATACCGTTTTTTGCGTTTCTTTTACGTTCCTCATTATTTCCTATAATAAGGAAAGTATTGTATTCGTCAAAAATTTGACCTACCTAGTTTTTCACATTTCTGGGCGAATCATAAACTCAGGATAGGTACCAAAAAAGTTATTTTCGGCCATTGGTTCGTGCGTCTGTCTGTCAGTGTCTCAAGAACGGTAAGGGTTAGAGACTTGAAATTTGGTATGAAAGTTGATATTATAATCCGGACAAAACACAAAACTTTTCGGCCAGCGTCGATGGCGCGTTGAATGCACCGGTTCTCTTTTAGGATCTCCGAAGTTAAGCAACGTCCAGTGAGGTGAAGACTTCGTGATGCTGGCCTTCCGGTCCAACCCAGGCTCGGTGAGGTCAATGTGGGAAGCAGGTTTGTATGTTTCCTGCGAATGAGAGGGCAAATAATACCAAGATATAGGCTAGAATAGCCGTCTTCAGTTAAAAGAACTTGGTGCTCAATCAATAAAAATAAATACTAATACTACAAAACTTTTGGTTGAAAAATTGGCAGCATGGTCCACTTCTTTGAATAAGTTAAAGATACAAAAAAAAAGAACAACATTTTCTTAGAATAAAAAAATAGTAACGGTTTACTCCGATCATTTTTTTAATATCTTTAACTTTTTGGAACCCGACCAAATTTACCGGTATTATGGAAGGTCCCGCTTGGACTAACTTTTTTATAATTCATTTTAGATGGGGGTTGTGACATCAATGATTTTGAAGAGCTGATTAAAAATGTGGCATTGATTTTCAGCTAACTGTTACCGGTGAGTCACCAGTGGCGGAATTTGACTTCTTTCGAGTGAACGAGAAAGTCGTGTGGTATCACACCAGCTTATTTATATTTTGTGAATATTAAAAAAATGACAGCATGGCTATCTCTATTAATACCTACTTATTATATCAACATGAATTCTACAGTGAAAAGAGTTTTATAACGTAACTAATTATCTATGTAAACTTTTTGTATCATGATTGTTTACGCCACTTATAGAAACCTCCTGGGATTATTACTTCCTCAATTTGGGGTTTCATTTTCTCCGTTCACACTTTGTATCGATTAATCGATTACAAAGATTATCGTTAATTCATGTTTCTAACCTAGGATTTTTTTTTCTTTCTTCTCTCGACCACCGTCCCTCGAGGTTCACTTTCTAGCTTTTCCCCAGCATTGTATCAAATTTAATAAACCAATAAATCTTAACCCATTTTTAATTGTGCTATTTTGTTCTTTTTATTTCAAACACCTATACAGTCCACTTTTCGATTGCAAACCGAACATTTTTTGGTCCTTCGGGCCGGATGATCCAGTTTCGTTTCGTAGTACCTACATAATCAATCAACCAAGACGTTCGCTTCGGGGATAGGAATAGCAACATGGAGAACAAGCTGAAGGTGATGCAGGCGAGGAAGGAGCAAATATTTGCACATGCAACAGCCACTTTCAACCTCTCGAAAAAATTGACCACAACTCAAGAAGGGAGCGCCTTCCTGAAGAAGGCTCAGTGTATGGACGCCTATAGAACTGAATTCCTACAGTTGGGAACGGACATAAATCTAGCAGAGCTAGAATTAAATCCACTTTACAAGATAGACTTGAATTACATTGAGGCCTTTGACGATATGTATGGAGTGATCAAATACTACATGGCCAAGCTGGCAAAAGACGGTCAATCTACCTCGACAACAACCATCAATGTGTCTGGAACTCCACCATCAGACAGTAAAATAAAATTACAGCCCCTACAGTTACCGGCGTTCAATGGGAATCTGGAAGACTGGCCCATGTTCTACTCTCTCTTCAAGGTCAATGTGGATGACAGAACTGACATACCAACCAGTCACAAGCTTCAATATTTAGTCTCTAAACTCGAAGGCAAGGCACTACAATCCTGTTCCGGGATACCACTCACAGAGGAGAACTATGCAGTAATCTTGGGAAACCTCATCAAACGGTATGAAGACAAACGGGGAATAGCCAGTCACTACATGGATACCATCTGTAGTTTCAAGACCATGAAGGTCGAATCCAGTGAGCAACTTGAATTCTTTGTCGATGGATTTGGTGCTGCAGTCGCTGCTTTGAGTGCTCTGAAACTTGACAACCTCACAGAGTTCATCCTGTTCTTCATTGGAAACTCCAAGCTGGATGAGTCAACCAGGAGAGCATTTGAGGCCACCATCAAAGACAATCAAATCCCTACCATCAAACAACTCCTAGATTTCACACAAAGTCAATCCAAACTGCTGTCTCGGATAGTTCCCGTTCCTGTCAAATCAGATTGCCGGTCCTGGAAGCCTAGATATGGCTCATACATTAAGCATGGTGTAAGTAAAAATAGTAGTCATAATTTTCTTGCATTTTCTAAACCTTGTAATATATGTAAAAGGGAGAGCCACCCTCTATTTAAATGTGAGGAATTCTTGAAAATGTCAGCAGAAAATAGATTTGTAGTAGTAAAACAACATTCACTCTGCATTAATTGTTTGAAAGAAAATCACAGAGTTGTAGATTGTAATTCTAGAAATGTTTGTAACAAGTGTAAGCTTAAACATCACACTTTATTACATTTTTCTTCCACAAAACCAGACAATTTCTCTGATAGTAGTAGGCTGCACGGCTAATGTGCACAGTCATCCAGTTGTAGTAGTTCTAATCAAATTAATAATTGTAGTAGTAATAATCAAACCAATGATGCACAGCCTACCAAGTTTGCAGGCTGCTCTCAAGCATTTTGTAGTAGTAGTAGTATCAAAACAACAGTTTTACTTGGCACAGTAAAAATAAATATTTTTGATAAAACGGGTATACCCCATGAAATGAGATTTTTGCTAGATAATGGATCTATGTCAAACATTATTACCAAACAAGCTTTAGAGCTTTTAAAATTACCATTAAGCCCCACCAACACTAATCTGAGAGGTTTAGGGTCAACCCACAGCCTTGTACATGGTCAAAGCCAGTTGCCAGTTCACCTTTGCTTCCGTAGTGGATAATAGATCCAAATTTACCATCCAAGCGCTTGTAGTGGACAAAGTTGTGGAGAAATTACCTGTTGAACCAATTGACATTACCCAATTACAATATCTTTCCAATATTACACTTTCAGATTGTAGTTTCCTGAATCCAGGTCCAATTGATGGCATTCTTGGTTCATCTGTCTACCCCTATATTCTGTTGGGAAATAAAGTCTCAGGAAGTGAGACTCAACCTGTGGCAGTCAACACTGTTCTTGGCTATGTTGTCATGGGGAACGCACCAACTCATCAGTCTGGTAGTAGTTCAAATCCTCTTTGCATGTTTCAAAGTTCAGTTTTAGACAATAAACTTGAAAAATTCTGGGAACTTGAATCAATTCCTTTAATTAAAAATATCAATTTAAGTCCTGAAGAAAAGTCATGTGAAGAAATTTTCATCAATAAAGTTTGTAGAGATAATCAAGGCATATATCATGTTCCACTTCCGTTCAAGGAAGATCCTGCTCAGCTGGGGGACTCATATTCAATTGCTTTAAAACGATTTTCTCATCTTGAAAGAAAATTAAATTTTAATCCAGAACTCAGAGAGGGTTATAGTAAGGCAATTTCCGATCTTATTGAAAATAATTTTATGGTCAAGAGCCCTGACCAGTCTCCTAGTAATGGGTTTTATACAGAGTGTCCACTTTTAATGTGCGCCATAGGAAAAATACATGTAAAAACAGTTTTTCTTGTCTCAAAAGTCGCCATTAAGTATTTTAATTAAACCAAATATGTTAACTCATGTATTTTTATCTGAAGAATCCACTGGTGGTAATTTCATACACCTGGGACTTACAGTTAAAAAGTTAAGGGTTCGAAATCCGAGAAATGTGTTATGTTTGAAACTCAACATTTTTGTACAATTGGATACTCTATTTTATGTATTTTTTCACGAGAAATTGATTGGTAATATTTTCAATTACCTG
The DNA here is from genome assembly GCA_024516035.1 of Bactericera cockerelli. Classification (NCBI taxonomy): domain Eukaryota; kingdom Metazoa; phylum Arthropoda; class Insecta; order Hemiptera; family Triozidae; genus Bactericera; species Bactericera cockerelli. Next base: position 12,120,642 of record CM044958.1, on the reverse strand, counting down.
GGGTTTACAGTTAAAAAGTTCTGGGTTCGAAACCGAGTAACTGCGTTATATTTGAAACTCAATATTTTCGTACACCTGGATACCTACCTGGTTTCTGGTTTTACTAACTGTGATACCCTATTTTAGCATTCTTTAACGTTATTTGTGTATTTTTTCAATAGAAATGACGATTTCTGCTTCTTTTGTCCGAAGAAGACCTACTGAAAAAAGGCGTGTTTTAAACTTGAATTCATGACTTTGTTAAAAAAGGACAACTGATAATCAGTTTATGGGTAGGTACTTACTGATATTGAAGTTAGATTCGATTTTCAGACGAATCTAGTTTAAATCTGACACACGCTCCCAATTTTCAAAACTCACGGATGTGGGCCAAAGAAAATCCTCTACTCTTGGTACAGCCTCATACTCAGTACCCACAAAAAGTAATCGTCTGGGCAGGAATAGTAGGACAACACATTATTGGTCCAATATTCTACAATGAAAGTCTAACTTCAGAACTCTTCCTCGACCTTCATGAAATAGGTCCATTAATCACAAATGTTGTTGGTAAAAGAGAATTTTTTTTCAAATGGACGGTTGTCCAGCCCACAACTCAAGATTAGTCAAAGAGTTTTTACAAGCAGCATTTCCAGGAAGGGTGATAGCTCACAATGGTGATATTGATTGGGCAGCAAGATCACCCGATCTATCCCCCAATGACTTTTTTCTTTGGGGTTACCTAAAATCAATACTTTATCACGAAGGTAAAACATACCCCAATGTAGAGGCATTGAAAGATGCCATCACCCAAGCATGCAACAACATAACAGCACGTCAATTGGCAAATGTTCGCAATGAATTTTACGACAGATTGGGATATTGTGTTGCTGCTGATGGAGATATCTTTGAAAATCGAATCTAACTTCAATATTAGTAAGTACCTACCCATAAACTGATTATCAGTTGTTCTTTTTTACAAAGTCATGAATTCAAGTTTAAAACACGCCTTTTTTCAGTAGGTCTTCTTCGGACAAAGGAAGCAGAAATCGTTATTTCCATTGAAAAAATACACAAATAAAGTTAAATAATGCTAAAATAGGGTATAACAGTTGGTAAAACCAGAAACCAGGTAGGTATCCAGGTGTACGAAAATATTGAGTTTCAAACATAACGCAATTACTCGGTTTCGAACCCAGAACTTTTTAACTGTAAACCCCAGGTAATTGAAAGTATTACCAATCAATTTTTCGTGAAAAAATACATAAAATAGAGTATCCAATTGTACAAAAATATTGAGTTTCAAACATAACACATTTCTCGGATTTCGAACCCTTAACTTTTTAACTGTAAGTCCCAGGTGTATGAAATTACCATCAGTGGATTCTTCAGATAAAAATACATGAGTTAACATATTTGGTTTAATTAAAATACTTAATGGCGACTTTTGAGACAAGAAAAACTGTTTTTACATGTATTTTTCCTATGGCGCACATTAAAAGTGGACACTCTGTATACCCCATCATCTCGTAACAAAGGCTGACAGTCCCTCATCCAAATTGAGGATAGTGTACGATGCTAGTTGCAAATCTTCATCGGGAAAATCTTTAAATGAAATACTTTATGCTGGACCCAAGCTTCATTCTGATCTTTTTTCAATTTTGCTAAATTTTCGTTTATTTCCATTTGCGCTGAACGGAGACATTACAAAAATGTTTCTTCAGATAAGACTTCTTCCAGAATATTTTAAATATCAACGCATTCTTTGGAGGTTCTCACCAGAAGATCCTATTGTTATTTTTGAACTCCAAGTGGTCATTTTTGGGACCAAGGTCTCTCCTTATTTGGCACAGCGCACTGTCCAACAATTAATTCAAGATGAAACTGATAAATTTCCTCTTGCGTGTAAACACATTTCCAAATCTCTTTTCATGGATGATTGTGTAACAAGTTTCCCTTCTGAGAAGGAAGCCATCCAGTTTTATAAGGAAGTAACCAAATTATTTGCTTCAGGTGGATTTAGGTTTACAAAATGGTCTTCCAACTCTCAGAATATATTAGATAATATTCCACCCTCAGACAGACTTCTTGAAATTGTATCATGGTCTTCTGATGATTTTGTTCATAAAATTTTGGGTATGCATTGGAACACCTCTGCTGATTGTTTTTTCTTTAAAGCTGATCATAAGGTTGAACCTTGCACCAAAAGAAGTATGCTTTCATATATATTATCAATTTATGATCCCTTAGGATTAATAGCACCGGTGGTATTGTTGGCCAAACTCCTCATCAGAGAGTTATGGACCCTAAAGATTGATTGGGATGAAATCCCACCTGAGAATATTATCAGTAAATGGTCATTATTTTGTAGTCAACTAGAATCACTTGGTAATCTTAAAATCCCTAGACATATAAATGTTTTTTCGGATTGTACATTTCAACTTGTTGGGTTTTCAGATGCAAGCCAACATGCATATGGTGCAGTGGTATATAGTCGAACTATATCATCAGATGGGGATGTTAAAATAAGTTTAATTTGTGCAAAATCCAAGGTTGCTCCTCTTAAGATTGAGAGCATACCTAGATTAGAATTGTGTGCACTCCTTTTGTTATCTGAATTAATAAACTTTGTAATATTTACCTACTCGGAGAAATTCCCAATAAGTAAAATATTTTGTTTCACTGATTCTACAGTGGCCCTGTGTTGGGCTCACTCATCTCCGCATTTATACCAAGTTTTCGTAGCGAATAGAATAAGTAAGATTCAACAAAAAATTGATGTTACAAATCTTTATCATGTCAGTGGAACAGATAACCCAGCAGATATACTGTCTCGGGGGTCACTCCCTGAGCAACTTATCTCTTCGGACTTGTATTGGTCAGGCCCATCTTGGTTAAGTAAATCAGAAGATAATTGGTGTATTCGTCATCATACTGACTTTACTAATAAAATTGAAATTCCAGAGGTCAAAGTGAGTGTCACAATGGTAGGTGTGGAAAATGAAAACCATGCTTGGCTAGAAATGTTTTCAAGATTTTCCTCTTGGTTGAAACTTCTGCGTTCTATGGCTTATATTTTAAAATTTTGTAGAATCCTCCCTTTAGGTAAAACTGTACTGGCTGAAGACTTAAACATTGCAGAAAATTTTATTATTAAAATAATTCAAGCTTACTCTTTTCAGGATGACATCAATAAAATTAAGAAGAATGTAATTTGTAGTAACTTTTTGAGAAAACTCTGTCCTTTTCTTGACAATAAGGGTATTTTACGTGTTGGTGGGCGAATAACAAATTCAAATCTATCTTACCAACAACAGCACCCTATATTATTACCGGCTAAAGAACACATTGTATCATTGATTATTGATTATTTACATGTAAAAAACTTCCATACTGGCCCTCATCTATTGATGTCCTTATTAAGACAGAAATTTTGGGTAGTTGGTGCCAGAAATTTAGTACGTAAGAGGTTTCAGTCATGTAATATTTGTTTTAAATTTGCCCCTAAATTCTCTTACCCTAAAATGGGGGATCTTCCTAGCTTTAGAGTTATAGAATCAAAACCTTTTTTGAATACAGCTTGTGATTATTTAGGTCCAATCCATATCACCCTAGGGCATCGTAGAGGACAAAGGTCTCAGAAAGCATATATTTGCTTATTTATTTGTTTAGCAACCAAGGCTTTACATTTAGAGGTTGCATCAGACCTCTCCACTCATACTTTTCTAAATGCTTTCAAAAGGTTCCTATCTTGACGTGGTCCAGTTAAAACCATGCTTAGTGATAATGGTACAAATTTTGTAGGAGCTAAAAATCACTTAGATGAAGTGTACACTCTGTTAGAGTCTAAAGATTTCAAGGAAGGTTTCACTAGAGAGTTGGCTGAGAGCCGCATTGAGTGGAATTTCAATCCACCAGCTAGTCCACACTTTGGTGGAATTTTTGAAAGCAATGTAAAATCTTTTAAAAATCATTTTTTAAAGACTGTTGGTAGTCAATTGCTCAGTTATGAGGAACTTGCAACGTTAACAACTCAAATTGAGAGTCTGTTAAATTCAAGGCCCCTCTGTAAATTAAATTCAGATCCTGAAGACTGTGATGTATTAACACCGAACCATTTTTTAAAATTAACACCCTTAACTTGTATCCCAGCAATTGATGTAACTGACCAAAATATTAATCGCATTTCTCGTTTTCAATTGATTGACCACATGATGACTTCCTTTTGGAAGCGATGGTCCTCCGAGTATTTGTCTCAGCTACAAATACGAGAAAAATGGCATTCCTCAACTTGTTCGATACAAACAGGGTTGGTTGTATTGGTGCGTCAGGCAAACGCAGCTCCCTTAAATTGGCCTGTGGGGGTTGTAACAAAAGTTTTTCCTGGTAAGGATGGTATAGTCCGTGTGGCCATGGTTAAGACACCCAGAGGAGAGTTTAAGAGAGCTGTATCTAATTTATGTCCATTACCATCTCAGTAATATATTATTATTCTTTTAACATGTTTAGATCTCTTTTTGAACTCCATATTTAGTACCTAAGAAGTTTATGGGATCATAATCAATTTTTTTTTGTCTCTTTATTGATATACTAAAGGTAGGAGATATGTACTTGAATTGGGGGAATATATTGAATTTTCACACTTTGTCTTTGTATTACCTAAATTTTAAGTATATTTGATCTTGCCTTGTATTATTTGTTTTCTTCTATTCTCATTTAACATTAATTAAAGAGCTTGTTTATAATTCCTCTGATATATTAATTAGTTAAATATTGAAATCATTTATTTCTTACAAATAATTTATTTTGTTGTTATAAGGAGCTGGTTTTTAAATTCTCCTTAAACAATTTTTATTTTTTCCTATAAATTTTTATCAAATGAACCCTTAGTTTCTCCAGGAGCAATCTATCTTTGTCAAATTAACCCTTTATGAGTCATGATTGACAAAATTTAGATTAACCCTTTTTTGTTGAAGGATACTTACCCTTCAAAGCTGGGGGAATGTTTACGCCACTTATAGAAACCTCCTGGGATTATTACTTCCTCAATTTGGGGTTTCATTTTCTCCGTTCACACTTTGTATCGATTAATCGATTACAAAGATTATCGTTAATTCATGTTTCTAACCTAGGATTTTTTTTTCTTTCTTCTCTCGACCACCGTCCCTCGAGGTTCACTTTCTAGCTTTTCCCCAGCATTGTATCAAATTTAATAAACCAATAAATCTTAACCCATTTTTAATTGTGCTATTTTGTTCTTTTTATTTCAAACACCTATACAGTCCACTTTTCGATTGCAAACCGAACAGCCTGACTGGGGCGGTGTGCTGTAGGCAATATTTTTGTTGGTGCAAAAACTAAATTCCTCAAAAAATAAAGGGATACCGTTTTTTGCGTTTCTTTTACGTTCCTCATTATTTCCTATAATAAGGAAAGTATTGTATTCGTCAAAAATTTGACCTACCTAGTTTTTCACATTTCTGGGCGAATCATAAACTCAGGATAGGTACCAAAAAAGTTATTTTCGGCCATTGGTTCGTGCGTCTGTCTGTCAGTGTCTCAAGAACGGTAAGGGTTAGAGACTTGAAATTTGGTATGAAAGTTGATATTATAATCCGGACAAAACACAAAACTTTTCGGCCAGCGTCGATGGCGCGTTGAATGCACCGGTTCTCTTTTAGGATCTCCGAAGTTAAGCAACGTCCAGTGAGGTGAAGACTTCGTGATGCTGGCCTTCCGGTCCAACCCAGGCTCGGTGAGGTCAATGTGGGAAGCAGGTTTGTATGTTTCCTGCGAATGAGAGGGCAAATAATACCAAGATATAGGCTAGAATAGCCGTCTTCAGTTAAAAGAACTTGGTGCTCAATCAATAAAAATAAATACTAATACTACAAAACTTTTGGTTGAAAAATTGGCAGCATGGTCCACTTCTTTGAATAAGTTAAAGATACAAAAAAAAAGAACAACATTTTCTTAGAATAAAAAAATAGTAACGGTTTACTCCGATCATTTTTTTAATATCTTTAACTTTTTGGAACCCGACCAAATTTACCGGTATTATGGAAGGTCCCGCTTGGACTAACTTTTTTATAATTCATTTTAGATGGGGGTTGTGACATCAATGATTTTGAAGAGCTGATTAAAAATGTGGCATTGATTTTCAGCTAACTGTTACCGGTGAGTCACCAGTGGCGGAATTTGACTTCTTTCGAGTGAACGAGAAAGTCGTGTGGTATCACACCAGCTTATTTATATTTTGTGAATATTAAAAAAATGACAGCATGGCTATCTCTATTAATACCTACTTATTATATCAACATGAATTCTACAGTGAAAAGAGTTTTTGAGTCACCAGTGGCGGAATTTGACTTCTTTCGCGTGAACGAGAAAGTCGTGTGGTATCACACCAGCTTATTTATATTTTGTGAATATTAAAAAAATGACAGCATGGCTATCTCTATTAATACCTACTTATTATATCAACATGAATTCTACAGTGAAAAGAGTTTTATAACGTAACTAATTATCTATGTAAACTTTTTGTATCATGATGTTTCAAATACTCTCATGGGATAAAGTTAAATAAAATAAATTATTTTTGTTGTCAATATATTGATAATGTAATTAGTCTTTTATTTTTCAGGAAAACATAGGTCTATAATATGAGATAGTATAAATTTAAATAATATTTGATATAATAATACCTACATGGTATAAAATAAATAAATTTAGTTGATATATTCTATAAAAAATCTGTTGGCTTGTAAATAATAAAATATTTAATAAACTCAATAAATAAATTTTATTAGATTAATAAATAGTAGGTATATGGATTAAAAATATCACTTTGTGAAGGCAAACAATAAGAGTCTAGGTGAAGGCCAAAATTCCAGCAAATTCTTGCCGAAACAAATACTGGAAGTCCTGGAACCCAGAAATTATGGCTTAACAACTGCTTAGAATTTTATTACAGCTGTATCTAACTCGTAAGCTTGAGGCAGATTAGCCAGCGTCAAATTTTAGGGGAGTTGAATTTGTTACACAAGTCAGTCTTTTTCTTCTCTCTTCTTTTGTGAATTTGGAAACTCTGTAAACAATGCTTTTCCTCATACCTCATCAGGAAAAATCAGAAGTTACTTTACTTGCACGAGAAATGACCTGAATAGGCGAACTTTGTAAATGATTTGAAAAGTGTTGAGTGTTTGAATGAAATCCTAAAAAATCCAAAATTGTAAATTTAAACTCCAAGGGCGGAATTAATAGACGTTTTTGTAATACCTCTGTGGCGCTAAGTCACGGATTGCGTACTGTGTAAGATAGGGAAAACCGACACTTACCAACGACTTAAGTTATTGATGTTGTCTATTAATTCCGCCCTAAAACACGTTAAGACCCTATAATCGTTTCTCAGTGAGACTCGGGTAGTTAGTTAAATTTAATTATATTGATTGAAACAAACAAACAAACAAAACCGACCTTTTCTTTTTGGTCAGTGGTCAATCCGGAACATGCCAAAAGCATTCGAATGTCAACAGCAGATGACAAGCATATCAATATACCAGCACAGCAAAAACTAATTACAATTTCATATTTGCCGTTCGTACGTACTTGACACAAGTACGTACGAACCTTGATGCAAGTACCTGGAAATATGTGATGACTTGACACAAGCATAAAAAATGAAATGCAAATTGAAAGTCCAAGAGAGGAAATGAGAAATTTGAAAGAGAAGAGTAAAACAAAGTGAATGTAAATAGAAAATGGACATCAGAGGAGAGGGGAGGACTAAATGAGATACGGGAGGACGCAGCAACATATGTTAAGTGGAACATATCCATTAGTAAGCATGCACTCACGTGGAATGGAACAGTTTGTCCTGTTTGTTTTTTAGAAAATCACCAGAGATATATGAAGTCACTACAGGCGGAATTCATGAACCTAACTTGAGAAAATAAAAATCTCAAGGCCAAGTTTTTTTTCTCTTGCTTAAATACTTTGCGTCTCTCTAACAATCTCTAACATGTATACCTAAGCCATTCGGGTGTTTTACACTCGAAGTAAAAGTCATAAACCTAAATAAAATTCGGCCAGACTGGGTGGGGCCGGGAAAAGTTATCACGGCTCAAATTTGAATGGTCACTCACGATGTCTTCACCCCGCTGGACGTGGCTTGACTTCAGTAATCGGACGAGAATTACTGTATTCAAAGTGCCTACGACGCGAACTAAGGCCGGTATATGTATAAAGTATACATTTTGGGTGCTTAAAAGAAAGTTATTATCATTAATGAGACATTCTTATCTCTTTCTTTGTATTGGCGTTCTTCACATTTCGGCCATTAATGATTTTATAGCATGATTTACGAATTCAATATTTCTAAATGAATAAGACACTGTCAAAAAAGATAGAGGACTTTAAACAGAGAACTGACTAGCCATACCCTTACAAGCTCGGCTAGCTTGCAGTTTTCCAAGGGTTTAATAGCCTAAAAAGAAAAGTCCTCACGATGGTTGATAGCACATAAAAATATTTGGTTCAGAGCGAGCTAGCTTTGAAATAAAGTTGGCTGGAGACCATCATTTCCCCCTCCAGCTGTGGCCAGACTGGCTACAACAACAACAACAACATAGGATTTGGTGAACATACAAGATTTCATAACTTGAAACAATTCGCAGTAGAAGAAACCTGAACTCTCATTATGAACGAGTAGATTCACTCTGTCTTTTCTATCAAGGAAGCTGGCGCACACATAGGATCATTTTTGAATCTTGATGTCAAATTAAAGTCCTAAATGTACTGAAAAAAATCTGCTAGGTACTATCTAGGTTTTTGAAGGTGGGACGAACCTTTACTGGAGCTGGCTTGACGCTGGCTAGACTCTAACTGACTTTCTCTCAGACGGTTCAGCTCATACCGCCTCAGCACAGAGGCTATGCTATCTTCAGGCGAACTTCTGCTGCTCGGTGGTGTGTTCCTGATTCCTTCAGCACGATGCGGGCTCGAACCCACACCCGTCTGACTAGCAGGATAGTTTCTTCTTGAAGTTCCACCACTGGTCCCAGGTGTGTCAGATCTTAGTGACGGCGGGGAGACACCGCTAGGCGGGCGGGTCGTATTGAGTAATCTCGACGAGGAAGACAGTTTACTCGATGTGCTAAGCAGTGAATGTCTGCTGCTAGTTCCTGCTGAGAGCTCACTACCAGGTATTGCTTTGGTCTTGGGCCCTCTCGTTAAAGACGATTTGCCTCTAGGACTACCTTGGGGAGTTTTGACTCTCTCTACAATGCTCGGACTTCCCATGTCGGGGATTTTGACGGCAGATCTGCTAGAACTCCGCTGAGATTTCAAATCTTTTTCCACTGAAGATTCGCTAACTCCTTTAGAGATGACTTTTCCGGGTTGACCATCTTTCATCATATTTTGTTCGTACATTTTCAGAACAGATTTAATACTGTCGAATGAATCATCTATTGGAGAAGGCGTTTGTTTGGACAAGGTCCTTGAAACGCTTTCCGAAGATTTGTCAACCGGTGATACGATGCGAACTTTTTTGCTAATAACTCGTCCTTGCGTATTTTGCATGGTTGAGGTACTGGGAGCAGCGTTTGGACTCTCAATAATGGGAACGTTTGCAGAACTACTAGAAAGACCCTTGATATCACTGGTTCTCACATTCTTAGCATATAATTTATTGCTGTTTTGACTAGGTCTTACGTCAGCTGATGTACTGCTGTCAGAATCGGGTCTAGAGCTGTTGCTTGTACTTCTTCCGTCGTCTGCAGAACTCAGAGTGAGTCTCTGATCTGTAGATCTACTATGGATCCCACCTGATCCAATACCGGCAGGAAGGGGGCTGGAAATACTGCTACTATTGCTAACAATACTATCACTACTAAGTCTTGAGATAGAACTAAAACTTTCAGTATCTCTTGTTGGCTGACTACTGTTGCTACTATCTTCAGATGTTTCCCTTTGTGAAGTAATGGTAAGGTTCCCTGATTCCTTGGCAAGGCCCCCTAACTCGTTGGATAGGCCCCCTAACTCCTTGGATAGGGCCCCTGACTCCTTGGATAGGGCCCCTGACTCCTTGGATAGGGCCCCTGACTCCTTGGCAAGGCCCCCTAACTCTTTGGATAGGGCCCCTGACTCCTTAGCGTCCTCCAGGGCCAGTTTCTTGAGGCAGATGTTCAGTATGGCCGCTTGGTTGAGCGCGCGGGCTCGGCCTGCAATCAGACGAATGTCCCCCAGACGGTTGTGCTTCACGCTAAGGAGATAGGCGGACTTGAGCTTGCCCGCCTCGGTGAATAGAGAGATCTGGGGAGAGATTGGAGAGGTAAGACTTCATTTTTAGCTCCATTGGTATAGGGGGGAGCTATAAGTATAAGTAGTGCTTTATTTAGGGCGGAATTAATAGACAACATCAATAACTTAAGTCGTTGGTAAGTGTTGGTTTCCCCTATCTTACACAGTACGCAATCGGTGACTTAGCGCCACAGAGGTATTACAAAAACGTCTATTAATTCCGCCCTTAGACTGTCAGCGCAAGACAGGTAGTCCCATTATGCCAACAGTTTAACAAAGCACCTCTTTATTTATTTGAGTATAAATACAATGTAAGCTATTGGTTTTTTTCTTCTTCTTTTTGGGCTGAACTTATCTAATATCGGAGTTGACTTGAATGGAGATTGCCCTAGGCTATATTACCACCCTTAGACTGGTTGGAGTTTCCACAAGAGAAGCACCAATTATCACACCGATCTCTATTTAGATCTATCACCACCCTTGATCAAGCTTTATTTTCTTGTATATATTTTGTATTCTATTGTATTGATTATTGATATTATTGTAAATAAAGTTTAATTGAAAATGTTTAATAATAATAACAATTTGAGACGTGTAGTTATAAGTTTTATTGAATTGTTTAGCTAGTAGGTTAGATTCAGGGTCAGTTGTGTTACGGGTATCATTTCGGTCTGAGGGTCTCGGATTGGTCCGGTTGCAAAACCTGCATGATAATAAATGGAAGATTATTTTAAATAAATGCTTTTGATTTTGCCGAAAAATTCTTCAGTAGGACTTTATACGACCAAAAAAATGTATTTTTAAATGGTAAATAATGAAAGATCTTTATTTTTATTGTAAAGGTTTCTCCAATCGCCCGAACAATCTCTACTAATTTTTTTAATAAAAAATTACCCCTCTATATTTTCTATTAAAATAACGAATTCATTTGCTTCAAGATTAAGTTTGAGATAGATTATAGATTAAGTTTGAGGTAAATTTAATAGTATAATTTAATGAGAAAAAAAATTGTAGACATCCTTGATCAAACTCTGTTAACTATCTGAATTTTCATATAGTCAATATCGACATTGATCTATATTAAGACAACACTTAATAAGAAACAGAAAACACACAGGACACTAACAACAATATTAAGGGGGGAAGCGGATAAGTCAAAAACAGGTGCCGCTCCCCCAAATAAAGCTCGATAAACCTTATCTAGCAACAGTAAAGTTGCAATAATTATTATTTTCTAGAGTCAATATCGACACACTCAAAGTGAGAAAATTCAACTCCAAGTTTGGCATTTGCTCACCTGCAAAGGTATTTTCGACACGAGACTGATGAGCTGTTCTACTTGCGGGGGTTTCTGTCGCACGGCCGCCACTAGCACGTCGTCACAGGAGGCCCCCAGACTCTGCCTGAGCGCCGCCACGAGGTGCTTGATGTCCTGGAGTCGCCCCTGCCTGGCCAGCAGCCTGAACAGCTCAGAGTAGATGAGTAGCGGGTTCAGACCCAGCGCCGTGACAGTCCTGACAGAAGTGATACGGTTCTTACTTAATTGACTGTCCGTCTTCAATTGTCCATGAGGCAATGCAGTGCAAAGAGGCAATGCAGGCTGCATTCTGGGGACTTTTCCATCAGGAAATCCCTTCCAAATGATCGATGATTAAGAATTTGAAAGATGTATTTAAATATTGTTGAATTTGTAATAATCCTTTAATGTAGTTCACAAACGTAGAGAAACCCTGAAAAATACAGCATCTCACATTGTCCATGATGGTTGTGTCCTGATATTGGAAATGGATGCCCATTTTGACCAGACTATCTCTTATTATTATTTTTATTAAATGCTTTATTAGATAAAAAGACATATACATAATTATATGTAGGTACAAGACAAATAGTTATTATAAAAAAAAAACTAGAAAAATGGAAACAATATAAACAATAAAATGGAAATAAATACATATGTCCTAACTAAAGGGCGAGGTAATTGCCTATGGCAATCTCTTCCACCCAACCCTTAAATCGGGCTCTGGTTGAAACTCCGATTTGAGGGAAGGTCTGCCTTATCTTGAATTTAATCCTGTTTTATAATTCGGCACTAAGATAAGAGGTTGTATTTCCATACCGTAGATGCAGTCTTTATTATCTGACCAGGTTGCAGGGTTTTTAGTGAAACCCTTACAATTAACACTCCGACCTAATTAGATCCATTGTGACCAGTTGATTCTATTTGGTTTAAACGTCCTGACTGAGATAGATAGTCAGGACGGGGGTTTTACCCTCCAATCGCTGGGAATCGTGCCAGCTACCCACATTAACCTCACCCAGCCTGGGTAGGGCCGGAAATGCCAGCCTCAAGTGTTTGGATGGAACAGAATTTTCGTCGAAAAGTCTGCCCCAACCGGGAGTTGGACTCGGGAACTCTGGACTACGGGCAGTAGTCACAAGTTCACAACCGTTACGCCACGGAGGCTGTAGATGCAGTCTCATATCAATCCATTCTTCAGTCAGAAATCTTACAGTCCGTCCCGGTAGCTCAGTGGTAAAGGCGGCACTCCGTGAATCCACAGGTTTCAGAGGTCGTGGGTTCGAAACCCAGCCGGGACATGACAAGTTATCTTCCCATTTGGGATTTTTACCACATAATAATATGTCTTGGGCTTACTGCTGGAATAATGGGACTTTAATAGTCCTTATCGGGCAGTATAAATAAGGCGATATTATTATTATTATTATTATGGAATACAACGCAAGATAATTTATTCTTTATCCGTACAATACAAATTACTAACATCGAGAATAAACCATATTCTTTGGATGTTAGCTAAATCGCTTTCACTTATACACCAAACTTATTATTATTATATTACACTTTACGACGACGCGCCGTCTAGCGTATACTTACTCTTTACACAGACTCCGGAACCTCCCCTCTCCACTTCCACCTCCACTCTCCAGTGCCAGCACATCCGCCAGCAGCGTAGCCTTCTCCTCCATGCCCCCAAACAGGGTGGCCACCTTGTCGGAGCACCGGTGAGCTAGCTCCTCACCGGTGGACACCAGAGTGGCCACCAGTTTCGTCTGATACTCGAGGAGAACCAGTTGCTTGTTCAGCTCACCGGGCGAAATGTGCATGCAGAGGTGGTTCTCTAGTTCTGAAATTCAGTTACACCATGGGGTTTAAGTGGCAGAGAATGCCTAAGGCATTAACTTCGCCCCGGATTACAAAACAATATCGCCTCTGATAACACAAAGAGGCTTAAACCACAAATTTTTGAAATCGGTTTTATTGCTTGGATTGAGTCTACTTGTGCTATATTTTGTTCTCACAAATAGACGTAATCCAATTATAATCCAAAGAAAAGATACAACAAAAATTGAAATCAGGCGTATCCCTCATTTTCTCTTTTTCAGACAAATCAAATAGGCGTAAATCAATAGTCACAGTTAAATAATCAAATTTGGCAACAGAAAAAGTTCGTATGGTCATTCACGGATACAGGGAAGTGATGATTTTCCTACCGTGAACAGAAAATTTATGCATAAGAAAACTGATTTTGGCTCTCCTGTAAAATTTCGAAAATGTTGTTTACGCCTCTTTGTGTTATCAGAGGCGAATTGTAATAAAAAATAAAATTGATCTTTATTTCTTTTTGTACATACTTCTAAGTTTTCTTTTTGATTTATTGTTTTTTTTTTTTTTTTTTTTGATGATGATGGTTTTGTAAAAAAATAGTGCAAATAAATAAAACCATTGACGTTTGTCATCACACACACCATATGCTCGTTTTTACAACCGGAGGGTGGACTGTTCAGGTAAATCAATGGTCAGCCATTGGGCGCATCACGATTCGGACCAAAGAGGTTTATGAAAAAGGTTTTCGATTACGGGTAAAAAAATGATTCGATTCAGTACAACATTCTAAGAACCGTACATTTTGAGGGATTTTTACCTAAATTTTTTTATCGATTCTATAGAAAAACCATGCAGTACCTAAATTGAACCTTGGTGATTTATTTTGTAAATTATTTTGTGATTTTGATAAGAGTGAGTGAAGTACAGGATACTGCGAAAAATCTTTTCAATAAAACATACATAACACTAGATTTCAATAGAAGAATAATGTGATGCTGTATGGATAGATGAAGTGAAAAAAACAACACTCAAAGAATGAAGAAGCAGGAATTGGAAATATTTAAAAGAAAGGAAGCACTTAGGTCTGAGATGTTGTGATAATGGTTATTTCTCATGGTATCATGTTGGCTGATGTCAAGAAAAACTTCAGGTTACTTTCATATATGGTGGAAAAATAAAAATGAATAAAAAAAAAATAAAGTAACAACACTATCCACAATAAACTATCCACAAAACAAGGGAAATAATTCCCTTAGTGTATATAGCTATGGCAATTGGCAACATACATCATACATAGGTACATAATGATAGAAATCTTATTAGGTAGGTACATAGATGGTAAGCGAATATAACATATTATTTTTCTCACTGTAATATGTTTTATTTAAATAATATTATACACTTCTTTCAAACAATCATCCTTGGGTAGTGTGCCAAGCACAGATGTTACATTCCCTCTAATTATAGCAATGCCCAATCTCTAAGTTAAGAAATTACTAACTCAGTATTCAATTACCTTTTAAATTTGTTACCTAACCTACCTACTTAACATTCATGTATTTTTTTTTAATGTATTATTTATTATTGTATGTACTTACCTATGTTCACTTTGTATATATTTTTGATGTCAAATACATTGCTTATTATTACAAATTACACTCACTTGTTTTCTGCGCCCGATAATCGTTCAAGTGTCCACGGGCGCGCGCCAGCTGGTACGCCTTCTCGTTCAGCTGCGCATAGCTCTGCGCATCTCTGAGATAGAAGAGGACGCAGGTGATAGCTGCGCGCGCAGGGTCTCGGGTGCGCAGCTGTATGGCGTACAGGCAGTGGAGGAGAGAGTGGCGCTCGCAGTGGGCGCAGGCGGCGCGGAGGTGGTGCCTCCACGCGAGTAGGGAGGGGTCTGTCTCCTCCATGAGAGTGTACAGCTGTTCGGTCATGCCTGGGAATAGATGGGTAACTATAAATTATAATGTAATCCAGTGCCTCCCCGCGAGCAGGGAGGGTCTGTCTCCTCCATGAGAGTGTATAGCTCTTCGGTCATGCCTGGGAATAGATGGATCATCATCATAGGGTAGCGTCATCGTGAACGATGGCAGCCAGACAGTGGAGGAATGACTCAGCACTTCTACCACTGTCTTTACAAGGAGGCTAATAATTGACAAGGGCCCCCAGAACCAAGCCAATGCTGGTCTACTCCCTGTTTATAGTCCCCAGGCCAGACTGCTGATCTACTCCCTGTTCATAGTTCCCCAGTCAGACTGCTGGTCTACTCCCTGTTTATAGTCCCCCAGCCAGCCAGAATAGATGGATAACGATACATATTATAATGTAATCCAGCGATCTCAGTAGCTTCATCGGTAAGGTGGCAGACTTGTAATCAGTATAGCTAGTGTATAGCTGTTCGGTCATTCCTGGGAATAGATGGATAACTATAAATTATAATGTAATCCAGCGATCTCAGTAGCTTCATCAGTAAGACGGCGGACCTGTAATCGGAGGTCGGTGGTTCAAGTCCCAAGTTGAACAAATATTTAGTAAAGCGAGTTGGAGTTGTTGTAATATCACGACTGTGAGTAACACAAATTTGATTACGAATAATTAACCAAACACAGTGTTAGGAAGGGCATCCGTCCCAATCCAGGACGTTAAATCAAGTAGAATCGTTGGCGTTAGGAAGGGCGTCCAGTCGTAAAAATGTGCCAAAACCAACCAACCTCAACCATGAGGTTGAACAACGTCGACCCTGCTCAAGCGGGATAAGAGTAAAAGGAGGAGGAGTGAGGGAACGAAGAGACCTAACTAAGTGAGATTCTGTTTTAACTTGGGTATTGGACACATTGGCTTTCGTTTCTCTGTCTGTCTTTAGGAACTCTTTAGAAAATCAAAAATCTTGGAATAAACCCATCTTATCTACCACTATGGTTTGAAGGGGGCACATTTGTTTACAAAACATGAGTCGAAAAGGGAGGGGGGCCACGTTGACAATAAAGTGCAAAATCCTTCATAATTAAGCACTATTTTCTGGAAACATCGAAATCTATCTTGTGATGTACAGAGTATATGCAACAACTACAGAGTATAATATTAGAGGCCAAATAAAAATGGCCTAGGATGGGTCCTCTGTAAACAAAAAAATATGAAAAATAAAACAAATGATTTATTATTTTTATTATTACTCACCTGCCAGCCTCCGTGGCGTAACGGTTGTGACTACTGCCCGTTGTCCAGAGATCCTGAGTTCGATCCCCGGTCGGAGCAGACTTTTCGCACAGAAAATTCT
Organism: Bactericera cockerelli; assembly: GCA_024516035.1. Lineage (NCBI taxonomy): Eukaryota > Metazoa > Arthropoda > Insecta > Hemiptera > Triozidae > Bactericera > Bactericera cockerelli. The sequence goes on along the minus strand of CM044958.1, from coordinate 12,103,954 downwards.
GTTTCCTTCGAACACGTCAGCCTGGCAATTCCGGCCCTACCCAGGCTGGGTGAGGTTAATGTGGGTAGCTGGTACGATTCCCAGTGAATAGAGGGTAAAACCCCCGTCCTAAACCAGGACGTTAAATCAAGTAGAATCGTTGGCGTTAGGAAGGGCATCCAGTCGTAAAATTGTGCCAAAACCAACCAACCTCAACCATGAGGTTGAACAACGTCGACCCTGCTTAAGAGGGATAAGACAGAGTAAAAGAAGAATTATTACTACTCACCCAGTTTCACGCAGCGGAGGAACACATGTTCCACGAAGAGCTCCGGAGACACCCGAGTGTCCCGCACATGCGCGAGTGCCTCCCGAAGTGACTCCCGCTGCACATAGAAGCTGAGGATGAGGCCATCAGACCCGTAGGTGTGCAAGTAGTAGAGGCACTCGACATAGGAAGCAGTGGCGGCGCCCTCAGTGGCGGGGGCGAGAGGGGGGGACTTCAGTTTCGACAGACGCGAAGAAAGATCGCCTCCATTGTGCATGTCATTCTGGCAAAGTAAAGAAGGTTAACGCGCTGGTCTGGTAATCCAGGTAGCGCAGGGATCCGTAGGTTCGAATCCCACCCAGTGCATGAATTTTTCCTCATTAATTTGAGTTTGTGACCACATAATAATAAGACTCTGAGGGTTAGGTGGTAGAAAATGCTTTTAGCATTAACCTCGCCCAGTGGATGCTTTCCACTAAAGAGTATTATTATTATTATTATAAGATGAGAAGGAATGGTACATTTATATGTAGACCCTTCAGTGAAGGGTAACAACCACTGGGTGTATTTCGATCCACAGATCCACGCGATATGCTGTTCCGATCCACGGATCCACAAGTCCCGTGCCTTGAACATTTTGGTTACCACTGCTTGGTAAATTTGTAATACCCGAATAGGTACCTTATTCGTCTTTCCTACTAATACATTTGATTGCCAGAATAGGATTATTATCCTGCGTATCCTAATACACTTGACACGAGAAAATGAATTAAATTTGTAAAAATATGACACGAGAAAATGAATTAAATTTGTAAAAAAATGTTTTTTTTTTTTAAATCTCATTTGTTTACACTTAGGAATGGACGTTTGAGTGTCAGTTCATAGGGAAATCGTAAAGTGACTTGTAAAGCTTTATGAAACGAAAATACTTTACACTTCAGCTAACTCATCCAGTATGAAGTGAAAATAGTGAAAAGTGAAAAAGAGCCCCTATCTTGCAATATCAAGCGAAACGGGCGTTTCGTGGGAGAACGCCTCACTGAAACTTGTATAACAGTAAATATAGTTTGTATTTACCCCACAAAACAAGAGGACTGTTATTAAATATATGTTACCTATTACTCGTATACCTATTATGTACAATTATTAATGCAAATAAATCAGATACTTTACCTGGAGTACGGTGACCTGGGTTCGATCCCCAGCGGGGCAGGAATTTTTCTGCCCTGTACTTGGATGTTCGGGGTCCACTCATACCTCGTGAGGAAAAATGAGTAGTTACTTGTATGAGTAACGACCAGTGGCGGCATTACCAGAGTAAAAAGAAATTAATGTAATAGAATAATTCGAAATGTAAAGGAGGCTCTTAGTAATGCTGCGCTACCCACAAAAATTGTGAAGAGGCCTTGTGCTTCACCACAAAGAAAATCATACATACATACAAATTAGATACTTTACCTGGAGTATTTGCAGAATATCGATGAGCGTGGAATTCTCTCGCCTGTCGAAATGGCACTTGGCGAATATGCTCCTAGCTTCTGGCCAGGCCCCCGCCCTCAAGCAGGCCTTACCCCACACCGTCCACACACTGTTGTAGTCCAGCCCTGCCTTCGTGGACACCTGCGCAGTACAAAGCAATTTAAGTCTGTCTCACCGACCTCAGTAGCTTGATCGATAAGGCGGCGGACTTGTAACCTAGAGGTCGGTGGTTCAAGTCCCGGCTTCAGCGTTAAATTACAAGTCATTTTTCTTTTGGAAGAGGAAAAATTTTCACTTCCAAAGTTAACAAAGTATGGCGTAGAGATGTAGCGACCTCATCGCCCAACAGTTATCTGTTGCAATTAGCCTGCCACGAGCCCTACCATCTACTCTTCATGCTCTGGCTCTATCTCCTCTAGGCAACACTTCTTCCTTTCTGTGTTGCTTTTCCAAATACTTTCATCTGACCATCCTGGTTAACACTTCTTGTTTTCTACTTTATCTCTTCTTAGATGACTGGAAAGTCAATAAACATTCCTTCTAAGAGGCAGCAGTCTTAGAAGTACTTTATTGAGGCGAAAAAATGACACATTTTGACTCGGCTCGATGGAGAACAGTGCTAAGCGTGACTGCAGCCGCAGCCGCTTTCATGGTTAGTACACTGCGTTGTGCTGGTTCTTGGGGCCCAACACAATATTTAGCCCCAAAGTAAATATTCTCTCCAAAATGATAGTACAAAATGGAAGCCTAGCCTCGGATGTAATTTTGCCTTGCGACCATTTGCCACGCGACCTGGTTGGCAGCCAGCGCAGATCTATGCCCCGAACGGTTGACTGTGTGAAATGTGCGACTTCGGGAAACAAACAAAACCATAATAAACAATGTGCAATAAGTAAAAGAATACGAGAAAGAAAATATAAGAATATTGTCAACATAGCAACATGGAATGTACGTGGCATGAACCAGGCCGGCAAGATGGAGAATATCATGAAAGAAATGTTGAAGATGGAAGTTGACATCATGGGCATCAGTGAAACCTTTCTAAAAGACACAAATGATTTTATCAAATCCCTACCTACCAATGAAAATTTTAGATTTATATTATCTGGAGAAAGTGAAAGCAGAAGGGGAGTAGGTTTCATTCTAAATAAGAAATGTAGCAAATTAGTCACCAGTATTTATATGATCTCAGACAGAGTTATTGCAATAAGAGTAGAATCTAGTCCACGTAATTTCTTCATAGTTCAATGTTATGCCCCTACTGCTGATAAAAGTCAAGAAGAAAAAGATAATTTCACTGACCAAATAAGAGAAGTAGTAAAACATAAGAAATGGGGAGAAGTCCTCTGCCTGCTTGGTGACTTCAACTCAAAAGTGGGAAATTTAAAGTATGACAATATAGTTGGACCATTTGGTCTCGGACATAAAAACGAAGCCGGAGATGACTTCATCAACCTTTGTAATGAACTCAATGTATTTGTTGCAAATACTTGGTTTGAACAAAAAGTGTCAACCAGACATACATGGACTTCTCCTGATCATCTAGTCAAAAACCAAATAGACTACATTTGTGTAAGTCAAACATTTAGAAATGGTGTTATAAATTGCAAATCAAGACCTGGTGCAGACTGTGGATCTGATCATAATCCCGTTATGGGTAAATTCAAAATCAAATTAAAAAACAAGCAGAAGAAAAAAGCAAACTCCAAATGGCATATGGAACTACTCAAATCAAACGAAACCAAAGAAACCTTCCAAAAAAAATTCTCAGACGAATTAGAAAAGTCAAAAATGCGCAATAATACTCTAATGAACAATAATAGTAACAATGTAAATATAGAACCAAACGAATCATCACACAGCAATGACAGATGGAATAATTTCAAATCATGTCTAATCAAAACAGCCCAAAAAACTATTGGAAAAGGTAAATCAAAGGGCAAACAAGTTTGGATGACTAATGAAATTCTAGACCTAATGGAAGAAAGAAAAAAGTATAAGAACAAACCCAATTCTGAAGATAGACAAAAATACAGACAGTTACATAGACTTATTCAAAAGAAATGTAGAGAAACGAGAGATATTTGGATAAATAATGAATGCAAAGAAGCTGAAATTTTAGAAAAACATAATCCCGCCAAATTTCACAGCAAAATCAATAATCTGACTTGGAAAAATAACAAAATATCTCACAGCCTAATCAATGCCCAAGGAGAAGAACTGTTTGAAGCTGAGAAAATTTTAAAGAGATGGAAAGAATATTGTGAAGACCTTTATGATGATAGTGATAGACCACAACTAATAGAACAAATAAATATAACAGAAGATGAGATACCTGTGTTCACAAATGAAGAGATAATTAAAATAATTAAAAACTTGGCTAACAACAAATCATGTGGTGATGATGATATACCAGCTGAATTTCTAAAAATCATTGACCATAAAAGTATACATGAAATTGTAAACATCATAAATACAATTTATAGAACTGGCATCATTCCTGAAGACTTTTTACTTTCAACATTTATACCATTACCTAAAAAAAGCAAAGCTAAGAACTGTGGTGATTTTCGAACAATTAGTCTGATCTCACACACATCAAAAATTCTCCTCAGCTTAATAAGACAAAGAATACAAGACCAAATTGAGGAAAACCTAAGTGAAACACAAATTGGATTCAGGCGTGGTAAAGGTTGTAGGGATGGAATTACTGCTCTCAGAATTATACTAGAAAAAGCCATAGAAAAAGACAAACATGTTTTCCTAGCATTTATTGACTTCCAAAAAGCTTTTGATAACATTAAACACCCCTTATTAATCAAAATTTTAAAAGACCTAAGATTACCTAAAGCTGAAAGGAGACTCATTGAATTTCTATATTGGAACCAGAAAGGTAAAGTCAAGACTATGCATGGATGCACCGATTTATTTGAAGTAAAGAAAGGCGTTCGTCAAGGCTGCATCATATCTCCAATGCTATTTAACATATTTGTTGAACAAATAATCAATGAAACTCTAATTGACTCGAACATAGGATTCACGCTAAACGATATGAAAATTAACAATTTAAGATACGCAGACGACACTCTTCTAATAACGAATACGAAAGAAGAACTAATACATATAATGAAAAAGCTTTTTGATGTATGTAAAAAATATGGAATGAAAGTTAATATGAAGAAAACCCAAGTAATGCACGTATCAAAAAAGAAAATGGAAGACCAACATATGAACATGAAAATTACAATTAATAACGAGACATTAGATGAAGTGCAAAAATATAAATATCTTGGTGTGGAAATAACATCTGATGGCCGATGCAGAACAGAAGTTAGAAAGCGGATAGGCCTAGCCAAACAAGCTTTTTGGAAGCACAAGAATTTGATGCGAAGTGGCATCAAACTTGATACAAAACTTAGAGTGTTGCAAACATATGTATTTTCAATTTTAACATATGCATGTGAAGCTTGGACTCTGAATGAAGAATTAGAGAATAATATAACTGCATTTGAGTTTTGGTGCTACCGCAGAATACTCAAAATCAGCTGGCGAGACATGGTAACAAATATAGAAGTACTGAGAAGAATGAAGTTACTTAAAACAAATGTACTAACATCAATAAAACAAAGGAAAGCAAGATACGCAGGGCATGTTATACGTGGATCAAGTGGACCCCTCTTGGCACAAATTATTGAAGGCAAAGTAGAAGGAATGAGAGGAAGAGGAAGACCAAGGAAGAAATGGATAGACAACATCTTGGAATGGATGAACACACCAAATTTTGAAGAATGTAAGAGAATAGCAGAAGATAGAATCCAATGGAGACAGAATGTGTGGAGAATAATATAGCAACCTTCTGAATTAGAAGAAGCTACCTGTAATGTAATTAATGTAAAAGTTAACCAAAGTGGAAGTAGAAAATTCTTGCTTCCAGTTCTTTTATAGGTTAAGTCCATTGTTTATCTTTAAAAGTAACCAAACGCAATTTTCTTTTATGAATAACCTTGGAATAAAATGGAAATATTTGGAAGAAACCTAATCAGGAATTTTTTTTTTTTTTGGTTAGCAAGAAAAATACGACTTTAGTGCGAGTTTGAGTAGTTGTGATATCACGAAAGTGATGAACACAAATATGATAACTTTCTTTTCTAACTTTCAATTTAAGTCTGTCTCGGTAGCTCAGTGCTAAAGGCGGCACTCTGTGAACCCAGAAGTTCCTGAGGTCGTGGGTTCGAAAACCAGCCGGGACATCACAAGTTATCCTCCCATTTGGGGTTTTTAAAACATAACAATACGTCTTCGGCTTATTGCTGGAATAATGGGACTTGGTAGGGTCCAACACATGCTAACGCACTCAGGACCCTACTGAAACTTTGTGATTAAAAGAGAAGAAGATGATTATAAGTAAATAAATATATTTCAAGTATTTGTTGAAAAAAAAAAAAAAAAAAAATCCCACCTACCTTCAGAATAAAAATAATAGGCCTAAAATATTTTAATTTATTTATAATAATAACGTGTCAGTTATTGCTTAGTTATGCTTGATTAACACAACATAATTCAGCGTAGACACTTGTTTAAAATAAAATAGATCCCACCCACCTCCAAGGCCAGACTCCAGCGCTCCTCCCTGAGCAGACTGTCTCTCAGCTGTCGCAGCGCCGTCTGGCCCACCAGCGGCTTCTCCGGCACCAGATGGCAGCAGTTGTGGTTCACCAGGATGGACAGCAGGTTGGCACGCGCGATGATCTCGTCCAGCGTGCCACTCTCCACGCCGTGCAGGTCGTAGATCAGCTTGCACGCCAGCACGAGGCACTTGATCATGCGCAGCACGAAGCTGTAGTCTGGAAGCGTGGAAAGAGAGGTTTAATAATAATAATAATAATAATAATAATTATAATACCCTGTTAAGCAGGTGTATATTTACGGGCCAAGCCCTATATAAACAAACATATAACAAAATTACAAATTCAAAGTATAAGTACAAAATAAAGCAAAATAAAATTATGTATCAAATTTCCAATATCTAAATGTATCACAGATCAGAGGCAAAAAGAAATTAGTTCAAAAACAACAAAAAATATAGGGAATGAAGTAAGTTGAAGAAAATAAATTGCAGCATCCTGCACTGTCAAAATATGTACATAAAAAAAATATAAAATGTAAATATAAGATTTTACATGTCAGATAAATAACATAAAGCGTTTTTATGAATTTATGTCAAGCAATTCCACGAAAATGTTAAGACGTTAAGATTCTTGGAAATAAAGTGTTCTCTAGCACCAGACACTTGATCATGCGGAGCATGAAGCTGTAGTCAGGAAGCGAGGAAAGAGAGGTTTATGTCAAGCAATTCCACAAAACTGTTTTTTTTTTTTTTTTTTTTTTTTTTTTATTATTAAGAACATAACATTATTTCAAAAATTCTTAGAACTATAAATTGAAACAACAATACCAATGTTCACATTAAAATAAAATAATTAAGAACTTAAAACTATAGCGAACTAACATGAACTGTTAAGACGAGACGTTAAGCATAGAGGAGAAATTTCAAGCAATTTCTCGAAACTATAAATATATGTGTTCATTATTTTAAATATAATTTAAAAGGTTGACTGAAAAGTTGGGAATGGATTATGGAAGAATGGTGGGATACTTGAGAACAAGAGTTGGATTAAGCATTGTAAGAGCGACGAGCATGTGTGTACGAGGGACAAGAAGAAGATACAGAAGTGGAGAGTCTTTGTTAGGATTTGAGTAATAGAGAGATATTTTATTTATATAAATATATTTTTTTTTTAATAATAATATTTTTTTTTTAAATAATTGTCTAGATTTCTGGTAGTACCGAGGAAAAATAATAAATATATGTATTTCATTGTGTTTTTGTATCACAATTTTAGTGGGTAGCACAGAATTATAGGACTATTCCCTATTTTTAATTTCCAATACCTTGTCTGCCAATAGTTTCGCTGCCCACAGCTACTTATTTAATATTATTATTATTTCTCTACACTGAATTGGAATCTTGTAAATTAAGGCTCACAAACTCAATAAAATTGGGGCATTTCTTCGAAAATTTTGGAAAAACATGACCCCAAAATGACTCCTCTTGGTGTCCCGAATATTGTAATGATAATTTTACTTAAAAAGTCGTGATAAACACCCTGATGAATAATTCATTTTCAGTTTGTACAATTAATTATTAGTGTATTAAAAAAATGATTTTATATCAATATAAAAACGTGTCTGAAATATTTCCCTCCGGGACTAACAGCCATATTTATGAACAGAAAACGCCGTCTGAGCATGGTCTGAAGCATGATTTCCTTTAATATTATTGGCCAATACTTTGCTTGAGACATTGCTCAGACAAAATTCGCTGTTCATAAATACGGGTGTAAGAATAATACCTATTTCTCGGCTAGAAGGTTTCATGACGTGCAGCAATCCCGTGCAGGTTTCACACAGATACATGGCGAGCGTTGTGTTCTGCGAGTGAAACCTCAGTATGGACAGACAGAGAGAAACACTGGGGGCGTACTCGTACGAAAACTCCTCCCGGAGTGTTTCATTGTGGGCGGAGCTGTTTCTCAACACCAGACACTGTTCTGTGTTCTCATTGGTCGGGGAGAGGCACGTGACTTCAAGCTGGAGAGAGCGGGGGGAGGAGTAGGCGTGGCATTGGGTGCACACACGCACGGCCACGCCTCCATACCCTGACACCTGGGCAACAGAGAACAAGTGTATTCGCCTCCAGACATTTTTTAATTACATTTTTCACCTTAATAATATAATCATAATAATTTATTTATTTATTTTCTTTATAAAAAAACATTTATACAAAGGTACTTCTCATTCATTCTTAGTCATTTTATTCATACCCGTTCTTATTCATTTTACTGTTCCTTCAATTCAGCCCAGGAATGCACCAGAGTTATACAATGTTCCCGGTCCCAATATAAATGAAGGTTAAATAATAATAATTTATTTATTTATTTTCTTTATAAAGAAACATTTATACAAAGGTACTTCTCGTAAGTTTTAAAGGGCTTCACATCATTAAAGTGATCCCATCAGCTATGTCTTTTGTGTTGTTGCAAAATTCAAAAATATTTCACTTTTACATACCTATAAACTTTTATAGATAAAATTGGTCATAATATTAAGCCTTAACACCGTATAGTTTTCTTATGCCAAGAACTTCAGATAAAGTCATAGGCGGCTTAAATAGTAAACAGAACAGCGAAAGGTTCCCAAAAATAAATTTCATCCAAAAAGTGAATTTTTTCGATTTTTTCTTTTTCTAAGCTTTTTGGTCTGCATTATTTAAGTTCATTCGTAATCCTATCCAGTATTTATCTATGCCCCCCCTCACACTTACCTTCATTCTGTTCTCGGAGCACCCCCCGCACACGAGGCGACCACAGCGTCTGCAGTGATGACGTCTGTTGAACATGGAGAAGATGGTGACCCGACACACCATACACTCCATGCACTCTGGAACCAATCAAATCAACAGGTGGTGTTATGAAATATAATTTGTAAATGTGTATGAAATATGGTGTGACCCGACACACCATACACTCCATGCACTCTGGAACCAATCAAATCAACAGTTGGTGTTATAAAATATAATTTGTAAATGTGTATGAAATAAAGAGAGACCAAAGATGATACGAACACAATTTTTTTGGGTTGGGTGGAAGAAATTGCCACAGGCAATAACCCCGCCCTTTAGGTAGGACATTTTTCTCTTTTTTTCCTTCTTTTATATTTGTTTATTCTTTATATTTCATTGTGTTCTACTGTATACATTTTTTGTTCTACCTAATAAAGCTTAAAAAAAAAAAAAAAAATTGCTTTACTAAATTTCTGCTTAATGTGAGTTTCGAACCACCGGATCTCCAGGTTAGGAATACGTTTTTTCTGTAGCCATGGAACAGAAGCTACTGTAGACGCTTGTGTGTGTTCTGTGTCGTAGCTTACACATAGTATGCCTCCAATTGCTTCCCATCTGATGGGCGAGAAGTGACACAATACTTCCCCTTTGGGTGCTGGGTCAATTAATGAATTAATGGTTCTCCAGGTACCTTAGTGTGATAGTATAGTGCATTCTTTGTTATTTATTATGTTATTGTTATGAAATTATGTACAAATAAAGCACAATTGAATGGGTGAGTAGAAGAACCAGGAATGTCAAAAATCGATTTTTTTTTTTCTCGTAAAATAAAAAGGAATGTGCTCTAATCTATCATCCCTGTGAATATGAAGGAGAAATACCCCTTATAAGTATATTTTTTTTTTCGATTTTAAAGTGGGGGAAGCATACTCATTAGCATGATAATATTCGTCTTATTTTTGCTTTCCTGGAAAGTCGATTTTTGACATTCCTGGTTCTTCTACTCATCCATTCAATTCTTGTTAAAAAAAAAAAATGAACAGCTCACCGTCATTGGGTACCCAGGCATCCTTGGGAGGCGGCGCCCGTGGAGGCGAGAAGCTCAGCAGCCTATCGTGGCGGCGCAGTATGGTCCTGGAGGAGGCGGTGGTGACGTCACAGATGCGGAAGTCCAGCGCCTTGGTGGCGTAGGTGCGCAGTAGCGCGTCTATCTCGCTCTGCAGGAGTCGGCCTGCGCAGGTCGGTGAAGTAGTCAGTATGGGTTATTTTTATCAAGCACTTTATTTAGGTATGGCATTTATTTATGACAACACCAACCTGAAGGACAAAGACCAAAAGGAAGACCCAAGAAGACATGTTGGGACCAAGTCAAGATGGATATGAATACAGCAGGCGTCACTCAGGAGAATGCATTAGACAGAACCAAATGGAGACAAATGTGTGGCGAGGCTAAATACCGACTCGGGTATAAATGGCCGTGGGAGTAAGAGTAAGTACTTTATTTAGGTACAACTACAATACAAGTCCTTCCCGGTAGCTCAGTGGTAAAGGCGGCCTCTGTGAATCCACAGGTTCCAGAGGTCGTGGGTTCGAAACCCAGCCGGGACATGACATGTTATCCTCCCATTTGGGATTTTTACCACATAATAATATGTCTTGGGCTTACTGCTGGAATAATGGGACCTTTAATAGTCCTTATCGGGCAGTATAAATAAGGCAATATTATTATATAAATTAGTACAATTACAATATAAATGAACTTAAGAAAACAGATACTTTACCTTATTTGTCAAGTCAAAGACAACAGCAAAAATAATTTGCACCATTGACAGGGTTCACAGCACCAGGTGTAAAATGTGTAAGTAGGAGTGCCAGAATTAACCATCCTCAATCGAGAGGTTGAACAATGCTGACCCATATAGGTTTGGGATTAGCAAAATGAAAGAAGAAGACTACAATGAACCACATAAATATTTACAAAAGAAAAGTAAAAAAGGAGAGAATAAAAAAGATAGAAACATTAACATAAAAGTAATAATTGTTTGTTAAAAGTAAATTAGACAATGTTAAAATGTAAGAGAAATTTGTGAGAAAGACGTAGCAAATCATGTTCTCGAGAGATGTTCGTTCGGGTTTGTATTCTGAGACTTATTTTTTCAGAACATAGTATGTTCTGAGTCTTTTCATGCCTCATCAGGAACAATTTGGATACCTGTAACGTTCAGTAAACTCTCAAAAACGTAGAAGATAGACTACCACCAGCATGTTAATTTAAATTTGGTTTCCTAATAAAGTATACCGACCTCCGTGGCTCAGTGGTTAAGAGCATTTTTTGTTGACCCGGAGGTTGCAGGTTCGAATCCCAGCCGGAGCGGAAAATTCTGAACGATTTTTGCGACTCCGGAATGGCATGGATGTAAAGGCACAGTGCCCTGAAGTAATTCGTAAGCAGTTCCGGGGCTATATACCTTTTAAAATTAGTCTAGCTGGGGGACTATATACAGGGAGTAGACCAGCAGTCTGGCTGGGGGACTATAAACAGGGAGTAGACCAGAAGTCTGGCTGGGGGACTATAAACAGGGAGTAGACCATCATTGGCTTGGTTCTGGGGGCCCTTGTCAATTATTAGCCTCCTTCTAAAGACAGTGGTAGAAGTGCTGTGACATTCCTCCACTGTCTAACTACCATCGCATCGTTCACGATGACGCCACCCTATGATGATGAACGGCTATGAAATAACCTTACTTCCTATCACTAGTCTGGTTCACTCACCTGGAGGTATCTTGTCCGGGATGGCGTCAGCAGGGATCAGATGGGGTTTGATGTGGGCGAGGATCTTCTCCAACAGGGAAAGTCTAGTCAGCAGGATCAGCTGCTCGATGATAAGATAGGGGGAGCCGATCAGGTGACGGTACAGCTTCTAGAACGCAGAACAAGAGTTTTTTTTATTAATTCCGTTTTTATTTTTTTTTATTCCGTTTGCACGCAACAATTATTAATTGTTGTTGCAAATCAGTATCAGTCAATAATCAGTAAAAACAGAAAAGTGAGAAGTTGTACTAGATGTTCATGAATATCAGAACATACCTGGACAGCTGTTTCGAGCTTATTTTCTCTCATCAGCAGGTAATAGTTCTGATTATCCATGCCATCAACTAACCTCTCTATTTTAATCAGTAAAATATTCCTTTATTCCTATCTAAATTGAGCCTGCTTTGTATCTAAATATTCTAAATTGAGTTTTTCCCTACACTTACATCTGTATTCCTCACTACCTAAGGCAAGATCTAGAAAGGAGTAATTGTTGAATATTACTAGGGAAGATAGCAGGGGTGACTCAAAAGAGTTATAAATCAAAATATGCAAAGCAGAATGTGAATCAATTTGAAAAGAAATACTGTGAATCAGGACGATCTGGATTTTTTTTTCTTCCAAGTTATCATACTTGTGATAATCACAATTCATGACTTCATGAGTCTCGCATCTAAACTATTGCTGTACTTGGGACTCAAACCACCTAACTGTAGGTTACGAGTTATCAATCGCAAACTTTTTTTTATCAATTTTTATGCGCGCCTGGTATGTCTGTCATTATGCAATGTGTCATGTAAGATTGCTCAAATACCCCTATATGCCGCGTTAGGTTTCGAAAGTTATCCAAGATTTTCTAATTTCTATTTTGTTTGACTTTTACAGTTAACTACAACATACTTATGATCTTAGTCCAGTAGACAAGCAAAGCCAGTCCACCTGGCATCAGCAACATGTCAATGAGTTGACGAAATACATGGGATTGTTGTGAATTAGTTTTGTGGTTGCGTATATTTCAAATAGGTGTAACGTACGTGTAGGCACTATTATATAAATAAAAGAGATAAAGAGCTAGTTATTTGTGTTATTATGTCACAATTTTTAGTGAGTAGTATCGACATTACGGGAACTAATGCTAAAGCATCATCTCCAACCAACCATCATATTTCAATATAAAGTAAAAAAAATCACAATTTTCAACCTAAGTCAAGTGAAACCCCGTTTTTCTTTTGTGTGTAGATAGCAGACTAGCTAAATTAACTATTGAAACATCAATTATATTATCAAAAGTCTAGTCACTCATTGGTTCAACAATTGGGTCTCGATGATAATAATAATAATACTCAGTGGAAGATTACCACCAGGCGAGGTTAATGCTCAAAGCATTTTCTACCACCTAACCCTCAGAGTCTCATTATTATGTGGTCACAAACTCAAATTAATGAGGAAAAATTCGTGCACTGGGTGGAATTCGAACTAACGGATCCCTACACTACCTCGATTACCAGACTAGCGCGTTAATCACTTGACTACTAGTGCATCGGTTTTTTATACAAGAGCCGATGTAGGGCTCCTTCCGATTATAGGGAAGAAGCCCAGAATTTTGCTTCTGGACGTCCAGGGGGGTTAATGCCCCGATCAATCTTTCCAACCCCATGACACAAGACACGGAAAGTAAGTAACGTAAAAGTACCTATGTAATGTGATTTCTCTGTATTTTTATTTATTATTATTTTTTTTTATTTTTTATTTTTTTTTTTTGAAAGGCTTAGGAGAAAAATCTTATAAAGACACCCAGAAACCATGGGGAGTGGGATTTCCACCCACTAAAAAACCTAGACCTCTCTGGAGAAGATGATGCACCCGATCTACTGTTAACCACCCAAACACACTCACCTGGTCCTCGCAGTTCATCAAGCTAAGCATGTCCACACCGATCACGGTACACACGTAGCTCTCATAGTCGTGTCCCCTCTGGTCCTCACATCTGGACAAGGCTTGGTTCACCACCACTTTCACATGGGTGACGTCACAAGAGGAAGAGATCAGTCTAGTGCAAAGCTCCCTCAGTTGAGAGGACGAGAGAGCATTGCACAAGTCTTCCGCCAGACCAGCTCGCTGCGTGCTCAGTAGAAACACGACGTATAGCTCGAGTACCTGCAATGTTATTTATAGTCCATTAAGTATAAAAAAACAGACCAAAACAATATCCCCTGACTACTAATAGCTAAACAGGATTGTATCCAGTACACCGTGCCAACAGGCAACGTATCATTGGATGTTTGATTTATATTTTAGCATTTAATATACATTTTTGTATGTGTGCTAGGTACAAGAAGGTACAAGATATATCAAGAAAAAGTTTAATATTTAAAAATAACATTGCTAAAATCAGGTGGTAGATAAAAGTATAGGTAACTGATACATTTTCGGGACTAGTGGATAAAAAAAAAATGATGTACGCTTGACCTCTGTGGTTTATTATATTGAGACCACTATTAGCAAATTAGATTCTTGTAGACGCACCACCTCTGTGTCCCTCACACTACTAGCTACAACTCACCTCCACTCACACTACTAGCTACAACTCACCTCCACTCACACTACTAGCTACAACTCACCTCACTTACACTACTAGCTACAACTCACCTCCACTCACACTACTAGCTACAACTCACCTCCACTCATACTACTAGCTACAACTCACCTCCACTCATACTACTAGCTACAACTCACCTCCACTCATACTACTAGCTACAACTCACCTCCACTCATACTACTAGCTACAACTCACCTCCACTCATACTACTAGCTACAACTCACCTCCACTCATACTACTAGCTACAACTCACCTCCACTCACACTACTAGCTACAACTCACCTCCACTCATACTACTAGCTACAACTCACCTCCACTCACACTACTAGCTACAACTCACCTCCACTCACACTACTAGCTACAACTCACCTCCACTCATACTACTAGCTACAACTCACCTCCACTCACACTACTAGCTACAACTCACCTCCACTCACACTACTAGCTACAACTCACCTCCACTCATACTACTAGCTACAACTCACCTCCACTCACACTACTAGCTACAACTCAGCTCCACTCACACTACTAGCTACAACTCACCTCCACTCACACTACTAGCTACAACTCACCTCCACTCACACTACTAGCTACAACTCACCTCCACTCACACTACTAGCTACAACTCACCTCCACTCACACTACTAGCTACAACTCACCTCCACTCACACTACTAGCTACAACTCACCTCCACTCACACTACTAGCTACAACTCACCTCCACTCACACTACTAGCTACAACTCACCTCCACTCACACTACTAGCTACAACTCACCTCCACTCACACTACTAGCTACAACTCACCTCCACTCACACTACTAGCTACAACTCACCTCCACTTACACTACTAGCTACAACTCACCTCCACTCACCACTACTAAGCTACAACTCACCTCCACTCACACTACTAGCTACAACTCACCTCCACTCACACTACTAGCTACAACTCACCTCCACTCACACTACTAGCTACAACTCACCTCCACTTACACTACTAGCTACAACTCACCTCCACTCACACTACTAGCTACAACTCACCTCCACTCACACTACTAGCTACAACTCACCTCCACTCACACTACTAGCTACAACTCACCTCCACTCACACTACTAGCTACAACTCACCTCCACTCACACTACTAGCTACAACTCACCTCCACTCACACTACTAGCTACAACTCACCTCCACTCACACTACTAGCTACAACTCACTTCCACTCACACTACTAGCTACAACTCACCTCCACTCACACTACTAGCTACAACTCACCTCCACTCACACTACTAGCTACAACTCACCTCCACTCACACTACTAGCTACAACTCACCTCCACTCACACTACTAGCTACAACTCACCTCCACTCACACTACTAGCTACAACTCACTTCCACTCACACTACTAGCTACAACTCACCTCCACTCACACTACTAGCTACAACTCACCTCCAGGTCAGGGGCTCCGTCACAAGGTAAGCTCTTGTAGACGCACCACCTCTGTGCTAGGTCCCCGTCTTCCCGCAGTATGATCTGCTTCAGTATCTCGTAAGGGTCGGAGCCCTCTGTGATGTTCCACTCACTCAGGCCACACGTTTCCGTGATCTGATCCAAATCAAAATGAAATTTAATTAGACCGACCTCAGTAGCTTGATTGATAAGGCGGTGCACTTATTAAACATATTGGATCAAGTTTTATTTACATAGAATATAGGTTATCATATTGGTGTTAATCACATTCGTGATATCACAACTACTCAAACTCGCTCTACTAAATCTACACTGAAACCGGGACTTGAACCACCGACCTCCAGGTTACAAGTCCGCCGCCTTATCGATCAAGCTACTGAGGTCGGTTACATAGAATATATACAATACATAGAAAATGAAATTAATAGAACAAAAGTTTATCAAGGGCGGTGCTAATGCCAACGACATTCTCTTCCAAAAATTTTGCACTGTCCGGGAATTATTTCGTATTTCGGAATCATAAGGTATTTCGCACTTGTAATCTAGAGGTCGGTGGTTCAAGTCCCGAGCTAAGCAAATATTTAATAAAGCGAGTTTGAGTAGTTGTGACATCACGAAACTGGTTAACACAAATTATGATCATTATAAAATCATATTACAAATCATTTGCAATAATTATTATTTTTTTGTCTTAAGAATGAAGTATATTAAAAACATTATAATTGGTTGAATCAAATTTTAAAAATATAAAGAGATGGTACAGTTGGAATTAATCAGGAATCACGAATTTTATTTTTGAATAATATTGACGTGTAGCGTCAATACGGTTCCACTCTTGTATGTGTACAAACTTACATGCTAATTAACAAATTAAATCAAATCTAAGTTATACATTAAAATACGTATACTCATCATTGGGTGGCGTCATCGTGAACGATGGTAGCCAGACAGTGGAGGAATGACTCAGCACTTCTACCGCTGTCTTTACAAGGAGGCTAATAATTGACAAGGGCCCCCAGAACCAAGCCAATACTGGTCTACTCCCTGTTTATAGTCCCCCAGCCAGACTGCTGGTCTACTTCCTGTTTATAGTCCCCCAGCTAGACCGCTGGTCTACTCCCTGTTTATAGTCCCCCAGCCAGACTAATACTAGGTAGGAAAAATATTTCTATTCTGAAATAAAGAAGTACAAAAATATAAAATCGTATCAGTTACCTGTTGGCATAATGGGACTACCTGTCTTACGCTGACAGTCTATTTTTTTTTATTTATTAACTAAATATTTTTTTATTTTGAACTGCTCTAAACAAAGAGTTGCCAACTGACACAGTATACAATTCAAACATTCTTGTCATTAGTTATTTAAACATTTCAGGGTAGAATGAACATTTTTAAGGATGAAATTATTTCAGCAGCATCTTTGGGGACAGCTCTTATGAGTACATAAAGCACTACTTATACTTATACTTACCTCGTGATTGAGTTTGGTGAGAAAGAACTGGCGGTCCACTTTGGCGGCCCGGACTGGGTCTATCTCCCCTTGTCGGGCCGCCAAATACTGGAGACACTTGAGGCTGCAGGCGTTCTGGTTGTTGAGAATGTGATCCGCCATGGTGGGTAGTGACGTCACGTCAAGGATGTAGGAATCTGAGGAACGAAATAAAGAAATTTTATTTTATCTTTATACTGAATCTTAATATACGAGTATAAATGTCAAAGTCACTGACTGACTGACTGATCATCGCTCTACAGCCCAAAACGTAAGTCCTAGGAATCTGAAATTTGTTAGGTAGCTTTGTCTTATAGTCTAGATGTGCAATAAGACGGGATTTTTCGAAATTCCCACTACAACACCTGTGGGGGACAGCCCACAAGGTTCGAAGGGAAGAAGAGAAAAATGAGGGCTCACTCACCTTTGAAGACTCTAGCGGGGTTGACTTACGGGGTGCCGGCCGGCTCTTCTTGGTGATGGGGCAGAGTTGAAAGATGAGTGAGCTTTATGGGTAATAACTATCTTTAATTTGAGAACTTTATTTAATTTGATACTTTAAAGAAATATTGAGCGTTGCACGAAAATGGTATACACTAATTTGAACTGAGGTGTGATCTCTCTGATTGTCAAAAGGTAACTGCTGAGGGCAGAGATAGCGAGTCGAACTTACAAATTCTATGGAAAATTCCCACTGACTTGTTTGAAGCCAAGGGGCTTTCTTGTTGCAAGTCAGGGCTGCATTTATGGGGAGGCATTGATACGGTACGCAGTGTACGCTGTACGCAACAACACCTGCCATTGGCGAAAAAGGATTTTTTGCTTTCACGGCCATGCCTCGGCCTGCAAAGCGGGCGACAGCCCACTAGTTATGAGTATAAAATAACCAACTTTCTTTTTATCAAAACAACATAACGAACATCTTACAAATAAAATATTTCTTCCAATTTTCCAGAGGTTGGAAGAGTTCCTCTAATGGAAAAATAATGTGAACGACCCCGTCTAAACGGGAAAAGGTGTAGGAAATGATGATTAATGGAGGAAAAATGTGCAAATTGGATGTGTTTAACACGAATGTTTATCAAAATGTCCCGTCTTTTCCAACAACGTTCATTCATTCTTTTGACATGACCAAGAAACAAAGCTAAAATTATCGGATTGAAGTCTACTGTGCTAACCAATCATCTAAATAAAACTAAGCTAATCAGTTGGTTGAAAATAAACAATAATAATAGGTATGTACTAAATTCAGTGGAAATTTCATTTTTCCTCGAAGATTTTTTTCTTTTTATAACTACCAACTTTACATCATGAAAAAATGAGCAGCACAAGAAGACAAAATTAAAACTATATGAACATTCGTGGAGGAATTATTTCAACACCAATTATTGCCTCATGTGGATAATTGAACTATCAAAGCGTGTGTTAAGGTGTTTCTTACGTGCTTAAATACCACAAAAGATAATGGAATATTCATCCTTACCACAAGTAGACGCCAATTCCAGAAGCACCGTATCGTACAACTGTCGCAACCTCACATCTTCCATGAACACCCGCGGAGTGAGCACATAATACAAAATTTCCAGCACCAGCACAAAATTTCCCCGGCTCATTTCCTGCTCGATCGTAGTCCACACGGCTTCCAAGTGAACGTTCCAACTGAGGAAGCAAAGTAGGGGATCTTTGCCCGGAGTAAGTAAGGAGAGAAGTTGCACTCGTCGGCTATTGGAGCACAACTGCTGGAGACGCTCGGAAATTTTGGAGGAAGTTTTGTGCAGTGAAGAATCGGCTGGAGGAGATTGGGCCGACCGTTTGTCTTTTCCAGACTTGGAGGGAGTTGTGGGGACGGAGTTAGCCTGAAACAAGGCGCAACAAAATGTATTATTGATGAGCTGCCAGAATCTAGCGAGGCGAGCGCTCGTCAAGCAGCATTCGCCACCGGCCTATATTAACACATTGACTGCCATGTCACACTATATCCCACACTCATCCCATAAAATATATAAGACCTGTTTGATTGCTGGATTAAAGGGACTTTTCAGTCTTACCTCGGCAGTATAAACAAGGTATATTCTATTCTATTCTATTCTATTCTATATGTGTGACACAATGTTAAACCTATACACCACGTCACACATATTGTGTGACAGTCGATGCTACTTTGAATGAGTGTCAGTAACGTGGCGTACGGGTAAAGTGTCCAAAATTGACCTCGGCAGTGAACGTGTTAACACGAAACATACACCCGTATTTATGAACAGCGAATTTTGTCTGAGCAATGTCTCAAGCAAGGTATTGGCCAATAATATTAAAGGAAATCATGCTCAAGACCATGCTCAAACGGCGTTTTCTGTTCATAAATACGGCTGAGCTTATAATGTGTATTTATTTTGTTTCATTATTTTCGCCCACTTCCCTCTAACTTTTATCGATTTTTATTCCATTTAATAATAACGAGTCTGCAGGGAGATTTCTCGTGTAGATTTTCTGACCGCCACGCCACATCAAGCGCCTATTGCGTCAGTTATTAAGCCTAGTTATTAAGCCTTATTCAGACTATACCACAAGGAGGTAAATTTTAATTATACGTTGAATGTGTGTTTCATTGTTCTATTAAGTCAAACATGACGAAGGTCAGCATTACGAATTTCCAATTTTCATCATCTATTTTCCACAATATCCATAATCCTTCTCATAATACCACCACTGGTCGCTATCCATACAAGTTTTCCTCACGAGGTATCAGTGAACCCCGGAAACTTATATTATACTTGTATAACTTAAATAAATTAAAATTATGAAGTTTAATACAAAATAGATTTGTTTTTTTTTTTTTTTTTTTTTTTTAAATTTTTTGACATACACCCAACATAAAAATTCTATTTGAGATTTAAAAAATAAATTTAATGTGTTCAGCATACTATGCACAACTTCTAACCTTAGCTAGAGTTGCGAGTATTCCCCCTAGCATAGGATCATTGTCGGCAACATAGTCCACAATGTGACTGTCTATTCTTGTGACCTCAATAGCAGCAGATGACGTCACTGATGGGTTGCTTGGGTCTCCGTAGCTCTGTCTAATGCTGAAACGGATTTCGTCCAATACGTGTACATCTGAAAGCAAATCGGTAAAGTCACCCACTGCAGACTATATTCGTGAGTAAAACTTGGTAGATTATCATTCAATGTTGTTGTTGTTGTAGCCAGCTTGGCTACATCTGGAGGGGTGAGTGATGGTCTCCAGCCAACTTTATTTCAAAGTTGGCTCGTCCTGAACCACATATTTCTATGTGCGATCAACCATCATGAGGACTTGGACTTTTCTTTATAAGCCATTAAACCCTTAGGAAACTGCAAGCTAGCCTGGCTTGTAAGGGTTGGCTAGTCTGTTCTCTGTTTATAGTCCTCTAGCGGGACACTGGTCTTCTCCCTGTTTAACGTCCCCCAGTCAGACTCATTATCATTCAATTAAGAGCAATTGCGTATAGTTTCATACTAGCAATTGAGTGCTAGTATGAATGATTGATTGAGTTAACGGGTGATTGATTGATCGCTCGTTTGAATGCTTGTTTGGTTTTTTTTTATACAGTTAATATACCTTATTTCATTTTATTTTATTATCATTATTATTAATATTATTTTTTTTTCTAACCTAAGCAAGGTAATTTTTATGCATATAATCTTAAGAATATTAAATGTATGTACAAAATGTCTGTTTAAATTTAAAAATAAATAAGACCTTGTTTAGACTGCTGAAATGAAGGGACTTTTTAGTCTCACCTCGGCATTATAAACAAGGTAATTTCTATTATGTATATAGTTCACCCAGGCACTAGTGCAAAGACAAAGGCTAATCAGAGTGTTAACTAGAGATCCTTTATAACAATAATAATAACACTCTTTAGTGGAAGGCAAATACTTTAAATACCTTTCCTGGAGAGTATGAAGCTGCGCACAGGCGTGTACTCCTTGACAAACTCAGAGTATTCTTATTTACCTTTCCTGGAGAGTATGAAGCTGCGCACAGGCGTGTACTCCTTGACAAACTCAGAGTATTCTTATTTACCTTTCCTGGAGAGTATGAAGCTGCGCACAGGAGTGTACTCCTTGACAAACTCGATGAGAGCAACTCGCGTCTCCCGGCTCTGGTTGCTGCTCGTATCCGAACTGTTGCTGTGTTCACACTCCGGCCTTGCCGTGCTGGTGACGTAGTCCAGGTAGTGAAACACCAGCTGGGGGATGAGCAGACAGTTCTGGGAGAGAGCGATGTGCTGTGCCGCGTACTGCGACATGCAGTGCTCCAGAGTTAGGTCTAGATTGTCCGAGGGGGAGAGTACCTGAGAGAGAGCAAGTCCGGAAAGTAATAAAAAAAAATTGAATTTGAAATAAAACTTTATTTATTGAATATAATTAAATTTACAATTACTGTAACACCTCCTAAGCTAAATTTAACTTATTTGGAGGTGGGCTCCCCTCTTTGGAAAACGTACATATTTATTATTTGCCTCTTTTAGTCTACTCATTTAGTGAGCATATACGAGTATAATAACCAACATACAATAGTAACAAATATAAATTGGGTAGAACAAATCGATGGTAAATAATATACAGAGAAGCATATTTATCAGTATGTTCTTTTAATCGTAAAAGAAAAAGCATACTTCGCTCATTAGATTGTCCTGAGGGGAGAGTACCTGAGAGAGCAAGTCCGGAAAGTAATAAAAGATAAATTGGGTAGAAAAAATCGATAGTAAATAATACACTAAGAAGCATACTTATCAGTATGCACTTATACTCGTAAAAGAAAAAGCATACTTCGCTCATTGATTGATTGGCACAGGCTCATACAATATACATGTACAACTAGTGCAGCCTGAAACCTCGGTAACCCAGTGAATCTGGGTTGTCCCGGCAATATATCCAGCATCACGAGGCGAGGGTTCGAATTTGAGTGGTCACAAATCAAGTCCTGACCTTGCTGGACGTTGCTTAACTTCAGTAATCTGATAAGAACTAGAGTATTCAACGTGTCGTGGACGCTAGCTACACCCAAGTATGATACGTATAATTGTAATTAATGGAATAAATAGTGAACCAGTGGAAGGTATTACAGTCTGCACCTTTCTCCTTCACCTAACCAATTTTATTCTTAATTTTGCGTCACCCATCCATTTTTTATCCTTACTCATTGTAGCTTAACCTTAGAGAGATATAACCGAGCCTAGAAGAATTCCCTGATCCAACCGGACTATGTTCAAAATTTCAGGTTTCTCGTCAAACGGTGTGGATTTGTATAAAGAACATACACACATACAGACAGCTTTCTTTTATAGATATAGATAGATCAATCAGCAGACTCACCCTTATCAGTGGGCTCAACAGGTAGGGGTTACCCAGAGCAAACACAGTCCTAGGATCCCGGGCTGTGTTCCAGCCAGCCAGAGGGTTGCTCATGGGCTCTGAGGGGCCCAGGGCCGCACTCAGGTCTGGGTCACCCAGGGCCCCGAACACATGGGGGAAGTTGTGCAGGAGAAGGGCCTCTATGTGATGGAGGGTGACGGGCCCTGCCTGGCCCAGATGATAAGCTACGAGGCGCTTGGTGAGGAATCGGCAGGTGGCGCTCTGAGATACAAGTCCCGTGCGTTTGCCTAGGAGAGAAGATGGAAGAGAATGCCGTTGGCATTAGCACCGCCCTTGATCAAGTTTTGTTTTGTTAATTTTAATTTCTATGTATGTATATATTCTATGTTATTTGTAAATAAAACTTGATCCAAAAAATGTTTAATAATAATGAATGATAATCATTTATTTAGATCTTTCTTTTTGTTCATTTTCAAAAAGTTTTTTGTATCACAATCGTAATGTCACAATTACTCAATCTGGCCTTGCTAAACTTTTGGCGTGCTTGGGACTCGAACCACCGACTTCAAGGTTACAAGCCCACCTTAACAATCAAGATAGTGAGCTCGATTTTTCATTTTCAAATATAAAGGATAATTTTCTGCATTACAGATAAGGAACCAAGCTTCTGTGCTGCGCTTCTTTTTAGGGCGGCAAGATGATTCTTTTAAATCGAGCCAATTTTCTTTCCAAATGGTCTAACCAACTAGCGTACTCAACGTTCTGTGGGCCCATGGTTTCACAGCAGTTGTTTTGGATGTGTCGATTATGTTCTAAAATAAACGAGGAAAAAATCCATACATTGAGTAGGATACGAACTCAGGAATCCCTACACTAGTGCACTGGTAGTCAAGTGGTTAACGCGCTAGTCTGGTAATCCAGGTAGCTTGGGGATCCGTTGGTTCGAATCCCACCTAGTGCATTAATTTTTCCTCATTCATTTGAGTGTGTGACCACATAAATAAGACTCTGAGGATTAGGTGGTAGAAAATGTTTTGAACATTAACATCGCCTGGTGGTTACTTTCCACATTACGCTAGCGCTAACGGTATAACCCGACACACATTGGACCACTCGAAAACATAACATTCATTACCTGACGTCTCCAGGGTCAAGAGAGCATGGACCCACAAGAGGTTGTACAGATTGATCAGGAACACAGTAGAGTCCTCCCCCCGCATGTATCTACTGAGATCGACCCTGCTTAGTTGTCTGGTTTCCATGACAACGCTCTGAGTGCGGGTTGCAGAGGCTAGATCGATGACGTCATCACTGTTGCACTGGGATAGCAGGGAGGAGAGGAGATCCCTCACTGTGTCGTCCGCTGGGAGGGTGTACGGGGAGACGGTCTGAGGAGAAGTATGACCAAACATTTAATAAATAACCATTAAATTCAGGTCGGGTTCTACGAAAAACACCTAACCTAAAAAACACGTGAAAAACACGAAAAACGTTAGTTCCAAAAGATTCGTCCAGTAGAGTTTAGAGCAAAACTCTTTTCGTGTTTTTCAGGTGTTTTTTAGGTTAGGTGTTTTTCGTAAAACCCGACCTTAATGAAATATAAAGTTCCCAGAAAAAATTATCATTATACACAACTCTTGGTGAAACAAAAAAACATCGAAATAATTTGAAGATAGAAAACACTTTCAAATAAATTAAGTAAAACAAAAAAAGCCAAGTTTTTTCTATCTTCAAATTATTTCGATTAAATTCAAGGTAGAATTGACATTGTTGTAAGTTCAATAAGAATTAATTTCAAATTCAACAACTCACATGGCTGAGTGGTTAGCGTGGTAGATTTGAAATTGAATATAAGACATGATTTTTTTGGCAGAGTTATCAATTATCTACATTTTAATCAACCTATCTGATGAATACTTTTGGATGTTAACCATTAAAATTAAGCCTTGATTAATTAATCAACGGCTTGGTGTGACAATTGATAAACGAACCTTAAGGTCTATGTTGAAAAGCGCGATTAACACTACATGCGTGTACCACCGGTGGTACACGCATGTACTACGGCTGTGAATAGCCTAAACATCGCCGGTCCCACGGGAGAACTGACTAAAAACATGCCCGTGGTCTATGTGTTAAGTAGACATAATATACTCGTATAGACATTTTACCTGAGGTACGTCATATTGGTTGAGTACAATTAGTTCTCTCAAACACTCACGAGTCATTATTATTACCTGAGGTTCGTCACATTGATTGAGGACAATTAGTTCACTCAAACCTCACGAGTCATTATTATTACCTGAGGTTCGTCACATTGATTGAGTACAATTAGTTCTCTCAAACACTCACGAGTCATTATTATTACCTGCGGTTCGTCACATTGATTGAGTACAATTAGTTCACTCAAACACTCACGAGTCATTATTATTACCTGAGTTTCGTCACTTTGATTGAGGACAATTAGTTCACTCAAACACTCACGAGTCATTATTATTACCTGAGTTTCGTCACATTGATTGAGGACAATTAGTTCACTCAAACACTCGTGAGGCCGGCTGAGTGGAATGCTGCCCGTGCAGTAGTTCACTGCATGGTATGCCAGGTTGACAAAGGGCAGATCCAGTGAGGCAATGGGCTCATGCCGGACAAAAAGGGACTCGCCTATTTGGTCTGTCAGATTATGATCCACACAGGAAAGCAAGTTTCCTGTAAAAGAAGAATAATTATTTTTTTGTGGTATCTTTATTTTTTTTCTTTTTTTTTACAACGTTCATTTAAGAAAGGCATTTTTCAGAAGCCATTTCGTTAATAAAAAAGACAAAAGCCAGCTACTTGCACAAACCTCACTTCACCAGTATTAGAACGGAAACACCCAGTATCCTGAGCGTTCCAATATAAGTAGTCACCCGCCGAGTCATAACCTCACTGGAAGTTGCTGAACTTTACAATACAATACTCTGTTTATCCTGCAAGAATAAGATTAAAGAGTCCTTTTACAATCACAGCATAGCGTGTAGAATTAAGAAGTGTGGAAACCACCCCCCGCCGGCCTACTTCGTGGCGTTCTTAGCGCTAGTTGGGTAGTATAGATAAGGTGAGATAGTTATTATTACCTTTGTGGTCAGTCATCATAGAATCTATGGAAGACAGGTAGAGAAACATTTTTTGAATCCTGGAACTGAACGGCTTGGTCTCTGAAATGAAAAAAAAAAATTAAATGTATGCAGTAGTGTGAGCGTCCTTGTCTTTATAGGCCATCTTGCATTGATCACAGAAGTCAGCAATTACCTACTCCTGAAACTTTCTGAGTCTGGCTAGGGGACGTTAAACAGGGAGAAGACCAATGGCTCGTTAGAGGACTATAAACAGACTATAAAGGGTGGTGCGGAAAATAATGTCGTTGACATTAGCACCGCCCTTGATCAAGTTTTGTTTTATTTGTCAATTTCCATGTATGTATAAATTAATGTATATATTCTATGTAATTTAAACTTGATCTAATCTGTTTATGATAATAATAACAGAGAACTACCGAGCCGACTCTTACAAGCCAGGCCAGCTTGCAGTTTCCTAAATGGCTTATAAAGAAAAAGTCCAAGTCATCACGATGGTTGATCGCATATAGAAATACAAATGTGGTTCAGGACGAGCCAACTTTGAAATAAAATTGGCTGGGACCATCATTCCCCCTCCAGCTGTAGCCACGCTGGCTACAACAACAACATTGCAACATTCTACTGAGTTTCTTTTTTGAAGATGTACATAATCTGGAGTCATTATTGCAAATTTCACAGTTCAAGAAGCTGAAATTTTTCATCTGAAAATCTCATTACGTTCGGGATTCGACCCGCGACCTTCGGAACAAGTGGTACAAGTGCTTACCTCTTCACCACAACCTTGCTTTGCGACGCTGACGACTAGATTATTAAAATCAGATCTTAGTGCGCAGACACAACGGAGCCCTAGACCCTAGAGTAGCCCCTGTATCACGCAGAATAATCTAGCCATGTTATTAAAATGTAAGCAGCCTCAACGGAGTCTATATCTTGGTGTACGTACTAGGGTCCAGGGTATAGGGTCTAGACCCAGGGTACTTACCTTCCGTTTCGCTTCTCTCTAGATCCAGATAGGGCGACTGCTTGATCACATTGACCAGCATTACAAAATACTCTTCCAGTCTCTTGGACTCTGCCGCACTAAACTCCTTCAGAATCGCCTCCAGAGATCGCCAGAACAGCAGGTTCGTATGAGAGTATCCAGATGCTATGAACTCGACTAGGGTAGTACTTGGGAGAATCAGGTCATCGCGTATGCATTGGGTGAGCCCTTTCTGAGCTCGTTTCAGATGGGCTAGTAACGACGAGAAGTTGGGTAGATCCGCTGAAAATAAAGGAGCTTTCTATATTTTTAACGGAAAGGATCTAATGATTATGAAACAGGACGTGGTTTTACAAAGATCTGTCAGATCTATCACATTACTAACACTAAGAACAACAATGGTTGGTTGGGCAAAAGTTATGGCAAAGTATGTTCCAATCAATTTAATGAATGTATGTTAAGAGACTTTGAAATATACTTACTGTATAGGACTTAGGAATACCTCTACTCCAACAGTTGTATAGTTGATATTATAATAAGCTAATCGTGCATTAGCTCAGTAGTGAGATACGCGCTCGCTATGCAGAAGATCCCAGGTTCAAAGCCGACAGAATATTTGTATTCCTTATTTGGTTACATTTGTTTGTGTGGAACATCTTGCAGTGGGCATGTGTTGGCCCAGCACATAAATGGGAAGTATTGTGTCACTTCTCTCCCATCACAGGGGAGAGGTAGATGGGATAGGCAATTAGACAAGCTACAATATAGACCACAAGCCTCTACAGCATGCTGTTTCATGGCTACGAAATAAAAAAAAAGTAATAAAAAACAAGTATTTTTGTCTTCGCCTCCATACATGGTTTACTCACCTTCACAAGTTTGGGCGGAATTAATTATCACAGCTAGGAGTTTCTTGCTCTGACTGGGCAGCATGGCAACACTGGATAGAATATCCGTCAGGGTTGTCAGTTTAGCGGAGGGTTCTACCTCATCAGAGGTACCACCTGAAAAATGAGAAATTGTGTTTTTCACTTTACAATCCATTAGATCTGTTTAAAAAAAAGTTATCATATTTGTGCTAATCACTTTCGTGATGTCACAACTACTAAAACTCGATTTACTAAATCTACGCTGAAACCAGGACTTGAACCACTGACCTACAGGTTACAAGTCCGCCGCCTTATCGATCAAGCTACTGAGGTCGGTTTGTGACGTCACTGTATAACATAATATCATGATTTATCTGTGCACGGCACATGAAAATGTTTGCTAGAATGATGACGTCATCACGTCGCTTTAGGTTGGTCCCGAGCTTGCTATAGGCTATAGGGAATACTTCGACCTTGACAGTTATTTTTTAACTCCTCATTTCTCGCATGGTTATTGATAATACAAAACAAATACAAGTAGAAGCATTCAAAAATCTCTTCTTTCAAGAGACATCTAGATGTGCATGCACACAGGTGCTTTAAACAAACGTCTCTGCATAACAAAATCAGCTGAAGGGACAAATGACCCAGGCGTCCCTACAGTGCTGACTCTGCATACCACCCCTAGTGCTTTGCTAGGTAAAAACAAAACTCACCTCGTTTGGGACCGCACAATGCAAGAAATTTATCCACTTCTTGCAGTGCTACTTGGTGAGTGTCATGAAAGGGAGCACTCGATATCACCTTCAGCGTACTCGCGTACTGTTGCATGGCGAATATCTGTCGTCCTTCCTCAGTGCTTTCCAAGTTATACCTCTGTAAGTAATGAAAATATTAACATCAAGTTAACCAGCGTCTATTGCACGTTGAATACACCATTTCTCAGTCAGTCACTGAAGTTGAGCAACGTCCAGCGAGGATAGGTCTTGCATGGGTGACCATTCAAATTCGAACCCTCGTGATGCTGGCTATCGAATCATCAAACTAGGTGATGTTAAATTGAAAGTGACGTTAAACCCAAATTGAAAAAAAAAAATATTTTTCGATATTTTCCTATTTACATAACTGCGATGTATGACAATGAAGAAGATCTGTGATCACTAAATTTCCCGGCCCAACACAAGCTGGGTGAGGTTCATGTGTGTAAATGGTTTTTGAGTTTCCAGTTTCTCTATCGTTATGGCGGCTCCCCAATCCGTCATACTTTTGACCATCTACAGGCCAGCGATTTATTTACACTAGAAACATCTTTCCCTTCCTCCCAATACACAAGGCAAAATCTGTTCCATGATTTGCCTGAACTAGAACATTTACCAATCTTCCATAATTGATAGTTTTAAAAACCCTACCATGAGTATCGTTGTTGTTTGAGCGATTCTCAGATTGCCCAATTCACCGACATGGGCTCCCAGATTATCTACGTGCTGCTGTTCATCCCAGCAGTTCTCTGCATATGGCCGATCAGTTACAAGATCCAAACCGTCGAACGAGAATACAGTCTGGACTTTGCTCTCAGCGAGGATGGCGCAGACGTGGAAATGATACCTCCCAGTTCCTACTACAACCAAATCAAATCCAAGATGACATTCCTACGGCCGAGAAATAAACCGAAGAGGCAGAGTTCTCGCAAGAAAAGGAAACACACCATTGTCGAGATGTTGAAACGATTATGGTGAGTTTAAAGCCGGGATTCGACTGAGTGCAACATTTTGTTGCGCAATGTTTCATGCTCCACTCTTTCTTTTGGATCGAACAAGATTGAACCCCAAACCTAACCTAACTTCCCATTGAATTCGAGACAAACTAAGTCATTTGGAGATAACATGAAATTTGTGTTCAGTGTGGAGAATATAATAGAGGAAATGTTAACGAGTAAAGAGAATTTGGGAGTGTATAGAGAAAATGTTGAGAGAGATACTTGTGATAAAAGAGAAAGATGGGAGGGCCTTACAACGAAATCAGTAGGTGCCCTACAGCGCCGCGCTTGAAGTAATGATATTTTTCAGTTCCAAGTGCGGTTAGCTTTTAGAGAAGGTGGGTTTTTAGTGGATGGAAATTCCACACCTTAGGTTAGGATGGACTTAGGTGTCTTTGAAAGATTTTGCCTTCCATTAAAAAAAAAAACACGAAATTTATGTATTGAACTTGCAGGTCCAGTAAAATACGAGGTAAACACAATGTCAACAAAACACAACCAAGGAACCCTCACAAGTCTATCCTGACTATCAGGAATCTCCATGACCCTGGGAGACGTCATGAGGATGTTGATATCAAAGAGCTTGAAGCCTTACTCGCCATGGATAAAGGAAGACAGAAAACAAAGCCAAGTGAAAGAGTAGGTAACTATGCCTTTATCAAAGCGTGCTGATGCTGATAAACTAGAATCTAATTAGTCTAGCTAACCAAAAACTGACCTCAGTAGCTTGATCAATAAGGTGGCGAACAAGTTGTAATCTGGTGGTTCGAGTCCCAAGTTAAGAAGAAAAAATTTAGTATTTTTTTTTTTTTTTTTTGCTTGAGTAATTTTGATATCACGATTGTGATGAACAAAAATACGAGTATGATAACTTGCCAATTATATCTTGCATTAGTTTATAGGAATTTAGTTATGTTAAACGCGAATGTTTCTTTTTCAGATAACGAAAAAGACAGTAAAAAGTATCAGATCAAAAGTGACGAACGACAATGATAACACAGAGATTACATCGACAGAGCCAGAAGAATCGTACGAAGATTTAGAGCGAGAATACATGGACATGCTTAATAAAGAGAGAGAGCAGAAACAGGTGTTCAACTATACGAGCAACCGCAACCAAACTGTAAGTTAATAAATAAAATAATATCGTTCCATTTATACTGGCCGACTAGGACTAATGAGTCCCATTATAATAGCAGTACGCACAAAACCAATTATTATGTGGTTCAAATCCTGAATGGGA
Organism: Bactericera cockerelli; assembly: GCA_024516035.1. Lineage (NCBI taxonomy): Eukaryota > Metazoa > Arthropoda > Insecta > Hemiptera > Triozidae > Bactericera > Bactericera cockerelli. The sequence goes on along the minus strand of CM044958.1, from coordinate 12,073,135 downwards.
GGATAAATTGTCATGTCCCGACTGGTTTCGAACTCGCGACCTCTGCATTACCAGACCTACTCGACGCCTGAACAGAAATAATAAGAAGAATGATAAGGAAGATAAGAAATGAGAGACTTGCTTTAAGGGTGGGAACTGTCAATAATTTTTAAATTACCAATAACCTTGAAGACACTACCTTATCATCATCGGTTACAATCATGTCCTTATTGATTTTTATTTGTACTAGAGTGAACGGATAGTAGTACGGGTAAGAGGCTAGTAGTGCTTGTATTCCAGTTGCTAGTAGACTATAAACACGAAATAAATTAGAGTTGATTGAAGTTGCTGGCAAAAAATATCGACCCTGGTGGATGAAAGTCTAAAATTTAAATTTTATACTTAAAACTAGCAGTTAACTCGTGCTTCGCCACGATGGTTGAGTGGGATCGGCTCTATCTATGGAACGGTTTGGACTTTTGCAAAATCCTTTCTTATTGCACGTATTCAGTATGCAAGGAATGTTGTGTCAAAATTTCAGCTCGCTAGGTATTACGATTTGGGCTGTAGAGCGATGATCAGTCAGTCAGTGACTTTGACATTTATATATTAAGATGACTTCTTTATAAATATGTATGGTTTCTAAAATGTACACTGTACAGGTGAAAGAAAAAATTCTGTCTTCCATCAAAAAGCCCAAAAACTGCACTCAAGAGAGCTGGACCGCGATAGGCCTGGGTACACTCGACTGTCTCAGGGACGACTTGAAGCATGCCCGAGGTATGAAGGACTACTTTCGCGTTGTGAGGCAGTTTGGTCGGATGTTGATCGTGTGGATTAGTGTGGTGGCTGCTACAGTCACTACTCTGTGGTGCTGGAAAGGTGAGTATGAGGCCGGGTTCCACTGAGTGCAACATTTTGCAACGTTGCGAAGCATTTCCGAACATTTCATACTCCGCTCTGACTTGTAGAATCAAATGTAATCGAGTCTCACTGACTAACACTAAATCACCGACTAAAAAACTAAGCCAGCCTCCGTGGCGTAACGATTGTGACTACTACCCGTAGTCCAGAAATCCTGAGTTCAATCCCCGGTCGCAGCAAATTTTTCACATAGAAAATTCTGTTCCTCCAAACACGTGAGGCTGGCAATTCCGGCCCTACCCAGGCAGGGTGAGGTCAGTGTGGGTAGCTGATACGATTCCCAGCGAATGGAGGGTAAAACTCCCGTCCTGACTACTTCAAATCAGAACGTTTAACCAAATGCTCGTAGGATGAACTGATCACAATAGATCTAATTAGAGGTCGGTGTGATAATTGGTGCTTCTCTTGTAGAAATCCAACCAGTCTAATAATAAATCACTGACTAAATTCATTTATTTTTCTCATAATTATGTTCTCTTTAGTATTTTTGTTGTACTGTTCTTTCATTTTTTTTTTTTTTTTATTTTTTTTTATTTACTTGTGATATTAATTTTGACACTATTTTATTTTAGTCAAAGTATATTTCTTGACATTTTTATGGTTGACATTGTAAATAGAGCTTTCCTATAAATATACTCCCGAACACCGGGCATTTATTATTCACTGCCACTTAACTCTGACACTACATTAACTTCATCCAGCCTCAGTTGAACCGAGAATAGCCAGCATCACGATGGTTTGAACTTTGAATTCGAATGATCATCCATCCAAGTCCTAACTTCGCTAGACGTTGCTTACTTTTAGTGGCGGAACAAGAATTAGGCGTCCATCGAGAAATCATTCGCGTCATTCGCTCTCTAAATTCCCAAATCTCCCTTTCAAACATCAAATTTCGTTCGAATAACTCACTCTTTGAGTAAATTATCTAGACGAAATTTGACGGTTGAAGGGAGATTTGGTGATTTAGAGGGGAGATTTGGTGATTTAGAGGGGAGATTTGGGGATTTAGAGGGGTGATTTGGGGATTTAGAGGGGAGATTTGGGGATTTAGAGGGGATATTTGGGGATTTAGAGGGGGGATTTGCTGATTTAGAGGGGAGATTTGGGGATTCAGAGGGGACATTTGGGGATTTAGAGAGTGAGGGTGCTTTCTGAACCGATGCTCTGGTATATTGAACATGCTATCGACACTGGCCTAACCATGCTGTCCCATTACACCAGGCTGGTGCTGCTGTTGTTGCGTGGGGATCCGCTGGTGCTATCCTGACGACCTGGTGTATGACATCAAGCGGTACATGGTGCTCAATCCTCCTGGTATCCTAACACAGCCTGATGGCACCGTACTCAAGTACAGTCCAACAGAGAGGGAGTACTTTGCTTATCAGAAGCTCAAGTATAGTATACTTCAGTACTGATGAAAGATCTCGATAATTACCTACTACTCCATCTGCCTACTGCCTTCAAACAATCTGATGGGTATTGAATATCAGAAGCTCAATGTCTTGGTAATCATGAAATGATCTCAATAGATACGAGTGACCTCGTAGGGTACATGATTCACCTGAACCCCTAAGAGAATGCATAACTTGTTGATTTGTTCTTCTTTATCAAGTAATATTTATTATGAGTATTTATCTAATTGCTTTCATTTCGGCAACATGAATTTAATTCTTTTATTTATTTAAATTGAACAACACTTTTGACAAAGGTGGTCTGTGGTCATATTGGGACTGGGTTCCACACATATAATAAGTGAACTACACAGTTGCTCTAATGAAATCACTCAGCCTGAGTACAACCGGAATACCTATTTCGAGAAACTCACATTAACCTTACTTGGCCTGAGTGTAAAGTTAAAACATTTATTGCGATGATCAGTACAATTTTCTCATTATCTTAATAGGTTATCAATTTATCACATTTGTGTTAAAATCAACTTCATTTTCTTTTCTTGTATATATTTTTAGGTATTATATTTAATTTAATTCATAAAGTTTGTTTGAAAAATGTTTAAAGATTACCTGTAATTCAAAAACTTTAAAATACCTGAGCTTGGGACTCGAACCACCGAGCTTCAGTTCGCGAGTCCACTGCTTTATCCAACCAACTACTGAGGTCGGTTTGCAATAGTAATAAATAATAATAATAATAATAATATCGCCTTATTTATACTGCCCGATTAGGAATATTAAGTCCCATTATTCCAGCAGTAAACCCAAGACGTATTATTATGTGGTAAAAATCCCAACTGGGAGGATAACTTGTCTTGTCCCGGCTGGGTTTCGAACCCACGATCTCTCTGGAATCTCTGGATTCACACAGTGCCGCCTTTACCACTGAGCTACCGGGATAATGACATTTATGTCTCACCTGAACGGTCTCAACAGCTCGAGCCAAATCGTCCTTGATGATACAGTAGACAGCAAAGTGTGGAGCTGCACTTAGCAGGAGGCTCACAGGACAGGTCTCTTCACTGGATACGTGTATATCTGATCTGCTCCTTCCGAACAGATGATCGCCCAGGTTCAAAGTATCTTGGTCTTTGGCGATGAGGTGTTGAATGGTGGACGTTTTCCATCTGATTTCTTCTAGGTTATCTAGTACCCTGGAATAGAAACGTAAGATCCGTATGAATAGTTTTGTACAAAGATGTGTACTTAAGAGCCTTAAAACTTGCGAAAATTCTGGTTCTTTTTATTTCAGATTTACCTGAAATTTGCAATAGTAATAATAATATCGTCTTATTTATACTGCCCAATTAGAACTTGTGAGTCCCATCATTCCAATAGTAAGCCCAAGACCTATTACTATGTAGTCAAAATCCAAAATGGGAAAATAACAAAATCCAAAATGAGAGGATAACTTAGGTTTTGAACCCGTGACCTCTGAATTACTTGTCAAACGTCTTGACCACTAAGCTACCGGGATAGTACTTCCAAGGAATAACACAAACTCTGTAAATTTCGATAGTAACATTATTAAATTTATAGCCAGCGTCTATGGCGCGTTGAATGCACCGGTTCTCGTGAGATCACCGAAGTTAAGCAACGTCCAGCGAGGTGAAGACTTGGTGATACTGGCATTCCAGCCAAAGCCAGGCTGAGTGAGGTTAATGCGGGTAGCAGTTTGTCAGTTTCCTGCGAATGGAGGGTAACACCCCTGTTGTGATATGACGAAGTAGTTGAAAGCGACGTTAAAACCAAATTAAAAAAGGCGGGGTTATTGTCCAGACATTCTTTACCACCCAACCATTGGGCTCTTTACAGTAACAAAGGGAAAGAGCCAATGAAATAGTTACAATTAAAAATCAAGCTCGCCGGTAGGCGAGCGCTCGTCAAGTAGCGCCAGCCAACCGGCCTATATTAACACGAAACAGAGTTTATATGTATTTTGTATTATTGTTTTTGCACACTTCCCGCTAACTTTTATCGATTTTTATTTCAAATTCGTAATAAGACGCGAAAATAGATTGTGTTTCACGAAAGCGCGAGGTTCCTACGAACAGTTAAAGTCGTTTTCTGGCCACGCCGAAAATCTTGAATTTCATGAAAATATTCATACAGGTTTTTTTTTTCAGACCAATTTTCTGTCAAGGGTACAGCAATGTGTGCTTGTCGTAGAAAGACGTGAGCTACGTTTTTGGATAGGGAATTTTTATTTCTGCATACCTTTTATAGTTTCAAGTATTTATTTTTTATGGGATAGGAGATATAGCTTTCTAAAATAAAACCGGAAAGTTGCACAGAGCCGCCCCTGGTTATCTTGGAGCTGTGATTCTGGTATTTTTCGAAAGGTCTTTTCATAGGAAAAAATATAAAAATATAACCAAAGTATTACACTGGACCAAACTTGGGTTATAGCCTTTGAAAGGAATACTTATTATGGAGTCCAGAGCCGTCTATTGTTATCCTAGAGATGTATTTCTGGTGTTTTTAGAAAGTTCTAGTCAAAGGGAATGAGATCACTTAATTTCAGATGGTTGTAACAAGTAGAAAAGTCTTTAAAGCCCTCTAAAGGAATATCTATAATGAACCCTGGAGCCACGCCTAGTTATTCCAAGTTGATGACTGAAGGTTCTTTCTAAAGATCTAATTACGCAGAATTATACTACGATGTAAATAAAATTATAGAAAAATCAGCGACAGTGTGAGACATAAAAAGAAATTATCAGACAGACACACAAAAAAATTCCTGCCCCGCTGGGAATCGAACCCAGGTCACCATGCGTACAATGCCTAGCGCGCTAACTTACTCTGCCACGGTGACTACTGATATGACCATGCAGTTGAAAGCGATGTTAAATTTTTGTTTAAAAAAAACGCTTGCATACGAGTCTGCAACCATTGGGACATTTCCATCTTTACTATTCAAGGTCCAAAACCCAACTGACCAAATTTCGTATTGTGCGCATGACACATACCTTCTCTCTTCTCTCCCTCTACAATTCAATACTTCGCCATTGTGCGCATGACACACACTTTCCCTCTTCTCTCCCTTTACAATTCAATATTTCGTTACATAATATCGTTACATAATATCGTTACATAATTTCGTCACATAATTTTGGTTATGTGCCAGAGCAAAGACATGAAAATGTCAAAAACTGATTTTAGATTTATGAGAGTAACAAAAAGTCTGCGCCTCACATATAACTTAAAATACGGATGGGATATAATCGCCTTTGCTTCATCCAAGCTGCCAGCAGACCGTTTAATCAGAAAGGGAATAATAACGTTCTATAACTTCATTCAAAGATTTCTACATCAAGAGGTAAACTAGGTCTATATTATGAGAAGTGTATAAAATATTGGCCAGTAAGAGGAAAAATATTGATTAATGTAGATCAAAACAATGATAAATTATAATAAAATATTATGTATTGAGCAGTCTCTGTGGTCGTCGACTGGTGTAGGTAAAACCAAAGTTTGCAAGGTGACCTGGGTTCGAATCCCGGCTAGGTAGATTTTTTTTACTCTGTACTTTGGATGTCCGGTTTTCTCGTGAGAAAAAAAAACAGTAGTTGGTAGTTTGAGTTAACCTTCTATGACCGTATTTCGAATGAAGTGAGTATGGTTTAACTCGATCAACATTGATTTGTCACAATCTAACTATTCAGCTACCTATGTATGTAAAACGATTGTGACGAGTTGATTGTATTTGGTTTTAACGTCCTGATTTGAACTAGTCAGGATGGGGGGGGAGGTTTTACCCTTCATTCGTTGGAAATCGTTCCAGCTACCTACATTTACCTCACCCAGCCTGGGTAGGGCTGTGATTCCAGACTCACGTGTTTAGAGGGGAAAAAAATATTAGAAAAGTCTGCAACAACTGAGAATCAAACTCGAAATGTCTGGACTACGGCTGTGATTCCGGACTCACGTATTTAGAGGGGAAAAAATATTAGAAAAGTCTGCAACAACTGAGAATCGAACTCGAAATGTCTGGACTACGGACAGTAGATACAACCATTACGCTGGCCACTGACAGTCCAAATAAAGCGTTTATTTGGATCAATACTTTTGTATCGTAAATTACATAGATCTCATTCAAAATTTACAAATATTTACCATTTATATAAATATAAATAAAAAAACACTCCCAATTATGGACACAATACTTCCTCGTGATTGTTTCACATTGTATACACGTGGCAATTTTGATTTTTTCGACTAAATCATTTGTATCTCCAAAACCGCTTAACCGATTTGCTTCAAAATTGTTTTTCATACTCGTATATGGTAGAATACTATTTTTTCTACATTCTAGTTATTTTTGTTCACAAATTCATACTTAAATTAAAAAGGAGTAAGCCTTATTTTTAATAAATGTATGTTTTTATTTCCTGATTGTGATAATAATAATAAATTAACATTAATAGTAATTTGAAATAATACTAAAATCTAGCTTACTAGACTTTAAACCTGGAACTTGGAGTTCAAGACCTCATTAAAGGCTAACTAGTAATTTGGTATTTTATTTAGTTTGGTCGTTAACCAGTACAAAAAAATTGTACCCGTGCACAACACTGGCGACCGTATAACACACTGGATCCGCGTACCGTACTGGGTACCGGTTTTATGAAATACTCGGTATTACACAGTGGAACCGAGTACGAAGCGTCGTATCGTACGTAGTAGCCGGGTACCGGTTCTATTAAATACTTGGTATTACACACAGGGGCCGGGTAGCATACCGGGTACCAATTCTATGAAATACTCGGTATTACAATTACAATACTACCCAAATACCCATCTCTAGAACTAGGTACAGCAGAGAGAGGTACTTAATTATTCCGATATTATCTATGAATAATATTCAGGCTGTCGGTGTCCTAATATTTTTCTCTTTGTCTCGTAGAAACAAGTCTTCTATTTGAAACTTCTTTGTCAAACAATCGGAGGGTTAAGGGAAATATACATTATGTAATTCAGTTTATAAAATAGGAGGTGGAGCTTCTAATCTATTGAAACACTTGAAACTAAAACACCCAACAAATTTTGTGAACCGAGATTCATCTCCTGTAAACGTTCTGAATGCAAAATTGTGAGATTTAGTTAGTGTACTGAATAATGAAAGAACCGGTGCTTTTGTACTTGGTTTTTGAGTGATTACTCAAATCCATTATTCTATTTACATCCGCTCTCATAACCTCAAAAACCAAGTACAAAAATAATTGGAAATACTCGGTACTTTTAAGTAATCGATTACTGAAGTACCAGTTATTTGAAATACTCGATATCACCCGTCTCTAATTATTGCCAAAAATACTGAAAAGGGGTACTTTTCTGTTAGTGAACCTCGGTAGTGGGTTTCAATATTTGAAAAGATCAACAAAATTGCTGAGCGCTCTAGTGTCACTCAAGTGAGGAATACACCTGTTATCACAATATTTCTCCTCTCTTCAGCAAGTACTATTAAATATTCTTTCAGCATCTTTTCAAGGTTTTTTTTTTTATCTTTTTTTTCTCCTTGCAATTGTAATTATTTACATAACAGTACTTGGGTCACAATATAATTTTCGAGCATGCAACTCATTATAACATTTTTCATTAAACAATATAGTATCACCTCACTACTCGTACTTCAATATAAATTACCCAACATTTTATATGATAGTCTTATAATATTACTGCGTATCGCAACATCTTTAAATTAAAAGTCTTTTTTTCTTTTATCTGTTGATTAGTTTTTATTTCATCTATCAAAGGACAATCAATTAAATCAAAAAGTAGTGATATCCCCCAAAAAAACACTACGTGTACAAATAGTCGTCAAGTGTTGGAATGATTAAAAAGAACTGATATCAAAAACGTCAATTTTCTATGTTTGAAGGAATTATTTTCACGTAGGTAATTACAGAACCACGTCCTTGACTGCACACTGTTTTGTTCTGAAATTTATGTGTAGTAATTTACTAACAAAACAGTGTGCAGTATTCAAGGACGTGGTTCTGTAATTACCTACGTGAAAATAATTCCTTCAAACAGCCAGCGTCGATGGCATGTTGAATACACCGGTTCCCTTCAGAACACGAAGTTAAGCGACATCCAGCGAGGTTAAGACTTGGATGGGTGACCATTCAAATTCTAATTCTCGTGACGCTGGCTTTTCCCGGCCCCACTCAGGCTGGGTGAGGTCAATGTGAGTAGCAGGTTTGTGAGTTTCCTGCGAATGGAGGGTAAAACCCCCGTCGTGATATGACCATGGCAGTTGAAAGCGACGTTAAACCCAATTAAAAAAAAAAAAAAAAAAAAAAAAAAATTCCTTCAAACATAGAAAATTGACGTTTTTGATATCAGTTCTTTTTAATCATTCCAACACTTGACGACTATTTGTACACGTAGTGTTTTTTGGGGGATACTTTCTCACCCTCGACTTTCCAGTTGAATATCAGATGAGCTGCCATCATTTGTCATGTAAGTTTGCAGCGTTGAAGTTAAAATCTCCAACTTGTCTACATTGTTCACAACAAAGTGTACGTCACTAATTTCGGGGGATGTGGAAGCTCCGCTATAGTCCTGAAATATATGGTTGTGAGAGAATGTTTTTTTTTAATATAATAATATCGCCTTATTTATACTGCTCGATTAGGACTAATGAGTCTCATTATTCCAGCAGTAAGCCCAAAACGTATTACTATGTGGTCAAATTCCCAAACGGGAGGCTATCTTTACTAGTCCCGGCTGGGTTTCGAACCTGCGACCTATGGATTAACAGTCAGACGCCTTGACCAATGAGCTACTGAAACAGTATGTATTGTATTGTATTGAATAAAACTATCGCAGTATATTTTTATTATTCCGGAGCTTTTTTTTATAGACCATATTTCTTGATATAATACTCTAATTGAATAATAAAATTTAGAAATCTAACTTAAATCCAGAACCCCAAAAAAATATTAATAATACCTCAAGACACTCTTCTGTTTTTTTGGTGACAAGTTTTGTCGATTTATCAGTCTTGCTCATGTCTTCAGGATTTTGCTTCAAATCATTTTGCTTCAGGAACAGCAAAGAAAGTAAGCTTTCCGAAATTTCTAGTCTGTGAAAAAAAAACCAAACAATATTATTTATTGAAGAAAAAAGAAAATAAAGTCGATTTTTTTTTAAACATTGACTTTGTGAATATCAAGTCTCGTATTTTACAAACATGTGTTTGGGAATTGGTAGTATTGATTGTCCCTCGCTGCACTCATAACACATTACGATTTGACGTGATCCATTGAACTATACTTTTCTTGAATTAATAAAATTGTAATAATATGAAACACATAGGTCACCTATTTTGTTCACCAATAATTATGTTATTACCAGGACTCAAACAGGAACCTTCTGTTTTCTTGTTCTCAACTCAACTACTGAAATGGATTAGTAATCACAGTTAGTAAAATAAACTCCAAATTACTCTCATAAAATTGAAATAAGTACAAAATATTAGCAACAACTCACTTGGATCTATGTGGTAAAGGGTAAAGTACTAATATGTCTCTCAGTTGTCTAGCAAATGCTTCTTGTGTCAATTGAGGAGAGGCAATGAGGAGCAAAGTTGTGTGGTAGAGAATGCTGTAGGCATCAAACAGAGAGACTTGCCAGGACTTGGACCCTGCGTTTTCTGAAAATACAGGAGATAGTAGAACTTATTTAATCTTTTTATGTATAAAGATAGTGTGGGCAATACCGCCAAACCTTACAAATGTAAGAGATAGAGGAAGAGAAGTATTTTTGTTGTAGTAACAGCTTTGCTTGTGATGGTTTCTTACTGGTTAATCTGATGAACTAACTGGTCTATTACCCCACTAATTGGTCCATGCATTGAGAACAGCAGGCTTTTCCGCAGGAAAAAATGAAAGCTAGCTAGTAGCTACACTAATCGGAAAATATTTGGTTGACTTCATTCATTTTCATTTGTGTGATTTATTATTAAACAAGTTGGATCAAGTTTTATTTATACATACATAGATATTAAAATTAAGAAAACAAAACTTGATCAAGGGCGGTGCTAATGCCAACGGCATTCTCTTCCATTTAAACCACCCAAAGTGTGTATTTTTTTACTCACCTACAATGTACTGTCTAAGTTGACAAATATTGTCAGTATGAAGATGCAAGTATTCATTCACTAAATACAAGACACTATGTTTGTTAAACATTTGCAGCACTTGGTCAGACCTCACAGCATTTCTTTGAAATGTCCCCATGCTCTGAAGCCACTTCACAAACTTATCTGCTCGAACCAAAGCTACCTCTATTTGAGAAAACAAAGAGGTGCCCAAGTTAGCACATCTCTGTAAGGTGTCTAGTGAGAGCTGAAAGATGTTGGTATGAGTGCTGTGCTGTTCCCAAAGGGCTGAAAGCACAGCAGGCCAGACGAAGCTAACACAGGGATGATGAGAAATGAGTTCAACTAGTTGTTGCTCCTTGTGTACTATTAAGAAAGACAGTATTTCCTGAAATGAGAAACAATCAATATGAATGGAGCAGAAGTATATTTCAGTACATACTATGTATGACTGTATGTATATTAAACACATACATCTTTGATCTGTATTTAAGCATTCATCTTGGGTCACTATAAATAAGCCAGATGTGCTTATCTTGACTTGACTATGGGTACGCCTGATATTTGCAAGTTTTTTTTATAAACCAATAATTATTAATCATGGTTGATTATGTACATAGCAAGTGCTCAGTGCTCACTAAGAATTCAAAAATATTTTTTTTTTTTTTTTTAACATTGCTTTAATTGCACAGTAATATCACAATGGAGGTTTTACCTTTCATTTGCTAGAAACTCACAAAGCAGCTACTCAAATTGACCTCACCCAGTCTGAGTGCGGCCGTGAATAGCCATCATCATAAAGGTTTGAATTTGAATGCTAACACATCTAAGCCCTAACCATGCTGGGCATTACTTAACTTCAGTGACAAAACGAGAACTGGTGTTTTCAACATGCCATCAATGTGCCAGCTCTCAGAAAATCTAATCATAGCCAAATCCAAAATTAAATATATATTTATACAGGGTGGGGCAAAAGTCTGGAAACCCCTGAATAACTTTCGAATGGCTTCTTCGGTAAAATTAAAATTTTGTACAGTAAACCGGGGTAATAAGACCTTCTTTTAGAGTGGGGTCGATTTTTGTTACCGCCCCCCATGTCGGGGCCAGGGGGGCCAACTTAATTTTTTTAAATACGAACCCCCACCTTGCGATACATTTTTGAAAAGGTCTTTAAATAAGAAATACATTGGTGTAAATTTTATTTTTTAAATATTAACTGTTTGCAAATGGCGTCCAACTTTGTGTATGCAGTAAAGTCTGGAAACCCCTGAATATCTTTCGAAAGGGCTTTCTCAGTAAATTTAAAATTGTGTACGGTAATCCTTGGTAATTAGACCTTATATTAGAATGGGACCGATTTTTTTTTACCGGCCCCATGTCGGGGTCAGGGAGGCCAACTTCATTTTTTTTAATACGAAACCCCACCTTGCGATACATTTTTGGAAAGGTCTAATTACCCCGACTTACCGTGCACAATTTTAAATTTACTGAGAAAGCCCTTTCAAAAGATATTCAGGGGTTTCCAGACTTTACTGCATACAGAAAGTTGGACGCCATTTGCAAACAGTTTAATATTAAAAAAATAAAATTTGCACCAATGTATTTCTTATTTAAAGACCTTTCCAAAAATGTATCGCAAGGTGGGGGTTCGTATTTAAAAAAATGAAGTTGGCTCCCCTGGCCCCGACATGGGGGCCGGTAACAAAAATCCACCCCACTCTAAAAGAAGGTCTTATTAGCCCGGTTTACCTTACAAAATTTTAATTTTACCGAAGAAGCCATTCGAAAGTTATTCAGGGGTTTCCAGACTTTTGCCCCACCCTGTATAAGTAATTTCTACATTAAACATATTGGTAACCTGTTGCTATTATTCAAAGAAAGGGTCAAATATTTAAACAAGAATTCTACATACCACAAAAATAGAGATCCAATGTTTCTTATGTAGCATCATATAAATGAAGAGTTGATTTGTTTTCAATTGACCCTGATTGGTAAACAATTCTCTTATTACATAGTTGATGTCTTTTGTGTTACATTGAACAAGATTACACTCCTCCAATTTACTATCATTTGTAATAATTTTCTTATGGGTCTGTAGATAATTGTTGACAAGAGTTGATAGTAATATGAACATTTTATCCTTTGAGTTGGATTTTTTGTAATACTTCTGGATCTTTTCTTGGTACTTTGATAAGTCTTTTTCTTTCAGTCTTTTTAATTTATCACACAAAGTATCCATATTTATGTCCAGATCTGAAAAAGAAATCAATAAGAGATTTTTTAGTTTGTTGTCATACATGTGAATGTTTTAAAAATGGCAACTACCTCAGACAAGGACTGTAGAGGTACGGTGGCTAATTACAAAAGTAATAGATATAATAAATAAAAAACACACACACACACACACAAGAGATACAATGTGAAATAATTGGATACTTTGATTGTGTTCTTACCAAAATCTACATCAAATTGAGGTTCAGCCATTTCCATGAAAAGTTTCAAGAGTCAATCGGCAGATTTCTAAATGCATTCACACCTAGAAGAAATAGTTATTTAATAACATTGTGTTATAATTAGGTAAAATAAACATTAAACACAAATTTCTATCAAATAGAAAAAATACACACACCACATGGAATACTCCTGAATTTTTTTCCACCACATCAACGTGATATGATGGAAAAACAAATGACATTGGCAAAGTTCATGGTCATACCTTAGTCAAAGATAGATTTGGAGACACAATGAGAATAACCTGAGGTCTGATATGAACAATACTGATAAGAGGAACTGATAACAAATTCTTGTTATTAGAAACCTGATTACTTTCTTAATTGAAGGAATCAAATAGTTAACAATTATGTATGTAGTACACATGTACTTTAATTGTGTTATTCTGTTAAAACTTTTAGTGGGTAACTCAGTATTATTATTATCTGCCTGGTTGCAGGGTTTTCAGTGAAACCCTTACAATTAGCACTGCCACCTAATTAGATCTATTGTGACCAGTTGATTCTATTTGGTTTTAACGTCCTGATTTGAGATAGATAGTCAGGAAAGGGGTTTTACTCTCCATTTGCTGGGAATCATACCAGCTACCCACATTAACCTTACCCAGCCTGGCTAGGGCCGGAAATTAAGAAACACCAAATTTTATGATTTTTCAATATCCATATTCCTTTTTGTAAAGCCACACATGGTTACTTTTCATACAAATAACTACTCATATTCCCTTACAAGGAAGGAGTGGATGCCAGACATCTAAGTACAGAGGAGAAAATTTACGTGGTGCTCTGGATTAAACCCAGGTCACTGTGTATGCAAGACAGTGCTCTACCTCACTCATGTTAAAAAGTACAAGTTTTCATACCAAAGTTCTTATTTCTACAATTTCATGTTGATAAAAATAGAGAACTTAGCTAGTTTTCAATACCTATAAATGATAATAAGATGAAAGTGCAACATCTGTTTTTGTTGCTCATCATAATATGTGGACATGTTTTATGTAAATTTCAAATCACATCTATTGAAAAAAGCAAGTGTAGAAAGTTTAAATCATATGAGTAATTGGGAATTTACAATAAACCCATGATCAATTTTATAAACCAGTATGTTTCTTGCAAGTACATTTTTATGTATCATTATAATTCTGCCACTGGTCATTGTTCACATTAAGGCAGCTACACATTTTTCCTCCCCTTTTATATAAATCAGGTCACCATGCATGCAATGCCTAGCACACTAACTCACTCAGGCTCAGTGACTACTAACTTATTTTAATGTAATAGCACCAATACACTGACTCTTGATTCACTGACTGAATCAATCATCTCAAACCTTACACCCACACAGCTGAGAAACATTATGAGGGTTTCCTTTAAGACTTAGATGAGTGGGTGTACCACCAGTCGTACACACATAAATTTGCGGAATGAACTGGGTGTGCCATGGGTGGTACAAGCATTTGTATGGAATAGACAAGAATAATTATCACCAGTCCCAAGGGGGAGCTAAAAACATGCCAAATGTCAATGTGTTAAGTGAAGAAAGTTCCAAAAAGATATTAGGTATGGGAGTTCAGTTACGGGTATAATTATTTTGGAATTTCTAACCCACAGATAAAACAGCAGCCAGCATAGAGTGATAATTTGGTTTGAGACATTACTTGCATTAAAGTGAAATTGTCTCTAGCTAGTTAGTTACAACAAACTCTACCTCATAAGCTTTTTCAATCAAGTTCAAACACAAATGACAATTCAAAACATAATTATTTTGGTGACCAAAGATTTACCTGGAATAATTTTTACTTACCTCTCGAACTCAGTTAAATATCAGAAGGGCTCTTTAGGCAAGCAATAAGGTTTTTTCTATTCACGATTAAAGACTATTCCGCTTCTATTCTCTTATCTTATTTCGTTAGTGAATAACTATTTATGAGTTCAATAAATTAAACAATTAAAATTACATAATTATAGCTCAAACAAAAGGCGTATATTGTAAAATTTGATTAGTTTAATATTTTTGAAAGTCCCGCTATATTATCCATTTTGATAACAGGATGCAGTGTTGCCAAAATACAAAAGTCGCACTCACAGATTCCCGAGGGTATTGATAATTTATAGAAATGTGTTGTGACCATGGAGGCGTAATAGAATTCCAATAAGGAATCGACCAAATATTTTAATTTGTAGCTAATCACATTTACCTCAACCAGCCTGAATCGGGCTCGGAATAAACAGAATCACTAGGGCTCGAATTTCAGGTGTCACCCGCTGAGTTCTATCCTCGCTGCGCTTCGGCGTCAGTCAGCTAAGGTGGGTTTTCCTAGCGACGGGGTTGTTCCGTGGCGTCGAACGGAATAAGCTGACGGGGTCTCGACGACCACTCCTTTAATAGAAAAAAGCCAACCGTTTTCCTAGAAACCGGAGGACGTCTTACTCGGGCGTCTTCCACCGGAGTAAAACGCGAGCGTGGTTCAGGAGTCATGACGCTCGACGCTCACCAATATGGTAATCAGATTGCTCTCCAATCTCTTCATTCGGTTTGCTCTTCATCAAAATTCACACCATTCGTGCTCTTCGTTTTGGTTTCTCTCACCTGACTTGATTCGTTTCAATACGTTTTCAAAATGACAAGTGACCGTTTTTCTGCGGAAAAGGATGAGATGTTGATTGAGTTGGTGTCCAGGCACCCACTCCTTCTTTTATTTTTCTTCGAACATTTCATCCGTTGGCTTCCATTGGAGGAGTTCAGCCACAGTTGAATGTTCTTCACTTTGGCGAACAGAATTAAAATGGTCCATGATGGCCGCCAAACACATTTTTTTCACCAGAGAGATCCAGACAAAATGGTTATCCCGCAACGTGACTTCGGCTTTGTTGTTGTTCTTGTTGTAGCCAGCATGGCTACAACTGGAGGGGGTAGTGATAATAATAATAATAACTCTTTATTGACAAGAATAATATTGACAAAGGGCGTGATTATTTGCTTTTAATAAAGAAAATCATTTCTACCCACTATTCCCTAATTACATAGAATACGACCTTCTCATAGAACAATTCGGTCTTCCTGCCTTAAAAGATAGAAGACGGGAAACTCAAATCAACCTAATAAAAAATCTGGTGTAAACATCACACGACTTTCCTTATCATATTAGGAATGGAAACGGGACCAAAAGCCACTGGTGACTCAAAGCTAACGGTTAGCTAAAAATAAACATCAAATTCGTAATCAGCACCTTAAAATCATTGGATTTGATATGTCACAACCTCCATCTAGGATGAATAATAAAAAAGTTATTCCAAGCGGGTCCCCCCCAAAATACCCGTAAATTGGGGCCGAGTTCCAAAAAGTTCAAGATATCAAAAAAATGATCAGAATAGACCCCTATTATTTTTTTAACCTAAGAAAATGTTGTTCTCCAACTTTTTTTGTATCTTTAACCAATTCATAGAAACGGCGCTTGCGGCCAATATTTGCGGCCCTGCGGCCGCATTCTGCGGCCGATTGCAACCAAAAGTTTCGTGGTTCGTCTGGTGTATAAAATTAATTTCCATACCAAATTTCAAGTCTCTAGCTCTTACCGTTCTTGAGATATCCTGTTCACACACAGACACACAGACACACAGACAGACGCACGGACCAATGGCTGAAAACAACTTTTTTGGTATCCTGAGGCTATGATTCGTCCAGAAATGTGAAAAACTGGGTAGGTCAAATTTTCGACGAATACAATACTTTCCTTATTATAGGATAAGGAAAGTAAAAAAGTAATTCTAGGACCCACGCATCACTCCTATGTAGCTGAAAAAGTTGAATTTAGAGATATAGACCCCAGACTAAGATCTGCAGCTACAAGGCAATTAAAAATTCCTAATAAAAAAGAAACATATATGCATAAATCCCCTATCATCAAAGCCATGTCCTTATTTAATGAGGCAAATCAGTAATGATTGTTCTCTCACGTCACTTATTGCTGTTATTTAGTGACACACAACATCTTGTGTGGATCGGGTAACAGTGTAGACGTTAGTAAAAAAAAAAAAAAAAATATTGCCTGAGGCAATCTCTGCCATTAAACCCAGTGATTGTCTCCAGACAACTTTATTTCAAAGTTGGCTCGTCCTGAACCACATAGTTCTATGTGCGATCAACCATTATGAGGACTTGGACTTTTCATTATAAGCCATTAAACCTTTAGAAAACTGCAAGCTATCCTGGCTTGTAAGGGTTGGCTAGTTTGTTCTCTGTTTATCGTCCTCTAGCAAGACACTGGGTCTTCTCCCTCTTTAACGTCCCCCAGCCAGACTGACGTCGGCTTTCAACACGTTCACAGGAAAACATAAAACCCTGCGTGGTACGTCACTGTCCACCCGACAGGATCCGTCGGCGTCTTCCGTCCTCCGCGACGGAAAAAACCCATCGTTAGTCGTTAGGAAAACCCACGTTTACTCTGATCTCATTATAAAATAAAACCACAAAAACTCCCCTAGCATTAGACTGAGCAATTAGACCCTATCCCCGACGATAACAAAATGGACGAAGTTTTCTATTTGTAAAAACTAAATACCTAAAAAAAAATCTGGTGTAAACATCACACGACTTTCCTTATCCCCCAAAAAGGAGTCGAATTCCGCCACTGGTGACTCAACGGTAACAGATAACTAAAAACCAATGCCAAATTCGTAATCAGCACTTCAAAATCATTGAATATGATATGTCATAACCCCCATGTAGGATGAATAATAAAAAAGTTAGTCAAAGCGGGTCCCCCCCAAATACCGGTAAATTGGGGCCGAGTTCCAAAAAGTTCAAGATATCAAAAAAATGATCAGCATAGACCCCTATTATTTTTTTAATCTAAGAAAATTTTGTTCTCTAAAAAATTTTGTATCTTTAACCAATTTAAAGAAGCGGCGCTTGCGGCTAGCATTTGCGGCCCTGTGGCCGCAGAATGCGGCCGATTTCAACCAAAAGTTTCGTGGTTCGTCTGGTGTATAAAATTAATTTGTGTACCAAATTTCAAGTCTCTAGCTTTTACCGTTCTTGAGATATCCTGTTCACACACAGACAGACAGACAGACAGACAGACGCACGGACCAATGGCTGAAAACAACTTTTTTGGTATCCTGAGGCCATGATTCGTCCAGAAATGTGAAAAACTGGGTAGGTCAAATTTTCGACGAGTACAATACTTTCCTTATTATAAGATAAGGAAAGTAAAAATTAGACCCTTCAAGAAATGAAACTTTTATAACACATATATAATTAATTAATTATACAGGGTGATTCAGAAAAGTACCGTCAAACGATAACCACATATTCTATGGGCTAGATAAGGAGGGGTCAACTCTATAAAAGAAAGTGCGCAAATAAGGGGCGTGTACCTAACGGAGGTACACGCCCCTTAAGGTGTTTTTAAACAATCGAAATTTTCATTTTACGGCTTACCTATTTGGGATATCGCAATGTAGTAAAAAAAATCACTCTCAATACTAGATAGCACCTTTCTTTTGGCACAAAATTTAACACCATTCCAATGTCAGGGGCGGTCTCAGGAAGGTCAGATGTTAGAAAAAAGGTTCTAACTTTTTAGTCGTTGCTTGTAATTGAATTTGGTTTTCACCCTATTAAAACGTCTGTCATTGGCTACAAAAATGTTTTGAATAATTTTTTTCTCAAACCAACACAAACGCTTGAAAATTGAAATTGAAGATTTTAAAACCGCATTAAGTTTTGAAACCTATGCAACTAGCATACAATTTTAGAACAAGAATTTCCAGCCAATTCATTATTTAACAAAGAAATACACCTGGAATATTTGAACGTGTTCGTCAATCTTTTCGAAGGCGTATGGAGGTCTGCATTGAAGCCAGAGGAGCCCATGTGGAACATTTGCTGTAAATCTTATTTCGGCTTAAGCCCTTCAATTTCGATTTTCAAGCGTTTGTGTTGGTTTGAGAAAAAAATTATTCAAAACATTTTTGTAGACAATGACAGACGTTTTGATAGGGTGAAAACCAAATTCAATTACAAGCAACGACTAAAAAGTTAGAACCTTTTTTCTACCATCTGACCTTCCTGAGACCGCCCCTGACATTGGAATGGTGTTAAATTTTGTGCCAAAAGAAAGGTGCTATCTAGTATTGAGAGTGATTTTTTTACCAAATTGCGATATCCCAAATAAGTAACCCGTAAAATGAAAATTTCGATTGTTTAAAAACACCTTAAGGGGCGTGTACCTCCGTAAGGAGGCATTTGCGCACTTTATTTTATAGAGTTGACCCCTTCTTAACTAGCCCATAGAATATGTGGTTAACGTTTGACGGTACTTTTCTGAATCACCCTGTATAGTAAATACATATAAATTTATTTTAAACTCATTTCATAGAAATTTTCATTTGATAAAGTACACACATATTTAATGAATACTTACTTAAAATGAATAAATTTAACAAGAGATTCTTTTTATTGGCAAGAAATTGGTAGATATTAGAACATATCAAGAAAAAGAAAATGTTTTGAGAATCGTCAGTAATGGGTACATTTCAAGATTGGTTTTTTGCAAATGGATAAAAGATAGCTTGAAAAACTAGTTTTATGTGGCTTTTGCATGTAAATATTCTATTGAAACCTTATTTAAAGTTATTCTACTATAAAGAGGATCAAGCAACAACAAAGAGGAACATTCCTTTGTGGACACACAAAGACTTTCAGATATTTGATTTCGGCGGGGGATTGATTCCATGTTAATCGTAACATAAAGGTATGCAACATACCATACTATGATACATCACGTGAATTCGTGAAATAAATCCAATTTTTTGTTACCAAATAATGTTATAGGAGTAAAAATAATAATAAACATAATAATAAAGGTACCTTTAATTTTCTAGGACACATCATCAATAAATATATTATGCTAGCACTGTAATCTGTGTTTGTTTCTTTTTAAAAAATATGCTTCTTTTAACGCGATTTTTTACTCACAACTGAAAGAAGTTGGAACTAGTGTAGAAACACTACATAAATCATGCGCGTAAGTGATCCTTAATTTAGAATATACATATTTGTGTTAATCACTTTCGCGATATCACAACTATTCAAACTAGCTTTATTATTATTATATAATTCTTTATTAGATACAAAAGGACATTATGTACATATAAATAATAATTTTAACAGTGAAAAATCAAAAAAACAATATATACAATAAAAATGAAAAAGAATAGAAAATACTTGAAAACATAAATGTCCTAACTAAAGGGCGGGGTTATTGCCTATGGCAATCTCTTCCACCCAACCCTTAATAATATTTTTATTTATTAATATTCATTAATAGCTTTAATAAATCCACGCTGAAACCGGGACTTGAACCACCGACCTCCAGGTTACTAGTCCGCCGCCTTATCGATCAAGCTGTCACTGTTTGAAAGAAAGTCCGGTTATGCCAACAGCTGTCTAAATTAGTAATGAGGAAATGTAAATTTCCACTTTGGATGTGAAGATGGTGCAGGATTTTTTGGCGTACACGAGTTGTGATGTCTAGTATTTTGGTTTTTTGGATGACAAAGAAGTTTCGTCTCTAAGTTCCCGTCCTCAAGTCGTGCAACATTTTCATGGCCTGATCGGAACCAGACAGGAAGGCACCGTGAGTGGTGGAGAAATATTGCTCGTGCAATGCTTCACCCGCGAAGTAGATGACATTCCTCTGCAACACACACAAAAAAAGTGAATAATAATAATTTTGATTTTAACATATTAACGGGGTTAACCCATGTTTATTTTTTGTAAATTAATTACAAACAAAAACTTATACTAAGATATAATATAAATACTTAGAATAAACTTAATTAAAAAATTGATAATTGAAAATTGGACAATATTGATATTTTTGTTTAGATATTATTCAGTTGGAACAGTTTATTTTTTATACATTCATAACTATCAAAGAAAAGATCGATTGAAGTGTCTTTCTCGCAAGCTTCATTAAAAAGGCGAATAAAACGATTGAAGGGCTTGAAAAAAGAATAGTTTTTTGTACAAGATTTTTGGGTCCATTTCGCCAGCACCACCACCTTTAAAATGTAATGTTTTTTTTACATGGCTAATTTGTGCTTATTTTGTGCTTCTTTGTGCTTCAAACCCCGAATTTTGTGCTTCAACGATGAGGGCGCTACGCCCATTTCAATTTGGTGGTGCTGGGGAAACGGTAGAACCACCACTTTCGAAACGTAATGTTTTTTTTACATGGCTAATTTGTGCTTATTTTGTGCTTCTTTGTGCTTCAAACCCCGAATTTTGTGCTTCAACGATAAGGGCGCT
This sequence comes from Bactericera cockerelli, assembly GCA_024516035.1. Taxonomy (NCBI): domain Eukaryota; kingdom Metazoa; phylum Arthropoda; class Insecta; order Hemiptera; family Triozidae; genus Bactericera; species Bactericera cockerelli. The sequence continues at coordinate 12,051,850 of CM044958.1, read as the reverse complement.
ACGTCCATTTCAATTTGGTGGTGCTGGGGAAACGGTAGAACCACCACTTTCGAAACGTAATGTTTTTTTTACATGGCTAATTTGTGCTTATTTTGTGCTTCTTTGTGCTTCAAACCCCGAATTTTGTGCTTCAACGATAAGGGCGCTATTGCGATTTTTCGGAGACCCCCCTCCCCCACACCCATTTCCCCAGCACCACCACTTTTGATTCGTATTACTTTTTTGATGTCAAATTAATCCTTGAATTTTGTGCTTCTTTGTGCTTCAAACCCCGAATTTTGTGCTTCAACGATAAGGGCGCTACGCCCATTCCACTTCGGGGGCCCCTGGGGAACCACCAGAACCACCACTTTCGAAACGTAATGTTCTTTTTACATGGCTAATTTGTGCTTATTTTGTGCTTCTTTGTGCTTCAAACCCCGAATTTTGTGCTTCAACGATAAGGGCGCTACGCCCATTTCAATTTGGTGGTGCTGGGGAAACGGTAGAACCACCACTTTCGAAACGTAATGTTTTTTTTACATGGCTAATTTGTGCTTATTTTGTGCTTCTTTGTGCTTTCAAACCCCGAATTTTGTGCTTCAACGATAAAGGCGCTACGCCCATTTCAATTTGGTGGTGCTGGGGAAACGGTAGAACCACCACTTTCGAAACGTAATGTTTTTTTTACATGGCTAATTTGTGCTTATTTTGTGCTTCTTTGTGCTTCAAACCCCGAATTTTGTGCTTCAACGATAAGGGCGCTATTGCGATTTTTCGGAGACCCCCCTCCCCCACACCCATTTCCCCAGCACCACCACTTTTGATTCGTAATACTTTTTTGATGTCAAATTAATCCTTGAATTTTGTGCTTCTTTGTGCTTCAAACCCCGAATTTTGTGCTTCAACGATAAGGGCGCTACGCCCACATAAAGTTCTCAACAATTGTCTACAAATTCTCTCCCTAACCTTGTGAACTGCACAGTGTAGCCAGATGTTCAAACATCTCTGAGCATGCAGGGTACCATTCAATTTGCGCGTGGGATTTTTTCATTCCGTATGTATTCAAATTATTGAACAAAGCATATAAATTAACTATTAGCAATACGATTAGTATCTAAGTAACTACTAAACATAGTAAAATTAAATAGATATGTATCTAAATAGATATGTATATGTATCTAAATGGATATATATTATGTATAATAATAATATAAAGATCATAACGTTAAATTATGTTCATCAGAGATACTTGAATGCTTTATTATACTTACTTAATATGAATTGATGTTTCATCTATCCTTTATTTTTCGAGGGATTAAGTTTTTGGAACAACAACAAAAATAAATTGCCTACCATACCCTAATCAGGCTGGGCACGAACCAATTGTAAAATTAATTAAAGATCCCACTAAGAAAAAGTCATTGCAACAAATTTCAGTGAGCTATACGGGGATAAAGGGGATACGGATTAAATTCAGAGAAACCCAGGCCTGGGTGATACTGTATGGAAGTGGAAGCTCTGTATAAGATAATATACTATGTATATACAATATACCTATTCATTAGTAAATAATATACAATATACTCTAAGAAAAAAAATGCTAACGAAAAACTTTAGGTAAGGGGTAGGTCGATACTAAGACAAATTCCGTGGTTTAACGATTGTGACTATAGCCCGAGGTCTAGAAATCCTTAGTTCAATCTCGGGTTGTGCTAAAAGATTCTACCAATTTTTTTCCTCCCAACACGTGAGACCGCTATTTCGGGCCAACCTAGGCTGATAGAGATTAATTGATATTTATTTCGCAATCTTATTGCCTTTTTCACATATTTAAAACAATATTCTGCACTCCTTTTTGTACATACATCATTCTCGTCCAACATACATCCTGAGATCATTGAAATTGATTTCTTAGTGGTTGTGTAGATATCTTTGTGAAAAACTTGAATGACACTAAAATATATCAAAAGGATTGACATTAATGAAGTTTAAAATTAAAAATATTTGAAGAATTTTGAAAGAGAAAATTGAAAACTGCAGCCGTACAGGCGCCTGGCTAAAAGTATAGTAGATTAATATGAGTAGTTGGTACGATTTCCAGCGAATGGAGTGTAAAACCCCCGTCCTGACTACTTATTATACATCAGATCAATTATATTATACAAAAACCAAATATAGAATCAACTTGTCAAAATATTCTCATTCATTCGGTTGGAGAAGTAATTGGGTAGTTTCCACTTAATGCCTACGAGAATCAGGTCAGAAAATAATAGATAGGTACAATGATACATTGTACTTGTAAAGTATGTAGGTAGCTATTGTGTTAGCAAACATACCCTTCTTGGGCTAATTGTCGGAACCAGCTAGGCAGGTACCTACTCATGAATTCTGTTGTGTGAGACTTTTTTTTGTTATACAGGGTGATATACTTACGTAATTATAAATTTAATTGGCATTCAATAAAAAAATCTGGTCTTTTTTTATTGATGGTATTACACTTATGGAGTGTACCTATCGGTATATTAGTGTGCATCTATATAGGTACAATAAATTGCGCTTTGCCAGCCTCCGTGGCGTAACGGTTATAACTACTGCCCATAGTCCAGAGGTCTCGAGTTCGACTCCCGGTTGGGGCAGACTTTTCGAATTCTGTCCCCTCCAAGGTCGTGAGGCTGGCATTTCCGGCCCTACCCAGGCTTGGTGAGGTTAATGTGGGTAGCTGGTACGATTCCCAGCGAATGGAGGGTAAAACCCCCGTCCTGACTATCTATCTCAAATCAGGACATTAAAACCGAATAGAATCAACTCGTCACAATAGATCTAATTAGGTCGCATCAGTGTTAATTGTAAGGGTTTTAATGAAAACCCTGCAACCAGGTTAGTTAATAATAATAATAATTGCGCTTTCAAAGTGTACATTTTTCAAAGGAACAATATATGAGTTCTTCAGTTCTGAATTTTTTTATTGTGTTTCAGTAAAATAATTTCTTATCTAAAAATTAATTTCATTGGGCTTATATCGTAGGTGGTATATCAAGAGCACAAATGAAACCTTGATAAGAATTGTAAATATTAAAATAAAATTTCAATTTTGTTGTTTGTGTTACCGTGAATACCGTTAGTTAAGTCAGAGTTTTGAAGCTTATACCTACATAGTGATTAAATGGATAGAGCCAACAACTTTTTTAAATTATAATTGATGAATGTCGCCTAATCGTATTACTCATAATGACTAAAACTTGTAATTTTCGTTGTTCATACAAACAGTAACCCTAATTTAAATATGTATGTGCTTGTCCGAATCCCAAAAGTGAGGATAAGTTTTCGGGTCCCGGCTGGGTTTCGAACTCGAAGCCTCTGGTTTACGAGACCGACGCTACTCCTTGACCACTGAGCAGCCGCGAGACTTGTTGAAAAGTCTATAATTTACGTGTCCTATATCATTTACATCACCCTGTAGTTTACGGTCGAATTGCTTTTACCTCAAGGGTTGCAAAGTTTAAAACTGACCTGTCTTCACACGCATTTCAACAAAAATATTGTTGGTTCAATATTCGGTATTGGTCCTAATTGATTCCCAGAAAAAAGGTCAACAATGAAAAAAATGTTTATGTAAAGTAATTCATGACTTTGGTTATACAGGGTGTAGCAGTCAGATTAACCATCAGATACCCCCTATTTAGATAATTCAAAATAATTGTTTTAAGAGACTACCCCTAGTCAATTAATCAATGTTATCATGCAATTTTATTATATTATTAATAATAAGAGATCGACAAATACGAATACCTCTAAAATATGATAAACTACCTTCAGTGAGAATAGTATTAATAATAGGTATAATTATTAGATAATAATTATGTAAATAATATAGGTAATTATTAATAATTATGTAAATGAATGCGCCGCAGACTCTAATTGTGACTAACATTTTCAATTTAATTATGCAAATACCTATGTATATCTGGTTTAGTGGTCTATCCACTAAACGTATATTTTTGCTCAGGAAAATTTTCTCGAAAATTAGTATTCTTCATTGGACCAGATAGAATTCCGCTTGATGCAGACTTTCAGAAAGATTGAATAAACTGTTGTGCCACCACATGGATATAGTGCCAACACACGACACTGGTCACTCAATAGTAACAGTTGGCTAAAAATCTCAAAATCATTAGACTTGATCTAGAAAATGTATTTAGACTGATTTTTTTGTTGCTTACTGGGTTCTTAAAAACAGTTAGGGTAGAGTAATCTAAACATGAGATATATAGTATCATACATAATGCTTCCTTTACTGTCATTCTTAAATTTACGTGTTCACGTACCCTTTTTTCTGTGTTTCTATAAATTATACTGCGAAATCACAGTGTCCCCGTATTCATAATACAATCACCCTGTATTTACTCAGGGACGCATTGCAGTCATCTCAAGGATTAGATACCTGGTACTTAGGTACCTACTCTGTGCGTAGTCCAAAGATTTTTTCCGCCCCGAATTTAACCTGTAGATAGCAATGGCTATTTGTAGAAATACCTGTAAGTGTAAAGGTTGACGAAGAGCTGAAAAGTCAACCAAAACGTCCACTTTGGTTCATTCCTCTTTAAAACTCTGACCCTCATTCACCACCACAGCTTTTGACGTTTTCCAATAGAAATATTGAAGCATCTTTATTAGACAATTTAATTACGCTTTCGAAAACCCGTGAAAATTTTAACTAGTTTTATTTAATTAACTCTTGATAGACTTTTCAATTAAGATTTACTTTGTTTTTAATCCAAGTTTAAAGTTTGCTTTATTTATGTTATGGTTATGACAAACGGAAAATGGTGTATTCAACGTGCCATGGACGTTGTATAACTAAAATAGACATATTATGTAATTTTTTTCTGCCATTCAGAAAAATCCTTCTAGTATGACACAGGCTGGGTGAGGTTTACGCGGAAAATCCTCTTAACCTCACCTACCCTATGTTGAGCCGTGAAAAGCCTGCATCTCAAGAGTTTAAATTTGAATGGTCACCCTCTTCACTAGTGTATGTATGACTTTACTTGTGGTGAAGCACAAGGCCGCTTCACAATTTTTGTGGGTAGCGTAGAATTACTAAGAGCCTCCTGTACTTTTCGAATTCTATTACATTAATTTCTTTTTACTCTGGTAATGCCGCCACTAGTCGTTACTCATACAAGTAACTACTCATTTTTCTTCACGAGGTATGAGTGAACCTCGAACATCCAAGTACAGAGCAGAAAAATTACTGCCCCGCTGGGAATCGAACCCAGGTCACCATGCGTGTAATGCCTAGCGCGCTAACTCACTCTGCCACGGTGACTACCCCTCTTCACTAGTGTTTGCTTAACAGTCGTGACAGAACGGTAACTGAAGTATTCAACAAGTCTATCATATTGGCATAAATTAATTTTGTAAAAAATACGAAGCTCTAACACCAGTACTGTTTCTATGGCTTGGTTGTCGAAACACTAAAACCATTTTCTCGGCAGTTTAAGTCTTTGGTAGATGTGATTTCAGATACGTTACAACGCACATGTGATGATACCAGGGCCGGGGCATTCTTAAGCCAACGACTGTCATTAGCAGTCCAGCGTGGAAATGCCTCGAGCCTGGTAGGCACCAGGTGTCGGGAGAAGATGTTTGTTGTATGAAAATACACTTAAATAAATGAACCTATCGAAACTTAACTAAAATCAACTTAATCTCAATATATTTTGACTAAAATAATGTCACGTCGATGCGATGGCACGTTCAAATCACCAGTACTTTTCCAGTTATAAAGGTTGAGTTCTCACATTTGTGTTAATCACTTTCGTGATATAACAGGTATTCAAACTCGCTTTACTAAATCCGCGCTGAAACCGGGACTTGAACCACCGACCTCCAGGTTACAAGTCCGCCGCTTTATCGATCAAGCTACAGAGGTCGGTCACTTATTAAAGTTAAGCAATATCTAGCGAGGCCAGGAGTTGGATTGATGACCATTCCTCTTCAAACGATCATGATGCTGGCTATTCCCGGCCCCACTCAAGTTGGGTGAGGTTAATGTGAGTAGCGCGTTTGTGAGTTTCGAGAAAATAGAGGGTGATATGACTATGCAGTTGGAAAGCGATGTTAAACCAAAATAAACAAATATTGTTATGTCAGAATCGATGGCATGTTGAAAATACCATTCGGTCATGGCTCACTGATGTTAGGCAACGCCCAGTGAGGTTAGGACTCAGATGAGAGACCAGTCCGGCTATTCCCTGGCCCACTCAGACTGTGTAATGTTCATATGAATAGCTACTTAATGAGTTTCAAGCGAATGGAGGGTAAAACCTCCGTCCCGATGTGACTAGTTCACCGCCTAAGCGTTTAACTGGATACTAAGCTTGGCTCAATAAAATAATATATCATTCAGTAAGCTTCTCATGAAATTACCTATACACAATACATGGGTATTTTTATGCACCATAAATAACTATGACAATAAGTTTGGATCGAACTCATTCTTAGCTGTATTTCTAAGAAATCCCTTTAATAATATAATTGTAAAGGGAGAAATTTTAAAATATTCCTGGTACGGCAACACTGAAACTATCTCCGAGACAATGAGTCATCTATTGCAAGGTAGAACATTGGAGATAACAGCGATGTGATTTTTACTCAGTTCTTCCTCTCCTTACTTGTCTGTCTCCATGCGTATGGGAAATATACGGCAATTTGTATTGGCTATAGTAGCTTAAGTAATTGAGCACAAAATTCGGGGTTTGAAGCACAAAGAAGCACAAAATTCAAGGATTAATTTGACATCAAAAAAGTATTACGAATCAAAAGTGGTGGTGCTGGGGAAATGGGTGTGGGGGAGGGGGGTCTCCGAAAAATAGCAATAGCGCCCTTATCGTTGAAGCACAAAATTCGGGGTTTGAAGCACAAAGAAGCACAAAATAAGCACAAATTAGCCATGTAAAAAAAACATTACGTTTCGAAAGTGGTGGTTTCTACCGTTTCCCCAGCACCACCAAATTGAAATGGGCGTAGCGCCCTTATCGTTGAAGCACAAAATTCGGGGTTTGAAGCACAAAGAAGCACAAAATAAGCACAAATTAGCCATGTAAAAAAAACATTACGTTTCGAAAGTGGTGGTTCTGGTGGTTCCCCAGGGGCCCCCGAAGTGGAATGGGCGTAGCGCCCTTATCGTTGAAGCACAAAATTCGGGGTTTGAAGCACAAAGAAGCACAAAATTCAAGGATTAATTTGACATCAAAAAAGTATTACGAATCAAAAGTGGTGGTGCTGGGGAAATGGGTGTGGGGGAGGGGGGTCTCCGAAAAATCGCAATAGCGCCCTTATCGTTGAAGCACAAAATTCGGGGTTTGAAGCACAAAGAAGCACAAAATAAGCACAAATTAGCCATGTAAAAAAAACATTACGTTTCGAAAGTGGTGGTTCTACCGTTTCCCCAGCACACACCAAATTGAAATGGGCGTAGCGCCCTTATCGTTGAAGCACAAAATTCGGGGTTTGAAGCACAAAGAAGCACAAAATAAGCACAAATTAGCCATGTAAAAAAAACATTACGTTTCGAAAGTGGTGGTTCTACCGTTTCCCCAGCACCACCAAATTGAAATGGGCGTAGCGCCCTCATCGTTGAAGCACAAAATTCGGGGTTTGAAGCACAAAGAAGCACAAAATAAGCACAAATTAGCCATGTAAAAAAAACATTACATTTTAAAGGTGGTGGTGCTGGCGAAATGGACCCAAGATTTTTCATACAATAGATTTTTGTTTCTAGTATTCTTAGGATTTGTCCTAAATGAAAGTTCCTCCAGTAATTCTTGTAAAACAGTTCTATTGTTTAATATTTTAAAAAGTAACAAAACATCATTTGTGTCACGCCTGTGTTCTAGAAATCTAGACTAATCACATTATTTGCTTTCATTATTTCCGAATAATTATGGTCTGTTATGCTCATAGGTTTATTTTGTTTGAAAGCAAGGCTCCTTAGGAATCTATGTTGTACTGATTCGATTTTTGATTTATGTTTTTCATAGTAATAATACATAATATTGCCTTATAGGAAGGGCATCCAGACGTAAAAATGTGCCACAACCAGCTAACCTCAACCATGAGGTTGAAAAATGCCGACCCCAAGTAGGATTGGGAAAAGGCAAAATGAAAGAAAAAGATTGCCTGATATATACAACCCGATTATGAGTTCCATTGTTCCAGCAGTAAGATCAAGACTACTATTATTTTGTGCTCTGGTATATGTGGTCAAATTTGCCAAATGAGATGATAACTTGCCATGTCCTAGCTGGGTTTCGAACCCACGACTTCTGGATTACCAGACCGACACCTTCACCATTGAGCAACCGGGATAGATGAGACAGAAAAAAAAACTTTGCAATTCTCACTGGAAACTAAAATGTTCGGTATAAGCAACACTACTACCAGAATAAGAAAATGAGAAGAATACAAGGTTACCTTTTTAGTAGATACTGGAACGGTGAGGCTCTGGGTTGAGATTCCTAGTTCATCGCAGGCAGTTGTTGTGTGACTGTAAGCACCTCGGATATAATTGTTACTGTGCCAGGATGATCTGTAATCAATGCGAGGGAAAAAATACTAATTTAAGTGACATTCAAAAAAATAAGACGAGTGTTTTACAGCCTTTATCTTGTAGCCATGAAACAAGAGCTACTATAGACGCTTGTGGTCTGTGTTTTAGCCTGCCCTTCCCGTAGTATGCCTGCCCTCTGATGGGCGAAAAGTGACACAGTGCTTCCCATTTAAGTTCTGGGTCAACACGAGCGCACCAGAAGGTATGCCTTAAAAAACTACTGTAACCAAATTATTAATACAATTTCTTGTCGGCGCGGGGGTTCGAACCTGGGACCTTCCGCATGGCAAGCGAGTATCTTGCCACTGAGCTATTCGTTATTCACCATAGCACATTAAGACGGATGAATCAAAGAAACTTGATAATTGAAACATAGATTTCTAACCATGAAGGTACGAAATAAGAGAGGAGAAATCCATAACTTCAACAGGAGAAATGTGTCAGTGGGTTTCATGTACTGCAGTTCTCCGTGAGCCGGAAATAAGAATGCTTGTAACTAAAAGAATACTTTTTTTTTCTAAGGTACTTTAAGAACAGCTGGTCTTTCCCACCGTTCCGTTTCAAACTAAATTTTTCTACAGCATTTTATTCGTTTCGGTACGGTATAAATTGGTACGGGCAGGAGCTAGGATAGGGCAATCAAGGAGGTGTGCAACCGTAAGGACAACACCACATTGACAAAGGGGAGGGGATCCGTTTTGAATAGGTGGCAATGGGAAATAAAAGTATCACCGATTAAGAAATAGTACGTTTAGTTCTCCAAATAATTTAAAATTATAATTCCTACCTGGCTTTCTTTATTTACTGACATCAGTAGCTCGGTGATTCAGGTAGCAAACTCGTGACCTGGAGGTCGGTGGCTCGAGTCCCTGTGATGGCGGATTTTACTAACGTGGCGGATTTTACTAATGTGGTTTCAAATCATAATTGTGATAGCTCTCTTGAAATAAACAAGAATATGATAACATATACTTTCGATTATAAAATTTCTAATATTTAAAGTTATCATATTAATTTGTGTTCATCTCTTTCGTGATGTCACAACTACTCAAAATCGCTTTACTAATTCTACGCTGACACCGGGACTTGAACCACCAACCTCAGGTTTACAGGTCGGTAAATTTCTAATATTAGAAATCGGAAGTATTCTTATTCAGTTCTCACCTGACTACTCTGGCAGGGCGGGGAACATCCCGTCCAATGAAATGACTCAGCAGCCTCGTGCACGCCTCTCCTATCTCCTCCTCCGTCCGAGACTCCGCCTCCTCCGCACAGGCCCCGCCCACCCAGCCCAGCAACACGCTCTTCTGATTGGCCAACACGTCGAACCCGCTGATCTCACGCAGCCACTGGTCAAACTGGGGCACGGGCGCCGCGGTCCACAGGAACTGGAAGCCACGGTCCTCCGGGCTCCACCAGGGCTGGGTATACACGAGGAAGATCTTCGTGATGGATGCGAAACCCATACTGGAGATGGCCTGGAAATGTGGAGTTCAAACTATAAACAAGGAGTCTCATTTCATTTTTTTTTTAAATAATAGTTTATTTATTTATTTTCTTTATAAGGGAACATTTATACAAAGGTACTTCTCCTAAGCTTTGAAGGGCTTCTAAGAGATTACACCAGCTGTTATATGTATTTAAGCAAAGCAGATTGTCTGTCAAAAAAAAAAAAAAAACTATTTTCAATCTAATGAAACCCTAAAAATCAAAGAAAAAAATATTTGTGTTCAACCCTTCTTATGTACCAGTGTTTCGGAAATTGGACTGTCAAATTAAATAGCAAAAATTTCATTATAATTGATCACGTAACACATTATCTAATAATTGTGAATTTAGCTTCAATCAACGCAGGGGAAATAGCTTGTAGCGAGATCATAGACACACACATATATTTACCTGAGACCAATGCTGTGGTAGGCGGGGCACAAACATGTTGGCTTGATTCTCTTTCAAATAGCCCAACGAGGCTGTCACAAGCACACGCTTTGCTCGATAACAGGTGCCGTCCACACACCTCACTATCACTTCTTCTAGGGGAGTCTTTTCACTGGAACAATGCTGGTCCCTGCGGCTATCATCCGTCATATTTGTGTTGAAAGAACGATTGAATTCGGTATGATTGGTTTCTTTCAAAGTATGGTTGACTTCTTTAGAATATTTTTTTTCTTCGGAGATATGGCTGGTCTCAGCATTAATTATTTCAGAATTGATTATGCATTTTTTATCATCCTGCTTATTGACATAATTAAAATTTCTTGTTTCTAAAGATACATGAGTTTCTTTTAAATTAGGACTAGTTTCATTTTTGGATTTTTTAAACACTTTGTCATTTTCAATACAGATTTGATTTATGCTTTCGGAGATATAATTAATATCTTTACAATAATTGTGATTATTTTCCTGAAAAGAATGAATGTGTTCTCCACAATCAGCACTGTTTTTCACAGAGCCGCTAACTTTATCACATCGATTTTGACGAAAATCAATTTCTCCACTTAAACTATTTTGGTCTGAGTTTTTATGTTCTTGATGGTCATCTACTTGGTCTTTGGGCACCGGAATTTCTTCATCTGGTTGATCTTCAAGATAATGAATCTGGTCGTTGGTAATTTTATAACATCGATTTTGACTAAAATCAATTTCTTCACTTAAACTATCTTGGTCTGAGTTTTTTGGCTCTTGATGGTCATCCACTTGGTCTTTGGTCACCGGAATTTTCTCATCTGGTTGATCTTCAAGATAATGAATCTGGTCGCTGGTGACCGGAATTTCCTCATCTGGTTGATCTTGGTCTGAGTTTTTTGGTTCTTGATGGTCATCCACTTGGTCTTTGGTCACCGGAATTTCCTCATCTGGTTGATCTTCAAGATAATGAATCTGGTTTTTATGTTCTTGATGGTCATCCACTTGGTCTTTGGTCACCGGAATTTCCTCATCTGGTTGATCTTCAAGATAATGTTCTTGATGGTCATCCACTTGATCTTTCATCACCGGAATTTCCTCATCTGGTTGATCTTCAAGATAACGTTCTTGATGGTCATCCACTTGATCTTTCATCACCGGAATTTCCTCATCTGGTTGATCTTCAAGATAACGTTCTTGATGGTCATCCACTTGATCTTTCATCACCGGAATTTCCTCATCTGGTTGATCTTCAAGATAATGAATCAGGTCGTTGGTGACGGCCAGGTGGCTCCACAGCACCTGCTTGACAGGGCACCGGCACCGCACCAGAGGGGCGGGGAGCCGCCGCAGCATGGCGTCCACCACGGAGGCGAAGCCGTGGCTCAGGTTGATGTAGTCGTCGCCGCCGCAGAAGCCATACTGCCCCCAGGCGGCGGCGGACAGCTCGTAGAGGGAGCGGCATGAGTTGTCGATGATTTGGAACCTGGGCCAAGGGAGGAAAGTAAGTAAGAATGATTTTCTTTGTGGTGAAGCACAAGGCCTCTTCACAATTTTTGTGGGTAGCGCAGCATTACTAAGAGCCTCCTGTACTTTTCGAATTTTATTACATTAATTTCTTTTTACTCTGGTAATGCCGCCACTGGTCGTTACTCATACAAGTAATTACTCAAATTTTCTCACGAAGTATGAGTGGACCCCGAACATCCAAGTACAGAGCAGAAAAATTCCTGCCCCGCTGGGGATTGAACCCACGTCACCATGCGTGCAATGCCTCGCGCTAACTCACTCTGCCACGGAGACTACTAGAAAATCATAACTATATAAAACTTCAGTAGCCTGATTAATAAGGCGGTGCACTTGTAATCTAGAGGTCGGTGGTTCGAGTTTAGCAAATATTTAGTAAAGCGAGTATTAGTAGTTCTGATAATCATAATTATATAAAACATCAGTAGTTTGATTGATGAGTCGGCGCACTTGTAATCTAGAGGTCGGTGGTTCAAGTTAAGCAAGTATTTAGTAAAGCGAGTATTAGTAGTTCTGATAATCATAATTATATAAAACATCAGTAGCTTGATTGATGAGTCGGCGCACTTGTAATCTAGAGGTCGGTGGTTCGAGTTTAGCAAATATTTAATAAAGCGAGTTTAAATAGTTGATATCAGGATTGTGATTAACACAAAAATAAGTGCACTAGTAGTCAAAGTGGTTAACGCGCTAGACTTGTAATCCAGGTAGCGTAGGGATCCGTTGGATCAAATTCCACTCAGTGCATGAATTTTTCCTCATCAATTTGAGTTTGTGACCACATAATAATAAGACTTTTGAGTGTTAGGTGGTAGAAAATGCTTTGAGCATTAACCTCGCCTGGTGGTTACCTTCCACTAAAGAGTATTATTATTATAATAACTGATAATCATATTTTGTAATGACTACCCACATATTCGCCCAGTCTGGGTTGGGGCGAAAATGCAAAACTCCGTCCTAGCCTGGGTTTTGTGCAGAAATGCAAAACTCACGAATTTTGCATGTTAGAAGATTTTAACGTGTTAGAAGATTTTTTGTTTGAATATTTTGTCCAACGGGGATTTTTCAAGAGAAGTTTAGAACTTACTCAAATTGTTCATGATGGCTACCCATAAATTATTTAAAAATATCTCGAGGTAGCCTTGTTATTTTGTTACGATTTTTTTCTTCAAATCTGTTAACGTTCTTGACTAACCAATTGAAAAGACATATTAAAATGGGATACACTGTAGCTTATTTAGCAATATTTAGTCCATAAACTGGGAATTAGTCCATTAGTCCATAAGCTAGATTTTTATCAGATCACTCGTCAAAAAAAAAAAAAAACTTCCCTATTCCGTACGTACTCGTGATTCACTGGACCTACCTCCTATGCCAGTCGTAGAGTTGCCTCAGGGTGGCTATGTCCACATCAGGGGGTTGGGCCTTCACATAGCTCTCAAACTGTTCATCCAGGTAGTGACCTATGGACTGGGGGTAGCTGCTATCCTGGCAGTTCCAGAACGCCTCACACTCTTCCAACATGCTGCCTATGGCTCCTGCTACCTGAGTAATAACAATATTGCAGCTTTCATGTTTAAAAATATTTTTATTTAAGCATTAATTTTTGGATTTTTTATTTTTAAAATCAAGATTTATCTAAATTTTACATGTTGAAAAACGTCGCGGTAAAAATTGAATTGACAGAAACTGATATACCTACAACCTACATCCTATGTAGTGCTGTAAGGATTGTGTCGGGTAAGATGATTGGTATTGGTATAAGTAGGGCTGTCGGCTACGAAAGCTCTTTGTCACTGCGACCTTAAATAGATCTTTTGTGACATGCCCCTGTATCTCGGGTAAGATTATACAGGGCTTCCATAAAGTCTCACCCTGGCCTGGGTTTCTCAAAAACGACTCAAAATATTAAAAAAGAATAACAAAAAAATCTGTTAACTTCAAACACGTGAGGTGAGTTTAATGTAGGTAGCTCGTACGAAGCGAAAGGAGGGTAAAACCCCATGCTGAATAACTTAATTCAGGACGCTAAAACCAAATAGATTCAAGTTGTCACAATTAATAGATCTCATTAGGTTGCACTGTCATGAAACGCTACAACCTGATCACAATAGATCTCACAAGGTCGCAGCGTTAATTGTATGGAGTTTCCACTGAAGTATTCCTTAGGGAGAGAGCCACAAAAATTGTAAAAAAAAACTAAAATAAATATACATTATTAAAAATAAAAAAACGCCTACAAACAGGTCAGATAAATTTAGGGTGAGCCAGCGTGGATGGCACATTGAATACACCAGTTCTCATTCAGTCACTCAAGTTAAGCAACGTTTACCACAGAGGTTTACCTGATGCACCAGCTCCAGAGGAACCTCCGTGCCATCGTCCTTGAGATAATGACCTTGAGCCTCGTCCGATCTCACCGGTGACGTCAGACGATGCTGATGCGCCCACCGGTAGACCGGGTTCTCCTGGCCATGTATCCACTGGGCGCCCTCCTCCAGGTAGTCGCCATTCCCGAGGGGAACCGACTGCACCCGACCTCCTGCTCGGGCCTGCGCTGCAATTCAGATGAGAATCCCGATTAAGGTCGGGTTCTACGAAAAAAACCTAACCTAAAAAACACGAAAAACGTTAGTTCCAAAGGATTCGTCAAGATTGCGCCAGTAGAGTTTTGCACTAAACTCTACTGGCGCTATCTTGACGAAACCTTTGGAACTAAGGTTTTTCGTGTTTTTTAGGTTAGGTGTTTTTCGTAGAACCCGACCTAAAAGTCAGTCCCGGCCTCAGAAGCTCAAAGGTCAGGGCGGCTGACTGGTGATCTAGAAGTTGCGAATTCGAAACCCAGACGGAACATGACAAGTTATCCTCCCATTTGGGATTATGATCACATAATAATACGTCTTGGCTTTACTCTGCTGGAATAATGGGACTTATTGGTCCGAATGGGGCAGTATGGCAATAAAAATAAGGCGATATTATTTTTATTCCTTTTAAGGAGATAGGACCACTAATGCAATATTGACACATGAAGCGTCTAAATATATGCCATACTAGGGACCCGAACCTACGACCTCAAGGTTACGAGTCTGCCATTGATGGGGCTACTGAGGTCGGTTTTTAATAACTATTGTTCCCCTTGATACACTCACATTATTGACAAGGAATCGAATCCCCGCACTGCTACCTCCGGGTAGACTAAGCTCATCAGACAGCTAGTCGCGGTAGTCTGCCTCGAAGTTGAAAAAGTTATTCTAACTGGGCACTTTTTTTTTTCTTAAAAAAAATATACATATATATATATATATATTTCCCTTGCTCTTAGACAATGTGCTTGTACAAGTACACTTTGTACGCCAAGCCCAAAATCGTGATTTTCCCCTGAGGCCACGATACAAAGGATTGTCTCTCAATATGTGCGACGTGGCCCCCAGCAAGTTTGTTTTTCATGGGGGGCCACGTCGCTCATATTGAGAGACACTTTGTTACCTCTGTTCTTGTATTTTTGGTTAGGTTTTGAAGTCGCTGTCGCTCATATTGAGCGACGTGGCGTACAAAGTGTTAAATATTACTTCCGAGAAATTTCTAATATTATATATCGGAAGTAATGTATCGTTTTTTTTTTTTTTTTTTTAATCAGTATAAACAGAAAAGTGAGAAGTTGTACTAGATTAATAAATTGGCATATTTTAAATCAGCCAAAACTTACCTTCTAGAAGGACAAAGTTGGTGCACCCGTTTTCCACGAGGGTCAAGGCGGCCCCTAGTCCTGCCATTCCAGCCCCCACTATTACGAAGTCCTTGGCGATGCACGAGGAATACCTGCGCAGGGAACAGCGGGCTTCAGTAGTTCAGTTCCAAACCATGCACCACTAACTACTAGCACACAGTGAACAGACTCATGCTCCAATACAAGAACAGTAATATAACATAAAACTATGAAAACTATGAAAAAATCATGCTTGAGACATTTTCAACACCAAATGTCTCTATAAACATTAAAAGTTACACAACATAAAAAAAAGTGAACATTAACCAGACAGTGAAATATGTGAACATTGACGATTTTCTAACTTGAAATATGAAATATCTATATAAAAAAAATCCCCTAAAAATAGAGAAAATACCCACGATGATGAGTAATTATAAATGTCACACTTGATTTTGATTGTTTTTTTTTTTTTTTTTTTTAGTTACGATGCAACATTGTGCACAGTAAAGTTACTGTGCACAACAATACAAGCATCTAATTATGCACATGATAGATAAAATTATAATTTACAAAATTTGATCAGCCAAAACAATTAACATTGGCTTTTTGAAATGAGCCAATATGAAACTTTGCTCTTGATCATGGATGAGTTCAAAATTCCTTCTATTTTTTGTTTCTTTAATAACTCGATTTTACCCTCCATTTGCTGGAAAATCACAGACCAGGTACCCATATTAACCTCACCCAGCCTGGATGACGGCAAAAATAGCCAAAATAAGGAGGATTTGAGTTTGAGTGGTCACCCATCCCAATCCTAACCTGGCTGGGCGCAGTTAAACTTCAATGACAGAACAAGAACTGGTGTATTCAACTTGCCATCCACATTGGATAAATTCCTTTGGTTTTGGCCATTAATGATATTATGGTATCCATAGCAGTACTATGGTGTACTTTATACTTACAATGTAAAACTGCAAGCAGTGAGTTTTCTCTCGAAAATGAGTTAGTTTATTTGTGTTTATTGCTGAGCATAACCTCATCAAACTAAGGTGTTGTTTTTTTAAGAAAACTTTTCTTAACCAGCAGAACATACACAAGTAAAGACCAATTTCTCTTTGTAAACTAAGAATCATTATATGCTACTACGATTGTTCTTGTGTTGAATATACATTGAGCTGTACATCGACCTAAGTAGCTTGATCGATAAGGCGACGGACTTATCTGGAGGTCGGTGGTTCGAGTCCCAAGTTGAGGGAAAATTTAGTCAAGCGAGTTCAAGTAATTGTGATGTATCAAGATTGTGATTAACACAAATTTGATAACTGAAACTTTATAAGAGCTGTTCATTATAAACATTAAGAATTTTAAAGGAGCAAATTTTAGAGTCTAAAGTTGAATCCGAGTGTTATCTTGACTCAAAGGAGTGGAGGGTGCTCTCAGCTCAATGCCAACTATTCTCAAGGTATTAGATCAGAATTCATCAGCTTTCTTTCACTTGACTCAAAATAAGTTAGCTCGTGTTTTATTCAAAGCTAGTCTTGACAATTGATTTTACTAAAGTGAAAACTATGAAATTGATATTTTTAAAAATGGACACAAATCGTTTATTTTTGTTTGAATTTTGCACTTGTATTGTTATAAACACATAAAATAAAACTAAATAACATAACAAAATGTCAACAACAACAAAAATGAACATAACAAAATTTGTTAAAAGTTAGACAGTAAATAGATGGTTAGAAATTATTTACAACAGAAATAGAAACAAAATTCAGTGGAATGTGCGAGTAAATCAAAAATAAATAATTTTCTATGAAAATATTGCAATCTTATGTACTTTACAACATCTGTACGTTGTCCATTAAATTGCACTGGATAGGTAATATAAGATACCACAATTAATAATAAATCAGCAGATCGAAACTATGTTGGCCTTACAATGAATTGCCTGCCATTGGAAAGAAAATTTAAGAGGTAAAATTTTCAATAGCTAAAGCATTTTGATATACTGAGTGATTATGATGAAAAACATTGATATGTACTTATCAGACATTTTCCCTAAATTCAGATCAGGAAACATTGATGAGACCTCAGCTTAGGGCATTTTTTTAAAGACAAAACATGATTGTAACTTGGTTCATACAATCATACTAGGTTTCTAACAAACATTTGAGCAAAAATAACTTTTATTGTTGAATTTTTATTGAAATTATTACTAAATCACAAATTATTTACTAGAGTAATCAGTTTATATTGGCTAAGTAGTATCCTGAATGTAATAAAGTAACTTAAGAAAGCCTGAAGAATTCATTTTACTAAGAAAGGTCTATTAATTTTGTCATTAGAACAAGAAGTCTCATCACATGGAAAGTAGTTCTCCACAGACAACTTACCTGGCGGCTGACTCACTCTTCAATATTCTGTCTGCCTCTCTCCAGCCTGATGCCACGGCTCCATGCACTGTGGAGTAGTGGTGGTCATGTGTGGCTTCGCCGGCAAACAGGAGAACTGGCTTTCCTTTACTGTTCTCTACGGGGGCTCCCAGGTCCTTTGCTGAGGTGTTTAGCCGGTCTGTGGTCAAGGAACGACAACTGTACGAGCCTTTGAAGTGCTTGTTGGTACCCCAGTTACTTTTGAGTACTCGTACAGGTTCTGGGATGGTATAGTTGGCACCAAGGAAATGACGGAAAAGTTTCATTGTGTCAATTTGGACTTGCTCATCACTCAGTGTTTCCATGTAGCGGGCAGATGGTCCTGTGACCCATCCTGGGGAAGAGATGTTTAATTTGAGATGAGGATATTTTTAAAAACAGCATTACATTTGCTGTAGTTTTTTTATTAATGAAAAAATCATATCACTAACTTGATTGAAAAATATATAAGTCATAGACAAAAAATGTTTTGAAAGAAAAAAATTGTCATGGATAATATGGATATAATACAACCCCTTTTTTACTCAGAACATTTAATTACAATAAGTATTATGAAATCCAGGAACAATGAAAATTAATTTATTAATCAGTTTATAAAGCAAAAATTAATAAAACCATAAATTATTTCATTTCTAGAGATTTTTGAAAAAATTATTCAGTAGCTGATGCTTGAATAGATGAAAAAAATTCTCAACAGAACAACAAATTGGTCTTAATCTGTCTTGATGTAAACTGTTTTTATACACTGTGATCTCTTGAATAATTAATAAACAGATGGTGGTTATAAAAACTATATAAAAGTAAAATATAAAATTAAAAACTATCAGATAGTAGTAAGTATAATTATGTCAAAATTTTTTAGTAGGATACCTAAAAATGTGAGAGGATCCTGTGTTGTGAGATAGAAGCCAAACGCATCCACCACCCAAGGTTTTCCTTTCACTCCTCCTATGTCCTGGAGCACTTTCTTGTCATCTCCTTTGCTCCAGAAGAAGTTAAATCCTAGATTGTCATCTGGCCACCATTTGTGAGGGAACTTGATGAAAATCTTATCCACAGTGCCAATGGATAGGCCCTACAGTAATAATAATAAGAAGAAAATATTGTAGGATTATTAAGTCAACTGTTTGTGAATCAGTGAAAATGGCATACAATTAACAATGTGACCTAATGAGATTTATTAACTACCTGGATGAGAAATGTGTATCACCCACTTTACAGTTGCAGTTTTGAAGGTTCATTCTCATGTAGAATAGAATAGAATGTACCTGCCGAGGTAAGACTGAAAAGTTCCTTTACTTCAGCAGTCAAACAGGTCTCATATGTAGTAGATATCCTAAATGAAATAGATTTACTTGCATGGGTTAACCTAATATGTAAACCTGTACCCATCTGTATACTATTCAAGGACTTTAAGTATATCAATAGCCCATACCACAGAATGATCTAGTCCAATGGTAAAACCACCTGATGTACATAATGCTTTTCTTTCATAATATCATTCATTGACCACAAGAAATAATAACTTCAAAGGTGGTGAAATGTACAGGTAATGCTTTAAATTCAAAGAAATTTCTCTAGTCTAGCTAGCAGTGTTTATTATGACCTAATTATATTTTTTTATAATGGTATGTTACAATATAGTCTATTTTATCTACTTTTGCATTCTTAAAATTACAACAAAACCATCCTTACTTGCCTTTATTTGCTGTTTCAAGAGGAACCCAACATACATTTTGGGAAGTCTTTTTCTATTCTAAGCCTTTTCAAACCCTTAGAATTCAAAAACAGCTGGTTAGGGTAGGTTTGATTGCTACACTATTGTGATGAGTCTAACTGAAAATAAGAACATTCGTTTTAAATACCTGAATAGCATTGGCTTTCCATGATGGCAGTGGAGGTGCAAAGAGTTCTGATCTTGATTTCAACACACCTAGTGACACAGTAGTTAAAATCGTATCAGTTGTGTATTCTGTACCATCAGCACATTTGACTACAACTGTGTTGGGATCTTCCCACCTAATATTCTCAACTTCTTTATTGAACAGGATTTTCTTGCTAAGATCTATTGGTGTCTGTCCCGGCATTTCTTTCTGGAAAAATAAAGTTGAATAAAAAAAATCAAAGGGATACTGTAGACGTGTAGACCTAAAAGAAATGCTGTAAATATATAATTATAACCACTCTTGATCAAACATAATTTATTCTGTTATCTATTTGACACAGGCATTTGAAAAAAAAGTCATAAGTCTAAAAAAATACATAACAGTTGAAATTTTTTGAAATGATTTCCTTTGACCAATCTCAGTAGCTTGATTGATAAGGCAGTGGACTTGTAACCTGAAGGTCTGTGATTTCTAGTCCCAGTTTCAGAGTACATTTAGTAAAGCAAGTTTGAGTAGTTGTGATATCACAAAAGTGATTAACACAAATATCATAACTTTTTAAAAAAAAAAAACACCTTTGAAAATTTGTATGCTGACCTCACTTCTGTTAGCATGAAGTTTCTAAAAAGAAAAAGTTATTTATTGGACCATTATTATATTTCAGTGGATATGTAAACCAAAATCATCAACAACAAAAAATGTATTAAAGAATTTGTCACAATAAGACTCACCATTAACAATTTAAATACATTGCTGTAGCCTTCTGTTTTCCAAACAGTTGTAGGACATCCTTCTGGTGTTATGTATTGGTCGTAAGTTTTGGCAGAGGTTTCAAACCATGTTTCGGAACCATCATATGAATTTTCAAATTTTTCAAAGAACTCCAAAACATCATCAAAGAGGGGACTGGATTGAAGGTGTCCTAGTTTGGTGTGATTTGACAAATCTGAGGCTAATCTGAAAGACAAATTCAGAGTTATAAAAGGTTACAAAAACAGGGTATTAATAAACACTAATCTCACTCAAAGGTCTACCACTTAGATGGTAATGGATTGTTGATTTGTAGAGACATGAAAAATAAAACACAAACATTTATTAACTCTCTTGCAAGTGGCACTTTTATTGAATTCCAACCCCTAGGACCGGCACTCTGGAGGTAGGTAGGTAGCTGCATAGGACTGGATTTTTTTCTCCTAGTATTTGTTTGTTTTGCATGGTAAATTGATCTTATGAGATACGGTGTACCACCCATGGTACAAGAGTGCGATATGGTGTACCACCCATGGTGGTCCAACTGGTCCATTCCGTGCAGACACATTTGTACTACTAGTTGTACAACCAGTTGTGAGTGTTGAAATCTGTTTCTTCTTCTATTTCTAATTACAGCAGTATTTAAATTCTTTGAAACAGTAACTCATACCATAAATTAAAGAAAAATTCTCAGAATTTAAAATCAAATATTGAAAATTTATCACTACTTGAATTTTTTGGGCAAATATTGCAGTATTGAACTTGTCATCTAATATACTATTATTCACTTATATGAGAATAATTTTATTTATTAATTCATAAAAAAAAAACAGATTCATAATAAAGTAAAACACCTATTCACCTTATAAAATATGACTTTACATCTGTACAAGGAGACAAACATATTGTCATTCACAGCCTCCATCTAGTCATTGCAAATTTCCTATTGATTTCAGAGAGAATAATTGAACACTGCTTAGATTTCTCTGTCAATATAACATTGGATGATTCTTCTTCTGGGTCCTTGGGCTCTCTGGTCTTTTTCATCTTCCTGGGTTTAGGTGTTGGAGGCTGGCTAGATGTTGGAGTAGTGTTTGTCTTGTCTACTGTCTTAGGTTTGGTGGTTTCCTTGGCTCCAGTAGAGGCTGGTTTCTTATTGACTTTCTTCTTTTTCTTCATAAAAGCTGATGAATCAAAGAACTTGGGCTTTTCCCGTACAGTCCGCTGAGTGCGACGCTGACCCCGCGTTTTCCTCAATAGTTTTGAACAATCCGAACAGGACTTGAAAGCAGTGGGAATAGTTTTTTTTACACTCTGTACATTTTTTCTTGCCAGCTGCACTGGTATTGGTTTTTTTTGCCATGGTGATGTCACTCAAATTGTTTTACAGGTATAATAGTTAGGGAAAGGAAACTAGCTTATCATTAACAAATCCACTCACAACTTACAAAAGAACCTGATTACTGGTGGCAAAAATAATTTGAAAAGCTAAAGCACTAGACAAGCTTCTTAAAAGTGCTAGGGGACTATTGAATCTATTGAATTATTGATGGAATCAACAGAATTTCTTATCAGAAAAAAATTGGAACCCTGAAGTCACGTGATTAGAATAAAATTTACGTGACGTGTTTGGACACAGGACAGAGTTGCCAGTTCATTCTAAAACGTACGGAAGGGTCTGTTGTAAGATTTTTTTAGTGTTCTTGGCCCTTAATTTAGGTAAGGTCCCACTCGTGTATCCGGGTGGCGCTATGTCGGATTGCGTACTGTCTAAGATAGGGAAAACCGATGTCAAGCAATGACTTAAGTTATCGATAGTGTTTAAGTCCTGAACGTGAAAGTTTTTTCATGGTCAGTTATTCTTATCTCATTCTCATTCTTTTTACTACTTTGGCATAATAATATATGCCAAAGTGAAAAAAAAAACGAGATTAGATTATGGAACGATGGAGTCGCTAGATTTGCTTGTTATTTATACATGTAACTGGAGAAAAACACAAGTTAAAGAAATTTATGTATAACAAATTCACAAAAGATTTTCTGTGTTGATCAAATTCTGTGAATTTCAAAAGGAAACTAGAGCCGTATTTTTCTTTCTAACGAAAGTTAACCAAACGGGAATAAAATGAACCAAAATGGAAGCAAGTCATTTTTCTTTTGGAAGAGGAAAAATTTCCACTTCCAAAGTTAACCAAAGTGGAAGTAGAAAATTCTTGCTTCCAGTTCTTTTATAGGTTAAGTCCATTATTGTTTATCTTTAAAAGTAACCAAACGCATTTTTCTTTCACGGATGACCTTGGAATAAAATAGAAATATTTAGAAGAAACCTAACCAGGAATTTTTTTTTGGTTAGAAAGAAAAATACGACTTAACTTAAAGCATTAAATTAATATCGACCTTGAGTTCGCAGAGAATAAACTATTACGTACGCATACGTTAAAGTACAAGTTGGCAACACTGCACTGATAAGGAAAACTTCTCACGAAATTTAAAAATCGAAACACCAAGCACTCCAGTCTCCACTCTACAGTCCAAGTTAAGAAATTTTTTAGGAGAAACAGAAATCAAAGAAATTTAATCCATCTTTTATAATACAATAATACATCGAAGAGTAAATTGGAATAAATTATAAGTACCCTATAAATACTCTCAACTGTCAGTGTCTAAAAACAATTCTGAGGTGTTTTCACTTCTTCCAAACATGTATGTACTGTGAATTAAAAAAACAGTGTTCTGTAACATCAACAAATTCATGTTGAAATACTTGGTTAAAAGGAAAAACTACAACAAGATGTAAGTAGACCCCATATATTTCAACAGCAATCAAGAAGAATCAATAATTTCTACCCAGGATTTCACTTTCCAATATTTATTACTCACCGTCAAGTAAATTTCGTTAGAATAGTTTTTTTTTTTTTTTTTTTGTATTTTGCATGCTAAATTGATAAACAAAATCAAGATCACCAGTTTGAGTCAAACATTTAAAACAATACGCAATATCTTAAGTACACAGAGAAATAACCAAAATACCTATTATTTTTGCCCTAAGAGAGACTGACAATTTCAAATGAGTTGATGTTACTGTGATGAACTAGCATATGGATATATCGTTATCAAGGAATATATCTGAAAAAACACATATAACCTTCCTAGAAGTCAATTAGGGTTCAATGTATTTCAAAAAAATCTTCACATCAAAGTGTTTGATATTATTTTTTTCAAGGTCAGATTAATTAGAAATATGCTGAAATGTATGCTCAGTTTTACAAATATTGAAAAACACAAAACTGGGGATTGGGAACTTTAATTCCAAAAGGATTTGTCAAATTAGCACTGGTGCAGGAATATCACCAGTTATTTCCCACTCTACAACTACCCCAACTGTCTTCACAAGGATAGGGTAGGCCCCAACATCCCAAGTACAGAGCCCAAAAATTCCGACCCTGCTGGGATTCAAACCTGGGTCATTGGGAGTGCAAGCCAAGCATACTACCAATAAGTGTAGGTTACTACTAGAAAGCTCAGTGAAAGCCCAACTTTTGAGGGAAAAAATGGCAAGTTTGAATAACACTTGATCTCAAGAAGACTGTCCTTTATAACCATGCAAAATTTCAGCTCTATCTGACAAGTGGTTCTTAAGTTATAGCATAACAGACAAACCTAAATCTTTTGACTTGCTAAAATTTCAAATTCTGTTCCATATTTGTTGAGAAAATCACCAGAGAAGTAATCTTACAGAATTAAAAAATGTTAGTAATTGATTGAAATCTATTTCCAGGGATTCAGATGAGGAAATGCTTCGGAATGTTCCTCACATGACAAATGAAGTGAACCAGTACCAAGCAGGTCAACTTATAAACAAGATGGTAAAGTTTCATGCCACATTATTGTTTGAGCCTGAAGGATGGCAGGCTCTGAAAGACATTTGTTTGGGAATCAGTGGAATACCCATTCACTCTAGCACCAAAGGATGGAGGGACTTTGCTGCTGAACTTGATTTGAATTTTTATGAGATAGGGGTAAGAAGATTTTTAAAAATATCATTAATCAACTACAAGAAAGGTGTAAAACCCATATTTTAACCAAAATTTTTAATCTTCAGAGTACTGGCAAATCTTGCATTGCCAGTAATTCTTTGTTGTTAATTCACACATTGCTTCACAGAGCATGTGGTTTCTTTAAAAAATAGGTCAGCATTTCAAAACCTTACCTTTTCAAATTACCTACTCTTATTCTTTCTTGTTGTTGTATTAGTATGAGCTACGGCAAATTGTTCTGATGGTCTCTCTGGGTCAGTAGATAAAAGTGTCAGTGTCTCTTTTAACATTTTAGATTTAGATAATAATCGTTAACACAACTATTCCCTGCTCGTCCTGGTCCACACTTTTTATCTGAGTGATTTGATACAGAACCAAACATAGTGGGAACTATTGGCTTCTTTATATGTTTTAAGGCTCTTTAAAACCCTTATGAAATTAGCAAGCTAGCTAGGCTGGTTATGTCTTTGTGCCTGATATGATTCTTTCACTGGGCACCACATGGGTATATGTATATTCTTTCTTGTAATGCTACCAATGGTTGCTATTTATAAAAATAGCTCATTTGTGAGGAATGAATGGACCCTGGACATCCAAACACAGAGCAGAAAATTTTCCAAACTGCAGGGGATCAATCTCAAATCACTATGCATGCTAAGCAGAGTGATTTCATAACAGATTAAAAGCAACTGACAAAGTAACAAAATATGAATGCACAAAATTATTTACATCCTACACTCTTACAAAAAATCATTATCTACTTATCTCCTTATGAATCTATTACACCTACTAATTCACTCTGAAAATACCATTATTTTACAGTGCATTTCAAACTACACTCATGAGGATTACTCGGAACTTGTTCTCAAAGCATTTGCTCAGGATAAAAATGCAACCATAGACAAAATATTGCAAGCTATTGTAAACATTCAGAGATGGGATGTAATTAGAAAAAGTTCCAAATCACTAGAGTACCTGTATGAAACAATATTATCCAAAGAATATGAAAGTCTAAATAAATCTAAACTGACAGATAAATGCAAAACATACCAGGAATTCCAAAATGCACAGAAAGAAATTCATAAACAAATGCTCCAGGGACCTATCATCAAAGCAAATAATTTACCGTTATTATTTGCAAAGCTTCCTATCACATTGAAAAATGTGAAAAAACAGCAGGATTTGTACAGCATCCCTTACAGTAGGGAGAGTAATGAAAAACCTGAAGAAAATGTACTAGTTTCTACTCTTGATGCACCAGCTGAAGGACTGACCACACTTTTAGAGAAAGCTAGAGATAATAGAGACAACATTATTTTCACTGAGGTTTATCAGAAAGCTGTTCGAGTTGAAGAGGAACAAGTGCAAAAGGTAAAAACTATTTAACATTAGAACCAGCATAATTATAATAAATAAGCTCAAATGAGATAA
Organism: Bactericera cockerelli; assembly: GCA_024516035.1. Taxonomy (NCBI): domain Eukaryota; kingdom Metazoa; phylum Arthropoda; class Insecta; order Hemiptera; family Triozidae; genus Bactericera; species Bactericera cockerelli. The sequence continues at coordinate 12,025,577 of CM044958.1, read as the reverse complement.
AGATGTACCCTGTTTAAAAGCCAGCATTTAAGAGAAATGTTAAAAATCGAGGTATTTTAGTCTCCATTTGCTAGGAAACGTATCATTTACCTCACCCAGCCTCAAGTGTTTGGAGGGAACAGAATTTTCTGTTGAAAATTTTTGACTTCAACCGGGAATCAAACTCAGGATCTCTGGACTACGGGCAGTAGTCACACCCATTACACCATAGAGGCTGCTGCTTTTCAAAATAATGTTATATTAAGGTCAAGGTAATCCTTTTGCTCTGGTGATTTAAATTTATTAAAGTCTTAATAGAAATATTGAGGTGATTATAATCTAGGTAGATCTAGGAGAACAAAATCCTCAAATCTACAGACATCCTAAAAATGCACATCAGATTTTTTTTCTCAGTTGAACTAAATATTTGTGAAGTATTTCTGTTGCTCCAAAAAGTGTAATAGCAACTTATAAATACTACTCATCTTTTATAATATGACTTATTATTTTTTGAACTAGTCCCAAAAATCTAAAGCTAAATTATTTTCACCCCTCAGAAAAACTCAAAGTATGAAAAAATTGTGATGCTAACCTATGCTCAAGATGGTAGAGAATTTGTTGAAGAAATAGCCACCACATTTCGCACACCCCGTAAAGGAAAGCTTCCCATTGGAGTTCTAACTTTAAGTGAGCAGAAGAGTATTGCAATCAACAATCCCGAGAAGTTTGTGCTAGACATGTTCCCTCAGGTAAGAATTAAAACTAAGTGTCATGGGATTTATTTACATTTATCAGTTTGACTGGCTGTTGCTTGTGCAGAAATACTAATAATAAATAAAAAATGAATAAACAAAATTGAAAGCTAATAAAATTGCGACTCACGTTGAATTTTTAATCTGGTTTCTTCTGGTTTATAAAACTACATTTTACATTGTTTGAAAAAATTTAAACTCTTTTTGACAATGCTAAAAAAAGTGCAAAAGAAATATTTACTATGTGTTGATCATTATAAATAACACCCTCTACTCTGATTAAAAGTGTAAGAGAAATTAATGTTATAAAAATATCTAGTTTTGTGGTTTAAGACGAAGTTAGATCTGGACATCCATGGAATTCTTCCACTACTGTGAGATACTCTTACGAACGTAGAAAAATAAATATTAAATGTTATATTCATTCTTCAAAATACTGGTGGGACACTTTAATTACTAAAGAAAAATAATATGTTTATTTAAATTACTCTTTCAAGAAAACTACAGAAGAGGTACAGTATTGTGAGACAGTGCTTATGTAACTTATTAATTGTTTGCAGGTGGACTATGTGATTCCCATTTGACACCTGGCTACTTCAAATCCCTCTCCCAGTATAACACCAAGATCAGCAGTTTTTCTGATAGCACGATAGATGAAGCTCACACATCACTTGTTCATGACCTCATGTGCAAACACTATGTGAAGAACAACTGTCTCAATGATAAATTCCGCTGTATCATTCCTGATGCTTACTGTGAGCTTGTCACCAATGACAGCAACTTTCTCAGTGACCCCACACTGAGTGTGTGGCTTCCTCTGTCTGAGCTTGACACTCTCATTACTGTAATGGTGCAACATTAAGGACACTACAAAAACAAATGGTCCCTCAACAAAATATATCCATATGAATTCCACTCTATACCTAAACATATGGAGAATTGCCCTTATTTTTACCTTTTTCTTACGAATTTAAATCTTGCCTTTCAATTATTTATAAAACTTGTTAATTTTCAAGTGAAGTATTTTGTTAATATACGTATTCTGTAAATACCAATGTATGGATTGTGTAAATATAATATCATTAAAAGCCAAAATATACCGCGTAAATATAGTAGCTCACAAATTACTTGAAAATTAACATTCGAAAGCATTGTATATTTTTACACACAAAAATCGTAAATAATTGTTGTAAATTTGTACTTGTAGTATTTTATTATAATAATTATAATAAAATACAATTACAAATTTACTAATGTAAAAAATCAAGTTTGATCTCTTTCCTTTTCCCATTCATTCCCACCATCCTTGGTAATAGGTATACAAAGCCATGCATGAAACTGATTTTCAGGCTTACCGTTCGCGCACATAATCCCCGAGAGATCCATTGTACTTGACGATGTCTTCGGTGTCATCCATGATTGTCTCGATCAATTCAAACAGCTGAAGTGAGTTCTCTCGATCAATCGGTTGTCCCGAGGAGTTGAAGCTGAGGGATTTGAAGAACTCAGGACACTCTTCCACGGTCATGTTGAATTCTTTGGCCATCTCAAACACAGGATTGCCTTTTTGTCCGTGAATCCACTGAGCACCTAGGTCAATGGAGGTATTGCCTTCTGAAACACAAAATGGGGTATTATGTGTAGATACGCCAGCTAGCAGAATCAATCTAATGGGAAGACTTTTACTTTAATGTGTTATATTCACACCCAATATTTTTCTTACTTGATGGTAAGTTTATTTCTTTTTGATTAGAATCTTTAACCAGACCTATTTTTTTTACTTTGGTGTTATAGCTATAATATGTATGATAACATCTAATATTATATAAAATAAGTCATTTAATTCTGTGCCACCCACTAAATTTTTGATAAACTAACACAGAAAAAACATATTTGTTTATTTATTTTAACTATTCATTATTGGTAGTGTATTTTTAATTTATTATTTTTTTTATTTCCTGATACCACATTCTGTAAAATCAGTAATTTTTAAATTGTTTAGTAGGTACATACTAGTGGTTGTTTTTTACGATAAATATTTTGTATTCCTTATTTATTTAATTTTTCTTAATAATTCATTATCATGTTTTGTATTTTGAACCAACTAAATAAAACAAATCTTTTTGATACCTGAATCGCCATAAATATAAATTCAATTTTTAAATGGATTCATTTACATTCAAAAAGGAGTGTTATATTTTTATTTGATAATATGTGATGTTTGTGATGTAAAGCACACATTAATAAATATTTGCTTTGAAAGCATACCCAAAAACAGATTAATTTTATTAAATCATTACTAACCAATAACAGTGGGGAGCTAAGTGAGGTTCTGTTTTAACTCAGGTACTGGACGATTTGGCTTTCGTTTGTTTGTCTGTTCCGCGATAACTCTCGACCGGATTCTTCAAAATTGTTGAAATTTATTATACATGTTAATTGATGTCCTAAAATTTTAATTATGGCTTTTGGGCCAAATTATAACACTCGGGGCCAATGCAGGCCGTTTTGGTGAAAATTGAAAACGATTTTTCTATTTTTATTGAATAAAACATTGAAATTTCGTAGAGTCAGTAAGAAAATATATTACAGTTCAGTTGTGAAATTTTGTCATCGTGAAAGCGAATTGGCCGCACTTTGATAAAAAACCGAAAGAGGGCCAAAAAATAAGGGTGGTTGATATTTTTTAATTAAAAACTACGCGTAGGGGATTGAAAGAAAGTTCTTAATGTTAACATGCTTGATTGAACAATTATAATACGATAGTTGAATCCGTGTGAGGTTTCAGTTCACAGAACCACTAGTTACAATCTGACATGGTTATAAGGATTTCAAAACCCTCAAATTATTAACACTGTGAACAGTGTGACCTAATAAGATCTATTATAAACAGTACACAGTTGATTCTATTTAGTTGCAATGCCCTGATTTGAGTTAGTTAGGATAAGGATTTTACCATACATTTGCTGGGAACTGTATCAGCTACCCAAATTAACCTCATGCAGCCTGGGTAGGGCCGGAAAGGTCAACCTCACATAATCAGAGGAAACAGAATTTTCTGTGTCGGAAAGTTACAGTGTCAAAATATTCTGCCACCACCGGGGATCGAACTCGAGATCTCAGGACTATGGCAGTAGTCTCAACCATTACGCAACGGAAGCTGGTTACAGATGAAACATTTCCTCAACACCAACAAAAGAAATTCTTTGTAGGAAAAAAAAATCGTGTACTAATCTCAACATTTAAACATCAACAGCTTTGAAATTTCATTAACAATAAAGTTTTTATGAACACAGGTTTTTAAACTTTTTGTTCTCCAATCTTTATAAACTTATGCTCATTTTTATATACTTACCAAAAGGAATGGTATGGACACGACCTCCAATTCTATTTCCAGCTTCCAGCAGAACAAAGTCTTCAACCCCATGAGTTACAAGTTTCGTGGCAGCTGCAATGCCTGCTGCTCCCGCCCCTACTATGATGAGCTTAGATTTTTTCATTGTATCTGGTAAAGAATGGAAATATTTAAGTTATAAAAAAACTTTTTTTGGTTTAAATAATAATACCCCCTTTATTATACTGCCCAACTAGGAAATGAGTTCCATTATTCCAGCAGTATTATATGATCAAAATACCAAATGGGAGCATAACTTGTCATGTCTCGGCTGGGTTTCACGTGACCCTTGGATTACCAAACAGATGGCTTGACTACTGGTCTACAGGGACATGTAGGACAGAGTAGAGGAAAAAAATGAAGGTGCTCACAACTCAAACTGTCCAGTCTCTAGTTGTTCATGAGGATATTGTGGTCTTCTTTTTCTAAACCACTGTCTTTATTTATATTTTCACTGGAACAATATATGTCTACCAAAATATATCTGCATCTAATTTGGATGGCTACCTTCTAAAGCAATCAAATATTACAAATAAAAAATGTGTGGCTCAATGTATCATGAATGTATAACAATCTCATTTAAAATAAATAAAATATGAAAAAATATTTTATTTATTTGGATATGTTTTAACTTGTAAAAGAAACAGCCTGGTTTATAAATAATGTAATATTACTATCTTAAACTTACCATAACATAGAACACAGCTTGTTAAGAACAAAATACCAAGCATTAGTACCCAAAAATTCTTGTTATTCATGTTGGCAAAGAAAAAATGTATTTATAAAATAGACTTGGTCTGGTGCTTTTTGAATTATGAAGAGAACTAACTAACTACAAGCACAAATCAAGAATGCAAGATAACAAATAAGCTGAGCTTTATCTTTTTCATTAATTTGAAAACAAGTTCTTTTAATTAGATAGTTATTAAAAATAACCACTTATGATAACCTTTCTTTGATTTCAAATAATCATTTTAAATATTAGTAATTGATTCTGCTAAAACTTGGGATCAATGTTCAATCATGGCATATATATAATAAAACAAATTAATCCAATCCTACCACTGACACAAGCAGTAGTAGTAACTGAGGGATATCTATTGGCAAGAAAGATATTCTTCAGTTACAAGAAAAACAAAGTGTTATTATATTAACCAGAGGACTTTAAACAGAGAACAGACTAGCCAACCCTTACAAGCCAGTCTAGCTAGCTTGCAGTTTCTGAAGGGTTTATTGGCTTGTAAATAAAAGTTCAAGTCCTCATGATGGTTCGATTTTCTAAATCAAGACTTGAGAGAGCCTTCATATTGGATCTGGGCATCCATCTCTCACCAGGTACAATAGGTCTCAGAATCCCTCTCTGATGAACACAGAAATCTATCAACTATTTTATTGGATGTGTGACTTAAATTTTTTATTAGTATTACCAAATAAGGAAAGAAATATTACTTTATGTACTTTCCTAAAAACTCCTTGTGTTTATTGTAACAATGGATATGGAACACTCACCCAGAAATAAATAAAATTGATCTCAAGCAAATGTCTCCACTATTGAAAAGTTGAGACCTAGGTAGGTACTTTAAAAATAACAATACACCCTGGTTTCCATTTAATTTTTAATGAATAAAGTTAATGCTGGTAACCTACAATCTACTGTATTTTGATAAGGAGAGGCACATTATTTACTGTAAATAACAAATCACACAATATAAATAATTCTATTCTTATTTAATAATTTTTAATTTTAATTGTGTTACAATAATTTTATTCAGTGTACATAGAATACTTAGTATATTTGTGTATAGGTACTCACTTACAGAACAAACAAAGCTAACAAGTAAATCACTTCATTGGTATTTCAATTACCTATTAGAAACTTTCTACATAGTTATTCCCAATAGCAGTTTCTTTTTGACAAACCCTGTATTTAATCAATTATTTCTTTATCAAAGATAAGAAATGGAGAATACCTACTTTTTATCTTATCAATAATGAATTTTTCTTCTTCCAATCAGCTGTTAAATGTTATTATGATGCTTAGTGAACAAGACATAGTATATTGACTGAGAACCTATTTTCAAATCAAAGACAAAGAATGGTTTTGTTTGTGGATTAGTTACCTCAGCATTAAGGAATATAAATTACTCTGAAGCATTATAAATTTTAGCTTGTGTTCAAAGCTATATCAACACAGATGTTGTAAAGTGTATCTTGTAAAGGTACAATTTCATTGTTGGAATATGGAAGCCTAGTTTATGAGAAAAAATCTTTTCCCAGGAAGTTAAAATCTTCTTAAAAGAAGTTAAGCAATCCAATGTCTGGTGAATTAAAGAATTAGTGACTCTCAGGCTAGAACGGTTATATTACTGTATATTCCTGGCCTAACCCAGGCTGGGTGAGGTTAATGTGGGTAGCAGGTTTTTTTTTTTTTTTTTTTTTTATACTGCGTTTACACTTGTTAAGCGGTTAAGCATTAACAAGCAATAACTAACGCAGTCAGGTTTATAAGTTTCTTGTGAATGGAGGGTTATGTCCTCACCTCAGATATCCATGATTTTATTGAGTCAGAAAAAATATTAGTTATAATGTTAAATGAAAATAATAAAATATCCCTAGCATTTAACCCTATAGTAGGTTACAGTAAAATTCTGTGTGTGAGTAATCACTGTGGCCAAGTGAGTTAGAGTTCTACACACACTTCACAAAGTGACCTGGGTTCAATATCCAGCAGAGCAGGATTTTTTCTTGTGAGGGAATTATGGGGAAATGATCCACAAGAATTAAATAAAGAGAAGTCCTATGATTGTGCACTACCTACTAAAATTGTGATCTGACTAAAATTATACTATTTATTTACACTCAAATACAGTGTGTGTACTGCGTGTGCAGTGTCTTTGTCAATAGTGTTGAGAGATGAAGATGCTATTGATTATTGATAAGATTAGTTCCATGTATTGCTAATTATTTTGCTCACCTTTTTTTTCCAAATTCTACCTACCAATATTTTTTTTTTAATTTTACTTACTCATAGCTTAACAGGAGTCACCATTATAAGTGAACATAATTTTCCAGTGACAGGTATTCCAGAGAAGAGAACGTTACAACACTAGCAACCTAAGCAAATAATTTAAGCATGGTAAGGTTTAAATGCAGCAAGATTCAATGACCACGGCTTCTTGCATCTTGCTTCTTATCAGTTTATTTTATCGAAATAATTTAAACATTGGCGCCAAAAAGAAGATCAATTAAATCTATGTTGCCAATTGATCTGCTTGCGTAAAATTGAGTCTGTTGCAAATAATATTTGATTTACTCAAGAGGGAAAAGAGATAAGAGAATTATAAATAAAATTATTTTGACTCACTCTCTTATAATTTCCTATAAGCTCAGTGGTCAAGGTATTGTATTCGATCTGGTAATCCATGAAAATACTGATAATCAAGCTCCTCAGGAAAACGTTATGACGGGAATTTTGGTGGTTGATCGAAATTTTATGACGTGACAGGATTTTGATGCCTTGGTGACGGTCTCACGTTTTCCCTATTGGCAACACTGGACACACTGGTTTTGAAAAGTTCAGTATTTCACAATAGCCGATTTTATCATCCAAGATTCACCCCGGATTCGCTCGAACTCCGGATTGGCTCGACGAATCGGGTTTTATCATCTCCAATCTCTGATTCGCAGGTGATTCGGAGCACTCAATTTGAGGAAGTAACCTTGATTCACGAATCAGTGATTCGAGGACCGATTGGCTTCCCAAAGAGAAAAAAATATTGAAAATACTATAGAATTTCTTCTTTGGAATTTTTAAATCGTAAACAAAGATAAAATGTTTATCTTTTTCAAAATTCAAATACTTGTTTATCTTCATGACATCTTTATTTTTTTGTGAGTAGTCACCGTTTCCCAATGATTTAGCGCTAGGCATTGCACGCATGGTGACCTTGGTTCGATCCCCAGCGGGGCAGGAATTTTTCTGCTCTGTGCTTCACCTGTGCTTTTTCTGCTTGTGCTTCACCACAATTTGAATTTCTAAGTCTATATGATATTTCCTGAAAACGAGCTAATCCCAGGAAGATAAAAGATCATTCGGGAACATTCTGAATTTGTCCGAATCTCAGTTCCTACAAGATTTAGGGCGTAATTAATAGACAACATCAATAACTTAAGTCGTTGGTAAGTGTCGGTTTTCCCTATCTTACACAGTACGCAATCCGTGACTTAGCGCCACAGAGGTATTACAAAAACGTCTATTAATTCCTCCCTTAGACTTTAAAACACATGTACTAAAACTTCTTGGTTACTCTGGGTATGAGTGCAGGTCCTATATCATCTCTCCACACCAGTATGTACAAACTCCTGCTGAAAACCTCGCTGGCTGAAAGTGCATGAAATGCATGGGAACTATGTTTTCCGTAACCTTACACTCTGCCGGGCTGTCTCTTTCTTTGTATTGGCGTTCTTCACACCTCGGCCGAGGTGTTTGATAATATTTCGAATTCTTAAACAGCTAGGTATGAGAACTATAATTGAATGGGTGAGTAGAAGAACCAGGAATGTCAAAAATCGACTTTTCAGGAAAGCAAAAATAAGATTTGTCTTATCTTTGCTTTCCTGATGCTAATGAGTATAATAAAATTAAATTTTACATTCCTTGTTATTCGACAAGATTCTCACAACTAGGTACTAATACCGCTAGCAAAAGTGGTCAGTGATTTAGTTACATGCCTTGTTTTACATCAGATTTTTTTTCCGCTTCCCCCACTTTAAAATCGAAAAAAATTATACTTTTAAGAGGTATTTCTCTTTCATATTCACAGAGATGATAGAAAAGAGTATATTCATTCTTATTCTACGAAGAAAAAAAAATCGATTTTTGACATTCCTGGTTCTTCTACTCACCCATTCAATTATAATTCTAGTACACAACATTAATGAAAACGTGATGGAAATACAGTGGACATAGGGCAGAAAAATTTCTGCCCTGCTGGGAATAAAACCGAGATGAAAATCTGTCCCAATATCTTATTTTGACCATAATTCCATCCCTGATAGTCACATTGAAACAGCATTCTTACTCATAAGGTAATTTATTATATCTTGCCCTGCTGAGAATTGAACCCAAGTCACACAAAATGATCATTGATCAATATGAAACTTATGAAATGACCATGTGAACGACACAAAAGAAAACGTTCAAAATGCTTTCAGAAATGTTAGCATTCAAAATGTAAAAAGTTAACAAAAGAACATCGCAATTTTCGAAAAATCAGAGGCTTTTATGAGAGTTTTCGTATAATTGCGATGTTGCCGTAACGCCAATCATGATTCGCGAACTCGAGCTTGAATTTTCGTGATAAAACCCAATTGGTGGATTCGTGAACCCTCGAGATTCGAGGGTGGTTGGCGAATCAGTGATTGGTGGAGATGTGATAAACTCGGCTATTAACCACAGGAATCACAGGAAAATTCCTGTTGCTTTTGCCTTTGCAGCCTTTATTTCGTGTCGTGTCAAAAGAAGGAAACTTTCTCATGGTGGAACCTTCCAAGCTTCTTTAGAAAACCTGTGAATTATTGTACAAGTTGCTACAGATCTAAAACAATCTTTTAATAGACGAGGCAAGCTTAATACGTCAATATCTTCCTTCATGTGAATTGATGAACTTGTAAGTAATATCCAGGATGGACTCAAATCCATCTTGCAAATACATGGTTTCTGGGAAGTCTACTAATTATCATATTTGTGTTAATCACTTTTGTGATATCAAATTATTCAAATTTGTTTAATAAATACATGCTGGAACTAGGACTTGAACCACCAACCTCCAGGTCACAAGTCTACCGCCATATCTATTGAGCTACTGAAGTCAGTTGAAGTATACTTACATGATCTTGGTGTCATTCTTGTTTAGCCAACATTGATGGTGTGTTTATTGCACTGTTGAATGCCCATAGCCCCATAGGATCATCAAAGATAAGCAACATCCAGCAAGGTGAAGACTCAGGCTGGGTGAGGTTAATGGCCCGGGACAAGCTGGACAATGCTTCATAAATGCTTAAATGATTTGTTAAGGAACCTTATTCCATCTGAGCTATTATTTATTAATCAGTTACAGTCAATCACTGGGTCCATCGTGATATTGTTGAACAGCTGTTTCTTGACAGATTTTATAAATTTTCACAGATATTAGAATCTTATAAGAAAATGATTTCACACCAGAAAAACAACAAATTTACATTGTAAATTACTTTAAGTTTGATTATAATATGAAATATACAAAGCTTTATCATGAATTCTAAAAACAACTTCTGCCATTTTTCAATACTTTACACAAAAACAAAAAATGCAGGTTAGACAACCGCAAATATTTTAAGTAAAAGTTAAGCTTTTTTTATTATTATTTTTTTTTTAAAGTATTTTTAAAAATTAACTATAGCCAGCCATATCTTTCTTTCTAATCAAAGTGAACGGTTGTCAGTCTAAATGTTGTGTTTTGTTAGCCGGCTAGGATAGCTTGGGTGAGGGGATTAGGTTAGGTTGAAATTAGCGCAGGGTTAGAGTGGGTTGCTGCATGACCTGGCCTAACCACCTGCGCTAATTTCAACCTAACCTAAGCCCCTCACCCAACCATCCTACCCAACAAACTGAAGTCAGTGATCTATCGTGCAATCTCACCTTGTTAAATTTACCTAACCCTATCTAACTACAAAATTCCTCTAACAAAAAATTCACTTTTGCATCAAATTCCAATAGACAATAATCATTTGTCTTTTATTTGTGAAAGTATAAAACTAACAAAATTAAATGTAAAAAAATATGATGAAAAAAAAAATGTTTCTTTCATTCTGTTGGTATTCATGTCTATCACTTCCCACGCCACGTCAGACGTACGAGTCCAACAGTGAGTTACCAAAAAAGTGCATGTCAGATGTATGAGTCTGACCGTCCTTCCTCACTTTAAATGCATGTCAGACCCTTACGTCTGACACTACAATGTGTTTAGCATTTATAATGGATTTAAAATCCTGGGCCTGTGAGGAACATTTTCCTTTTTTAAATCTGAAATATCTTGAAAACTAAGGAAGTTACACATGAAACGCATACGTCTCACATTTTGGGCCTGTATTCTGTGAAAGTTTTATAAAAATCCATTAAGAAACAGCTGTTCAACAAGATCATGATGAATCCCAATCACCTCCCCCTTGACAAAGCTTTTGCTGCTACAACAAAAACAACAACATAATCTTAATTTTTTTTTCTCAGAGTTGCTGCATAGTTTTCTCTCCTGGAGCTTTTGAAAGTGGAAAGACATAGCTTGCAGTCAGTGTGGTGCTCAATGCTTCAGCAGAAAGCAAGCAACCATCTTGTCTTATCTTGTGATCTTGTCAGCTGATCAACTCCTACAAACCAGAACTTCCTATAAAGGTAATTTTTTGTTGACTCCATGTTTTAGAACAGGTGATATTGAAAACATTTGGATTCTGGTTTCTTCAATTTGGAGTATATGGAGAAATTACTCTCAGTTAGCAGTAACACCTGTTTCAATTTGAATGATAGGTATATTGCTAGTAATGCAACAAAGTAAAATTACTAAATATTTCTTTGAATAGTCAGTAGTCACAGTGTCAAGTTGGCTTGCACTTATAGAGACCTAGGTTCAAATTGCAGCAGAGTTGGCATTTTCAGCTCTGTACTTTGGATGCTAAGGTGTCCCCGCATATCTTATGAGGAAAAGTGATGAGCTGCTTTAAATTAAGCAGCAACCAGTGGTGGAAAGTGAAAGTGGAAACACAACAAAAATACATTTTAAATTCTACACATCAAGGTGATTCAAAAAGTCAAATAATGTCTTTTCCACTTTCTCTATTTGAGCTTTTTGTAACACTCTTGCAACTGACATTCAGTGCAGACATGTTTGTACCACCAGTGGTACAACTGGTGACAAGAGTGTTAAAGCTAGAACAAGCGCCTGAAGAATTACTGCAGCAAAGTAAAATTGTTTTTTTTTTCCTCTATTTCCCCTATAAAACACTTAAAAAGTCAGTTTAACTATGATCTGACTAACACCTCCCTGAGTTAATAGAGATAAAAATGGATAATCTTAAATATTTGAAACTGCTATCAACATGGGCAATTAGTAGTACAAGTAATATTTTACCGTAAATTTTCTGGTTTAAAAAAGTTCTCCTTTACTTTCAATTATAGCACTAGAAAAATCATGTAATGTTTCCATCAGCTTATTACATTAATGTAAATTAGTCTGGGAACAGGGTAGTACATGATTCTCATTTTTTTTTTCATTACCTGAATTGCATTTTTTAAATTTCAGATGGCAGTAGAGGTGGCAGAGGTGCCATCATAAGGCAACTGCTTGAAGCTAGGAAGAGAGAAGAAGAAGCCAACAGGCCGGGAAATGTCCCTGTAGCCGCACCCCCAGCAGAGGCCCCATCAGCCCCTGGTATTGCCCCTGCCCCTGGTATTGCCCCTGCCCTGGTATTGCCCCTGCCCTTGCCACGCCTCCTGCTCCTGCCCCAGCCTCCCCCCCTGCCCCCGTACCTGACACAAGTGAAGCTGCTAAACCAAGGGGTCGGGGTAGGTTACTGGAGCTTCTGAAGGCAAAGGGTGCCTTGTCCGCTGCACCAGCGCCTGGTGGAGATGTATCTCCCCCTACCCCTGCCTCCCCCCCTACCCCTGCCTCTCCCCCCACCCAGCAGATGCAAGCATTGACAATAGCCAAGAGCAAGGAGCCCCCGGCCCCGGCTGTGCTGTACAGGGGGGAGGCGGGCCAGCCCGTGCAGGTGATGGTGAACTACATAGACCTGGCGGTGAGGGAGGGGAGCGGCATGTACGAGTATGATGTGCAGTTCAGTCCCCCCATGGACTCCAGAGGCATGCGCAACAGATTAGTCAACAGTCTGAACGACATCCTGGGCAGTTTCAAAACATTTGACGGCATGACTTTGTTTCTACCCCACAAATTGTCCACTGACAGAGTCAATGCGACAGGCAAAACCCATGAAGGGACGGATGTCCAAATAACAATTATTTACAAGAGACAGAGATACTTCCATGAGAACATCATGTTCTACAACATTCTCTTCCGCAAGATTGCCTTCATGCTGAGTATGGTTCAACACAAGGATAGTTTGTACGATCCGAAGAACAAGTTCTCCATTCCACAGTACAAATTAGAAGTATGGCCAGGCTTTGTGACTGCTATTGACGAGTATGAGAGTGGCCTCAAGCTGCAGATCGATACCTCAAGTCGTGTCCTGAGAACCAACACGTGTCTTGATCTTATTGATGAATTGAAGGAAAAGTTTGGAGGTGGTATGCGAGAGCAACTGATCAAATCTCTTCAGAGTGAGATTGTGTTGACAAGATATAATAATAACACGTACCGAATCGAAGATATTGACTTCACACAAAATCCAATGAGCTCGTTTACCAAGAGAGGAGCGCCCAAGTCTTACTATGAATACTACAAGGAAACATACAACATTGAAATCCGGGACAAAACTCAGCCTATGTTGATCTCCCAGGTGAAAAGGAAAACAAAACATGGAACTGAAGTGGAAGAATCTGAGTTACAAGTGGCCCTTGTGCCAGAGTTGGCTTATCTGACGGGTCTATCTGATGCTATGCGGAATGATTTCCAAGTGATGAAAGCTGTGGGCAACTTCACTCGTGTTACCCCCAATCAGAAGCTCAAGTGTATTAGCAAGTACATAGATAGCGTTATCAAAACCAAGGAGACAGCAGACTTGCTTGCTGGCTGGGGATTGACTCTGAACAATTCACTGGATAAACTGAACGCTCGCATTCTCCCTATGGAGAAGATCTTCATGGGGAACAACGTGCAAGTGCCAGGGTCCCGGGAGGCAGACTGGAACAGAGCGGTCGGAAGCCACCCCGCCCTGAGTATTGTCAACTTCTCCCAGTGGGCCCTCATACACGTCGGGAGAGACAGACGAAATGCGGACAACTTCCTCCAGTGTTTGAAGAGAAATAGCAATGCCATCGGTATACGCGTGAATCAGCCCAATGTGATCTGTCTGCAGGACGACAACACGCTAGCCTACCTGGCAGCACTGAAGAGTCTCAGCATGGACACTCAGTTTGTTGTCATCATATTCAACGCGCCCCGCACAGACAGATACCAAGCCGTGAAGAAGTACTGCTGCTGTGACAGACCTCTCCCGTCTCAAGTGATCAACTCACGGACCATATCGAGAGAAGACAAGATGAAGTCGATTGTGATGAAGATTGCTCTACAGATCAACTGCAAGCTAGGGGGGAGTCTGTGGGGCGTGCAGATCCCGTACGAATCTTCCATGGTGATTGGTATTGACGTCTATCACGAGGGCGTGGGGCAGGGGGGGCAGAATGTTGTTGGGCTTGTGGCCTCCACCAACAGAGACTACACAAGCTACTACTCGCAGGCCATCATTCAACGCAGAGGCCAAGAAATCACCGACTGTGTGTCCGTGCCTTTATCGACTGCACTGCAAAAATTCGTCGATATCAACAAAGTTCTTCCGAAGCAAATATTCATCTTCCGCGATGGTGTGAGTGACGGACAGCTCAGCACAGTGTCCAGTATTGAGATCGAGCAGTACGAGAAGTTGGTGCAAAGTGTGACGACCCTGCACAACTCAGAGCACACGCCCAAGATAACGACTGTGATCGTGCAGAAGAGAATCAACACCAAGATCTTCCAGATGGGGGCGGGGTCGCTGGACAACCCGCCGCCCGGCACCGTGGTGGACCACACTGTGACCCGCAAGCACCTCAAGGACTTCTTCCTGGTGAGTCAGCACGTGCGGCAGGGCACCGTCACGCCCACCCACTACATCGTGCTGAGGGACCAGAACAATGTGAAGGTTGACCACCTGCAGCGGCTCACCTACAAGCTGTGCCACCTCTACTACAACTGGCCTGGCACCGTCCGGGTGCCCGCCGCCTGTCAGTACGCCCATCGCATCGCCTACCTCACCGGCATGCATCTGCAGCGGCTCCCATCCGCCGAACTGTCGGACAAGCTCTTCTACTTGTAATCACATCCTCTGTATACATCCTCTACTCTACATCCTCTACTATACATCCTCTACTCTACATCCTCTACTATACATCCTCTACTATACATCCTACTATACATCCTCTACTATACATCCTCTACTATACTCCTCTACTCTACATCCCTACTATACACTCTCTACATCCTCTACTATACATCCTCTACTATACATCCTCTACTCTACATCCTCTACATACACTCTACATACATCCTCTACTCTACATCCTCTACTATAACCTCTACACTCTCTCTCTACTATACGTCCTCTACTCTACATCCTTTACTCTACATCCTCTACTATACATCCTCTACTATACATCCTCTACTTACATCCTCTACTGATCTTCTCATACTGAGCGTGCAAGTTTTAATAACTTCGCACAGAATAGTCTCAACACATTCTCACTGTATTTACAAAAGATCTCTTCCTGTTGAATTGGAAATGGTCAATTCATGGACTTATAGAAGGAGAACACGCTCGTATTTTTTTGTACTCATTGACAAAGAAAAAAAAAGACATGAAATATTGTAAACTATGCTTGTCTAAAGATAATACAAGCATTAAACTATTTTCGATTTTGTTGCAATAATAAGATGTCTTATACCTGTACATTTTTGAAATGTAGAAAATAAATAAGAGTTCCTACTGTAAATTATTTAGAAGTAAAATTAACTATAGAAAATTTAGTTATTTGTTAGGAATGTACAAAGTAAATTTATTCAACCAGTCTTCAATGACCTAGGTGGTGCAGAGATGTCATGAAAAAAATTAATTTAAAGCATTCGATATTCTCTGCCACTTATTTAGTTTGGACTTCGACATTTTTATTTATTTATTTTAAAGATGAGCGTTTCACAGCATCTTTTTATTTCGTAGCCGTGAAACAGAAGTTACTGTAGACGCGTGTATTTAGCTTAGGCCATTGTCACAACTACAGTGACAATGGCCTGAACCAAAAAAAAGTGTGCCGTGTCAGAGTTTTCAATAATAAACTGAACTTTATTTTTTGAACTATTTTTTTTTCTCCTTTTTTTCGCGAAAAAGTTTCAAGTGACTTCAAATTACTTATTTAATTTAACAACGAGCCTCTGCCAAAATATCTTTTGAAATAGAAAACAGTTTCACGTCTATTTTTCATTATGCTGTTGTGTTTTTTAGTGTTACAGGTTTCTTTTTTCCAAACTATTGTATTTTGTCTGTAATTTTGACCCTTCATGTTTATCAGGCCCGTTTTACCGAATGGGCACGTGCCCAGGGCGCTAGCAATTGGCATTTTCAGGGGGGCTCAAAAAAATGGGATTGCCGTGGTTGTATCTGCACTGCATGCATCATTTATTGCGCCACTGCCGAAATCTGACCAAAATGACAGCCGCGCCCACTGGTAGGGGTATAAAAAGGGGCGCTAGTTTTGGCTGTGCCTAGTAGGCCGCTGGCAGGGTGTAAAACGGCCCTGATGTTTATCTTCAGATACTCTTACACCCGTATTTATGAACAGCGAATTTTGTCTGAGCACTGTCCCAAGCAAGGTATTGGCCAATAATATTAGAGGAAATCATGCTTCAGACCATGCTCAAACGACGTTTTCAGTTCATAAATACGGCTGTTAAACTACCTATCAGATTGTGATCTATTCTGGCCACCTCGGAAGCATGGATGTTGACCTACTTGCCACACCAGGACTCTGTCTGTGTTCCTTTATTTGATTCTAATTACTATGATTTTAAAAAAATAAACAAATTAAAAAACCAGTTCAAAGTGTACGCATAGTTGCAAATCAATTATTCAACTTGAACATATTTATTTGGAAATAACATATGAATGTTGTACTCCATAACTTTCATCAATATTATTTACACATAAAATAATTTATTCAAAACTAAGATTTATCAATTTTGATATTCATTAAAAGAGTTCCAATAGATTTGATTTGATTCGACATTGCTACTACACTGAGTGGCAAATTTAGCGGAACGCATTGGCTTTTTCTCTTATAACGAGTGTATTTCTTGTTCGACAAAAACATTTCTGATATTTTTTCTAATTGAAGAAATCACACAAAAATTGGGCCAAAGATAGCAAAGACATAAGGACTAAGTTTCATAATTGAATGAAGTACTTGTCATTGTCGACCTTTCGCATACAGGGTGTAGAAAAAAACTGTGCGCTGAAACAGAACATAAATTATATTCCTGACAATGGAAATCTGTGCACCTTCAAAAGCTCATCAGCTTCTTCTTTTATTATTAAATGTTCTTTAAACTTGGTTTGTAAACATTTTCTCTTTCTAAAGTGATCGATATATGCCTCAGATGCCTCACCCATGACTGCAGGGTCAAATGTATATTTTTTCCCTCTCGGCCGTTCCAAAAATATTGGGGAAAATGGTGGTTAATTTACATTTCTTTCTTCTTATTTTAACTTTTCAGTACTCGATTTTTTTGTTTGTAATATATCTACTTGTAAAAAAGAAGTGTTCGATTTTTTGTTAGTTTCTAAATTATTTTGTTGTACTACATGGGTTTCTTAGGCTGTGGCTACTAAGAGCGTGGATTGCAAAATGTCTAATCGTGGATTAGATTTTGCTTGGCGCTCATAATAATATCGTAACCTCGGCCTTACTCTTATTGATATTTATTTTCACTTCCTTCTACCCTGTAGAAATTTTATTACTGTCTGTCCGGTAGCTCTGTGGTAAAGGCGGCACTCTGTGAATCCAGAGATTTCAGAGGAAGTGGGTTCGAAACCCAGCAGGGACATGACAAGTTATCCTCCCATTTGGGATATTTACCACATAAAAAATTAATGTCTTGGGCTTACTGCTGCAATAATGAGACTTTAATAGTCTTAATCGGGCAGTATAAATTATTATTTTTATTGTTATTTTTTTTAAAGTTAATTAAAATTAATGTTATTTTCTAAGGTCCACTTCATACAGTATTGTGAAAATAATAAAACTCACTATATTTTTATACTCTTTATAAATATTCTGTTTTCCTTTGAAGTGCTTCTGGAAGATGGTATTCATTTGTTGAGGTTTTTATCCTTGCAATGTTTTTGTGCAGCCTTTTTTTTGCTCATTTGTTTCCGAATAAGGAGCGAAGTTTGACAAGAGCCCAAGAATTCTTTCGATTTAACGGGACTTTCGAGTTGGCGAGATTCTACTGAAATTCCTAAATACTAAAGTGAAAGAGCGAGCGTCACGATTCTGCATCGAACTAAGGGATACCTTCCGTTACGCTCGTGTTGACCCAGCACCTAAATGGGAAGTATTGAGTCACTTCTCGCCCCTGAGAGTGAGATATACTACGGGATGGGTAGGCTACAACACAGACCATAAGCTTCTACAGTAGCTCTTGTTTCATGGCTACGAAAAAAAAAAGAAAATTAACTTTATTCTGTATCTAACTAACACCGCGACACCGCGGTCACACAAAATGGAAGCGGCTTAACCCATTCCTCACCCAATATTTGAGTCTGGCCATTCAGAGGAGGAATGCAGCCAGCATTGCGGGCTCATTCCCTTTCACAAATTCTTTGAAGGAAGGTTATGTTCTATAGTTCATGTTGATTTGTCCAGTTATTTGGTTTATCGCTTACAAAAGTCTACTCTGTACTAATTGACACAAAAGGGAGAGAATGCCGTTGGCATTAGTAACGCCCTTGATCAAGTCTTGTTTTGTTAATTTTAATTTCTATGTATGTATAATTGTATATATTCTATGTTATTTGTAAATAAAACTTGATCCAACATGATTAATAAAAGGGTGTTAGCTAGAAGTGTAATGGCCGTAGTAAAACTGTTTTCTCACGGTACTCGAAATCCAATGTGCGCGATTATACGTCGACATGCTGATTCATGTTTCTATGGCCCCACCCAAGCTTGGTTGAAAGCACAAGGACCATTTTCAATAATAAGAGCAGTTGGGTTGACAATAAGAGGAGCAAGGAGGCTCATAAGAAGCTTACCCTACGAAGATGGAGCGGGGATGCCTCATTTTTTTATATAATTGAATGGGTGAGTAGAAGAACCAGGAATGTCAAAAATCGACTTTTCAGGAAAGCAAAAATAAGAATGATATTATCATGCTAATGAGTATGCTTCCCCCACTTTAAAATCGAAAAAAAATATACTTTTAAGGGGTATTTCACATTCACAGAGATGATAGAAAAGAGTACATTCCTTCTTATTCTACGAAAAAAAAAATTCAATTATTATTTTTATTTTATTTTATGATGATATTTTTTAAAAGTGATGGCATTGCCTTATTGCCTATGGCAATCTCTTCCACCCAAAACCATGTCATTCCGGAAACAAAAACTCGGTCAGAATTTTCCGGTCCGGCCGGGATTCGAACCTGAAACCACTGCTTGTAACCACGGAGGTCGGCAAGCATAACCATTTTCCATGTAGATATTCTCAGGAGTAGTCTAACCAGGAACATTATGCACATAAATTAGCGGATTGCACGTCGAATATACCAGTTCCCCAAAAATACATCGAAGTTCAGGGAAATGGCTAACGTCCAACAAGGTTAGAATTTTTGTGGGTGACAACTCTATTTCATTAGGCAACATCAAGGGCACATTGTTAATTTCTTTTTTTCTAAAGGAATAAAGCAGAAGATTTAATATTTAAATCAACAGACTGATATCACTATGAAAAAGAAATAATGGTATACATATTAACAGTAGATCACTGGTAATGTCGTAATTCAGCTCCATCTTGATAAGGTAGACTCCTTACAACTTTTTTAGTACCTCTGAGTCTAAGAGAGACAGCCCGAATGATCGATAGTTGTTCTTGGGTCCTTATCCATGCTAGAATATTGGAAAAACTTTTGTTCCATTTGGTGCTTAAAACATTAGCCTTTCTTTTCAGATTGTCATATTCATTATTGATTACAGCTAACATTAAGTGACCAGTTTCCAGGTCAAATTTACCTCTCTACAAGGGAAAATACCCTGGATATAAGAGGTTAGACGGTGAATTGTATTTCTTTCAAACATCCATTTTCTATTTAGGTGTTTTATATTTCCCATAAAATACCTGCAATGCTTTTTGAGAGAAGAAACGGTTTTGAAAGTGAAGACTTGAAGAGTGAGCCTAGCGGGATGCAATCCTTCAAAATAAAAGAGGCAGCACATGTGATTTCTTAGTCAACAAGAAAAGACCCCCATAAAATAATGTAATATAGGTGTTTTAGAACACTCAAAAAGGGTAATGAGTAGTCACTTGGCCTAGCGGTAGCATGCTCGGCTTGCACTCCAGGTGACCTGGGTTCGAATCCTGGCGGTGTCGGAATTTTTTCGGCTCTGTACTTTGGATGTCGGGGCCTACCCTAGCCTCGTGAGGACAATTGGGGTAGTTGTAGAGTGGGCAACGACCAGTGGCGGCATTACGAGATAGATATTGGAATATGACGGTTGGTTGAAGATATGATGCATTAGCATTAGTTCCGTAATGTCGATGCTACCCACTAAAAATTGTGACATAATAACACAAATAAGTAGCTCTTTATCTTTTTTTTTTAAGGGTAATGGGTGTTTCAAAACACCTAAATAGGAAATAAGTGGTGTCTTCAGTTAGGTGTTACTAATGAAACATGTCCTGTGAAAATCACCCAACACATTTTCATTATCAAGCGAAACGGTCGTTTCGCGGGTAATATACATAGTTTGTATGTATTTTTTCGTCTTGAAGTCATAGATACTCACTCATATACTATTAGGAAAACTATGAAAGTCAAAACTGACAGATTTCAAACAAATCATATTTTCTTTCGGTATTTATTTCATTTTATTTATTTTCGTCTAATCAAAAAGGTTTGATCTCCTATGTACATATTTCAATAAAATTTATAAGCATTTACATTTTACTTATTCTTATGTTTTGTCTAAATATAATAAATCTTAATGTATACGTAATAAAACAATAATTCTACATTTTAAAAGAGAAAGAGAGAAGTACATGAAATAAATCTTTAAATATTACACATAGTAAGTCCTTGCACGAAAGTTCACATTGCTGAAGCGCCACAGACATCACAGTAAGTTCAAGTCGTGAGCTCTTTCTCAACATTTCCTCGGCCTGTTGGTTCATCAGGTAACTAAACCCTAATCTTTGGTAAGCATATTCATTTCATAAGAAATAGCTAGGCTAATGTAAACAAGATTCAAAACAGTTTTAGGGTAGATCAGACCAGAACTATTTAAGTCCCATTGGAAACATTTCAGCTTCGACAGAAAGTTTGGAATGAATAAACATAGGCTCGAGGAAATAATAATATATTATAAAAAAATTGTACGAGATTTCTTTGGTGATATTTGAGACAGCCAAGACCCCTAGGAATAGAAACCTTAATGGAATCCCAAGTTTTATTTATTGAAGAAATCATAAGTTAACAATGGACAAAATATTGAGAAAATCTGTTAAAGTATGTAATATAATTTACTGGCTTCTAAGTTTAACAAGCTACATCATCAGAAAAAAAGCAAGTAATTCCTTATTTCTTTTTTCGTCGTGCCCTGAACTAAATGATAAAATTATTTATTTTGTTGCATCCATCTCATTATTACATCTACTACAAAAGTCATATGTTAGATGAGTAGCTTTCAATAAAAATGTAAACTAAGTCTTAAAAGACGTAGAATAGCTATAATAGTCTTGACTAATTTGCAAAAACTTATTTGCTATGACGTTTCATAAATCAACATTCTTATTCAAAGAAATCATATCAATGCTATGAATGACTCAAGAGCCAAAATTTTGTTCATAATAGTATGATTTCCAAAGTCCGGGTGAAGAAGACATTAGTTTCTTTAAATTTAGTTTTTATTACTCAAGAGCCAAAATTTTGTTCATAATATTATGATTTCCAAAGTCGGGTGAAGAAATTAGATTCTGTAAATTTAGTTTTAAAAACTTGCGTACTAAACATTAAATACTGATGGTACCTTACTAATAATTCCTACACGCTGTTGCCCAAGGGGTGCCTAACATTAAGTACTCCTTGTACGGACATCTTCATGTTATGGTCCTACAACTAAAGCAGGTTGCGAGAGGGAGGGGTAGATGTTTTTCCTTACCGATTAAGAAGCTACCGAAAACAAAGCAGAAACAATCAAAGCAAATAATAAACTTAATTTGAGAAGTATTTATAAAATTAAACCTAAGTGAGTATTGTACAAAATCCTTCAGAGTAAACTTGGGAGAACATTCAACAGTGATTTTCATGTTAATGTTCGTGAATTTTACTTTGGTTGGGAAGGTGTAGTCCAATGCCATACAGCATTTTTTTTTTTTTTAATCCTCTATTGTATAGACTTCGAACTCACAACCGCTCAAGTCTAGAATCTTAGACCACATTACTACCAGTGAACATATTTATGTTCTATCGATATGTTGGAGGCATTTGACTTCTTATATTTCTCCCATGATTACTCTGTATAAAGTGGCACATTAAGTTTATCGAATGAACAAAACGGACTGAATTAAATATGGCAATATTATGATTTTTTATTTTAACAATTCTATAAAGTACAACATATTTTTTGTCCAGAAAATATGACAAAAATAAAATAAGATGAATCGAAATAAATCTGACCCCAAGAACTGAGTTCCATTGAAAAAGTACCTTGACACTCAGTAAACTTACTGTACCACAAGCTTATAGAAAATCATACATCATTATATTGTACTTAAGATTATAATCCTAAATATAATTTAATATCTAATTAGTACTGAAAGATTAAATAAAAACCTTACAGGATCCGAACTAACCTTTGCAGGTGTGCTATCTTCATTTTGTTTAGCTCTGCTCACCACATGTTGGAAATAGGCCTTCTAATTAACACCGTAAATAAAGAATGAGTCCTTAATTAGCAGAAGCTTTAATTCAAAACTAATAGGTAAACATTTTCGAATGTTTTACAACGCAGGTATGTTTCTGTGTGTTGTGTTAAAATCTCTGCTGACTTCGTTTTGTTTATATTGGAGACCAAATTGTTGAGAGAGAGAAACGGAGATACGGGAACTTTTATAAAAAGAATACCATCAATATGATTGGCGTTTCTTCCTTCCTCTCCCTCGCTCGCTGACTTTAAAGGTTATTTTCCATATTTATCACAGCAATATAGATAAAACTAGATTTATAAATAAGATATTGAACTTTATCAGCTTAATTTAGGCGAGCACATAACAAGAGACCCCATAGTGTTTTCTAATGATCTACAAATCTATTTTCTCTTTCTTCATAAAAGAAAAAGAGATGGGTCTAAATGAAATTCTTAGATATATGAGACTAAAAAATGTTCCTATAAACTAAATTTTCTTTTTAAAGTTATTCAATTATAATTCGTATGACATCGGCCATCAATTTGATCTGAGTCAATTCAAACCATCTTGAAAATCTAAAATTTTGATTTACTGAACAACACATCTATAAACTAAAACAAAAGTTAAAACCATCAAAACAGTAGTTGATTCCTCCAAAGACATCTTTGGATTAAATTCCAAAATAATACTGGTTTACAAAGTACATCGAGAGAAAAACCATTATCTATTACTAAACTTGTCTCTGCAATGGTCGTTTGGGTTCACGTCAAATCGCAAGTGTTCCGAAAAAAAAAATTGAAATGAGAATTTTCCAACTGTATCCTACCTAAATTTACAGTTTTTTGTCGTTTACTTTCTGTTTCTATGGCAACAATTTGAGCCAGTTGGTTTCTATGGCAACAGTTTGAGCCAGTTGGTTTCTATGGCAACGAGACTGGTTGTCATGGTTACAGTAGACTCGACACGAGCGTTCCCCGCATTGCTTAGTAGTAGGTTTCCTGTTCCAGCCATCCTCCTGGGTTTCTCCTCAGGTAGAACTTTCGAACTTCGTCGTAGATGAAGATGGAAATCATAAATGGGATGGGTGGCAACCACCAAGTGAACCTGAAAAGAATAGAGACAACAATAAGTGGTTGTGTTTAGACGTTATACGAAGTCAACAGGATAGGAAAATCACCATTTCTTGCAGACCACTAAATAATCAAAAAAAAACAAGGGTAACTAATTAATAATCACTTAATATTTACCTCTGGCGAATTAATAATAATATCGCCTTATTTATACTGCCCGATTAGGACTATTAAAGTTCTATTATTCCAGCAGTAAGCCCAAGACAAATAATTATGTGGTAAAAATCCCAAATAGGAGTATAACTTCTTGTCATATCCCGGCTGCGTTTTGAACCCACGATTTCTGGAATCTTTGGACTCACAGAATGCCGCCTTTACCACTGAGCTACCGGGACAGACTGAAATAACTGAAACTAATGCCACTACTTATTACGAAAAGAGTCAATAGCTGACTCTAGAATTTAAATTAAGAATATAAACTATAAACAGGGAGTAGACCAGCGGTCTGGCTGGGGGACTATAAACAAGGAGTAGACCAGCAGTCCGGCTGGGGGACTATAAACAGGGAGTAGACCAGTATTGGCTTGGTTCTGGGGGCCCTTGTCAATTATTAGCCTCCTTGTAAAGACAGTGGTAGAAGTGCTGAGTCATTCCTCCACTGTCTGGCTACCATCGTTCACGATGACGCCACCTTATGATGATGATATAAAATATTCACAAAAAAACAACACTAATAAATAAGGAAATGTGGATGTATGCAGCGAAGGGTACTTACTTGAGAGGGTACATGCGAAGTCCCTTGTCCATGCCAGGTGTGTAAGACAGGAAAGCTGCCAGAGCAGTTTCGAACACCAGACCAAAGTTAAGTGCCCAATTCCTGGAGAATGTAGAAAAAGAAACCGAGCTTAGAACTTGCCGTAAACATTTCAGACTTTTTCATTAAGGACGAATCGAGATCACGAGTTCGGACTTAAGCACTAATTTCAAACAATACGCAAAATCTAGACTCAAGTCCACACAGGTATAACAAAAACGTATATTAGTTCCCATATTAAGGGCGAAATTAAGAGACAAATTCTATATCACAAGGTGCTAATCGTTGGTTTTCCCTATCTTACACATTACGCAATCCGTGACTTAGCGCCACAGAGGTTATACAAAAACGTCCATGAATTCCACCTTAAGACTTCAGTTGCATAGGCTCTCATCACAACTAACTGACCGAATATTGAAGAATTATTTTAGGAAGTATCTTGGTAGGATTTACTGTTTTTAAATTATGTAATTCTCAAGTAATTATATCAAATTCAATTCTAAGATTCAAAACCACCCCAGTTCAAACCTTTTTTTTTTTAAAAAAAAAAAGATGAGTGTTTCACAGCCTTTTTTGTTTCGTAGCCATGAAACAGGAGCTACTGTAGACGCTTGTGGTCTGTGTTGTAGCCTGCCCATCCCGTAGTATGCCTCCCCTCTGATGGGCGAGATGTGACACAATACTTCCCATTTAGGTGCTGGGTCAACACGAGCGCACCGGAAGGTATCCCTTACAAACAACTGTAACCAAATTTTGAATACATACAATATCTTGTATGTATTATAAGCCTTGATGCTAGGCTTCAACATACAATATCTTGTATTATTTTTTGCCTATGATTCCGCCACTGGTCGCTGCTTCACATCAAAGCAGCTACTCATTTTTCCTCACGAGGTATGAGTGGACCCCAAACACCCAAAAATTCCTGTCCCTCTGGGGATCGAACCCAGGTCACCATGCGTGCAATGCCTAGCGCGCTAACTCACTCGGCCACGGTGACTAGTTGACTACGCTATTCGTTATTGGAACAACACAGCTTGGTTGAGGTAAACTTGAGTAAAGTCTCGAATGTCGCTTGATGCTGAGACGATCAACCAAAATAAAAATCATGGCATTTGAAACCTTGGCATTAATTCTCGGGCAATTATCAATATACAGGGTGATTCAGAAAAGTACCGTCAAACGTTAACCACATATTCTATGGGCTAGTTAAGGAGGGGTCAACTTTATAAAAGAAAGTGCGCAAATGCCTCCTAACGGAGGTACACGCCCCTTAAGGTGTTTTTAAACAATCGAAATTTTCATTTTACGGCTTACCTATTTGGGATATCGCAATATGGTAAAAAAATCAATCTCAATACTAGATAGCACCTTTCTTTTGGCACAAAATTTAACACCATTCCAATGTCAGGGGCGGTCTCAGGAGGGTCAGATGGTAGAAAAAAGGTTCTAACTTTTTAGTCGTTGCTTGTTATTGAATTTGGTTTTCACCCTATTAAAACGTCTGTTATTGTCTACAAAAATGTTATGAATAATTTTTTTCTCAAACCAACAAAAACGCTTGAAAATCGAAATTGAAGGGCTTAAGCCGAAATAAGATTTACAGCAAACTAAACAAAAACAAAATTTCAATACACTCTGCACACGCTGATGACAAATCAAAACTATCAAAAGTCAAGTTTTCAATTTACTCCACTTACATCCATTGTTAAATAATGAATTGGCTGAAAATTCTTGTTCTAAAATTGTATGCTAGTTGCATAGGTTTCAAAAATTAATGCGGTTTTAAAATCTTCAATTTCAATTTTCAAGCTTTTGTGTTCATTTGAGGGAAAAATTATTCAGACCATTTTTGTAGACAATGACATTGGTTTTAAAATGGTGAAAACCAAATTCAATTACAAGCAACGACTAAAAAGTTAGAACGTTTTTTCTTCCATCTGACCCTCCTCAGACCGCCTCTGAAATTGGAATGCTGTTAAATTGTATGCCAAAAGAAAGGTTTCATCTAGTATTGAGCGGATTTTTTTTACCATATCGCGATATCCCAAATAGGTAAGCCGTAAAATGAAAATTTCGATTGTTTAAAAACACCTTAAGGGGCGTGTACCTCCGTTAGGAGGCATTTGCGCACTTTCTTTTATAGAGTTGACCTCTCCTTAACTAGCCCATAGAATATGTGGTTAACGTTTGACGGTACTTTTCTGAATCACCCTGTATAGTTTAATTTAGGCACACATCAGTTTATATATCCTCCCGAAGGAAATATCAATGTAGATTTATTTTTAAAAGAACCCTAATTTTCAACACGATTTCAGATCTTTTTGGAACAAAGAACTATCCAGGTGTTTTTAATACCCTGGAAAGTTATTCTTTGGTTTGTATAAACAGATAAACACTTTAAACAATGTTACCTCATTCCCTGGTGGAACAGAGAGTTGCGCCGAGTCTTACACACTATGAGATCAGCCCACTGCACCACCACAATGGACACGAAGAAGGCGGTGTGACAGGTGAACTCCAGCGCTTTTCTGTCGCGGTAAGTCTGAAACGAAAATGCAATCTTCAAGTGTAAGTAAATGCTGTGGAGAGTGTTGTTTTTTTTTTTTTTTTTTTTTCTTCTTTTTTACTTTCTTTATCCTATAATAAGGAAAGTATTGTATTCGTCGAAAATTTGACCTACCCAGCTTTTCACATTTTTTTACTTTCGAAAGATTTTTTTTTATTATTATTAAACAAAGACTTTTCATCTTCATCAATAAATTTGTATATAAAGAAATAACTTTAATTAACTGAAAATTAAAATATGGCAAGTTTAAGTGACCCATTATGCAAAGCATGTGTTGGGTTTCATATTTTTATATTTTATTTATTAAACGGGGGAATAACCAAATATACATAAATTACAAAATGTTACAGTTAACACATACACAATATTTTTCAGTCTATGAGTCTATTCAGTGTTGAGTCTAATAGTACAACACAAAATAATTCTGTTCTTTTTTAAATAAAAAATATATCTAAAATGTTATATAAAAAAAAGTACAACACACATCATACAGTCACAATTTAATAATAATATCGCTTTACTTATACTGTCTGACTAGGACTATTAAGTCCCACTATTGCAGCAGTAAGCCCAACACGTATTATTACGAGAATGTGGTTAAAATCCGAACTGGGAGGATAACTAGTCATGTTCTGGTTGGGTTTCGAACGCAAGACCTCTGGATTACCACACCGGCGCTTTGACTACTGAGCTACTTAATAAACTTACCTACCTCGTTAGCTTGATCGATAAGGCGGCGGACTTGTAACCTGGAGGTCGGTGGTTCAAGTCCTGGTTTAAGCGTTGATTTATTGAAGCGACTTAAGAGTAGTTCTGATATCACGAAAGTGATTGACACAAATATGATAACTTTTTTTACTTAATAAACTTATCATATGAAATACAAAAGAATTGAAAGATACGAATACGGCATCTTCTGCATGGTAAGCGAGGATCTAACCACTGAGCTAATCGTCAAATATGGTGACGGAAAAAATAAACGATTCTTACCCATTCTTGACCATAAGAGTCAGTCAGATCATTGATAGCCTTCGAGTCCCAATGCTTCCGAATACCAAACAGTATGGGCGGGAGGAATCCATTCTCAGCCATGATCACGAAGTAGACAAAGAAACCTGCGGCGGCCTGGATCATGCCTATCTGACCGTAAGGCCATGGAGATGAGTCTAGGGAGGGGGAGACATTAGAGGGGGTTAATGCGCGAAGCCAATAAGGTTATTATTATTATTATTATCTGACCTGGTTGCAGGGTTTTCAGTGAAACCCTTACAATATTAATACTGCGACCTAATTAAATCTATTGTGACCAGTTGATTCTATTCGGTTTTAACGTCCTGATTTGAGATAGATAGTTATGACGGGGGTTTTACCCTCCATTCGCTGGGAATCGTACCAGCTACCCACATTAACCTCACCCAGCCTGGGTAGGGCCGGAAATGCCAGCCTCACGTGTTTGGATGGAACAGAATTTTCGTCGAAAAGTCTGACCCAACCGAGAGTTGAACTCGGGAACTCTGGACTACGGGCAGTAGTCAGCCGGTAAGGTTTGGACCATGCGGTAACTAACCAAACACCACGAGGTGTGAAGAACGCCCTATAGAAAAGAGACATTCGGATTAACCGAAGAGATTTATTTTCAGGCAGATTTATTCAATCATAATATATTTTTGAACTGCCAAGATGTAAATAGCTATCATGAATATATTTTTTCTTCTACTAGACACTATAATCATGTCGAGTATTAAATGCCCGTTCAAATATCGTCCACTGATGATACCAATATTTGGTTTTTTTTTTTCGAGATTTGCTGGTAATAGTTGCGGTGAATGTATCTTCACTCCTCTACAGACTTCTTCATGGAGTTTCCAATGTTTTAGATGTTACATTCTATAAGGATACCTATGTACTTACTGACAGCAAGCATCCCAGTTTTGATAAGAATGATTCACTCGATACTGAGTGTAATTCGCTATCAGTAGAAAAATCCATGGTCCTTTCGGTAATCGAAACCGTTATATTCGTGTGCATTGCTGATTCTATACGTACAAGTTTACTGGAATTTTCTACCCAAGTTGATAGTGCATTGAAATTTATGCATTTAAAAAATATTCTGTCAAACCTCTATTCTAAACTAATGGTCAACTAGATAATATTCATCAAAGATCGTTCTGCAACCATTTAGAATTAATGGGACTTGAGATTCAATACCTCACCAATATTCGGTCTGCTTTGTTACATTCTGCCGAAGTGAGCAGGAAAGTGGACATGACGAACATAAACTCCTCACTCACCTGGTTACTTCTACTACTACGTCTCCTAGGGCATGACAAGAAACGGCGAGGCGAGTAAGGTGTTTACATACTCATGTTCACTTCCCTGCTTACATGGACTAAATGTAAACCCCGCCAGATATACAATACACACCGCTTCGCTGAAGGCACAGTTGAAACTTGGGGTAGGGATCTAACTAATTAGTCTAATTCTCCACTAAATACATAGATGACATTGTCATCGGTTATCAGGGTGAGTGCACCCTGGGAGTTAGTTAATGCAGCAAACTTCATACGCATGCAGTGCGATAGCAATACAATGGTGCAGATTATACTTACGAGAGAGTAGTTCTATTCCAGTGTAGAAAACAATCTTTATAAACTCAATGGCTCTAAGACGTACCAAACCCTTGCTTTTAGTATTAAGCACTGGTAGTCAAGTGGTTAACGCACTGGTCTGGCAATTCAGGTAGCCAGACGAATCCCACCCAGTTCACCAATTTTTCCTCGTTAATTTGAGTTTGTGACCACATAATAATAATAGGGTTAGGTAGTAGAAAATGTTTTGAGCATTAACTTCGCCTGGTGGTTACCTTCCACTAAAGAGTATATTTTATATTATTATTATTAGTGTCTGCAAGTTTTTCCGATCACTTTTGGGTGGGAAGAATGCTTTCATCAAAATTGGTATTCTGCCTCAGCCCTAACATTCGGTGCGCACGGGGTCCAAAAAATCTTTTTATTTTCCCTTCTGTATCAAAGGCCTAATTAAGTGCATCTTACTAAGTTTTTAATGTGAAGAATCACTGATGAGACAGTATCGGGTTGAACAAAATAACTTTATAGATTCAGGAGACCCTAATTCAGATATGTTATCAGCTCAGTTTTGAAAAGTGACCTTAGGTGTAATAAAAACTAGAATACACTGGTAATTCAGAAGGAAAGCTCATAATATATACGGGTCATTTTCATTTATCTTGGGCATATCAAGTCCGCAACCTTTCTCCTTTAATAAATGTGAAAATAATAGGGATATATGACTAAAATCTATTTGATCACATAGGAAACAATTTTTTTTATAAATTACAATAATAAATTGTCTTTTAAACTAATGTGGAGACTCAAAATTGCCAGTTATGTAAGTAACGTTCATGATATTTTAGGTGTCCCTTAGTCTAAGATTTTAATGTGTCTGATAGAAAAAAATGCATTTCTCCCCATTATTTTCACCAAAATCCAATATAAATGAGAAAAATACAGTTTATTTAGGATGTGACCCTTATTTTTCATAAAAATAATAATGTTCACCTCATTCTACAGACGTGTAAAGTTGTGTCCCTACGAAGAAAAAAAAATCTCCGTCATGAGTGTTACCCCCAAAAAAATGTAAACCATTTTGAAAAACCCTTAGAATGAGAAGCTAGCAGCTGCCGCCATTTTGCTTCTTACAGATGACATTGTTTTTGTTTTGAAATTTCCTGTCAGTTGGATGTTGGATGCAGTACAGTGAGGGACAATGGTGGGTCTAATTTTTTTTGACAAGAACGTTACGCGGTTTTTTAAATAAATTGTAAAGATTCTTTAATATATAATGTATTTCTTTAATTCTTCTGCATGTCCTCTTTCCAATCAAATATTTTTTTTTGTAAAGTGAATATTCTTTTATTGAGAAAAGATTGTTTTAGTGGCGTGTTACTCATGAACGTTACCGTCATGAACGTTACCCGTGGTCATGAACGTTACCTGGTACGTTAAGTTTTTGTAATTTTGTGTGAAGAGGTAGCTGCTAGAAATATTCTAAATGAAAGCTTTTGCTCAAAGGTATTTGTCTTAGTCTTCTGAGCCTAAAAATTGTTTAGGAAAAAGGTAACGTTCATGACTTGAAAAAATCCAATTGCCCAAGATAAATGAAAATGACCCATACATATTAGCTTTCATGACTAGAGAAATATTTAATGGTTACAAGGAGAAATAAAAATATGTAACAGGGTTTTTTTGCCTTTGTGATTTTACAGGCTACGTAAGATGTTTAAAAAACATAAAGTGCTATTTTTATTTTTAAGAATATTAAAGTTATCGGTCAGAGATAATGATTTCAAAATTATGAAATCTTCAGATTTCAATTATCTACCTACCTCTGGAATGATACTGATTTGATCGGTCCATTGAAATATCCATAGAACAAAGATAATATCCAAAACAAAGAAGAAATTAACCAAGGAATAATACTAAAGAGCATGCATGGATGTTCACTTCACAACTAAAACAACTACTTCTACTAATCACACGAATAATTAACCACCATCTTGATACTCACCTCAACTGAACAGACCACTAACAGATTCAAATCATACGAGTTTAGCAGGTCCAGTAATAAGAATTTTCTTTGACTTTTTTTACATATTCATTGGGAAAGTAAAAGGAATATGGAGGGAAAAAATTGAACTGGATAGAAATTTTTAAGTAAACATAGACAGGGTCAAATATAGCTACGAGTAGAAACTTTCAATAAGAGGTTCAACTAGTACAAAGGATTCTTAAAGTCCTAGAACCTTGTTTAAAGGAAAATTAGTTCCTGAAAAAGGATATTTTAGATTTAAGCTACAAGGAGAATGAAGAACGAATCTGGCCCATGAAGATACTAAATAAGGGATAGGAACATTTCCTTGTGTTTCGTATTGAAAAAAAATTGAAAGGGCATATAATGGGGGATCAATAATAATAGAATTATAAGGAAATTTAATAAGACAGTAAAAAATATCGAAGAAGGTTCTTCATTAAAGAACTTTACAAAAAATTACATATTTACGCCTTTGATTGTGCTTCATATCAACAGTAGAACACACGACCCGAGTAATTTCTAGGAGAGAAATGTGAAATAACCAAAGAAAGAGATAAAAAAATGAAAATGGGAACACATAGAGAACATTTTTTTTATAGCAAATATTTGTTGAAATTCAAACACCAAAAAAGAGGATGTTTTAAGGAAAATAAGAATGATGGCACGTCGAGGGGATTACGTTATAAGATGTTGCTCATATGGTTGCAACTGCTGTTTCTATCTGTTGTTGTTGTTATGAGAAACTGAGTGAGCAAGCTAGTGAATTCAAGTAGGACTCTGAGGCTCATTACAATAAATAAATGAGACATTAGAGAAAACCTTCTATCAATCTGCCAAAACCTATACAATTTTTTTCATTGAAATTTTTTTCCTCACAGTTCTTCAACGAAATACAATTTTTTCAAGTTATCAGTAAATAACTTAAGGATGTCATGAGGATTTCATAAACTTGCTGTGATTTCTTTTAAAACCAATGGGTGGTATAAAATAATATTATAATTTTGACTGATTGAAATATGACTATTTGTTGAAAAGATTCCAATTATTTTTCGCGTCTCATTTTATCTTTGAAAAAGTCTCATTTTGGGGTCAGCGCTGCAGCTCGACCCCTTGAGACGTGCTTCTCTACTTCACTGTTTCCTAAGCCTACGTTCAATGCACGTTATAGGGTTGCTGCGCATGCGCGATCGGACCTTGTCACGAACTGTTGGCGTCCCGATCAGTGTGCTCTTTATTCTCGTGCTGACAATCTACGTTCATTATTAGCCAAAAAGGCTACGTATGAGTTCGGTGCGGAAAATAAAAAAATGTATGAGTTCGGTGCCGACTAAAAAAGGTCATGTATGAATTCGGTGCCGCCTAAAAAAGGTCATGTATGAATTCGGTGCCCTGGTACTTGCCCTGATGATCAGGTAATTATAGTATTTTTTTCCTTATAGGCATGGCCTTCAATTAATAAACCGAGGCATGGCCTTCATTGTATTTTACCTAACCCTACTATAAACCCAAGGCATGGCCTTCATTGTATTTTACCTAACCCTACTATAAACCCAAGGCATGGCCTTCATTGTATTTTACCTAACCCTACTATAAACCCAAGGCATGGCCTTCATTGTATTTTACCTAACCCTACTATAAACCCAAGGCATGGCCTTCATTGTATTTTACCTAACCCTACTATAAACCCAAGGCATGGCCTTCATTGTATTTTACCTAACCCTACTATTAACCCTAGGCATGGGCTTCAAGGAGGAAATGGACAGCCTTGCTGAATGTAACTGTCTACAACATAATCTACTAACTTAATAACAGCAGGATGACTGTTAACAAGCAACAGAGTACATTATAAAAAAACAATCAATTTATAAGTCATTAGGACCGCACCGAACTCATACATCACCTTTTTTCGGCGGCACCGAATTCATACGTGCAAAAAAGGTGCGGGTAATCTTCGCACCGAACTCACCTATTGCCGCCAAAAATACTTGATAGTGTTAGATTCCTTCTTCCCACATCGAAACTGGTCTAACTCTTCCTTCCGGGCGCTTCCTCCCTCTCGGAACCCCGCCTCAAGCAACTAAGACCATTTATAAGTGCACGAAAGGATCTGGGCGCTCCGGAAGAAGTAATTTCTTTGTTCAGGGTTACCTCTTCCCTTTCTCATCCCGTCCTCCACTCAGAAACTTCCTGTTCCTCAAGGTCTATCGACCCCTCCATCATTAGAAATGTCTAAAGGAATAGAGGAATTACTTGCCAAAGGCTTCATAAGTCGGATCCCTCCATCAATCAAATCAGGTTTCATCTCCCCAATGTTCATTCGCGTCAAAACGAACGGGAGTGCTCGGCCGATATTCAACCTTCGTCGTTTAAACATTCATCTCAAGTTTTCGCCTTATCAACCACTTTCGGATCCCAAAATTCCTCCGACAAGGAGACTTCCTGGCGACATTGGACCTTCCGGATGCTGACTGCCACGTAAGGATCAAAAAACGTCATCGTCGGTTTCTAGCCTTCAGCTTCAACGGTCTGAAGTTTGCTTGGAAGTGCCTTGCCTCAGCCCTTCAAGCGGAGTCTTCTTCGGAGTCTTGGAATTCGAGTCATTGTGTGCCTCAACGACTTCCTGTTTGCATCGCAAGACCCCAAGCTCCTCAGAAATAACATCGATCAGGGAGTGATCTTCAGTCCCTGGGATGGAAAATAAATTGGAAGAAATCCCTCCTCGAGCCATCCCAAACAGCAACATTCCTAGGACTTACCTGGGAGACAATCTCACAAAGAGTTTCCCTTCCAAAGGTCAAAATCTTAGCTTTAAGGGACCTTCTTATATCCCTTTTAAAACGACCGACTTGGTCCCTAGGATCATAACAGTGCCTTCTAGGTCATCTAAACTTAGCCTCATTCGCGGTTTCCCTAGGACGCCTCCACCTCCGACCGCTTCTAATAGCTGCCAAATCACTTTCCCACAGTCGCCCCAAAAAATTTCTTCCAATTCCGCCCTTCATTATAAACACCTTAAAGTGGTGGATAGAAAATTTGGATGTCGGTAACTCTTTCTCCAAACTCGATAGTGTTAACCACGGACGCATCGGACTGGGGCCTCGGGGTTACAATAGGATCATCGCTTCACGTTTGCCAAGTATGGAATCAACAACAACGCAACTGGCATATAAACCGGCGCGAACTCTTTACAGTATCTTAGGCAATAATCCTATCCGCTCATCTCTTCAAGAACCGTTCAATCTCTCTACTATCGGACAGCAAAAGCGTGGTAGGTCAGATACGAAATCTAGCAAAATTTGACCCCTCCATTTTCAATCCTCGACAGCTTTCACACACTGATCAGGATACCGTTAGTTCGTGACAAGGTCCGATCGCGCATGCGCAGCAACCCTTTACAGGGTTGCCAACTCTTTAATGTACATTCAACGAAGGCTTAGGAAGCAGGGAAAGAGAAAAGCACGTCTCAAGGGTTCGATCTCTGCTAGACCCAAAATAACAAATTTCATATCCCTTCGGAGAGAAAACTGAGGTATTTTTAGGTCTGGCAAATTCCATAATATTCGATAACAAGTTGCTCACTCAATTGCTCCATAACGGATGGAAGGAGAAGGTAGAGGTTTCAACTGATCTGGAGACTTGGGAAAACATGCAGATAAGTTAGAGAATAGCTCGCATGTCATGCACACCGTTGAGAGTTTGCATGTGCGAGTGCGTGCCACACCCACCTGTGATTGACCAGGTTATCCCTGTAAGGGTCCCGAGGTTGACGTTTCATAATGTCCGACTCAGGTGCCTCATAGGCAAGAGATATAGCAGGCATCTAACACAAAGTCAAATGGTTAAAACACAGCAAACCAAACAGTTTGGCCTGGAAATCCATTCCCTGTGTCATGAGTACGTGTTCACGAAAATCTAAGTTTATAGGCTAACCCAATGGTTTTAGTAACAAGGCAGTGTTTGGTACAACCGAAATAGATTTCAGTTCACGTGGCATAAATGTGCACATGCGGGAATGATTTTTATTTTGTTAGTTATTATTTCATGAAGTCTTTTATTATGTATATTATAATGTAAATGTCATGTTAGTAATATGATATTTGAAAAATGGTTAGTAAGAGATCATATGTATTAAATATTGAACATACCAGGACAAAGAACTCAAAATGCAAAGTGCACACAAGCTTAGTAACATTGCAACTGTTTGTCTGGGACGGACCGCATTCCTGTCCATATCATTGAGTCCTAATTGACGATTACGTTTAAAATGAGTAAAAAACTTCAACCTATAATTTAATTAATCGTCACTAGGACGATTCTTTTCACAAGGTTTAACTTGAGAATAAACTTAGATTTTTTACAGATGGACAAGAGACATTGGTTATACATAGGTAAGACAAATAGACAGGTAAATTAAGAAAGAAACGCGCAGACGTGATTACCTTATTCCTAGAACTTAAAAATTTCAATTGTTTTCATAGAAAACAACATGATGGTGGAGATGGAAAAATAAACAGACATAAAATCTAAAAGAAAATTTTCGTCTTTATGAACGAAAATGTAATGAAAAACTTAAAATGTCATGCCAAGCAATGAAAAAAATGAAATAAATCAACAAAAGAAAAACATGAAACACAGAAAGTGAAGAGAAGAGGGAAAGATATCCGGTGGCCACCTGACTATATGCAATTATGCACTCACGATTCATTTATAATATTGATTTGGCCAATGATAACATATGTATATTCTTAATGTGAACGAAAAAAGGTTTTCTTGCAGATATTTCTTATCTACCTTCTGAAAATGATAAGAGCACTTCAAGAAGAAAAATGAGATTTTTGATAAAAAAAACAATGGCAAAGCTTTAAAGTCCAGAATATATGATCTATCCATTTATCCGACAAGAGGATTAGCTTAGAAATTCAAGACTTTCTTCGCAAAATCGAAGTGGGAAAAAGTTGAAAGGGTAAGTAACGCCGATAGAATTGAGCAAACTCAATGGAATGTTCAACGAAGATAAGCACCACGGCAAGGTACACAAGGCAATAGTGAGAGAGTTCATTAGACTAACATCCAACATTAGTAAAAACATTTCAGGAAACTAATACACGAGCTGACATTAGTAAAACATTTCAGGAAACTAATACATGAGCCGACATTAGTAAAAACAATACAGGAAACAATCAAATCAAGCTAGGGGAAGCACAGTAAGCCCAGAAATATTGATAGGATGATCTCTATCGCTATCACCACTTCAGGAGAGAGGTTAAATCAGCTGAATTGTGCTTGCTTTGAAATGTAAAATTAATGTATAAAGTTTTCTAATCTGAATTCAAAACTAAGGATGGGTGGGTATACTTTGAGGGGAAATACTGAGGTAACAACTGTCTTGCTGACCTAAACTATCTTGGACTCTGGGAAAATAACTTATACAATTCAAGTACAGGGGATTTATAAAAAAACACCCGTTGAACTTTTTATTCAAGACTTACTACTTCATTGGAGAAACCCTATGACTAATAACTTTTAGAAAGTGCGTTGAATGAGGGAGAGGTGCAAGAAAACCTTTCATTGAAAGAAAGGCAATGTAAAAATTGCCCAATTTTAAAATATAACATCTCATAGAGTAGGTGTTCTGACAGAATAGTAAGAGACAGAGAAAGGAAGAAGATAAAATCCATATAATATGTAGCTAAAAGTTTTCATCAACTTGAGAGTGGACATTGGGTTTGCTTTACTCCAAGTTTCTGTTCATTTCAAATTACCTTTCGTTCACAAGTTTATCCGTAAATGGATTGCGGGGTCGTCGTTTCATTATGTCCGATTCTGCTTGTTCGTAGGCTAGAGAGATAGCAGGAACCTAAAAATTTGGGAACAAGGGTGCAAGAAGAGGCGTTAGAAAACAAAAGACTCACACAAACAAAAGAAAAGAAGAAATGAAAATGAAATAAAAATAAATTAAAAACATAAGTAACAGAAACTAACTAAAAGCAAACAGAATTGGTAATAATGAAAAAAAAGGTTAAAAAAAAAAAAAAAAGAAGTACACGAAAAGGAGAGATGCACGTTAAGGGAAAAAAAATGACAACAGAAGAAGGAAACTGTGGTCTGATAGTATGATGTAATAGGTAACTAATGTACCTACTACTATTCTACAGAATATAGAAACTTACGATAAACATTCGTGTCCAACTTTATTAGAAGTATTACTATTTTTTGTGATAATTATTTAAATTTTCAATGATTTATTGAAAATTTAAACAGGATTTATTTCTGTTGTCAAATTTAAAAAAATGAAAATAATAACACTCAAGTAGTTAAAAAGATAGCTAATGTTATGAACATCATTGCTTGTCTACAGTTGTTACATACATTGTCCAAATGAATAAAATATATACATCCATAAATGATACAAAAATATAGATAATGATATTGAGAGAAAAAAAGATCCCATAAGAGAATTAAATAGCAAACTGCATTAATGTTAAGATTAATTATTATTAAAAATAAATTGAAGCTCTTTTTCAAGGTCTGTGGAAAACTCAGAGAGATATAAATAATAGAGCAACTACGCAGGTTTTCAATTTGACATACATTGTGCCTATATGTCATAAAATTGATTTTGATGCGTCTTTTTCAGTACCGAAGCATTAAAATAAATGCTTCAGGGGCGATTAGTAACGTATATATAAATGAATTCTGTTGAATTTTCATCAGAAGAGATGAATAGATTTGCTAAGTTTTGCGTTAAAGGCAGGTCCAAAGGGAACATTATATTTCTTACTATTTACAGAGCCCCAATGTTGTAAATTTGACATAGTCACTATCAATCTAAAAGTTCTTAGGCCAAGAGATTTTCATCAAAACTTCCAACACGAGTAGGTATATCGTGTCTTTATGATCCTCGATATGAAACTTGAAGTTTAATTACTAAGTAATATTTATTAATGAGGAACATGGTTGAATCTTATGGTTGTGTGGAAAAGTATAGACATGTCCAGAGATTCTAGCACCACCTCTGGGGAAAAGCCTCTACCTTCAAGATCAAAAGCTCATGTCCTCTGGGGAGATATACCTGCCAACACGATAGAATAAGTACCTACCATTGCTCTATTGATTTTATAACTTCCTGGTAGAACGTTTTCGAAAGTCTGATGATTACTTACTATGCAATAATACTATTGTATATTTTGAGAAATTTCAAATCAGAAAAAAATATGTATTATGATGATACTACCTATATTGATATGTCTTGGCTGTGTACTCTTGAATTAAAAGAAAAAAAAGCATAATTAGAGTTGGGAAAAATACCTTGGTAAGTTATTAAAAATCAATAAATATAAAATAACAATGTAAAACTGTTGTAATGCTAACCGCGTTGTAATAAAATACTAAGTGTTCATACTGTATAGGATGAAATCATGAAAAATAACACAGCCGACTATCAAATCCATTGGAAAAAAATAAAACCGACCTTTTTCCTTGGCCAAATGTCAGAGAAAAGGTTGGTTGGCAGAATTTAAAAATATTTCAGTACGACAGGTTTGAATTATTACACCAGTTTAATTCCCACTAGTTAAAATGAAGTAATCCTCATACTTTCCGAACATGAATGTTAGACACAAAACTCTCAATGACCTACGCGTCCAATGAGGGAGACCATTAGTCAATTCTTCAGCTATATTTATGAAAAAGCTCAGTTATGTATATCTATGAACATGACACTTTGGTCAGTTATGTATATTTATGAACAGGCTGTACTATCTCCGAGAGATTTAAGAACAAGCTCTGAAGCATACTCAAGTGTGATTTGCATTCGTTTCATTGGATAAGAGATTTCCAATTAGATAAAATTTGGTTCACAAATCAAACGCCCCTATACTAGGAAAGAGATATACGAGTACATAAGTATTGGAGTCTGTATTGAGTTCATAAATAAAACTGTCTGTCTTGTACATAACGCATTCATTTTCGGTGTTGAAATTCTTGGTTAGGCGATTTTCGCTATTTGCAATGTTCAGTTTGTTCTAACATTTTCGATATAAATAAAGACAGTTAATTATTGATACAACAGGTAAATTATATTATGTTAGCATAGAACATACGTCTGTATTATAATCTGTACTTCTTATCTTCGGACACCTCTGTTGGCAGAGAAAGAGCACTTAGCTGTCTGTAGGTAACACGTCACAGTAAGACCAATCCATTCTGGTAAATCACAATTTGTAATTAAAAAAATGTGGCGCTTATGAGGATTTCCAATTATGATTGAAAACCTATTTGGTTCTTGCCATATTTTTTTTTAAAATTAGATCCAGTGATCCCATGTTTTCAAAATCCAATCATGAGAGGATGTGCAAATATAGAAGTATAGATTACAATGAATTATTTCGTTAAAGAAATTTTCACAACAGGTTAGCCAAGAGAAACGCTAGAAGAGAAAAATCTCAAACAGTTGTTAGTAAGGGGAACACGGGGGACGATGAACACGAGACAGTGTTGCCACACGGGGGATACCTTCTGCCAACAAGACGATCAACACTGGGTCTTCTAGGAGGCCTCCGCATCAGATCCGTTTCTGGACGTTCGTAACATAACGAAATAGCGGGTATCTAGTGGAACCAATCGATAAGAGGGGAGTGAGATACGAGGAACATTTTAGTTCTAGTTTTCAACTGCCGAAGGGCCAACTGTCTAGTTCCGAGTTCTAATGGAGTGTTAGCTAATGTGACAATTAAGCCTGATGGAGAAATCGACTAATTATGCTGTTGCATAGTGCTAATCGAGTTCTTCATTCAGCGTCAGTTTTGTAAAAGTGTATAAATATTGTTTACTTAAGTTAAGAAATCTCTGATAGGGTGTGTTGTGTTATGGATACTTGGATAGACAAAAAAAAAGATTAACGCAAAAATTAATCTAATTAAATTTTACTGGCATAAATGATGGTGGATTTGTTTAGGATCCAATTATTTTCATCAACTATGGAATCCATTTTTAAAATTCAACAACCAAGAAGAAGTTTCTTTGGTCAAATAATAATTTGGACCATTCAGGCTGTCTTTGCAATTGGCCCTAAGTGTTGAGATATTATTGTTTTAGTAAAATGAATTTACAGGGGAGGTAATCTAGGCAATTTCAAATAATCTACCGACTTTTTCAAAAACAATTTAATTAATTGGTAGACAATACCTAACTAATACTCGTAACATAATACAACTAATACGCATTTGTAAATTACGTTAGAAATATTTATTGATATATTTTACATTGTATTTGTGTTAGACAAATGTATTTCCTTTCGTGTTATTGATGTTCTTTGTAAAAGAATAAGTCAAAAAACTTTTTTTTGTAGTATTGCTCTTTTTTTAACAGTAATGATGACAAGAAGCAGGTATTTGTTAATGGCCAAAAACTGAGATTTTTCTCTTCAAGCAGGCACGCGTTAAGAATTTCAACATAGCCACAGACAGACATATACAAACTACATCGGCTTTCAGTCGCACTTAAGCATGGTCTTAACCAATGTAAGTATTAAAACTGATGCTTAAGTATCACCTGGGAGCCTATACTTTGTCTGTATAATTATATGGCTGTAAGTGGACTGTCTAGTCTTCTCAACTCATGCAATTCAATAGGTACGTCAAATTCATTTCATTTCAATACCTTTTGGTGTTGATAGCCTGCGTCTATCAAAAAGGACCAACAAGATATTGAAAAGTTTATGCAGCAGACACCCAAACCCTTCATTCAGGCAGTCAGGGGACTAAACAGTAGAATACAAAATTTTGAGCAAGCATCTACATTCTACATAATGTACAACTTAATCTTTAA
Organism: Bactericera cockerelli; assembly: GCA_024516035.1. Taxonomy (NCBI): domain Eukaryota; kingdom Metazoa; phylum Arthropoda; class Insecta; order Hemiptera; family Triozidae; genus Bactericera; species Bactericera cockerelli. The sequence goes on along the minus strand of CM044958.1, from coordinate 11,983,644 downwards.
AGAGAAAAAATTTTAGCCTGATTTTTCAAAATCTATTAGGGAGAAAACGTAAACCGACTAAACTTACAAAGGATTTTTTGTGCTTGACAGCTTTAAATTTGGATACAAAAAATTGTCATTGAAACACGTCTCAAAATAGTTAAAGTGGCAAAAGAGTGATACAAGAACAGTCTCTTCATAACTTTATATTTTAATTATGTAATCAGCTTTAACTTTTTAAATCAGTTGGTATACGATTCCTCACGTTAAATGGCATAAGTTAAAATAACGGGTTTGAAAATTTTCGTGAATAAAAATATTTCGCTTATGTAAAACAATGGAAGCTTTTTGAATTTTTCTGTAGAAAAAGTAGGTAGATGAAACAATTATTATTTTGCGCCCATTTATTGATTTGTTTTCTTGTTGTGAACTCCGTTATTATTGTAATTTGAAATATTTATTATTTTTATACATGTTGAAAAAGTAAACAGAAAAAGGTTCATCTCCTCTTCATTAACCATTAAATATCGACCAAGCGTAAATAAAAATGAAAAAACTTCCACTGCTACAAGTTAAAACTGCTTCCACTAAAAATTTATTAAAAAATAAAAACAACTCATTACCCCTTCTTTTATACACCTGCTTGAAATATCAATGTAAAATGACAAATACACTCAACTATACCAGTTGAAGACAAAACGATTTTTAACCTCGAAAGGTAACCAATACTTTACAAGAAAAGAGTTCTTTTCACAGGCCAAATCCACAAAGCTACTCCAACTTTTAATTCTTCATTTTCGAGAAGTGCTGACCGTACAAACCAATGTGTTAACTGAATGAGAATATATCCGTTCCCAAATACTTGTCAATAATAACAATAATCTCTTCGGCAGTATTGAAATTTTATTGTTTGCATTAGGAATATTGAGAAGTAGCTTCGTAGAGGGAACACCTAAACATAGTATGAAACAAAACCCTGATTATGCCGGGTCCACACTAAGCGAACATTGTTAGCTAACAATGTTATTTCAAACGAGTCGTAAAAACATTTTCTAATGCCGGGTCCACACTGCAAACATTGTTAGCTAACAATGTTCGCTTAGTGTGGACCCGGCATTAGATGATAAAGTACAATAACCTCAATTTTTCTTTTTTTTTAATGGAAGGCAGAAAAAAATCTTTCAAAGACACCCAGATCCTGGGGTGTGGGATTAGAAAAGTAAATTGAATTGATGGGGACTCACCATGTCAGTTCCCAGATCGATGCACAGGATGGTGACGGTGCCCAGAGGCAGGGGGATGTCTAGCAGGATGAAGGTGAGGAAGGGCGAGATCTCGGGGATGTTGGAGGTGAGCGTGTAGGCGATGGACTTCTTCAGGTTGTCGAAGATGAGGCGTCCCTCCTCCACTCCGGTCACGATGGAGGCGAAGTTATCGTCCAGCAGGATCATGTCCGCCGCCTGTTTGGACACATCCGACCCGGCGATCCCCATGGCAACGCCTGAGCAACAGTTAGTTATCATACGTTTTGTTTTGGTAAAGTTTTTTTTTTGTAGTTGCTAGCATAGGCTTTTTTACTTTTCTTATCCTATAATAAGGAAAGTATTGTATTCGTCGAAAATTTGACCTACCCAGCTTTTCACATTTCTGGACGAATCATAGCCTCAGGATACCAAAAAAGTATTTTTCAGCCATTGGTCCGTGCGTCTGTCTGTGTGTGTGTGTGTGTGTGTGAACAGGATATCTCAAGAACGGTAAGAGCTAGAGACTTGAAATTTGGTATGGTAATTAATTTTATTCACCAGACGAACCATGAAACTTTTGGTTGAAATCGGCCGCATTCTGCGGCCGCAGGGCGCAAATATTGGCCGCAAGCACCGCTTCTTTAAATTGGTTAAAGATACAAAAAAAGTCAGAGAACAACATTTTCTCAGATTAAAAAAATAATAGGGGTTCACTCTGATCATTTTTTTGATATCTATAACTTTTTGGAAACCGGCCCCAATTTACCGGTATTGTAGGGGGACTAACTTTTTTATTATTCATCCTAGATGGGGGTTGTGACATATCAAATTAAATGATTTTGAAGTGCTGATCACGAATTTGGCATTGATTTTTAGTTATCTGTTACCGTTCAGTCACCAGTGGCGGAATTCGACTCCTTTTTGGGAGATAAGGAAAGTCGTGTGATGTTTACACCAGATTTTTTTTAATTTAATTTTTTGGCATTGGTTTTTTTTTGAAAAGTTATCATATTTGTGTTAATCACTATCGTGATATCACAAATACTCAAACTCGCTTTGTTAAATCTACGCTGAAACCGGGACTTGAACCACCGACCTCCAGGTTACAAGTCCGCTGCCTTATCGATCAAGCTACTGAAGTCGGTTGCTAGCATAGGCTTTTTTTTTAATTTAATTTTTTGGCATTGGTTATTCCCCTTATCATGGGAATTGGCCATGCAGCCAATGTGGTCGTGTTTATACAGATTGATATTTTATTAAAGATAGTTCGTTAATTATTAGATATAAAAATTAGCATAGGCTTAGTTAGGCAAAAATAATTGTAATTAGTTAGAACTGGAATAATTTCCGTTTATTGTATTGTAAATAAAATAAAATTAAAAAAAGATGTGATATCACAACTACGCAAATTCGATTTATTAAATCATTGCTGAACTTGGGACTCGAACCATCGACCTCAGATTACGAATCCGCCGCCTTATTGATCCAGCTACTAAGGTCGGTCAGATGATGGAAGTATAAGATAGACCTAATTAAATTTTTTTTGAGAAGGTGAATATACCTTAAGGACTTTATTTTAACATAAATAAACATAAATAATTTGAGAACTACTGAGGTCATACAAGAAAGGATTCCTACCTTTTCTTGCGACAATGTTAGTCAAGTCACCCATGGGTGGTTTACTATAACCTCGCCAGGTTACCAAATTAATCTAGACATTTTTTATTTTGACCGATAAGAATTCGAAAGAATTTTTGAAAAAGTTTTTGGAAGAGCTGCCATCAAAGTTGACAAAGTTTAGTTACATTATGTAAATACATATGTCAGATAAACTTCCGCGTTGATATCATGGACAAGGACTTCGCTTGAGGACGCTGTGCTGGATAGTCGCACGTACTCCCGAACTATTTTTATTGCGCATCATTTTAAAAATTACTTTTCATAAAAATAAAAAAAAATTATTTCCAGTGATTTTTTACTTTCCTTATCTTATAATAAGGAAAGTATTGTATTCGTCGAAAATTTGACCTACCCAGTTTTTCACATTTCTGGACGAATCATGGCCTCAGGATACCAAAAAAGTTGTTTTCAGCCATTGGTCCGTGCGTCTGTCTGTCTGTCTGTCTGTCTGTGTGTGAACAGGATATCTCAAGAACGGTAAAAGCTAGAGACTTGAAATTTGGTACACAAATTAATTTTATACACCAGACGAACCACGAAACTTTTGGTTGAAATCGGACGCATTCTGCGGCCACAGGGCCGCAAATGCTAGCCGCAAGCGCCGCTTCTTTAAATTGGTTAAAGATACAAAATTTTTTAGAGAACAACATTTTCTTAGATTAAAAAAATAACAGGGGTCTATTCTGATCATTTTTTTGATATCTTGAACTTTTTGGAACTCGGCCCCAATTTACCGGTATTTGGGGGGGACCCGCTTTGACTAACTTTTTTATTATTCATCCTAGATGGGAGTTGTGACATATCAAATCCAATGATTTTAAGGTGCTGATTACGAATTTGATGTTTATTTTTAGCTAAATGTTACCCTTGAGTCACTAGTGGCTTTTGGTCCCGTTTCCATTCCTAATATGATAAGGAAAGTCGTGTGATGTTTACACCAGATTTTTTATTACTTAACCTCTTTCTGTAATAGCAAAGACCTTTAATATCAAAGTGAAATATGTTTATTATTGCATATGTTTATGGAATTAAATAACATTCTGCACAAGAAAAAGGACCTTTCCAAGCAGAATGTCTCAGACTTCTCTTTGGCGGTTTATCTAAATAACTAAATTGCAATGAGAAAATTCCTGTGTTGTTCACAATAGTTTATTTACAAAACGGTGTGCTTTCAAGCAGCAAGAACTTGGATTCTAAAAATTCAACAAGAACCTACCGATGTCAGCTTTCTTGAGGGCAGGAGAGTCATTGACCCCGTCACCGGTGACAGCCACTATGGCGCCCATGCGCTGGCACCCCTCCACAATGATCAGCTTCTGCTGGGGCGAGGTGCGGGCGAACACGATCTCGGTGTGGTACCTGTGAGGAAGTAGATGGAATTTAGCTGGGTTGTAGATTATTTAGCCAGCCTCCGTGGCGTAATGGTTGTGACTACTGCCCGTAGTCCAGAGATCCCGAGTGCGATCCCCGGTTGGAGCAGACTTTTTGCACAGAAAATTCTATTCCCTCCAAATACGTGAGGCTGGCATTTCCGGCCCTACGCAGGCTGGGTGAGGTTAATGTGGGTAGCTGGTACGATTCCCAGTGAATGGAGCGTAAAACCCCCGTCCGGACTATTTATCTCAATCAGGACGTTAAAACCAAATAGAATCAACTGGTCACAATAGACCTAATTAGGTCGCAGTGTTAATTGTTAGGGTTTCACTGAAAACCCTGCAACCAGATCAGATAATAATAATAAAAAAAATAGATTATTTACCCTACAAGATTATTTAAGAAAACTAAGATTAATTTTTTGTAACCACTGTACCTGGAGTGATTTTTTTAATAATATTTTTCTCTTTTGAACATTATATACATTTTATTTCGATTAGATTTTTGGGCTGGTACAATATACAATAGTGAACAATTACCGATAGGTAACCGAAGCAATAGGTAACCAAAAACCAAATTCTATAAACTTTCTTAATTTTATACTGTTAACATTGTACTTTGTCCTCCTAATAGAGCATATTATATTTTTAATTTAATTTAATTTATTTATTAAAGTGTATACAACAAAACAGTTGGAATTCAACCTATAACATTTTTTTTTTTTTTTTTTTTTTTTTTTTGTTATAGGTTGAATTATAATAATAAAAATAATAATTTATAATTATAGTAATAAAAAGAAACATAATAATAATAGATCTCTCTTAGAAGCCCTTCAAAGCTTAGGAGAAGTACCTTTGTATAAATGTTTCTTTATAAAGAAAATAAATAAATAAACTATTATTTTAAAAAAAGCCAATCAACCAGTTGGGGTATATTAGATTGAATAACTCACCTGAGGATTTCATCGAGTAGATCAGAGGACAGTTCTCTGAGTTCACTTCCGTGCACCACAGCCGCCTTTGCTTCTCTGGGGTTAACTTCTGACACAGGGATGTTCAGCCTGTAGGCGAGAGGATTAGCCAATGAAAGAGCTTTCTAAATATAATAGTATAGTATGGTAGTGCTTTATTTAGACTGACGGCTCGAGACAGGGAGTCCCATTATGCTAACAGTTTAATGAAAATATATAATAATGAAAATAATAATTATTATTCTTTAAAATAATAATCAAAATGGAATTAATAATTTCTTTCTTCCTATTAGGCACTCTAACCAATAATTGTATGGTCGTTCGTGCCGATCCTCTTAAGTTCTACATGAGGTGAAAAGGTGAAGGAGGTTGATAAAAAAGTCATCAGTGAGTCCACTTCACTGGTAGAGTTCAGTAAAGATGGATTTTTAAAAACAAGATTTGAAGATGATGTAATGAAATGTCAATATTATTCGTGTCAATATAATATAATAATAAATAATAATGCTTTTTCTTTGTGTTATTATGTCACAATTTTAGTGGGTAACGCAGAATCATAGGACTTTACCACTTTAATTTACAATATCTTGTATTATTTTTTTGCCTAAGATTCTGCCACTGGTCGCTGCTTTACATTAAAGCAGCTACTCATTTTTCCTCACGAGGTATGAGTGGACCCCGAACATCCAAGTACAGAGCAGAAAAAATCCTCCCCCGCTGGGAATCGAACCCAGGTCACCATGTGTGCAATGCCTAGCGCGCTAACTCGCTCTGCCACAGTGACTACTTATTCGTGTCAATAAACAGTTATTATTATTATTATTAAAGTAAAAAGCCTTTATTTTATATGTACAATAAATTTACACACAACATAATACATAATATAAGAGCATCTTAAAATCAGATTAATATCTGAGGCCCAATTAAAATTTCTTCCAAAGTATAATCTGGGCTCATGACAGTGCGCCAGGCCAAGTTCTGACCTACACACGAAGTCATGTCCATATTAATTACTTAATAATTGTTACAAATACGATTTCGATATTATTTTTTGGATTTTTTAAACAAATGAAACTGACATATTTCTTTTGTTCTTCTGTAATTTTCTAGAAGTTGTAAAATCTCGACCATTTTTTCTTGAAGAAAACTTTATTATTATATAAAAGGCAAACATTTTGCCTTTTACAAAAAAATTCACTTTTTCTTAACTCTTGACCTCCTAAAAACTAAAGTACTCTGAACTTACCTCAGGGCAATGTCCTCAACAGTTTCGTTTCCTTCAGAGATGATTCCTACAGACTTGGCAATAGCTTTGGCAGTGATGGGATGATCCCCGGTTACCATGATAACCTGGAGTAGGAGAGAACAATGGTAGTCAAGTGCATATACACGTGCACGGGTAGTCAAGGGGTTAACGCGCTAGTCTGGTAATCCAGTGATCCGTTGGTTCATATCCCACCCAGTGCATGAATTTTTCCTCAATAATTTGAGTTTGTGAACACAAATTAATAAGACTCTGATGGTTAGGTGGTAGAAAATGGTTACTTTCAACAAAAGAGTATTACTCGTATTATGAGCAAAGAAGAAAGATGGAAATTTATACAATTATAATAATAGAATGGTCTCCATCAAATTTGAACAGTAATGAAAATACAATATTGAGCATTATTTTTTTGGTGGAGTGTCGTGTGTTGTATAGTTGATGAGGAGACATAAAAAACATAACTAAATAACTTATTTTTTCTTTGAATAACTATGCTGGAACATCTCGTATTTGACTTTTGGATTGTTTCCACTAGCAAATCGTTCAATTGAACTTGAATTTTTTAATTGAACATTCCAAAATATAAAACTTATTTCTAGCAGCAAGGCACAATACTAGACGATGTGTACGATTCATACCTGTAATCAAGTGCTTTTTTAAACACTTATTTTATTCTATTAAGTCTCTTACACAGTCACCACAGTGTTTCTTTATAGTTATCATATTTGTGTTATTCACTTTCGTGATATCACAACTACTCAAACTCGCTTTTACTCAATCTACGCTGAAACCGGGACTTGAACCACCGACCTCCAGGTTACAAGTCCGCTGCCTTATCGATCAAGCCACTGAGGTCGGTTTATAAATGTTTTTTTTTTTTATATAAAGAAAATAAATAAATAAACTACCTATTATTATTATTAAAAAAAAAAACAGTTAAAATATGACTAGAAATTTTTCAATATTTCTCTAAATAAGTGTATTTTTTTATGTTTAATCATATGAAATAAACTGAGCAACCCACCTTGATACCAGCAGACCGGCACTTGGCCACAGCGTCAGGCACGGCAGCCCGGGGGGGGTCAATCATGGACATCAGGCCCACGAATCGCATCCCGGTGAGGGGGAAGTTGGGCTCATCGCAGTCGAACTTGAAGCCGAGCGGGAACTTGTCGGCGGGCAGGAGGAAGTCGCAGAAGCCGAGGACTCGCTCTCCCAGGCCTCCGAGCTCGTAGTACGCGTTGTTGAACGCCTCCCGCATCTCTTCGTCCAGGACCTGGGAGAGAAATAGAAATTTGGAATAGAATAGAATAGAAATTACCTTGTTTATACTGCCGATGTGAGACTAAAAAGTCCCTTTATTCCAGCAGTCCAGAGAAAGACAAAATTAACTCTCCATCGGGCGCAATTAATCTGTGAGATTAAGTGACTACATTTCTGTGTGTTATGCAACAGCTGTGGTACCTGGTGAAGGGGTGTGATCTCGGTTTAAAAAAAGACACCTAAAATTCTTCGGTTTATTTTAAAAAGACACCTAAAATAAATTGAAGAATATATTCAATTTATTAAAAAAAAAAAAACACTTCAAAAATCTCGTCACCTTTTCTTTTCCGTTGATGGAAAAAAAAAAAAAAAAAAAAAAAAAAAAAAAAAAAAAAAAAAAAAAAAAAACGACAGCTAAAATTTTTCGAATTAGTTTAAAACAAGACACCGAAAATTGTTCAATTTAGTTTTTAAAAAATCACCTATAATTCCCGATTTAGTTAAAAAAAGACACATAGGAAATCTCGTCACCTTTCCTTTTCCGTTGATGAAAAAAAAGACACCTAAAATTCTTCTATTTATTTTAAAGACACCTAAAATAAATTAAAGAATTTACTTTAAAAAAAAACACCTAGAATTCTTCGAATTTTTTTAGAAAAAAAAAAACACCTAGGAAATCTCGTCACCTTTTCTTTTCCGTTGATGAAAAAAAAGATACCTAAAATTCTTTAATTTAGTTTAAAAAAAGACACCTAAAATTCTTCTATTTAGTTTTAAAAAGGCACCTAAAATTCTTCTATTTATTTTAAAAAGACACCTAAAATAAATTGAAGAATTTATTCAATTTATTAAATAAAAAAAAACACCTAGGAAATCTCGTCACCTTTTCTTTTCCGTTGATGAAGATGGTGACACCTAAAATTCTTCAATTTAGTTTTTAAAAAAAACACCTAAAATTCTTCAATTTAATTAAAAAAAAACACATAAAATTCTTCTATTTAGTTTAAAAAAAGACACCTAAAATTCTTCAATTTATTTTAAAAAGACACCTAAAATAAATTAAAGAATTTATTCAATTTTTTTTTTTGACATTTTCATGTCTTTGCTCTGGCACATAACCAAAATTATGTAACGAACTTATGTAACGATATTGTGTAACGATATTATGTAACGATATTATGTAACGAAATATCGAATTGTAAAGGGAGAGAAGTCTTCTAATATCGGATATCGATATTATGGTTTCGATATTATCGATATACGTAATATCGATATTTTCGTTTCGATATTGCAACCCTAAGAGAAGAGGGAAAGTGTGTGTCATGCGCACAATACGAAATTTGGTCAGTTGGGTTTTGGACCTTGAATAGTAAAGATGAAAATGTCGACATGGTTGCAGACTCGTATGCAAGCGTTCTTTTAAACAAAAATTTAACATCGCTTTCAACTGCGTGATCATACCAGTAGTCACCGTGGCAGAGTGAGTTAGCGCGCTAGGCATTGTACGCATGGTGACCTGGGTTCGATTCCCAGCGGGGCAGGAATTTTTTTCTTTATAATTTCATTGTATTTTTTTTTTTGAATTGTTTTTACAGGTTGAACACGAGTTTTCGATAGTATTTATTTTCAGTTGTAGTTAGTAAGCTAGTGAAAATAGATCTATCAAAAAAATTGATTTTTGAAGTTTTTGATTTTTTTAAAACAATTTTTTAGGTAAGTGTTACTTGAATTTTCATCATTATTTTACTTTTAATTATTGATAAGCATGTTTTTGGTTATTATTTTACAAAAATAATTGTTTTAACCATTTTTTAAGTTATAGTTTTTGGGTGTTCTTAATTACCCCCGCATTTTTTTTTTTAATGGAAGGCAGGAAAAAATCTTTCAAAGACACCCAGATCCTGGAGTGTGGGATTTCCACCCACTAAAAACCCACCTTCTCTAAAAGCTAACCGCTCTTGGAACCGAAAAATATCATTACTTCAAGTATTTTATTTAGAAAAAACACCTAGGAAATCTCGTCACCTTTTCCTTCCCGTTGATGAAGATGGTGGCGCACTTGTCCAGGATCCTCTCCGGCGCCCCCTTCATCACCTCGAGGTGGCGCGGGTCATTGGGGTCCTCTGTCTCGTGGATGGACACCTGGTACTTGTTGGTCGAGTTGAACTATTCTATTCTATTCTAAAATTCTTCGATTTAGTTTAAAAAAAAGACACCTAAAATTCTTCTATTTACTTTAAAAAAAAAACACCTAAAATTCTTCAATTTATTTTTTAAAAAACATCTAAAATTCTTCAATTTACTTTTTAAAAAAAAGACACCTGAAATTCTTCTATTTATTTTAAAAAGACTCCTAAAATAAATTGAAGAATTTATTCTATTTATTTAAAAAAAAAAAACACCTAGGAAATCTCGTCACCTTTTCTTTTCCGACAGTTTAGTTTAAAAAAAGACACCTAAAATTCTTCGATTTAGTTTAAAAAAAGACACCTCAAATTCTTCGATTTAGTTAAAAAAAGACACCTAGGAAATCTCGTCACCTTTTCTTTTCCGTTGATGAAAAAAAAAAGACACCTAAAATTTTTCGAATTAATTTTAAAAAAGACACCTAAAATTCTTCGATTTATTTTTGAAAAAAAAAAAAAAAAAAAAACACCTAGGAAATCTCGTCATCTTTTCTTTTCCAACAATTTAGTTTAAAAAAAAAGACACCTAAAATTCTTCTATTTATTTTTAAAAGACACCTCAAATTCTTCGATTTAGTTAAAAAAAGACACCTAGGAAATCTCGTCACCTTTTCTTTTCCGTTGATGAAAAAAAGACACCTAAAATTTTTCAAATTAAAAAAAAAGACACCTCAAATTCTTCAATTTATTTTAGAAAAAAAGACACCTAGGAAATCTCGTCACCTTTTCTTTTCCGTTGATGAAAAAAAAGACACCTAAAATTTTTCGAATTAACTTTAAAAAAGACACCTAAAATTCTTCTATTTATTTTAAAAAGACACCTCAAATTCTTTAATTTATTTTAGAAAAAAAAAAAAAGAAAAAACACCTAGGAAATCTCGTCACCTTTTCCTTCCCGTTGATGAAGATGGTGGCGCACTTGTCCAGGATCCTCTCCGGCGCCCCCTTCATCACCTCGAGGTGGCGCGGGTCATTGGGGTCCTCGGTCTCGTGGATGGACACCTGGTACTTGTTGGTCGAGTTGAACGGGATCTCGCACACCTTGCGGTTGCGCCGCCTGATGCTCATCACGTCGCCCAGCGCCAGCTCCATGCACTTGAGCAGAGCCGCCTCCGAGGCGTCTCCGTTCACTTCCCTGGGGAGAGAAAAATATATCATCATAGAGTGGCGTTGTTGTTGTTGTTGTAGCCAGCTTGGCTACAGCTGGAGGGGTGAGTGATGGTCTTCAGCCAGCTTTATTTCTAAGTTGGTTCGTCCTGAACCACATATGTATTTCTATGTGCGATCAACCATCGTGAGGACTTGGACTTTTCTTTATAAGCCATTAAACCCTTAAGAAACTGCAAGCTAGCCTGGCTTGTAAGGGTTGGCTAGTCTGTTCTCTGTTTATAGTCCTCTAGAGAGACACTGGTCTTCTCCCTGTTTAAAGTCCCCCAGCCAGACTGATAGAGTGGCGTCATCGTGAACGATGGTAGCCAGACAGTGGAGTAATGACTCAGCACTTCTACCACTGGGTTTACAAGGAGGCTAATAATTGACAAGGGCCCCCAGAACCAAGTCAATGCTGGTCTACTCCCTATTTATAGTCCCCCAGCCAGACTGCTGGTCTACTCCCTGTTTAAAGTACCCCAGCCAGAGAAAAATATTACACTTTAAAAAACAATGCGGCACACAAACAAACATACATACAATCATACTAATAAAAAATATATAACCGACCTCAGTAGCTTGATCGATAAGGCGGCGGATTTGTAACCTGGAGGTCGGTGGTTCGAGTCCCGGTTTCAGCGTGGATTTAGTAAAGCGAGTTTGAGTAGTTGTGATATCACGGTGATTTGTGTTTAAATATGATAACTTTTACTAATAATAATATCGCTTTCTTTATAACGCCCGATAAGGACTAGTACGTCCCATTATTCCAGCAGTAAGCTCAACACGTATTATTATGTGGTAAAAATCCTTAATGGGAGGATAACTTGTCATGTCCCGGCTGGGTTTCGTACCCGCGGAATCTGGATTCACAGAGTGCCGTTTTTACCCTCATACCGGGACATGAAAAGTCCGTTTATATTTCTCTTTTGTATATTGATTATTTTGTCTTTCGTTGTCATGAAACATCAGACCCTGTAGACGCTTGTGGTGTAGCTTGGCCATCCCATAGTATGATTTCCTTCAACTGGACGAGAAGTGACACAACACTTTCCATTTGGGTACAGGGTCAACACGAGCGCATCTGAAGATATCCTTACAGTTTACAATAATAATTTAATAATAGTTTATTTCTTTATTTTCTTTATAAAGAAACATTTATACAAAGGTACTCCTACTAAGCTTTGAAGGGCTTCTAAAAGAGGCTTGAATATTTTTCAACACTATGTTATTTATTTTTTTAGAGGTTGGCGGAAGGCCTGTAACTTACTTCTTCAGAATGGGCACTCCATCCTGACCTCCCTTGAACTCGGCCCGGTTGCAGAGGGTGGCTATTCTAGCCAGGCTTTGAACCCGGGACTTGTCCTGTCGTATTGAACACCTGGAGAACAGAAGGGAGCGAATGGTAAGCTTTCTTCTTGGTTGGAAGAAAAAAATAAATATCGCTTATTTATACTGCCGTAAGGATATTAAGTCCCAATTCAGCGGTAAGCCAAGACATATTATTACTGTGGTAAAAAAAATAATGGGTAAAAAAAATATGGAAAACCATTCTCGTACGATCACCAAGCAACGTCCAGCGAAGTGAAGACTTCGTGATGCTGGCATTCTGGCCCAACCCAGGGTGAGGTTAATGTGGGTAGCAGGTTTGTGAGTTTCTGACGGATTCAGGGTAACACCCCTGTCGTAATATGACCATGCATTTGAAAGCAACGTTAAACCCAAATTGAAAAAAAAGAAGGAGAAATTAATTTGTATCGTTGTGCATTTCCTCTGTGTTATAACTACACAAATTGGCTTCTATGAGTCAGCTTCATTACCCATTACATATTTACGTTTGAGTTCTCAAAAACTTTCTCCATGTTCTTTCTAGCCGAAAAATAAACTCTCCTTAGAAGTATTCTTTGGGAGAGAGACCACAAAAGTTGTAAAAAAAAACTAAAATAAACATACATTTCCTGAAGTAATGTATCACACGGTTCCGGGATCTTCTACGTCTTCGGAGGATAGGTTTTTAGTGGGTAAAAATCCCACACCCCAGGGAGTGAGGTGGCTGGTGTCTTTAGATGATTTTCCTATCTCAAAAAAAAAAAAAAAAAAAAAACATAATTATTACATTAAAAAAAAATAAATAAAGATTGAGGACAGAAGACTTACCAGACTGGTCTTCGGTGGTATCTGCTTCGATGATCTGGTTGTCAAACCACATGTGAGCCACAGTCATTCGGTTCTGCGTGAGGGTTCCTGTCTTGTCGGAGCAGATGGTAGAGGTGGAGCCCAGAGTCTCCACAGCCTCCAAATTCTTCACCAGGCAGTTCTTCGAAGCCATCCGCTTGGCGGTCAGAGTTAAGCACACGGTGACCGTGGCGAGAAGTCCCTCGGGTACGTTGGCGACGATGATACCTGGTGGGCAAAAGATTATTATTAATATAATAATAATAGAAATATTTAAGGAAATAGAAAACATTATATTATTACAACATATAACAAGACTGTAAATTTTTGTGATTGAACAAGTGAAAATAATTATGTGAACACAACTCTTCAAAATTTTGGGTAGACAGAAAAAAAATTCAATATATATTACATAATGTTATTTAACTCTGGTGCCGTGGGTATATACGTACTATCATTTTTCCACGCAGGACCCTTAAAATAAGTAAGAGCAAAAATTCCCTATAAAGGCACGTTTTATAAGGTAAACTACTTATGACCTTATAAATATATATATGAAACACTTTCTCTTCTACCCACTGAGATCATATAACATGGGAACCTTACCTATCTTGAATTGAACAAATTTGTGCGTCCAATTTTGAAACAGCTGATGGTCACATGCCTCTCTGATTGGTTCAATTTATTTGAATTTTTGTTTACCTCAAGCAGTTGGCGGATATCTTAACATCCTTAATTTCACGTCAGATACCAAGTCTTATATTACTACATAATAAGTAGAAAATAAGGAAAGTAAAAGAGGAAGCAAAGACAAAAATAATAATAGGTAAGTATGAATTTTTTTCTTCTTTACTTGGAATTGGTCGGGTACTCATCCTCGCTGGGGAAAAATTACTATGACACTGACCGGCCGGATTTTGAGAAATAACTATTGGATATCCTGCTGGAAGCAAATCTTAATACATCGGGTTCCCTCTATATCCGCCCTTTAGTTAGGACAGATGTTTTCAAATATTTTCTATTCTTTTTCATTTTTATTGTATATATTGTTTTTTTTTCTTCATTTTTTCACTGTTAAAATTATTATTTATATGTACATAATGTCCTTTTGTATCTAATAAAGAATTGTATAATAATAATATGATCTCAGTGCTTCTACCCAACCCTTGTTTGAAGGTTGGGTGGAAGACTAATATGATACAATGTATTTTATTTTTTATTACATGTAATGGCCCGATCAGATGCATGCCCCTGCTAGGTCCAAGCTCATGTAGATGTGAGGTCACGTGATCACTTTGGAGCTCTGTGATTGGTGGAAAGTGATCACGTGACCTTTCATCAACATGAACCTAGCATGAGTATCCAGGACCTGAACATTAATTAGGTAGTCACCGTGGTCGAGTGAAGTAGAGCGCTAGTCTTGCACGCATTATGACATAGGTTCGATCCCCAGAAGGACAGGATTTTTTTCTGATCTTTACTTGGATGTCCGGGGTCCAATCATACCTCGTGAGGAAAAATGAGTAGCTGTTTAATGTGAGCAGCAACCAGTGGCGGAATTATGAGCAAAAATAATATATTTGAATATTCATGGAAAAGAAAAAGTCCTATCATTTTGCACTACCCACTGAAAATTGCGATGTAATAACACAAAAAAAACACATTTAATTATTATAATTTGTTATTAATTCTACTGTTGTTTTTTTTTTTTCTCTTAATTTTTGAAGTAAGATTTTTTACAAGTGTGTTATTTTTGCTTACCAATAAGGAAGATGAAGGTCCAGCCAGTGGTAGCCGAGAGCGAAGGCAATAATGAAGAAGGACACGCCCAGAAACACGGCCACGCCTGTGATATGTGGATGAAGTGGTGGATTTCCTTGGCGATGGGGGTTTCTCCCGTGTCCAGCCCTGAGGCCAGCCCTGCAATGCGGCCCATCACAGTGTTGTCTCCACAGCTGATTACCACTCCCTTGGCCGTGCCTGGAGAGAACAATATTATGTTTTGATGAATTCACTTTGTGTAAACTTGGATTTTTGGTGATTTGATTAAAAATTTCACTTTTTTATGGGAAAGAGATCCTTAAATGGATCTTTAATATTTATAAAATAACACACACATTTATCAATATTACAATAATAACAAAGGGTTACCTTAATTGGTAGGAAAATTTTTGTCTCGAGCGTTCTAGGTGCGTTGACTTTGAGGTGTCCCTCAGGACTGTTTCCCCAAGAGGGAACTGATAATTGGGTGTCGTTCGAACCCGAATTTCACTCCACCACTACTCCAGACAATTCTACACAGTGAGTATTTTAATCGGTCAACTAAAAGGAGGGAAGGTAACATTTAAGAGACATGAATGTCACAGAGAAAAAAATGTTTCACTAGTTAACATCTTATTTATTTTTTTTTTTTTTTTTTTTTTTTTACAAGAGAGTGTTAGAGTTTTTTATTTCTAAATGAACAGGGCAACTTATTGTGTCTTGTTCACCAAGATCCCGTAAAGATGGCGAAGGGAACAATATTTTTATGTGTGTCATCAGAGACAAGTTTTTAAAAATACCATGCACCAAATTATGATTAAAATTTTCTTTTCAACCGGGCGCAATGGAAAAGTAAATTGAACAGAGCTATCCGCCAATTGTTAATTGGGAAGATTTCCTTGCGTCGATGCAATTAATACCCAGTTCTCTTGCGTCCTAAGTAAAACAACGTCCAGAGAGGTTAAATTAAGTACAATAAAATTCGAAACCTTGTAGTGAGCATTCCGCCATCAGGCTGGGTTCGGTAATTGATACCGTTTTGAGCACATTAAAAAATCTAAATGAACATGTTATAGCTCGTATACACTTTGTACGTCTCAATATGAGCGACAGTGTTACAATAAAGTCAACTAAAATACAAAAATAAAGGTAACAAATGCCGTATTTTTCTTTCTAACCAAAGTTAACCAAACGGGAATAGAATGAACCAAACTGGAAGCAAGTCATTTTTCTTTGGAAGAGGAAAAATTTCCACTTCCAAAGTTAACCAAAGTGAAAGTAGAAAATTCTTGCTTCCAGTTCTTTATAGGTTAAGTCCATTGTTTATCTTTAAAAGTAAAACCCAACGCATTTTTCTTTCACGAATGACCTTGGAATAAAATGGAAATATTTGGAAAAAACCTAACCAGGAATTATTTTTTGGTAGAAAGAAAAATACGACTAAAATGTCTCTCAATATGCGCGACGTGGCCCCCCATGGAAAACAAACTTGTTGGCGGCCACGTCGCACATATTGAGAGACAATCCTTTGTATCGTGGCCTCAGGGGAAAATCACGATTTTGGGCTTGGCGTACAAAGTGTATGAAATATACTGTATCAATTAATAAAAGGCTTACCTTCAACGGCGTTGGTGGAGAAGAAAGCCAGATTCTTGGTCTCGAGCGGGTTGTCATTGGTGAAATCGATGCCTCGACTTTGAGGCTCCGACTCGCCGGTCAGGGATGAGTTGTCCACCTTGAAGCCGCGACACTCGATAATTCGGATGTCGGCCGGGATTCGATCCCCGAACTTCACGTCCACCACGTCTCCCAGCACAATGTCCTCGGCACGCACCGTGAGTTTCTCGCCCTGACGGATCACGGTGGCGAACTAAAAGGGAAGAGCGAAGGGGTAGGACAGTGTTAGCACGCATGTACTTCGAAATGGTCAAAGGGGGGAAAAAAAAGAAAAGAAAGGATGTTTCACTAGGTTGAACACGTGTATTTTTTTTTTTTTTTTTTTTTTTTTTTTTTTTAAAGATGAGTGTTTCAGAGCCTTTTTTTATTTCGTAGACATGAAACAGGAGCTACTTTAGACGCTTGTGGTCTGTGTTGCAGCCTGCCCATCCCGTAGTATGCCTCCCCTCTGATGGGCGAGAAGTGACACAATACTTCCCGTTTAGGTGCTGAGTCATCACGAGCGCACCGGAAGGTTTCCCTTACAAAGAACCATAACCAAATTATGAATACAAATTTTTGTCGGCGCGGGGGTTCGAACCCGGGACCTTCCGCATGGCAAGCGAGTACTTAACCACTGAGCTATTCGTGCGCTCAATTGTGTATTGGTGAAGATTTCTCTTAGCGTCGATGGCACGTTGAATACACCAGTTCTCTTTCAGTCACTAAGTTAAGCAACGTCCAGAGAGGTTAGAATTAGGAAGGTGACAATACAAATTCGAACCCTTGTGATGCTGGCTATTCCGGCCCCACTCAGGCTGGGTTCGGTTAATTTGAGTAGCCGGTTTGTGAGTTTCCAGCGATTGGAGGGAAAAATCTTAAATGAATCACTGTTATATGCCTCGTATACACAATTTTGTACTTTTGCAGGAATCGAACCTGCTCATTCTAATTGGCAATATAGGGCTCAAAACTATGTATATCACAATACATATCACTATAGGTATAACAGTATTATGAATCAGTTGAAAAAAAAACATTAATTTAATTTCTAAATATTGAGTCTAATAGTGTATAACATGCAAAAGTAACTACATTCATGCAATTTCAAATATTCTATTATCAGTTACTGCAATTCTTTCGACCAAGAAAAATAAACACGATAAAACATTGGCAAGCAGTGCGTAATTTTCATTTATCTCATGAATAGGAAGTTCAAGGTGATCATGCGCTCTGCAGTGGTCATTATAATACATGAGTTCAGTAATTCTAAGTTAGGGGTTGGGAAAGCCAACCTCCGTGGCTCAGTGGTTAAGAGCATTGGTTACTGATCCGGAGGTTGCGGGTTCGAATCCCGGCCGGAGCGGAAATTTCTGACCGAAATTTTCCGTTTCCGGAATGGCATGGATGTAAAGGTAAAGTGTCCTGAAGTAATGCGAAAGCGGTTCCGGGGCACACTTACCTTTAAAAAAAAAAAAAAAAAAAAAAAAAAAAAAAAAAAAAAAAAGGGGTTGGGAAAGAGAATGTGTTAAGTGGTTAAGTGGCAGAGAATGCCTAAGGTATTAACTGCGCCCCGGATTACAAGACAATTGTAAATTTAAATATATTTTTTCTATATTTTATTTTGTAAATATTGATAAGTTTTTTTTTTCTCTGATAATAATTTATTGTTGATTGTTTTGTATAAAAAAAATAAAGTGTAAATAAATAAAAAAGAAAAGAGATGAAGAGCCTGTCTGGTCTAGTGAGGGCCATTTGAATTCAACCCTTAAGTATAGGTAGGTTAGACACATTATAGGTAGGTTAAGTATAGGTAGGTTAGGCACATGTGTTTACATATTTTCATTCCTCCTATCTACCATGGATAATTTTAGTATCGAGTTTGTAACAATACAGAAGCATGTTTCTAATATTGCTTACATGTATATAAAATATTTATGGTACAAAAATCTGTTGATAATGGAGGACTAACACGTTCGTAACAGCTGGTCAAGTAGGTAGACTAAGGGTTGGGTGGAAGAGATAGCCATAGGCAATAACGCCGCCCTTTAGTTAGGACATATGTATACATTTTGTTTATTTTTTCCTATTTATATTTTCAATTTTGTGTTTTAATTTTACATTATTTGTTTGTATATATTTTCTTCTAATAAAGAATTTAATTATAATAATAATAATAGACTAGGTAGTTACTTTGACCAAATGAGAAATGATATTCTCTAGGTCGCAAGTAATACTCACTTCATAATTCTGTTTGTGAAAAAAGTCATGCAATATTATGTTAGTTGAACAAGACATTCCATATTAACTGCAACAAATGTATCAATCACATATTAAAACTACTTGTGAGCTTGCATCATTTAAGAGGTCTGTAATGAAAACTTTACTATAGGACACGATCGCTTTTAAACCCATGGTTAGTAGAAAAGAAAAGACAGCAGTATATTAAAATCACAGAAGTAGGAAAGAGGTTAATGTTTCCTTTTGAAATTGATTAATAATTGATTTTATTAGATTTTTTAAAACTATTAAAAAAGAGGGTTTTTAGTGAGTCATAGAGGCTAAAGTTTCCTTTTGCGATTGATTAATGATTGATTTTATTAGATTAAAAAAAAAAACTATTAAAAATAGGGTTTTAGTGAGTTATAGTGAGTGCTTCATGCTCACTGACAAAGTCTTCAGATAATTAATTTGATTCCAACATCGCATAACCAGAATCTTTCTCACTTAAAACTTTCAACAGCATTGACATCAAAGAAAATGTCCCTCGCGTTCACACTTACTTGTGGCACCATCGTCCTAAATGATTCCATTATTCTTGAGCTTTTGTTTTCTTGATAGTAGGAAAATATTCCTGTCACAAGGTTGACAATTGTTAGCGTCAATCCAAGATATAGCTACGCACATCAGAACAGAGAGACCACGAACAAAAGAGAGAAAAAACAAATGAAAATCATAATAGACAGTCATACAGGAGCAAATGATAAAAACAGAAATGAAGCTAATATAGACAAAGTGCTCAAGAATGTTTAAATACAAATATATACTTATCTAATTAAAATAATAGGTAAAGCAACAATAATATATAATAATAGTGAACAATAATATACAACAACAAAAAATAATAGGAAGAGAATACCGTCGGCATTGTTTTATTAATCTCAATTTCTATGTATAATAATTGTATATATTCTATGTGAATAAAACTTGATCTAATATGCTTAATAATAATAACTAACAATTGTAATACCTAGTTCTAGATTACTAGAAGTGAAATAACTTTTGATGTTATCATCTATCGAACTTTGTTGACAAAAATGTTTAGCCCGTGAGTGGTCTGCCGACGAACACAAACGGTCTACTAAAGAGATTTTTTCTCACCCTGTTTTCCATTCTCTTCCAAGAAAATAACTGATTTTTTTCAAAGAATTTATTTCATATCTTCTTTGAAGCGATTTCAGCAAGTTTATTTTTCAATAGAACCCAGTTCGGTCCCCAATTTCGGTACTTTTTTTTCTTCTAATATTTTTTACTTGCAAACATACACGTTTGTTTTTTCCAACAAAAATGTTTTTTTTAGTTACTGTAGTTATCAAAATAATATTATGTACCTAGGTAAGGTACTACCTTAGGTACCTATGTACGTAATATTATAATACTACTGGTCGCGATGACAGAAAAATTCTCAGCGACCTGACGTTCGCGGCTATTCGACTGCCCCAGGCAACTGAATGTCGGCAATTCATTATGAGCACAAAGTAAAAAATATTTTGAACAGGCACTAAGAGACCCGACAAGTTGTAGCCAATAATTAACAAAGTTATTACGTGTTTGCTGAGAAAAATTCTCTTTAGACGACCACTCACGGGATGTCGATCATCAAAGGTAAAAATTAAACATCAAGATTACAACAAAGATAAGGGAAGTCCGTCTCTAAAATTAGAACTTTCCACCAATCACAGAGCATTATATCTCGTATTAGGGACGGTGTTCCCTTATCCTCGTTGGCCCTTACTTTATAAAACACCGTTTCGACTCTCAAGATAAGAGAGGTTTACCTGCATGGAACTGAGGGTGGATTGAGGGAGAGATTGTGAGAAAAGAACAGAAAGGAGAGGGAATGGAAGATAGAGAAGGAGTAAAGGGGAGGGAGGGATTGAAAAGAAAGGGAGAGGGGATGGATGAGAGAGGGAAGTGGGAAGGGAAGTGGTGCAAACACTCACACATGCTAACATAAATAAATGGAAAATAATGTAATAAATAAATAAATAAGATGTGTAAATAAACATAGCTGAATAAAAAGAAAACAATAAGATGTATAAGGACATTGCTAAAATAAATGGTCACTACAAGACATGTCAAAGAAATATCTAAAATAAACACTATCTACTAGGCAACAGAGAGGGGATATAAAGTCCCAGAGATGGGCAGCTCTGACGAGACAAGTACCTGGGGTACCAAGTTCTTGAATGAGTCCATGATGGCTGAAGATTTAGACTCCTGATAGTAGGAGAATATTCCCGTCACTATAACCACAGCCGTCAACACGATTCCCAAGTACAACTAGGAAGCAAGAGATATCGTTAGGAAGAAGGAATTATTAATAATTTTATAATATAATAATAAAGTCGCTCTGAAGAAGTAAGTAACAGGCCTTCCACTGACCTCTAAAAAATAAATTAGTAGAAAATAATAATAATAATATCGCCTTATTTATACTGCTCGATTAGGACTATTCAACTCCCATTATTCTAGCAGTAAGCCCAAGATATATTATTTTGTGGTAAAAATCCCAAATGGGAGGATAACTTGTCATGTCCCGGCTGGGTTTCGAACCCACGAACTCTGAAATCTTCAGATTCACAGAGTTTAGTCACATATGGTTGTTGTTTTCCTTCTCTAAATCTTTGTAGCGACTGGAACTCGAACCCAACCTCTTCATTTGGAATCCACAAGTGATAAGGCTTCATAGCATTATTTCCTCGCAAAGGGTTAGTGGCTTAAAAATAAATAGTCCAAGTTCTCACGATGCGATGGTTGATCACACATAAAAATGTGTGGTTCAGAACGAGCCAACTTTTCCACTAAGTTGTCTCGAGACCATGACTCCCTCAAGCTGTAGCAAAGCCGGTTAAAACAACAACAATATTATTTCCTTGGGCCATTTTTGCCATCAACTTCCCTTTCGCCACTTCAAAACACCTCAATAGAAGGGTTCATACTTACATTGTCTCACTTTGCTTCTCAATCTAAGAGACTAGTACAAAATATAATTATTAGAAGTGTTTTGTTTTGTTTTGCTTTTTTAGGCTGGTATGCAGAGACGATTTTGTAATCCCTGTAGGGTTCACTGTAGGGTGGTCCCGAACTTGCTATAGGGAATACTTCGACCTTGAGAATTATTTATTAAAGAAACATCTGAGTGCACATGCGCACAAACGCTTTAAACAACGTCTCTGAATAACAAAATCAGCTGAAGGGACAAATGACCAGGCATCCTACAGTGAGGACTCTGCATACAACCCTTACTTTTTTTTAAAAATCTATCAGATATACCATATTACTGTACAATTGTTTAATTTTTTTTTACATCTTTCTGTTCTTTTTAACTGTACTAATTTGAAAATAAAGGCGTCAAATTGGACACGTAATAATAATAATAACTTACATTGTCGTCCGCGGGTTCCTCCACTGTGCTGGCCTGGATGGTGTAGGCGATGAAACAGAGGATGGCCCCAATCCACAGGAGCAGGGCGAACCCTCCGAAGAGCTGCTTGCAGAACTTAACCCACTCGGGTGTCTGTTTGGGGGGCGTGAGGGCGTTGGGCCCATCGCGCTCGAGATTCTCTTTGGCTTTGGCATGCGTCAAACCCTGTGGAAAGAAAGTGAGACCACGGTGGGTTAATCCTTGAACAGTTGGGATAGTGGATAGCTCGAGTGACAGGAGGAAGGATAGCTAGTGTGACGGGAGAGAAGGATAGCTAGTGTGACGGGAGAGAAGGATAGCAAGTGTGACGGGAGAGAAGGATAGCTAGTGTGACGGAGAGCAGGATAGCTAGTGTTACGGAGAGAAGGATAGCTAGTGTGACGGAGAGAGGATAGCTAGTGTGACAGGAGAGAAGGATAGCTAGTGTGACAGGAGAGCAGGATAGCTAGTGTGACAGGAGAGAAGGATAGCTAGTGTGACGGGAGAGAGGATAGCTAGTGTGACGGAGAGAAGGATAGCTAGTGTGACGGGAGAGAAGGTTAGCTAGTGTGACGGGAGAGAAGGATAGCTAGTGCGACGGAGAGAGAGGATAGCTAGTGTGACAGGAGAGCAGGATAGCTAGTGTGACGGAGAGAAGAATAGCTAGTGTGACAGAGAGCAGGATAGCTAGTGTGACGGGAGAGAAGGAACTAAAGCAGCCTGTAAGGCTGACCAAGTTATATCGGGGAGTTGGGGATATGAAGAGGACAGGGATATAAGGCACAGGTGTTTTTTTTACTTATTAAATCTAATAAAAGAGTTATTCGAGTCCGTGAGAAAGGCGCAGATATTACATGCGCTTTCAGTCATGATTTTTTTTTATACAGGTGGTTTTGAGATAGTTATTGTATTACAGTATTTATTATTTGTTATCCAAAAAAAATTGGGTTTCTTTTTCATTTCCCCATTAACTTTCCTTTTCAATTCTTATTGCCAATAAAGCTCACAAGGTATCAACAAAAAAAGACGAAAAATTCAGTCATGAGGCGATTGATATGGTTAAGATATATTTATTTGACATGAGACGATGCATAGTAAAGTTTTTATTTCCAGTAGCAGGAATAAACATCATCGTTCACCTTCGGTTCAAGTGTTATCCATCATCAAGACATCACCTTCGGGCCAAGTGTCATCCATCATCAAGTCATCACCTTCGGGCAGTGTACCACATCAACTCAACTTGGTCAAGTGTCATCCATCATCAAGTCATCACCTTTGGGCCAAGTGTCATCCATCATCAAGTCATCACCTTTGGGTCAAGTGTCATCCATCATTAAGTCATCACCTTTGAGCAAGTGTCATCCATCACCTTCGTCAATGTCATCCATCACATCTCACTTCGGGTCAAGTGTTATCCATCATCAAGTCATCACCTTTCGGGCAAGTGTCATTTATCATCAAGTCATCACCTTTGGGCCAAGTGTCATCCATCATCAAGTCATCACCTTCGGGACAAGTATCATTTATCATCAAGTCATCACCTTCGGGACAAGTGTCATCCATCATCAAGTCATCACCTTTGGGCCAAGTGTCATCCATCATCAAGTCATCACCTTTGGGCAAGTGTCATCCATCATCAAGTCATCACCTTTGGGCCAAGTGTCATCACACCTCGTCAGTCACCATCATCAAGTCATCACCTTCGTGCCAAGTGTCATCCATCATCAAGTCATCACTTGGGTCAAGTGTTATCCATCATCAAGTCATCACCTTCGGGACAAGTTCATTCATCATCAAGTCATTCACCTTTGGGCAAGTGTCATCCTCATCAAGACATCACCTTCGGTACAAGTTCATCCTATCATCAAGTCATCAACCTTCGGGACAAGTGTCATCCATCATCAAGTCATCACCTTGGGCCAAGTGTCATCCATCATCAAGTCATCACCTTGGGCCAAGTGTCATCCATCATCAAGTCATCACCTTCGGGACAAGTGTCATCCATCATCAGTCATCACCTTCGGGCCAAGTGTCATCCTCATCAAGTCATCACCTTCGGGTCAAGTGTCATCCATCATCAAGCATAACTTTGGGCAAGTGTCATCCATCATCAAGTCATCACCTTCGGGCTAATGTACTCCATCATCAAGTCATCACCTTCGGGTCAAGTGTCATCCATCATCAAGTCATCACCTTTGGGCCAAGTGTCATCCATCATCAAGAATCACCTTCGGGACAAGTATCATTTCATCATCAAGTCATCACCTTTCGGGACAAGTGTCATCCTATATCAACTCAAGTATCTTCGAATCACCTTTGGGTCCAAGTGTCATCCATCATCAAGTCATAACCTTTGGGCAAGTGTCATCTATCATCAAGTCATCACCTTCGGGACAAGTATCATTCCATCATCAAGTTTCATCACCTTTGGGCCAAGTGTCATCCATCATCAAGTATCTACTTTGGGTCAAGTGTCATCCATCATCAAGTCATCACCTTCGGGTTAAGTGTAATCCATCATCAAGTCATCACCTTCGGGTCAAGTGTCATCCATCATCAAGTCATCATCTTTGGGTCAAGTGTCATCCATCATCAAGTCATCACCTTCGGGCCAAGTGTCATCCATCATCAAGTCATCACCTTTGGGCCAAGTATCATTCATCAAATTCGGGCCAATTGTCATCCGTTATCAAGTCATCACCTACGGGTTAAGTGTCATCCAACATCAAGTATTGAACTTTGGGTCAAGTGTCATCCATCATCAAGTCATCACATTTGGGTCAAGTGTTATCCATCATCAAGTATTGAACTTTGGGTCAAGTGTCATCCATCATCAAGTCATCACCTTCGGGCCAAGTGTCATCCATCATCAAGTATTGAACTTTGGGTCAAGTGTTATCCATCATCAAGTATTGAACTTTGGGTCAAGTGTCATCCATCATTAAGTCATCACCTTTGGGCCAAGTATCATTCATCAAATTCGGGCCAATTGTCATCCGTCATCAAGTCATCACCTACGGGTTAAGTGTCATCCATCATCAAGTATTTAACTTTGGGTCAAGTGTCATCCATCATCAAGTCATCACATTTGGGCCAAGTGTCATCCATCATCAAGTATTGAACTTTGGGCCAAGTGTCATCCATCATCAAGTCATCACCTTCGGGCCAAGTGTCATCCGTCATCAAGTCATCACCTACGGGTTAAGTGTCATCCATCATCAAGTATTGAACTTTGGGTCAAGTGTCATCCATCATTAAGTCATCACCTTCGGCCAAGTGTCATCCATCATCAAGTCATCACCTTCGGGTTAAGTGTCATCCATCATCAAGTCATCACCTTTGGGTCAAGTGTCATCCATCATCAAGTCATCACCTTCGGATTATGTGTCATCCATCATCAAGAAATCACCTTCGGGCCAAGTATCATCCATCATCAAGTCATCACCTTTGGGCCAAGTGTCATCCATCATCAAGTATTGAACTTTGGGTCAAGTGTCATCCATCATCAAGTATTGAACTTTGGGTCAAGTGTCATCCATCATCAAGTCATCACCTTCGGGCCAAGTATCATTCATCAAATTCGGGCCAATTGTCATGCATAATCAAGTATCAAACTTTGGTTCAGTGTCATCTATCAGCAAGACAATTTTGGAGGAACTAGATTTTTAAACGAAGACGTTAAACTAGAATTTTGAAGGTGAACTTTATTTTTGAAGGTGATCAATAATTTTGGAGGTGAAATCGATCTTTTCAGGTGAACAAGAATTTTGAGTGTGACCAATAATTTTGAAGGTGATCAATAATTTAGTGAACTAAAATTTTAAAGTGAACCAAATTTTGTAATTTGAGAGGCGACCAGAAATTTTGAAGATGAACTACAATTTTGATGTTGACCAGGAATTTTGAAGGTGAACTAAAATTTGGAGGTGACCAAGAAATTTTGAAGATGAACTACAATTTTGAAGTTGACCAGGAATTTTGAAGGTGAACTAAAATTTGGAGGTGACCAAGAATTTTTGAAGGTGAACCAGAATTTTGAAGTTGACCAGGAATTTCGAGTATAAATTTGGGAGGTGACCAGAAATTTTGAAGATTAACTACAGTTTTGAAGGATCTTGAGGTGACCAGAAATTTTGAAGATGAACTAGAATTTTGAGGTGACCAGCAATTTTGAAGGTTAACCAGAATTTTGAAGTTGATCAGGAATTTTCAGGGTGAATTTTGGGAGGCGACCAGAAATTTTTGAACCAGAATTTTGAAGTTGACCAGGAATTTTGAAGATGACCAAGAATTTTGAAGGTGAACCAGAATTTTGAAGTTGACCAGCAATTTTGAGGGTGAATTTGGGAGGCGACCAGGAATTTCGAAGATGAACTATATGGATTTGAAGATGAACCATCCATCTCAAGATGAATGGTTGGCCTTTTCTTCTGGTTGCATATATTTTTTCTCTCAGTAATATTGATGAATTTTGTGGTGACCAGATATTTTGAAGATGAACTAGAATTTTGAAGAATTTTGAGGTGACCAGAAATTTTGAAGATGAACTAGAATTTTGAAGAATATTGAGGTGACTAGAAATTTTGAAGATGAACTATAATTTTGAAGAATTTTGAGGTGACCAGAAATTTTGAAGGTGAACTAGAATTTTGAGGTGACCAGAAATTTTGAAGAAAATTGAGGTGACCAGAAATTTTGAGGTGACCAGAAAATTTGAAGAATTTTGAGGTGACCAGAAATTTTGAAGATGAACTAGAATTTTTAGGTGACCAGAAATTTTGAAGATGAACTACAATTTGAAAGAATTTCGAGGTGACCAGAAATTTTGAAGATGACCAAGAATTTTGAAGGTGAACCAGAATTTTGAAGTTGACCAGGAATTTTGAGGGTGAATTTGGGAGGCGACCAGGAATTTTGAATATGAACTACAATTTTGAAGAATTTTGAGGTGACCAGGAATTTTGAAGATGTACTAGAATTTTCAAGAATTTTGAGGTGACCAGAAATTTTGAAGATGTACTAGAATTTTCAAGAATTTTGAGGTGACCAGAAATTTTGAAGATGTACTAGAATTTTGAATAATTTTGAGGTGACCAGAAATTTTGAAGATGAACTAGAATTTTGAAGAATTTCGAGGTGACTAGAAATTTTGAAGATGAACTAGAATTTTGAGGTGACCAGAAATTTTAAGATGAACTAGAATTTTGAGGTGACCACTGACCAGAAATTTTGAAGATGAACTAGAATTTTGAAGAATTTCGAGGTGACTAGAAATTTTGAAGATGAACTAGAAGAATTTTGAGGTGACCAGAAATTTTGAAGAATTTTTAGGTGACCAGAAATTTTGAAGATGAACTAGAATTTAGAGGTGACCAGAAATTTTAAAGGTGAACTAGAATTTTGAGGTGCCCAGAAATTTTGAAGAATTTTGAAGTGACCAGGAATTTTCAAGGGAAACTAGAATTTCGAAGTAGACCAGGAATTTTGCAGGTGAACCAGAATTTTAAGTTGACCAGGAATTTTGAAAATTTTGAAGAATTTTGAAGTGACCAGAAATTTTGAAGGTGAACTAGAATTTTGAAGTCGACCAGGAATTTTGAAGGGAAAATAGAATTTTGAAGTTGACCAGGAATTTTGAAGTTGACCAGGAATTTAGAAGGTGAACCAGAAATTTTGAAGATGAACTACAATTTTGAAGAATTTTGAAGTTGACCTGGAATTTTGAAGGTTAACTAGGATTTGGAGGTGACCAAGAAATACCGATTGGTGCTACAGCACGGCGTGGGTCTTGGGCTCCTCAGTTACATGCCTCCAGTCATGTCGGTCTCTGACAGCAGTTCCGCATCCGGTGTCGTGCATCACTTTCAGGTCGTCCAGAATCTGGTCCATCTCAAAATGGATGGTTGGCCTTTTCTTCTGGTTGCATATATTTTTGCATTCAGTAATAATAATAATTCCGTGTCCGTGAGAGATGTATTGATACCTAAAATATGGTGGTGAGAGAATTATATGGAAGCCCAGAACCAATGTCTAGGTTCCTTTCATGCCCATTGATTCTATCCGGTTTTAACGTCCTGACTTGAGGACCTTGAGGTAGACAGGACGGTACCAGCTACGCACATTATCCTCACCCACCCTGGGTAGGTCCGGAATTGCCAGCCACACATGTTCGGGAACAGAATTTTCTGAGCGAAAAGTTTGCTCAAACCGGGAATCGAACTCAGGATCTCTGGACTACGGGCAGTAGTCACAACCGTTACGCCACGGAGGCTGGCATTCTGTGTACTCTTAGGCATCTCTGAGTCTCCCATTCTCTGTACATGTCCGGAACATCTGAGTCTTTGTGATTTGATGAACAGGGGGAGGCTACTGTAGTATTCCCAGGATTTCTCTGATGGTTCGTAAACGCCAGTCTTCCTTGGTCACTCGAATATCACCTTATATCCTTCGTATTGAGCAGTTTTTGATGTCTTTCAGGAACAATTTTGATTATAAATGTTTATTCTGTTGAAAAGTTAGTTTTAAATACGAGTGAAATTTTAATCTGGCTGTAATAAATATTTTTCCACAGTAATTGATGTTATTTTTTCAAATTATTACGTAGAGTAGCCAGTTACTATATTAAAATTAAGAACTGAGTACATACTGCCATACTATAAATCTCCATGTTCAACTTCAAAAAAAAAAAAATCTAAAAAGCTATGGCGGCTGCAGTTAACCAACCGGTCATCCCTTTGTCTTCGTGTAACCCTACCCTGCCTTTTGTGCTCGTGTAACCCCGCGTTGAATTGTCGGGCGAGTCTCCTGATAGTAAATTGGACTCTTTGTTGAATTTTACACAATTTCGAGTACTTACATGATGGTCTAAGAAAATATCTCTAGGGTGGTCCATGCAACAATTTAGTTAAAAGACAATAACGTTTTAATATCCCAAAAAATCGAAGTTTTTCCTGCAGTTTTAGTTTCTCTGTTCAATTATACGTCTCTTTGACTAACCACATGAGGGTGTGTAAAAAAAATATGTTTCACCCTATACTTATGTTTATTGATATGACCGACGAAAAATGTGTAAAATTAGGCGAGGATTAACCCAGATGGGGCTTACGTCCTTCCAGAAGGACGTCCTTCTGGAAGGACGTCAGCCCCATCTGGTGAAAGGTACTACATTGTGGATTTTTCTAATTAACTAAGCTTGTTGAGGTTAGTTGGCGACACCTTAAGCTCTTTGTTTTGAGTCCGAGTGATAAGTTGACAGCACTTATTTTGATTCAGGACTCAATTTATATCACTCCAAAAAAATAAAACAAAAAATTTCACCGCGTTATCTGGGTTAAGAATCCGTAATGAAAATGAAAAAACGTTTTTTTTTAACGAAATCGTACTCCAACTTCCGTACTCCAGCCCTAGTCCATGCTGAAAAATTCGAGAGGCATTTATTCGGAGTCTTACTCGTAGTTGAATGAAATTTAATTTCTTCTTCTTAAATGCGTCTTTAATCGATCACATGTAACCAATGCTTGCTTATGTCTGTCTTCGTGCTGAACCATTAGGACTACGAATAAATGCCTTACGCTTTTTTTCAGTTGTCTAAGTGAGCCCTACAGTTCTATTACTTACAGTTTCCGGATGAGTGCCAAATCTCTGGTACAGCTCCTCTACCGTGATCTTGTGGTAGTCAATGTCCAACTCCTGTTTGAGATCATCTAACTTCTCCTTCTTCTGCTTCTTCGTGGCGGCAGGCTTCCGCCTGGACTGTGGGGGGAAGAAGAAGAAGAGACATCAGTATGAGGGGGGAAGAAGAAGAAGAGACATTAGTATGAGAGGCATGAGAGATGAGAGGCGTATTTTCTCGGTTTTAATCTTACAATTTTGTAGATCAGAAGATAGTGCACACGCTTAGTTGAAATGCAGCAGTGTCAAAAAAAAAAAACAAAAAAATTGAAATCGGAGCAAAAATTTTTTTTTTACAAAAACGAACACAGTACTTCCGATTTTTAATATTAGAAATTTCTCGGAAGTAATAATTAATGGATTTAATAAATCCCATAAATAAATTGTAGATACATAATTTGTATGTGTGCCTAAGACGGAATATATCTTAAATAGGTTTTTCAATCTAAAAAAATTGTGGATAACCCAGGGCTGAATGGCGCCTTTTTAAGATTAGCATGGTAAAATTAGGCATTTGGAACTTATTTAAGATTGGACAATATGGAAAGCTTACTGAAATTACGTATACAAGAAGCCACTAGGTGGCCCAAAAACTGGTACGAATTGTGTTTTTTTTTATGTTAAAACCCATCAAATATCTAAGTAAGGTAGAGTTGACAGAACTATCAGTGTAACCATATTTGAAATAAATATTAAGGGATAAAATCGTTCCTACTCTTCAATGCCGATAGAAAAACACCAACAAATATAATTACGAGTAAAACGAAACCACTTAAAAAACATCTACACACTAATTTTTGTTGGGAGATTGTTTGACCTCTTGGGTCTAATTAATTTATCTGATAGTAAACTACTCAAGTCCTGTCCAGAGGAAAAAAAATAAGTTTCCAATTCTTAGGGAAAAAAACCGCTTGATCAAGTAGGTAGAGGTGAAAGTGACAGTTGACAGAAAGGTATTTCTTCTCGAATTTTACGTGGAAAAATTAAAAGAGATGAGAGAAACAATGAACAAATTTAAAACCATTTTCCCGATAACATGCAAGTGCTGTAGAAAAGAGGTGCTTTTTTAAATTTAACATAGAATAGATCATATACCATATCACATAAGAGATGCCTTATTTTTTACCATAAATATTATAGTGTGCATTGAAATTGTTAATTGAGTTAGGATCAGGCCTGTTAGAAAGCGATCTGGGCCTTATTCCAGGGAGCACCCTCACTCTCAAATTCCCAAATTTTCTTTTTTACTGTCAAATTTCGTTCAAATAACAGAATCAGAATTTGTTGTTTACCAAAATAACCCAATCGAATCAGAGAGCAGTTGAAAGGGAGATTGGGGGATTATGAAAGACTCCTAGAACGAGTGCCAGATCCCTGCTCTTAGGCTGGTATGCAGAAACGTTTTTTTTTATCCCTATAGGGTTCACTGTAGGGTGGTCCCGAGCTTGCTATAGGGAGTATAGGGAAAACTTCGACTTGACAATGTGTTCAATCTTTTCTTTCAAGAGACATCTGAATGCGCATGCGCACAGGCGCTTCAAACAAACGTCTCTGCATAACAAAATCAGCTGAAGGGACCAATGACCCAGGCATCCCTACAGTGAGGACTCTGCATACCACCCTAAGCCCAGATCGCTTTCTGTCTCGGCAACTACTTCATGCTGGGTGCTCGTTCAAAAAGGGCAAAGACTTCAACCAATCACAGCTCTTCATAGAGCCCATAGCTCATAGTGCACTGTGCTTGGTGGAAATCCTGGCCCGGTTAAAGTTAGCACCCAGCATTAATAGCTCGACACGAAATTGAATAAAAAAGAGAACTGTGAAGAGTAAACTGAACTTTGCTGCAACGCTCAGAACTGAAAAGAGAGAACAACATTAAACTTATTTCATTGTTGACGTGAACTTTTTAGAGCAAAAATAAATTAACATTTCAGAAAATCTAGACAGTGAAATCAAGATGAATAAAATGGGCACGACCGTATTTGCCATTCAGTATAATTGGGCTATGAAAATATAGTCCCACCTCATGTTTGAACTTTTCGTCCAAAATAAATATCTCGGTAAAAAATTTCATTTCAGCAAACAGTGCAACCTAATCTTGTTTAAAAAAGTTTCAAAAGTAAATAAATATTAGGAGAAGTTTTTGTCATTCACATTTCGATTCCTCCACCATGAATAGCATGCAATAAATATAGAGAGAGCAGAAGAGAGGAAATTTCACAGGCAAGTCATGAACATTCGATGAAGCCCCGGAAAACTAGCAAAGTTGGACCCCGCGTTTGAACACCCCTAGTGAAAGGTAAAGACAGAGCAATGAAGAGTGTTAGTAATGAAATTTAATAGGCCATCACCCCACCCACTTGTACAGCTGAGGGATCCAGGGGAATAACTTGCCAAGTCATGTTTTCCAAATTTTACAGAAGGGAATAAAAATAAAGTTTACAGACTTGCTGTGCAAAATTGTAAAAGGATTCTTACCGTAAATAAAAATACCATATACCAAAATTGTTCAAATTTCTTGGATCCAAGCATGTTTCACGTAGTTAAATGTCAATACGTAACATTAAAAGAACAAAAATTGAAAATCGGACGAGGCAAGTTTCTTCTGTATCGTTCACATAATGTGAAAGTGTAGGATGTTCACTATTGTGTATGCCCAGAAGATGACTAGTGACACATCAGTGACACCCTTTAAAAAAATATACCTTGAGTTATTTTACTTAGCAATTATTCCAGCAGGTTGATTTGAACCATTTTCTCATTTTCTGGCTAGAATATGATGTGCGTTAGTTTGAGAGTTCTCTCACCAATGAGAGAACTATGAATGCACCTCAACATTCCCAAGCCACATCAAATCCACCGATGAATAAAACAATAACACTCTTTAGTGTAAGGTAACCACCAGGCGAGGGTAATGCTTATAGCAATTTCCGTGAAAAAATTCAAGCACTGTGGGTAGGATTCAAACCAACGGATAACCACTACTTGGATTACCAGACGCGTTAACCACTTGACTGCCATCTGGTAATCAAGTGATTGAATATGGAGGAAAGTAAAATAACTCAATGATAATTGCAAGAGATTGATAATTATTTAACTAGAGCTAATGGAATGCATACTTCCCCTATTCATAATGGTTTATTTTGGGTTTGAGAAGCCGATTTTCACCATTTATTAACTTCTCCGAAAAAGCATATCTCCATAACAGTAGAAATTTTCACAATATTACTTACTCCATGATGGTCAGTGGTCACCAAGCCTGGCTATGCTGGGTCAGGCGAGTATTCCAATGGGATGCAACATTTTGTTTTCAAACGTTTCGCACTGATTTTGTGCCGAATATTGAAGGAGAAGTGTTGCAAAGCAATGTTTCAGTCAGTGAGATTCGATCTTATTTTCTTTTAAAGAAGAGTGGAGTATGAAACATTACGAGACAAAATGTTGCTCTCAGCAGCCCAGCCTTAGGTTTTATATTGTTTCCATTTTTTTCATTGTTAAAATAATTATTTGTATGTATAATTGTATACATAACGTCCATTTATATCTAATAAAACTTTTTAATAATAATAATAAAGTACGCATTCCATTTGTTTTAGTTCAGTGAGAAAAAAGAAAGACAAAGAAAGACATAGAGTGTTAGTAATTTTCCCTCCGTCACCACCGCGTTCTGCGTATGCAAGTGTCCCAGGATGCGCGTAACACCCTGTATAGAAAATACCTTGGGTTTCCCATCTGCGGTTCTATTGTCGTCTGAAATGTTGGGCACTGTAGCCACCCTGTATGAATCCGAGCGTCCATGCTGAAAAATAATGATAGTAAATAACACTCGCACTCAATGGGTTAAAAAAAAAATACATTCGCATTTTAAGCAAGGGAGAAGACGATGAAAAGCTACTAAATAGGTTGACATATTT
Source organism: Bactericera cockerelli (assembly GCA_024516035.1). Classification (NCBI taxonomy): domain Eukaryota; kingdom Metazoa; phylum Arthropoda; class Insecta; order Hemiptera; family Triozidae; genus Bactericera; species Bactericera cockerelli. The sequence goes on along the minus strand of CM044958.1, from coordinate 11,949,672 downwards.
GGGAAAGGAGGGGGAAGTTTTAGAAAAAAAATGGAACAGTTTCATTACTACAGAAAAATATGAATTTTCACTTGCTTAAAAAATATGTCGAGAGAGAAAAAATAAAAAAAATATCGAAGTTGAAGACGGTCTGAGAGTTTAATGTCTCTTTATATTTGAAAAAAAATGTGTTCCAGATGAAATAATTATGACGTCATAAGTAGGTCATCTTGGAGGCACACGTCATTAAATTGTTGTGAGACGTTCGAGTTTTTTTTTTATAGCTAAGCGATACAACATAAAAATAATTGGTTTCTAAACCATATTTGACCCAAACTTACCAATGATAATTAGAAAATGATTTTTTTAAATAATAAGCGGTTGAAGTTACTCTATAAAGTAAAACATACCAACTTAAAAAAAAACATTTACTGCAAGTAATAGTGCATTTATATTGAGCCAACGCGCATAGCTTTTTGTACCTAATGCATTTTTTTCATGTCAAATTAATTTTCACGTTCTCATGGTAATGAGGTAATGACACACTAAGAGTAGAAAAGAAGCGAACATATTTTTGTGTTAATCACTTTCGTGTTATCAAAATTACAATCTCGCTTTACTAAGTCTAAATCTTTGCTTAACTTGGGACTTGAACCACTAACCTCCAGGTTACAAGCCCGCCGCCTTATCGATCAAGCTACTGAGGTTAACCTTAAATAAATATTATAAATTATTTAAAAAAAAAAGTGAATACTACGGCGAAATAAAATAATAAATTACTATAATAAAATGAATAATTAGAAATGAAAACTATTACTATCAAACTATGATTTGAAGATATGTAATAAAATGCAAGTCTACAAAAGAAGTATATTTACTATAAACACGAATATTTGTTAATATTCTTGCCCAATTTCGTTGACATGACGAGGAACCGAACCAAAAAATGGCGGCTCAAAGTCTAGCGAGCTAATATAATGTACTTGATATGTACAAGAAAGTTCGAAACAATAATAGCATAGTAGAACCTATTGTCACACCCATCTTACAATTTTTTTATAATAAATATATATTGTACAACCAAGCAGATATTCAAAAATTTCGTGGATCAGCTTGTATTACAATAAATAAAATTGGAATACAGGAGAAACATGACTGTGCTCGAATCCCAACTAAATGGATTTTTTTTGTGAATACTTAGGACCGAATTATAAAATAGGAGTAAAGTTAAGATAAGCCAGAACGTCTCTAATGTCGAACTTTCGTGCGCAATGATTGGCTGACACTCCGAAGTGAGGAACGAATTATCATTTTTGCAATCCTATTTTTAAATTCGGCCCTTGTTGGTTTAAGAATTATCATTTCGTTGTTCTCACTTTCGATCAAAGAAACAAAAAAAACTTCCACTAAAAAGTAATATTTGGTGGAGAATACCCCAGGCTAATTATTACCACCATTGATCAAACTGTATTACCCAGTGTATATTTTGTATTTTAATGTGTTGTATTGAATTGATTTAATAAAGTTTGGTTGAAAATGTCAAAAATAATATTTATATTTAGACTACCTGTTTCACCCGTGTTTCGCTACGGTTATTTTGGACCAGAAAATACCGATATCTTGCAAAACGGTAATAGATATTTCAATTTGATAGTTAACTGGGTAGTTTGACGGTGGTTTGGGGGGGGGTCAACTCTCATGAAAATTTCAATATCTGTTACCGTTTGGGCTGTAGTATTGTTAACAGACAACCCCTAGGAGGACATAGTCAGTTAAACGCGCACAGATTTGAGTTTTATAGATATACATAAATGATTTTGATAATATCTCGTTTGTCAATGAGTATCGATATTGTATTTGCTGTCGGCTGTGCAGAAATTATGTGTGTCGGTCACGTAGGAATATAGAATAGCACATGACATCCTATGCAACTATGCAACATGCAGCTATCAGAACTAACAACAAGGACTAGTGTTGTGAGCTGTGATGAGTGATGAACTAATGAATATCATTGTAGTATGATAAGATATTGTACTAATACATTCACAAGTATTATGACACACCTACTATCAATAATAAAGATATGATCACCATCTTTGGATGTCGCAGCCAGACAAAGAAGAAAAACTTTGCCATCTCTAAAACTGTCAACTCGTATACAAAGAGGATTATAGTATCTGCGAACGGCCCAGAGAACCATGTGAAAAGAAGTCAGTATTTTTATTTGTATACCAAACAACTTTTTATTTATAATTGGGACATGTAATATTAAAGTATATGTATATTTTATTATAATACTAGCGGGTTACACCCGCCGCTTCGCCAGCCCATCAAACACACACAACGCACACACACACCCACCCACACACACACATCCACATACACACATCCACACACACCCACACACACGCACACACACGCACACACGCACACACCACACACACACACACATACCACACCCACACACCACACACCACACACACACCACACACACACACCACACACACCACACACACACACACACACACACACACACACACACCACACACACACACACACACACACCACACACACACACACCACACACACACACACCACACACACACCACACACACACACCACACACACACACACACACACCACCACACACACACCACACACACACCACACACACACCACACCACACACACACACACCACACACCCCCACACACACCACACAACACCACACACACACACACAAAATGTCATTTAGGTTTGAAAAAAAACCTGAATATTTTTTGTCGCCCATCTATTTTCTGGCCTTCCCCGGCGTAGCTCAAGAATGGCTCATCAGAATTTCGCGATCAATATGTCAAATGAAAGCCTAAACCCTTGCCTAAAACTTTCTCGCTCTGAGTTGATAGGTCGTCACTTCAAATTTCGAGAAAAAATGTCATTTAGGTCAAAAAACGTGAATATTTTACATGTTACCCATCCATTTTTTTACCTTACCCGGCGTAGCTCAAGAACGGCTCATCAGAAATTCGCGATCGATATGTCAATTGAAAACTCAAGCCCTTGCCTAAAACTTTCTCGCTTTGAGTTGATAGGTCGTCGCGACAAATTTCGAGAAAAAATGTCATTTATGTCAAAAAACGTGCATTTTTTTTGCGTCACCCATCTATTTTTTATCCTTACTCATTGTAGCTTAACCTCAGGGAGATATAATCTAGCCTAGAAGAATTTCCTGATCCAAGCGGACCTATGTGCAAAATTTCAGGTTTCTCGGTCAAACGGTGTGGATTTGTATAAAGAACATACATACATACACACACACACACATACATACAGACAGCTTTCTTTTATAGATATAGATTGTAGGTATACCCTATCATACACGTAAATGCAATGGTATTATTCCGTGTGTAAGTGTATGCATAAAAAAACTTTGGCAATAGCAGACGAACATAGCAACATCAAGAAAACTTTAAGCATAGAAATCCCAGGCCCTCACTCAGTTGGAAGACCTCGCAGTAAATGGAGTAAGATCAGCCGTACATTCCATTCGCCCAGAAAAAGACCCACCTAACTAAAGGGCAATAACCCCGCCCTTTCGTTAGGACACAGGTATTATTATATTTCTTTCCATTTTATTGTTTATATTGCTTCCATTTTTTTATATATATATATATAATAATTCTTTGTATTGTACATATAGGTATATGTCTTTGTATCTAATAAAACATTTAATAATAATAATAATAATATTACACATCAATGGCATGATGTGTAATATTATTGATCAAAGTCTACGTCAACACCAAACCTTGAAGATTTTTCATGATATGGCAATAGAGAGAATAGAATGGAGAAGGCTGGTTCAAGAAGCTATAAGGACCCTAGTGGTCTGTGAAAACTGTTCAGTGTTCAGTAATATAAAGTATACCAAAGAACTAGCTCGAGGCGATACAAGAAATCCTACAAGGGATAAAAATTACAAAAATATAAAAATCTTCCGATTTCTTTTACAACAGCTCACATGCATGACTTGAAAGCGTGTCATTCTTGCCTCAAATGGAAACTTGGGATATCGTGTTCATTGCAGCCTCTCTAGTGGTATTGGCACAAAATAATCCTTGTAATGTAACCTTATACCCAATAGGAGAATATTAATATATGTACATTGTACATACACAAAATCCACGAAATATCCTAAATGGTGAAAATTGGTTCAAAGTAAAACACACCAAGCCTATAGACATTTTAATATGCAAGTCGACTTTGTGCATTATTTAGCAACAGCATCTTGAAAATATTGACGGTTAACACAACATTATCATTGTATTGTTTACAATTCTAGAACCGCTGTTTAACAAGATTAGTACAGTAAACATGTGATATAGTGAAAATGCATAAGATATCGTGAAACACTTTTTTGCTCGTAAATCGAATGGAAAGATGTTCAGATGTCGATGCATCGACACATGGCCAAACTAATCAATGAATTCTTCTCATACATAAGGTAAATTCTGCAGGTTTCATCATACTTATTCATCAACACAGGGGCTAATTTTGATATTAGTATGTATATGGGGGGAGGCCTGTAGGGTGGCATCAGAACCTTGGTTTCAAAAAAAATTGACCCAGTCTCTAATTTTTTTGTCAACTAACTGTTTTTTGTGACTGCAAAGAAAAAAATAAATAAATATGTATAAACAATGAAGTATGTAGAAGTTTCGTAATTTTAGGACATCATTAGGATGGTTAAATTACTCAAAAAATGTAACTCTTAAGGTGGAAGAGTGGGATTTGGGGAGGGATGGAATAACCGAATCTGTGTACAATTGTACATATGTTTCATCAGAAATCTCTGTCTCGGTGAGAGTCGAACGCTAATCCTGGAGGATCAGAATTGGTAGAAACGTTGATGCATTGAAATGGTGAAAATAAAGTATATCTGAGAGTTCGGGAAAATCCACGACGGAGCTGATCTTGCCTTGAAAGCCCAATTTTATTTACCCTAGGACGGAAGACGCCTAAAACTTTTCTTTCTCTAAACAAAATCAGGACTCATTCTTGAATTTAAATGGTCTGACGACAACAAAGAAATTCCGACTTTGAAGTTCTGACGTTTTCCCCTGGTCCAATAGACAGAATGCCATGTAAAAGGGCAGAATCTCCTCCTGGTGGGGAAAAGGGGCACTCTACATAGATTCGGGCCTGTCTGCCACATACGTATGTTCAAGCGAAAACACATTTTAGACCAAATTAAAAATATCAGCTCTCGACTCTCATAGAACTGGGGACAGGGCCAACAAATCCGTCCAATGTGAATTCGTACGTTTCTTGCGATGGATAAGAAATTAAATGAAAATTCGTTAGCATTACTTGGAGTCCAGAGTACGATGAGGAAATGGATTAGTGACCATCCTGGATTCGAATAGATCTATGTTCATTATGTCAATCCACGTTCTCTTCCCGGCCCCTCTCAGTCTGGGTGAGGTGGGTTGTTTGTCCAGTGAATAGTGGGTAAAACCTCCGTTATGATATGACCATAAAAATGAAAGCAATGGTAAACCAAAATAAACATACAGACAAGTTCTTATAAGTTTATTTACAGAGACAAGTGCGTTCACTAGTGGTAATAGTTCAATTACCTAAATCTTTTGAAATAAATCGTAGCTGAACAGAAGCAAAACCTTTAGTCCAAGCAACGAAAAATCGCAACAACAAAAAAACAATTGGTGTATGAGCAAATTTTAGATCAGTTGTGAGCATATATTTAAAAACAATAATAATAATATCGCCTTATTCATACTGCCCGATTAGGACTATTTTAAGTCCCATTATTCCAGCAGAAAGCCCAAGACGTATTATTATGTGGTAAAAATCCCAAATGGGAGGATAACTTGTCTTGTCCCGGCTGGTTTTCGAACCCGCGACCTCTGGAATCTCTGGATTCACACAGTGCCGCCTTTACCACTGAGCTACCGGGACAGACGGAAAAATAAATAGGCAAAGAACTCACAATGCTCTCTGGGTATCTCATGTGAAGCAGCTCCTCAATAGAAAAAGACGGAAACCATATGCTATTAGCATGGTGTCTGCCATTTTCTATTGAGGCAATTGTATGCTATTTATTCCTTATGCAGTTCTCGACTAGAGTTCGTTATCTACTTTATAAATCTATGGTTTTTTTTTAAGCTTTATTAGGAGGACAAACAGGCAACAGTATAAAATTAAGAAAAGAAAGAAAAAAAAAACAAACAAAATAAATAAGTAAAAAAGAAAAGAAAATAACAATAATGTCCTACCTAAAGGGCGGGGTTATTGCCTGTGACAATCTCTTCCACCCAACCCTTGTGTGGAAGAGTGACAGAGGGTCTCCTGAACAACATACTATGATACTAAAAGTCCTGATGGATATTAGCACTGGACTAAACGAAAGGGGGGGGGTTAGAGTTTCATCATGTTCTCGTACATAAATGGAAAAAGAAATCGAAATGACGAAATTTGTTCGGATTGGGGTTTTTTTCTATGTACAATTGTACATACCTGCAGTTCATGGGGGCATCAATTCTCTTACATTTTTTGATATCTTTAACAGTTTTGACAAAAGCGGCAAAATCACACTACTAATCGCCAAAAAATCCACCGCTTGCATTTTTACAGGGCCAAAAATTCCGAGGCTGCTGGTAATTGAACTCGGATCACTTGTGTGCAAGCCAAAGTGTTAGCCATTCAGTAACAATGGTCGAATTATAAAACATTAAATACAAAAATGCAAGTCCCTCAATTCGGAGTTTCAACCTATCACAGCGCACTATAGTTTGACTTGAGAGACGTTCTGCAATTCTGCATTAATAACGCCAATGAGCAAAAGATATGCACAATCAGGCGTCTGGGTATGAACTTCGAAAGGCCAATTTTAGTCAATATTCCATTATTAACTTTGATAAATGATTTTCTTCTCACTTTTCTGTTTATCCTGATTAAAATAGAGAGGTTAGTTGATGGCATGGATACTCAGAACTATTACCTGCTGATGAGAGCAAATAAGCTCGAAACAGCTGTCCAGGTAAGTTCTGATATGCATGTACATCTAGTACAACTTCTCACTTTTCTGTTTATACTGATACACTGATTTTTTTCCTTTACGGTGTAACAACAGACTAAAGGACCAAAGTACAAAACAGGATTACAACCAAAATAAGCCAGGTCCTCCCTCAAGACGAAGTGTCAACCAAACACTTTCATCCGACTTGAGGGACTATCTGGGTTATCTTACTTGTACTTTTCACTAATTCAGCCTCCAGACTAAGTCCATTGACTGGAAACCATCTCCTTGGACCATTGGTTCGATGGTCAGCAAACGTAAACAAACAGATCCCTCCACCGCGCGCCGACGACGTAAACAATACAACCCAGGCCCGGTGACCAGCTAGTAGATGGCAGCGTGCTGGTCTATAAATAGGACACTCACAACACATATCTCGGCCGAAACATGGAACGACAGCGGAAAACAGTTGACAACAACAAACACAACATCCTCCCCTCAACCACCTTAAACATGAAATTGACGTTGTATTCAAACATTTATGAGCCATAAAAAATCCATTTTGATTGATCGATATAGGTGGTAGCATATACTTATCAATTTTAATGTTGAACGAAAATGATATAAAAAAGTGTTAACAGTTGCATATAATTAGACATGCCAATGCAGTATGAATTTCTAATTACATTCCAATTTTTATTGTTGTTTTTTTTAAAGATAAAATGTTATATTTGGTATAATCATAGTACAAAAGCCTCATCAAGCCCTTGGCACAGGAAATGTGCCAAGTATGGCCGCCGCATATTTCTAATACGTAGAGGTCATCATTTATGTATATTCTGTTTTTATTTTAAGGTGACTTCTTGGTGAACGATGGTAAGACAGTGAAATAAAATAGTCATGTATCATATTTGTAGTAATCACATAGCACAATAACTCAAACTCACTTCACTCGTTTTTTGCTGAACTTGGGACTCGAACCAACGACCTACAAGTTACGAGTCCACCGCCTTATCGATCCAGCTACTGAGGTCGGTAGATAGAGACATTATACATATACAGTCGAACCTGGATAAACAGGAATTGAAGGGACCGCCAATCTATTCCTCTTTATAGAGGTTTCCTCTTTAAAAAGGTTTCCTCTTTAGGGAGGTTCCAAATTTCGTTTTCCTGCTTCTAGAGGTTTATTAAAATACAGGTCGAGAGGAATATTGTCCTACGGTTAGTGGTTTACATGGTTGTTTTTTAAATCACAGTGCTGGGGTTCGATTCTTCAAGCTGCGAAATTTTAATAAGAAAATAAATTTACTGACCATAATGTAAGGTTTCATGGGGTTGTTTATTTTTTAAGTACTTCTGCGAAGAATGTACCTAGGTAAACAAAAAAATGTTAGCATAAAATAATGTATACATGAGATTAGTGAGGGACAAAGAAACTGTCGAGTGTAGTTTGTTTCCAGGTTGATTTAGTGCATGAGATTGCTTTTTCTAAAGCATACACACGATCAAAGTTGCCCCGTCTTCATATTTGGCGATGATCTCCAGCTTTTCTTTCATGCTTCGAGTTTTATGTGGAACTTTTTTACCAGACATGATTGAAAACTATAGTCTCTCAAGTAACAAATAAGAACTGAAGGTAGGTACTGAAACTGAAACTGACTGATACAAAAAGGAGTGAGAAATAATTTCATAAGCGACACATTGTGTGCAAGATTAAACAAGTCACAACAAAGTCCTGTTTAAAGAAGTTTGGCGAAATGGTTTTCCTGTTTATAGAGGCTCGCTCGATCCAAATTCCTCTTTACAGAGGTTCAGATGAAACAGTTTTCCTCTTTATAGAGGCTCCCAACCGCGGGGCGACGAGTTTCCGAAAAAACATACTATTCCTCTTTATAGAGGCTCGAATTTCCTGTTTAACCAGGTTTTTGGTCAAAAAATGAAGGGGCCACGATTTCCTTCCTTTCTATAGGGGTTTCCTCTTTATCCAAGTTCTCTTTATCCAGGTTCGACTGTATTATGTATTTGCATTTATTTCACTCTCTGTGTCTACACAATACAAGGACTAAGAAACATGTATTTTCTTTTACATACTTTTCTCGAGACAGTCGGTAATCGAAACCATGTCTTTCCACTGGACGTACACTCATTGAGTCCCGTTGACCTTTTTTTCATGTCATTGAGTCCCGTAATTTTAGCAGGTACCTCAGACCATATGCCTCATTGAGTCCCCTAATATTTTTGGGTCTACCAGACCATATGACTCATTGAGTCCCTTTACCTGATGTTAGTATATAAGAAGTAAATAAGAACACAGTTAATTTTTATAAAATTGAATACGCGGACAGTTATGTCTAAATGTTGTGTTTCGTTAGCCAGCTAGGATAGCTTGGGTGAGGGGCTTAGGTTAGGTTGAAATTAGCGCAGGGTTAGACCGGGTCACTGCGCGACCCGGCCTAACCGCCTGCGCTAATTTCAACCTAACCTAAGCCACTCACCCAACCATCCTACCCGACAAACTGAAGTCAGAAATCTATCGTGCAATCTCACCTTGTTAACTTTACCTAACCCTATCTAACTACAAAATTCCTCTAACAAAAAATTCACTTACGCATCAAATTCCAATAGACAATAATTTCATTTTCATTTATGTATAAGGAAAAATAGGTATTAATTATGTACGGGACTCAATGAGTGGTACGATAACTTCAACCGTTCCAAACCTTGGGACTCAATGAAGCATCGACAAAAAGGGACAAATCCAGACGGGACTCAATGAGGCGCCTCCCCTTTCCACTCGCTTCTGTAGGCTAATTTAGATCTAGAAGTCTACTCATACGGGATTTGAACCTGGACTTCTTGCATGCTCGCCCAGCATACTCACGGTTTTATTATAACGAGTCTCTATAAAATGATCCGTCCATCGGTTTCAAACACACTAACGACCTTAAGTATGTGGCATCAGTAATGAGCACACTGAAGAAAGAAGACTAAAAAAAAAAAAAAGTTTACGATATTAGATGTATAGAATGTTTTAAACAAATCTAACTACTTAAATTATTAGGGCGGACTCGTAACCTGGAGGTCTGTGTTTTAATAATAATACTCTTTAGTGGAAGGTAGCCACTAGGCGAGGTTATTGCTCAAAGGATTTTCTACCACCTAATAACCCTCAGAGTCTTATTATTATGTGGTCACAAACTCAAATTAATGAGGTAAAATTGCACTGTGTGGGATTCGAACCAACGGATCCCCAGGCTACCTGGAATACCAGAGTAGCGCGTTAACCACTTGACTACCAGTGGTGTGTTCAGTCCCTATCCCTAGATTCCCTAATTCAGCTCTCTGGGTTGATTTCTAGTTTTTCTCTTTATTCATTGATTTCCTGGGTAAAAGTAATGAATTCGAAAAGTAATAATAATTCCGTGTCCGTGAGATAGGTATTGATACCTGAATCACGGTGGTGAGAGGATTATATGGACGCCCAGATTCAATGTCTAGGCTCCTTTCATGTCCATTGATTCTATGTTTTAACGTCCTGACTAGTGGTAGACAGGACGGGGGTTTTACCCTCCATTCGCTGGGAATCGTACCAGCTACCCACATTAACCTCACCCAGCCTGGGTAGGGCCGGAATTGCCAGCCTCACGTGTTCGGAGGGAACAGAATTTTCTGTGCGAAAAGTCTGCTCCAACCGGGAATCGAACTCAGGATCTCTGGACTACGGGCAGTAGTCACAACCGTTACGCCACGGAGGCTGGCAATTCGAAAAGTGAAAATTTTCAAATATTCAGCCATGATTCGAACCTGCGACTTCTGGATGAAATTAAAAGCATCAACCACATGTAACACCCCCTGGTCCACTTTTCCGTTTCCTTTAATCCGAAGGGGGGTGTGAGAACCTCCTCCATTCATAAAAAAGGATCATTTTTCTTTCAACTCTCTGGGTTGATTTCTAGTTTTCCAAGCCGTTGTGCGAAGAGCAAGAAAAGGAACCAAAGTGAGCCAAATATAGTCCAAATTTTTAAAATTTGGGCAATGTACATAAGTATATTACTTCCAAATATAATACGTATCGGAAGAAATATGAATATTTTCGTTATTTTCTTTTTATTATTCTTTTCTGTACTATCAATTTAACTCATATTCTATGATCTACTCTCTATATCTATATTCTATATCTATAGGTTTTAGCTGGGAACGTTAAATGCTCCGTTGAAGATATTGATTATTGACGAAATTCTAAAATTTCATCAAAATCTAAAATTTATTGTTACCATAATAAAATTTAGGGTTCAATATTAATTTTCATGATTTAAAAATTGGAGATTTACCAGAGGACTTATTCTAAATAAGAAGATGCACAAAAAGTGGAAATAATATACTCATATGAAATTCAGTCCAAAATCTCTGCAAATACCTACTCGTAGATGCCTGGTCACAAAATCATGAAAAATCCAGGAAAAAAGGGGTCTAGGAGTGAAGATAAATATTACAGGAACATCGGGACATTCCGAGCGGGATATGAAGGCGGGTCAGTTTTCCTAACAAAGGGGATGGTAACTGAAAAGTGAAAGTAGTTTTAGGGAACAATCTTAGAATACATATTTTTCATGTAAGTGATCCTGAAAGAAAAAAATCCTTTACAGGTTAAAATGAAAACAAGAAAAGTACATTTCAAACTAAAAAAACTCCTACGTCTACGAACGATGAAAAATTTGGTTCAATGGAAGAAGCTATATCTACTTACTTTATCGTCCGGCATTTTGATATCAAAATGTAGAAAAAGATGAAAACTTCAACACAATACAGGTAATATCACAGCACTAGATGACTATAACACAAAACAAATTACATGAAACCAAGTCCGAGGGTGTTCCGAGATAAAAAAACTCACAGTTATTTCATTTTCACTGAAAAAAGTACCAAAGTTGGACAGACAAAAAAATGGGCCAAATTCCTAGCCCTGGAAAAAAACTGAGTAGCGCGACACCGTCTTTCCACAAGCAACGAACAGTATCGACTGAAAACAAGAAATCCCTAATTTCCCTTGGAGAAATATCCCTACGGAAGTGCTGAATAAATCCCTCGCTTATGCTGCGGTGTGGCGAAAACGGGTAGCCTCCTCTCCCCAACCCCTGCAACCCTCTAGCTAAGGAAATCCTGAGCAGTGTAAGACGGCTGGAAAAATGCGTTTATGTAATACTTGCTTTCGTAATAGGGAGAAATATCACGTTTCCATCCATAACGGAGGTGATGGATGACATATAAATACATACCTACGTAATAAAACTGAAACTATACTGAAGATAATTCAATCCACATACATATTACATACTTTGCACTGAGATAACTAATAATGTAGGTACAACTCCAAGGATGAAATTAATAGACAAATTCTACAAGTCATTCTAGGCATCGGTTTTCTCTATCTTATACACAGTACGCAATCTGTGACTTAGCGCCACAGAGGTATTAGAAAAAGTCTATTATTTCCGCCCTAAATTTATAAATGCTATAAGACATATTATGGTAGTATAAATTGTTATGGCATTAGAGTAGGCGCAAACTGAGCCCACATCACGCGCAAGATATACAAGATGTCCCACGAACAGATGCAAAGTATCCCACAAAGTGATTCAAGCACGTCATTAACTTTCAAATAAGCCGAACTGTCGGTGGGTCATTTATTTATTTAGAAACACTTTATTAGTAGAACATAATATACAGACAAATAATGGAAAAAGGTAAATATAAAAATGACAATAATAATAATAATATAAACAAGAAAAAAATAAATGAAATATATACATATGTCCTAACTAAAGGGCGGGGTTATTGCCTATGGCAATCTCTTCCACCCAACCTCATTGTGCTTTGTTAAAAAATTATTGCCAAATCCCTGTTTTTCCCACAAATCGAGAGCTTCTTCCGTCTGCTGCATGATGTCTGTGAGGTAACTACTAACTACGTACAGCAAGTATAATGTGTGAAGACATTTATGACAAGCCAAGAAATCAAACTGTCAAACCCCCCTCCCTAGAATGAATTATGTGTGGTAGGAGTGAAAAAAATATATGTTCAATTGAAAGTAAGGTGTTTTTTTTAACTGTATTTTACAGTTAAGGCCCCTCCTATTGTAGATCCCCTACTACAGCGGTTGGAGTGGGCCGCGGGCAGCTCGCTACTAGGCCGCAGATGCTGGCCGAAACTCAAGAAATAATATTAAAATAGTGCAAAAGAAAATCGGGGTGGGCCGCAAAATTGTTTAAAAAATATTATTGGGCCCCCAAGCTAAAAAGGTTGGGAACCGCTGCCCTACTATAAGAAACGTCATGTCCGCATACACCCTCAGGCAATTAAACTAATTTTCTTGTCTCTATATACTGACGAATAGTCACGAAACCAGAATTTGAAATGCACAAAATTGCAAAGCCATGTGATCCGTGGCGTGGAAACAAAATAATAATAAAACAAAAGACGAGAAAATCGAAACATCGTCGGACAGGCGAAAAAAGGGGAAATTTCCCATCGCGGTGAAATATCCCACGAGTGCGATGAAATTTCCCACGAATATGCCGGGACAAAAACTGTCGAAAGGCAGACGAAAAGTAACGTCGAGTGCGCAATGCCGCACTGCGTTCCAAGACCCGACAGTGCCAAGTACGAGATGAACTTATTGGAGAGAGGGAAAGCAAGAAATGAGCTTTCGAAATGATAGACGGACTGTATTGATTGGGTCCCGAATAGTACCATGTTTTCAATAATGAAACGTACTTATACTAGCTCAATACCGACACTAAGTCGCCGCAAAAGTTCCAACCAAACAAGAATTTTGCACAAGTGCCTATAAGTCGTAGGACTCGTGTTGTTATATACACGTTTGTGTATAATATATGTATATAACATAATATACCTTATGTATATCTCTCTTGTTATACATTATTATGTATTTCGTATTATCTTCAAGAAAAATCAAGCTCTTGTCATTAACCTATAAGACCAGAGATAACTATGAAATTTCCCCTTTTCTTTCCCAAAGAGCTGAGGTTGATTTCAAATTGCGAACCTGCGCTATGTCAAGAGCTTGCTGCTCACCGTAGACTCTAGATACCACCCGTTCCCTTTCAAAATAATCTGGCTTACTCATTACGGAAACCTTTCAAAACTCGTCATCATATCGACAGCATTCTTTAGCTATCGGTTGACAAAACACTCTGCTTGAGAGATTAGGAGATAATTGGATAGGGGCCTTCAGGATTAGCATTGTGGTAATCTGTTATTCGTGTGTTTACTAATCACCGAAATTGAAGCAGGCACTGCATGCCTTCACACTAAAATTGGAGGGCAATTTTACTTACAAAAAATTTCATTAATGTAGCTCTTTTTTCCTGATTTGTTTTGGGGGGTAGGTCAAGAGGGGACTGTCAGAGAAGAAACGGAAGACAGTTATATCACAAATTTAAGTCCAGCAGAAAGTCAAGGTGCCTTGGAATTCAGTCTCGTTGTAGCAAAAAGGGTAGGTGTGTTTCATAAGCGGGGATCGTAAGTTTTTTTGGAGCTGGACACTGGTGAGTATTCAGCGTGCAATTTTTGCAATAAACTCTCCTTGACATGCGAAAAAAGCATCAGGAATGCTAACGAGTTGTGTATTGATGGAAGATTAGAGAAGGGGCATGGTGTGACGTCATACGTGTATTGTGTGTGTGGAGGATGTGACAGATTAACGACAATTTGCGGTAGTGAGGCCAAGGATGTATTAAGTCCGTCTCTCGACGATATAATAATTTGACACAAATTTAGTGATATAAGAAATGCCTAAAATATACCAGGGATTGAGGAGTGGACCTAAATATTCGAATTATCTTTTAAAACAGAAAAAGAGCGAATAGGCCATTGCAAGGTGTGTACTGTTAGAACATGTGGCGATTATATAAAGGATTATATCAGATAGCTAGACATCCTCAAGTTGGGTTTACCATTACGATAGTCGACACAGAAAGGTGCTATCTTAGATTAATCGTTAATTCGGCCCAATAGATTTGGATTCTTCCTTTAAGTCTACCATCTGGATTACTGAAAAGAGGATCTTCAATACCAATTTCCATTTTAGATTGGCAATGGCAAGTCACTTTTTTAGTATGTCTCTATAGACTGCATATAAATGAATTTGCACAAACCAACTTTATAAGATGGAATATAAACACTCCTACATGTTCATTATCAGTGTCTAGCATTTAAGAGCATAGGGACCAATAAAATCATTGAAATGTCCATCTCTAATACAAGCTAAATAACTAGTCATTATAATCATCGTGTTAATGCGCTCGAAATGGTCCCAATTTCAGCTATTATATTGTTCAACAAATTGCCCCACTATCAGGGACTTGCACAAAGTATTTAAAACATGTATCACTAATTTTCTTAAAAGCAGGCTTTTTATTCACTTAGAAGATTTGAGTTGCAGCTTAGGAAGAATGGTCCTAACTCACAATTTTAAATTACGTTTGTTAATTCGTTAAATTTAATATTCTTCCTTTTTTCCTCTACCCATTCTGTAATCTGTATTGGGATGTGTAAACAAATTTGTAATTTGATGTACATCATTTATTAATATAAATTACATTACAATGGGCTTTATATTTACTTATAAGGAGATAAAATCAATATCCAAGATTCATAAATATTTAAGTTAATGTACAATTTACATAACGTATCAGCCAATGGAAGCAGTCGAAAAGCTTATAAACTTTTCAGCTGAAAACCAAATGCCGGCTGCATAACGGGGAGAAAGCACACATTACGGCATAGAGGAAAAGTAGGTTAAAGTCTCAAAGTTGCTATCGATTCCTGAGTGGTCTAATTGCGCATGTCCATGTAAGTCGAGCTTTCTGCTTTTAGCCATTACCTAACATGTATTATGTATCTTCGTGGTACATAATGCAAAACGGATGAGACATACATTAACTATTGCTGATAATGACTTTATAAATAATAATATTTTTTTTAACACAAACTTTCATATATATTTAAAAACTATAAAATCAAAAAATGTTTAAAAAGACAATTATATGTTTTATATTCCAGCTCCATCTTCAAAGGGTGTTGAGACTATTCTTCTTCTCGTGCCTCGAATTCTCAATGACACAGCTCGAATGAGTGAGAACTGTATGATGGTTCTCACCCAAGCTGTGATCATTGAGAATGGCTTTTTCCATTTTTCGCTCAATCTTTCTGCAATTCTTCTTTGGAACTGCTCGTATTCTTTATGCATCACCCGTCACATGATATGACTAGAGGTGTAAAGGAACCTCTGAGTTGTTCGACAATGCCATCATATTTCTTATGTTTCTCTTTGGCCTGGTAAGCTGATATTGAATCCCATGATTGGGAGGAGTAAGATGCAGCGTCAGCATTAGTTATGCGACTGTCAAAAATCGCTGATCTACCCGTCTCCAGAATCCCGGAACACAATATCAGCAAACCAAGCCTGCTTCATTATTCTGATGGATTTTCCTTCTCTGAGTACTGGCTTCTGTTACTAACCAGTACCATCCAAAGATTTGCAACATTGCACCGGTGACCTGTAATCAATGCTCATGCTTAATCAATCTCCCTTCTTGCAGTTCAGCGCGCGTCAAGTCCATTTCAGAAACATCCATCACATGTGTTGGCATTCCTGTTGGTTGCTGCCCATACTGAGAGATAAAGCGTCCGAATTGTGTTTGCATTCTATCAAAGTGATCAGAATGGGTTGGGATTGACGTTAACATTGACTGCGTTTACCATAATTATGCGCTGATGAGGCGTTGATGTGTTGGTAAAGTTCAATAATCTCATCATTTTGATCTTGTCTGATGCGTAAATCTTTGAAATTAAGACATTTTTTACTCTTTCATTGTGTTCTATTATTGAATTGGTTATTTTACTTTAACAAACGACACAGTTCACGAGTATATAAGTTAAGGATTATTTAATAAATATAATATTAAACTTATTTACGTATGGTGAAAAGATTGTCATAGCGCATAAACCGTTTTAGGACATCTGTATATATTTTATTCTTTCTGTTGTTTTTTTTTTTGTTTATATTGTTCTAAACTTTGTATTTTAATTTTCATCATGACCTTTTTATATTCACACATTTCCTTTTCATGAGTTAAATAATAATATTAAAAGCTAGTCTTTAAATCCTGCAGTTATTCTGGTATAGCTTTATCATGTAGTCAAATTCTCAGATAAATCGGAAAAATATCAGTTAAGGGTAATCGTTTTACACGAGATACTCATTTCTACAGGGTTAAAACTAAAGACTCTGAAGACCTGGTCTCGACGTGAGCATGAATACATTTCAATCGATATTTTTCATAGCTTATAGATACATAGGAAGTAAATAAAAGGAATGCAATATCAAACTAAGTTTCTAATTTTAATAGATACCTATTAGAAGTCTCAGGGCCCTGAAGCATGCTCAATGTTCATCATCATTGTTAAATTTTCACCTTTCTCGTACAGTGAATTATTTTTTTTTATATATGTTTAAGTTAATCACTTTTGCGATATCATCACAACTACTCAAACTCTCTTTACTTAAATCTACGCTAAAACCGGGACTTGAACCACCGACCTCCAGTTACGAGTCCGCGCCTTATCGATCAAGCTACTTTAGATCCGGTTATTTGATACAGTGAATTTAGGTAAAGTTTTTTTTCTACTTCTTTGGGGAGGAAGCTTATCCTAAAGAAAGGAGATCTGTAAATGAGAAGCTCGAGACATTGTATTTATTCTACTTGGCAACAAAAAAAAAGTTTTCACATCTGTGTTGATCGTGCGATGTCAATATTATCAATCAAACTCGCCTTACTAAAATTTGCCGTGCTAGGTATACTCAATCCACCGACCTCTAGGTTACAAGTCCGCCGCCTTATCGATCTACTAAGGCTGGTAGAAGCGCTGTGAAGATGGAAGCAGTGAACCCCATTTATTATGGATGGGAAATCGGAAAGTATACATAACATGAAAAGCTGAAGAAACAGAAATCTGATGAAGGAGAGGAAGAAGACAGAGAGAGAAGGAGAGAGAGAGGAAAGGAGAAGAGAGAGGGAGGAACACAGGGAAAGGAGGGGGAAGAAAAGTTTGATCAATAGAAAATGGCGACGTTAGAGTTGCAGCAAACTACGTAAAAGCTTATGATCACGTAAAAAAGAGATAAGGAATGAGAATTGGGTACCGATGGAAATGAGAGAAAGAGACAAACAGACAGACAGAAGAGAGAGAGAGAGAAGCAGGATTTTGTGAGTGAAATAGTTGTTGTTTCACGAGGGGGATGGAGTGAGAAATGGTGGCTGAAATGAAAAGAGATGAGGATATGGGAGAACAGAAAAGAAGAGGAATAAAAAGGAAGAATATTTTGGGAATGACAAGAGAGATAAAGAGAGAGAAAGGTGAGAGAGAAGAAAGAAAGAGAAAGCAGTGAGAAAGAAGAGGAAAGGAAGATAAAATAAAGATAAAAGAAAAGAAGGATAACAAAAGAAGAATAAGAGAACGTACATTCAAGAAGGTATAGGAGAGGCGGAGCGAGAGAAATGGGGGTAAATAGGGGGGGAGAGACACAACAATCAGTGCTGGCGCCACTCTGGTGGGCGCCCCCTCCCTTTTACAACTCCTTCCCTTTCCACCCCCTCAATACGACTATATGCAGGGGAACAACAAAAGTTCTCCCCCCACCTTAATATTGTCCTTATCCCCTCTCTTTATATACCTTAACACAATTTTTCTGCAGGACACTAGAAAGCCTCAGTCTATTTTATTGCCTAACGTCTGCTCAACAGCTAGGTATTTGAGATGGGGGTTTTAAATCTATTTTCTGGAAACTTACAAACCAGCTTTCCACATAACCTCACTCGGGTTGGGTTGGGCCGGTAATAGTCAACATCACGAGCGGTCGGATTTGAATGGTCAACCATCGAAGTCCTAGCCTCGCTGGACGTTGCTGAACTTCCGTGCCAGAACGAGAACTGGTGTATTCAATGTGCCATTTACGCTGACTTCCCGTCAAAAAAATACATACTTTAAAGTGTGGCCATATTCTCAAATGAAATCAATAATAATTTTTCGCTTTTCAATGACCATAAGTAAACCCATTCAGCAGTAATAACTTTATGGCCTTCCCATCCCACACTCAGGCTGGGTGAGGTTAATTTGAGTAGCTGGTTTGTGAGTTCCCAGCGAATGGAGGGTAAAACTCCCAACGTGATATCCTGATCGCCAACCAATGCAGGAGACCAATCCGAATGTATTTTGGAAAGTTCAACAAGCCGAAATCGCTCTCAATAGCAAGAATGCGTTGTGTACCAAATTAGCCCATACAAACTCAACAGCTAATACTATAAGTCAACATTGACTTAACTATGAACAGTCCACACATAATTCATTATCCTAAATTCTACTGGCAACACATGGCAATTTCAATTAACATACAATTACTGTTAATACGGCAAATTGTTTTAATATATTAGGTAGTGAAAAACATACAATATGAGGTAACAATCATACGAGTATATGTACAATTGTACAAATGGTGTGACATAATGAAAATATTACTTTGCGAACCAACCTCAGTAGCTTGATCGATGAGGCGGCGGACTTGTAAACTGGAGTCGGTGTTCAAGTTCCGGTTTCAGCGTAGATTTAGTAAAGCGAGTTTGAGTAGTTGTGATATCACGAAAGTGATTAACACAATATGAAAACTTTTTTTTTAAATTAATGCGAGAAACCCGAAATGATGTGTAATTTTCTCTATCCATAGATCTAAATTTCTGCATATCTGGTAAATTGAAAATAGGTAGGTAAAAATACAATATTTTCCTACAAGCTAAAAAGTATGTATGTATTATTTATTTGTGGTGAAACACAAGACCTCTTCACAAAATTTTGTGTGTAGCGCAGCATTACTAAGAACCTAATGCATTTTCGAATTCTGTTACATTAATTTCTTTATATTCTGTTCTGATGATGCCGCCACTGGTCGTTACTCATACAAGTAATCTCTCATTTTTCCTCACGAGGTATGAGTGGACCCCGAACATCCAAGTACAGAGCAGAAAAATTCCTGCCCAGCTGGAGAACCCAGGTGCAATACCTACCAAGCTGACTCACTTGACCACGTGACTAAGGCTGGTATGCAGAGATTTTTTTTCATCCCTATAGGATTCACTGTATTAGGGTGGTCCCGAGCTTGCTATAGGGAGTATAGGGAAAACTGCGACCTTGACAGTGAGTTCAATCTCTTCCTTCAAAAGAGACATCTGAATGCGCATGCGCACAGGTGCTTCAAACAAACGTCTCTGCATCAAAATCAGCTGAAGGGACAAATGACAAATGACCCAGGCATCCCTACAGTGAGGACTCTGCATACCACCTTAATACTTACTATTGTATTTTATAAACGAGGTACAACATAACAAATAGTTACCCTATTAGTACCTCAAAAAACTCACAATATTTAATGTACATTATGTAAAATGAAAATAAATAAAGAGTATTTTGTTTATAAAAAAAAAAAAAAAAAACTACAACGCAATAAGAAACCCCTCCTGACATGAATGAAACAGCCGGAAAGAAATGGCAACGCGACGCGACGCAGGGGTAGAAAAAGTATGTATGTATAAGGGGAACTCGCCTGAAAAGGGGTAGATACAGGCTATCGGAGGGGGCGGGGGAGTCTGAAACCCACTGGAATATTGATATTTTAACAGGGAAGGGGGAGGGGGGGTAAAAAGTGCTAAAAAAAAAACACGGTGAAACGATTCACGTAATAATGATGCACGTAATAAGTAGAGGGCGATGGAAAGAGTAATATTATTCAAGTGCACTGAAGAGCCCTACAGCGTTTTCAGTAGACAGCACCTGATCCGTGCATAGCAAAAACTATTCAGTTTTTTTGAACCCTGACAATTATTTTTTCTCCATAGGAAACTTTTTCTTGTAATTATTAGCAAAATTCCGCCACATGAATAGCCAAATTCCGCCAAATGAAAAGATAGTCACAGCGGGTCCCTCCAAACTACCGGTAAATTGGGGCCGAGGTCCAAAATGTGTGATAAGAATAGACACCTATTGTTATTTTTAACTGTAAAAAAAAGTTGTTCTTATAAAATTTTCGTATCTTTTATCGTTTAGCGAGAACCACCAAACGTGGCCGGGTGGCGGCACCGATTTCTTCGAAAAGTTTCGTGTCGCGTCCTCTCCATAAATGAAGGCTACATACCAAATTTCTAGTCTCTAGCTCTTACCGTTCTTGAGATATTTTGTTTACAGACAGACCGACACACGGACCAATGGCTGAAACTTTGGATTTAAGCTTTGGGGACCCTAAAACGTGTTTTGGCACTGAAAACTGACTATCGAAAATTTTGGGTGATTCTATTACTTTCCTTTCTATAGGATAAGGTAAGTAAAAGAGGATAGATATTAATAAATAAAAATAACTTTCAAATGTTCGATATACTTAAAGGGTGTTTTTCAGTTAGGAAAAAGGTCATGCTAGGCCAACTTTCGGCCTACGCACGCATCATTACCCCTTCTGAAATAAAACATAAGGTCAGGAGTGGAGAGTAAAAGGCGTTCAGTATCCATGAATTCGCATGTCTACAACTCGGACTAATCAGGAAATAGCATAGCCATGATATTAGCAACAATAGACGCAATTACAATTCACGCACCGCTATAAATATTACCCAACGCAGAAGTATTCATAGCACTCAACATAATGTAGTTAATTTATGAATGAGCCTCTTTGAATACAACAGTCATCAGTATAGTCGCATAGTTACCTACATAGGGGAATGAAGGATTTTCAATAGTCTGTGTAAGCTAGAACACCACTATTGTTAAGTAAGCTTTTTCTTTGAGTTGAGCAAATAGGCCGATTTTTTTTTTTTTTTTTTTTTTTTTGAAAACTGAGCATTTGCCAACGTTACTAACCCTTTGGTCTATAGTTTCTGTTGTACTAAGTTATAGTTTAAATTAGGAAAACAAGCATCCAGTGTATAAGTATAAGTATAAGTATAAGTAGTGCTTTATTTAGACTGTCAGCGCAAGACAGGTAGTCCCATTATGCCAACAGTTTAACAAAGCACCTCTTTATTTATTTGAGTATAAATACAATGGAAATAAAATAACAATAATTACAGAGTATAGATAATAGAAAACAAGAAAAGGAATAATAATGGAAGATAGTATAACAATAGTAGTAATTATAGTAGTTAAAAGAAGAAAAGCAAAAAGAAAAAAAAAAAAAAAAAAAAAAATCACATTCAATCACACATTCACACCAGGTACGGTAGTCATTAAGGGAGGAGGAAGGATAATAAGGATTAAAGGGGATTGTTTTCTTGCCAACAGCTTCAATAAGGGAGGATCTAAATCGAAAGAAAGATTTACAGTTGAGGATGGGGGGTGGAATGGAGTTCCAAAGGGCAATTGATTTTTTTTCACTCTAAAGAATTTTATTTTTTCACTCTAAAGATTATATTTCACTCTAAAGAAACGTGTTTGCCTATTTATAAAAGGAAAATTCACTCATAGTTTAAGTTAGGAAAACAAGCATCCAGTGTACATCTGTGCATTTATTATACAAGAGGAAATCTTATATTACACTCTAAAGAAACGTGTTTACCTACTTATAAAAGGAAAATTCACTCATTCATTGTTTGAAAGAGTATGCTTTCTATGAAACATTCGAAAAAATATTTCCCCATTTTAAAAGGAATAATAAATGCCATAGCATTGCTGAAGGATTGGGTGGAAGAAATTGCCGCAGAGACCCTTTGTTTAGGACCTAAGTATTATTTTCTTCTTTGTTATTTATTTCTTTTTCAAACTAATTTATCATTTACTGATTTTTTCTAATTTTCTATTGTAAGTAATTGTACATTACTTTGTCCTCCTGATAAAGATTTATATGAAAATAGTAATATCTATACTTATAAAAGAGAGTTTCACTCACTGACTGACTCACTCACTGATTCATCACTGTTTCTCCGAACTGGTAAGTCCTAGGAAGCTGAAATTTGGTAGGTAGCTTTGTCATATAGCAATAAGACGGGAAATTCCCACTACAACACCTGCCATTGGCGAAAAAGGACTTTTTGCTTTCACGGCCATGCCTCAGCCCGCAAAGCGGGCGACAGCCCGCTGGTTAGTTTATATAGACTACCTGAAGTACTGTGACTACCATTGGGCCACGCTCCGCTCTGTCTGACGGGCTTGGTGGCACTTGATCTAGTCAAGGACATGGCATCCTGTTCAGCCTGGATTGACTTGCAATGGGATATAACCTATTTATGCCAATTTACATGCTAATCCCTGCCCCCCCCCCTTTCCTCTTGCGTGCTCGCTAACTCACAAGATCCTTGCTTTCTATGACATGAGAACTTGTCTAAAATAGGTACCTACTTTGCATGACAGCTGTCCAGGTATGTTCTTATATGCATATACCTGGTGTATCTACATCTAGTACAACTTCTCTCTTTTCTGTTTATACTGAGATATTTTATTATAAGCTGAGTTTGAATAAATAGAGACCAGAGAAGTTAGTTGAAGGCATTAATATTCAGAACTAAAGCCTGCTGATGAGAGCAAAAAAGCTGGAAAGAGCTGTCCCAGGTATGCTCTAATATTCATAATAATAACAATAATAATACTCCAGGTAATGCTCAGAGAATTTCTACCACTGAACTCCTTAGGATCTTACAAATTATAAAAACCTTTTGTTCTTTAAGACTTTAAGATATAAGAGTGTAAGAACAATAGTGGTACCAGAAGAGGTATATATTGTATAAATGTAAATCTTCTAAATATACCTCGAGATAGATTAGGTTTTGTACATAAACATGATAATATACTAACTGTGTTATCAATTCTACCAACAATATTAGAATAATTTGACAAATTCTACCTACTACATTCATAAAGGATGTATACCTACATTTCATTTTCAGTGATAATTCGTGGGACAAATTAGTATTTCTTATCCTGGGGAATATTCAGTAATTTATGTGTATGATTATTATCATCTTAACCACCATGAATTAGGATCTCATGTTTTCTCCAACAGGCCACATCAAATTCAGTTGGTGTGCAACACCAGGCCATGCATTTTTTTTTTTTTTTTTTTTTTTACCTTTAACACGTATGAGACACGCCGTCTCATACGTGTTAAAAAACGTGACCCACCGGTGGGTCACGTTTTTTTTTCAATTTCTCTTGTAACGTGACCCACCGGTGGGCACAGATAATGCTATTATATATTTTTGTACTCGCCCGTCCCAATTTTTTTTTGTTGTTATCATATTTGGTACACATACTCTAATTTGTAGCTGTCCCAGCGCAGCGTACAAACTATAGAAAATAGGACCCGTCTCATACGTGTTAAGGAATAGAAGGTATTTTTTTCAAATATCAAATAGATATTTCACAGACATCTTTCAGAATTGATAAGTATCTTGCTTGTGGCTCTAAATAGGAAAGATCCTTTTTTAATAGCCTATATGAATAAACAACATTTATTATCCCAAATGGAATCTCAATTATGAAGTTCATGAAAGAGCTTGAGATCTGTTTCAGATGAGGCAGAAACAGATTTTTAGCATGGTGGTTAAGTTTTTATTTGGCTTACAAACAAATTACATATATATTGGTGCTCTCCATATTGAGAGGATTTCAAAGGATGTGTCAAGACTCAAAAATAATTTTTTTAGTAAATAATTAAGTAGTATTTAGGTTGACACATTTTATGCTAAGAAATCTAGAGCAAGGATGAAATTCATAGACAAAATTGGATTCACATGTTCAAGTCAATTATTACGTTTGTCCCTTTAAAACAAGTCCAGAGAGGTATGATCTTTCTTTCACCTAGCCTTTTCTCAAACCTTCTTGGGTTCAGCATTATTCAACCTCTTCATCATGGTTTAGGTTGGTTTTTTCTAGTAATCCTACTTCCAGATTTTACAGTCAGATGCCCAGGTATTCAATTATTTTTGTTACTACTCAAACAAGTTTTTTACTGAATACTTCAGTACACAAGTACTTGAGTCATCAGCACTAGATCTCAGAGGGTTGAGTTATCAAAAATATTACCACAGATGGGCAAAACACAATACCCTGATGGTAACTCCCGCAAACTCTTCACACAAAATATATTATGAAGATGATCAAAAATGTCCATCCTCATAAAAAGAACAATTGAGTGTTAGTAAGACAGTTTTGATTTTTTTCTTGAATAATTCTATGAAAAAGATTTTTTGACCAATTTTAAGTTAAATTACTCAATCAAACTCAATACTATTGATCAAAATATCAAAACTGTTCCAAGAGCTACTTGAATGTTTGAGGAAGTGAGCTATTTGTTACAATCAATGTTACAAATTTTGAAAATTGTAAATAATTTTCTGAGGGGGGCTTTAGAATATTTTATGTAGCTTCATTTTTTTATAATTATATATATTATAGAAAAACGATAACAAGACCTTCTGATGTTGTAAACATTATTCTAACAACAAAAAATTGGAGCTAAGAATTCTTCTTAACACCTTTCAGATCATTATTTTCAAAGGAAAATGGTTTCCAAAGTTTGTAATTTGTAAACAATAATTTTATTTTTTTGTTTTCAATCTACAAAATACTGGTTTTCACTGGTTTACTGGAAAATTGCAAAATAATCAATAGTTTAAATGAACTGTGTAGGTGATGAATTCAATGTATGAAATTCAGTCAACTTACTAAATAATTACTTGTAAATGAATCAATAGAACATAAAATAATTTCAGTAGCATTGATCAGAAGTGTTTGAGTGATTCATAACACTATTTCACCAGAATGTAGACAGTAGAGATCCCTGATAGATATTTGTATTATGATGTTCATTATCAAATCAGGAATCCTTACATTCCAGAGCCTTAGGGCTTGTGAATGTTCACAAAGTGTTCTTTGAAATACTAGAAAGCTAGGAAAACAAAGATTAATTTAAATTACCAATTAAAATGAAAGGGTTCATGGGAGAATCTAAATGATAAAATATTGATTAGAGAAGAGAATCTAGAACTTAAATTTTAAGTTGAAATTGCTGAGATGGGTGTGACATGTAGGATCTAAGAGTGCTAACTAGAGAATGAATCAAAATACTGCTAAGCTAAAAAGTATGAAAGTGATATCAGGATTAGGGTAATGGGCTGATAAGAGTGTTATCTTATCAGTTAATTAAATTAATTAATAATTAAATAAATTTGATTTTCCTTACCGCATCGGATGCCTTCGACGCCATTTTTCCAAATGTTTATGTTTTTTTGAAATCTTCACAACAGTTCAATTTTACAATGTTGCCAGGTGGAACATCAACGGGTGCATGATAGCTTGACCGTTCTGTACGACTTTCCATTACTTTTTTGAAATCTCAATAAGTAACCCATATTTTTAAATAATAAAATAGTTTATATATAGCCAGCCTCCGTGATGTAACGGTTACCCGTAGTCCAGAGATCCTAAGTTTGATTACCGGCTAAGGCAGAATTTTCTCTGTTCCCTTCGAACACGTGAGGCAGCCAATTCTGGCCAAACCCAAGCTGGGTGAGGTTGATTTGGGTAGCAGGTGCTATTCCCCGCAAATAGAAGGTAAACCATCCGTCCTGACTATCTATCTCAAATCGGGACGTTAAAACCAAATAGGATCAACTGGTTACAATAGATCTATAATAATGCTTTTTCTTTGTGTTATTATGTCACAATTTCGGTGGGTAGCGCAGAACCATAGGACTTTACCACTTTAATTTACAATATCTTGTATTATTTTTTTGCCTATGATTCTGCCACTGGTTGCTGCTTCACATCAAAGCAGCTACTTATTTTTCCTCACGAGGTATGAGTGGACCCCGAACATCCAAGTACAGAGCAGAAAAAATCCTCCCCCGCTGGGAATCGAACCCAGGTCACCATGTTGGGTGCAATGCCTAGCGCGCTAACTCACTCTGCCACAGTGACTACATTTACAATAGTTCTAATAAATTTTAGTCTTCAATTTATTGTAAGAGGCCGTTCCTATTAGCAGCGCATAGCCGGCTCCCATTGAAGCGGAGCGGTTGCTCCTCTCTTCAACGGGAACACTCTCACAGGGGCGGATTAAAGGGGGGGGTTGAGTCGGAACTTAGAAGTGAACCCAGATGAGACTTCTTCTGACGATGTCATCTGTACGTCTTCAGTCTACACACTGGCAGTATCAACAAAAAAAAATATCCGCGCCCCATCCAGTATGACACAATATAATACACTAGCCGTTTGCCCGTGCTTTGCAACGGGACTAAATTTCAAATTTACTAAGGCATGGCCGTACTGCTGGACAGCAATGCCTTTTTGAACTTTTTATAATTTTTCTGGACAAATCGATAATGGTTTTGGGGGGGTCAATTCTGAGACATTTTTCGCTATCTCTTACAGTTTTGGCTAAACAACTCCGGACAAACAAACAAACATAGGTAGGTAGGTAGTCCTTTTTTCTGTTTTATATATAGAGATAAGGCTGTAAGGTAGGTAGGTAGTCCTTTTTTCTGTTTTATATATAGAGATAAGGCTGTACTGATACGTAATGTCTTACGTGTAAGAGGACCCTTACAATACTGTATGCTATACAAGCTTGTATGTAAATATAGGTATAGCAGAACCTTAATATCAAGGTGAAAATTTACCCTACCTCTTATACTCAATTTTTTCCAAAACATCACTCCAATTTGTCACCTGAAATTACCAGCTCAACTGCATCAAAACGTTTATAACATTATATTAATTACAAACGAGTACACAAATACCTATCAATTCATATACAGAGGCTCCACTCAGTATGAATAATGCTATGGGAAAAACTTGAAATTATGAAGAAACAAGGCACAGAGGTATACAATAAATTTTATCTTTGTTTATACTTAGGTACTTATAAAATAAAGTGAAAGGATAATAAAATAGATTAGACTTTATCTGTAGATTAGAAACTTTTAAACAAATTAAGAAACAGGTCAGAATAACATCCATCATATAAAATAAATACCTTACAACAAACATCAAATGGAAATTTTGCAATACAAACCTCTTAAAACTAAATGAAAAAAAAAACACATGAATGATTCAAAATATTTTTCAAGTTGATCACTAAAAAACATTTTTAATTTGAAATATTCGATTCCATGAAATAAAATTTTCATGAACACAGCTGTCTCAAATACTAATCTTGTTTATGAAATGAAAGCACATGTTTTGACTTATAATGAATCATAAAAGGTACCTATATGTAACTATGCACACATGATACGTACATGATTATGAAAAAGCTTATTTTAGTAAATATTGACGAGTCGAATTAATGTAAAATATTTGAATTAGTTTCATATTTATTATTTTGTAACATTTTTGTCTGTATTAAACTCTTTCTAACATATCGGAAAATCTAGGTGTAAGGTCTTACAAAAAAATCAGAGTAAGATATCAATGAACCACTAAAAGAATGGAAATACCTACTCAATACTGTACTCAACTTACTAATGTTACATCAGGGCTGGTACTAAATAAACTGATACAAGCATAATGGAATTGAGTAGCACCACGGCGCGTCTTCTAGTCCAGTTCAATTTTATACCAAGTGATGTAAAAGAGATTATTATAATAATTAATGTTTTTTTATCTACGATGATATTACTAGTCTAGCAGTAAAATTATGTTTAAACTCAAAAGTTCAACTTTGGTCAGGTAGCTATAGTAAACTCATGAGGCATGTATATGATTTTCTGCAGTTATTGTAGGTAATATAAGTAGTGTATAGTGCCACTGTTGCAAGGTTATTAAAAATTAAAATAAATCGGTCAGACCAAAGAACTAATCGTTCTGTAAAACAAAATATTATGTAGACAAAATTAATTTATCCAAAAAATAATAATCAATATTTTAAGGTAGCATCAAGTTCATAACAATAGTAGCCGGACAAGAAATAAATTACTTTGAATTAACAATGTATATACAAGGAGGCTGATACAAAAAGGAGATATCCCATTTCCAAACCATAAACAACTACCATTTAACTCACCTGTATAGGATATACCTGATCCACCACCCATGGTACAACGGTGTTAACTTGTAAAATATTTTTACTTTTTAACTAAGCCAATATTTCACTTTGGTTTATATCTTTGCAACATCCTGTTCCTGTTGAACGACATTGAATATATATGGAGCATGATCCAAAAAGCACTTTCCTCTAACACAATACTCAAATCCCTGATCTATATTTCAAATTCTGTTCAGATAGGCTAGGTAGTGGAAATTTTGGGACCTTGACTTTTGGGGCAATGAAAGACTGTTTGTAGTATTGAACAAGCGATTTTGTAAAATTAGTAAACAAAATTAAACCAAAATTGAGTTTTGCAATTTCCCCTTCCTGCCTTTCACGAATTGAATTAGAAAGTTAAAATGGGGATTTGGGAAAAGAGGAGTAGAAAATAGCACATTCACCAGGAAGGCAACTCTTCTCTCTTTCGTTGAAAGAAGAGACATTTTTTTTCTTTTTTGTAGCCATAAAACTACAGCTGCTATTGACTTTCTGCTTTGCAGAACAGAAAAGTCTACTTTGCAAGGTAGACGCTTGTGGTCTGTATTGTAACATGCTCATTCCATATCTCCTCCTTTTGGAAGGCGAGAAGTGACACAATACATCCCATCTAGGTTCTGGGTCCACATTACAAACATTAATCCAGTTACAACTACAACCTTTATTCACCTCCTCCAGATGTGAATACATCGCGTCTAGGTTCTGGGTCCACATGTGTGCACACTGGAAGGTATCCCTTACAAACATTAATCCAGTTACAACTACAACCTTTATTCACCTCCTCCAGATGTGAATACATCCCATCTAGGTTCTGGGTGCACTGGAAGGTATCCCTGACAAACATTCATCCAGTTACAACTACAACCTTTATTCACCTCCTCCAGGAAGGCGAGAAGTGACACAATACATCCCATCTCGGTTCTGGGTCAACATGTGTGCGCACTGGAAGGTATCCCTTACAAACATTAATCCAGTTACGACTTTTTTTTGTAAGATCCCTCCATCCACCCCTGTTGGGCGATTGAATCCAGTTACAACGACTACAACCTTTATTCCCCTCCCCCAGCTGCGGCGGCTCAGGACAGGAAGGTCCGCACAGTGGCCTTGATGTTCTCCCGACACACGGGGCAGCGCGGCAGACTGGCCGCACACAGGACGCAGGTGACCAGATGGCCGCAGGGCAGCAGCACCACGCCCACCTCCTTGTCCATGCAGATCTTGCAGAGGCGGGCCTCGCGCAGCCTCCGGAGCTCGTCTTGCAGGCTCTCTGTGAGTGAAGGTACAGGGACAATGATAAGTAAAGTGAAGGTATAGGGACAATGATAAGTAAAGTGAAGGTAAAGGGACAATGATAAGTAAAGTGAAGGTATAGGGACAATGATAAGAATAGCAGGCTCTCTGAGAGTGAAGGTACAGGGACAATGATAAGTAAAGTGAAGGTATAGGGACAATGATAAGTAAAGTGAAGGTATAGGGACAATGATAAGAATAGCAGGCTCTCTGTGAGTGAAGGTACAGGGACAATGATAAGTAAAGTGAAGGTATAGGGACAACGATTAGTAAAGTGAAGGTATAGGGACAATGATAAGAATAGCAGGCTCTCTGTGAGTGAAGGTACAGGGACAATGATAAGTAAAGTGAAGGTATAGGGACAATAATAAGTAAAGTGAAGGTATAGGGACAATAATAAGTAAAGTGAAGGTATAGGGACAATAATAAGTCTTGCAGGCTCTCTGTGAGTGAAGGTACAGGGACAATAATAAGTAAAGTGAAGGTATAGGGACAATAATAAGTAAAGTGAAGGTATAGGGACAATAATAAGTAAAGTGAAGGTATAGGGACAATAATAAGTAAAGTGAAGGAATAGGGACAATGGTAAGTATAGCAGGCTCTCTGTGAGTGAAGGTATAGGGACAATGATAAGTAAAGTGAAGGTATAGGGACAATAATAAGTAAAGTGAAGGTATAGGGACAATAATAAGTAAAGTGAAGGTATAGGGACAATAATAAGTCTTGCAGGCTCGCTGTGAGTGAAGGTATAGGGACAATGATAAGTATAGCAGGCTCTCTGTGAGTGAAGGTAGAGGGACAATAATAAGTATAGCAGGCTCTCTGTGAGTGAAGGTATAGGGACAATAATAAGTATAGCAGGCTCTCCGTGAGTGAAGGAATTGGGACAATGATAAGTCTTGCAGGCTCTCTGTGAGTGAAGGTATAGGGACAATGATAAGTATAGTCACCGACCTCAGTAGCTTTTTTCTTTCTTAAAAGAATTTTTTTTTATCATATTTGTGTTAATTACTTTCGTGATGTCACAACTACTCTAACTCGCTTTACTAAATCTACGCTGAAACCGGGACTTGAACCACCGACCTCCAGGTTACAAGTCCACCGCCTTATCGATCAAGCTACTGAGGTCGGTTTTTTCTTTTTTTTAAAGATGAGTGTTTCACAGCCGTTTTTATTTCGTAGCCATGAAACAGGAGCTACTGCAGACGCTTGTGGTCTGTGCTGTAGCCAGCCCATTCCGTAGTATGCCTCCCCTCTAATGGGCGAGAAGTGACACAATACTTCCCAATTAGGTGCTGGGTCAACACGAGCGCACCGGAAGGTATCCCTTACAAACAATTGTAACCAAATTAAGAACACAAATTTTTGTCGATACGGGGGATCTTATCCGGGACCTTCCGAATGGCAAGCGAGTGCTTAACCACTGAGCTGTTCGTGCGCTCTTGTGCGCTCACTTGATCAATGTAACCAGGAGGTCGATGGTTCAAGTCCCGGTTTCAGCGTAGATTTAGTAAAGCTAGTTTGAGCAGTTGTGACATCACGAAAGTGATTAACATAAATATAAGTTAAGTTATCATATTTGTGTTAATCACTTTCGTGTTATCACAACTACTCAAACTCGTTTTACTAAATCTACGCTGAAACCGGACTCAAAACACCGACCTCCAGGTTACAAGTCCGCCGTCTTATTGATCAAGCTACTGAGGTCGGTGATTAACATAAATATGATAACTTTAATAAGTATAGTCCAACCTGGATGTAAAAGAACAATTTTCATGTCAAATTTACCTTTCTTTAAGGGAAAATAACCTCTTAATAAGAGAAAAAAGTCTGGTCCCTTGAGTTCTCATATATCCAGGTTGATTGTATATTTTTTTTTTTACAGAACAATGGGTTCAACCCAATGTGTAAATAACAATAACATTTTAAATTAATATTTATTTATGACATGAAAAATACCACAGTTTTAACTGGTGACCTATCAGCATTCTGGGGATACAGTGATCAGTCAGTAACTAAATAAATCAGTTCGAGAAAGGTAACTAAACGCTATGGTAACATGATTTTGGACATACAAACCCACAGCTTGGGGTACAAACACACTGGAGTTAATAGTGCCAAAAATAACAAAAAGTTATTTGTTTTGATCACAATTTGATATTACATTTGTTCTTGCTTTACAAAAGTTTTGCTTGAATTGGGACTCAAACCACCGACCTCCGGTTACGAAACTGTCGTCTTATCGATCAAGCTACTGAGGTCTGTTAATAGTGGAATGGTATAAATAAAGCAGTTTATATTTTTTATCTATTCATACAAGTCTCTCTCCTTTAGTATAAAACTTTACTTTAACTGTTGTAAGTGGACGAAGGTTTTTTTAGAGTTGGGTGCGACCTACATAGCTTTGCACATTAGCGCCTTTATTATCTGGTACAAGGTGTTTCCACCATCCACATTGGGAATCAATGAACTAAACAAAAAAATAATTATTATTGAAATGTTTGTAGGTTTTCAGTGAAAACTCCACAGAACGAACACTACAACCTAGTGACATTTAAAGTTAAAAGTTATCATACTTGTGTTAATCACATTTGTGATATCACAACAACTCAAACTCGCTTTACTAAATCTATGCTGAAACCGGGTCTTGAACCACCGACCTCCAGGTTACAAGTCCGGCGCCTTATCGATGAAGCTACTGAGGTCGGTACCTGATGAGATATAATGTAACCTTACAACAAAACGTTCATACGCACCATTCTTGATTTCCTCAAAAGATTCCACCGAGTTCTCGCCAGAGTACACCGGTGCTACCGCTGCCTGGGCGGTGGACGCTACCGGTGCCGAATCCTCAGCGGTGAGTTCACCGGTGGGTTCACCGGTGGGGGACTCCACCTCAACACTCTCTGGTTCTGCCAGGGGCGCCAGGTTGTCTTCCGGATCTGTGGCACTACTCGCCTCCGTGTCTGTTGTCGCCTCGACCTGACCTCTGGAATTTCGGAAATGGTAACATTGACTAGAATAATAATAATAATCATAATATCAACATTTCCTTATCAACAATGCCAAAGGCATTATCACCACCCCTGATCAAACTTTGTTTATATTTAATCAATTATACCTTTGACTGTACCTGTATATAAAAAATTGTAAATAAAGATTGATCTAAATTGTTGAATAATAATAACAATTGGATACTTCTATGTTTGCTACTACTAGCCCATAGAATAATATTTATTACCATAATATGTATAAATATGAGAAATTAAACGAAATAATAACACTCTTTAGTGGAATCTAACCACCAGACGAGGTTAATGCTCAAAGCATTTGTTACCACCTAACCCTCAGAGTCTTATTACTATGTGGTCACAAACTCAAAATAATGAGGAAAAATGCATGCACTGGGTGGGATTTAAACCAACGGATCCCTACGCTGCCTGGATTCCCTGACTAGACACAATTATTGTGTCTGGTAACGCTACCAGACAAAATAATAGTGTCTTGCGGGGGGACGTTTAACAGAGAGAAGACCAGTGTCTCACTAAAGGACTATAAATAGATAGTAAGCTAGCCAATCCTAAACAGTCAGGCTATTTTGCAGTTTTCTAAGGGTTTCATGGCTTATAAAAAGAAAAAGCCTTAGTTCTCACGATGGTTGATCACACATGAGAATATGTGATTCAGGACGAGCCAACTACAGTTGGGTGCAGACCATCTGTTGTGCTAAAAGAAAATTACAAATAAGCAAAAGACTGATAATTGAATATTTGTAAAAGTCACAGCAACAATGTCATTGGAAAATGTTCCACATCGGACTTCTGAACGAGTAAGATTTTCTTCTATTAGATTAAACTAGCAGTTAACCAGTGCTTCGCCACGATCTAAAAATGCACTTTTAGGGCTCTATCTATGGAACTGTTTGGACTTTTGCAGAATCCTTTCTTATTGCACGTATTCAGTATGCAAGGAATGTTGTGTCAAAATTTCAGCTCGCTAGGTATTACGGTTTGGGCTGTAGAGCGATGATCAGTCAGTCAGTCAGTGACTTTGACATTTATATATTAAGATGAAGATTAACTTACCCTTGTGATTGTGCTGTGCGGGTGGTGCAAGGATTCACGATGATACTCCTGCGTGCTCTGGTCTCTGGTAAGGACTGGGGGGAGTCCGGAGGTGTGCCCCTGGGAAGAGTAACGAGATGGTGCGTTCATGAATAAGTTAGCAAACTTAACATGTAGACGACCGGGTGTACCACCGGTGGTACACGCATGTACTACGCCTGTGAATAGCCTAAACATCGCCGGTCCCACAAGTGAATTCACGAAAAACCATGCCGGTCGTCTAAGTGTTAAACATGGACCACTTAAATTTTGATCTAGGGGGGGCTAGGGGGAGAGTAGAAAGCTGAAAGTTACATCAAAAGATAAAGGAGCTCAATACACATCTTTTGACTACCCACAATCGAACCTAGGACCTTTCATTGCGACGCTAGAGCAAAATCTTGCTTGTATAAAATCTTGGTAGACCATACCTATTATATCTACTGAAGTAAATACCAATAGTTTCAAAATAATTGAAAACTTCGTGGTCCTCAGTTGGCCGAAACGGCAGCGAAAAAAAACAGTGGCATATATCACAACAGTGGTTTCACAATTACTCAAACTCGCCTTACTAAATTATTACCGTAAAAGGGATTCAAACCAGCGACCTCTAGGTTAGGAGTCGACCGTCTTATCGATCAAACTGCTGAAGTCGGTCTAACAATGTATATTTTATATGATGTACTGAATACTTTTCAAGCTACCAGAACAAAGAAAAATACATCTTCAACCCAAGATAATCTTTTGAAGCTGGGTGTACTCTCCTTGTTTGTTAATTGATGTTATTTTGTTTAGTATAATAAATATAATACAGTTGTGGCTATGAGAACAATTTCCAGTTCAAATTTAATGGAGGAAAATAACCTCTTTAAGAGTGATGTCTGGCTGGGGGACGTTAAACAGGGAGAAGACCAGTATCTCACTAGATGACAATAAACAGAGAACAGACTAGTCAACCCTAACAAGCCAGACTAGCTTGCAGTTTCCAAAGGGTTTGTTCAGTGGCTTACAAAGAAAAAGTCCAAGTTATCACGATGCAATGGTTGATCACACATAGAAATATATGGTTCAGAACGAGCCAACTTTTCCAACTAAGTTGGCTGGAAACCATCACTCACCCCAGCTGTAGCCAAGTTGGTTACAACAACAACAACCTCTTTAAGAGAAACCTGGATTCAAGAGAAAAAAAATTCCGGTCCCTCGAGTTCTCTTATATCCAGGTTGGAGGACCTTTTTTATTTTTTTTTTTTTTTTTTTTTTTTTTTTTAAAGATGAGTGTTTCACAGCCGTTTTTATTACGTAGCCATGAAACAGGAACTACTGTAGACGCTTGTGGTCTGTGTTGTAGCCTGTCCATCCCGTAGTATGCCTACCCTCTGATGGGCGAGAAGTGACACAATACTTCCCAATTAGGCAGAGTGATTTAGCGCGCTAGGCATTGCACGCATGGTGACCTGGGTTCGATTCCCAGCGGAGCAGTAATTTTTATAGTCTGTACTTGGATGTTCGGGGTCCACTCATACCTCGTGAGGAAAAATGAGTCGTTACTTTTATGAAGAACGACCAGTTTCGGCATTACCAGAGTAAAAAGAAATGAATATAATAGAATAATTCGAAATGTGAAGGAGGCTCTTAGTAATGCTGCGCTTACCCACAAAAATTGTGAAGAGGCCTTGTGCTTCACCACAAATAAAATCATACAAAAAAAAATCATACTTCCCAATTAGGTGCTGGGTCAACACGAGCGCACCAGAAGGTCTCCCTTACAAACAATTGTAACCAAATTAAGAATACAAATTTTTGTCGGCACGGGGGATCGAACCCGGGACCTTCCGCATGGCAAGCGAGTGCTTAACCACTGAGCTAATCGCGCTCTCTTTGAAAAAAAGAAAAACGTACTTTCCAGATATTTTTTTTTTTTTTTTTTTTTTAGAATTTATGTATATTTGTATTAAATTTTTAGAAAATTTTTACAATTTGTTACTTACCAGATATCATCAGTTTCATTGTTCTCGTCAAACTGAACATCGAGAGCCGCCTCCATGAGAGACTCGGGAGTGGAGAAGGAGCGGCCAGAGCTCTCCAGCCTCTGCCGGATAGCTGTCTTCACCCGAGACGCCTCCAGTCCCATCTGAAGGGCCGCCTGCGGAGACATTCCAATAAAATTATACTTTTTTTAAAAGTTTCCATTTATTTATTTTATACATTAACGTCTTCTACAAACAATGAGGGTATACCCACCTTCAAAAGATAAAAAATCTTGTGCTGAAGTAGGGAAATTTTATGGAGAGGAGGTAAATTTTATCATCATCATAGGGTGGCGTCATCGTGAACGATGGTAGCCAGACAGTGGAGGAATAACTCAGCACGTCTACCACTGTCTTTACAAGGAGGCTAATAATTGACAAGGGCCCCCAGAACCAAGCCAATGCTGGTCTACTCCCTGTTTATAAGTCCCCCAGCCAGACTGCTGGTCTACTCCCTATTTATAGTCCCCCAGCCAGACTGCTGGTCTACTTCCTGTTTATTGTCTTGTTTATTATAATAACCAATTCAAAACGATGTGCGGGGCTAATGAGCAGAAATCTGTGCCCAATACCCACTAAAATCCTCCTCTCCCCCTCCTATAACTAATGTACCTGGAATTTGTAAGCTTTTAATTTACTGTTTGTTTTTCACTTGTATATTAATTGTAACTATGTTAAGGCTTGACCCGTATTTCTATGTCCGTTCTGCGGATTATTATTATCATTATTATTATTATTCACACTGATCAAGAAGATCAAACCATTTCTTTCTCATGTTTCACTTACAATAGCAGGAGGGGAACTCATGAACTCCTGTATCTGCTCGTTGGTAACTTTCACCCTCTTGTTGGGAGCTTTGGTCTGAAATAGAAAGTTGGTGATTAAAATACAAGTTTGTGAAAATTAGACCTTACTTATTAAAAAAACGGAAATAATCTAATTTAATTATAATAGATATCATAATAATAAAGGAATGTCACCGTGGCCGAGTGATTTGATTTTGATTTGATTTGGTTTATTTTTATTTATAACAATTTTAAATTTACAAAAATAACATCTCCTAAGCTAATACATATAAAATAACGTGTGAGTTAGCGCGCTAGACATTGCACGCACGGTGACCTGGGTTCGATCCCCAGCGGGACAGTATTTTTTCTGCTCTGTACTTGGGTGTTCGGGGTCCACCCATAATTCGTGAGGAAAAATGAGCAGCTCCTTTAATGTTAGAACCGACCAGTGGCGGAATAATAGGCAAAAATAAGATATTAGGATATTGAAAATACGGAAAAGTCCTATAATTCTGCGCTACCTACTAAAATTGTGATATAATAACACAAAGAAACACATTTATTATTATCTATACTTATATAAGAGAGTTTCACTCACTGACTGACTCACTCACTCACTCACCGATTCATCACTGTTTCTCCGAACTGGTAAGTCCTAGGAAGCTGAAATTTGGTAGGTAGCTTTGTCTTATAGTCTAGACGTCTTATAGTCTAGAAATGCAATAAGGGATTTTTCGAAATTTCCACTACAACACCTGTCATTGGTGAAAAAGGATTTTTTGCCTTCACGGCCATGCCTCGGCCTGCAAAGCGCGCGACAGCCCGCTAGTATTATAATAAAGGAATGAAATCGTCTTGTCGACTTTATCACATGTACTGTCACTGTGACAGATTACATAATAAAATTGGGTAAACTTTTATCTAAATATGAAATTAGCTAAAGCGCATTTGCCACATCTTCGTTTTTCTGTATGAAAAGGTTAGGTTCATTTTTTTATCACAAGAAAATGACATCACAATAACTCCAACCCAAACTTAATAATAATTCTAATGCTTGGGACTTGAACCACTGTTCTCTAGGTTACAAGTTTGCTAACTTATCTATAGAGCTACTGAGATTGGTGCCTAATGTGTAAGGGCTCTGACGATAAAGATATTTTTAGTTTTTAGAGTATAATTTGGAATACCACAGATACCACGTTTTTCTGTATTGAACACAAATCCAGTATTTTTTTTAATTTTTGTTAAGAATGCTTTATCAACACTGTACTTTATGGACTGACCTACTCAAGAAAAACTTTAGTATCTCCATTGATAAACAACTGGACTCGTAACCTGGAGGTCGCTAATTCGAGTCCCAATTACAACAAATATTTAGATAGTCGAGCTTGAGTAACTGTGACATCTCAATTGTGATTGACACAAATTAGTATGTGATAAGTTTTCCATTTCTGTTAGAAATACAGATTTTAGACATCAGGCCCTCATTCCAGAAAGCACTCTCACTCGTATAGTTCCAAAAATTTCTTTCAACCATCGAACGACACTTTCTGATTGGTTATTGCGTTCAAATAACTAATCAGATTGCGTTATGTGTCTCTCTTTTAACCGTCACACAATGCACTCTGATTGATTATTGCGTTCAAATGAACCAATCAGAGTACGTTATGTGACGGTTGAAAGGGGTTTTTGAGGATTTTGAGAGTGAGAGTGAGATAGAGTGAGAGTGAGAGAGAGAGAGAGAGAGAGTAAGAGAGTGAGAGAGGGAGGGAGGGAGAGAGAGAGGGAGAGGAGAGTGAGAAAGAGAGAGTAAGAGAGTGAGAGAGAGAGAGAGAGAGAGAGGGAGGGAGAGGGAGAGAGAGAGAGCAAGAGAGAGAGAGAGTGAGAGAGAGAGTGATAGAAAGAGAGTGAGAGTGTAGCTTGGGAAGTATTCAGGCAAAAAAATAATAATACAAGATATTGTACATTAAAGTGGTAAAGTCCTATGATTCTGCGCTACCCACCAAAATTGTGACATAATAACACAAAGAAAAATCATTATTATTATCCATTTTACCAAGAGGATTTTTTTATGTAAGTTCCTCCGCTATCTCCAGACTGGATCAAGAATTAACCTAATTCCTCAGATCCAATGGGTTGTAATATTTTTAATGTTTGTTTCATAAGCCTACTTTTCTCATGATGTGGGCTGTGCCGAGCAGTGCACTTTCCTGGATTCTACCGATATTGAACTTTCCTGGTAGCATTATTATTATTATTATTATTATTATAACTTATTTTTCAACTCACGAAAAACTTGGGTGTAAAGAACACGTCCTCGCTGGTGATGGGCGGGTTGGCTCGGATGGTCTCCTCTATGAACTGCTCGCCCTTGACCAGCAGCACGAAGTGGCACTCGGGGAACCAGCGGGCGTGCTCGCTCCAGGGCTCATCCCCCGCCGTCCACTTGAGCAGGCCTCCGTCACAGTGGAAGCAGCGCACCTGGTCCCCGTGACCTGCGCGCCACGTCAGGAAAAACTATTACAAGGGGGATAGCCACGGGAGAGAAAAAGATGGACTACACAAAGTCCATCATAAAATAACCTCCCCACATTATGAGCCAAACAACTTCAGGAGACTTGATCTTCGGATCCGCTCCTGAAGTTACAACACCAGGAGAATTGATCATATGATCCGCTCCTGGTGTAAGGTAATAATCACCTTCCAAAGGAGAGAAAGTGGAAATAAACAAATATAGGGAACTGGCAATAGAGATGAAACAATTATGGACTTTAAAAGAAGTCAAAATTAGACCGATTATCCTATCAACCACTGGAATCATAATGAATGCAACAATAAAACAAATGGAAGGCCACCTCAACATCAAACATCTCGTACCAAGAATACAACAAGCTGCCATATTAGATACTTGTCACATAGTAAGGAAATTTTTAAATCAAGATTAGTACTATCAAAACAATCACCGTGCTTGTGCCGTAACCCCAATTCAACCATTGGAGAAGAAAAGTAATCAGAATAATAATAATATCGCCTTATTTATACTGCCCGATAAGGACTATTAGAGTCCCATTATTCCAGCAGTAGGCCCATATTATTATGTGGTAAAAATCCCAAATGGGAGGATAACTTGTCATGTTCCGGCTGGGTTTCGAACCCACGACCTCTGGAACCTGTGGATTCACAGAGTGCCGCCTTTACCACTGAGCTACCGATTGAGCGAGATAATAAATCTCGCTAAATCGAAATCCCACTAATCAAAAGTCCCGATGACTCGAAAGAAGTCTTATTTGTTATTAGGTTCCTGGTTCATATTAGAAATCCAAAGTAATGTTAGGTACATGTAATTTTATATAAAACTAGGATTCTTTAAATTTCGAAAGAAATCTTCGGCTCGCGTCGAACTTGGGTTTTTATTTGAAATACGCATATCTCGACAGCTCGAAATGACGTTTCTGTCGATTGAATTTCGAGTCATCAGGATTCTACTGTAATAGTAAAATATTTTTTGGTGGAAGGTAACCACAACGCGAGGATAAGTCTCAAAGCATTTTCTACCCCCTAATTTTCTACTACCTAACCCTTATTGTGTGGTCACATAATCAAATAAATGAGGGAAAATTCAAGCATTTCAGCCGACCCTAGTGCCGTAAACACATTGACAACCAAAGACTTAGTAGTTCAGATTTTTTTTGTTATTGTACAAAGTAGAATTTTAGTTTTACTGTAAAAAAGAAATTCTCGGCACAACCCAGGCTGGGTGAGGTCAACAAAAACACGACCGGCACCATTTCAGTGTGCAATCATCAGAGGGGAGGCATACTATGGGACGGCAAGCAACTTGTTGTCTACAAGACTCTTAAGTAGCTTTTATGGTTTCCAAATAAAAAAATCAATAAATCATTCTTGAAAAAAACTTACCATCGTAGAGTTATCATATTTATCTTAATCACTTTCGTGATATCACAACTACTCAAACTCGCTTTACTAAATCTACGCTAAAACCGGGACTTGAACCACCGAACTCCAGGTTACAAGTCCGCTGCCTTATCGATCAAGCTACTGAGATCGGATTAAAAAAACTTACCATCGTAGAAGAAGCCAGCCACAGCCAAGCTCTGGGGGCCCAGGGGGTTGTCCCGGGGCCAAGCAGTGAAGGTACAGAGCCGGGAGTCAAACGTGGCCAGGTTAGGGTGCTTGGGAACTCGGTGGTTCTGTACGCCCAGGTCTCGCATATCCTCTGCAATCCAGCAGGAGGAGGAATTTCAATAAAATAGTCATGAGGACACAATGAAGTAGTCCAGAGTTCCCGAGTTCAGCTCCCGGCTGGGGCAGACTTTTCGAAGAAAATTCTGTTCCATCCAAACACGTGAGGCTGCCATTTCCGGCCCTACCCAGGATGGGTGAAGTTAATGTGGGTAGCTGGTACGATTCCCAGCGAATGGAGGGTAAAACCCCCGTCCTAATCCAGGACGTTAAATCAAATAGAATCGTTGGCGTTAGGAAGGGCATCCAGCCGTAAAAAATGTGCCAAAACCAATCAACGTCGACCCTGCTTGAGCGGGATAAGACAGAGTAAAAGAAGAAGAAGAAGAAGTCATGAGGAAACAGACACATTAAAAATATAAAAAAATTATCATCATCATAGGGTGGCGTCATCGTGAACGATGGTAGCCAGACAGTGGAGGAATGACACAGCACTTCTACCACTGTTTTTACAAGGAGGCTAATAATCGACAAGGGCCCCCAGAACCAAGCCAATGCTGGTCTACTCACTGTTTATAGTCCTCCAGCCAGACTGCTGGTCTACTCCCTGTTTTATAGTCCCCCAGCCAGACTGCTGGTCTACTCCCTGTTTATAGTCCCCCAGCCAGACAAAAAATTTTTTTTTTACAAAAACAAACACAACACTTCCGATTTCTAATATTAGAATTTTCTCGGGAGTTTTGTATTGTTTTGTTAAGTGGCAGAGAATGCCTAAGGCATTAACTTCGCCCCGGACTACAAAACAATTGTAATAAAAATTAATATTTCTTTTTGTACATATTTCTAAGTTTTTTTTTTTTAATTTATTGTTATATTTTTTGTTGTTGTTGATGATTGTTTTGTAAAAAAAATAAAGTGTAAAAAAAAAAAAAAAAAAAATGAATAAAAATGCTGAACTATTCAAAATTCATTGAATAATCAACAAATTTATTTTATTACTGAATAGTCTAAATACATAGCATTAAAGAGAAAGTTCACTGCCAATAATGGACACAATACTTCCTCGTTATTGTTTCACATTGTTTACACTTGCTGATTTTGAGATTTCATACGAAATCACTTGTATCTCCAAAACTGCTAAACCAATTTTCTTCAAACTTGTTTTAAGGTAGAATACCATTTTTTTTTATCAAAATTAGGTGTACCATTTACAAGATAGAAGCATTTAAGTAAAAAGTTAGTGGTCAGACGCATGGTCTCTTTCACCTAGAACCGCTAGTGCAAAATTGATAAATTATAAAGTAGTTCCTGAGATTTGCATGTTACAAGGAATATTTTTAACAGACCAAGAGGCAGACAGACCGACACATATTGCTCAGGAGGTTATGAAATGTCCAGAAAAATTGGAGCAAAAAATATTTTTTTTTTACATAAACAAATTGAATACTTCCAATTTCCAATATAAGAAATTTCTTGGAAGTAATAGCTAGCATTCCTCTATTTGTGCCTTTCAGTGTACATTGACACAGTTAAAAATGTTTCAAATTCAATTCTACTCACCATCCAACGCTCTCAGGTTAATCATATTAGACTGATTAGGCAGTCCACCATTCTGCGGGTTCTCTTTGGCCAAGAAGGGACAGTTGGGGCTTTGCCTCCTGTGTTCTGCTTCAGCCTCATCCCCGACCTCCCAGCGACCAATGATAATGCTGCAGTATGCACACTTTACCTGGAAAAAATACAGAAAAAAATTTATTTCACTACTGAAGGGCTTGATGAGATTGCTTGTCATGTGGAAAGTGACTATTTGCCAAACATTTCCTTCTGGATCATTATACCTTCTGGTGATTGTTGTACTTATTCACAAGATATAATTGCTGGATCAAAACTAAAGAAACCTAATATGTATGATTAGTGATTACATTGTTATTTCATCATACAACAATTAGTAATTTTTAATTTTTTTTAAAATAAGATCCCCGTCTCCAAACTGCAGTAACAGTATTCCATCTCTGTCTGAACCTATATCTGTTCCATCAGGATGCATACAGGGTGGTCACCTGAGTGGCATCCTATTCCTT
This sequence comes from Bactericera cockerelli, assembly GCA_024516035.1. Classification (NCBI taxonomy): domain Eukaryota; kingdom Metazoa; phylum Arthropoda; class Insecta; order Hemiptera; family Triozidae; genus Bactericera; species Bactericera cockerelli. The sequence continues at coordinate 11,906,022 of CM044958.1, read as the reverse complement.
TGTTATATTAACGACATAGTAGGTATCCTCCCTCCCAATGTCAGAGGGTGGCTCTTCGCGGATGATATGAAAATAGCGATGCGAGTTGATTCTGTGGGCGATGTAAACATCTTGCAGGAAACAGTTCGGTGCCTGCATGGCTGGTGTGCTGATAATTTGATGAGTCTCAACCTAGACAAATGTAAAGTTATGTCCTTTCATACCAAATTAAACCCTTTACTTGCTTCTTATAAAATAAATAACACCAAGCTAACCAGAGTGCATAACATCAAAGACCTAGGGGTTATTTTTGAACCAAATCTAAAATTCAGTATGCACTATGATAAAATAAAAAGAAAGTCATTGAGCATGTTGGGCATGCTGTACAGACATACTCAGGACTTTAGAAATCCTAACACAATAAAAAACCTGTATTACACCTATGTACGTTCTTGTCTTGAGTATTGCTGTACAGTATGGTCCCCTCAGTACAACACCCACATTAAATTTTTAGAAGCTGTACAGCATAAATTTTTGAAAATGTTGGCTTACAAAACTTTTAAACGTATTGAAAATCACAACTACGATGAAATAATGTCAACATATGAAATAGTAAGCCTTGAAAACAGGAGAAAAATACAAGACCTTATTTTCATATGTAATGTAATGTAATGTAATGTAGCCTTTATTTGTACAATTAAATTTACACACAACATAAATACATAGTATATATGGGCATCTTGTACAAAATCAGATTAATATCTGAGGCCTCCCCACGTAAAGGGGGCATCTAAACAACTGGTTTTAAGGATAAAAAATTTTAAATTTGTAAACTGTAAAGGAAAATAATAAATAAATAATAAAATAATAGATGGCACAAACAAACCAACCAGGAACAAGACATAATTTGAATAAAATAAAATTAATTTAAAGAATTTCTATCTCTTTCACACTCACTCACTTCCTCTTCATTTCTTTTACTTGCTCTTCAGCCTCCCTGATTTTCCACCCATATTTCCCTATATACTTTTCCCATTCTCTTCCACTCTTTCCTCTCCTCAGTTACTCTCCTCCATGTTACTCCTCCACAAACTAAACTCATTTCCTTATCCCATTTATCCTTTGGTCTACCTCTTCTTCGTCCATATTCTCTGGGATACCACTCCATTATCTTTTTTGTCCATCTATCATCCTTGGTCCTAGCTATATGTCCCGCCCATTTCCATTTTCTTTTAATCACTATATCTACGATATCTCTGAATCCTGACATATATCTTATCCTTGCATTCCTTATTCTATCTCTCCTTGTCTTACCTAACATATATCTCTCCATTGCTCTCACTGTAACTCTCAATTTATTCCTTACTCTTGCATTCATCACCCATGTTTCACATCCATATGTCATACTGGGTAGAACTGTCATTTCCCAGAGTTTCTTTTTTATTTCTATTTTCACTCCAGATTTATATATTTCCTTATTTTTCATCAGAGTCCCCCATCCTATTGCACACCTTCTACAAATTTCTCCCCACTGACCTTCTACACTCAATAGCTGCCCCAAATATACGAAATTTTTCTCTCTCTTCACTATTTTCATATATAAAATCTTAAATAATCAAGTGTACTCTCCTGAACTCCTTGGTAAATTAAACATAAAAATAAAAACAAGATTCACAAGATCGAAGGATACATTTGTTCTAGGTGGAAACAAAACTAATCTAGGTGAACATTCGCCCCTTCACCGAATGAAGAAAATTGGAAATATCGCCAGTCATGCTGGTCTGGATCTGTTTTCCTGCCATTTAAGTGATGTATTACATTTTTTTTTTTTTTTTTTTTTTACTGAATAGTGTCCAATTAACTTGACCTAACTTGATTGGGTTGTAACTTTGTAAATTTATATTCTTATGTCCATTTTATTTTATTTTATGTTAACTGTATTTTATTGTTATATTTTAATTTATGTTTTTTATGTTTTTTGTAATAAATGGAGCTTTAACTCCGTCGAATTATTTAAAAAAAAAAAAAAAAAAAAAAAAAAAATCCTGAAACTTCCAGGTATTTATAAATTATTGACACATCTTAAAGTAATTAGTTAGTGTAATTACTTCATTGCACATGTCCTAATCACCTTGTAATCTATGCTTAGAGTGAAAAAGATCCACTTATTGATGAACTTGTTCACTCATCACTATCTCTTTATAATGAAAATGTCTGAAAATTTGCATTAGGGTAACCCATTTCTCTTGGTGGAAACTTGGAGCGATAGGTAATATATGAGTAATAATTTAATGAACCAGTCACATAAAATCAGCCTTTTTGCATGTCCAGAATACTATGGAAATCATACTAACAACTTCAGTATTCTTTTTCTTTAATTTTACATTCTTTTGAAGATAATGCTAGTCAGATTGGATAATATAGCTGAAACAAAACTGAAGTAAATTGCCAACTGAAGTAAAGTGGCAGAAATTGCCATTTATCCATGAGGATTTCCTTCACTGTCATATGACATTTACATGGTTGCCCCCCCCCCCCCCCCCCAAAAAAAAGCTGAAATCAGTTTGTTAACATGACAGGTTTGAGGCAATGCAAGTACTCCATTACTTATTCTCTATTTTTCCCTCTTCTTCAGTGTGTAGTAGATGAGTTCTGCTTCAACATTATTACCTTATCTCCTTGCTTCAGATAGTAGAATCCGGTTTTGGCTAAAGATTCAGGAGTCACAATGAATGTTACGGGCCACCTGTTGAAAGTAGCAAGCCTTCCAGATTCAAGCTTGTAGTTTTCTTCATTTTCCAAAGAGACATTACCGGAAGCTTCAGGATTCTTCACAAAGGGACATCCAGGATCTTTTGCTCTAAGATGTGAAAAGAAAATGTTAAATTTAATAAAGATATTTCTCTGTTGGTGTATAAAATAAGGAGCCTATGAATAAATTAAAAATGCTACCTTAGACAAGAATAGCTGTTAATACAAGTCAGATTGTCTTCACAATGAAAATGTCCAGGATGATAAAATACTAATGCAGGATAAAAATACAAAATTGGTAAGAAGCCCATGGAGGGAGGGAGGAATGCACCAATTGGCTGTGATGTACAAATTACTTAACTTCAACTACCTCTTGGTCCAGAAATCTTATTTTCATATGTTTTTAAGTAATTCCAACACTATTAAGGGAAGAGAAATGCATTTTCATAATAATAATAATAAAAGATAACCACCCAGACAGTGGAATCAGGTGAGGTTAACACTTTCAGCGCCAGGTGATACTTCCATGTATCACCTGGCTCTGCGCTAGTATGAACATGGTGATACTTCAAAGTATCACCCACAGAGTCTTCTATAAGATGCTGGTGATACTTGTGAGTACTTTCTATATTTTTAACATGAGGAATGTGTTGCTCTGGCCTAGCAGTATCCAAGAACATGTCAAATTTTTGTCAAAATCTCTTCCCCAGGCCAGTGGTACTTTGAAGTATCACCACATCAAAATCACGCCTGGCCTATGAATGAAAATAGTCGAAAATACAGTTGGCGGTGAAAGTGTTAATGGTCAAAGCATTGTCTACCATCTTACTGTCAAAATCTTATTATAATGTGGTCTTATTCATAGAGGTGAAGTGAAGATTATTTTTCATTTAGATCTGGTAATGAGAACTAAGTATCTATTTACTTGCCTATGCTTGGCCATGACACAATCATTGTAGTTCCAATCTGATATTTTTACACCACATGAAAAGCATTGCACCTCTAGTTCATGTCCAGTGTAGAAAAACCCTGCCTTGGCAATTCTCTTAGAACTAACAGGAGAATTAGAGGGCCAGGTCTGGAAAGTTCTGAGGCGGCTACGTTCAAAATTCATGTCAATAATTCTGAAACGGAAAGGATATTTTTAGTTTAGAGTGGTAAATTAAATCTTTAAGGCTTAATGATTTTCATTATTGTTACCAAACACTGGTAGTTGGATTTAGTCTAATGTGATCTATCTATGAGTTAAATGGTTATGAGTCAGTATGAGCTGCTAATATAAAATATATTTTTATTTTTTTAATTTCCAATAACAATGTCTCATCAGTACAAGCAAGGGAAATGATGACAAGGGAGTGATTATCACATGCAGAGGTAAATAGCAGGTACAGCTACATTGCCAACTTTTGATGAAGTGCTCCATATTGTGCAATAAACAAAAATTATCAAGTGCTGATGACCCAGAGAAGACCTTGAGCATTATAATGACTTAACAACTACATTTTCAAGTTGTTATTCTGATTGATCTATGGCATTTTTAGTTTCAACAAAGAGCATAGACTGACTAGGTACTCTAAAGCTAGAGAATAATACTAGTGAAGAAGGAAACAAGTACCTATTTACTAATACATTATGCACCTCTGGTACTTAGCCATCCTAGGTTTCTAGTGCATTATTTCACTAAGAATTATCACAACTATAATCCTGGGCCCTTGTGTGAGGTCTCTGAAATTTTGTACTTTTTGAGCACAAAAAAATCTCTACACCAATCTATTATTTTGTTGAATCTCATGAATCCACTACGAACACTAGTATGGGATTAGTTACATACACACCTCCCTGAGACCTTAGAGGAGGGTTTTCCTTAGCTTGATGAGATGTTGATATTTCATGTGATGGGAGAGAGCTCATCTGTCTCATCAGCTTGTGGATTTGGTGGTGGAATTTATGAGAAACACTAGAGAAGAACTTTTGAAAATCATTTTGACGAGTGTGAATAGCTCAGATTCACACGTTCACGTTATCAAACAGATAGCCAAATGGACTTTGTAAAGAACAATCAAGAAAATAAATTGAAATTATCACTATCCTGGACAGATAAAATTTATAAATTAAAATTGAAAAAAATTGCCTTTCACTATTCGTTGATTTCAATAACGTCCCTTTCATTCCTTGTTGTTTTTGCAAGATACGCAAAATTCCAGATTTATCACAGAAATAAATGCTGGCAACAGTGTAAATTTTGCAAAAATTCAAAATTATGTTTATCATAATTTGGTGGGAGATTTTAAAAATTGTGATTATTGATATCATTTTATCAATTGAAATTTTATCAGTAATCTACAGCGTATTATTTGCATCACTAATAAACTAACAAGAACCCTAAAATGGTCAGTTCATTGGCAGAGTAATATTATGAGAGATATGCTGATGATTTTATTACCAAAGAATCTCTTTATAAGAGAAAAGTTGTCACAGTCAAGACTAATGTAAGTATCCCTTGATATTGCTTTCACAATCATCTGTCATAAGATTTTGAATAATTTGAGATGGTCAGAAAAGTGGTTTGCATAGTGGTTGGTACCACAGTTTATTTGTAATTACCTAATAAAATACTGTTTGTTGAGACAGACTCAGAATAGTAGAGTTTAAGCAGTTAAATTTAGCACTATGTTAATTCACTTGACATGCAATCAAACTTTGGAGTCTTGCATTTTATTTAAATTCAATCCATGTTTTTCTTTAATTAAGGTGACATTAATTTTCAAAAACCTAAGCACAAACTCCTTCCAACACAAATGACCATTTGTGTTGGAATAACTTTGTGCTTGTTGGGGTTTTTTTTGTTGTTTTTAACTGTCTTGCATCATCATATCATGATAGGAGCATTACCATCCATTCACAGGAAACTCACAAATCTGCTACTGACATTGACCTCACCCAGCTTGGTTTGAGCTGGAATGCCCAAACTTTGAATTCTTGAATTCAAAGTTTGTATTCAAATCATGAATTCTTCACCACACTGGACATACTTTAACTTTGGTGAACCTATGAGAACTGGTTCATTCAATGTGTCATTGACACTGGCTTCTGTGGGGTTTGGAAACATGAAAAATAACATGAGACTGCTCAAACTCTAATTTCTACATTTCCTTTTTGAAACAATAAATTTAATCTGAGTCTATCATGCTTAAACTCACATTAATGAACTAACCAAAATTCTGAAACAGTGAAGGAGGCATTAATCAACAGAAAACATTGTTTTTAATCAGGTCAGCAAATAATAATGATTCAGTGTATTATATGTCTCTTATACAATTTGGCCCACAATCGTTATCTGAATGATTTCATGCAGGACCAACCATTTGGAGGACTCTTTGAACTCCTAGAAATTGGCCAGCTAGGTGGTCTGGTAAAGGGTTTTGTTTCTTATATGTATTGTATATGACAGGAAGAACAAGCTATGGTCCTATTCTCCTTCATTAGTATGTACCACATGTTGTATCATGTTAGTAATCAATCTCACTAGGATATTTCAGTTCAATAACAGAAACACTAGAAACATCTTTATTAAAATTCTTTACATGATTCTTTATTAAAATCCCTTTTAAAATAAATAAATAGATAATGTTTTAGAGTGATGATCCTTCTACTATTTGACAAAGTATTAATGTAGGTAACCCATTTATAAAGTATTATTAAATTTATCATTTCAGGTATCAAAAATGTATTATCATGATGAGGTAACAGACAGGATTAATACTCATGGATATACACATTTGCAACTTACCGCTGATAGATGATGGCAACACAGTACAAGTGAAATCTGTGTGGTCTGATTCAAACATGACCATTTCCATTCTGTATGAGAATGCTGCCTGGAAAGGATCTGTAAGTTCTTATAGGATTATCCTATTTGGCATTAAATTTTATGTCAAATAATAAGTGAAGAAGAGAAAAGTGAAAGAGTTTTTGAGCTGAATTCTACTCTGTTGTGTAAAAATGGCTTTTGACTTGAAGGTTGTGTAACAATAGAAAATCTTATAATGAAGATAGAGTTACCAGTATAAGACAAGTTTACATATTATATGTTATTTATTGTGTCCATCCAGCCATTTACTTATTTTACCTTCTGAATTTCTTATGTGGTTGCAGCTCTTGTACTCACAACTGTCACAACTCAGCCGTACATTCAATATAAGTGAGGAAGAATACAGGGAGAAATGCAAACAAGTCCTCACATCAGATCAAGGCATGAAGGATTTTTCCTATCATTTGGAAAATAATTGTTTTGTCTGGAAAAAGAAAATTTTGACTGATATGAAAATCAAGTTTGGACAGATAGATGTCCTTAGTGTAAGTAACACAAAAATGAATAATGATATTGCCAGTAGCAGCAAACAGCAAATTAGGTTCCACAGTGAATTTTGAAGTTACCCATCAAAATAGGTACTAACCACTCTAAAATCATAACCAGTCTTTAATATTGCTCTGTTGGGGTTGGTTTCTTTACATGTACTAAACATTGAAAAAATCTCAACTTAAATGGAGCATTATAGAATACACCTTATATTTGGACGATTTGATAGAGAAAAAAAAATATTTACTATTTTAAAGGAGATTTATTAAATGATGTAATTAGTTAGTTATACTTGCATACAAAGAACTGTAAGAGTAGGTAGAACACAAGAGATTCATTTCAACAACATGCCTTCTCCTCAAAAGTCTGAATTCTGAACCTACTTGTTCTATACTCTATTGCATATTTTCAACCAGTCATAAAATAATATTTGCAGGTACCAGTGTCTGAGGTCAGCAAGGAGATAATAACTACCCTTATGTCATACAATAATACATACAAGTCGAAAGTCAGGACCTATGAACAAGAAATAGTCAAATTAAAATCAGGTAACTTCATTTTTTTTACTCAATATAATATTTTATGGAAGGGATAGTCACTGTAACCGAGTGATGTAGAAAATTTCCTATTCTATCCAGGCTTACTTGCACCTTGTGAGGAAAATTGAGTAGTTACTTGTATGAGTAACAAATAGTGGTGGCTTTACCAGAGTATAAAGAAAATAATATTTATTGTTTAAAAAATAAATAAAAGTAAAATAATAATAATATAGCCTTATTGATACTACCTGATTACAACTAATGATCCCATCATTCCAGCAGTAAGCGCAAGACATTATTATGTGGTCAAAATCCAAATGGGAGGATAATTAGTCATGTCCCAGCTGGGTTTCGAACCCGCAACCTCTGGATTACCAGTGCGACGCCTTGACGACTGAGCTATCAGGATAGACCAAAAGATGCTATCAGTAATGCTGTACTACCAACAAAAAATGTGATGAGGCCTTTTTCTTCACTACAAAGGAATTCTACTTTTTTTTGTAAGGTGCTTTAACAACAGCTGGTCTTTCGCACAAAAATCATACTTTAACTTTACTTTTATTTTATATAAGGTTGGATAGAATTTAATGTAGTATTGGTGGCTCAAAATTTACTCCACTCCCCTACTCCCATCGTCTTGTGATCATCAGTATACTGTGGAACAAAACATAGCCAAATGGTTTTTTATCCAAGTGGTCAGCTCAGTGAAAAGAAATCAATTCTAATAAAGTATACCAATAGAATATCCATGATGCTTTTTGTGTATAATAACAATATCATTGTATTGTAATTAAACGAAAAAGTCAGATTCACAAGCTTGTGATTTTTTTCTCATGGAAAAAAAAATTCAAATTCAAGACTTGAGTTTGACTTCAGTTTTACAAAAGATCTTTACCCTCAAATTTCCTTCATTCGAATAGTTTTACTATTGCTTAGCAACAAATTTAATTTCTTGGATAAAACTTTTTTTTTAAAAAAACAGAAAACACTGAGCTTCTCCATACATTGGAGGAATTCACCAACGCCAAAATCCGAAGTGAGCAAATTCTGTTCGGGAAGTTTGCCACCCTCCTCAACATGAAGAAGCAGAGAATAGCTTGCCTGGAGAAGCTGCTCTTCAAGAACCTCTGCTCGGACCAGGAAGAAAGCAAGGCTTTCAAGCAAGTGGAACAGATGAACTTTGACTCGGATACTGAGCCTGAGGATGAAGAGAGGTTATAATAATATCACCTTATTTAAACAGCAGTAGAGTGTATTTAAAAAAAAAAAAAAAATATAAAAAAAAAATATTTAAAAAAATTAAAAATATAAATAAATAGGACTATTAGTTCCATTATTCCAGCAGTAAGCCAAGACATATTATTATGTGGTAAAAATCCCAAATGGAGGATAAGAGTGTTATGTCCCGGCTGGGTTTCGAACCCACGACCTCTGGAATCTTTGGATTCACTGAGTGCTGCCTTTACCACTAAGCTACCGGGACAGACTATATACAATCAGTCTTTGCCCGCACTGTGAGCCAAGTCACCTGTGTACTTGGATGTCAAGGGTCTACTCATACCTCGTGAGGAAAAATGAGCAGTTGGATAATTGTAATTATCAATGGTGGAACTATCAGATTTTTTTAAAAAGAACATTAATTTATTTTTACAATAGTTTTGTAATCCGGGGCGAAGTTGAGTTTATTCTAAATATACAAGAAATGTTCACACCAATGAATGAGACTTTGTTTAGACTGTGCGAGTAAAGGGACTCTTTTAGTCTCTTTCTTCAAGATAAACAAAATTATTATTATTGTACTAGCGGGCTGTCGCCGCTTTGCGGCCCGAGGCATGGCCGGTGAAAGCAAAAAAATCCTTTTTCGCCAATGGCAGGTGTTGTAGTGGGAATTTCGAAAAACGCACACACGCTTAGATCTAACTATAAGACAAAGCTACCTTAGAAGAATTCCTTAGGGAGAGATAAACAAAAATTGTAAAGAAAAACTAAAATAAATATACATTATTATACATTACCTACCAAATTTCAGCTGACTTACCAGTTCGGAGAAACAGTGATGAATCAGTGAGTGAGTCAGTCAGTGAGTGAAACTCTCTTTTATAAGTATAGGTTGTATCCACAAAGATTTTCAAGAGGCTCTTGCTCCACCACGCTCTTTGATTCCTTTCGCTTCTTTCTCTGTTTTATTTGACTTAAAACTGTTTTCTTTTTTATTTATTTTTTATTTTACATTGTTCTATTGAAAATTGTTTTTTAGTATTAAGTTTAATAGTTTATTTTTTGATAGTTAGGGTAAAATTACAATTAGATAGTATAGGGTCCGCCCGTATATTGAAATAAATAAATAAATATACCACAAAGAACAAGAAATCACACCTAGCATATTGTTTTTTTTCCGCAGCATGGACACATCAGACCCCGCGCCAGGGCCCAGCAGGGTGAGAGTGGACACCATTGACTGTGAGGACACAGATGAGGAGGCAGGAGGTCTCCCTGACACCCGGTCCAACACACCATCTCCCACCTGTGACATCCCGACCACCCACGAAGCACTGCGAGACACTCCCAAAACAAACAAAACACTAGCTGCTAAAAAGCTGACAGAATCACCAGGACCAGCTAAAAAGTTGAAACTCACATCAGACATAACAAATCGATCTGAATCTAATTCAACTGACAATGTCCAATTGGGAAAAATACAACCGAAACCGACTCTCCTTGCCAAAGACCAGAAGTATCATAAGCCAGAAAGTGAAATGAACTCCCAGGACCTGTTAGATCTAATGTAAAATATGTAATGTATCTTTTATGTAGTGTGTAATGTAGTGCACTGGTTGTCAAGTGGTTAACGCGCTAGTCTGGTGATCCAGGTAGCGTAGGGATCCGTTGGTTCGAATGAACCACTGGGTGGGGTGCATGAATTTTTCCTCATTAATTTGAGTTTGTGACCACATAATAATAAGACTCTGAGGGTTAGGTGGTAGAAAATGCTTTGAGCATTAACCTCGCCTGGTGGTTACCTTCCACTAAAGAGTATTATTATTATTATTTCATTCTCACGTCGAGCGCCAAGTCAAAATTAATTTCAAGGATTTTGTTATACAACGGGTTGATAGTAAAAAAAGAAAAAAATCACAATTTAAGCATACCAGATTATTTCTCTGTTCCACAGCAAACAACAATACACAATGCTTCAATGTGTGGTTCTTGGTACCATGCTGATAATTGGTAAGATAGTTAAGTTTTATGACGCTCTCTCTATGTTTCAAGGAACATTTAATGTTTATTGACCATTTTGAATCGGAAATTTTTCGGTTGGGTAGGCAGGATTTACCTCGAAATTGAAGAAATAGACAGGCATGATAGAATAGTGTAATTCAATCTTCTTTCACTTTGCCTTTTTCCAAGTCAATAGGGGAATGAAGTTTTGCCAGAGCGGGAATCGAAGAAGTTGGATATTTGTGTTACCATTTAGCCAACTAGGCTAAAATTTTGGACTTTTCAAGGAGAGTAGTAGACAAAACACATTCTAATCGTTTTTATGGCTTTCTTCAAAAAAGTGGAGGACTAAATTTTCTTGATCTCTGTCCTTGCCAAAAGACTAAAATGAAGTGTAATAATGAGAATGACTTACTTTCTGGCTACCGAATCGATACCCACCATAGACAAAATATTTAGAACAAAATATTTGTTTTTATATGTATTCAGATTTTTTTCAAATATGTAGTTAGTCCTTTAACTAAGAACATACTATGTCCCTTTAAAGCCACTTACCTAAATCGTCCCATCTAATTATATTTGTGATATTCTATTATTTATTGATAGACTGAGAAGAAAATGCCCCTTTTCTCGAATATACTATGGAACTATGGTGTTCTAGTTATAAAGTCTTTTTTTACCATCGATATAATCACCCCCTTTAATTCTATAGTCTTTCTCTTTCACTTGTGTATGTCAATTTTTTCTTCGCTCTTTCTAGTTATTCTAGGAATCCATAAAATGAATCCTTAACACCCGGGATTTAAATTTCACTTCACTTTAAAATAAGAAAACTATAAGATATTTAATCATTTTTTTATATGTATAATTTTAATGTATTTTAAATACTGTACCTTTACATATATTTTAAATAATGTATTTTAATTTTTATACATAAAACGTAGATCGTGAAAACTATACTAATTTGTAAAATATTTGTATAATTTCTTCTATTTTTCAGCATATTGTGGTACAGCAAAGTTTCGTCATAGTTTATTCATGAGATTTTGTACCTTATTGTTTTCGTCTATGTGTGATACTCATGTACAATTATTTAACTCTGTGTGGCCTTGTGTTTTGTTCATGGCTAGCTAAAATTTACTGTACCCTTTAGTATTCCGAAAAATCCTTTGATTAGACGTCACAATCCAAAATATTTGTATTCTATGTCTTCAACATGTGTCTTCTGTGCAGTAATAATCTCCATAAAGAAGGTTTTCTATTAAAATAAAATTACATTGAAAATTTTATCTACAAAAAAAGTTAAGTCAAATTTAGTCCGTAAGGAAATACATAGAGTCAAATGAAAAAAAAAGCTAGGGTCCGGTTAATTCTGGTAATAATAATGTACCTTTGTTCCTTTTTGCACACACGGCACAACAAATTATTGACATTTAAGATCATTGCAGACATGAATTTTACACTGCATTTGGTGGAACCTCACAGACCCAGACTAGCTTGATTTGACAAAAGCCAGCAATACGGTACGTGGTTAGAACTCTAACCTCAATAGACGTTGCTTAACTTCAGGAATCTTTCGAGAACTGGTGTATTCCAAATATCTTTTGAATGATGGTATAATATTTATAAAAATTACCAAGGCAGAAACTCTTTGGCATTGTCCAAAAAGTTTTAATAAATGTGCGTCAGCATGAAATCTGGTCATGTTGTTTTTTTTTTTTTTAATATTAGAAACTGTATAAATGTATTTTAAACGGTGTCGGCCTAGCTTAGGCTCATTTAAAATAAACCCAACTCACAATAGTCTAAGAAACATATTTTTAAATGAGATATCGCATTTTAAATCCAACTCACCCACGCGCCAGCGGTTAGTGTCTCGTTAAGCTTTTTTTTTCTTTTTTAAAAGGTAATTGTGCCCCGAAACCACTTTCGCATTACTTCAGGGCACTTTACCTTTACATCCATGCCATTCCAAAAACGGAAAAATTCGTTTAGAATTTTTCGCTCCGTCCGGGATTTGAACCCGCAACCTCCGGGTCAGCAACCAATGCTCTTAACCACTAAACCACGGAGGTCGGCAATTTAATTAAACCTAAGTTTCGCAAACGTGAGCTGTGTGTACACTGAGCGTATTTTTTTCATTTTGTCCTAACTAAAGGGCGGGTTATTACCTATGGCAATCTCTTCCGCCCAACTGTTATTACGTAAAACGCATACATTAAATGCCCCACCCATAATTTGGCCTTATATTCCAATATAGTCTTCTCAGGTGGTAGCTTCAAGGTGTCGGTCTGGTAATCCGCTGCTCGCGAATTCGAAACCCAATCGGGACATGAACATGTGGACAAGTTAACATCCCATTTGCAATTTTGTCACATACTATTAGACTCACTGCTGGACGTAGTAGTCCTAGATAAGCTGTAAGAATAAGGCGATTTTATTATTATTTTCTTAGTTTCACAGTAACATAGTTTTAATATTCGCATTTAAATTTTAAATGATGAAGATCAATTTCCTGAAATATCTCAAGTGTACGGCCATTCCTAGGTTTATTCCTGCGCTCTGTCTTTAGATAGTACTTCCGAGAAATTTCTAATATTTTTTTTTCCATCTGATTCCATAATCGTAAAACTTGCATAATATCGCCACAGGTGATGCTCCTCCATCTAACACCCCCTATTTATATACGCAATCTACCCCTGTATCCAAATCCCGAGTCCTTATTCAGTTGAAACCAATATACCTAGTATTGGCAACACTGTAGCGTGTGTTGCCGGGAGAATCCGCTCTACTATTTCTCTAGGTAGGTGCATTCACATGGCTGGAAGTGAGATATACTCCAGAGTGGGGGAGACTTCTCAAATCATTCAAGGTCACTTTGGTTAAAATATTCAGAATAGGTATATTTTATGTACCTCTATTAGCTCCCCTCAATGGTATCGCACGAAGTTTCTCTTTGTTTTGACAGAGACATTCACAGAGGTGCAAATTGATAATCAGTGGTTGTAGCGGCGTAGCCAGCACCGGGGATGAAGTCATTGCTCAGTTTGGCAACGCTTGGCGGAGGTGATGGTCTCTGGCTGATTAAACGGAGATAAAATCGCATTCCAGGTTGTTCAAGCCTTCATGGACCAATCGATTCGTGAGGCTTACGATCGACTAAACTTGCATTGTTGAAAGGCTTTTTACTTTTCATTCCATGCTAGACAGGCCGCGGGGTAGGGTTTTGCTAATCTGTTTCCTAAGTGTATATGGTTCTCCAGGCAGATTAATACATACATTGGTGCTTGAAGTCAATAATTTTGTACAACAGCGGTACTTCAAACTTTTTGAGTGCGGGGTCAAAATACTCATGTTAATGTTTAAATCTTTCGCCTTTTAGTAAAGATTTCCGTGGAGGGGAGCAATTGATGAGTCTGTACTCAATTTTAACTAGCTCAGAGCGGGAAAGAAACTTGAGGATCCCCACAACTTCAACCTTCATGCCACAGTGTACCGTGAGTGCTATAACCGGAGTGTTATCCCGCTGGAAGTGTAGGACCCAAACCACACTAGCGAACGGAACTATAATGTCTGTTCCGGTAGCTCAGTGGTAAAGGCCAAACCACACTAGCGAACGGAACTATAATGTCTGTCCCGGTAGCTCAGTGGTAAAGGCGGCACTCTGTGAATCCAGAGGTCGTGGGTTCGAAACCCAGCCGGGACTTGACAAGTTATCCTCTCATTTGGGATTTTCACCACATAATAATATGTCTTGGGCTTACTGCTGGAATAATGGGACTTTAATAGTCCTTATCGGCGTTATTATTATTCTTATTACAATGTGCGCACGGGGCTCAGTACACTACAGCCGTTTCTATACTAGGACTACCCAAAATTTGCGTCTATTAACAAAGAATTTGGAAAGAGAGAACATTTTTACGTTCGGCATTTACAACGCTGGCGCCGCTATGCAACAACATTCAAAATCACAAACAGTTACCTTGACTTAGCGGTAGCATACTCGGCTTGCACTCCAGGTTACCCGGGTTCGAATTCCGGCGGGGTCGGACTTTTCCGGCCCTGTACTTTGGATTTCGGGGCCTACCCTAGCCTCGTGAGGACAATTGCGGTAGTTGTAGAGTCGGCATCGACCAGTCGCGGCATTACGATATTGATATTGGAATATAATGGTTGGTTGGATATATTATGATGCATAAGTTCTCGTAATGTCGATGCTACCCACCAATAATTGTGACATAATAACACAAATTACATTATCGTATCTTTAACTACATTCAACACTGGATCCACAGACTGATGTGCTCTTTTTCCTCACAGTTGTTGGATCTGTGAGTATCGGGAGAATAGATGTGATGAGCTACTCTTCTGGATGACCCCGAAAAATGCCTTTAGTATAACTACGAAATTTCATCCCCACACCGAACAGAAACAAAATTATTTCACTACACAGACTCCTAAAACTGATAGCATAATGGGACTATACCATACTATACATTTTTCTCAAATAACATATTTACAAAATTCTTTTTTTCTTTGTTCAGCTTACTGTAGTGAAACTTATAAGGCCGCCACTGATGGCCTCTCATTTACAAACAGCTCCCTAATCCTCCTCGGTCAATAATCAGCGCTCTCCCAGAGCGCTAAACATTTTGACATGTCCATGACACGAACCAACATGCCAGTTGAATGAATGGCTAGTTGGCAATATGATGCGTTATCTGAAAAAAAGCGAAAAAAAAAAAAAACAGAAAAGAAAAAAAAGTTTCTAGGAAGAAAAAAAAATGTAATAAACTGATGGATATGCTGTGTACTGGCAATCAGCAAAAATGCTGACAGCATCTTTGTTATATTTTTTTATAATAAAATAATATGTAGGTATAACATTTGTTTCTCTCATAATGAGGAATTGATATCGGATTGATTTGCCATGGATTCCATAATCTGAGTCCTCCAAAAACTGCATCAAATCACCAAACCAGACTTCACCGTTCCATGGTTCGCGAGAAAACAAAATTCTTTTATCAAAAAACTCGTTTTTCTTTCCTTGGAGGACGACGCCTCTCTCTCTCTCTCTCTCTCTCTCTCTTCCCCCCTCCCTTTTGTGTCTTTTTAACATCAGTACTCCAGAGTGTGGATGCACACTGGAGTGCACTCCAGCGCGAAGATCATTATCGTTACAGATTTTTCTGATTTTAAAAAATGGGAAGAAAAGCTCGGGAAGAAACACTGGTCACTTCTGAGTCGCCAGTGGAACTTAAATGCCAATTAAAGAAAACATCTTAAGTACTCCAATATAAAACTTAGAGGATTTCAGTCTATTTTGCTTGCTGTGGAGACGATGGGTGCTGTACCTATGGTGTAAAAAGAAAGAAAATGGAAATGATGAGAAAACCGGTTACATAAGAGCCTAATAAATATCAAATCATATTTAGGGTGCGTTCATCAATCACATTAAACCCGATAAATCTCTGGCTAGCAGTAATCAATTGAATAGTGTCATTGGTGTGTTTATCAATGGCATATTTTGATTCACGAAATTAGAAGATAACTATTGGAAGTTAACCAGTGACTAAAACTCCAAGATGATTAAATATTCAAGCATTGTTGTGACAGTTGTTAACCAAACTCACGCATAACATCAGCTTTAATTAGGAAAGTGGTAGGTACATTTGGCACATCCTCTAGAATTAGTGGAGGCACCAAAACCACTTTCACGGAGAGCGCTCTTCCAATGATGGAGTACGATTGTTTGAAAGGAGAAATACTGTCTTAGTCCTTTGTGAATTTTTCGTTTGTATTTTGTAGTTCGTATTAATAAAAATGATATTTGAAAAATCGCGATAGCTGTCGCGATACTCTTTGAATTCAGAGATCGCAGGTTCGAAACCCAGCCGGGACACAAATGGGACATCCTCCCATTTGTCATTTTTATCACATAATGATATGTCTTGAGATTACTGCTGGAATAATGGAACTTAATAGTCCTAATCGGACAGTATGAATGGCGATATTATTATATGTATCTACGTTTTAACATAAACAACCCTCAAAGCTTCCTCAGTTCACTCGCTAAATTAAATGTATTCGAAAGTGGTCTAAAATTCTAGAACCTACACTTTAACATAATTGGAAAAAATTAAAAAAAATCATTGGTTGTTAATAATTTATTCATATTTGAGCCATTTCATTCTCCAAAGTTTTGACCAATCGTTACTTTCTTTCGAAATTTATAGACCCTCGGACCTTGTCAACATTACATCGAGGTAGGTAATCCTACAGCCATGCCTTCCATGCCCTAGCCAGGATTCGAACCCATAACCTCGGCTTGGTCCAATGTGAGGGCAGCCTCCATGGTAACGCAACACAGTGAAGTATTGGTCACTAGTCACATATACGTATCATAGCTACCTCGTGATAGTCATACAGAGATACAGGTTGTCTCTCATTTCCACATAGCTTTGAGAATTGAAACTATTGGAAAGTTGAACACTGAACTATTTATTAAACATGATAACATTAGAAATCTAAATTTCGATTTCAAAACTATCCTAGAGTAACTCTAATTTTTTTTTTCGTCAAATATTCCACCATCACCCAGCGCACTCCGATAAAGTAATTCTGGCGTCTCCACTAATTTTAGAAGATGTGCCAGTTTTCCCACTTTCCAAAGATATTGTGGTGACCGTTAAAATACCACAAACACCATTGTTTATAATTTTGGGATTACTGTAAATTAAATTATCTTTGTTTAATTAAATATTTCATGTTGTATATTGGGTTTAAAATTCCTTCAAGTCCCAAGTATGGCAAACATATTTAGTAAATGTAATAATAATAATAATATTGCCTTATTTATACTGCCCGATTAGGACTATTAAAGTCCCATTATTCCAGCAGTAAGCCCAAGACATATTAATATGTGGTAAAAATCCCAATTGGGAGGATAACATGTCATGTCGCAGCTGGGTTTCGAACCCACGAACTCTGGAGTCTTTGGATTCTCAGAGTGCCGCCTTTACCACTGAGCTACTGGGACAGACACTGGGACAGAAATGTAAACAGAAATTGAGTAAAAGTGACAACCCGATTGTGATTCACATATGAAACACTTATAATAATTATACTTTCAGAAGTTTCAGAGACACCATGTGTAAAACTATCTATAACAGTCATAATATTACATATGTAACAGTTCCATATATAATTCGTACATACATGCCCATTTACATAGGACTACAGCGGACACAAGAGATAGCAGAGTTCACAGCCACTCACTCGCACTCCCGCACTCTCTCTCTCTCTCTCTCTCTCCCGCACTCTCTCTCTCTCTCTCCCTCCTCGTCTCTGACGTGCTACGAGAAGACTCAATACGAGAATCAATGACAGAGGGGCGGCTCAGGATAGGATCCTCAAAACTCAAAAGACACAATACCTGATTTCATTTTGTAGGTAAAATCAGATTTTATGAAAAGGTACTCCGAAAGTACAAAAGCAGAGACTTTTATATTTCCAGTTGTGAGAAAAGTAGTGCAAAAATCACGGAACTAAGATGAATAAAATATATTAATCGAGGCATGGCCCAAAATTACCTCACGTCGCGGTCATTGGAGAACTTCATACTTGACGCGTGCGTACTGCGTATGATGAAATGAGAGAATACGGACCTAGAAATGCAAAGGAATATTTTAAATGTAGGTACCAATAAACCAATATCAATGGAGGCTTTGGCTTTTTTTTAACAATTTTTTTTGTTTGTTTGAGAATACGCCTTTAAAAAAGGTTGGAATTTTCTACGCAGGCGCTTTTTTGGTTTTCTTATCTTCTAGGCACCCTCTGATTGGTTCAAGGGTTTCTGCAAGAAACCCAGTTTCTATTGAGATTAATAAATTGTAGATATGTATCATGCGGTTCCTCTGCATTCGTTTGATGGTGGTAGAGAGAGAGGATGATTTAGTAGGCATACATTAGTGTTCAAAGCAATTGAACTTCACTCTATGTCCTGAGTATAATGCAGATTTAGCATCCTCTCTCGAAAAAAAGTAACGACCGGTAGAGATCCAAACGTCCGCATCTGTCACCTATTATGAGCTAACTAACGCGGAGTACGGACAGAGATTGTCTGTACTATGAACTCGCTGTTTATAGATAACTCGTTTACAACAGCCAATAAGAGTGCTCCCTAAATGAATTCACTAGAGGTCAGACACTTTGGACTGTGTCAGCTTCTTGCACAAGAGCCGCTCTTAGTTTTTCTCTCTATAATCCTTTTGTTTCATTGGCACCTGAGAATCGGGAGTACCCTCTGCCTGTAGTGAGTGCCTACGACGAGGGAGAGATCGTCTGGCAACGTTGGCCGGACTGCACCAACGTTGCCAGACGCTCTCTCCGGTCATGGATTTCTCGAGAAGCGGTAACTGCAGGCACCTCTCTGGTGATAATTATCATAAGAAGGAGAGGTATATAAATCTGAGCATGTACTCGGAAGACGTAATTGGACTGAGAATAGACAGGTAGCTGATATTTAGCCTGACGTGGCTGGGTGTAGACACTCATGGATGAGTCCACTGCTCATGAGTGATGGACAGGACGGCGTTGCATAACCATCAAGTACCGAGTACCGAGATATCATACAGCAAAATGCACTTACAGTACGCGATGGATAGCTGAACTACGGATTGCATCTGATACTAAGATGCACTGAAATTATATTATGACTCTGGTAATCTCTGGTATTCTTCAGTTATGAAAATGGCCTCAAACGAACAGGCCATTTGAGGTGGATAAGAAATTGTAGTACCGAATGATTAAAAAAAGAAGATAAAAGTGACTTGGAACCGCTTACACTTTACTTCAGGGCACTTTACATTTAGAACAATGTCATTTTGGAAACGGAAAAGCTCGGTCAAAATTTTCCGCTCCGGCCGGGATTCGGACCCGCAACCTCCGGGTCAACAACCAATGCTCATAACCACGGGGCCATGAAGTACCAAATGATAATATTTATTATAATTTCAGATTTTTTAATTTGGTTTTACCGTCGCTTTCAACTTACGTCATACCTGATGTGCTGTTTGAAATTACTGATTTTACGAACCCGAATTTTGTATAATATATACTTCAAATGAATGAAAAAAAAACCACAAGACGTATTTTTTTGGGGTCAAAAGCTGAAATGGAGGATAAATTTAATAGTCATATCCCGTCTCGATCCCGTCCCGGTTTCGATCCCGCAACCTCTGGATTATGAGACCGACGCGCGACGCAACGCCTTAACCATAGAGCTATCGCCGCTACCGACACAGACTCTAACTCTAAAATGGATGTAAGGCACATCCACAATACCTGAACATTATTGAAATTAAAGCCAAAAAATGAACTCTCGACAAAGATTCTCATTTATTTGTAATTTTGGCATCTCCACTAATTTATTCTTTTTAACCCAAAATCTGGTGATATGTCTGAACCAAATCTATGTATATTCGTATCACACCTATGTATGTACTTATCAGAATTACGGCTATTCTGGAGCCTATTCTCCAGAGGTGCAGGTCTGTATAGAGAAAATTCAATCCTTTGGTATGATTAATTTTTTTACTTTGTGTAGTTTTGACGCATCCACTACTATTTATAGAACTTTACAATAACGCTCTATAAAGTTGTGTTTTCTTCAAATCTCTCATTAATACCAGGTATTAGCGCCAGTTCCTTGTCCGGTTAATGGTCCGGAAATTTGAGTATTGGTGTCCGGGAGGGAGTATTTTGTATTCAGCCAGGAAAGGAAGGCAGACTTTTTCAAAGTTTACGTAGAGTACGCTGATGTCCACTATAAGTGAATTTTAAGCGAGAGTTTGTGCGAGACGTTGGGAGAAAATTAGTGGATATAACGGGGGACCCCAGATCAAAAATCCACCTGAAACAGCGTCTCAGCCTGGCGGTGCAGAGGGGGAATGCAGCAAGTATGCTTTCGGCTCTTCCCTCAGCTGAGTTTGTAGAAGTCTACAATCTATAATTTTACCATATAAATAAAATATATACTGATGTTGTTATTTAAGGCGAGTGGGAATATACATACTATGAAATAATATTGTGGTTTAATACTGGAATATAATTATGTTTTCATACAAATATAACTAAATAATGCAACTTGCAGATCATTGGTTCGAGTTCTAGGCCTGACAAATGTCAATTCGTCTGTGAGTTGCATGTTCCCTAATTAAATGCAGATTCTTATTCGAAACGACTTTTTCAACAGATGGTTTAGACCTAGAGACAAATTATACAAGACACTCCCTCAAGTGTTCACTCTCTCAAGTGTTCACTCCCTCAAGTGTCCAGATACCCAACTTGAGGGACAGTCTGGCTGCGCTTAACTTTAATCCTATTTCATAATAGGGTCCTTATAGGTATCTATTTGCACTATATTTATGTGTTATTGTCTGTAATTGTAGTCACCTTGGCCTAGCGTTAGCATAATCGGCTTGCACTCCAGGTAACCTGGGTTCGAATCCCGGCGGGGTCAGAAGTTTTTTCGCTGTGTACTTTGGATGGCTGTGCCTAGCCTAGCTTAGTGAGGACTATTGGTTGGAGATATTATGATCTATTAGTTCTTAATATTGTTGCTATTATACCCACTAAAAATTGTGACATAACAACACAAATAACCAGCACTTTATTATGTTACTGTTTGTGTTTTTTACACTAGATAAAACCCGCGGCACTTTATCGCCGTTAAGGTTTTTTCCCGTGGCTGGTGTCTTAATTGAAAATGGTATAATAGATAAGATATTTTAATAATTTTGAAGGTAGTTTGACAGTAGTTTAGCTGGGGTCACCTCTCATGAAAATTTCAATATCTGTGACCGTTTAGTCAGCCAGTCAGACACGCACAGATTTGAATTTTATACATAGAGATTTAATTATTTATGGATAAAAAAACGAGGCTTATTACAAACAAAGTAGAATAAGTTCTTGGTCCATTGCACCCGAAATCTAATCAATCATATAAACAACGGCAACACGTCTTCGCATGAGCTTGGACAAAATAATTAATGCCCGCTTCCACTACTAGGCAGGTCATAAATTTTGAATTTGACGGTTACTTGACTGACCACGTGTCTTCCAAATTTCAAGCTGGCTGATAAAGGTACCATTAAAGTATGCCTGTACGAATTAACGCTCGTATGTTTCATGGTTGAATATATTTATTTGGATGAACAATGATGATCGTCTTTATTGCTTATTTTATTAATCATTTAATTCTAAGCCAAAAATACATTTAAAATAATAAAGCACCTTCATCATAACTACTTCAATTCAGTAGAAAAAGATCGATTCGTATCTAATTTTTGTGACTTATGATAACAAAACGCGAAGATACTTTTACGCGTTAACAGTTGTTTCAAAGTAGATAAAAATTTCCGATGTTTTACGATTTTTCCTTTTTCTTTGTTTATTTTTTAAAACTCCTTGCTAAAAAAAAGTCACATAGTACTTTTTCGTATTCCGTGTTAACATAAATGTATATGTAAAAAAAAAATAGACTCCAGAAGTGAGTGGGGTTTATTTTTAGTATTGATTTTTCTGTGTAGAGTTCTTTATTTTTATTTTTTAGGGTGACAGTGTCACTTCTTTTTCATATTTAAATACAGTCAAACACTAAAAACTGCTATAATAAACTCTTCTTTTAATATTCTACGTATTGTTTAGTGTTTACTAAACTGTACTCAATTCATTGATGTGTGATACAATGTACACAGTGATCAGTTGTGAATGTGCTATTTTCAAACGCGAATAAACGAAGAATATTATTTTTAAATATTTCCTTTTTGTTTAAAATAAATTTGAAAAATAATTTTGTACCCTCGATTTTTTTTGATTACTAGTGTTATCTGTCGGTATATTTTCTCGTAATTTTAAAACAAAAATAAAATGCATTTATCGTACCTATTTTCATTTCCATGTAATGTAATTTTTTCGTGAAAATGGCTGCGAAACTCACGTCGGAAAACTTTTGCTTCCTAGTCAAATTTTCTAGTTGAATTCTGTGTCTTTTCAAGTGCAATCTGTTAACAAATTTCTCTTAAATACAACTAATTTTTGAAGAAATTTTCTATATCATCAGTGGCATATTTTTGTTCTCATTGAAATCTTTTCTCCAATCTAGATTAGATTATGTCGCCGGCTCCTGTGTGCTAAATAACTTTTCAATGTTCGGTCAGTTTTATAATATCGAGTGTTTGTGAAATGAAATGCTATTATGTTTTTCATTCGTGTTTTATTTTGGTGGTTGTACATTAAATAATTATAACTATAAATTAAAGGTTTTACACCCAAAAGTGTTTCATAGATAGGTAAGGGAAGAATTTTGTTGTGTACGTAGTACGGGTGGTTGCCTCAAGGAGCGCTACAGTTCTCTAATGCTTGGTAAGTAAAAAATCAAGTCAGAAATTGCTTGATCAAACAGGGCTATACCTTTTTGGATATTTCTGAAATTGACTGATCTTTAAAAAATCTTAAAAATAGATTGAAATATTTAAATTTTATATGAAAATTGTATGTCATAGAAATATCAATATATTAATAATAAGGTAATGATAATTGAAATGAAAAAACTCAACACTTGCGCGTTAGGTAGAGATAAATTTTGACTCAAGTAGACACGGCAACTCGTGCTGTGCTTGCTGCGTCGAGAGGTTTGCTTATAATTTTTGAGTTATTTACATCTTTGAAAAATTGAAAAAGCAAAAGCGGCAATAAAAGATTTTTTAAGTTTCAAAAATAAATTAAAGATGAAAAGTCTCACGTTCGTATGATCATTTAAATCTACAGTTGTGTTTTTCGGGTATCAGAAAAAAATCGCGTGATAATTTTATCAGGAAATCAAATGTGTTTACTTTAGCCAAAAATGTTTTTATGGAGTGGTTATCTTGTGCGGTTTAAAATAAACTTGGTTATAATGTAAATTTTACTTGTAACCATCATGAAGTTGGAAAGTCGACTGTTTCTGTGTTTAAGGATTAAAAAGCCACAATGAGGCATGGGACGAGTGACAGCGGAAACAAAAATGTAACATCTCAATATTCCAATATCCAATATGAGGAGTAGGAATATTTCTTCACAGACATGCAGGAATCTCTAGATTGTCAGGATCTAATTGAGGAGTTTGGCAATGAGTTCTGATGTTACTCCCAAATATGCTGTTGTATCTATATAATCATTTAAGACTAGTCACAAATTGCTGTATTTATTGAGTGACCACATAAATACATAGTAAACAAGACTGAATCAGGTGGTAAAGTATTTTCTGCTTGAGCATTAACCTCATCTAGAGTCTTCTTAAAGAAAAGTTTATTACTATTAATATTGAGTATCTTAATGGTCTTTTTGCATATATTTTTACATCATTGGAATCATTAAAGTAGGTAGCTACCACACTCTTTTTAAGAACTAATCGGGTTGTTAAAATTTCCATTTTTTCATATAGCAGTTCTATAATTAGTAGAATCCGCTTACTCATAACTCAAGGACAGAGTGTCATTTCAATTGTTATTGATTGTTACAATTATCAGGATATCAATTAGGGTCATGTTTGACAAGGGTTTCATAATTCTTTTGAGGTACCTAATTATACTTTAGGTACCTATGTATTATTAAAACTTGCATTCTTATCTACAGTAAGTTAGTCATCTTATGGTTATGGAAAATATTTTATATTTTGTAAATAAAACAATTAACCTTAAAAAAAATGGAAATATTGTTTCACAGTGATAGTAGGTTAGTACCAGGAGAGAACCAACATTAAAAATTGCAGGTCAACCTGGGGTTTTTCTAACAAATTAGTTACCATTTACAAATAATTGATGATAAAAATCAGAGTCTATTATGAAAGTTACAAATCATGAGAGTTGACCCCCCCTAAACCACTGTGAATCTACGTAGAAAATTATCAAAATTAAATTGTCTACTACCATTTATAAGGTAGGTGGAATTTTCTGGTCCAAAAGAACTGTAGCAAAGATGGGTGAAACAGTGTATTATAATATTACAAATTTTCATGATAGTGTTTTAAGTTTAAAATGTTAATGGCAAATTGTCTTCTTATTTCTCATACATTCAAATCTACTTCTCATGCCTGTACTCATTGGAGAAGTAACATTAGAATAATTGACCTCAGGTGCTTATTATTTAAGAGCATTGGTTGCTGACCCGGATGTTGCTGGTCAGAGCAGAAAATTCTAACCAAGTTTTTCTGTACCTTTCCAAAATGGCATGAACGTAAAGATTAAGTGTCCTGAAGTAATGCAAAAGCAGTTCGGGCACTAGTTCCTTAAAAAAGCTGGTAAATGAGGGTTTATTTTAGTTTCATGGTAGTCACCATGGCCTAGTGAAGTAGTGCACTAAGCTTGCATGCACAGTGACCTACGTAGTATCCCAGTCAGGTTAGAAAATTTTGTTCTCCGTACTTGGATGTATGGGCTAACTTGAGGAGAAAAATGAAAGTAATGTGGCATTACAAGAATTAAAACATTACATGGTGATTTTTATAATGCTGAGCTACCCACTACAGATACATACATACAGGAGTATTTATTTTCTTTTTTGTTAGTACACAATATGTCCAAACAAAATGCATACTTCTTTTAACTCTATTATGTAAAACTTGAAAGTAATATTATTATTACAGGTGTAGTCTGGTTTTTCATTTATGTCCTTTGAACTTTCACTATCTCCAAATTTACACATTAAAGAATGCTCTCTTAAGAGAACACTGTTTCTCTTTACAAGCATCACCAACCTCAGTAGTTTGATTGATAGGGCAGCAGACTTGTAATCTGGAAGTTGGTGGTTCAAGTCCCAAGTTGCACAAAAAATTTGTATAGTGAGCTTGAATAATCATGATATCAATATCACAATTATGATTTACTAAAATTTAACTTTTTTTATTAATATTTAACAATATGAATTTGAAACCCTTATTGTCTGTTAAAGCAAGCCATCTCTAGTTGAGGTTGCTCACTGTAATAAATAACAGAAACACAGGTTGTTGTTTATAACCCATAATTAATAAGTATAAACAAAATCAGTATAACCAATTGAATTGTATATTCCAAGATTATATGGGATCAGACATTTTAATGTGGAGCTAGATTGTAATCAGCAGATTAGAAATCTGGTGATTGTTGGTTCGAATGTATGGCAAATAGTCCAAAATGGAAATAGAGATTGAGTTTTTCAGGTGCTATGCAACTCTATGAGTCACTTTTCATGAACATTTTTCAGATATATTTTGTTAGAGTAACATGCTCTAAAATAATGAAGTACCAGAGAAGTACTAGTTACTAAAATTATAAGTATTTGTACCTCAGGAAATGAACACTGACTTAATGTGCAAATTAGTAGCTTAAATTTTCTCATTATTTTTTTTTTCTAGAAAAAAATTCATTGATCATTCACTAATCAATTTTTATTTAACATCCTTGCTTTGTTTTATATTTTTGTGTGAAATTAACCACTAATTTTGATCGTATATTCCCTTGGGAAAAATTCTACCGTTTTGCACTACTTTACCATCAGTGAATTGGTTATGCTCAGTCAGAGGATGTACAG
Source organism: Bactericera cockerelli (assembly GCA_024516035.1). Classification (NCBI taxonomy): domain Eukaryota; kingdom Metazoa; phylum Arthropoda; class Insecta; order Hemiptera; family Triozidae; genus Bactericera; species Bactericera cockerelli. Next base: position 11,879,565 of record CM044958.1, on the reverse strand, counting down.
AGGCTGATTTTTTAGTTTGTAAAAGGGTTTCCTTCAAAACTAAATCCAAGGACAAGAAAGTCAGTTGGTGCCCGCTAGACTGCTATTCCACTCTTAGGTCCTCAGTCAAACATTGGAACATGAAAAAAAAAGCCAGACTGCTGGTCTACAATCCCTTGTAGTATTATAGTCCGTTGGTTAGACATACCTTGGTATAGAACATTATGAAACTAGTCCACCAATTAGAAAAATAAATCTTCAAGCATGGCTATGAAATAAATAATATGAGTGATTTTAAGATACCTACAGTAGAACCTGGATATAAGAGATCAATTTTCAGGTCAAATTTACCCATCTATAAGGGAGGTCCCCTTATAGAATTTCTTTATAAGAGAAACCTCAATATTATTGATATAAAACGGAAAAATTCCGGTCCCTTTAGTTCTCTAAATCCAGGTTCGACTGTAGGTAGCAGGTGTTTGACTAAAGATCAATTTCTCCAATAGTTACCTAGAACTTGTCTGAATGATGTTAGTAAAGTTATATTAGTTTTGTAAGAGACAGTGTCAAGTGTAGAGTCAGGGTGAGTATTCAGCTGTATGGTCTTGTGTTGCAGGCTGTAGCCGCCGCGTAGCGCCCCCGATCACGCTGCCCGCCACACTGGAGGACCCTGCGGTCTCCTGGAAGGGGCCTCCCCCTGACTCTCAAAACTTTGGCCCCAACCCGGGCCAGAATTTTTCGGGTCCTCCTTCCGGTTACCAGGGTCCCTCCCCATTCCAGGGCCCGCCCACGGGGGCCAGTAGTCCCGCGGGCAACTCTAACTTCTCTGGCCCGACCGCCGGGTCCACCACCCCCCAGTACACCGCCTCCCCCGCCCCCTCGGGCTCATCCACCCCTGGGCCTGGGCCCAACCCGCCCCAGGGCTTCCCTCCGCCTTCCAACTCCACCGGGCCGCCCTTCAATGGCCCCGGCCCCTTTGGCTCGCCCTCGGGCGGCCAGTTTGTGAACCGACCAAACTCTTCGGGGCCCCCGTTCGTGGGGCCACCCAACAGTGGGAACCCCCACTTCAACTCGCCCGGTCAGTTTCCTGGCCACCAGTTTGGCCTGCCTCCTGGGTCGCCCTTTCACGGGGGCATGGGGCCGGGCCACGGCATGATGGGGCCTGGCCCAGACCGGATAGACCAAGGGTAAGTCACCACTCACCACTCTACCTTATTCCTTTCAATGTGTGCTTAGTTAACTTTTAGTCTCACTTTGTTTTTATGTATTACGTGAAAGCAAAAAATCCTGTAATAAATAAAGCATGGCTGTCGAGATATAAATATCTGATATGACCATACAGTTAAAAGCGACGTTAAACCCAAATTTAAAAAAAGCATGGCTATTATCGGCCTCATGTCAAAATTGCAGTGAGTAGATTACTCATTCGTATACATAACATGAAGGCTGGCGGCATTTGATTGCTCATGAGTCATGTAATTCATGCCTTGAAAGATTGGGCGGGAAATTCTGAAGACCCAATCTGCCCTGCACGATTTACTAATAAGAGTAACTAGCGGACTGTCGCCCGCTTTGCGGGCCGAGGCATGGCCGTGAAAGCAAAAAATCCTTTTTCGTGAATGGCAGGTGTTGTAGTGGGAGTTTCGAAAAATCCCGTCTTATTGCACATCTAGACTATAAGACAAAGCTACCTACCAAATTTCAGCTTCCTAGGACTTACGGTTTGGGCTGTAGAGCGATGATCAGTCAGTCAGTGGTCAGTCAGTGACTTTGACATTTATATATTAAGATTATTGATTTCTGTTATAACAATGGTGGTCCAAATGCCTTTTCTGTTATGTACTAACAGGAGCAGTTTATTGAAACCTTAAATGTACGAAGTGCTATAGTATTCTCTCCAACAAGTAATCTGATTAATAAGTTACACAGGATATTCAATTTTTCTGTTAAATACTCTACACATAACTTGTTGTAAACCACAGGAGACTCTAAAATTCCATTAATGCCGCTCCAAACGCACTCTAATTATGTCGTATCTATTCGTCTTACCAGTCCGTTCATTGATGACATCTCATGAATGAAGTCGCTGGAAAACTACAGCTGCCTGTCCAGGCCAAAAAAGGAAACGATAAAAAAAGATAAGATGGAATTTCTATTATGTTAAGAGATCTGCGACACATTTTCAATGACGGAATCCGCATTAGTACTGAATCAGCAAGATGATGGTTTTGTGAATATCTTGCTCAGCAAGTCAGCATGATCTGAAGGGAGTGATTGTTCTGATTGTGACACCTGCATAATCCCATACTTAGCCAGAGAAGAGATGATGTAGTTTTTTAGTTTAGGTAGGTACCTCTCATGTACGTATAAATATTTAAGTTGGCTAAACCCGGACTAGTTCTCTCTTCGCTTACTAGCCCATTCCTTCGATAGAGTGTAGTGTATTCATTGTAGACCTGGTGTCTGTCTCCATCAAATTTGGTTCTCAATTGTAAACAGGAGAGCCTCATTGTACCCAGGCAGTTTCCTCTACCATCTTTCACGCCAAGCCATAGTATTGTAGTCGACTTGAGACAGGGAGTCCCATTACGCTAACAGTTGGTAGGGTGGTCGTACACTTTTTGAGTAGCCAAGAAATCGTGGCTACCTACATGTTACTGCCCCATTGCAAGCAGTGGTTCAAGTTGGCTGCCTAGTGTACGCTCTCACTACAAGCAATGATTCTTATTGGCTACCTTCTGAACCACCACCCTTATAGGGCTCACTGCACGGCCCTTGGTACCATTTTTTGTACTAGGATAGTGACCACTAGATAGTCAAGAAAATTTGGCTGCTCTAATCTCGAATGCCTTTTGCATGTCTGCAAGACGAAGTATGGTGAAACGACTAGTATTAGCAATTGGGACGAGAATTGGAGTACTAAGGTTTTACTTATACCACTGAAGTATCTCAGACCGAGGCTAATGCTGTCCAGAACCTGGATATAAGAAGACAATTTCCAGGTACGATTTACCTCTGTTTAAGGGAAAATAACGTTTATAAGAGAAATCTGGATATAGAAAAAAAAAAATTCTGGTCCATCCATTATTCCGGGAGGTGGTCTCTGTAGCGGCCTGAGTTGGGTTAGGAAGTTGTGTTGGTTTCCAAGCGTCTTGGTCTAAAGTTTTCTTGGTCTGATGAGAATAGTAGTACATTTATGAGTTGAACCCGGCAGTATTGTCGATAAAAAAAACTTTTTGGAAATCAGGAGAGTCTAATTCGTCTAGAAATGTTATCAGCTCAATTTCTAGAAAAAAACCGACCAAAAACAATACTTTCTATACCTAATAGGTGATAGATAGTCAAAAGAATTATTATTTTAGCAATTTGGAAAATTACTGACATTAGTTCCTGATTCGTAATATGGCAATGGTGAGTTTATTGCTACCTTGCATGTCATATCAAGCCAACGTATGCGTTTTGCTTTGGTAAGGATGGTGGTATCAATGGTAACATACAATGATCAATGATCACTCGGTTTTTCCTCCTTCTCCACAGTGTGTCTGTTTTCTGATACAGGAGTACCATTTCCAGTTTCACTGGTAATTAAAAAGTACTGTATACTTTATAGGTAATAGGAATTAAAAACGAAAGCATTGTATTTTTTCAACCAAGCACGTACATTTCTAGCTGTTTTCCTGTACTACAGGACGGTGCTAAAATTTTACTACTAAATGTGGCGGCTACGGATCTAAAATAGTAATAGCGCAAAGGATATTTATTCTTATCAATTTTTGTGTCTTGTTGGACTATGTCGGCAAGTCATAATTATATTGTTTGCCCAAATCTTGGAGATTCCTATGTTCTTCCTACCTGGACTCATAGTCTTCCCCTTGTTCTATTTTCCTATCCCACATCATTCCAGACCAAAGACCTTCGTACCTGTGGCCTCATCACGCCGGCGCCGCTCTGTTCTCTCAATCCCATTCCTTGTGACCCCTGGCTGGTGTAGTACTCTGAGTGTGCCGTCACCGTCGGGTAATACCTCGGCTTTGTGTGTATGCTCAGTAACTATAAACCGGTTTCTATTTCTTCTTCTTCAAAATGATGACTGTTGGTATTTTTTCCTTTAACCCATCCTGGTCTCGTCTTGGTATCCGAACCATGCGAGAACCATGCAATCCTGACCGAAGACACCGTGCGAAGAGGAAAGGGTTAACTGGAGAAGGAGAGGAGAGACAGAGGGAGAGAAAGAAAAAACAGAAGTAAGAAGCGGGAGTCAGGACTTTGGAGGTAGTGATTTCTTCCTCCGAACTACAGAACCCTGGTCACCCAAAGTGGCTCTAATCCTGCCTCTCGATCAGATATTACAATATTGTGGAATAAATTTGGCGCGATTTTCTCTCGGCCTGAAATCAGCATAATCTCATTGTGTCAGAAAAAAAAATGTAGGAAGTTCAAGTCGTGAATAAAACCGAAACAATTCGAATGAGGAATTTTTGTTCGTATGACTCAGTTGAGCCATCGGAGAATTAATCTCCTGAGATATGGTCTGTGTATTTACTGGTATGAATTATATAGGCACTTATATGATCGATGTCACATCCACAAATGACACTTTACTATTGATGCAATCTCCTTTTTAATTCTTAGCTTGACAATAAATTTTTAATAAACGCGTAATTCTATCACTCAATGATCAGTGCATGTATATCACCATGATGACAATACCTCGATATGGAGCTGAGACTGCAAGTTATATTTGTTTATCCTGCTGTCTAAAATCTGTAATGTACCTATGGAACAAAAATTTATCAGATAATTTGTGTTAATCACAATTCACAATCTTGATTTCTTTACTTATTACTCTAACTCTCTTTACCAATTTTTTGTCGTACCTACTTGGTACTTGAACCACCGACCTTCAGGTTACGAGTCCACCGTCTCATATGTTACAAGGTTACCAGCTACTGAGGTCGGTAACAAGAAATGAATTTTTCAAATTGCAAACAGGACACCAACCCCGGGTGAAACACTCCTGTAATAATACTACACTCAGGAGATTCGGAATACACCACAGACCAGACCTTAGCTTTTGTGAGTCCTTCCCCTTTCCTCCTGCATAGTCTCTGCTGAAATCGCGCCTGTCCAAGTAGATAAGAGATAAAGGCCAGGAAGTTTTCACTTGATGAACTACAGCGGCACTTGTGTGTTGTCCATGTCATAACTGACAATTTACTGCAGCTTTTCAAACCAACTTTCTCACTCAGGCTGGGTGAGGTCAATGTGAGTAGCAGGTTTGTGAGTTTCCTGCGAATGGAGGGTAAAACCCCCGTCGTGATATGACCATGGCAGTTGAAAGCGACGTTAAACCCCACTTAAAAAAAAACCAACTTTCTGAAATCGCGCCTGTCCAAGTAGATAAGAGATAAGGGCGAAATGTAGAACAGGAACTTTTCGTTTCACCAGGGGAGAGGGGTGAGGGACACTTGGAAGTGCATTTTGGCCGTCGAAATTGACCTCTTGTCAGCAGGGTATTCGCGAGCTTAGCGTTATTTCACGCGATGAGTAGACTTCATACGTTGATACCTTCATGAAAGGGACGTCAACTGCTGACGTCAAATCATTCCGAAATGGAATAGAAAATAGGCTGGAATTTTATGGCAGCCCCTCATGTGAAAGAAGCATACTGTTAGAAATATTCGTTCTTGGCGAGAATTGAACCAGCGACCTACAGATTCGGGACTGAGAGCAAGATTTTTAGCCAATTACTCCAGCACAAAACGATTTTCTTGTATCTATCATTTCTGATACACATTATTTACTCCAAGAAACGATAGTTTCAAGAATCCCCATACTAGTCTGTCCCGGTAGCTTAGTGGTAAAGGTGGCATTCTGTGAATCCATAGATTCCAGATGTCGTGGGTTCGAAACACAGCCGGGACATGACAAGTTATCCTCCCATTTGGGATTTTTATCTCATAGTAATAAAATAAGTCTTGAGCTTACTGCTGGAATAATGGGACTTAATAGACCTAATCGGGCAGTATTACTAAGGCGATATTATTATTATTATTATTACTTGCTGATTTACCCAACTAGCGTTCTGATCACTAGACCACTACACCAGGGCATAAACTTGGGACGGGTAAGAAATCCCGATGTTTGTTTAAATACGCCGGTGGATATCATCGATGAATAATAAAACTCGATTCCCCATAGCCACAATGCATACTCGTGAGATTAACAATAACTCATCTGTACACACTCGGTGAGTTTTCCGGAAAAATTTCCCGAGAGTAAATTCGACCCTGATATGTTGATAAAACTTGATGAGAGGAGAGAGAGAGATAGATAGCAAGGAGAGAGAGAGAGTTCTGTGGTAGGGGGGTGTAAGGGAGAGAGATAGATAGAGTGAGGAGGGGAGAGAGGGGGATGTATATGTACCCCTCTTTCTTTCTCTCCCGTATTTTTTGTATAAAAAGTTCCCCTTCTCTCCTCCCGGCCTCAATAATTATACTTGGGTTGCCATGGTAACCGAAAGCTCGGCGCGCGGGTCTCAATGGCTCACGGATCGGTAAAAGTTCAACCCCCGCTCTCTACGGGAGGGAGAGAGAGAGAAAACGCTTTCGCTTCTTTCTCACTAATAGCGCTGGTAATATGCTATCGAAAGGTTTTCGACCTGGTTTCTACGGAAAATTGAGGTTTGCTGTGAATGTCATATGTAATACGTAGAATTTTTTCAGTACCTATTTAATACATACATATTTATTTGTGTACCCATATAGAATTGTGCTGCATAATATGAAATTGGCCGTTATGACCGTTTAGAAATTGTTATCTTAGAATCATCAAATGATTTTTTTTTTTTTGTCGTTTTTCATTTTTGGACGTACTGAAATGCCGAGAAGTTCAATTTTGCATCCAAACACAACTTAGAACTACATATAGATATTTTTCCCAATTTTCAGAACATTATTTACTGAATATAATCGATGGCATGTTAAGTTCACCATTTCTTTTTGTATTATTGTTATTAAGCAACGTCCAGCCAGGTTAGGACTTGGATGGGTGACTATTCAAATTCAAAGTCTGGGTGAGTTCAATTTGAGTAGCTGTTATGTGAGCTTTTAGCAATTAGGGGGTAAAACCTACGTCGTGGACTCATGTTATGACAATGCAGTTAAAAGCAAAGTTAAAAAGAAATTGATTTACCTATTGATTGATTGATTTAAAACATACATACTTTGTAATGTAGTGAATCATTCGTAGTAAACTATTATGGCAGAGCGAGTTAGCGCGCTAGGCATTGCACACATGGTGACCTGGGTTCGATTCCCAGCGGGGGAGGATTTTTTCTGCTCTGTACTTGGATGTTCGGGGTCCACTCATACCTCGTGAGGAAAAATGAGTAGCTGCTTTAATGTGAAGCAGCGACCAGTGGCAGAATCTTAGGCAAAAAAATAATACAAGATATTGTAAATTAAAGTGGTAAAGTCCTATGATTCTGCGCTACCCACTAAAATTGTGACATAATAACACAAAGAAAAAGCATTATTATTCTCACATCATAACATCACTATTTCTGGCTGGAAAAATCTTTTTGTACCTTAAAAAAACACATCCCTGGAAAAGACATTCTCATTTGGAACTGTACATCACTTCACTGAAAATTTATTTTTGTGTTCACATCCTGTGTTTCACTTGATTCGAAAGGGCATACTTTATTCTCCCGTGTCTCTCCCCTCTCCCCCTTTTCCCTCCCTTTCTTCTCTTACTCCTTCCCCTTCCCTCCCTCATCCTCCCACCTCTGCCCTCTTCTCTCTCTCCTCCACAATATTCTCCATCTCCCTCAGCACTTGGGAAAGCGTCGGTTCTGTCGGTATGTATACCTATGTATGTATGTATGTACAAGACGACTCCTGGCTTGATGTTAAGTCCCGCGGGTACCTGTTGTGACTGGGAGCCACGCCTGGGAATCGAACCCAAGGTCTCTTGGGAGAGAGAACCGTGGAATTCTTCAACCCATGCAAGTGCGAGAAATGAACCTATTTTAGTTGGAGTCATATGCAGTCTGGTTGGATGGTGTGAACCCTCTGTAACATTTTGTAGACAGCTGTTTTGCATACTAACCATTTATTAACTCACTAAATCGAGCCTATAGCTAATTTCAAAGAGCCTTCAAAGATCGCACATACTGAAATTGAGTATCTTTAGTAGAATGGACCCAGCGCGAACGACCTACTCCAGCAGAGTTAAGACGCCCTAAAGGGGGGAAAAATAATGATAAAAATTAAAATATAAATTTCACAACAATGTAAACCAAGAAAAAGATAAACAGCATAGATAAAATATATACAAATGCCTAACTCAAGGGGGGGGTTATTGCCCATGGCAGTCTCTTCCACCCAACCCTTTATCAGCAGGCAATACAGGGAGGGGGAAGAGACACAAAACATTTTACTTTAGTTCACTATAAAAGAGAACTGAGTCGAATTTTAAATAAAGAAACAGAATGGTAAAGGCCAAAACATGAGGTCCGGTAAATATTTTTTGCCCAAAAGTGTTTAATTTTTCGCACGTTTTCTTGGAAAAACAAGAACACGTTTTATGCTTGTGTGCGAATTATGAGGAAATTATCGATATTCTGTTGATAATTATAGTTTATGTTGTCCGTACGGACCTCAGAGGCTCGAATTTCTAGCGTAATAGTAACTTTGAGGTCCGTGGTCCGAGTCAAAGCATGGAGAGTTTAATTAAAATAAGTATAAGTATAAGTAGTGCTTTATTTAGACTGTCAGCGCAAGACAGGTAGTCCCATTATGCCAACAGTTTAGTCCCATTATGCCAACAGTTAAAATGTTCGTATTTGTGACAGTAATTAACGAAGACTTAAATGATAACTTTAAAATCATAAGTGTGAGTACTTAAATCGTAAATATGGAAGCAAAATATATACATTTCTACATTATCTTTCATATTATGGTTAATTCATTTATTGAAATGACATCTAGTTCACAGCCCAGTTCAATGGTTATACTTATTTAAATTTAAGGCATATTTCGGTCTTCTCATTTGGACATGGTGCATGCTTTGAGTCAAAATGATACATAAAACATGGGATTCGGATACTATTTCTTCCTACTTGATGCAGATTTGCACACTGTTGTCATAAATGAAGTTGTAGCACGCTTCATTGCCGCAAAGTCGCTGGGGATATGTCATGACAAATGATTCTGTTGACAAGCCTAGAAATGTCATAACTTTTTCCATCTTCCTCTCTGCTCTCTCTCTCTCATCACTTTCCTACGACTTCTATCTATCCTCCCTCTCCACGTCTTGAGATATATTCTACCATCATCTCATTCTTGCGATCCTTGGTTCATATCCCACAGCTAACAAATATTTTGAACGTATGGGCATGAGTCCGGGTATCTAATCAGGGAACAGTAGTATGTGAAATATCACTTGGCTATAGTGGCTACAATTTTATTTTTCTTCTAATATAGTATATTTGTGTTAATCACGATGTAATATCACAAATACTCAAACTCGCTTTACTAAATCTGTGCTGAACGTAGGACTTGAACCCCCGATATCCAGATTACAAGTCCACCGCCTTATCGATCAAGCTACTGTGGTCGGTGGCTACATATTTTAGTATGTATGCTTCAGGACATCTCATGGCAAGTCGTACTATATGTTCTGTTGTTGTTTTGGTCCCACTGAAGAGTGAGCCGGGCGAAACAGTGAGCTATAGGTGAAACCCCATCATGTAAAGAATTAGTTAATTGAAAGCAATCGATGTTGAACCTCTTCGTTCCTGAAAATAATTCCATTACTTTCCTTTCTATAAGATACGAAAAGTAAAAAAGTTCTTACCTTGTTCCACGTCCGGAAGAAGTGAACAGTCCTGTATGGTAGGATATTGGCTAGTGAAAGGGGTTTCTTACATTGACTTGGCATCATATTGTTCTGGAGAGGATCATAACTGTATTCGTCTACCTCCTAGGACTAGGACTGAACCAGCGCTTCTCAACCTAGGAGCCTAGAGAGGGCCCGTCCAGGGGCCGCCGGCCGGATAGTTGAGTGGATGGTATCAGCTACCAATCGTTTGGACCGCCCGTCCGTTCTATCCAATGAAATAAAGAAACAACTAATGACCGTTCTTGCCAAAATCACACGTCCATTATTAATCAAGGACTGATCAAGAGTCGACTCTGCATGGTCTTTTTCTAAAGCTCTAGGAATTTATTTTTTAGGAGCAAAAATTGATGGTTAACATTTATGAATTTACCTTCTAAAATCTCAATCATGGTTCAACCACATATTTTAGGATTGGTCAGAGTGATAGTTTGAGAACGGATTGTCGCCTAGATTTCTGCAATGACTGCCAGCTCTCATAGTATACAGGCAGTTTCTGTCAATAACAAAGAGATTTAGTCAACTCGAGGTTTGTGACTCTTGTTCGACCTGAAACCTATATGAAGAAGATCCACTAGATGCCATGAGTCGGTAATCGCTATTTTTTTTTAAAGTCAAATTTGTGTGTGTCTGGCTGACTATAATAATAACACTCTTTGGTAAAAGATGCTCAAAACATTTTCTACCACTAACCCTCAGAGTCTTATTATTATGTGGTCACAAACTCAAATTAATGAGGAAAAATTCATGCACTGGGTGGGACTCGAATCAACGGATTCGTACGCTACTTGGATTACCAGACTAGCGCGTTAACCACTTGACCACTAGACTTTGTAATCTTAGGGGTTGTCTGTTTACAATACCACAGTCCAAACGTAAACAGATATTAAAATTTTCATGAGAGTTGACAAGTCTAAACCACTGTTAAACTACCTAATTCATGAAAATTAAAATATCTATTACCATTTTCAAGTAGGACACCAACCACGGGAAAAAACCTTAACGGCGACAAAATGCCGGGTTTTAGCTAATGCATAATATTATGATCGATATTTGTGAATCATATCTCTACAACACTAGATCCCAGTTTGTTCTGTCCAATACGTTCTTTTCCGTGAGAAATGGTCCAATTTTTTTCTAAGGAGCAATCGATTAAACAGCCGTATTCCCGTCACTCACAATAGGTTGCACAAGCACATCAATCTGTCCAACAGAAGACGATGGAAAAAGACAGCACTTCCCGTCTGCCCGTGATTTTTCCCACTTTGAGAAAAGTCTTCACAACAAGTTGAATTTTATTTCATGTTGTTGGATCAATCGAATCATATGCGCTGTATTGTATGGCATCTAGTTTTCACATTATTTAAATACTTTATTTCAGTAGCAGGTTTCTTTTTTAAGTTAATGGAATGAGCTAATACGAAAAAGCTCCTGGTTTAAAGGTTCTAGTAGCATAGGGTGTAGAAAGGTCATGGTACTCATGGTCCTAGTAGATTTTGTAGGTAACTCTACCTATGTATGTTGGGTGAAGGTTTTAAGGGTCGTGGAAATCTTATCTTTATCAATGTAAGACATATTTATTTTTATTACTGACACTACTCTATTTCCGTCATTAAATTTGTTGTTTTAGAACACCTCACACTTTGAATGATGTTTGACGTTTACATGATGTATCCGTCAGTCTACCAACAGTGAACAGTTACGCCGGGATTATAGATAATTATACAGTGTAGTTCTATGGTCAATTGGTCATGTATAGGACATTAGGTTCTATGTATGTTTGTATGTAGGTATAACTTGTCTATTATACTAATAACTAATAACATATGCGCAGTACGCGCATCCATGACTGTGTTCATTTCTGCAAGATTTTTTTTTTTTAAGAAGGGGAAAATTTGCGTCAAAACACCGGCGTAGGTAAGTTCCTGTGAGCAGCAAAGAAGGTTTTTGCAAGATGAATTGTTTATGTGGTGTCGAATAGTCGCGTGGCTGGGCGCTTCCCGTATCGTGTGAAAGTTTCGTTGTTCAGGAACAACTGAGGATCTATTTTGATTTCTAGATGAATTTAAAAATAATATATTTTTTTGCAACATGAACTACCCTGTAGCTGCGTGAAAATTACTGCGAGTTACATAATCGCCAGCCATGGCTTTCTCCATCCGTCTGAAATTTCGCCATAGCCGGATTCGAACTCGTCATCAACATCATGATGCAGTAGTTTTTAATTATCCACCACGTAGAATTGCATGGCCGTAAGGACTATACAGAACGGTTGAGCCGGAATGCCAGCATCACGAAGTCATTGCCTCGCTGGACGTTGCTTAACTTCGGTGATCCTAACGAGGACTGGTGTATTAAAACGCACCATCCACGCTGCGGCTGGCTGGGCCATAGATTTTAATAATACTCTTCAGTAGAAGGTAACACCAGGCAAGGTTAATGCTTAAAAATTTTCTACCACCTAACCCTCACGAGGTCTTATTTTTAGTGGTCATTACTCAAATTAGAAATTAATGAGGAAAATTCATGTTCTTCAATAATTTATGTTCTTCCAATGATGACATTTTTGTCATACCTTCCGAAAATCCATCATATTGCTCTCTTAAAAGTTATGGGCTTTTTCGAGAAAATCTCATTTTAATTTTCATAGAAAAAGAGCCATTGACTTTTTTGTCACCATATATTCAAGTAGCTGAAAAATACAGGATAGAGCGAGTAGGTGATTTTGCTATCAGCTTTCTCCAGTGTGAAAACCACATCTGATCCATATATAAAGATACATTCATATACATAGGTAATATAGGGTGATACCTGATACATAATCAGACAAAACTATCCGGTGTATTACCTGAAATAATGTTTCAACACTTATGTATCCTCCTATAGCCAAGATTTGTGTAGTAATGGTAATGAGATAATGACTAATGATGATGAATATTCAGATGAACTCATTGTTGACCTGCCTATACTTTCTGCACTCTGGCATTGTTTAGAAAGTGTACATATCACCATCCGCCCGTGAGCATGATAGCTCGTGACGTCACACTCTATTGTCATGGCGGTGGGGAATCTAGATCAGAGTAACATAGAGACTTTCTAGTTTTGAAACGACCGACTTGGAGATATTTTGGGTCCAATTATACCCTTGTACACTTGTGACTCTAAGCCCATTCTTAACTGTACACTAAACATGTAGTAAGCTACATATACAGACGGCCAAAGTCACTACTTGAGCTCTACCTAGAGTACTCGACCGTGAACATTGAGCAGACCAGTAGTCTGGTTCGATGACTAAAGATAGGAAGTAGTCTGGTTGGGGGGCTATCGATGGATACTAGTCTTTTCCGGTAGCTCAGTGGTAAAGGCGGCACACTGTGAATCCAGAGATTCCAGAGGTCGTGGGTTCGAAACCCAGCCGGCACATGACAAGTTATCCTCCCATTTGAGATTTTTACCTAGCATGTGGACTAATTCATATTTTTATTATTTTATGATATTTGTTCTGTTGATCACTTTTGTGGAATCACTATTCAAACTGGCTTTAGCAAATCTACGCTGAAACCGGAACTTGAACTACCGACCTCCAGGTTACAAGTCCGTCGCCTTATCGATCAAGCTACTGAGGTCGGTCCATCCGTAATATTATAATTTTATTTTGCGCTCTAGGACTGAAAAGCCGCAATAATTACAGAGGTACGTAATAAAAAGAGGGAATTTTGTGCAAAGACCAACTTGTGAGGGATCGAGGAAGTAGAAATACCGTGAGCTTTGCTGAGGTAAATGTTTGTGGAAATCTTCCCCCTCCATTGTCATACAAACATTGCTTTCTCTGTTTTTCTCTCTCCCCTCTGGTCCCTCTACATCTCTTGCTCCCAGTTCGCTTTCTCTTTTGCGTCATGCATTGGAGGACCCTTCTAGCTTGGGTTTAGCTAGAAGTATCTCTCTCCTTCCTCTATACATATTCAGTATTCACTGTCGCTCGCTTTATTGTATTCTCTTTATGTCGTTTTTGTTTGCTCTCTCCTTTCTTCTCTGAGCCTCTCTCTCATACACACACACACTCCCTTCCTCTATCCATCTCTCTCTCCCTCTCGCTTTTTATCTCTCTCTTTCTTTCTCCTTTCTCTTCCCCCTTCTCTCCTCTCTCTATCTCTCTCTCTCTCTCTCTCTTTCTGTCTCTCTCTTTCTCGCTTTTTTTTATCTATTTCTCTCCCTTTTTTCTCTTCCTTCTCTCACTTTTGTCGTTTTTGTTTGCTCTCTCTTTTCTTCTCTGACCCTCTCTCTCATACTCACTCACACTCTTCCTTCTCTCTCCCTCTCGCTTTTTATCTCTCTCTTTCTCCTCTCTCTCTCCCTCCCTCCTTCCTTCCGTATCTCGAATGTATTTCGTTGAATACCTACTCACGGGTTTTCATCATCATAGGAATATTCACCACATTGGTCCCCATGTCCGCTAACATTACATTTTTGTGCCCATTTTACTTTGGTTGTTAGTTCGATCATGATGGCGAAGTTGATGGCGGGGCAATGATGATGATTATGATGGTGATGATGATGAATTCGTATGCAAGTACACGTGCTGGATTAAACATTAAACTCAAGGTGATGGGTTGCACTTTATGGCACACAATTAGTACAGAGCCAAGCGGACGACTATAGTGGTGACGTTTCATTTTGTTTGAGGACCGACCAGTTGAGTCAAATTTAAAATTAACATTCTTTGATAGATGCACTACAGTAACTAAGGTCCATATTCGCTATGTATAAGAGAGCAAATAGACGCTTTCAAGAAGAAAGATGGCATGCATCCTAATCCAGAATTTTTTTTTCGAGTTAAGCAGTAACTAGTAAAAAAAATATTTAGTTGTTGTATAGAAGAGCTCCATCAGGAAAACCTTGCCACCTGAAAGAAACAAAAAATATCATCACATTAATCCTACTACCCAGCCGGGTGAGGTTAATGTGGGTAGCTGGTACGATTCCCAGCGAATGGATGGTAAAACTCCCGTCCTGACCTCAAATCAGGACGTTAAAACCAAATAGAATCAATGGACATGAAGGGAGCCTAGACATTGGATCTGTGCGTCCATATAATCCTCTCACCACCGTGATATAGGTATGTATGCCTAATATCTCACGGACACGGAATTATATTAGTATAAATGTACCCATGCTCTTACTAAATATCTCTTGTCTCTGTACTCTTACTCTGTCCAATATTAAGGTGTTTTACAATCATCATGCTCAAGTAATAGTAATGTGTTTTATTTGTACATAAATACATAAAGTACATGGTACAATGGTCAATATTAAGAATACTTAAAGGAAAATAAAATGGAATAGAAAAATAGACTTTATAAGAGAAAGATTGCTTATAAATATTGCTAGTGCAAAATCTTGTGATGAACTTGTCATGTCAAGATAGACAAGGAAAATAAAATGGAATAGAAAGATAGACTTTATTAGAGAAAGATTGCTTACCAATATTGCTAGTGCAAAATCTTGTGATGAACTTGGCATCACAAGAGAGACAAGCACGAATGTGATGGGGTTCGGTGGAAGAGAAAGCCACAGGCTTTAACCTCGCCCCTTGGTTCACTACATATTCTATTTTTTTTTTATCATGTCCTATTTTGTTGAATGTTATGTAGTTGACCAATAAAGAGTTAAATAATAATAATAATAATAATATAAGTAATGTGTAATCATTACTTTGTAACTTGTAGCCCGTAGCACGTGCTAGAGCTCTCAACCTGTTGTGTGTGCACTCTGCACTCGCTATGTCGTCCTCCACAGTACATTTCAGGCCTATTAGTTGATTAATCTCGACGAAAAGTCCATCCACCCCTCTTCCCCCCCTACCCATTGGCTCTTTCTCGCAGCCCCTTTTGCACCCCATCATCTAATCGCAACCATCAATATCTTTCTCAACCTCCCTCCTCTCCTCTGTTGTGCCCCATCCCCAGCGTACACCCCTCCCCCCATCAATATCTTTCTCAACCACCTTCCCCTCCTCTGTTGTGTCCTAGCCCCAGCGTACACCCCTCCCCCCCTCACCCATCCATCACCCTCTCAACCCAACCCCTCCCGGGCTTATCAATCTTGTTCCTTTGTACACCCCTTCCCTCCTCTCATGTCTTCGTGCCGGTCAACACGCTGCCCGGAGGTCCTAGGGAGGAGAGAGAGAGAGAGAGAGAGAGAGGAGAGAGAGAGAGAGAGAGAGAGAGAGAGAGAGAGAGAGAGAGAGAGAAAGAGAGAGGAGAAGAGAGAGAGAAAGAGAGAGAGAGAGAGAGAGAGAGAGAGAGAGAGAGGAGGGGGGGGGTCTTCGTGACCAGGGAATCTAGGTGAGTGTGCACGGCGCGACGGGCTGTTGAGGCGATCGAGAACACGAAACTCGAAACGTCATCGTCACTGCCCCCCCCACTCCCCCCCCCCCCCCCCCCCCCTGCACCTGCCCCCGCCCCAGTCGTCAAAAGAGGAACACGAAAAATAAGAGCTGGTCAAAATAGTCAAAGAAATAAGAAGATTGAGAGCTGAAAGTTATGAGAGCTGAATATTAAGGATTTTTTGTGTTCTTTCGCATCCCTTGACCAGCCAACAAGTTGTGTGAGTCTTGAGATTTATGCTGAAATTATAATATGTATAAACAAAAGTAGACTCTCAAGTTCAACAATATTCAGCTTTTTCCCCAGTTTATATATGACGATATGCAAAATAGTCCAAATTCTATAGGCTTGTAAGCCATAGGTGTTTCACAGATTGTAATTAAAAAAAAATATACTCAGCTCAGAGTGTTCTGCTACTATGGGTTCTAAAATCAGTTCTGCTACTATGATGAACTTCCAATCAACCCCCTCGTGTTGTTTATTATGTTTAATCTTTTTAGGAAACAGCGTACTCCTTTTTTTAACACTAAGTATGGCTGGGGGACTATACACAGGGAGTAGACTAGCAGTCTATCTGGAGGACTAAAAACAAGGAGTAGACCAGCATTGGCTTGGTTCTGAAGGCCCTTGTCAATTATTAGCCTCCTTGTTAAGAGAGTGGTAGAAGTGCTGAGTCATTCCCCCACTGTCTGGCTACCGTCTTTCACGACGTTGCTTCGGTGATCAGATGAGAACTCGTGTATTTCACGTGTCATCTCCACTGCCTCGTGTTCATCTAACAAAAAGATACGTTTTAAATTTCAGTGGAACCTGGGTAAACATGAATGCTAGGGACTGCGGCAGTATTTTTCCACTTACTGCTTATAAAGATTTCCTGGTAAAAAAAGTTTTTTTAAAGCTGAAAAGCCTATCCACGAGTTATTTTTCCTGTTTCCGTCAGATACATCCAGGTGTTTATTTTTTTTATATAAATTGGCATTGGCACGGGGGAAAAAATAACCCCACACAGACACTTTTCCATGGTTCCTGCTTCAACATCTTTCTGGTGTGATCACTTCCACATCATATTTTGCCCATTGTGTATTAATGATTCATATTATTACACTTCCTCTCACATATTTCCAACGGAATGCAGGACGAGTGAGTTGTGCCACACTCACTCGTCATGTCCACTTCCCTGCTCACTTGCTGGGCTAGAGACATGTCTGATGGACTGGGAAGTAACAAAGCACGAGAGAGCCAGACAACAGAAAGTTCTCCGCGGGAACACAGGGCAGAATGAAAGTCGGAACGAAGAAAAAACTTGGGAAAACCATCCCGGGGGGGCGCGGGGGTGTGCTTTCCTTCTCTCTCTGAGTCCCTCCTTCGTTCTTCTATTCATTTCATACACCTCAGTGTTTCCCAACAATTTTCTCCATCTCATTTGTGCCTTTCTGTGACACAAGTTATCCTCCTACTTGGGATTTTGACCACACTAGTGTGTCTAGACTCCAAATCCAGGACGTTAAATCAAATAGAATCGTTGGTGTTAGGAAGGGCATCCAGCCGTAAAAATGCCAAAATTTGAAACTTGTTTTCCCTCCAATATATTGATAATAATTGATACTATACGCCCATTAATCTTCTTACTTTTGCACTTCTTGACTGCAATCTTACAAGTATGGAGAGGTAAGCAACTTTGTGCGTGCTGCAAAATTTTGGTTCTCTCAAAACCAAAAAACCCCAGACATCCATCATCATCAAAATGCACATACACCACCACCTACAGAGCAGCGACTGTCGCTCCTCGCTTTTTGGGAATCAATGCCCCATACCGTATATACATTATACATACATAATAACCTGTATATACTTGATGTAGATAACTACAACCTATGTACCTACATAATATTTCGAAAGAAAACACCATGCTGGGGGAAAGTATGGCACGAACTATTGATTGACAGCAGTCTGATAGGAGAGAGAGACAGAGACTGCTCCCGACAGGAGAGGGAGGAATGAGAGTTAGAGACAGATGGGGGAGATAGAGACAGGTGGGAGAAAGAAGAGGGATAGATAGAGACAAGTGGGAGAAAGAAGTGGGATAGATAGAGACAAGTGGGAGAAGAAGAGGGAGAAGAGACAAGTGGAGAAAGAGAGGATAGATAGAGACAAGTGGGAGAAAGAAGAGGGATAGATAGAGACAAGTGGGAGAAAGAAGAGGGATAGATAGAGACAAGTGGGAGAAAGAAGAGGGATAGATAGAGACAAGTGGGAGAAAGAAGAGGGATAGATAGAGACAAGTGGGAGAAAGAAGGGGATAGATAGAGACAAGTGGGAGAAAGAAGAGGGATAGATAGAGACAAGGGGGAGAAAGAAGAGGGATAGATAGAGACAAGTGGGAGAAAGAAGAGGGATAGATAGAGACAAGTGGGAGAAAGAAGAGGGATAGATAGAGACAAGTGGGAGAGGGGAAGAGATAGAGACAGTGGGAGAAAGAAGAGGGATAGATAGAGACAAGTGGGAGAAAGAAGAGGGATAGATAGAGACAAGTGGGAGAGGGAGGAAGGAGAGATAAAAGTAAGTGGGGAGATAGAGAGAGGTGGGGGAGATAGAGACAGGTGGAATAGGGAGAAAGGAGAGTTAGAGACAAGTGGGAGATAGAGACAGGTGGAGAGAGATGGAAGGAGAGATAGGAGGACATAAGTGGGAGAGTGAGGCAAGGAGAGATAGAGACAAGTGGAAGAGGAGGAAGGAGAGATAGATACAAGTGGGTGAGAGGAGGAAGGAGAGAAGATAAAGATAAGTGGGGGAGATAGAGAGAGGTGGGGGAGATAGAGACAGGTGGCATAGGGAGAAAGGAGAGTTGGAGACAAGTGGGAGATAGAGACAGGTGGGAGAGGATGGAAGGAGAGATAGATACAAGTGGGAGAGTGAGGCAGGAGAGATAGAGACAAGTGGAAGAGGAGGAAGGAGAGATAGATACAAGTGGGTGAGGGAGGAAGGAGAGAAAGAGATAAGTGGGTGAGGAAGGAAGGAGAGATAGAGATAAGTGGGTGAGTAGAAAGGAGAGATAGAGACAGGAGTGAGAGGGAGGGAGGAAGGAGACATATAGGCAAGTAGGAAAGGGAGGAAGGAGAGATAGAGACAGGTGGGAGAGGGAGGAGTGAGTTTACTTAAAACTCATTTCTATCGGTATTGCTGATGATAGGTTGGCCAAGAAACTTTCCATAATTTTGTGAAATTTTCACACCTATAATAACAGGTCAAATTAACCAACCATTATCTTCAAAATAACAAAGGCACCATTCCTTCAAAATAGGGACTTCGACCATTTCTTCAAAATAGTAACCAATTGTTTAAAATGTGATCAAAGAAGGTGATTTGGGTTTATAGGTAATGTCTTCATCTTTATATGAGATTTATTATTTTTATTACTTCCGAGAAATTTCTAATATTAGAAATCGGAAGTATTGTGTTCGTTTTTGTAAAAAAAAATATTTTTTTGCTCCGATTTCAATTTTTTTCATATTTCTGGACGTTTCATAACCTCCTGAGCAAATTTGGTTTTGTGTCCGTCTGTCGGTCTGTCGGTCTGTCTGTCTGTCTGTCTGTCTGTTAAAACGATTCCTTGTAACGCGCAAATCTCGGAAACTACTCGACCGATTTTGATGAAATTTTGTAAACATCTAGGAGACATTCTGTAGATGGTCCCATTTTAAATTCATCGAATTCGTACTAGCGGCTCTGGGTGAAAGAGACCATGCGCCTGACCACTAACTTTTTACTTAAATGCTTATATCTCGTGAACGGTACACCCGATTTTGATGAATTTTTGTATGTATATGCATATTAATGTTCTACACAGGTTTTTTATATTTTCTTTTTAATTAATTATAATTTGACTCTGATATTTAAGAAAATCCGAAATTTCGGACAATAAAGTCAAAAAATAAGAACCACGACTTACCGATACAGAATTTTTTGTAGAATCTAGAATGTAGAAAAAACGGTTTTCTACCATATAAAACAAATTTGAAGAAAATCGGTTCAGCCGTTTTGGAGATACAAGTAATTTAGTATAAAAACTCAAAATTCGCACGTGTACACAATGTGAAACAATCACGGAGGAAGTATTGTGTCCATAATTGGCAGTGTTTTTTATTTATCAATGAATAAAACACTTTAGAAATAGTACACACTCAGTATAATCTATGCTCCCGATTTCATGACGATGCACAAGTCTCTACCATCGACCTTCAGTTTATCTCTAAATCTGTGCTGATTTGAATGACATAGATGTAGTACTCTAGGCATTCAGTCACTACACTATAGTCCGTAACCAGCGGAGATGGCACGTTGATCACTGAAGTTAAGCAACGTCCAGCGTGGTGAGGTCATGGATGGGTTACAGTTTAACTTTCGAATCCAGCCATAGACCCATTCGGGTTTGGTGAATTTGTTAGCCGAGCGAAATGGTCGGTAAACCCCACTTGAATTTTTTGTTCACCTCATGCAGTGGCGCAAATCTAAACATCCTTAATTTTCACGTCAGATACCTAATCTTATATTACTACATAATAAGTAGAAAATAAGGAAAGTAAAAGTGGAAGCAAAGACAAAAATAACTAATATGTAAGTATGAAAATAGTAAAAGTATTATTTTTGAAGAATTAGGTAATTTAGGTACGCACTCTTTCGCGAGTGAAAAATTACTACAACTCCGGCACTGATTTTGAAATCAGCTGATGGTTCCTTCTTGGACGCAAATCTTGATACATCGGGTTCCCTCTATGTTATATGATCACAGTGGTAAACCCAAATAAACAAAACTTTAGTTCATAACGCATAAGTGCGAACAACAGGGGAAAACGTTTTCTTAGCTAATATGTAGGTCGGACGAGCAATGTTGTCAAAAGTATGTCAAATATTGCATATTTTCCTCTGTGTTGTGCTCAACACCGAGAATTTTTTGGGTGATTCCATCACTTTCCTTACTATATAGATAAGGAAAGTAAAAAGCAAAGCTGGCAACAATGTAGTGTCAACTTTTACTGAAGAGACTATATGAAATAATTGTAGTGATGATTCTGATGAGCGATGTCTGGTCCCGTGATGACATTGAAGTATTTGTGAACAATAGACAATAGCCACAGAGTGACGCTAACTTGTGGGATCCATCTGTGGTCCCACAGCTAGTTTGAATCCCGGAGCGGATAAATTTTCCTTTCATTTTATTATTATTATTAAACAGATTCAATCAAGTTTTACTTACAAAATAAAGTAGATACAATTTACAAGAAAAAAAGTTGATATTATTAAACAAAACTTGATCAAGGGCGGTGCTAATGCCTACGGCATTCTCTTCATTTTTTATATAATGTATTGTCGCTTTCAACTTTCAACTGGCATAGTCATATCCCAACGGTGTTTTATTTCTTCATGTTTTCTTTAATGTACGATATTACCGGCTGTGAAGTATTTTTTTTTTTTTACGTTCCTCTATTATTTCAGAGTCTTATCAAACCGAAACATGGGAAAAATTGTGTTCGTATTACTTCCGAGTCTTATCAAACCCGAGGAAGACTTGTGTTTGTTTCTTGCAACAAAAAAAAATGCTCTTGTATTTTTACTTATAACTTTGCATTTTCGCACGATGAAAGGACGCAAGCATGAGAACTAGTTCTTCAGATAATGCCGGCAAGTGAAATATCCCCACTCGTAGACTCAAAGAAGTTCTTTTGAGTCTGGTGTATCCCGACTCAAAGGATTTCTGTGGCCTGAAATTAAATTACAATGATACTCTTGAGGAAAATGCAAGAAACAGGGAGGGGGTTGGGGGATGCAGCGTGAGTGTCGGCGCTGTTTGAGGAAGTGCTAAAATTACCCAAGTTCAGGAATGTGTGAGAGAGATGAAAAGGATTAAATATTTGATACAGAGATAAGCTATTGAGCATTGGGGAAGGATGGGAATAAATAAAGTGTTATAATTATTTTCTTCCGAGAAATTTTGATTATTAGAAATCGGAAGTATTTTTCGTGTTCTTACCGATTAAAAGATTGGCCGTCAGTTTGCTTCCTGATCTATGTGGTGGGTATAGTAAGTCTTGTTAGATCAGTCGTCATTTTGTCATGGAGTCTGTCTGGTAATTCAGAGGTTGTGGGTTCGAGGCATGACAAACTCGTGTATTTACCACATGATAATAATACCTCATACTGGAATGATGGAACTTTTATAACTAAGGAGATATTAACCTAAATATAATATACAGAAAACTCTTTATATTAGAGAAAATGTCAGGTCCGGTCCTTGCATCACCTGTTTATGTGTAATAGAGAACTGGCTGTATTAGAAAGCTCTTTATTATAGAATTTTTGCTCTGTCCCTTGGGTTCTATTATATTCAGGTTCGACTTTATTAGTGTGAGTATAGATTTTTTGTTGCTTTATATATCCTCAAAAATATTGAGGGCCATAATATATGTGACATATTAAGCTGTGTCCAATTGTCCATTCTAACTATGAACAGATCTTTTGATCAATAAATTGATTAGTATCTATTTTGACACCATGCATGATGGCATTTGATAAATTGGTAGGTTTTCTTGACACCCACACGGCATGACTTCCACGCAACGTTTGCTCAAGCACATGGTCCCTCTCTCTTTCTTCTCCTATGAGGCTCCTTTTTTCTTGTCCCTCTCCACATTCATATCTCTCCTCCACCTCCTCCCCTCCTCCATTACTCTTTTCCTTCTTTTCAGTCCTCTATCTCTCACCCCTCCCGTTCCATCTCTTGTACTACTCCCACTCCTCTACACTCCACTTCTTCCTAGGTCATCTCCACCTTTCCCTTTCTCTCTCTCTTATCTTCTCCTCTCATCAATTTTTCTATCTCCCTCCAACTTTCAGTCCCCCTTTCTTGTCCTCTACGCCATCTTACCTCTCACCTCCCTGTCCTCTCGTCTCTTGTACTTCTCCTCCTTCTCCCTACTCCACAACTCATTTGGTCATCTCCACCCGTTCTTACCTCTCTCTCTCTTCCTCTGCCTTCCTCTCCCCTTGATCCTATTCGCTATTTCAATTTCTCTACCTCTCTTCCACCTCCCTTATCTAACCCCAATCCTATCTTTCCTTCTCTCTCCCTCCACTTCTCCGTTCGTTATCTCCACCCATCCCTTTCTCTTACCTCTCTCTCTCTCTCTCTCTCTCTCTCTCTCTCTCTCCCTCCCCCTCCCTCCCTCTCCCCCTGATCCTATTCGCTATTTCAATTTCTCTACCTCTCTTCCAGCACCTCCCTTATCTAACCCCAATCCTATCTTTCTTCTCTCTCCCTTGGTTATCTCCACCCTTTCCCTTTGTCTTACCTCTCTCTCTCTCTCTCTCTCTCTCTCTCTCTCTCTCTCTCGTTCTCACTCTCTCCCTCCCTCCCACCATCTACCCCCCACTATTTCAATGTCTCAACCTCTCTTCCACCTTCTTTATCTAACCCCAACCCTATCTTTCCTTCTCTCTCCCTCTCCTCCTCTATTGTTCTTCCCCTCAGCCTCTCCTATCCATGCTAACTCCTCCCCTCCTTTCTCTCTTTCTTTATTTCTGTGTGTGAAGCAGGGAGAGGAAGAGAGAGAGTTGGAAAAAGATATTGATCAACTTTTCAAATGAGAGAAGGAAGAGCTTGTACACAAAGCAACGTGTGTTTCCCTGTGTTCGTCCTACGATGTGATGACGTTTTGATGTGTATACTTTGCTGGCCGAATGAATTACTCGGTGGAGTAAAGGAGAGAAGGCTATGTCGTTCTCGAGTTTTATTATTATTATTTAACTCTTTATTGGTCAACTACATACATTCAACAAAATAGGACATGCTAAAAAAAAAAAGAATATGTAGTGAACCAAGGGCGAGGTTAAAGCCTGTGGCTTTCTCTTACACCGAACCCCATTACTAACCCAAAAAAAAATAGTTTTGACTATTTCTTTTATAGTATAGTATAGTAGTGCTTTATTTAGACTGTCGGCTCGAGACAGGAAGTTCCATTACGCTAGCAGTTTTATGACCCTGTCGTGATGGTCGTATCACGACGGATGTTTTACCCTCAATTCCCTGGAAACTCACAAACCGGGTATTCAAATTAACCTCACCCAGCCCGAGTAGAGTCGCAAACAACCAGCATCGAGAGGGTTTTGATTTAAAATGGTCACCCATCCATTTCCTAACCTCGCTGGACATTGCTTAACTTAAGTGACAGAATGAAAACTGGAAGATTCAATGTGATATTGACACTGGGTTTGCTGGATAAATGATAGCATTGGATGGTGGAGGAATAATCATAATATCGCCTTATTTATACGGACCGATTAAGACTATTAAAGTCCCATTATTCCGGCAGTAAGCCCAAGACATATTATTATGTGGTAAAAATTCCAAATGGGAGAATAACTTGTCATGTCCCGGCTGGGTTTCGAACCCACGACCTCAGTAACCTCTGGATTCATAGGGTACCGCCTTTACCACTGAGCTACCGGGACAGAGGAAATGAGTTGGATATATAATATATTATCTTTATTAAGTCTTGACTGTGTCTTTACTTGGGTTTTAACATTTTTAAGGTCGCTTTCTACTGAATGGTCAAAAATTTGTAGTATAACTGGGGTACGTCCAACAGGTAGAAGACCAGTGTCTTGCTAGAGGATTATGACTAGCCAACTCTCATAAGCCAGGCTAACTTGCAATGTTGGGTTCATGTACATAAAAATATGTATGTGGTTCATTCGCCATTCGCTGGGCAAATATCTCACCTAGCCTGAATGGGGCAGGGAATAACTATGATGCGTGCTGTGCTGGTCATGACATTTTGTTCTGCGGGTATCTTATATCATAGAATGTTTTGCATCCAACAAAAGAAAATAACATTGATGCCGTTTGAAGACGGGCTTCAAACGTAAAATAAAATAATAAAAATCAGAAACCATGAAAAAATCGTACTTTAGTTGGACCTTGTACAAAAATATTGGCAAAAATGTTTACCTATTATAATTTTTCCGCCGTAGTTTCCACTAAATTTTATGATCGGATAAGCAACCAAGGTTATTCTTTTATTGGCAACACTGGCGAACAGAATCTTCAAGGAGTCTGTAAATCTCTCTCTATATCCAAGGGAAAAATCTATCTATTGCTTAACAAGCTTGTCGATACAGAGCGATAAGTGGAGGGGAGAGAGAGAGAGAGGGAACACAATAGTGTGATAAGGGAATTGATAAGAAATGACCCACATAACGACTGTGCTCTCCTGAGTAGATAAGAGGGGGGCTACTGATAAGGACAAGGAACGAGGAGGTAAGGCTGGGGGGAGGGACACCACATGAAAGAAGTTGGGGCACGTCTGCCTTATCAGTTTTGTGTCTAGTGGTTTTGCACGAGCGTCAGATGAGATTTCGTTTAGACCACCAGACTGACTTGAAGTAATTAGACAGATTATGTGGTTTCTCTTTGTCATTTCTTTCTGAACAGTGAGAAATTGAAGTAAATGTTCACACGTAGAACCTTGTGCAATTTATATTGGTCTGTCTACTGTCCAGGTAGCTCAGTAGTCAAGGCGTCTGACTCGCAAGCCAGAGGTTGCGGGTTCGAAACCCAGCGGGGACATGACAAGTTTTCCTCCCATTTGGGATTTTGATCACTTAATAATACGTCTTGGGCTTACTGCAGGAATAATGGGACTCATTAGTCCCAATCGAGTAGTATAAATAAGCCGTTAATATTCATACATTTTAACATGTGGAAGTATCTTAAATCATACTTATTGATTTACAAACCGTATTAACATCCACATGAACTTTACGCAAAAGTTCGTTGAAGATACAAAAGGTTAACTTTTACTCAGACGCTCTCTCTTATTCAAAACCAGCTTGTGAAAAGAATAGATGTGTGTGGAGGACAAAATCGAGTGACATGACTATAACTGCGTGGGATGCCTTCAAAGCTTTCGCTCCTCCAACACAGAAACTTCGCGTTCACATCGCGTTGAAGAGAAGGCAGAGAAACGTTGCGGGGGTGGCTTTTCTTCCGTCCCCTGGTGGAGGTGTGAAGGGAGGTGAGAGTGTTTCTCATGGAGGAGTGAAATCACAAGCTTTTGTAGAACAACATGTCCGATATCTTTAGCCACAACTAATCTTGATGTGAAAGAGTTTTATCGACACCAACGCATATAACATTAACATTTTAATGAATATTGAACAGGAGATCAATAGTTAGTTATACGTTTAACATTGAAAGTTTGGAAAGCAGATTTCTGTGTATTTTTTAGTTGTTTTTTTTTTTAAGTTATCATATTTTTGCCTTTGCCCTCCATTCAAACAAAACACTTGCCACTTTTATACTTTGGACAAAAAATGTAGAGAAAAAGCTGGGAAAGTATTTTGGATATAGCACTTGTTATTCTATCTCATAGATACATATACATAAAACCTAGCATGTAATTCGAAAATGTTTTTTCTTTAGAGTCACTAATAATCAGAAATTAAATTCTTACCCAGGCCTAACAAATTAAGGACTTCATAAACTGCTAGCGTAATGGGGCTACCTGTTTTGCGCTGACACTCTAAATAAAGCACTACTTGCACTTGTAAATGGTGTTTTGGGGCTTATGAACTGTTTCATACTCTTGTAAAATGCTTCAGATATCACATCTATCATCTTTTAGTTTTTCGAAAATGTTCTTTCTTTAGAGTCACTAATAATCAGAAATTAAATTCTTACCCAGACCTATCAAATTAAGGACTTCAAACTGCTAGCGTAATGGGGCTACCTGTTTTG
This sequence comes from Bactericera cockerelli, assembly GCA_024516035.1. Taxonomy (NCBI): domain Eukaryota; kingdom Metazoa; phylum Arthropoda; class Insecta; order Hemiptera; family Triozidae; genus Bactericera; species Bactericera cockerelli. The sequence continues at coordinate 11,852,505 of CM044958.1, read as the reverse complement.
CGCTGACATTCTAGATAAAACGCTACTTGCACTTGTAAATGGTGTTTTGGGGCTTATGAACTGTTTCACACTCTTGTATAATGCTTCAGATATCACATCTATGATCTTTTAGTTTTTGAAATCTATACAAATTGAAACTCCTTTCCTGCTTCTTTGACTGAGAAAATTCAAATTTACCATGAATGCACTAAAATTAATTTATTATTATACTAATGAGAACGTAGTTGTATTTTCTGTGTATTATTAAGCAATATTCTATTTCGTAGAAGTGAGTACGATTACGTCCACCGTGCTACTTAGTTTCTCTCTCTCTATCTCTCTCTCTCTCTCTCTCTCTCTCTCTCTCTCTCTCTCTCTCTCTCTCTCTCTCTCTCTCTCTCTCTCCCCCCCTCCTCTCTGTCCTTATCCTCTTTATATCAGGCAGAGAAAATCCTTTAGAAATCAAGAGAGCTTTGAACAGTATGTATAGAGAACCAAGAGAGGTTAGAGAGAATCTGGAAATGGAGAGTGAAAGAGAGAGAACAAAAAAGAGTGAATAGAGAGAACATTGCCAGCTAGAGAGGAGTATTTTATATACTTATTATTTTCTCTATACAAGAGTATTTTATATAATTATTTTCTCTATACAAGAGTATTTTGTATGTGTATTTCTGGATCAGGCGAACCTACCTATAAAGGAGAGAGTGGAAGAAGAGAGAAGAGTTAAAAATGAAGTAATAGAAAAATGAAAATTTCGAGGAGATATCAAAAGAGAAAGAGAGAAGGGAAGGAGACGAGGAGTTTTTTTATTCTCGTTTTCTTGGGAAGACAAAATTTGAAGATGTGCAAAAGAGAGAGAACCGAGATAGCGGGAGCAGAATGAAGAAGCGATAGCATTCGGTGCTTCATAATTAACATATTTCTTACCCTCAGTGTGGCCAAATGGTACTTGGAAATCCCTTGAGGCTCCCCTGGATCTCTGTCTGGACCGCTAGTGGTGATCTTAGACCTAGACCAACCATGGGTGGTTGAAGTGGTTACGGCGCTACACTTGTAATGTAAAAGCTAACGCATGGATCTTCGAAATCTTTTAGTATAGTTTACTGGTAGTTCTGTGGACTGTAAACCTCACACATATTCTATAATAATTATCGAATTGAAAATTTCATATCAAGCACGAGGACAGCGAGTTAAAACAGAGCCTCACTGTGTTCGGTTAATAATGTGAAATCAACTATAAACACATCAAGCAAATCAGCTAGAAATCTACAATAGCCATATTGTGACAGTTATCCTGAGTAGGGTCGGAATATTAGCAGAATATATGCCATCAGTTTACCAGTCAACTTTAACACGCATGCATGACGGTCTATGACGGTCACCAATCGGTACCTTTTCCAAGCTCAAAGTAGGCTAACTTCTCAGTGTTTTTGGTGTAATCAACTTGCGTTCTTCGATATTTACAAATACTGACAGTCCTTGGGAATACGAAACCTGTACCTGTGTTTTAGTAATCCGGTAATCAACCACCATACCATATGTTGGTATCGTGTGGTTCTCTTCAACTGGACAGTTCTGGTGTGACAGACCCATGATAGAACCGACCGACCTCAGTAGCTTGGTCGATGGGGCGACAGACTTGTAATCTGGAGGTCGATGGTTCAAGTCCCGGTTTAGGCTTGGATTTGGTAAAGCTATAGTTTGAAGAGTTGTGATATCACAAAAGTGATTAACACAAATATGATTACATTGATAACACATGATAGAACCGCGGTTTAATTCCCTTTTTTTTCTCTCAAAAAAAAAATCCTCTTTTTTTCTTTCACCCCTCTTAAGGTTTCCGGTCGGAACTTTTCCCGGGTGCTTTCCAGAATTCCATCCTGGTGGCTGTCTCCCAGCTCTTCTTGTATTGGGGGAGTAAAATTATTGTATGGAGAGTATGTATGCAGGAGGGAGAGAGAGAGAGGCGAACAGGAGAGAACCTGGGGATGATGAGAAATAAAAGAGGAAGAAGAAGAAGAAAGCAGGAGAAATGTACACGGTGTCGACTAACTTAGGGAACAGTCAACAGACTTGAATAATAATAATAATAATAATAATGGACACCCTTTTATACTGTCCGATTAAGACTATAGGGTCCCTTTTATTCTAGGAGTTGTTAGGGTGCCACTATTATGGTGTTTACCTTCCACTGAGCAGTATTATTATACGAGTTAGGAAAAATTCCGGGATTGGCTGGGATTCGAACCAACGGATCACATTGTATTGTAGTATCTTATGAATAAAATAAAATTTGATTCTGGAATTGATAGATCTTGTTCAATAAAAAAATACTTTTTAGACGAATAATGTTTTTTTTTAGTTCATTAGAAATGATCGCATATTCCGAAGATTGGTCAGTAAATCTGAAGAAATTTCACTATCACATTGTTTTCATTACTGATAAGAGTGATAATGAATGAAACAAACATTGCAGAGAGGAAGAATACAGGCTATGATGCCAACAATTTTATCTCTGTCGGAACAGTGGGTCCCGTTATAGGTAGGAATATATTGAAGATGCACTTCTGAGCACCACTACCAGAAAGTTCGAACATTAGAATGATAAGGGTTGGGTGGAGATTGCCACAGGCAATAACCCCACCCTATAGGTAGGACATTAGCTATTTATTTTGTATTTTTTCTTTACCTAATAAAGAGTCATATAATAATAATAAAGTTGTCTTTCAAAATTCTAAAATATGTCGAAAAAAAGTTATACTACATTCGTAAAACAAGAATAATACCAATCTCCTACATTACTAAACCAAGTCTGAAACGAAACTTCCATTCATACAGAATGTTTCCCTATTTTTCGCATGTCCTGTATATTAAGGAGAGAAAATCATGAAAACAGAGCGAGAGAGAGAAAAACAGGAAAGGAAAAACAGGGAGGGGGAGGGTGGTGGTTGGAAAATACACATAATAGAATAAAGCTCGCGATGTTGCCAGACTAACAAAATGTACAGGATGCACTTTGCGACAACACCAGACAACACTCACTTGTGTGTGAACTGTATTCATTTGAAATTATTGGGGCGAAATGTATAGTCACCGTATTAGAGTGGGTAATGCAACTCGGTTTACTTACAGATGACCCAGGTTTGAATTCCGGCGGGATTTATACAAATTTTCTACTCTGTGTTTTGAGCGTTGGGTTAACTTAGAGCATTAGGATAAAAAAGAAGCTCTTAAAATAATGGCGATTATTGCAACATTATAATAATGTTTTTTTTTTATCTCTGTTTGCACGCATATTATATGCAATTACGTAAACAGGTAACAGGATTTTAAAATCAAAAAATATTAGGAACTAATGATAGCCGTGTGTTAGGAGTTAAGACAGAGCTTCTTTACCTGCCAAAGTAAAAGCACATCGCACACTTCGCACAAGGTGAGATCATGTAGGGATTTTCAAAACTTTCTGAGCAAACTTCCCACCGGCTCTCATTATCCTCACATCGCCCAGGTCGGGTGGGAACATCGGATCGGATATGGATCGAATTTTTAACCGAAGGGATTTCTAACCTGAAAGATCACCACACCACGTGTCCACCTCGCTGAACGTCGGTTAACTTGAGTGTTTTGTAAGTTACTGGAGTTTTCGCTATCTATACGGCCGGTGATATGGCCACGGGCTGTTTACTATCTCGAGTGGGACCCTGTATGGACACAGAGCCACGTTGCCAGACGCCACCAACAGCATGTAGTGAGGAGCTCTCTCTTTATTCCAGCATTTTATCTCTCCTTACAAAATACACCGTCCTGGCTTGTCCTCATTTGTTTCCATTCGGATCTATTTGTCGGCGAGCGAACTGTGGTTTGTTGGGGGCTTTCTGTCTGAATGGACGGCAAAACATGCCTCGGTTGATTAGGATCACCAGAATATCCTGCTTTTGTGGTGGTTGGTTTGGTCTTTGGAGGAGGAAGAATTTTAATACACTCGTGAAACAATGATGAGTTCTTCCTCATTCATGTTGATGGTTTGATCACATAATACAGATTTGTATCCTGGAATTTTTCCTCATTCATTTGATATTTTTACCACATCACCCATTCGCATTATATAAACAACAAACAGTTGCTTTTTGGTGTTTTGGTAAAGCGACCAAATAAAATGTCCTGTTCCTTTCGAGGGAACCACCCGAATAGGGATATATGGCTTCTATTAACTTATTTATTCACTGAATTTTTCTAAATATCAATAATTTATGTAATTAAGGAAAAGAGGTTTTATTCGGAGCAATACTTTTCCTTTGGTATCTCAATAAATCATGGTGTGTCCTTTTACGATCTCATATGGCCCCCACCCATAGTCATTTTTAGGCCGGGAATCTTCACATGAATTTTAGTGTAATTAAATTTACGATACAAAATATACATGACAATTGGGACAAAAAGAATCAAAGATAATAAATTATTGTTTAGAAATCAGTATAGTAATTATAAGTCTGGGTTTCACAATTTTCGAGAGTAAATAGGAATCATAGGATATTAAGTTCTAACTTGTGTGAATTGTATGAAGCTCTTGTCAATTCAGTAGCTCTATCGATAAAGCGGCGAAATCGCAACATCACGATTGTGATTAGTAATGCATATCGCCTTAATTATTGTTTCTGTAAACCCAAGACGTATTATTATGTGGTCAAAACCCCAAATGGGAGGATAACTTCTCATGTCCCAATGGGTTTCGAACCCACGACCTGTGGACTATCGCAAATATGATAGTTTAGAACTTGAACTTTTTTAAGTTAAAGCTCGCGTTTATCTGGAGTTTTTAATTTGGTTAGTTTTTTCCGCCAGTGTATTTGTTGAAATCTTCTTGTATGTAGCATTGTCTTTCCCTGTAGCTCAGAGGTGAAGGCGGCAGTCTGGTTATCCAGAGGTCGCGGGTTCTAGCCGGGACATGACATGGTATCCTCCCATTAGGGATTTTTCCTCATTCAGTAAAAATAGGTAACATTATTTTTATTTTATTCATATTTTATTTTTTACGTCAGGAACCTTCACAGGATTTTTTTTGTATTGTCACGCTCATTTAGCTTGGTCATGTCATGTGAATGCACCCTTCATTCTGAGTAGGTTATCATACATGTGCTTATTAACACGACCGATGTCACAAAATTAAAATGGGTTCATATTATATGCAGCTATGCAATACGCAAGCATATCATTATCTGCAACATCAAAATACTGGTGAAAATAGCAGTATCTAGCTAGTAGCTACCTAATAATAATACTGTTGCAGATATATGAGAGTTACATACTGAAAGTTTCATGTTCTGATCGCAGACATGATAGATTTGTGATTAGGCATAGAACACTTACCTCTTCCAGTACTACTGCATATATGTATACTTACCTCCACATATATGTATATTTACCTCTACAAATATCTGTATACTTACCTCCACATATATATGTATTCTTACCTCCACATACATGTATTCTTTCCTCTACACATGCTACGTCCTCTGACTGACCCTCCTATAAAAAATAACACTGTTTAGTGGAAGGTAACCACCAGGAGAGGTCAATGCTCAAAGCATTTTCTACCAACTAACTCTCAGAGTCTTATAATTTTGTGGTCACAAACTCAAATTGATGAGGAAAAGTCTATTAAACAGGGAACGATTATTTTAACAAACAATCATGATTGTCACTAATGATTTCCTTATTTAACTTTACCGTCCGAATAAGATTTCCGACTTTCCCTAAATAATAATAAAACTCTTTAGTAGAAGGTAACCATCAGGCGAGGTTAATGCTCAAAGCATTTTCTACCACCTAACCCTGAGACTCTTCTTATTATGTGGTCATATACTCTAATGAATGTGGAAAACATCATGCACTGGGTGGGATTCGAACCAACGGATCCCTACGCTACCTGGATTATCAGACTAGCGCGTTAACCACTTGACTACCGGTGCACTTGACAAAACTTTGAGGAAGTTGCAATTTCGTAAAAATTTCGTTGTCAATACAGGTGCAATAAGAAAGAATTTTCTTATGTATTATGGTAAGAAAGGATTGTATTGATGAACCCACCTCAGAAGCTTGATCGATAAGACGGCGGACTTGGAACCTGGAGTTCTGTGGTTCAAATCCTGGTTTTAGCATCAGCGTAGATTTTAGTAAAGCGAGTTTAGGTAGTTGTGATACTAACGCACAAATATGATAAGTTTCCTTGGGACTTTTTCCCCTCGTAAAAAAAGAAAGTTTGGGAAAAGTCAATGTGGAAAAAGAAGAAGTGGAAGAGATTGCCTAAGGCAATAACCCCGCCCTTTAGTTAGGACATATATTATGTATATATTTATTTATTTTTTCTTTATTTTTTTCTTCTATAATATTGTAGATTGTATTTTTATTTGCAATGATTTGTATTGTATATAATATGTCCTATTACCTAATTAAGTGTAAAAAAAAGTAGCGTCACTCTGTCGGACGTCACTGAAGAGGCCCCCCCGCCTGTAATCCAGATCGATTTCTGATCAGGCCAGCAGGTGCAGTGAACCCGCGTCCTGGCGAGTGTGAGGACTCTACCACCGCACGCTAGGCTCTGCTGAACATAAGTGGAACTTGAGTGGGAACCACTTGTTGATTCACGGCGCACTGGTAGTATCAGCTGACATCGGTAGAAAGTACGGGATTTGGTGAAAATCATTTGTGACTAGCTCCGGTCCGGTACTTTGTCCTCTGTTAAGATTTTTCTTCCGTGGCTGGTGTTTCCTTTGTATTGGCGGAAAATACTCTTTTGATGCACATCTTACAACAAAAAGAAAACTCTGATGTACAATTTCAGTTTCTCAAGTAGATTAACTGTACAACTATACGTATTACCTCAATCTGTTAATCAGTCAGTGCTGAGTGGATAAAACTTTTATCAGTATAGAAAATGGATCTTACCTGCTTGTATTGAGGGAGTAATGTCTCTTTCAACTAGGGTTGCAATATCGAAACGAAAATATCGATATTAGGTATATCGATAATATCGAAACCATAATATCGATATCCGATATTATCGATGGGTCGAATATCGATATTGGGAATATCGATATTTTCAATATCGGTAACCGCTAACCGCATGAGATAATAAAACATGTTGCTTACTACGGTATGTGGGATGAAAAGGCTACATATTAATAACAGGCAAACTGCAAAGGAGTCTAAAGACTTCAAGCCAGCCTAAGTTGGCACAGTGGTTAGTGTATCTAACTTTGAGTCACTAGGCCGCAAGTTCAATTCCCGCCCAGGGCAAAAATTTATCTAAAGATTTTTCCGTTCCCGGAATGATTGACTTTCTCTCCTTTCCTGTCTCTCTTCTCTTTTGTGATGTACGACGGGAACAAAAAATATACATTTGTTTATTATTAGAAGCCATTGCTCAAACTCATATTTTATGTTTATGTAGGTACATCTAAACTATAAAATAACAATAACAATAAAAACAAACAGTTTTCAATTATTTTTTTTATTTTTTATTTGAACTATCATGTTAGTTGTATTTTAGATTTTATATATGTTTTATATATGTCTGATATATGTTTTATTTCAATAAAAAAAAATTTAAATAAAAAGAAAAATTAATTTCATCAGAAAATAAAACTAAGTATATTTATTTATTAAAAAGAAATTTAAAAAATCTGGTGTGAGCATCACACGACTTTCCTTATCCTACAAAATAAATTGAAACTACACCACTGGAAGGTATACCGTACACTATTTGAAACTTTTGACCACGGATTAGATGGTTTCGGTAATGGTTTGTGGGGGGTCATCTCTCATACAATTTTTGATATCTGTTACCGTTTACTCAGAACGGCCATTAACAGCCAAATTCCCCTAGAAATGGCCCGTTTCGGATATCTAGGAATCTTTGGAACAAAGTAGAACCTTTATTTACTATTATTTACTTGCTGTGAACTTTTCAATATTAACCTGTGAGTACACGCGCTAAAAATCCGAACGTCAATACACGCGCGATGAAAAAAATTCTCACACCTGGTTTTGCATTGTATTTCGTTCTGCTTGAAGAGTTATATAATATTTTTAAGATACATTAAGTTGACTTATGTATTTAAAAGATATTTAAAGTAATTTTAGCAATTTTTTTTCCAAATGGTTGCAGTTCGAACCCCTGATTTGAATTTTTTTTTATTTTCCAAAATTTGTTCATCGTAAGCCATAGTGACATAAGTTTGTAGGGCAATTCACAGTATATCTTATAATCAAGAATATTATGTAATTATATTTGTTTAGGTACTTCTAAAAGCTAAAAACAGAAACGATAAAAAAATAAATGTACTTAGATTATACCAGGAGGTAAGTAGGTAGGTAGGTACCCATTATAGTAGGTGGAGAAACATTACAAAGAATACTAATTATTTCAGTATCTAGCAAAAAAAGTGTAGGAAGGTACCTAACTACCTAATATTATTACAAAGAAATTTAATTAATGTTAGTTAAAAGTTTATATTTTGTTAGTTAAAAATCATTATAATAATTATTATAACAATAGTGAACAATCACGAATTTGGTAGATAAACACACTAATTTTCTTAAAAAAAATATATTTCTTTATATAAAACAATTGTTATTATTATATTAATTAATTATTAGAACTAATTATTATAAATAATTAATTAAATTAAACTAAATAATTAGTAACAGAAAAAAAAACTCGAACAAAAAAAAGTTACGTCAGTACACGCGCGATGAAAAAAAATCTCACATTTCAGACGGATCTGAACTTTTCGCCACGTCACGGGCAACAGAAATTGAAAATAGCTCAAGGGACTGTGGATACATCTAGATAATCATATTATCAACAGCTACTCCAGGTCCCTACAGGTTAGGACCAATATCGATCAAGTTCTAGCGTTTTTGCCGAGCGTGTGAGAATTTTTCCCTATGTGCGTGTACTCACGGGTTAAAAACTACTGACCACAAACTTCTTCAATTTACATAGTCCTTCTAACTAATATTACTAATAATAGATATACACTGATTACTGATATAAACCAAAATAATAAAATCTTCAAAAAAAGAAAAAATAAAAGCTTCAACTTTAATCAAACTAGTTCAAACTAATTCAGTATTTCAAAATTTCCCGGCTACTAACTGTTAAAAAAAAAAATGTCCCGAGTCCCAATAACGATATTTTTATTCGATATTGTCTTTTTTTTTCGATATATCGATATAATATCGGAACCTTAATATCGATATAAAATATCGATATATCGAAAGCAGAATATCGATATTCGATATTATCGATATAATATCGTCATCCCTACTTTCAACTCCTGCATTGTCACATCACGAGGAGGGATTCAGAGTTGACCCTCCAATTTCGCACCAGATGTCCCCAGTTACTCCCATCAACCTTACCCAGCCTGAGGAAGTTTCATGTAAACATTTCCGACAGCGAATAGATTCGTGTCTTGGTGAGCAGTTGAGCACACATACATGTTTCCTCCATGCTCGACGTTGATTAACTTTAGTGATCCGTCCGCATCTGGGTGATGAATTCATCTCATTTTTTGATTTAGTTTTGTCCTATCTCTATTCACTTCGTATAAACTATGAATATAATACATTTATATGTTATTATAGATATGTATATCCGTCGTTTTTATACCGTATAATATATTTCTAGTAATTTATGGTTCTATGTTCCTTTACAACATACATACCTATTTATATGTACATTATTTTTATATAAAGTACATTAGAGATCGTATCGGCCATTCATGAGGCTTGCAGACTAAACGCGAGAACAAATTGTTTCGCTACTAACTTTATATATTTTATAGTCATCATTACCACACTTGTACTGTCATGATTTGAGCTATTGCTATCTTCATAGTCAACATTAGTGTTAGTAGCATTGATGCTATCTTAGCTCTACAGATGTTTGCAATATTCATCATTATTGTATCTTGTAGTGTCATGGTTTGAGCTATTGCTATCTTTATAGTCAACGTTACTATAAATAGCATTGATGTTTTCTTATAGCTCTACATATGTTATTATTATTATCTGACCTGGTTGCAGGGTTTTCAGTGAAACCCTTACAATTAACACTGCGACCTAATTAGATCTATTGTGACCAGTTGATTCTATTTTTGGTTTTAACGTCCTGACTGAGATAGATAGTCAGGACGGGGGTTTTACCCTCCATTCGCTGGGAATCGTACCAGCTACCCACATTAACCTCACCCAGCCTGGGTAGAGCCGGAAATGCCAGCCTCACGTGTTTGGATGGAACAAAATTTTCGTCGAAAAGTCTGCCCCAACCGGGAGTTGAACTCGGGAACTCTGGACTACGGGCAGTAGTCGCAACCATTACGCCACGGAGGCTGTTCTACATATATGTTAGCATTGCTATGATTACACTTTATACTCACAGTATAATCATAGCATTGCTATTATTTTACTGATTATTATAATCATAGCAATGCTAACATCAAAGCATTGATGCTTTCTTAGCCCAATAGATGCTAACTTTATATTCATCATTATTGGATCTTGTAGAGTTCTGGTTTTAGCTATTGCTATCTACTCTACATTACTGTCAGTAGCATTGATGCTTCCTTAGCTCTGCAGATGCTAGCTTTATATTCAACATTATTAATTTATCATGTAGTGTCATGGTTTGAGCTATTGCTATCTTTATAGTCAACATTACTATAAATAGCATTGATGTTTTCTTATAGCTCTACATATGTTAGCATTGCTATGGTTATACATTTATACTCACAGTATAATCATAGAATTGCTATTATTTTACTGATTGTTATAGCAATGCTAACATCAAAGCATTGATTTTTTCTTATAGCTCTACATAATTATGTTAGCATTGCTATGATTATGCTCACAGTATAATCATAGCACTGCTATTATTTTACTGATTATTATAATCATAGCAATGCTAACATCAAAGCATTGATGCTTTCTTAGCCCAATAGATGCTAACTTTATATTCATCATTATTGGTTCTTGTAGAGTTCTGGTTTGAGCTATTGCTATCTTTATAGTCAACATTACTGTCAGTAGCATTGATGCTATCGCAATACTGCAAAAAGCAGTAAAAGAAAATATGAACTGAAAAACGCATAGAATAATGTGGTCCTACATTTAGTTAACGAATAAAGTTCTTTCTACTTCGCTCCAGTTAACTCAAGACAGCTGGAGTCATCACTATAAAATTAATCGTCATCTCGAAACAGAACAAATTAATGTATGAACTCTGTACCGTAGAGGAATACCAGTTTTTTTTAAGATGAGTGTTACACAGCCTTTTTAATTTCGTAGCCATGAAACAGGAGCTACTGTAGACGCTTGTGGCCTGCCCATCCTGTAGTATGCCTCCTCTCTGATGGGCGAGAAGTGACTCAATGCTTCCACCTAATTCCCATTTAGGTGCTGGGTCAACACGAGCGCACCGGAAGGCATCCCTTTTACAAAGAATCTTAACCAAATTATGAATACAATTTTTTGTCGGCACGGGGGATTTATCCTGGGACCTTCCGCATGGCAAGCGAGTGCTTATCCACTGAGCTAATCGCGCGCTCTATTATTTTGTAGTTCTGCTATTATCACTTTTTTTACCAATATTTGTCTAACTTTGTGCTTTCACTGTGTACCCGTTGCCATTTGTCAATGTGTGTTGTGTCGGCTCCTGTAATAACATTTACCTTTCTCTCTTGTGTTACAGCTGTGTAGGAGTGAGGAGGCACACTCCATATTTCGGACAACCTGATTACCGGGTATACGAGCTCAATAAAAGACTTCAGCAAAGGACGGACGTAAGTTACCTCAATATTTACTTACCCTACCAACCTAAATAGAGTGGTAAGCGCACTAAACTGCAAGCCAGGTGATTGGAGTTCTGATTCCGGTCATGTCAAAACTATAGCAAAATCTATAAAGCAGCGAACGATTATTTTAACAAACAATCATGATTGTCACTAATGATTTCCTTATTTAACTTTACCGTCCGAATAAAATTTCCGACTTTCCCTATAATAATAATAATAATACTCTTTAGTAGAAGGTATCCATCAGGCGAGGTTAATGCTCAAAGCATTTTCTACCACCTAACCCTGAGAGTCTTCTTATTATGTGGTCATATACTCTAATGAATGTGGAAAACATTATGCACTGGGTGGGATTCGAACCCACGGATCCCTACGCTAATACCTGGATCACCCCACTAGCGCGTTACCCACTTGAGTTTCCGACGGACAAATTATCCTAATAATTTTCCCTCACGAGGTTGAATGAACCCCAAAATTACACAAAATTAGCGAAGTTACCCATAGATAAGATGAAGTAAAAGACTCCTAACGGAATAAAACTCAACTTCTCCTTTGCGTGATTTATGCAGACTTGGGCTTAGTGAGACTCAATTTCTATCCGTCTATTTCTGGACAATGTATGTATTTGTTATTCATGCATGCCCCATTGGTATGTATTTTCTAAAACAGTCTTCTACCAGCTGTTAACTGTTCATGATTCACAAAACCACGTGATATCATTTGAAATCGATCTTATTACATTTTACACCGATCACCTATTCGATATCAAACAATCGATTTTTGCAAACTATCGACTGATTTCCAGGAGAATCGTGACCGATTTGCCAAGTGCATATATTGTGCATTCCGACTGACTTGGTTATCTGCAAGCGTGCCTATCTGTGAATGCAACTGTGGTGCACCTGTTGTGGCCGTGCTGTCTGAGTGAAATGAGGTCGCACCATGTTGCCTTGCTGGCTAGACCTGTCGCGAAACTTGCAAATTGATAAGAATGATGGAAACTATTCGGGAAAAATGAATTTGTTCGTGTTAGACTTTTTATGTAGGTAGTTTTCACCTGTTGTGTAGGTAGTGTACAGCACACTGTACAGTGTACAATGTACATATGTTGTTATGTAGAAGTAGGAGTGCCAGAACCAAACAACCTCAACCATCAGGAAGAGGTTGAACAGTGCCAACCCCAACTAGGTTTGGGAAAAGGCAAAATCGTGGAGGAAGAAGATACAGGTGGTGTCTGCTTAGTGAAGATTGCACGTTGATTACACCACAGTTCTCGTCAAATCACTGTAGCCAAGCAACATGAAGCATGGAGAAGGTTAGGATTGAGACTGGAGACGTCCCGTCCCCATTCAAGCTGGGTGAGGTTAATGTGAGTAGCTGTGTGTGACAGCTTACAAGCGAGTAAGGTGTGTCTATCAGTCATGCTATGTTTATGCTCATTGTGACATTAGTAAACCATGCAGGGCAGCTTGGGTCTTCAGAATTTCCCGCCCAATCTTTCAAGGCATGAATTAGATGACTCATGAGCAATCAAATGCCGCCAGCCTTCATGTTATGTATACGAATGAGTAATCTACTCACTGCAATTTTGATATGAGGCCGATAATAGCCATGCTTTTTTTTTTAAATTTGGGTTTAACGTCGCTTCTAACTGTATGGTCGTATCATATGTTCATATCTCGACAGCCATGCTTTATTTCTTAAACTAGCCGTTTGCCCGTGCTTTGCAACGGGACTAAATTTCAAATTTACTAAGGCATGACCGTACTGCTGGACAGCAATGCCTTTTTGAACTGTTTATAATTTTTCTGGACAAAGCTATAATGGTTTGGGGGGGGTCAATCCTGAGACATTTTTCGCTATCTCTTACCATTTTGGCTAAACAACTCCGGACAAACAAACATAGGTAGGTAGTCCTTTTTTCTGTTTTATATATAGAGATAGAGATTATCTAGTTTGTTTTCATCTGCGAGCAGGAGTAGGTTCTGGGCTAGTTGAAAGTAAAGGAGCATACATAGTCAACCTTCATCATGACAGTGCCCAGTGTCTTCTCGTGGTAATCTCTCTATTACCCTGTGCCCTCTAGCTCAGGTGTATCCTGAGCATCTGTGCCACGGCTCCTGTTGCCTCTAAATGTCGGGATTAATGAAATAAATCTCAGATGTAATCATCGGCTCATACAGTTTATGTTAATTATGCGCCGGGCTGCTTCATCATTTCTAACATGATAATAAGCTCGAGAGGAGACTCTAATGTGTTTTGCATATTTTAATTAAAAAGGACGCAACGCCGACTCTCCAATAACAGCAAATAGAACTTCCCGATTCGAGATTTATTGACAAAAACTGTTAGCTCCTGGTCGGCGTAGCTTGGGAACCGAGTGAGAAGCGTCTAGGTGGAACTTGAAATTAATTGCTGTCATATGAAACACCCGAAACTTTCAACGTAACGGGAGTCGTCTGTCTTGGATTTGCATTTTAAGATGTGTCACATAAATTAAATTACCTGAATTTTTGATAAATTGGTAGGTAGTTAGAAAAGATTTGGCTTCCACATTTCTTACTACCTACACCCTACACCTCAGTTAATGATGAATAAGTAAGGGTTTAAAGATAATTAGCAAGTTCTGTACTGATGATTATTTTTAGCACAGTTGGATCTGGAATATGACACAATGCCTCCTGCGACATGGTCCTACCTACTTCTTGAGTTGCCTAATGTGCATCTGAAGTACTGATGGATTTTTTCTGTTTCCGACCCAACCAGTGGCGGCTCGTCGGGTGAAGACACTGAAGACATTTTCACCTAATTTTGAACAGTGAAAACACTACTCATAATCCCTTGAACATGGCACAATTGATCCAACTCAAAGAAAAAAAAAAAAAAAAAAAAAAGAGTAAGCTTTGTGTAAAATAGATCAATGCTGCTTAACATTTCATGTTACTTTCCAAGGAGAACACCAAATGTGAAGACAATTCGAAATTTTCTTCAGTTGTCCTTGAATCAACCAATCAGAGTTGAGTATTTCCAAGTAGGTATCATGAAATATTAGGCAAGAACTATATCTATGTAATATGCTACTGAGGACAGTCTTCAGTTGTATTCAGTTTACATTATCTACACGACCTCATACGAAATGTCACGAAGCCACATACCATGTGCGATGTCATGTGTTTTTGATATTAACATTGTTGCCAGTAGCATTATGCCAGACCTAGGAAACCAGTCAATGATTTAGCCTCCCATATCTAGCACAATCTTGTAATATTAAAAATAATAATAATAATAATAATAACGTAGGCGCTAGGAAAGCAGGATTTTGTGTCAGGAATTTTGGATATTATTTCTCATTTTTTGGGTTCTAGTTTTGTACATAGTTCCTAAACGATAGCCGATACCAATAAATTTTAACTACATATATTTTATGTATCTTGTCAACTATATGTAGTATTAAAAAGGACATCTCGATTGAAGTCAAATCTCGGAAATAATTATTTAATGTAGGTACCGAAATTGAGCCAAATAAGATAATCTGGTATCTAGTTGTTCCAAGAAGTTTTTAAATAGGGACAATGGTGGTCCTGTTTAAGATCCTGACTATGGAACCACTTTAAAAAAAAATCATGAAATTAGACGTGTTGAAATGAAATTCTCAAGAGAAAATTCTGTTCAGGCGGTGTAGTATTATTTTTTTAAATAAATAAATACGTCTTACATGATTTGAGGGATTTCTTTAAATTTAAAATATAGCTCTTGAAGTTTGTAGAAATTTAGCAATGAAATTAACTTGGCAACATTGTATCTCTTATCTTTAGAATGTAAACAAAACTTGTCGCGCACTTTTTAAATTTTATTAGACCATTTTCAAATCTTTTCAACGGTAATCAAGTGACTTTTAATTGGTGTAACTAGTTAATAAAGTTATTTCCCAGTATTTGATACAGGATAGAAACATTATTCCTACCTGATCTGACCTGTGCTTTTCATAATAAGTTGAATATGAAGTAGCTATGTACTTCTTTCAGTGTCAGAAATAACATTATAATTATGCAGGTTGCAGGTAGCTAAGCACACAGCTTCCAGTGAAGTACTTAAAATTATAAGGCAATATCTGTGTTTTTCTTAAATACCTAGTCATTTAAACATCAATGGTAACACAAATTTAAGCTGATTTTATATTTGTAGTAAGTATGTTTTCTTAGATTTATTTTGTAATCTGGTGGTGGATTTTCTTCCAGTTTTGGATTGTAATTTTTAGTCTTCAACTAACTTTCTTTCCTTCCTAGTTCTAACTACTGAGGTATAATCCTAATATTTTTATTTTAATTCCTTTTTACCAACTTTTAGTTAATATTTTTTATTAAGATGAATAAATATTTTTTTATTAAGATGAATAATTAATAACAATATTTCAAAGAAACAATGAGATCACCACAAAATCATGGGGTTCAAACATTAAAAGTAACCCCATTCAGATTAAGAAGTAATGAGGATAAGAAAGATATTATGATTACTGGATCTCCAATATCTCCAATTACTATAACCACCACTAAAAAAGTAAAGCAAATGCCTGCCCCACAGCCATACAGTTCAAGCCTGAATGGCTTATGAAAAATGAATGGCTGTGTACCAGCTCAAGTGTTGACAAATTGTTCTGCTGGCCTTGTTTATTTATTAAGTACCAAGTGTTCTCCAAAAAAAGTACCTATAAAAACTTATATGATGCAAAACTGGTATGAGAGAAAATCATGCTCTGCAGGGAAACAGCCATAACTTACAATGGGCTGTGTTTATGAGACCATAAGAACTAAGATCTGATAAATTAATAATTTTATTTTTTCAATACTTCTGGGTATAATTTGTCCTCACCTAGTCTTGAAGTCAGGAGCCGCCACTGGACCCAACCCAGGCTTAGTGAGTTGAATATAGCTGGTGGAGGGAAAATCCAGCTGAGTGTAGATTAGCTCAGTGGTAAGATACTCGCTTGCCCTGCGGAAGGTCCCGGGTTCGATCCCCTGCTCAATCGAATGTGATAAAAATATTATACATAGACAAAAAAAAAATGTATTCAAAATTTGGTTACAGATATTTGTAAGGGGTACCTTCCGGTGTTGACCCAGCACCTAAATGGGAAGTATTGTGTCACTTCTCGTCCATCAGAAGGGAGGCATACTACGGGATGGGCAAGCTACAATACAGACCCACAAGTGTCTACAGCAGCGGTCGGCAACCTGGGGTCCGCGGACCCCCGGGGGTCCGCGAGAGCTAAATTGGGGGTCCGCGAAGCCTTTTCAGGATTTAAAAAAAAAGAAGAAAAATAGCTCATGAACTCGAATCATAATTAGTCCGAAGTACCCTACTTCCCCCTAACTCTCTATGTCTAGCATCCGCATGCAAAAATGATCTCCGAGTCAGCGTATCAATTTTGGCCCCACGTGTCAAAGAACTGGTCGGACGGAAACAAGAGCAGCCTTCTCATTAACCATTGAGTGGTTCAGTAGGTTAATTCAATAATTTTTTACCGTTATTAATTTGGGTAATGTTTTTATTTTCGTTTTCTTGTTTTAATAAATAACCAAATCCATTAAGAATCTTAATAACCATTTACATATCTACCTACTTTTCTTTCATACCCCCCCCTCCCCTCCACGCTCTTGTAATGTGGGGGTCCCTTAAAAAAATTCGAGATAAGCTAGGGGTCCGCGTAGTTCAAAAGGTTGCCGACCGCTGGTCTACAGTATAGCTGCTGTAACACTCATCTTTGAAAATAAATAAATCAATAGTTTGAATTCTAAGTTGAATCACTGGATGTGAGAGGAGCCCTTGCAGGTACCTGGTACATATTGGATTTGGAGACATGCATACTCCTTGCTGCTATATAGCATCTATTTCTATAGCAAAATAATAACCTAATAGTTTGCATAACGGCGTCCCAAACCCCGACCAGAAATCCTCACGGTGGTGTTGCAACGCACGGACATCTCAAATTCGACCTGTCAATTTTTTTCAGAATCTTGATGAACCACTGCTCAATCGAATGTGATAAAAAATATTACAGGATTGACTCCATTGTGTAGGTACTGAGTTACATGCACTGTTCCCGTACGCTCGCATGTCTAAATTATAAATTTCTCGATACTGATAATGATAAATCTGCTGTGCTGATGATAATGTCCACCATGCTCAGTGGGAAGTATGCCAGGCGCAACTAAAAATATCCCTTTTTGAGAACGTATAAAAATATAGGGGATTATTATTAGTACCCTGTGTACGTAGTTTGAGTACATTTTTAGATGGAAATCTTCGATATTAGTGTACACACAATAAAAATGAAAAAATCGGAACAGAGTTTCTCTTGCGCTCAATTACCATATTGTAGCCTCGGTACCGTAATGCGTTGCACACCTGTTCTTCAAGCTAGGTGAACCAGGTTCGATTCTCAGTGTGGGCGATAATTTTGTGGCTTGGATACGAGGGTGTATAGGTCCAGGCACACTCATTCTGCTTCAGTAATGGCCATGTGTACTGGAGTCGTTCAAAACCTAAAAATGTCATCAGTTCATCGCCAAACTTCCATTGAATGTTAGTCTGTGTCGTTGTTCCTATTTTTCCCGCCAATGCCTCTGTGAAATTTTCGTATCTGCTTAATAGGCAGCACTATTAAGTATGTATTTGTTAATATCTGAACTCCATTTTAATCGGATTTTAAAAAAAAATCCAACAGGATCTGAGCTTGTACTTGAAGCCACACTGCGCTATTTACTTAGCCTTTGACAATTGTTAACAAAACAAGGCATGTCCATGAAAATAGATTTTCTTTTCTTCGTTGGTACCTGAAGTCAAATAAGTCTTTGTAAATACCTACGAATTTTAAAATGAAATTTACGAGAAACCTGGATATAAGAGAGAGTAAAGCTAGGTCCCTTGAATTCTCTTATATCCAGGCACAACTGTATTATATATTAATATTTAATTTTATTGTTTCATATCTAATCCTCAATGTAATAGTGACACTGATAATGATGTTTTTTGCCTATATATCCCTAAAGTAATGATAATGACAGTACTAATGACGTGTTTCCTCTGTATTGCAGGAGAATCGTGATAATGATTTCTTCCCTATCCATTCCTAAAGTAATGCCAGTACTAATGACGTGTTTCAGGAGAGTGATAACCTGTGGTGGGACGCCTTCGCTACGGAGTTCTTCGAAGATGACGCTACACTTACGCTTACCTTTTGTTTAGAAGATGGACCTAAAAGATATAGTGAGTATCGATTTTTTAGAAGATTTAACAAATATACAGGGTGTAAATAAATGTATGGACGATAGTTGAGAATCTTCATGGTTACAAAACAGAAGAAGTAGTTCTAAACTGTGCAAAGAGACAGTATCGACAGAAGAGTTTTGGTGTAAGAAAGTTCCAAAAAGACTGATTGTTCTTTTTAATCCGGACCGCGGAGATTTTTCTCATGTTAATCCGGGCCCTAACAGGATTTAATTGCCGACCCCTGCCTGGTCTAGTGCCTAACGCCCCTCCTCTTTCTTGCAGCGATCGGCAGGACGCTGATACCCAGGTATTTCCGCAGCATTTTCGACGGCGGAATCACGGAGCTCTACTACAACCTGAAACACCCGAAGGAGTCGTTTCACAACACGAGCATAACTCTGGACTGTGATCAGTGCACGATGGTGACGCACCACGGCAAGCCCATGCTCACCAAGGTAAGCGAGAGAGACGCGGGGTTCGAGTCTTGAACGGTCTTTTTTTTTATTTGTTATCAGGTTCATATTAGAAATCCAAAGTAATGTTAGGTATATATTATGTAATATTAATATAAAACTAGAAAGTAATGTTAGGTATATGTAATATTAATATAAAACTAGGATTCTTTAAATTAATTTTAATTTGTAATTAATATAAATATGTAATATTTAACTCTTTGACTGCCAGAGCTAATCTTGACATGTGTACTGGCACAACTCGAGTTGTGCCATGGCAGTCAAAGGGTTAAAGAATCCTAGTTTAATATTAATATTACAATTACCTAACGGTCTTTTTTTCCTCAATTTTTGCTGCAAGCTCCTCTGTCCCTTGTGTAGTGATGACCGAAATCACCGCAACCGCGATGATTTACCGCCGGTGCGGTATGACCACTTTCATTGCACCGCGATTGCGGTAACCCTTAGAGAAACCCAAGACGTTGAACAAGCGCGGCTGGTGCTTGGAAGCTGCGGAACTCCAGCCCCCCCAGACGAAAGAGAGGATTATAGACGAAAGAGAGGATTTTATTTGCTATCAGGTTCATATTAGAAATCCAAAGTAATGTTAGGTTTATATGTAATATTAATATAAAACTTTAAAGAATCCTAGTATCATATTGATATTACATATACCTAAGAGAGGATTTTCTCAAGTCCTAGGTCGCGTACACAGTACAAATTATCATAAATTTCAAGAATAATTATTGCGTAGTTATTATGATTGGCATGGTGAACAAACTCAAACTCTTTAGAGACTGAAAGAACGACTCTTCAAAACCCATTTTAGTCCGGTTAATATTGCAGCACTCCCAAAACATTTTCCCACCGGCCGCGCCTGGTGGTGAAAATCCCAAAGGGACGTTAACTTGTGTCATGTCCCGGCTTATTGGAACCCGCAGCCTCAGGACTCCCAGGCTGACCATACTAAGGTCGGGTTCTAAGAAAAACACCTAACCTAAAAAACACCTGAAAAACACGAAAAACGTTAGTTCCAAAGGATTCGTCAAGATAGCACCAGTAGAGTTTAAAAGCAAAACTCTACTGGCGCTATCTTGACGAATTCTTTGGACCTAACGTTTTTCGTGTTTTTCAGGTGTTTTTTTTTAGGTTAGGTGTTTTTCTAGGTTAGGTGTGCACAGAGGGGTGGCTCATCCTCGAGTTCACGTAATAATAACAATAATACTAACTGCTCTCCCCCCCCCCCCCTGTCGTGAAATCTTGTAAACATTCACGAAATTGTAAAGCCGGCCTATTTGTACCACAAGAACACTGGCCATCCGAAGATCTCTTCAGTGGCCAGTGCTAATGGTATAAATAGCCGTGCTATCGACAGTTGCAAGTCAGTCAAAATACAAAATTCGCAAATTCGCAACACACTCAAATAAAATCCTTCATAAAATTAATATTCATTCACCAATAAAAAAAAATACACTATTTATTATTTTCGACAAAACCATATACATTATTCTTTATTGATCCAACGAAGAAAGGAATTTACTTAAAGTCTTCCACTGTGCGCCCTCGACCCCTGTGTCCACGACACAGGGGACTTTCTTCGTTGCTGATTTTGGTAGCAGAGCGTGGTTTGCAGAGCCTGGGCCCCCCATAACTCATAACCCAGAGTCCGTCCAACAATGTCAGAGAAAATTTTGAAAAGAGAGAAAAAGAAACTTTTTCAGCTTTGTATATCCTTGAAAAAGGACTACCGTGATATACAAGTGGACGAGGCGAACTTACATATTATAAATCAAGTTTCCGCAGAAGTACAAGCTGCAGTAAACAGATACGACGAGGCATTTGACAATTTTGACAACGAAAATGAAAGTGAAATATCCATTTCCGAAGAAGATGAGGCAAACTTATTATCCTGCCGGAGATTCTTGCGGAACCTTCAGGCAAAATTATCAAAATTCGTGGAAGATCGAGAGTTGGCAAGGAAGCAGAGGGAGTACGAATTAAAATTTAAGGCAGATGAAGAACGACGAGAGCGAGAAAGTAGAGAGAGGATGGAGATAGAGCGGGAGCAAGCAGCGGCGGAAGAAGAAAGGAGACGGCAATACATGAATCTGGAAATTGAGAGAGCTGCGCAGGCACAACCGGAGGCAGCACGACCGACAGCGACCATCAGTACGACAAATCTCCCCAAGATAAACCTGCCGACCTTCTCCGGAGAAGTTTCCCACTTCCAGGAGTTCTGGGACTCTTTCAAGGCAGCAGTGGATAACAGGTCAGACTTATCCGGCTCTGTCAAGTTAGCGTATCTAAAGGGAATTCTTAGGGGGAGGCAGCAAATTTAATTTTTGGGCTTAGAGTTACCGATGAAAATTATAATCTCGCTAAAAATGTACTACTAGAAAGATACAATGTTCCGGAAATCGTGATCTCTAAGCTTTTTAATGAAATAATGAAACTTAAACCTATTTCAATAAAAACAAATGACATATATAACTATTATTCAGAGGTTGAAGTAAAATTAAAATTATTGGAAAATCACAACTGTAATTTAGATCACAACATTTTGCGTGATCATTTGTTTAGTCTATTGTCAACTGAAACAAAAAAGAAATTGGTCGAGACCCACAATGTCAATCTTACAGTAAAAAATATTCGTGAGGGAATGAAAAACGAGATTAACTTATCCCGTATTGTTAAATCTTTTGATCATAACGATTCAGGGAGAGAAAATTTTCCAACAAATAGATCAACTGAAGTAAGTACAACAGGGAATAGGTACACTAGGGAGACGTACCAAAATCAACCTAACTATCGTAACAAACAGTTCGTTCCCACAACTTCGGCACTATTATCCAATAATTCACTTGGAGACGGACGTACGGTATTACGTCGGTGTATTTTTTGTGATAGTGATGGTCATAAAAATTACGATTGCAGTAAGTATGTAACGTTTCAAGAGCGTAGGTCCCGGATGTATGATCGTTGCTACGTGTGTCTGAGTAAGTCTCATGTTTATAGCCAATGTCCAGTGAAACAAAAAATTAAATGTTATTATTGTAAACAAATGGGTCACCATAATAGCGCTATCTGCCCAGTTCGATTCCAAGGTATGACAAATAATAATTTTACTTTTAATAAAAGCCCAATTCAAGACTCGAACCCTGCTTATGTGAGTACACATGAAACATCTCGATCCTCACCGCCTGCTGATATAAACCGTAATCGTAACGTACAGAGTAAGTCTATGGTAGCTATTAAAAACGAGCAGAGTACTATAAATGAGAAAAGTTGTATAGGTAATACCGATGATAAGACAAACCTCTGTGTTAATTCTGGGATTCAAACCCGTGTCTACTTACAAACAGCTACTGTAAAAATTGTAAACCCTCGAACCAACGAGTTTAAAAATGTACGCGCGGTGTTAGACAGCGGGGCGACGAGTAGTTATATTTCTCAAGAATTATTCGATTCTCTTGGGCTTAAGAAGGACTACACTCAACATGTAAATGTTTATACTTTTGGTCAAAGTGCATCTAAGAGTATGATCGTTCAAGGAGCGAAAGTATCTATGCAGGATAGAGCTGGTAAATCTTACAATCTTGAGGTAAGTGTTGTACCTACGATAGTGGGTCACAAAAAATCGGAACTGTGCGAGAAAGATTGGCTGCGATATTTACATCTAAAATATGGATTGGCTGACGAGCATTACGTAGCAGGTAATGATGAACCATTCGATTTATTACTGGGTAACGATTATTACTCTAGTCTCATGCTTGATGAACATAAAATCAAAATCTTTGACAATTTATACCTAATTAACACAGTGTTTGGTTACGTTTTAAGCGGAAGAATGCATTTCGAGCGTAATGGTAACTACTTGGAAATTAGTGAGACAAACTTATTTGTCCAAATGGATACGTCTTTACATTATTTACAAAATATTCGAAACTTTTGGGATCTAGACGTGATTGGAGTACGTGACGATCCTCGCGTGACAGATGACGACATGGCGTTACGTCACTTTGAAAAAAATGTTTCCTATGATGACCAGCGATATCACGTAAGTTTGCCGTGGAAAGATAGTGAGGATAAACATGAGATACAATCAAATTTCGGTCTAGCTCTTGGTCGTTTAACTTCTCTCATTAAGCGTCATCGTTCGGATGGCATATTGAAGATATGTGAAGAAACGCTAGAAAAACAAATACAGTCAGGTATACTAGAAAAGGTAGACGACGTTCAAAAGTTTAGAGACTGTCATTACTTACCATATCATGCTGTTGTTAAATTGGATAGTGAAACAACGAAGGTAAGATTCGTTATGGACGCATCAGCAAAGCAGATAAAAAGTAAACCGTCTCTGAACGAATTACTATATCGAGGGCCAGTTTTACTTGAGAACCTTTGTAGCATTCTCCTTCGATTTCGATTGTATAAGTATGGTTTGATAGCTGATATAGAGAAAGCGTTTTTAAACGTTGGATTGAAACTAGAAGATAGAGACTATACTAGGATACTGTGGGTAAAAGATTCCAACTTACCGGTTACAAATGATAATTTGATAGCTTATCGCCATACTAGAATTCCCTTCGGTGTTTCTTCTTCGCCATTTTTGTTGGCTGGAGTGTTGGATACTCACTTATCCAAATACGAGCAAAAATTCAAAAAAATTACTCCTTTGTTAAAACAAGATATTTATGTAGACAATGTTATAACTGGAATAAATGACTCGAAAGCTATCGTGGATTTTATTGGTAAGTCCCGTAGTATATTCAAGGAAGCGTCATTCAACCTTCGCTGCTGGGCATCTAATTATAAAGGTAAAGATTTCCTAGACTTGCCTTGTGAATTGAAAAGTGAAAATGTAACACAGAATGTTCTCGGTTTAGTTTGGAATACAAGTACTGATTGTTTATCTATAAAACATAATTTTGGAGCTTTCCCCTCTGGTAAGATTACTAAACGAGTCCTATTGAGTTACTATGGGTCAGTGTATGATGTATTGGGTTTCTGGAGTCCTGCTCTTGTATCGCTTAAAATATTAATACAGAAAAATTGGAACGAAACTAAAGATTGGGACACGGAAGTCAGTGAATCAGACAAGAAGTTGTTTTCCGATATAGTAAGTGATATTCAACTTATCCCTACTTTTCCCATTCCTAGACTTGTTGGTAATGTATATGACGAAACACGATTCGAACTACACGCATTTTCTGATGCGTCTATAAGCGCATATTCCGCCGTCATATATTTAAGATGTATAAATCCTGACAACGTCACATCGAGTTTAGTTTTCTCTAAGGTACGTATTGCGCCTAAAGAAAAGATATCCCTTCCGAGGCTCGAACTGCTCGGAGTTCTGATAGCGTATCGCAGCTTGGTATTTGTAAGCAAATCTTTAGGAATACAATTCAGTGACTATTTTCTCTGGTGTGATAGCCAGTGCGTTCTGTATTGGATTCAATCCAATAAGGTTTTACCAACATTTGTCAAAAACAGAGTGAACGAAATTCGTTCAAATAGTTTGAATATTCGGTTTCAGTACGTTCCTACCTTGGAAAACAGCGCTGACATTTTATGTCGAGGTATGAGTGCGTGTAAGTTGCGTAATAATAAAAAATGGTGGAACGGGCCACATTGGTTAAGTTTACCCCCAGACAGCTGGCCCAATATTAAACTTGAATATCCCATCATTGAAACGCTAGAAGAACAAGGAACCACAGAGCTAGAGTTAATTGTGACTAAGAGTACGAAAACAGTAAGTAAACCATTTCCCGACATAGACGAAACTCAATATTCATCTTTTATAAAACTAGTAAATGACACATGTCTTGCAAAACGAGAGGTTAAAGATTCGAGTTCTATTTCATTCGCAGAATTCACAGTCACTCGGAACGAATGGTTAAAATACCTTCAAGGTAAGTATTTTCATGACACAATAATTAGTCTTTCGAAGGGGAAGAAAGATTCATTAAGTATTAATCTGGGTTTAGAATTAAATAATTATGGTATTCTTATTTGTAAAGGGAGGTTTGTTGAATTAAAAACTGAGGGTGAAAATCCTTTTCCAGTACTTCTTCCGAAAAACGATCACTTGACACGAATTATTGTTCTCGACACTCATGTGAAGTGTTGTCATCTAGGAACTAACCAAACTTTGGCCACGCTGAGGAATGACTATTGGTTACCAAAGGGGAGATCAGAAGTTAAAAAAGTAATCCGATCTTGTGATACTTGCAAGATATTTAATTCAAAGCCATATGAAACCCCGGAATTTTCTTCTTACCCCAACTATCGACTCCAAAAGAATTTAGCATTCACTTACAGTGCGGTTGATTACTTTGGCCCTCTTCACGTGAAAGAAGGTAAGTCCCAATCCCGTGCAGTATGGTGTTTGCTATTCACCTGTTTGACGACCAGAGCAGTTCATTTTGAGCTTGTTGACTCTGAAAGTTCTACGGATACATTGTTAGCATTCAGGCGATTTATCGCTCGTACAGGTGGGTGTAAAAATCTCTTAAGTGATAACGCAGCTCAGTTTCAATTATTGAAAAAATCTTTTGAGCATGTGTATGAAGACAATGATAATCAAGATATTTTAAATGAAAACAAAATTGATTTTCGTTTTACACCAGCTCTTAGCCCCTGGGCTGGCAGTTGTTTTGAGAGGTTGATCTCCATAACGAAACAATGTCTACGTAAGACCATTGGTATTTTGACTTTGACATGGTGTCAGTTGAACACGTTACTCGTGGAAATCGAGCATGTCATAAACTCCCGACCTCTTGGGTATTTCGGTGAGGAAGATTTCATCATAACTCCTAATCATTTTTTGGGTATTAAACGAGACAATTTCCTACCTGATGTAAGTTCATGTCATCTTCCTAAAATCCAAGGAACTCTTGACACTCTGATCCGTGACTGGAAAAAGGGTAACCAGTACTTGGAGATTTTTTGGTCAAAATGGAGTTCTCAGTACATCCAATCGTTACGAGAGAGAAGCGACGTGAGATGGAAACCAGGTAATGTCAATCACCGTGTACCCCAAGTAGGTGATGTCACTTTGGTTAGACAACCAAAGAAAAAGAATCGTGAGATGTGGCCTCACGGAGTAGTAGTAAAATTACATTTAGGACGTGATCAAAAGATAAGACATGTTGATGTAAAATTACCTTCAGGGGTTGTGATTTCTCGTCCAGTTTCTTGGTTATACCCTTTTGAGTGCCAAAATTCATCCAGCCTTACTTGAATATTTAGGCTAAGTTTTATTGTTATTATTCACTTCAGATATTGAGAATTTGTTTTTTGCATGGTTGGCCATCGCCGCCAGTCTTATTGTTTTGAGTTTGTTTTGATTTAACCTCTGAACAATTTTTAATTTTTCTTTTCTTTTTTTTGTCACCATTTATTTTTTGTGGCAATTAATTTAAACTTGTGAGATCGTTTTTAAAATTTCTTTATGTAAATAATTTTGTAGGACGAAAATTTTTTCTTGTATGAATAATAGGAACATTTCCACTGTCTAGATTTTCTCTAGCAGGCATTTTCTTTTGTGAAACTAATTGTTTTTGCTGTAACAAATTGTTTACCTGTTTTTTCATTGTACATAATTTTTCAAACTTTTCTATACGATTGTACCGTTTTGTTTTTTTTTTGTGTTGGGAGTGTCGTGAAATCTTGTAAACATTCACGAAATTGTAAAGCCGGCCTATTTGTACCACAAGAACACTGGCCATCCGAAGATCTCTTCAGTGGCCAGTGCTAATGGTATAAATAGCCGTGCTATCGACAGTTGCAAGTCAGTCAAAATACAAAATTCGCAAATTCGCAACACACTCAAATAAAATCCTTCATAAAATTAATATTCATTCACCAATAAAAAAAATACACTATTTATTATTTTCGACAAAACCATATACATTATTCTTTATTGATCCAACGAAGAAAGGAATTTACTTAAAGTCTTCCACTGTGCGCCCTCGACCCCTGTGTCCACGACACCCCCCAGGTGTGCACGGAGGGGCGGCTTATCCTCGAGTTCACGTAATAATAATAATAATACTAACTGTTCTCCCCCCCCCCCCCCCAGGTGTGCACGGAGGGGCGGCTTATCCTCGAGTTCACGTAATAATAATAATAATACTAACTGTTCTCCCCCCCCCCCAGGTGTGCACGGAGGGGCGGCTTATCCTCGAGTTCACGTAATAATAATAATAATACTAACTGTTCTCCCCCCCCCCCAGGTGTGCACGGAGGGGCGGCTTATCCTCGAGTTCACGTAATAATAATAATAATACTAACTGTTCTCCCCCCCCCCCAGGTGTGCACGGAGGGGCGGCTTATCCTCGAGTTCACGTAATAATAATAATAATACTAACTGTTCTCCCCCCCCCCCCAGGTGTGCACGGAGGGGCGGCTTATCCTCGAGTTCACGTAATAATAATAATAATACTAACTGTTCTCCCCCCCCCCCCCCAGGTGTGCACGGAGGGGCGGCTCATCCTCGAGTTCACGTTCGACGACCTGATGCGCATCAAGTCCTGGCACTTCGCGGTGCGGCAGCACAGGGAGCTGGTGCCCCGGTCCATAGTCAGCATGCAGGACCCGGGCATGCTGGACCAGCTCAGCAAGAACATCACGCGGCAGGGCATCACCAACTCCACGCTCAACTATCTGAGGGTGAGTAACTATCTCCCCCTCCCTCAGCTATGTGTGATACTGGAGCCCAAGGTTGATGCTAAAAATCACTTCTTACATTTTACCACTTAGTTTTTTATGGTGCATTTCAATTTCATACGTCTCAATGTTTTTTTTTTTTTTTTTTTTTTTTTTTTTTTTCCTTTTTCTGGCATTGGTAGGCAAGGCCATTCTATACAGCCAAAGGGAGGTGTCTCAATGTTAGTAATAGCTATCTCATCCAGCCTGATCTAACCCACCCCCCCTGTCTCTCCCCCCCTCAGCTATGTGTGATACTGGAGCCCATGCAGGAGCTCATGTCCCGCCACAAGGCGTACGCCCTCTCCCCGCGGGACTGTCTGAAGACTACCCTGTTCCAGAAGTGGCAGCGCATGGTGGCGCCGCCCGGTAAGCGAGGTACTCTACTCTCAAATATTATTACTAGCCCATTCTAACTTACTTACTCATATTACTAACTAAATATTTGTAGTCACTGTGGCAGAGCGAGTTAGCGCGCTAGGCATTGCACACATGGTGACCTGGGTTCGATTCCCAGCGGGGGAGGATTTTTTCTGCTCTGTACTTGGATGTTCGGGGTCCACTCATACCTCGTGAGGAAAAATGAGTAGCTGCTTAAATGTGAAGCAGCGACCAGTGGCAGAATCTTAGGCAAAAAAAAATAATACAAGATATTGTAAATTAAAGTGGAAAAGTCCTATGATTCTGCGCTACCCACTAAAATTGTGACATAATAACACAAAGAAAAAGCATTATTATTATTATTTTATTATATTGAGCGCACGAATAGCTCAGTGGTTAAAGCACTCGCTTGCCATGCAGAAGGTCCCGGGTTCGAACCCCCGCGCCGACAAAAAATTGTATTCATAATTTGGTTACAGTTCTTTGTAAGGGGATACCTTCCGGTGCGCTCGTGTTGACCCAGCACTTAAATTTTTGTCACTTCTCGCCCATCAGAGAGGATGTACACTACAGGATGGGCAGGCTACAACACAGACGACAAGCGTCTACAGTAGCTCCTCTTTCATGCTAACGAAATAAAAAAGGCTGTGAAACACTCATCTTTTTTTTTTTATCATACAAAGATTTTCTTTTTAATACAAAGAACCACTAGTTTACTAATCAACCGACATCAGTCGCTTGATCGATAAGCAGGCGGACTTGTAACGTAGAGGTTGGTGCTTCAAGTCCACATGTTAGTAATCAAATATTTTAGTAAAGCAAGTCCTGATTATGATTAACACAAATATGATAGGTTGATAACTTTTTAAACACGTATGAGACGGGTCCTATTTTCTATAGTTTGTACGCTGGGACGGCTTCAAATTAGGGTATGTGTTCCAAATATGACAACAACAAAAAAAAATTGGTACGGGCGAGTACAAAAATATAATAACAACAGCATTATCTGTGCTCACCGGTGGGTCACATTACAAGGGAAATTGAAAAAAAACGTGACCCACCTTTGGGCACGCCGTCTCATACGTGTTAATACTACTTCTAAAAATTACGCCCTCTTACATTGCCCTCTAACACAACCTACAAGTTTTGACCTGATACAAATCCCTCCCCCCTTGACTTTGCAGATACTCAGCGGCCGGCCAACAAGCGACGGAAACGAAAGGGCTCGCAGTCTGGGGGGGCCGCGAACAATGCCCCCCCGGCCCCCAGCAAGAAGCGCTCGCCCGGGCCTAACTTCTCGCTAGCCTCTCAGGTGAGTCTGGGTCCCTAGCCTCGCTCGGGGCGAAGCTACTAGACGAAAGTGGAATTTACAATAATTGAAATTTAGAGTAAATTAATTGAAAACAAGTTAAACAGAGATTTCAAAAAATAATAATAAAAATACATCTCAAAAAATACTAGACAACAATCTGATTTTCAGTGAAATTCTCAAATGGAAATTAGATTGTACAGTTGAAATTTTGAGTGGAATCGATTTCTAAGGAACAATCCGATTAACGATCTTGAGTGAAATAATTCTTGGATGAAAATCGTTTTACCAATTTTGAGTCGGTTCTGAAGTCTCCCCATTTAAAAAAAATTCACGAAATCAATAGAAAAGTTGAGTAGAACTAAATGTCTTCTAAAGCCAGCGTCGATGGCATGTTGAATACACCGGTTCCCTTCAGAACACCGAAGTTAAGCGACATCCAGCGAGGTTAAGACTTGGATGGGTGACCATTCAAATTCTAATTCTCGTGACGCTGGCTTTTCCCGGCCCCACTCAGGCTGGGTGAGGTCAATGTGAGTAGCAGGTTTGTGAGTTTCCTGCGAATGGAGGGTAAAACCCCCGTCGTGATATGACCATGGCAGTTGAAAGCGACGTTAAACCTTGAACTTTACCAATAGTATCATAGGACTCTAGGAGTGACATACTGTAGTCAGTATAGTGCATTAGGTTACATCAGGAGTGGTTGTGTCAGGATTTCAGGGTTTATTTCAGCATTGTGAAGATGATGAAGAACTTATTGGTCAAATTTTTAAAACAATAGTAGAGCTTAGGGACAAACGTGGAGTTCATCATAGCATGAATGTTGATAGTGTAGTATTTACATTATTTATTTTGATGTAGCCTCACTGATATACAATTAGGTCGTAGCGTAGGCTTAGAAATGAGGTTCTTTAAAATGAGCCCAAGATCAGAAGTGTAGACTCTGCAAAGAGCCCAATAGTGGTTGGTGTGCATATGTCTGTCTCGGTAGCTCAGTGGTAAAGGCGACACTCTGTGAATCCAGATATTCCAGAGGTCGCGGGTTCGAAACCCAGCCGGGGACATGACAAGTTATCCTCCCATTTGGAATTTTTACCATATAATAATACGTCTTCGGCTTTCTGCTGGAATAATGGGACATCATAGTCCTAATCGGGTAGTATGAATGAGGCGATATTATTATTATTGATGTAGAGCCTAATTTTAGGTTGACTTGGTACATAAGACTCCCTACGCCACGTTACTTTTTATTTTCTCCCAATTTTCGCCCTATATCAGTATTTACGAGTTTAAGTTCTCAAAGTGTTAAAATGCATTCATTACCAACACATTAATTACTTACGATGCAATCATCATACCACGATTAGCTCAGTAGTTCGATACTCGCTTGCCATGCGGGAGGTCCCGGGTTCAAACCTCAGAACCGACAAAAATTTGTATTAATAATTTGCTTACAGTTGTTTATAAGGGACATGTGCTGCGCTCGTGTTTACCCAGCACCTGAATGAGAAGTATTCACCTAAATTCTGTCACTTTTCGCCTATCAGAGGGCAGGCATACTATTTGATGGGCTAGCTACAACACAGACCACAGGCTACTACTGTAGCTGCTGTTTCATGGCTACAAAATTAAAAAATCTGTGAATTACTCACAGTTTTTTTAACGCAAAACACCATAATTAATAAAACCTAAATACCGATCTCGGTAGCTCAATCGATAGGGCAGCGGACTTGTAACCTGGAGGTCGCTGGTTCGAGTCTCAGGTATGGCAATAAGTTAGTGAAACAAGTGCGAGTAATTGTGACAAATGTGACATGACGATTGTGCTCAATTATGTATGATAACTTTTTAACTTACCTAAACTCGTAGATAGTGATGACCCGGTACCCCATGAACCAAGTCCCATTACAACACGAGTGAGTCTCAGGTTGAGGTTTAGGATATTAATTTATCTCTCTGTTCTGCCTGATGGGTGTCTCCTTTAACTATGGCTTTGCTGATGACCAAAGTCCTAGTAGATTTTCATGCCAACTCGTTTAGCTTGGCAAATTTCATCGGCATTTTATACAATGTAAAAGAACCTTTGTAAAAATCCAATATTGTTAATAAATAAATAAAAATGTTTAGAGAAAAAACATGAAGCGTAAGTAGTAAAAAAAACATGAAGTGTAATCACTATGTATCATTCAATCTTGCAAGTAACACACTTCTCTTAGAAGCTCTTCAAAGCTTACGAGAAGTACCTTTGTATAAATGTTTCTGTATAAAGAAAATAAGTAAATAAACTATTATTATTATTATATATATATATTTTTTCTCATTTATTTAAATGGTACATACATTATCTATGGGCTAACATAGAAAACATAGATATGATCATAATGATTATTATTATTATTATTGTCAAAAAAAGAGTAGATTCTCAGTTTGAAGAGACACCCGTCACGCGACGAAGTTTTCTGTGTACAAACTCTTTGGTTTCGGTTTCACCACTGTTCTGTGTTCTGTGTTCTCTCCTCCTCACCTGGCTCAGTTTTTGCACACGCAGGACGTGATGGTGGTGGGCGAGCCGTCCCTCATGGGCGGCGAGTTTGGGGACGAGGACGAGAGGCTCATCACCCGGCTGGAGAACACCCAGTACGACGGGGGCGCCGGGGGCGGGGCGGGGTGTCTGGACCACGGGGGCGACACGCACGGGGGCGGCTTCTCGGATTCGCCGGCGGGCTGGGGCCCGGGCGACCGGGGCGTCCCCCAGGGCAACACCCCCTCCTCCCAGGACTCGGACAAGAAGAGCCCGGCCGTGTCTCAGTGATAGCCCCGCCCCCCTGACCCCGCCCCTGACCCTCACACTCAACCCTCGGCTCCAGCAGCAAGTCTTCAGCAAGGCCAGTAACCTAGTGCTAATTAAATAGAGGACATTGTCGAGCCAGAGGTTGCCTTGGGCTCGAAGAGAGAATGAATTCCGCGCCCAGAGTTTTAGGATACTAGAGACGTCCTGTCTGTGGGCTAGTGAAGCAAATTTGTGAGAAACTTAGGGCGGAATTAATAGACAACATCAATAACTTAAGTCGTTGGTAAGTGTCGATTTTCCCTATCTTACACAGTACGCAATCCGTGACTTATTACAAAAACGTCTGTCAATTCCGCCCTTACTACCTATAAGAGTGACATCAATTTGTTAAAAGGAAAAGGTTATTTTTCGTACCTATGATTTCTATATACCAGCATATAAGAGAAATATTTAAAATCAACCAGAATTCGTTACGTCAGTTTTACCATAGTTAGTTCATGGTTTGTGATTCACTGTCAGAACTTCTCTAGTATTTACTTTCTCTCTAAGGAGCCAGGGAATATAAAGTGCCCTATCTGGCGAGGTTTGGCTTCGAACCAGAGCTCAGCTTGATTTTTACACAGAGGCTTGAAAACAAGTGGGGATCCTGTATGTCTTTCTCTCACAAATCTAGCACTATAATCAAGTGAAGTAACATGTATTGTGCTGATGGTGTTAAATATTTAATATTGTTCTGCAAACATGTCGTCTAGAATTAAATAGATTAAGAAACTAAAAGACATGGTCTTGATGTAAGGCAATGCTACACTTAACAGTCCAAGCGCCATTTTAATAACAAAATGTTTCTCTAAGTGTCATTTGCAAAGCCTTCATTGGATCATGTAGAGCGAATAGTTTGTTTGTTGAGAAGATTTAAATGTTGACTCTAAAGACAGTAAACATCTCATGACTAATTTATATAGAAACTGAAGATCTTTTAAACATGTACGCACAATAATATTAATGGGATCTCCACTTGTTCTACCAGTTTATTTTGTGTTTATTTTCAAAAGTGTACCTTCTGTTTAAAGCATAGATTTAGAAAGTAGATAACGAACTCTGGTCGAGAACTGAAGCACCCCTTCTGCATAGGAAATACCGTACACTGCCTCAATAGAAAATGGCGGGTACCATGCTGATAGCATACGGTGTCCGCCATTTTCTAATGAGGATTCACATAAGATGCCCACAGAGCATTGGGAGTTCTTTATCTATATAATATATAAATTGTTTTTAAATCTATGGTTCACAGAGGTTCTGCTCCTGATTCATTCGAAAATACAGAATATCTGTTTTAATTGTAAACCAATATAAAATGTAAAAAATCAAGAATAAGTCGATTATATAGGAGATAAACTGTGTGAAGTAGTAGGAATATAAATATGTAAGCGGTTTCTCATATGGAATGCTCTCTTAGAAGATTTTCTGACTAATTAAATATAATTCTGGGCTCACCCACATGTTAAAATAGATAACCCTCTTCAAGTACTTTACTTCCATGATCTACTTTAACCATTTACAATACATATTCGGACTAAATAATTTTCCTATGAATGCAAATGAATGTCATTTTTAGATAAGATACGTCGGAGCTAAGTACGAATGAGTTAGTTTTCAAGTTTCTCTGTTCGGCCTTTAAGAATCTTGAGACATGAGAAAAATATTCTGGTACTTCGTGCTTTTTCTGAAAAAGTGTCCCCTATAGTAAGTATTTGAGTGTGTTTCTTATTTGAAGTGATACAATCAAACCTGAATATAAGAAAACTCAAGGACTGGTCATTTTTTTCTCTTATATTCAAGCTTTTCTTATAAAGAGGTAAATCGGACCTGGAAATAGTTCTCTTATACAATTGAGGTTCCTCTTATATCCAGTCTTTAAATTTCAATGATCCATTGCTATATGTAATGTATACCTAAACCTATTCTATAAATAACTAGTGGGCTGTCGCCCTCTTTGCGGGCCGAGGCATGGCCGTGAAAGCAAAAAATCCTTTTTCGCCAATGGCAAGTGTTGTAGTGAGAATCTCGAAAAATCCCGTCTTATTGCACATCTAGACTATAAGACAAAGCTACCTACCAAATTTCAGCTTCCTAGGACTTACCAGTTCGGAGAAACAGTGATGAATCAGTGAGTGAGTGAAACTCTCTTTTATAAGTATAGATTTATACAATATGTATTATTCAATTAAATTCTTGCGCGCGACACCTTGCTTTTTGCCAAGGTGATGAAGTGCTTGTGTCAATGTCAATGTTAGACCGAAATTTCTCGATTCGGTCCATAGCTTCGACATACCACCGGCTCTCTTTAGGGTCGCCCAACACCTGGCCCTCACAGTCGACATCTCCCATCACTTCTGTTTTGGCTTTCTTACGACAGCGGCGAAACGAACGTTGCGCTCTGATTTTCAATTTCTTTAAGAATGATGATCGAAAGCGATATCTCATGACGAAACGAACAAAACATATATGTGTTGATTATCTATTGTGCTTCTTTTGGAGTCTCTGTGGTACTTGTGGCTGATTTGTTTAATTGTTTTTTTTTTAAATATACATTTAATTTTGTGTGGTATCATTGGTGTACCCAAAAATTTATGAGTGATCGTGTTTTTTTTTAAAACCATATATCACTGGCTTTTTTAACCATATCACTGGCTATTTCAACTAATTAGTTTGTTTAGCCTAGATTTGATACTCTTTACTTTCATTGTTTCGTTTTAGCGCCGTGGCCTGAATATTTTGGACTGATCAATTATAAATAAATTATAGTATCGGGAAATCGAGAAGATGTCAATTGGCAATTTTCTATTTTATATACTCCATCAGAGTTAGAAATGATACTTTTGAAGCTCGAATATTTGTTTGTTGTAAATTAATAACATGCAAGGGAGCATTCCACTGAAACAATTATCATATTTTTATTCCAACACTACTGATAGAACAGAACTCAAGTTGCACATATGAATTCCTAATGATTTTATTTTCAAGATTTTCTCGCAAAAACTCCTGGTTATTTTTTCGAGTTTTATTATTATTTATTAAATTATAATTTACGTTTTCCTTTAGTTCCTAAAATTTAAAATGAAATTTGAAACTGGAATTTCAATTTTATATTTTTTTCTTACCTTATTTTGTGATCTTTTGAAAGCTGCACATTGAATATTGCGACCCCACGTTGAGAGTTAGTAGGGTTAACTTAATACCTACCGAACAGATTTTTTTTATTTATCTAACTTCAATCTTATACATTTAAATTCAGAGTTTACACAAAAATTTTCATTCCTCAGTGAAGATGCAGACAATGAGTTTTACATTGATCTGCCTTTTGAACTATTTGTAAACACAGTAAAGGTTCATGTCATATCAGTCTGAACGTGAGGTCCAGTGAGCTCATTGTATAAACCTGTACCAGAGAACCAGTATTTCTTTATACTTTTGTCTGTGAGTTTGTTCTTATGAGAGAGGAGGTTCGGATCAATCTTTTCCCAGTCTAGATCTTATCATTCTCTTGATTACATTTCCCAACAGCGCCCGTTCAACATTTTTCAGAATATGTCCAGGAAACTTGATTTATTTAATTCCGTCGCACGTCGGTCTAAAGTTTGCAATACAATAATTGACTTGATTCAATACCTTTAGTGTTTATTAAAATGCTTTTCAATTGTAAATTTTAATATATTCATATTGTCAAGCCGTCACTTTCATGTATTACGTTGGTTGTGTTGTAGACTTATTCCAAAATATAGCTCTCTGCCTCTCAGCCTAGCATAATAAACTGTAATATTACAATTTTCTATCATTATCATAGGGTGGCGTCATCGTGAACGATGGTAGCCAGACATTGGAGGAATGACTGATTACTTCTACCACTGTCTTTACAAGGAGGCTAATAATTGACAAGGCCCCCAGAAGCAAGCCAATGCTGGTCTACTCCCTGTTTATAGTCCCCAGCCCAACTGCTGGTCTACTAGTCTGGCTGGGGGACTATAAACTTTTCTATACATATTACATTTACCCAATGCTGATTGAAATAAGCTAGAGCCTTCTTTATAAGCGTACAATACACATTCAACATGGTGCATTGAAAAAAGAAATGATTTGTAACCTGGAATTGGGTCCAAAGTTTCGCTTAAATTTAGTGATGCAAGTTTAAGAAACTGAACAACAGCAATATGATAGCTAGCCTGGGATAAGTAAATCACTGCTCCATGAAAGAGCTGGCCCTCATGTCTCTTAGTCGTGTGGTTCTTGTGTACCATTTGTAACAAACATATCTTTTATCTTTAGTTCGTTCAAGAAGCTTTGAAGGAACTTAATACAAAAGTTTCATACTTTCTGTCTCAACACTTGTTTCTGTATCATTCTCGTTAACACGTAATTTGTAGCCAAAATTTGTGAAACATTGGAGCCCCCCCCCCCCCTTATTTTATGAATTTTCGTCAGTAAAATAATAAAAAATAAAATAAAAAAAAACCTCGAACAATATCCCCCATGTTTTGTACAGAGATTTTGTACACCATATTCCCGGGATTCACACATAAGGTTGTAAGCTTAGAATTATTTTATTCACAATGTTGAATCGGTTGTTCAGAGACCAAGGCAGATTTTTTATTTGTTGCTACAGCAGATGCTTGTTCCTACTGAGTACCCCACCATATTTTTTATTCTGTAATTTTCGCGAGTAAAGTTCATTGAGGGTGTCTGTCAAATGATGAAAAACGTATTAAAGTCACACTTGGTGAGATAAGTTATACTTAAAAATATCAAAAAATATAATTTATATATAAAAAAATGATTAATTAATCATTCTCATATTCCCAGAAGTCTACAATAGACATGGAAAATAAAATGTATTATTTAAATGAAATCTTTCTTATAAACTAAATTATAAAAAAAAAAAAAAAATGTTTGAAGTGGTCTCTATTTGCAATCGGTTTACATTTGAATCACCCCATACAATATCATACTGTAAATACTATTCTGATTTTGCCAATGTGTTGTAAATACTGTCTGTACATACACTCCATTCTCCCAGTGTTTTTATTTTGTCCTGTTCTAATCAAGCTAGGGTACATTAGTCCTACGTTTTGAAATAATAAGCTCCCTCCTAGATTAATCTTAAATAACATGGTTCCTTAAGGCTGCATGCATTTTTTGTGTGTGCCTTTTGGTCAAACGTCAAAGAAACTATTGATCCAATTGTTTGAAGAGATTTCCTAATTATTGATAGCCCAAACACCCCTGTCTGAACGTTGATATGTAGTTGAGATCACATAGAAATGTGTGGGGTGTTCAAATTCATCTCCCTACGTTCCTCACTTCAACAATGAGTTGTCCTTTATTACAAATTAATATAATATTCAATGCTATTGTATTACATGTATTCATGAAATCATAAAATTTGCTTTTGTGTAATTGAATTAATTAGTACTAATATTTGTTCTTTTGAGCTAGCGTCTGTCAATTCAAAAACACAAACCATTGAATTAATCGGCAGTCAAGCAATTTATATATAAAAAAAAACTTACTTGGACAGGTAAATAAATGTATAAAGAATATTTTTTGATCTTCTTTTAACCCAGCATTTAAAGGGAAAATATTTTATTCTTGTCCATTTTCTATCTTGCTGAATTCTCACATAATCCACAAGGCTCCGCAGCAGAGGTTCTATTATTATTACAGAACAGGCTGACTGTGGGGGTTTCATTATAAATAAATAGAATAATGTTAAAAACATGGATATAATTAACCCTAAACACCGGAACAAACCCTAATCAGCCTAGCTAGCTGACGCAGTAAAAGGGTTTCAATGGGCTTATGCAGGAAAAAAGCACAAGTACTCACGATGGTTGGTTGGTACTGCAATTAATTCCCATTTAATATGTGGGCCGGGACAACAGTTTTACACATATTTTGAACTCATTGATTTGTTAAAAATAATAATGCTTTAATGAATTACAAAGGAACCATACTGCATCGGAGCTATTACTTATTAACCCTATTAGTGACCATCACACCCCCCTCACCATAGCTTTTGTCACTACAACAACAATTACTGCAAGGGAAAGCTTGCTCTGATTATGAATATGAACACCCTCTGGCTGCCTCTGACATTCATATGATCTTCTATCCCATATCTTGATAATTTTAATGCATTTCTTTCTCTGTAGACTTGTTCCAACTCTAGATGAGTTAATTTAAAAAAAAAAGAAAATAAATAATAAATGTGTTTGTATTAATATATTACAATTCTAGTGGGTAGTGCAGAATTATAGGATTTTTACTTTTTCTCCAATATCCTAATATTATATTTTTGCTCATTTTTCCTCACGAGGTATGAGTAGACAACATGTAACATCTAAAGTACAGAGCCTTAAATTCTGACTGCTAGGATTTGAACCCCACCATGCAAGCAAACTTTAATCGGCCAAGGTGATTACTTATTTTTTTTTAAAAAAAAGCAAAGATTTTATTTGTACAATTGTCGGTTTCATAAATTTCTATTTTCCACATAAGAAATTGTACATTATTTTAGTTTTTTTTTTTTTTATTATATAAACAAAAATAATATTCTGAATCAAAATAACTGGTTCTGTCCAATAGGAATTAACCAAATAAGAGGTTATCAACAATGACCATTTTTTGCTGAAAGTATAAAAATCTGAACAAATCTACTAGAAATGATGAGTTAATTATTACTACAGTGTCAAATCAAAGTTTTTAGCCTTGACACACACTCTTTCTTACATTCCACAAATGAGGAACTAAATGTGTATTCCTCATTAGGACCTTCATTTGATAATACCAATTCTGTTTACTTTCTTGGATTTACAAACTGAGTTCCCTCTCATGCTCAAGTAATGTTTACTTTCTTAAACTATGAGTTTGAAGAGTATTACAATTGCAGTATCAACTTACTCTTGTATTTTTAATACTAAATGTAAATGAAAAACAAAGGATGATCTTTATTTGTAAGA
This sequence comes from Bactericera cockerelli, assembly GCA_024516035.1. Taxonomy (NCBI): domain Eukaryota; kingdom Metazoa; phylum Arthropoda; class Insecta; order Hemiptera; family Triozidae; genus Bactericera; species Bactericera cockerelli. Next base: position 11,812,741 of record CM044958.1, on the reverse strand, counting down.
AAATAAAAATGAAAAATAAACAAATAGATTTAATTTTAGCTTGAATTTTTGTATATTTTTACACATTAATTTTGTTGTTTCATTTTTGATTTGTAAATTTGATTTTTCCAATGTTTCTTCATTTTGTATATTCTAGGAAATACGGTGTGTTCCTTCCAAAAGTAATGTTGAAAAAAAAAAATTCTATCTCAATTCTTCTTGAGAATTTAAAACATTTATTCAAGTTGGGCTATGCAATCCTTAGTAATGGTTTGATGAATTCCAACTTGGTTATGTTATCCATAGGTTGTAATCATGTCGGATAGGATCATTTTAACTTAACTTGTTAATCATGTACCTTGAACTTGTATTGTGAACATGAACTTTATTTTCATTACCACAATGTTATATATCATCTTCATTATTTGCTGCCCACCTTTTTTCACTTGTCCTTTTTCAATTTGATAAAATACATATACATTATACATGGAAGAGTGGTGATTAGCTACCAATTTAGGACAGTGATAATATTATGTGGTGTGCAATTTCATACAGTTCTCCTTACTTGAACCTCTCATTTTATATTCCTACCTACCTAAAATAAAATGAAAGAATACAAAATTTAGGTTTTATTTAATGTATATACAATTTTCAAATTAAGTAATTATTGTAAAAATTATATTTAAAATATACATAAACATTTAAAACATTGTATTGTTTTTCTTTTTTACAAAAAAATACCACCAGGTTTTTTTACAAGTGTGATAAACTGATTAAATTTTACTTTGTCTTCATTAAATGGATTTTTATCTACATGTCGATACCTTTTTGCCAAAATGTGAATTATCCAAAATTTCAATTTTCGTTTTATTTCAGATTCTTAATCAGTTTTAAAAGCTCTTTCGGATGAACTCACGGCCAAGTTTCTATCTAGTATAGTTTTAATTTTAAGTTTTCATTTTTTTGGTCAAAATTTGAGATTTATCCAGCTAAAACGTGAAAAGTTTTCGTTTTTTTCTTTTACATTATACGAGAATGTGAAAAATCCGATAATATATCGATACCTTTTTGCCAAAATGTGAAATTTCCAAAATTTCAATTTTCGCTTTATTTCAGTGTCGCTTTTCACAATTGAGAGGTTGAAAAAGAATTCGCCAAAAAGTGGAAAACGCCATCTTTCTTTGTCTAAGTATTAGCCTTTCTTCCTAGTTTTTCTTTTCAGATGTTCTCATTACTATTTAAACATTAAAGGGTTGTTATTAAAAAACAAAACAACAGGATTTTCAAAGTGCTATATACGTTAGTGCGGCTAAAATATCTTCCATTCGATTCAGGGTTTCAAACTATCAGTATCAGTATAAAAAGAAAAGTGAGAAGTTGTATTAGATGTACATAAATATCTATGTCCGGATTCAATTTCCGCCGCAATAACAAATGATGAATTTTCTGTATTCATTAATATAATAGGGCCCGCCAAAAAAAGGAGCCACTCAGAATATCTAGAGAACGGATAAAATTTTTAAAAAATGCTAAAACACGTGCGTACCATTCTATAGCAGGGGAAACCTTTTCTACTAGGTATTGGTTTTTTATCATTACCAGGGGCGGCCCCAGGGGTGTCAACTTTGGAATCTTAAAAGGAACCACCATATTTGTAAGACATTTCCAAAAAGTAGTTGACATTAAAAAATACAATTTATTTCTTATAAAAAAATTACTGAAACCTGATGTGAAATGAAATGTACGATATCTCCGACCCTGTTATGATTAAAAATCTCAAACTTGTCTTAAAATAATTTTAATGTCATCTTCTTTTCAAAAATGTATTTCAAATAGGGATATTTCATTTAAGATTCCAAAGTTGACTCCCTTGGGGCCACCCCTGGTGATGATAAAAAAAAATCAGAACCTAATAGATAAGGTTTCCCCTCGATATAATGGTACAGGTTTTTTTTTGCATTAAAAAAAAAAATAATAATAATAATAATCCGTTCTCTAGATATTTCGAGAGGCTCCTTTTTTCTGGCGGATCCTGTATGAAAAAGTAATAATCCCTAAAAAAATACCCCTTCACGGTATAAAAATTACCCGCCCAGTCATCAGCCAAAAAATATTCTGAAATAATGTTTGGGCCCCGCTTCATGTTTACTATCCTCTCATGTACTATCGTTTATTATCTACTCGACTTACACCTAGAGCTATCTTATAGAGATAAGTTAGTAGTAATCAAGTAGTTAGTATTTTCACACGTTTTTGTATGTTTTCAAAAGGAAATAATATAGAGACATTTAGGATAAAATATTTGAAGTTTGTATTAGAAATACCCCCAGGCACCTTCTGACAAGAAAGATGTCTTCTTTAAATGCATACACACACAATCACACCAGTGCATTATCGCCCTACGATGTACGTAAAAGTATTTTAGTCTGTTCGTACAGGTATGTCTATATTGTCTATCTAAATGTCTGCCTGTATGTCTGTACGTATACGTACAGGTATGTGTCTGTTTTAGGCGCGGCCGGTGGGGAAATGTTTTGGGGGTACTGCATACCGGACTAAAGAATTTATAATAGTTATGCATTAATTTTTCTAGAAATGTGTGATAATTTTTATTGTGTATTGTGTACGACTTGAGAAAATCCTCTCTTTTTTATTTTTAGTCTGGGGGTGCTGGAGCTCCGCAGCTCCTTAGCACCGGCCGCGCCTGGTCTGTTCATATGTCTGAACCTAAGTATGTTTGTATGTCTGTCTGTTTGTCTATGTGTATGTCTACTCAGTGATAAATATGCTTCACTTTACAATTAAAATAACACCTCATAAGGTTATATCCATCAAATAATTATGTCTGCCTGTATGTCCGTCTTTTGTATATCCGTAGGTCTGTCTGTCTGTTTATATGTTTTTTTGTACTTAATGATGTATGTGCTTGACTAAGAATAAAAGGGCGACTCATAAATTTATATACATCAAAGAACTATGTCTGTCGGTCTGCTTTTAAGTATGATTTTACTCATTGATGAATTTTATTTTTCATTACAATTAAAATTGCACCTCAATCGTCAATATCTGTAAAGTTCTCTGGAAAATATAAAATTTCTATTAATATTTGTACATCAATTAGTGGATTTTTTAGAATTATGGGGCTGAAGTGCCCATTTTGGGGCTATATAAGTACTCAAAGGCACATCTGCCACCAAAGACGAGAAAAACAAGATCAAATTCATACATCACAATTGGCCCAGTGGTTTAGGCTGTAGCCCGGTCAAGATCGAATAAGAACATCAAGCAGCAGAAAGTGAAAAATGGTTTTTTTCACCATTGATTATCAACGGTTTAAGTCAAGCGTTTTTGATGATTCTCTTATTAATCTTCATTCGAAAGCTTGCTTCTTTTCAGTAAATAATTCATCCTTTGTAGTGTTTTAGTTTTCATTCATCCTTTGTAGTTAGTTATTCCGATACAGAGGCGTGAAATTGGCACTTTGTGCTGTGACGTATAATATCTCTTGGTGCCCTCTTCTTAATTTTTGACTTGGCGTTGCGGAACGCCATCGCGTTCTTTAATAATAATCATTATTACAGTTACTATACGCACAAATTATGCACTATTTATTCTTCTTATATGTCGCTTTTCACAAATTTATTGTATTCCATATGGCACTTTTCACATTTTACGTAAACCACTTTTACTTAAAACCCAAAAAATCGGGCGTTTTTCACATTCTGGTTTAGCAGGCAGAGTTTTAGGAGTGGATTTTTCACATTTTGGCTAAACCAACTTTACTTAAAACCCGAAAAATCGGGCGTTTTTCACATTCTGGTTAGTAGGCTGAAGAACAAGAGTGGACAATTCACTTTTTGGCTAATACCTAAACAAAGAAAGATGGAGTTTTTCACTTTTTGGCGAATTCTTTTTCAACCTCTCAATTGTGAAAAGCGACACTATCTCAATAACTAAAGGCATTTCGCAGTTAAAATTATCAGGAATATTTAAAGCAAACAGTTTCAAGTATTATATCCAAATTTGGTATAAATCGTACGTAGGACAACTGAGTAATGAAACTTTTTTTGAAAAAAACAACTTTTTATTTTTTCAAACCTCTCTCCTGAAAAATTTGATTTTGGCGCAATTCACATTTTGGCAAAAAGGTATCGATGTGTATAATCAGGTAAAAGTCTATCACTATAAATCAATCCACTTGATGGCTCATTATAATCCTTGAGTGAGATACAAAAATAAAAACTTAAGATTTAAGATTTGTTTACAGCAGTCAGTACTAAACCATAGATGGAATTTTTTTGGACTGAGGCAAATCAAATATCTACTTGATGAAATATTTTGCTATTATAAAAATCCCTGAAGCTATGATAGAACCAATGCAAATATTCTCAATCAAATCAAATGTATTTTTACACTGCTCACTCAAAATATTTTGCCATCCTCCTTTGGATTCAATCCAGTCACTGAATGTTGTGTTTAAGAAAACATCAAACCACACCTGTATCTGGTTCATGAGACTAATCAAACATTTTGAGTAGCACTTGCTGATTAAGTCACAACAGAAATAAAATAACACAAGGAGCTTGATATAGTTGAACTCGTAACTTTCATGGAAAAGTGACTTCAAGAGAGTGGAAAATGAGGAGTGAGTTATTCTGTCCAGATCCAACATGTCAACTTGTCTTTTAATCTCTTGTCGATACTTGGTGCTTATGAAATCATTGTTCAGTTTAACAAGTTTCTCATATATTCCAAGGGCCGTCTTGTTGGAAATATTCAGGATATTCATATTTGTTATGAACTTCTGATCATAGATCTTGCATAAGAAAGTGTTGAAAACATCAACACTTAAAGGTAAAACAGCAGAGTTTGACTCCAACATAGAGGAATTCACATCAGATGTATCATAGGACAGGTAAGATCCATCCCCTGAAAATCCAGACATTTTGTTTGAAGACTTCAAGTACAATACTTATTGATTTTCACTACATATTTCATTAAAGTACAATGAAAACTATTAGTAAAACTTTCATCTGGGCCAGTATTAGGCAAAATTCAGCTTTAATACACGCAAACACAAAATTTACATGGATGAACGATGAAGTCCAATCTTATTGAAAAGACGCACTTTTAAAAGAGACGCCAAATTTATTTGTTTACATTTTAAAATCGATAAAAATGCGCTGTTGCCGTCCATGTTGGCGCGTTAGAAGCCTGGTATTGTGCGTTTACGACTTTCCATTACCTTTCTCAATATTGTTAAAGTCTCAGTGGTTGGTAGTCACTTAATTTTACTTCCACAGATTTCTAACATTAGAAATCGGAAGTATTGTGTTCGATTTTGTAAAAATACTAATCATATTTTTGACATTTTCATGTCTTTGCTCTGGCACATAACCAAAATTATGTAACGAAATTATGTAACGAAACATTAAATTGACATTTTCATGTCTTTGCTCTGGCACATAACCAAAATTATGTAATGAAATTATGTGACGAAATTATGTAACGAAATTATGTGACGAAATTATGTAACGAAATATTAAATTATAAAAATGAAAATGTCCCAATGGTTGCAGACTCGTATGCAAGCGTTTTTGCTCCGATTTCAATTTTTTTCATATTTCTGAACGTTTCATAACCTCCTGAGCAACTTTGGTTTTGTGTCTGTCTGTTAAAAATATTCCTTTTTACAAGCAAATCTCGGATACTACTGAACGGATTTCGACGAAATTTTGTAAACATATAGGACACATTCTGTAGATGGTTCAATTTCAAATTTCATCAACTTTGCACTAGCGGCTCTCGGTGATGGAGACCATGCGTCTGACCACTAACATTTTACTTAAACGCTTATATCTCGTGATTCTCGTGAACGGTACACCCGATTTTTAATAGTTTTGGTACTTATTAAAATAACCTTGAAATTTTATCTACATAGGTAAATATCTCTTCATTTAAACTTTAACTGTACCATTATGTACGAGTATATCTGTACCCATAATTACTGTAATTTTTTTTTTTTTTTAATTTACTGTAAAATGAAACGTTAGTGGTGAAAATTGTTTAATATAAAGATATTTATAGGGCCAGAAGTGCAGTGCAATTCATAGATCAATAATTACGACCAATCCGAGAGCAAATTATTTGCTCTCTGATTGGTCGTAACACTCGTGACGTCATGACTAACGTCACGAACCGTTGTGATTTCGGATATAATGTATTTGGAAATTTGCCTCTTTAATTTCCTAATCTCCTAGTCAATTCAGTAAAACTGAATAAGTGCGCGGGCTGAAAAATACCAAAACAACAAAATCCGCTCTAGGGAACGGAGAAATATTTTTTAGTGCCACCTAAATACCTATGAAAAATATTCATATTGCCCTCCCCTACATCTAGTTCTCACTTATCCCCTGATATCACATTAAGAAGCTAGTAGAAAGAAATTAATTTTGAGTGTCTAACAGACTTGTTTTCAAAGGATAAAGCCATAGTCAATCCTATTCAAGAGTTTGAAAGATTATATTCTTAAATCGTCCCTGACGGTCCCTATAGGACGGGACCGATGCGATGAGATGTTGAGTGATGACGTCAGTGGGTAACAGACCTATTTCTAATGGCTAGTGCTAGTGGGTTAAACCAGACAAGGAAAAACGCTTGCATACGAGTCTGCAACCATTGGGACATTTTCATATTTTTTTTTCGTTACATAATTTCGTTATACATAATTTCGTCACATAATTTCGTTACATAATTTCGTCACATAATTTCGTTACATAATTTCGTTACTTAATTTCGTTACATAATTTTGGTTATGTGCCAGAGCAAAGACATGAAAATGTCAAAAAAACGCTTGCATACGAGTCTGCAACCATTGGGACATTTTCATCTTTACTATTCAAGGTCTAAAACTTAACTGACCAAATTTCGTATTGTGCGCATGACACATACTTTTTCTCTTCTCTCTTTTTATAATTTAATATTTCGTTATTGTGCGCATGACACATACTTTTTCTCTTCTCTCTTTTTATAATTTAATATTTCGTTACATAATTTCGTTACATAATTTCGTCACATAATTTCGTTACATAATTTCGTTACATAATTTTGGTTATGTGCCAGAGCAAAGACATGAAAATGTCAAAAACAGAAAGAGTATTAGGATACTAGCATTGGAAGTTACTTGAAAATTGCTATTCTAATCTCTCTCCCTCCCCTCTCCTCCTGCAGTCGTCGACAAAGGAGAAGTGCCCAGTGGGGAAGAATGAAAAAGCTTCAATAGTATTAGGATACTAGCATTGGAAGTAAAATTTATAATAATTCAATTTACTCTCTGATTGCTGATTGGTCGTGACGTCATGGCTCATGATTTCATAAACCACTGACGTGTTTCGTATATTTTCGCGGGCTTTTTAAACCTTTCTAATTTTTAGCTTGATTTTTCCGCAAATCACAATATCTATAATATGATGCTTCTTGGATACTAAAAAGCAGACCATAAGATTTTTTGCCCAACGTTTCTTTAACTTCTCGGTCATTCGAGACAGGTTTTACCCTCCATCAGCTGGGAACTTACAATACATGAGCTTGTACTGACCAAATTAACCTTACCTGTCCTGGGATGGGCCAAAGTAAGCATAGCGTGTTAATCACGATTGACACATTTCATAGCCCTAACCTTGCTGAAATTTGCTCACCTTCAGTTTTTCCCTTGGTTGTCAGTGAGTAGGTATGATTCTTACGACATTAAGTGCAGAATATAAAATAAAATCTTCTTCTTCTTCTTTTACTCTGTCTTATCCCGCTTGAGCAGGGTCGAAGTTGTTCAACCTCATGGTTGTGGTTGGTTGGTTTTGGCACATTTTTTTTAACGGCTGGATGACCTTCCTAACGCCAACGATTCTATTTGATTTAACGTCCTGGATTAGGACGGAGATTTTACCCTCTATTCGCTGGGAATCGTACACCCCACATTAACCTCACCCAGCCTGGGTAGGGCCGGAAATGCCAGCCTCACATGTTCGGAAGGAACAGAATTTTCTGTGTGAAAAAATCTGCTCGACCGGGGATCGAACTCAGGATCTCTGGACTACGGGTATAAGTCGCAACCGTTACGCCACGGACGCTGGCTTATAAAATAAAAAAATGCATATTTTATATAGTTTATTTTAGATCCACAATTGGTTTTTTTTTAATGGTGCCTAACCAAGGTCTTGGTTTTTGAGAATACAAACACTACTATTACCACCATGAATGAATCATTTAATGGACCTCGTATGATTTTAAACTTAAAATTATAGTAACTAGTAAAATAAATAATCATATTTGATATAAATATATTGAATTTATAAACATAATTTTTATCTTTAATTTTTTATTCAACACACTAAACATCAATATGCAGAAAAATCAATCAGAAAAAGTACATGTATTAGGAAAGAGAAGAAAAATAATAATTACAAGGAAAAAAATACAATCAGATTTGAATAAGTAACATTGTATAAATCATACTTTGAATCCACGACAACAATAGAGGTAAACAAAATGCATACTTTTTTTATTTTTTTTTCTTCAATGCTATTGTAAGTATTCATGACAAATTCTTACAACATTGGTAGTTTTAGTAGCGGAGGAGTGAGCCACGCATAAACTGAATGAGTTCATTAAAAAGTTGAAAGGATTTGTAAGCATAAAAATATCTGATTTCCCAAGGATTTTTCAATATTTTCTTGGGTAGTTGCACCTGATAACATAACTTCATAATATGTATAATAGAAACTGGCCTCGAACACACATGATAAAACATGCTGCTCCTCTGGATAATATACAACTATTTACAAATAATGAAAATAATACATATGTAATTATAATAAAATAGATCAACATTTTCCACCTAAGAAAGTTCAAAATAAAAGAAAAAAGAGGAAATCAATAAGCCAATCTACAACATCTAGTACCTAAAAACACATAAAGAATCCTATCTATTTGATACTGAAATGTTTGCCTGTTTCTTTTATCAAGAAAAAAAATACAATTTTTACCTGTGAGAAGAAAATAATGGCAGTTACAGAAGTAGATACGTAAGGTAGATTGACTTTGAACAAAATGAAATCGGGGATGTTAGCTACAAGATGTACTCTGTTGAAAAATAAGACCAAGTCAGAGTTTCCTAAGACCAAGAAAGAGTTGAGTCACTAAAAATTATATATTTAATTTCATAAAATTGTTGAAACTGTAAATTCAATACAGGAAGTACATAGCTGAATATGTTCAACACAATACATTGTGAAATGTATTGCCATTTTAACATGAGCAGTAAAAAACAATGATAAGGAAAATAATATTCAAGATAACATCCTTATGTTAACATGTCTAAGTTGCAATACACAAAATCAAATAAATTAAAATTAAGTTCAAATATATTAAATTCAGTATCACAAATGAAGCTTCTTTTGTAGAGAAATTCATAACTGCTACAACAAGAAAATAAAATTGAAAGGAAACATGGAATATAATGAAGTAGAAAACACAGAAATCAGCACTCTGGCTGACCCCATCACAAGTCATTGGAATCCCATCCACATCTAGAGCATTCATTGCCTCTATGGTGTCACTTGGAAACTTGGTGATTCCAACAAAAAGGATTTTACGACAGAATAAAACTTTTACAGTTTTGACTCCCCTGAGCACCTGTACTGACAATGCTCCAGGTACTGGCTTCACTGCTGCAAGCTAGGAAATGTTCCTGGTAGCATAGGCTCTCTTCACTGCACTAGGCTAGGAAATGTTCCTTGAAACATGGGCTCTCGTCATTGCTCTAGGCTAGGAAATGTTCCTTGAAGCATGGGCTCTCTTCACTGCTCTAGGCTAGGAAATGTTCCTGGTAGCATGGGCTGTCACTTGGGTGAGGGTTTGCTGTTGTTCCCCACCAGAGAGATGGATGTTCCGCCGTCATGGAACAGGTTGGGGAAGAGAGAGCTGTTCTGCGCCTTGAGCAGTTCCTTGTAAATGTTGAGGGCGGCGTCCTGGGCTCCGGTGCCGCTGGGGGGCGCTCACGGGCGGCGTGAACAGAGCGGGGTTCATGAAGTTGGGCGGGAAGAGCCCGCTGTAGAGAGCCGCGAAGTACATGGGGTCCAGCATGGGCATGTAGGGGGAGGGGGAGGAGGGGGGCTTGTTGTGAGAGGCGAAGGAGGAGGCCCGGGAGGTGGGGGGACAGGAACGGACGCACCAGAGGGCTTTCGCTTGGATCTGGGGTGGGAGTTGTGCTGTGAGCTGTGCAGTGAACTGAGCGAGTTGTGTGGTGAACTGTGTGAATTGTGCTGTGCGTTGTGCTGAGAACTGTGTGAATTGTGTTGTGAACTGTGTGAATTGTGCTGCGAACTATGTGAATTATGTTGTGAACTGTGCGAGTTGTGTGGTGAGCTATGCGAGGCGAAGGACTGAGACGAAGGAGGCGTGACTGAGCTGTTCTTCTTGAAGTTGTGTTGCTGGTGCTGGCTATGGTTCGTCTTGTGCAGGCTGGGGGAGGGGGAGGTGCGGGCGGCCAGAGGCAGGGGCAGGGGCCGCTTCATCTCGTAGGGGGAGGGGCGGTGACTAGAAGGCAGCAGGGTGATCTCCAGGTCCTCCTTCTTGCCGCCCCTCACGGTGAGGTCTAGCACCTGGTCCTGCTGGGGCGGCCGCTGCTTCAGGGCGTGGCCGCTGCTGCTGAGGGTGGCGGGCAGGGGGGGGTGGGGCTTCACCTTGAGGTCCAGGACGTCCTCGCTGGTGTAGTGGTGGGAGGGAGGGGGAGGGAAGTGGGCAAGGCTAGACTTGGAGGGGCTCTGGTTCAGGCTCATCGCGTCCTTCAGCGTCGAGGGATTGCTGAAGAAATCCTTGAAGTTCGGGTTCCCGAGCATATCTCTGAAGCCAGGGTTGGTAAGTAACTCTTTCAAATTGTTCGGACTGAACATGTCTTTCAGACTATTCGCGTTATTGAAACTGTCTTTTGTACTGATTGGACTGAAATTGTCTTTTGATTTGGTAAAACTATCTCTTCCAGCGGAAGTATTAAATATATCTTTAGCGTTCGGATACAACAGCTCTTTTGGAGGATTGTTGTAGAGCTCTTTTGGACTATGAAACAGATTTTTAGGACTATGGTACAGCTCTTTTTGACTACTAAATAAATCTTTAGAATTACTGTACATCTCTTTTGAACTATTGAGTAAATCTTTTTGACTGCTAAACATATCCTTAGGATGACTGTACAAATCTTTAGGACTATTGAACAACTCTTTAGGTTTGTTGTAATTAACTTTAAGACTACTAAATATATCTTTTGGAATACTCAAAATCTCCTTGGGGTTATTGTACACCTGCTCCTTGGGGCTCGGGTAGGTGGGGGGCTCCTTGGGGTTGCTGAACACTTCCTTGGGGTTGCCGTACACGGGCTTGGAGCCAGGCTGGTAGGGGGAGGGGGTGAAGAGGTTGGCGGGGGGCCGAGAGGGCAGGGGAGGGGAGGATGGGTGGAGGCGGAGGGGGGAGGAGAGGAGGTCTGTGGCTTGATGAGGAGGCTCACGTCGGGGGTGACCGTGATGGAGATCTTGTTGCGCTCCCTCTGCTGGAACTCGGGGGGGTGGAGGAGGGGCGCGGGGGGGAGGGAGGGCGGGGGGTGGGCGATGGGCGGCTTCACGTCCTCGGAGGACACAGGGGTGACCTCGAGCCCCTGGTGCTTGAGGATGTCCAGCTTCTGCTTCTTGAAGGCGTTGATGCCCCCCTGGGGGCCGCTGTCCTCCGAGATGTCAATGACCTCGGGGGGCGCCAGTCTCTTCTCTCCTGGTTTATTCCCCAGCGGGATGTTCTCCTTGTCCCGGGGGGGCGACACCTGCCCGTTGGTTCTCACCTCAGGCTTCAGCTCCTGGGCGGCGGGGGTGCTGGGGGCTTGGTGTCCTGGGCCTCTGGCTTCTCTAGCTTGAGCCGCGCGTTCCTCAGGAGGAGGAGTTGCCTTCCATCACTATCTTGCGCTTCACTATCGAGAAGTTGGACGGCTTATCCTGCAAGAAGAGGCAAACGAACGTGTCGTCAGACAAGAAGCAAAAGTCAATTCTTTTGCGGCCACAAAGTACCAAAACATAATAAACAGTTCTAGTTTAAATGGCACGATTAGGATTTGAGTGCTTTTATTCCAGCGCAAAAGATTTCTGTCCCGGTAGCTCAGTGGTAAAGGCGGCACTCTGTAAACTCAGAGATTCCAGAGTTTGTGGGTTCGAAACCCAGACGGGGCTTGAAAAGTTAGCTAACTTGAAAATCCCATTAGGGATTTTTACCACATAATAATATGTCTTGGACTTACTGCTAGAATAATGGGACCCGAGAGGACTATGGAGTCCTCATCGGGTAGTATAAATAAGGCGATATGGTTTACAACGAGCTACCACATTTTCAACTAGAGTTAGCTGAAGACCATCACTCCCCCCAGCTGTGGCCAAGCTGGCTACAACACCAACATGAGAATGATTTTGAGAAAGGGTTGGGTGGAAGAGATTGCCTAAGGAAATAACCCCGCCCTTTAGTTAGGACATATATTATGTAGGTATATATTTATTTATTTTTTTCTTCTGTTATATTGTACTAGCCGTTTGCCCGTGCTTTGCAACGGGACTAAATTTCAAATTTACTAAGGCATGGCCGTACTGCTGGACAGCAATGCCTTTTTGAACTTTTTATAATTTTTCTGGACAAAGCGATAATGGTTTTGGGGGGTCAATTCTGAGACATTTTTCGCTATCTCTTACCGTTTTGGCTAAACAACTCCGGACAAACAAACAAACAAACAAACAAACAAACATAGGTAGGTAGGTAGGTAGTCCTTTTTTCTGTTTATATATAGAGATATTGTATTTTCATTTGTAATTATTTGTATTGTATATATTATGTCCTATTACCTAATCTCTATATATAAAACAGAAAAAAGGAATACCTACCTACCTACCTATGTTTGTTTGTTTGTCCGGAGTTGTTTAGCCAAAACGGTAAGAGATAGCGAAAAATGTCTCAGAATTGACCCCCCCAAAACCATTATCGCTTTGTCCAGAAAAATTATAAAAAGTTCAAAAAGGCATTGCTGTCCAGCAGTACGGCCATGCCTTTGTAAATTTGAAATTTAGTCCCGTTGCAAAGCACGGGCAAACGGCTAGTACCTAATATAGTGTAAATAAATGATCGTGTACTCACCGAGCCGTTGCCACACGAGGTGAGGTTGGAGTTGGAGTTGCTGGAGCTGTTGGACGACTCCTCCAGCGTGATGACCGGCGACTCCTTCTCCTTCCTGCCCTGCTGGATGGACACGTTGCCGTTCACCTTGCCGGGCTTGAGGGGCGTGGCCTTGCCGGCGGGACCCTTGCCGGCGGCATCCTTGTCTCCGCCTCCCATGTGCTTCTCGTAGGGTAACAGGAGCCTGGGGGGCACGAGGGGGGCGCATGTAGTTTTTTTTTTTTTTTTTTTTTTTTTAAAGAACATAACATTGTTTACAAAATTTACAATTGAAAACAACAATACTAATGTTCGCTAATATACTTATAATGGAGGAAGTTTTTTATTTTTAAATAAATAAATATTCTCAAACTTTGATATTAAAAAAATTCAATGAATAAAATTATACTTATAAATAGTTTTACAAGTTAACAAAATATAAAGGGTAATACTTATAAATAGTTTTACAAGTTAACAAAATATAAAGGGTATCTAATGCATATATTCTACCATATGAGTGACAAAATATCTCTAATTTTCTTGTTGTAGGTAGTCTAAGCATTTCATCTTAAACATTTCTTTTGGCGGTGAGAATTCACTGGATGTTAATATGAAGATAATTACACAGTGTCATTGCCTTAACTAGGGGAGATTCATGCAATTTTGTAAGCACTGTGAATGGCTCAATAGTCCTACTTCCAAGCAAAGGGTTGGGCGTTTTCTTTTCTATTATCTCTTGTAAATTAGAGCGTTGAATATGATTGTTTAGTAGTTTATATACCAACATGATTGAATCTAGTTAAAAAAACGATAGGCGTGGGTTTGCGTGTCCCAACTGTCCCATTGAATAAGAGGTCGATTCCGAGTGCAACATTTTGTCTCAAATTTTTGTCTGAAGGGGAAGTGTTGCAAAGCGTTGCGAGCCAATTCTTCAGTCAGTTGGATTTGATCTCATTTGCTTCTAAAAGTAAGAGCGGAGAAATGTTGCGAGACAAAAGGTTGCACTCAGTGAGATTGAATAACTTCCTGAGAATCTGAATGAAAGATTGATGCAAGACACATTGCTTGAAAAAGGCTCATTTCATGTTCTTCATGTAGTGAATTGTTTGTGTTTTAATAATTCAAATTTGAATTTGATTTGTTAAAAAAAATATTGAAAATTTTGTAATCGAGAATATGTGTGTTTTCTATGTTACCCGTTTGAAGCACTCGCTTGCCATGTGGAAGGTCCCGGGTTCGATCCCCCGTGCCGACAAAAAATTGTATTATTAATTGTATTACTAATTGGGAAGTATTGTGTGACTTCTCGCCCATCAGAGGGGAGGCATACTACGGGATGGGTATGCTACAACACAGACCACAAGCGTCTACAGTAGCTCCTGTTTCGTGGCTACGAAATAAAAACGGCAGGGAAACACTCATATTTTTTTTTTTTTTTAAAGGACTGGGAACTTACCTCTCGTAGTGTTTGCAGGACTGGGGGGAACTTACCTCTCGTAGTGTTTGCGGCTGAGGGTGCCAGAGCTAGTGGTTCCCTGCTCCCCCCCCACCTCCGCGAACACATACTTCCACAGCCGCCCTGTGGTCACCTCCTCGTACCCCCCCAGGTGCTTCACCTTGTGGAACAGCTTGTACAGGTCCACTGCAAGCAAGATGGTAAGCTGACATTATTCATTTAGTAAAGCATTTCATTCTTTTTTTAGTTTATTGATATATTTTTTGTTGTTGTTGTTGTAGCCAGCTTGGCTAGAGCTGGAGGGGGGAATGATGGTCTCCAGTCAACTTTATTTCAAAGTTGGCTCGTCCTGAATCACATATTTCTATGTGCAATCAACCATCGCATCTTGAGGACTTGGACTTTTTCTTTAAAGCCATTAAACCCTTAGGAAACTACAAGCTAGCCTGGCTTGTAAGGGTTGGCTAGTCTGTTCTCTGTTTATAGTCCGCTAGCGAGACACTGGTCTTCTCCCTGTTTAACGTCCCCCAGCCAGACGTTTGTTGTTGTTGATGATTGTTTTGTAAAAAAAAAATAAAGTGTAGATAAATAAATAATAAATAAAAAAATATTCACTAAATAAGAAATTAAATTCCAACCCTCGTGATGATGGCTGGCCATTCCCGGGCTCTCTCAGGCTGGGTGAGGGTGATTCGAGTAGGTTTGTGAGTTTCCAGGGAATGGACGGTAAAATCCCCGTCGTGATATGACCATGCAGTTGAAAGTGACGTTAGAGAAAGAAAAATCATTCACTTTTCAGATAGGTTAGTAGAAGTTGAAAAACTGTTTTGGGCCGGTCAAAACCAGCAGCATTACGAGGGTTGGAAAACAAGGAAGATTTTCAAAGGAACCAGGCCCTGCCAGCGCGCTAGGCACTATCCGACATCTTGATGAAGATGTCCGCTTTCGGCAGTGGCGCAATAAGTAAATATTATTTACCTAACCTAATCCATAAACACTGAAAAGCTTTGTGTTGCTAAATAGAAAACAAGATGTCAGAGGAAAATTGACCAGGGGTACCTAACTACTTTAAAGCCAACACTGAACACTTATCGTGTGTAAGTTGACCAGAGCTTAGCATCAATCACAAAGGCTTTTGGAGCAGTTAGTCAGTCCTTACCTGATTTGAGCTAGTAGTTTATTATGTGACCTGGTTGTAGGGTTTCAGTGGAAACACTGCGACCTAATGAGATCTATTGTGACCAATCGATTCAATTTGGTTTTAACGTTCCGATTTGAGTTATTCAAGACGCGCGGTTTTACCCTCTATTCGCTGGGAAGCGTACTAGGGCCTCGTTCCACAGAGCCTACTCACTACTCCCATATCCCCACATCTCCCATATCCCTACATCTTACTTTCAACTGCTAAACACACTCAAACTCATTCACTTGTTGGAAATTTCACGGTTGAAAGGAAGATTTGGGTACATTGAGAGTGAGAGTCCTTTCTGGAAGGAGTCCCAGCTAGCCATATGAAACCCACCCAGCCTGGATTGGGCCGAAAAGCTAAATCCCGGCTAGTAATACAAATAAAATTCGTGGTGTTGGACCTATTTGGGGGTTACTCTGTATCTCATAGTTATTTTGTAGATACAGGATACAGGCTATTTATTACTTCCGATAAATTTCTAATACATATTAGAAATCGGAAATAATGTGTTATATAATGTAATAATAGCGTAATGGGACTTCCTGTCTCGAGCGGACAGTCCTAATAAAGCACTACTATACACTACTATACTATACTTTAATTAAAAAATAATATTATTTGCTCTTATTTAAATTTTTTTCGTATTTCTGGACTTCTCATAACCTCCTCCTGAGCAACTTAGGCGAGGTGACCGAGGAACTTACACTCTTTGAAGCCGATGGTGGGGACTTTGGCAAGGAGGGAACATAATCCAGGAGGAACTTACACTCTTTGAAACCGATGGTGGGGACTTTGGCAAGGAGTATAAGCATAAGTATAAGTAGTGCTTTATTTAGACTGTCAGCGTAAGACAGGTAGTCCCATTATGCCAACAGTTTAACAAAGCACCTCTTTATTTATTTGAGTATAAATACAATGTAATAAATTAACAACAATTAGAGAGTAAAGATAATAAAAAACAAGAAAAGGAAATAATAGTGGAAGATGGTATAACAATAATAGAAATTATTCTAGTTAAAAGAAAAGCAAAAAGAAAAGAAAAGAAAAAAAAAAACCCAGGAGGAACTTACACTCTTTGAACCCGATGGTGGGCACCTCGCCGATTTCTTTATATTTCATTGTGTTCTACTGTACCTATATATTTTTTGTTCTACCTAATAAAGCTTAAAAAAAAACCCAGGAGGAACTTACACTCTTTGAAGCCAATGGTGGGCACCTCGCCGATTTCTTTATATTTCATTGTGTTCTACTGTACCTATATATTTTTTGTTCTACCTAATAAAGCTTAAAAAAATCTGGTGTAAACATCACACGACTTTCCTTATCCCCCAAAAAGGAGTCGAATTCCGCCACTGGTGACTCAACGGTAACAGATAACTAAAAACCAATGACAAATTCGTAATCAGCACTTCAAAATCATTGAATTTGATATGTCACAACCCCCATGTAGGATGAATAATAAAAAAGTTAGTCAAAGCGGGTCCCCCCCAAATACCGGTAAATTGGGGCCGAGTTCCAAAAAGTTCAAGATATCAAAAAAATGATCTGAATAGACCCCTATTATTTTTTTATTCTAAGAAAATGTTGTTCTCTAAAAAAATTTGTATCTTTAACCAATTTAAAGAAGCGGCGCTTGCGGCTAGTATTTGCGGCCCTGTGGCCGCAGAATGCGGCCGATTTCAACCAAAAGTTTCGTGGTTCGTTTGGTGTATAAAATTAATTTGTGTACCAAATTTCAAGTCTCTAGCTCTTACCGTTCTCGAGATATCCTGTTTACAGACAGACAGACAGACAGACAGACAGACAGACAGACAGACAGACAGACAGACAGACAGACGCACGGACCAATGGCTGAAAACAACTTTTTTGGTATCCTGAGGCCATGATTCGTCCAGAAATGTGAAAAACTGGGTAGGTCAAATTTTCGACGAATACAATACTTTCCTTATTATAAGATAAGGAAAGTAAAAAAACCCAGGAGGAACTTACACTCTTTGAAGCCAATGGTGGGGACTCTGGCAAGGAGGGAACATAATCCAGGAGGAACTTACACTCTTTGAAGCCGATGGTGGGGGCTTTGGCAAGGGGGGAACATAACCATATTGTAATTTTCTTTTCTTTTTTAATTATTTATTTTGTTATTTGTTTTTTTTTTCTCTCTCTTTTTTTTCTTAATTTTATACTGTTGCCTGTTTGTCCTCCTAATAAAGCTTCATCATTATCATAGGGTGGCGTCATCGTGAACGATGGTAGCCAGACAGTGGAGGAATGAGTCAGCACTTCTACCACTGTCTTTACAAGGAGGCTAATAATTGACAAGGGCCCCCAGAACCAAGCCATTGCTGGTCTAGTCCCTGTTTAAGGTCCCCCAGCCAGACTTAAAAAAAAATAAAGCTTAAAAAAAAAAAAAAAAAAAAAAAACCCCAGGAACTTACACTCTTTGAAGCCGATGGTGGGCACCTTCCCAATGGGCGTCTTCCTCGTCTTCATGAACTGGTACAGTCTGGCCAGGAAGTCCCGCTCGTGCTGCGAGTCCGATATGCGGGGAGACTTGCGCGAGGGGTTCAGCCGCACGCGCAGGCCTGACTTGTTGTTGGGACTCTTGTTGTTGTTGTTGTTGTTGTTGTTGGAGGAGGAGACAGTGGAGGAGGATTCGGACCCGGAGTCAGAGTCCACACTGGTCACCAGCAGCTTCTTGCGCTTCTTCGTGCGGCCCTTGTACTTGGGCGCTGGGGGGAGACCAGATTTATTTATTTATTTACATTTTTTTTTTTTTACAAAACAATTATCAACACAAAAAAAAATAACAATAAATAGAAAAAAAAAAATAGGAGTATGTACAAAAAGAAATAAAGATTAATATTAATTCCAGCAGTAGCTCAGTGGTAAAGGCGGCACTCTGTGAATCCAGATAATCCAGATGTCGTGGGTTCGAAACCCAGCCGGGACATGACAAGTTATCATCCCATTTTTACCACATAATAATATGTCTTGGGCTTACTGCTGGAATAATGGGACTTTAATAGTCTTAATCGGGCAGTATAAATAAGGCGATATTATTATTATTATTATTAATTTTTAATTACAATTGTTTTGTAATCCGGGGCGAAGTTAATAATGCCTTAGGCATTCTCTGCCACTTAACACTTAACTCTGCCAGATCAGTTCTGTGTTAATCACTTTGCGATACATACCTCCTCAACTACTCAAACTAAAAGGGTAAATTTTTACCCAACTTGGAACGTGAACCACCGACCTCCAGGTTACACGTCCGCCGCCTCATCGATCAAGCTACTAAGGTCGGGTTCCCGAATTTAGTATCCAATAGGCTCATTGGTGTTCATTGAAAGTTCGCAGTACTGTGTACAGTGGAAGTTTTTTTCTCGTTTTTTAAATATGAGTGTTTCACAGTCTTTTCCATACTCACACTGTTCACTAGGGTAAAATGTGTGCGTCTACAGATTTGACCAGCTCTCCTTAGAAAAAAATATGGTTACATGGTTCTGGCATACCTAATAGGCATATGTACCTTTTACCGTATTATTAATACGGCTACAAGAAGCTACGCGTACCCACGACACTTGTGGTCTGTGCTGTAGCTTGTCCATTCCTAGTCTTTAAAGCTTGGCGAACGCTTTTCTCAAGCCCTAAATCATTTACCTGCAAATAGTTCAAACTTCAAAGAAGTGCCAAATTTGTACCAATGAAAGCGCAAATGACTAAAACAGTTAAAGCGGTACCTAAAGAAAAAAAGATGAAAGTAACAAGGGTCTAGTAATCATGTTTATGTTAATGAGAGGGTACGTTTTAGAGAACCGGACCCCAGGCTAAGATCTACGCAGTGACAAAGAAGTTAGAAATGCCTAATAGGAGGGAAATCTACATGTTCAAGTCACCTAATATCACTGTTCAATGAGCTAGAGATCCATGCTGATGATGCTCGCTAATGCTCTCCTTCCTTTAGTAATTTTGTTTTTTTGTACTAGTATTTTGTGTGTTTTTTTTATATATACGGTATAATTGTCAGTTATTGCTGGGGATTATGGCTGTAGGTAGTAATACTTGCAGCCTCATCTCCAGTGTAGACATACGAGTATATGTAAAAAAAAAACAATGTAAGGGCTCACCTAAGTGGTTACACAGGAGCTCGTGGCCCTCCAGGTCCGGATAGTCGAACGTGTCCTTGCAGAAGAGAACCTTCGTGTTCTTGTAGGCCGCGTGGAAGCCCCCAGTGCGATGACCTCATCCGAGCTGAGCCAGCTCCCGGGACTCGAACCCTCGAACCTCCTGAGCAGACCGCGGTAGCGACAGTAGCGGGTGAAGCTGAGCACGATGACGCCTGGGTTCTTCTCCCAGTGATCCGAGCCTGCAGAAGAAATTAGTTAGTTAGTTTAGTTAGATATCATATTTGTGTTTATCACTTTCGTGATATCACAACTACTCAAACTCGCTTTACTAAATCTACGCTGAAACCGGGACTTGAACCACCGACCTCCAGGTTACAAGTCCGCTGCCTTATCGATCAAGCTACTGCAGAAGAAATTATGCCATATTTTAATATATTACACTAAAGTATTATACCAAAGAGAAGGAAAAAGTTCAACACCAGGGAGAGAAAATCGAATATTGAAAAATAAATACCTCCTCAAGCTATTTTTTTTTTGACATTCATATTTACATATGTCTAGACCATTCGTCAAAAAAGAGGTAGACAAGGTTATCCGGTAATATTAGGTCATCCGTTTCTTTTTGAAACGGATAACCTAAATACAAGTCAAATAAATATAATCCTCTCTATGACCTGTGTGTAAGAAAGAAAGAAAAATGTCAAACGTCACCCGGAGGTTTTCTTTCGGGTTTTAAAATTCTGACCTCTCGGAACCTGGGTGAGGTTAATGTGGGTAGCTCGTACGATTCCCATAGAATGGAGGGTAAAACCTCCGTCCTAATCCAGGACGTTAAATGAAATTTAATCAATGGCGTTAGCAAGAGCATCCAGCCGTTAAAAAAAAAAAAAAAAAAAAAAAATGTGCCAACGTCGCGTCGACCCTGTTTGAGCGGGATAAGGACAGAGTAAAAGAAACCCGTCTGGTACTGCTTGTACTAACTTAGAGCCGAATTATTTGGTATTGGTAAAGGTAGGGCTATCGGCTACGAAAGCTCTTTATCACTGCGACCTTAGATAGATCTTTTGTGACATGCCCATGTTATTCTAAAAGAGATCTAAGCTTTTAATATAGCTTAAGATTCTTTTAGGACTGATTTCATTAACTTCTTTAGGTGTTAAAATCAACCTTGAGAAGTGTTTCAGTCGGATGTGAGAGGCTGTAGAGCCGAATTATCAAATAGAATTAATTTTAGTATTTTTTCTAGACTAAACTATGCTATTTGAAATTTTCCGCCGATAAGAAGAGGGGGGGAAAAAACACAACTCGTGAACTGAATCATCTTTCTTTCCTTTTCTCTAGAGTGGTTGAGTGGAAGAGCTCACATGTGAGAACCCTGCCACTTTAAAGAAAGCCAAAAAAAAAAATCAACTCACCCAGCGCCTCTTTCTCCCGCTCCACGTCCGAGAAGTCGATGCTCGCGCAGCACGCGTTGAGAGAGGTGGGCGTGGCCGTCTTCTTGGCTCCGCCCCCCTGCCAGAGCGCCGCCCCAGGCCCCAGGACCAATCAGCATCGTCCGTGAGCCAGGTGAGGAGGTCTTCTAGGCGGAGCACCACCTTCTCCGTGATGGAGAGCACCTCGTCCTGTGGGGAGGGGAGTGGAGGGGAGGGTTAGTTACTCTGCACACGTAAACCATTATTATTATAAGGCGCGGCCGGTACTAAGGAGCTGTGGAACTGCAGCACCCCCAGACGCAAAATAAAAAGAGAGAATTTTCTCAAGTCCTGATTCGTACACAATGTTAATCATCCCACATTTCTAGAATAATTATTATTATTAGAATGGTTAACATAATCAGACTTGTTATATACTGAAAGAGTGAATCTATGAATCCAATTTTAGGATTAAGAGAAATCAAGGGACCCGAAAATTATTCTCTTAAATCCAAGTTTCTCTTAAATACAGTCGAACCTGGATACTAGATATATACCTAAGAGACCTCAAGGGAGCGGAAATTTTTTCTCTTATAACCAAGTTTTTCCTATATCCGAGTTTTTCTAATATCCAGTTCTAATTCGCTTATAGCCCAGGTTCGACTGTGCTATAAAATTATAAAAAAATGAAGAAGAAGCAGAATACAGACGGAGAACAATGGCCACAAATGAGAAATATAGTCAGTGAGGCCAAAAGTCTGTTAGACTTTCGATGGTCCTGGCAGTAAGTAAGATTCCGTAACCTTACACTCTGCCGGGCTGTCTCTTTCTTTGTATAGGCGTTCTTCACACCTCGGCCGAGGTGTTTGATATTATACCGGGTGTTCGAAATAAAGCAATACAACAACTGAAACTCAACCCGCCCAACCCTATCCGAGCGGAAGTGCACACCACTTGATGAGCCGCCTCCAACGTGAAATGCTATTTGAAAATACCATAATGTAAATTATAAAACACCCCTTTCGCTCCCACTGATAAGGAAGAATCAACACGGGACGTGTACCACTTCTTTATCATCATCACATTTGTTCTCTAACTAATACCTCGTGTTTTAGTGCTAGTTTTATCATCGTAGGAGCTGATTGTTCCTTTCCTATATGTGTTATCAACTAATCAATATTAAATTCGGCAGTTCGGCTCACGTGGCGGTTTGGCAACACTGAGTTCTGATAACAAGATATATGGAGTGACCTCACTCAGAAGTTGATAGCAGGGGAGAAGGCTGGACTTAGCAAGTCGGGTTTTTGGTGTCATTTGTCAGACTCGGATTTTAGGGTCAACTGGTCAATCGGATGCGTTTGCATGTGTGGTATAACATGGTCCAAAAGCATAGAATTCAGATATTATTAACCATAGAACTGAAGTTATATTTCCTCCACTAAATATAGGAAAAATTAAAATAGCATAGAAGCTATTTTACTCGGTGCACTGGTAGTCAAGTGGTCAACGAGCTAGTCTGGTAATCCAGGTAGCGTAGGAATCTGTTGGTTCGAATCTCACCCAGTGCATGATTTTTCCTCATTCATTTCCAAGTTACGGACAACATTTTTTTCATTGAACCACTTGCCCTGGAAATTCGGTTTGATTTTATTTATGTCCCCTGACCTTTGAACTTCTTTTGTTTTTTCATTTATCCACATTATCTCCTGACAAAACTGTTCAAAGACGGGGGGAGCTAAAGGCCGACGCCACGGATATTCAAATATATTCTCTGTCCTCTCCTTCATCTAATGCTTTCAAAAGTGGCCCTTTCAGTGCCGACCTAGACTAGGATTTTTTCCAGGTCGGGATAACTGACCAGTTGTTATTTGTAATTTCTTTGCATTAATAAATTGTACATAATAGGTAATAGGTATAACAGGTAACAAATATTTAATGCGACTACCCCACACTAAGGGGATACAGTCCTCTTGTTTTGTGGGTAGTTTTTTTTGTGGGGTAGTTGTTAATAGTTCTTCTGTCTTTTCAAATTGAGGTTGGATGGCAGGGAAAGCTACAGGCTTTTGAAATTATTTAATCACTAATTAATTCATAATTATGTAAGATTAACTTTAAATAAACCCGATAGATATTTCTTTTGTTGATAGATAATGTTTGAATCTTATTTGTGTTACCACTGTGGTTGTTCTTTCCACAAAGATTTTACAATGCCGAGGTTTATAATATAGTATGTAAATGGTGTTTGCTCTTTGCTACTTGTCTGGTCCAGAATTATTATGATTCATGAGAAAGAATCCAGCCCAACAGTTCGGCTTTTTACACAAGTCAAAGGTCTGTTCAAATTTTATTGATAAGAAATATTAATCATAATATATTATGTACGAGTATATTCACTATGTGGGGTGTGTGTACTGTGTATACTTGTACAGTGTATGTACGAGTATACAGTGTATAACAGCAAGCGATTACGGAAACACATACGATGTGCTCTTGCCTGGAATCTATGATAATATTGATAATAGTGGAAAGAAGATTAGAGTAAAAAAATAAACAAGGCGCAGCGGTAACAATAAAATTAGAGAGGACAAACCCACAAAGAATACTGGACCAAACAGCGCGAGCGAGCGAAAATAGCTCTGGTTTAGTACCTAGTTGAATGGTGAATAATCCTTAATAAATATGGTCAACGTAAACATTATAAACACTTTATTTTAGAAATGCTCAAATTATTCTGAATACTAGCAGTATGAGAGAGTCGACGGGTAATTTGGAGCCTTTGTTCGTTCAAATGATATCGACATGCTGTTATGACCGGTGTATTAATAGTAGATGCCTTGCGTATTGATCAAGGTTGGTTAGGACAACTAACCTCTCCAAAATTTACGAGACTTAACACTTGGCTATTCAACTATCACACACAACCCGAATGAGATGGGAAAAAAAGGACGAACTAATTTTAATTTGCATTTAGCAATTGAGAAGCAAGCGATTGCATGTAGGGAACTAAGCATAAGTTTCATACAATTGTCTGTGTCTCTGTGTGGGGGGCAAGATAGAGCAGGGCTATCGCCATATGTTGGGGTGTTGATATCACGTAACGCGAAAAACTCGGTCGCGACGCCTTGCTTCGGTAGCAATAAGAGCATAAAATAACAATAAGGGCGGATGATTAAAAACACTGTAAGTTAAATTAGTAACAACCAAAGAGAGTAGAGTTTATTCATAAAAGAACAAGTAATTTACACGTGTAACTTGGTAAATATGAAATTATACAAGTTGTAAGTTATGAGCTATTAAAGTGGACTGTATGATTTAGATGATGAAAAGGTCTGAGCTATGCCAAGCAACAATTATCACCGAAGAAGTATCTTGGTGATTTAAACTGTATAGCACTTTAGGCAGTCAGAAACTCAAGTATCAACTGGTTCCTGTTCGCGAGAGAACTTAGAGTAATTAAAAACACAGAATGAAAACTTGAGGGAAAAAGAACTGGTAAACAAAATAACACTTTGTACCAAAAGCCGAGTTGACAGTTAATGCACAACCGGGGAGCAACTGCTGGTGAGTTGGAGTTAGTTTTACAACTGCGAGTGAGTTGGAGTGTAAAGCACAACTACGAGTGACTTGACGACTAGTTGGTGACTTCACAGTTTGTTAGTGACTTTACGACTTGTTAGTGACTGCACTACTTGTTTGTGGCTTTACAACTGGTTGGTGACTGCACTACTTGTTTGTGGCTTTACAACTTATTAGTGACTGCACTACTTGTTTGTGGCTTTACAACTGACTTGAGATTTGAACTCAAGTCCTTAAGGAAGATTCCTTTCGAAGGGGAAATCGATAGGAGTTTGTTCCGGCCTTTAGATCATAATCGGTTAAACCAATCAGAGTCAAGGAGGAGGTCCCAAAGGTTCAAATCTTGGGATTTCCCCATGAGGGGAAGTTAGAGGAAAAATTGACTAAATATATGGTCCGTCCCTGATATTCTATGATCGAGACGGTATGTCTAAATCGATTAGGTAAGATTCTTAAAACAATAAAAAATAGTAACTATAAAAGGTTATGAGGAAAAAATATGATTTATGAGGGTATGTGTCACCCAATGAACAATATTTGAGGCATTCATTTTCTGTCGCATACCGAGAAAAAGATTACAAGTATTAAATGTAAAATACCTACAAAAAGGATGCCGGAAATCGGTAATAAATGAATGGGCTATCATAAAAATATACAAAGCGATATTAGATCCTTAAGACAAAGGACTTTTGCTAGGAAAGATCACAAGAAATATTACATTAGGTAATATTATTTCGTGGAAAATCAAATCTGTCTCGTGAGAAATTATGTTTGGGAAAAAACCCAAATTGTGTTCGGTTCTGAACAGTCTGGAAGTAATAATTAAGACCATTATCAGGACACCAGGACCATCATGAAACTAGCGCTGATATACGAGAGGGGGCCCTTAATCTCGTCTTGATCAGAGCTGCCATTACTCACAGGTCACTCATAACGTCAAGACTCAAGTGTGCCCTCACTCATTCGCCACGAAGAAGTTACGATCAAATGGGGAGCTTGCTTCTCCTAAAATAAACCCCCTTCTTGTCTAATTCCATACAGAAGTACATACGCGAACATTATACACAAACACGATTGTGCTCAAGGAGACAGACCCCTTTTATAACTTTTACTATACCATTGTAATTATACTTTTACTATATCCCCGTGTTCTTCACAGTTTTTAACTTTGAAGACGGGTGGTAAGGGTATACCTTCCTATTATTTTTTATTGTAATAATTTATCTTTATCAAATAAATGGAGATGTTGTTTAAAAAAATAAATTCCAGGATTCTCAAGTTACAAAATTCAAAGATAAATGCACTACCAACTAATATCAATTAATATCTTACAAGACACCAGCTACTTAGGGTCAAATTAAAATACAGGGTCATAAAAAAGATATAAGCTAGACTGTCCCTCAAGTTGAACTTAACAGTGATTCCTACGACTTGAGGGACCAGGGCAAGGATTTCTTGTAATCCTATTTTATAAAAATTATCCCTTGGTCTCCCCCCGATATCTTGAAAACTTCTTCTGCTTCTGACTTTTTTTCGCCTATCGAACGCCTACCAAACAAGTCCCACTCTTCTTTTGATTCCTGTCAAATAAAGGAGCAAATCCCACTCCCGAATAACACACGGGACTCGTCAAAGTGAGAGGGACTGAAAGGTGGCGAGGGTTTAATATATATTTCCACCGAGCTCGAAGGGTGGAACGAAGATTTCAAGTTAGGTTAAGGTGGCTCTCGGTTTTAGAAGCTTTGTTCAGAAATTTTCACCAATTTTTTTCCTCCTAATTATTTGCACTGGTAGTCACTGGGTGGTGGGTGCACTGGTAGTAAAGTGGTTCACGCATTAGTCTGGTAATCCAGGTAGCGAAGGGATCCATTAGTTCGAATCCCACAGAGTGCATGATTTTTTCCTCATTTGAGTATGTGACCACATAATAAGACGATGAGGGTTAGGTGGTAGAAATTATTTGCTATTGATGAGAACTGGCAGGTAGTTGGTAAGCTCAGTTGCTCAGAAATGGCATGAAAACGGTCTGTGACATCTGTGTCATCCAACAGGAATGGTACCAGTCCCTCCCAAAATAGCGAAACAGTTATTCCAAATTCCCCGTCCTTGAAAAAATCGATAAAAAATAATTTCGATAACTTTTTCCTGTAATAAATTTCTCTAATGCGTAACTCCACTGAAAAAAATTTATTGTAGGGCTTACTAAAACTTTAGTAAATTTCACAAGTCTTAGGGTTGATTTAGTGACAGCAAAACGTTTTGTTAAGATTACAAATCAAATTTCGTAAACTCTATTTAGTAAAGATAATGATATCTTTCGTTCATCCAACAAATTTATGTTTAGTTACTTTTACTAAACTCATCATTGTATTTTTGACAAGAAAAATTCCATTGTCTTTACTAAAGTATTTAGTAAGATCTCAAGCATGCATTCATAATGCTTACGAATCATCTTGTTATGTTTATTAAGGTTGTTTCTTTCAATTTGTTGAATTTACAATACTGTTTAGTAAAGTTTACAAAATACTTCATTAGTCCATTCAATCGACTCAGTATGGCTTATGATAGTGTTTTGTAATTTTAAACATAGTAATAGTTGATTTAACAACCAGACTTGTTATTGCTTACGCCAGGGATTGGTTAAATCTACTGAACTATTTAGTAAGTTTAAGCAACCCATTTCGTTCACACTATTGACTCGTCTAGTAAACCTTACGAACAATACTAGTAAATTTTAATGATAGTTTCAGTAAACTTCACTGATAACCTCAGTAATCTTCACTGATAACCTCAGTAAACTTCACTGAAAATCATAGTGAACTTCAGAAACGCCTGAAGTAAACTTTTACAACAATTTCAGTAACTAAGTTATTATGAGAAAATAATTCAAAATATAATTGAAATAATTTAAAAATATTCATGTATGCAACGCTTTTATTTAAAAATACAGATTAATTTGTTGAAAACATTTAAAATACATTAAGAGACATTTAAAATACATACAATTAAAGTTTTAAATGATGAAATACTTGCATTAAATAAATAAAAAAGAATCACCAACCACACAAATTCACACGGCTCACTTACACAACACACTAAGTACACATCAACCACAATCACATAACAAACAAACACAGACTTAGACAACACATCAAATAACCAAAATCTCACACCACCTATCAACCAAATCCAGACTTACACAAAACACCCAATAACTAAACTTTCACAATACCTATGAACCCAAACCACACAAAACATCTACGAATAAACCCAAACATGACATTATTATAATATTAACTGTGTAAATATTAAAATTAACTGTGTATTTAGAAATTAACGTTCTCCAGTGGACGTTCATATTTAAATGAATAAATCAATTTGATTTATTTTTGAATTATTTTGAATTAAAAAAAATATTTTGAATTATTTATTTGAAAAAAACAACTATACTATTTTAAAAAGATATGACGTAATAATCACAGGACCATCAATCAACATAAAACAACTGAATCTGAAATTGATTTCGGTATCTATTAATTGTTGTAGATCTTTTGTCTCTCTCGTCTCTCGACACACGTGTTTTAGCAAGAATTTTGTTCAATCTACAATTCTGTTTAGTAAATCTAATCAAAGAGTCTTGTAACCGTCATTGACTAGGGGTGATTAACAAAACTTTCGTTGGGACTACAAATGATTTTCATAACGACCGAGTTTTACAAAAAAGTTTAGTAAACTTAGCTAAACAAGTCTGTCAGAAATATGAAACCGTATGGTTCATTTAACAAACATGTTTTGTAATTTTAGATAAAATCTTGTTAAACCAACGAATACTGTTTTGTGTATTTTATCATATATAAATCTGGTAAGAGTAACGATTTTTGTTTGTTAATTATCAGACATGTACTAATCAGGTGGTATTTTTAACAGAATAATTTTATTAGATTTAACCAAACTTTTTGTAAATCTTACCAATATATTGGTAATAGATCCAGCAAAACAGAACTTGGTAAGCATAACTACTGTTCTGATTACGGTAATTAACACGTTAGTTGGTTTTACGATCAGACGATTTACAAGAATTGATTGATTATTCTTACGAACGCCCAAGTAAAATCTCAAATGACTATTAGTGGGATTAATCAATTTCTTGTTATTTTAACGAAATTTTCGATTAAAAATCCTTTACAAAACTGTTTAGTAAAAACGAACCTAAAATTTTTTTCAGTGTCGAGGCGAGGCGTTTCAGTTTCAAAAGGGGCGAGAATCTTAATCCCATGATCATCTGTTGACAGCTTCCAATATGTAGCGCCTTCATAAATTAATGAGGAGAGAAAGGATTCGATTAGGGAGAATCAATATATTACCGGCCCAGTGTGAGATCACGATTGGATACGAAGAATTACCAGACTGGTTGCTGGCATGGTTTCTAATGCTCAGATTTAGTAGGTACAGACTTATAGAAGTTAACTTGACTTGAGCACATCATCCATGCTATTCTAATAGGTGCCTGCACTGCCTGGGTTTCTAATACAAAGATTTAGTGGGTACCATATTCAATACTGTCTAGAGATTCCTCAAAATTATCATTATTTACATCGGCAAGTATTTAGTCAGAACTACCTACTTATCAGTATTAGTTATCGATCCTCAAGGCAGCGGACTTAACAAGGAGGTCGGGGGTTTCAGTAATGGAGTTCCAACTTGTGATTAACATAAATAATAAAGTTAATATGATAACCAAACCTGCTCGCATTACAACGTTGATGAATCTATAACGAAGTCTAGTGTCATTACAAGAAGGTGTTTACAAATCGATAGCACAAATATTACCACAGTATAAAAGTTATCATAATTGTGCTAATCACTTTCGATATCAAAACTACTCAAACTCGCTTTACTAAATCTACGCTGAAACCGGGACTTGAACCAGCGACCTCCCGGTTACAAGTCCGCCGCCTTATCGATCAAGCTACTGAGGTCGGTTATCAGTTATCACAAATACATAATAGCACAATATCATCACAAGAAACGAAGAATTCGAGTAAAATGAAAATAATTCTTGACATATTTTATCTTTTCCTCGCTCTCTTTATTACGCGAATAAGTCACAAGGAGTTTTTTGAAAGCGCACGGCTGCACGCACTATCCCGCTGTACCTACTTTAAAGTTTAAAGCGTTAGGAGAGATAAGGAGTGCTCGCCTGGTGAGGGAGAAAACGAACAAACAGGATTGGATTTTTTAAGCTGGCCAATTTAGTTTTTTTAGCCAATTTAGCTGGCTAATTCAGTTGTTGTACATTTTCGGTTTAACTCGAAAATTCATAGCAAACTCTTTTGATCGTATAAAAACCAACGCTTATAACAACTCAATGAATCCAAGACATATTATTATGTGGTAAAAATCACAAATGGAAGGATAACTTGTCATGTCCCGGCTGGGTTTCGAACCCACGACCTCTGGAACCTGTGGATTCACAGAGTGCCGCCTTTACACTGAGCTACCGGGACAGACAAGAATAGTTCTGGCTATACAATGTACAATTGTACATACGTACTGACGAGTTAAGTTAAGAGTCTCTGTTAATACCTACTGCCACCAACTTGACAGACACACTCATTGACACGGAAAACACAAGATCTATAAGGAGAACTTATTGACTGTCCATAAAGTCACACATTGGTGGTGAGACTTTCAGGGACTGTGAAGCACCTGACAAACCAGATGGAACAGTCTAGAGTACAATATTCCACAAAGACATCATTTAAATTTAAATTACCCAATGTAATGTTTTGAACGGTTCCGGTATCATAATTATGTTTAGTGGGAGAGATGGCTTTTAGTGAAGATGATGCACTGTTGTCCGCATCTAAGTATCCACACTGTTCACTAGGGTAAAATCTAGTGTTCGTCTACAGTTTGTACTACCTCTCCTTGAAAAAAAAATCTGGTGTAAACATCACACGACTTTCCTTATCCCCCAAAAAGAAGTCGAATTCCGCCACTGGTGACTCAACGGTTACGGATAGTTAAAAATCAGTGCCAAATTCGTAATCAGCACCTTAAAATCATTGGATTTGATATGTCGCAACCCCCATCTACAGTAAATAATAATAAAGTTAGTCCAAGCGGGTCCCCCCAAAATACCGGTAAATTGAGGCCGGGTTCCAAAAAGTTCAAGATATCAAAAAAATGATGAGAATAGACCCCTGTTATTTTTTTAATTTGAGAAAATGTTGTTCTCTGACTTTTTTTGTATCTTTAACCAATTCAAAGAAGCGGCGGTTGCGGCCAATATTTGCGGCCCTGCGGCCGCATCTTGCGTCCGATTTCAACCAAAAGTTTCGTGGTTCGTCTGGTGTATAAAAACTAATTTGCATACCAAATTTCAAGTCTCTAGCTCTTACCGTTCTTGAGATATCCTGTTTACACACACACACAGACAGACAGACAGACAGACAGACGCACGGACCAATGGCTGAAAACAACTTTTTTGGTATCCTGAAGCTATGATTCGTCCAGAAATGTGAAAAACTGGGTAGGTCAAATTTTCGACGAATACAATACTTTCCTTATTATAGGATAAGGAAAGTAAAAATAGGGTTATATGGTTTTGGCATACCTAATAGGCATATGTACCTTACCGTATATTATTAATACGGCTACGAGAAGTTACGCATACCCACGAATTGGGGAAGTACCGCAGTGGATTTTCAAAGTTTGGGCATGATAGGTAGGGAGGAGGGAAGGGGGAGACATCCTGTGGGCGAGGGGGGCTAATCGTTAAAATCATTCTAGCGTGTTACGAATTTATTTCACAACCCCTTTCTCTTCCTCGCCTTCACATTACTCACCCCGTCTCCTCCCTCCCCTCTCGTCTGTCCTCATGAGGACTGGTGAGGGGCGAGTAACATGTCATTAGTAGGAGAGGAAGGATGAGGAGAAAAGAATACAAAAAGGAATAGAAAGGGAGAGAGAGAGAGGAGGTAGGAGAGGTAAGAGGGGGTGGAACCAAAAAACTTTCATGTATGTTCCTCACAAGAGACTATAATTATTTACTATTTGTCAACGATGGGGGTTCGGCAGTCGACTGATACTCAGGCAACTTGTAGACCACTTTCGTAACATCAATACAACTTTATCAGACCAGGGGGAGGGGGAGGGGAGGGATTTTCAGTCCTGAGCGGGTTGGTGGTACAATAAAGAATTTATTTCCAGGATTTTCACAAGTACCCAATGTCGAAGAATCTCTTTTGCGATATTTTTCGCTAAAAAGACATGAAAATCAGTAATATTCTCATTGAAAAAAAACACACACGAACTTTTCATGAGCGCAATTTACAAATAATAATATAGTCTTATTTATACTGACCGATTAGGACTGTTAAAGTCCCATTATTCCAGCAGTAAGCCCAAAAATCCAAAATGGGAGTATAACTTGTCATGTCCCGGTTGAGTTTCGAACCCACGACCTCTGGAATCTCTGGATTCACCGAGTGCCGCCTTAACTACTGAGCTACCGGGACAGACTGTGCGGAATCAATATTTTCTAGCTCAATGAGAATGAGGAAGGAAAATAAAAATTGATAAGCAGGAGAATTTCTTTAATTGAACAATTCTAATTCTATACAACATAATTTAGACAACAATTCCGGTCCATAATTCCAGGTCCACACCAAATCCTCTTCTAGGATAATTTAGGAAAGCAGGATTGCAATGAGAAGTTCTATGCTACAAGCAGCGTTCACACGACCAACTCTCTCTTTCAAGCGCAAGTAAATCACAGCATGATGGAATCCATAATTTCTCATATACAGAGCCGCACTGCCTGTTCCCTGTACTAATCATTCTCATGCTCTGTGCAACACACTGCACCACATACACAATTATATCATCATAATCATATCCAGAGCCAAGAGTATATACACAACACACACTGTACTACATGGAAAATTATATCATATACTTACCCACTCATACCAGTGCTAACATAACAAACAGACACACACACACACACACACACACACACACACACACACACACACACACACACACACACACACACCCAAATTTATTCAGATTTTTTTTTTATCATCGCAGGGTCAATAAATCTCTCAAATCTTTTCCTTACATCTCCTCTATGTGTCCTTTCTTAGCACACCGGCTTACTGATTGTACGTGTGCCTTTTCATTAATTTCAACAAATTCAACTATAATTTTCGAAAAGGCTTCGTCAAAATTATGCTTGCATTAATTCACGGAAATGATACCAAGGAATTTAATATTGCCGGCAATTTTTTATTCCATTAAATGACCCGAGGAAATTCCAGGACCTCTATACGTGGATAATTTCTAAGAATATTTAATATTCTTAGGGAAAATGATGAGATTGTCGGTCGAGATTAGCGTGACTACGCATTTCACAGGACAAAGACCGGCGGGTACGAAAGGACTAGTTAAAAAAAAGTAAGGTCCCTATTTTATTATTATAAAACATGCTCTCTCACTTCGCATCACTGTGAACGCAGAGCAACACGAGGTTGTGACTGACGAAAAATAATTAATCTTGGTCCTATTTCAGTTCGCACATACATACACATTTCAGTTCGCACATACATACACAAACATTTAATATGTACACAAACATAGTGAAAGCAATCGAGCCTTTTCTCAGGCTACGCTCAATAGAATAGAATAAATTTTATTTGTATTAAATGTAAGATTACATTTTGTTACAAAGGAGCCTTTTTTAAGCTACGCTGAGTAATCTGAGTATAAATGCATTTACGAATGAGAAATGAAGTATTCGATAAATTTCGCGGAACCAGTAATGTCAAGAAGATTGACATCACATAATACATACCGTGGTCCCAATTTTCTTTCTTTTAACTTTTAACTAGGAAAATACGCTTCCTACCTATAGTAGACGAAAGTGATTGCAAATAATTGTCATTCCCAACAAGCGCTGCTATACCATTGCACCCAATTGACATACTCCAAAGAGTTCGTCAATCTGCTTGCGACTATTTAGTTCGCCAAAATTAAGGCAAAATAATGAACGTTTTCAATACTCAAGTCAGTCTTTGTTGATTCATGCGTATTGTTCAATAGGAAAATTTAACAAGGGGCCTTTATATTTTTTTAAAATTAGTTTACAAATATAATTTATTTGTTTTATTTGTCATTTCTTTATTGTATACAGAGTGCCAAAAATTTTATTTGGGCTTCTAAGATTAATTTTGCTGTAATGTCCTCAGCTTTTTTTCTCTCTCTCTCTCTCTCAAAGATAGCAATAAATAATCCCACCCCTCACAAATGTCAAAACGCATCTGCAATGAAAGCAAGATCTGAAGATTCTGGAGTAAGCATTGAGACGGTTTACGCGAAGAGCTCTTTTTCTAACTTCGATTTTTACTTATTCGCCTTCGTTGTCAGGTTTTCCTCACTGCATCCTCCAAAACTCTGGAAAACACAGCGTTTTCCTTGTTTTCCCATGTTTCATCCTCGGGTCCTTGGGAAATACGTACAGCTTTCTAATTTTCCTATGGCGACGCACAGGAAATTTTTGTGAGATCGTGAGAGAAAAAATCCGATTAGCAGCTCCTCCTGTTGGTGCATGCTTAATTCGCACATTACTCTCATAAAAATCCGCTCTCTTCATTCTCACAAGTTGAGTTACAGACAAGGTTTCTGAGGTACTCACAAGTTTCCTGAGGTACTCACAAGTTTCCTGAGGTACTCACAAGTTCCTGTTTTCACAATTTTTGAATCTGCATATTATTATTATTACCTATTTAATAAATTTAAACTTGTGAATGTGCATCGTATCGAGCTCAGATTTCAGCATGGTTTTGTCTTTATTTCATCCAATTCCGTTTAAAGCGTAAATTTTGGAAATAAAGTATAAGCTACATACGTAGATAAACCCATCATGATGTGTATTGTGTACTCAAACCATTCATCTCGATTCATCTTTCACTTACCCCGCTACCAGCATAAAATCTCGCGGAGTATTTCCTACTCGACTCCCTTGAGAACAAACGTAGGTATAATAATAATAATAATAATGCTTTTTCTTTGTGTTCTTATGTCACAATTTTAGTGGTAGCGCAGAATCATATAGGACTTTACCACTTTAATTTACAATATCTTGTATATTTTTTTGCCTAAGATTCTGCCACTGGTCGCTGCTTCACATTAAAGCAGCTACTCAGGTTACCATGTATTGTGTGCAATGCCTAGCGCGCTAACTCACTCTGCCACGGTGACTAAACAAACATAGGTATCGCGGATATTGGAATCAATACACTCGGATACCGGCCACACTGCACAGGAGACAACAGTTAGTGAAATAGTTCCACCTCCTTCACACCTCCACCTCCTTCACACCTCCACCTCCTTCACACCTCCACCTCCTTCACACCTCCACCTCCTTCACACCTCCACCTCCTTCACACGGCCAGGACTCCCTCAGCGGGCGGACGGCGGCCTTGAGAAACAGATTCCGTTCCAGAGATATACGCGGCGGGCGCCTTGAGAAACAGATTCCGTTCCAGAGATATACGCGGGCAGCTTCTTATCAGTGGAAGAATAAATATAGAGAGTATATGAAACACGAAGGTATGTAAGTACATTAGGATAAATGTGATAATGGTGTGCTCTATTTATGTTTGTTTAACAATAAATAAAAATACATAGGTTATAACCTTGTACAATTATGGTGTGGTTTCAATGGCCGGCAAAGTAAGACAATTATAAACAATAGCGGCAAAGAAATAAACAATAGCGGCATGAGGAATGGCTACGTCTCGTGAGATAATCCCTACAGGACCCTGCTGATTCAATTATATCTAGACCCAAATGCATGTGTCGCTGGATTTAATCAAACATTACGAATGGATATTTACCAAATGCTTATCATTGTTACGTAACACGTCATCCTAGCTAATATCTATGTTCTTTTCTCACTCCGACTTGCGAGGAAGCAATGAAATACTTCTTTCAGCATTGCACTCACTTTTTAAAAAAACAAGGAACGTGTTTTTCAATTTTTCTCTGCGGTGGCAAAGTTTTCACAATTCTCGGCGTATAAAAGAAAAGAAGAGAAAAAAATACTCTATTCCAGTAAATCTTTTCTATGAACGTGTGATAGTATAGCACCTCGTTATGACAGTAATTTTAATAAAAATATCGCCTTAGTAAATACTGCCCAACTAGGATAAGTCTGTTATTGCAACAGTAAGCCCAGGTCGCATTATAATGTGGTCAGAATCCCAAATGGAAGCATAACTTTTCATTTCCCGGCTGGGTTTCGAACCCGCGACCTCTAGATCTGGATTACCAGACAGAGGAGGGACGCCTTGACCACTGAGCTACAGAGACGGACAATACAAGAGATGCTGTGTAAATTAATCTGTTGCATCTTCAGCGGATTTCACTGGCAGTCTTTAAATAGCACTATGTGGTGTAATGAAATATTGAAAGTTAGTGTAGAAAATAGGAACTCAAGACTTTCTCGAGGTGGCCTCAAGAGATTAATTAAAAATAGTTTGTAATTTTTATAATGAATGTATCCCTCAGCTGGTAGAAAAACTGTTCTCCAATTCGAGATCCGAGGAGGTGTGCAATAAAAAGTATTCGACTAGGAAAAAGAAGCATAAATGATTAAATTTTAATACCACCCAAAGATGTTATGGCTAGATTTATACTCCTAGGTAGACACTAGACAATTAAACTAGTGTGACGCAAGACAAAGAAAACGTGCGACGTGTAACTGTGTGACACGGTGTAGGTATCAAAGAGACCAAGGTTGGGTGTATCAACGCTGCTACGGCTGATTTTTGGGGATAAAGTCAAACTCGGACACGTGGAATGAAAGGTCCATTTGTCATATTTTATATTATCTCCCCCATTCCAAAATTAGCCCTTTCACAACGTCAGACCCTAGAAAATTCGAGTTCTCCTGCTAGGGAGTGGCCAGGTGGAGAAATAATGATAATCAAGCTACAAAGCCTACAAATCAAGGGAAACAGGAATTCCAATACAACTTTTCCCAGGCATATTGATTAAATTACCAGGTCTAAAACTCAGCACAAAAGGTCAAAAAGTTTCGAGTCAGTTAATTTGCCCATTAGAAAAATATACGAATACATAAACAGACTAATTGCATTACAAATATCCATTTCACCCTCATTTTTAGGTATGATAAAATCACTTATGCACCTCCAGTGCACCCAGCCTGGCTGCTCCTACTAGTATATTATGCCTTGAGCACGAGCGACTTCAAGGAAGTAATGAAATTTAACGGCATCTTATTTGTATGTGGGATAAACCAAATAATACGCCTCTAGATCCAGACACGATGATGTATGTAGATCAAATATTAGAAAAGTAGGAGGAGAAATATACAGAATGGAACTTTCATAAATCAGTCCTTCGAAGCCGCTACTGGTGGCTGCCTAGTTGGTTTCCCAAAGCTGATATCTTTTAGTAAGTTATATATTATATGTAAGTTATCATATTATTTTGTGTTAACCACCTACGTGATATCACAACTACTCAAACTCGCTTAACTAAATCTACGCTGAAACCGGGACTTGAACCACCGACCTCCAGGTTACAAGCCCGCCGCCTTATTGATCAAATCATTGAATTATCTTGAAGTACGGATTCAAAATAGTATATAAGGAAAGTAAAAAGGTCGCCTCACATACACTTGATATTTAAAAGAGTGCAAAGTATAATGAATTGAAAGACTTCAGAGCAGATGAAGTCAAACAAATAATATCTTAACATAGGACAGGAATTGGACAATTTCAATTTACACTTTGACATGACTGCAGACCACACAGGCAGTTCTTCGAGACACGAGATATTGTAAATTCAAATTTCACTATCAGAGAGTTTCCAACAGAATGTTTCCGCGTATGAACTGAAAGGGGCGCTGAACACATACATAGCGCATACACCTCATGCATATAATGAACATTGAACATGTATGTATATAATGGATACATATACACCAGTGCACAGTAATACGTATTAAGTGAAGCATTAGAGCTACATACATACTTGGAGAATAAAAAATGAAATGTGAATTCAAGAAATAATTTATTTTCAATGGTAAAATCAGTCACGTAGGATGACGGACGCATGTCGGGAAATCAATAACAAACACGGACGAAAGCTAAACAATAATATAGAATTAAACCGCAGGATTCAACAACGGTGTCATCACCTGTTTTAATAGGCTGTTCTGGAGGGGTTTATAATTCCTATAGGTGGGGCTCATTCAAGCCATGACAGACACATAAGATAGTGGATCGTTCACTCGGTGGGATGACCACTGTTGCCATTTGCCAAAGACGTTTTCCATAGCTAGCTCATGTAGTCAAATTCAGAAAGAAAGTCACTTTAGGTGAGGATTGAAACTGACGATTTGTCCACCATTACAACAACACTCATTTTTTTATTATAATTAATGTTCAAACGCAATGTGTTTCACTGCAATTACATGAACTTATGGACACGAAAAATAAATAATACTTGATTGTCACAGGCATTGTCTCAGACCACTAGATAAGAAATGTTCCAGAGATTTCCGTCAGAACCATGGACATTATTGAAGAAAATTTCGAGGAAACCACACAAGGCAAACGCCACCCGAATATTTGCTGCGGAACTGCTATCCTAATACCAACCATCAGTACGAGGAAAGAAAAGAGGAGGGCGAATAACGAAATGCTGCATATCAGCCACAATGTTGACTGACGCCAAATAATAATATGCCTTGTTTTCTACTGCCCGATTAGGACAAATATATTAAGTCCCATTATTCCAGCAGTAAGACTTAGTATTATGTGGCAAAAATCGCAAATGGGAGGATAACTTGTCGTGTCCCGACTGGGTTTCTAACCCGCGACCTCTGGAATCTCTAGATTAACAGAGTGCCGCCTTTACCACTAATCTACCATGACAGACAGAAATAATGATGAAAAACAATATCAATACAATAGAAAAAAAACTAAAAAAAAATCCAGGGAAAGAAATGCGTTGTCTTCCCGGGGTTCCAGTTTTCAGTTCTCGCCGTTTGTGCGAGAGAGCAATTTGTTGGAAACAGGAGATGGCTTTTCACTCTTTTCACTTTTCAGTTCTGTCTGTGCTTTCATCAAGAAAGACATCAATAGAGAGCTTTGTGAGAGCAGCCACGTGGAGGTGAAGGAGAAGAGTGGAGGTGGAGGAGGAAGAGTGGAGGAGACTTTCTGCTCAAAGTCAAACAGGGATATGGCCGAAGAAAGGAGAGACTAATAATAATAATAATAGGTAATCTAACAATGGCAAAGCATACATTAATAAAGCTAGAAAGCCCAGAATGGAATAATTCACGGAAGGATTTTCTATAACTACAAGGTATATTACCACAACTACTATCAAAATATTACCATAGTAATATTCTATAGTTTTGAATAATCATGTGTGACATAAGAAACCCCATCTCGTATCTAACTTCAAGTTCTACTGGCCTGAGCTTTTGAAACTTTACATAATAGAACGGTGCATACTTGCGAAGTTAATGAGAAAGAGACTTACGTCGCCCACACATATGTGGACTATTTGGAGGGCATATTAAAAATGAGTGTCAACCACTAAACACGGTCACAAAATGAAACCGAAATTTTTGTCATTAGGATTATAATGATATGGATCCGTTACAAATCTTATTGTGATTTGGCTGATTTGGAATATAATCAGTACCAGGGGCCAAATTTTAAAAGGTGGGGTGAAAACAAGACTAATCAGATCGTCAATCAAGTCGGAGTGTCAACCAATCACATCAGCGAGGGTGCTATAGTTCAACTTAAGGGACAGGGTAGTCTTTGTTGAAATCCTGTTTTATAATTCTGTCTGTCCTGGTAGCTCAGTGGTAAAGGCGGCACTCTGTGAATCCAAAGTTTCCAGAGGTCGTGGGTTCCAAACTCAACCGGAAAATGACAAGTTATCCTCCTCCCATTTGGGATTTTTACCACATAACAATATGTCTTGGGCTTACTGCTTGAATAATGGGACTTTAGTAGTCTTTATCTGGCAGTATAAATAAGGCGATATTATTATTATTCGGCCCTATAACTAAATTCGAGTTTGAAAGAACGAAGTGGAATTTACCGCCCACTGGTAGCGAGAGGTCTTCAACTATAATCAATGATAAATGAAGGAATGAAGGATGCGGACAAGAGGAGGCGGCGCAGGACATTTTCAAGGATGCAACATTTCCTCTCACTACAGACTCGTGACGCGGCAACAACTGAATCAGTCAAGAAATTCCCACCGATAAGCGAAAAACTGCATCGTCACGGGAGGAAGTAGGAAAGAAAATGTGAACGTATTTTTCACTCATATTAAACATGTTGGATCAAGTTTTATTTACAAATGACATAAAATATATACATACATAGAAATTAAAATTAACAAAACAAAACTTGATCAAGGGCGGTGCTAATGCCAACGGCATTCTCTTCCATTTCAATGAGTGTGTTTGAAATGATTGAAGCCAATACGAACAATTCCTGGAGGGACAAATTAGACATTTGCACAACATGCCTAAAGTTCAACAGAATCTAGAAAGATGTTGTTCAATCCCAAAGTGAAATTCTAAAACCATACCATACAAATAAAACTCAAGAACTAATCAACGTACTGCAGACTGCACAACCGGGGACTTGTAACTAGGAGGTCGTTGATTCGAGTTCCAAGCATGGGAAATATTGATGAGTTTGAATTTGAGTTAACGGTAACCAATAGCTTTTGTGACTGAACCCAAATATGATGAGTCGGTGACATACCTAATAATAAAGCTACAACTGATGTAGTGAATGTTAATTAGTTGAGTAATAATAATAATATTCTTCAGAACGAAGGCGGGTGGTGCACGAGGAAATTCAAGTCAACAGAAAATCAATTCTTCGACTTTTAAAACCTTTTTCGTGTCTAATAGAAGTTTTAGATGATGATAACACTCTTTAGTGGAAGGTACCCACCAGGCGAGTTTAATGCTCAGAGCATTTTCTACCACCTAACCCTCAGAGTCTTATTATTGTGTGGTAACAAACTCAAATTAATGAGGAAGTATGTATGTACCTACATGAGGATTTGCCATAACTTTCGAGGGTAACCACAACCAGTCTTCTCCATTGTCTTTTCCCTTTCTTTCCTAGTGAAAAGGGTTCTAATGATAATGAGCGTTGATTCCTCGGTTATCCAACGTCGGAATTCATTCCTGTACCCGGAAATTTCTTTGACTAGAGGACCCAACATTGCGGGTGATTCCACCCAGAAGAGGGTGCCGCATGTGTAAATGGGCGTCGAGTGTCTTGGTGTTCCCAAGTCAAAATTAAATCCTTTGCCTGAAAATTCCTTAGACTACAAAAGGACCCAGGCTAGCACATGGGCCGGGTATGTGACCCAGGACTACAGGACCCAGGCTAGCACATGGGCCGGGTATGGGACCCAGGACTACAGGACCCAGGCTAGCACATGGGCCGGGTATGGGACCCAGGACTACAGGACCCAGGCTAGCGGGTGAGAGCACATGCGCCGCGTATGGGACCCAGAATAGGGTGAGAGGAATCGGGCATAGGCCGGTAGAGCCGGGGGGAGGCGGATAAGTCAAAAACAGGAGCCGCTCCCCCCAAATAAAGCTAGATAAACCTTTATTATTAAACAAGTTGGATCAAGTTTTATTTACAAAATAATGACATAGAATTAAAAAAAAAAACAAAGATGAGTGTTTCACAGTCTTTTTTATTTCGTAGCCGTGAAACAGGAGCTACTGTAGACGCTTGTGAGGTCTGTGTTGTAGCCTGCCCATCCCGTAGTATACCTCCCCTCTGATGGGCGAGAAGTGACACAATGCTTCCCCTTTAGGTGTTATGTAGCAACAGTTAAGTTGCAATTATTATTATTTGCCACAGAGAGGCCGGTAGAGCCGCAAACTCGTGTGGAACCCGCGCTGCTAGCTGCTCCGGTGTCTAATGTAAACGACCTGCCTCCCGCTTTATATCTCCCCGGCCCGGACCTCTGCAAGCTCCCCTACACTCGACAACAAACTAAATGAAATTGGCCTTTTTACTACCACCAGCCCATCGCCACCACGACTCAGAGAGCAATAAGGAAAGTAAAAATGTATGAAAGAACGAATTCAAATCATGGATAAAATCTCGGGAAGAGATAGGTGCCAAAGTTTATATATTTCTGACGCGGGATGAAAGTATCCCTTTAAAAAATCAGTACATCACCTAGTAAAAAAAAGAAAGTAAGAAAGAACGCCATTTTTCTTCCCTAACAATAAATTCAATAACGACTCATTTTTCGTACCATGATTGGGACATGAACCACCGACCTCCAGGTTACGAGTCCGCCACCTCATCGATCCACCTACTGAGGTCAGTTTAATTAAAAAGACGTAAAAAAAAACAGAATCTAAATTCAAATTGATATTTTTTTGATGATGCATTTAAATGACAACAACTAGAGATTAACAAGTTGAAAGAAAAATACCCTGCCGATAACAACAGAACTTATGTACTACCAAACGTATAAAGAAACACAGGAATTCTTATCAGTAAATAATACATCTTACAGGACGTTAAGACTAACAATGAAATTTTTTTTTCCTGGATTTAAATGACATTACATTTAGGCATTAGGTAATCAAAAAAATATTTATGTAATTTGAAATGTTACTAACATTTAAATACATACAACGTGGAATCACACTAAACCATCACTAGTTCCCTATAAATCAATACTGATAAATTGATAATGCATCTATTGAGACATAGGTGACGAAATTCTATTAGAATAATAGCCGTCACGATTTTTTCTTCTTTTTTGCAAAGTTATCATAATGGGGCTTTCCCAAATGACTATTTTTTTCGAGCAGATGATTGATTCTAATGTAAAAAGACCCGAGGAACACGATTTTGATGTCCAAAAATTAAAAAAGTCATTCCTTAGGGATGAAAAGGCTCTCCAAAGGTCTTCCTTGAAATAACGCAATCTGATTGGTCGCCTACGCTGTGACGTCAAAAGTATGTAAACAAACAATTTTGAAACGCTACTTCGAATTTGGTGTGTAGAATTACGTTAGAGTTGAATGTGAAGAGTCGATTTAAAACTGTAATAAATTTGTGAATTTTAACTCTAATACAGTATTTTAAACTTTAATGTTAACTAACAATGTCTAAATTATCAGTAGATGACGGCATTGCAAAGGCTGTCAGTGGAAATTTACCTGCAGTAAGGACTTTAACAATGGCCAATTTCTTCAATTTACGCGTGTATTTCACGCGTGCTGCAGACGTACTTAGCAAACCAAATTCAAGTGCAGCCAGCCGTCCAATCGCTCGCTTTGGTTAAGAAACGTCCAGCGTGGTTAGGACAAAAATCGGTGAGGGCTTTGGTTTATTTTAAAATTCATCATTGGTAATTACAAGCCCCACGATTAACTGGTAAGTAAATCTGAGAAGGATTACTTTAGTGTGTATGTTAAAAATACTGGATTGCGAACTAACTATATACAAGGTTATTGTGTTATGTAAAAATGAGAAGTTCTGTGCCATTTATATACGTATAGGCTAGAGATTTTATCAAAGGAATCTCTATATTGCTTTTTTACGTCCGACTATCGAATATGACGCTAATGTAAATCTTCTTCGTATTGGGTATTGCATTTTTTCGTTTTAAAACAATTACGGACACAATGCTTCTTTGTGATTGATTCGCAGTGTATACACGTGGCTATTTTGAGATTGGGAGTGTTAACAATAAGTAACAACATCATCAGTCTTCTGTGAAAGTGAAACGTGAATTTGCAAAGTGCTCAAAGGCCCAGCATCCTAACTCGATCGTAGCAACCGGTTTTGACAGACAGTATGCTGGACTCTTCAACCCTTCGCGAATCACGAATTCTCACAGAACGAAAACAGAAAATAGACATTACCAAGGTCGCGACTGTAGTATCGGCAAGCTAGACTTGAGGAGCCTACAGAGAATACCGCGATTTCAATCGACGTGTTCCACATTGTTTTCACAACGTGTTCCACAATCAATTCTTGTAATAGTCAGCTATAGTATCAAGGATAGTACTTATAACAAATTAAATACTGTGATTCATTCACTGAAGGCTTAAAAAATCAATTTCATTGAAGTGATACCTATGAGAAAACTGTAGTATTTCAAAACTCCAAAATTTTGTTTACATACTTTTGACGTCATCAAAACAAAAATGGCTGCCCGCGAAAATTAGGGTGTTTCAAATTTTCCAATTTTCAAATGAAATTTTCTCAATGATTGCGATTCCTAAATTGAAAATGGATGTCACCAATAGAATCAGCGTGTTCTAAACCATAAGAATAATTGGTTTGTAAAAAATGTGGGAAAGCCCCATTGCTATTACCTGAATGTTTCCTATGCAATATAAGCGAGATTCCAACCCTGGGTATGTGTGTTTATATGAAATCGGATATCGTTGTTATTGCTATCGCAAATCTCAATCGTACACGGCGAACACTCATCACAATTTCGTACGCAAATTACGGCAAACAGAACGCCAAATGGTAGCGAAAGGAAATCACCGCACAGGGAATAAAGTGACCTTTCAAGTCTGGAG
Source organism: Bactericera cockerelli (assembly GCA_024516035.1). Classification (NCBI taxonomy): domain Eukaryota; kingdom Metazoa; phylum Arthropoda; class Insecta; order Hemiptera; family Triozidae; genus Bactericera; species Bactericera cockerelli. Next base: position 11,768,109 of record CM044958.1, on the reverse strand, counting down.
TCCGCGGAATGAGACGATAGTATCATGGAAAATTATCGTGTGGCTCTCGGATTATTAATTAAGCAGACAATCAAGGCAGTGGACACTGGGACAGTGCAGAAAGGGAAGTCGCAATATTGTAGACTAAACAGCACTTGGAACAATAATAATTTATATACGACATAATTTACTAACATTAATATTTCAGATAAAAATATTTGTTTCCAAAAAGGATTTCAAACCTGCATCCTTGCGGTTCAGCCTATTTCAATTTTATTAAAAGCTTCATGAAGTTTTCCCATGACAATAATTGATTGTTCGCTCCAATTGATGAGAGAGAGACCACATTATTGAAATACCCGTATAAGAAGATGTCTCATATATTATTATCTAGGTTTTAAAACACTCCATGCATAGCGGAATTCACAATTTGAAATAAAGTAACGTAAAAACAACTTCTCATAAATGAAATAATTCGCATTTCACATGTGGACTCGCGATGTGGTAATGCACACTGGACTAGAATTAGTACACATGTCTATTTTCCTGGGATCATCATACAGCATTGACCTAACCCTAAAGTGCCTAGACCATACCAGACAATGTGGGGTTGATGGCTTTCATGCTATCGTCCCAGGTGTAACTATTCCCACAGTAGACTAGAATTCTGTACGCCGGGGAGTAAGAAAAACTGCAGCCACAGAAATGTCTGAGAATGTCTCTCTGCAAGAGTCTTCAAAGAAACTTTGAACGACTTTTTCCACAACAAACAGACTTGGATCCAGGAAGTACAAGAAAGTTGCGGGGGGCAAAGTGTGGAGGCCCGGCAATGGGCAAGAAGAGAAAGCTGGAAAGCTCCCAGAAGGAGAGACCCCGGACACTTGGGCTGTGTTTGCTGAGAGGAAATCTCCTGGCCCCAGCAAGTTCTGAGGGAAGTGAAAAGTTATCCTCCTCCCTCCCCTTCTCCTCTCTGAGCATCAAGTTTATTCCAAACATTTTCTCCTTGAGCCTCTTCAGGACTCTGCTGTGTCGCAACTTCTCACTTTTCTCATTTCACTGTCACAATGAAACTTGCTTGCGCTTCTTCAAATTCTCTTCCTAGCAGAAATAATTCTCCGTGGCCTGATAAAACTCTAGTTATAAGTTATAAAAGCGATAAAACATTAAAATTGCAGTTCATATTTTACGCAATGTTAAATTTTGGCACGTGTCTTCATCTTCATAGATTGAATTAAAAATGCAGTTTCTCTATTTATTTTAATTAATGCATCTGTATTTATGAGTTTTATGTAGAACATTTCTCACATAATCGTTACTTAAAGGGAAAAGAGTTTGAGCTTCTAACACTCTGTAATAGATCAATAGATGATTAATACATAATTTTATTATTATTACTCCGAACCTTCTCTTATTGAAACGTTTCAAATGTTAGAATAGTTACCATGACAACAACAACCATGACGAAGCTACCATTTATTCAAGTATATTTTTAGTTTTTTTTTTTTACAAAAATATGAAGATATTCTACAGTGAATAATCCTTCTTTCTTTCTTTACTAGTTCTATTTGATTTATAATTCAAGCATCCAGTGAAATCGAATGGAAACATGATGTACTCATGTACAACATTCGGACATTGTCTTTCCAGATTTAGTTTTTCTCCCTTGAGGTCAGAATGAAGTGAGTGTATTGACCCTGAATTGAGTAAGTTGTCCTCAAGTGAGGTAAATTGAAATTTCAAGTGAGATGAAAGTTGTGTTCTCGAGTAGGGTTAGTTGTCCTTAAGCGAGGTAAGCTGTCCTCAAGATAGGTAAGTTATTCTCGAGTGAGGTATATTGAATTTTCAAGAGCGGTTAGTTGTCCTCGAGCGGTAATAGTTGTTGGTCTCAAGTGAGGTAAATGGAATTTTCAAATCAGGTTATTTTTGTCCTCAAGTGAGGTAAAATTGAGGACAGAAGAGGATAACAACCTAAAATCCCAAACAGCAGTATGAAAATGCCAGAGGGGGAACATAGGGGGAGAGAGAGAGAGAGATAAAAAGGAAGAGGATAGGAAATGAGAAGAAATGGGAGAGAGGGAGGGAGAGAGAGAGATAGGAGGAGGCTAATGGGGATACAGTTCTGGTGTTCTCTATCTTTCTCTAGGAATAAATTTAAAACTCACTTCCTCCATCAGTTGCTTCTGCCATCAGCAGTGAGATCTGGGATGGTAATTCCGTGCGAGGGAAGTAACTATTTTTTATTTTTAATTATGGTTTAATGTCGCTTTTCAACTGCATGGTCATATTACGACGGGGGTGTTACCCTCCATTCGCAGGAAACTCACAACCTACTACCCACATGAACCCACCCAGCCTGGGTTGGGCCGGAATGCCAGCATCACGAAGTCTTCACCTCGCTGGACGTTGCTCAACTTCGGTGATGCTACGAGAACCAGTGCATTCAATGCACCAGTAACTAATTGGACGGAGGATTCTTCTCATTATGAATATCCCGAATTTCCAATTCTCTAAATTCCCATGGACAAATAAAATAATGATTTTGTCAACACTATCCATAATGAATTCATACACTATCTACACTAATCTGTAGATTAGTAAGTAAGAACAACAGCACGCCAGGGGAAATGTATGGTACAAGGTTAGGTGAATCTTGTAGAGATGTTTTAAACAAAGAGCCTGATATCCACTGGTTCGATAGAATTGTGTCGCAAACTGATCAAGATTTTAAAGAGACGGTAAGTTAAAAATCCTGTCAACATTCGAAACAACATCTCCCATATTATACGTTTACAAATACTTACTTAGCAAAAAATAACAGATCGTCTCGCTTATCGATCCAAAAAGTATCGCGTGTTCATCAGGCAAAAACCTGCGAATTTTAATTCCTATAAATTAGAGATTCCATCATGAATAATATCAATTTTGTATTTTGCTCGCCGCGCCGTCTCGAAAGTTGGAGGTCATTTCAAACAGGTGATTCAACCTCATCCTACTCGCTGACAGCTCTGACAGCTACCCACATTAACCTCACCTTTTTTTTAAAAAAAAAAAGAAGAAAAAAAAAGAAGGTAGTTGTGCCCTGGAACCGCATTCACATTACTTCAGGCCACTTTATCTACCTTTACATCCATGTCATTCTGAAAACGGAAAAACTCGATCAGAATTTTCCGCTCTCGTCGGGATTCGAACCCGCAACCTCTGGGTCAGCAATCAATGCTCTTGACCACTGAGCCACGGAGGTCGGCTACAGTGACCTCACCTAGCCATTGGAATAGCCACTCTAATAGAACTTCGCCACGACTAATAGTATGTCCAATGTCCACTCACATTTCTCACGCTCAGGATTGTCAAATCCAAGGATCGAGCAAGTGATGTGCGCGCCCCCGTGCTCATTTTCCCAGGACAGCAGTTTTTTCTTCCTCTCTTCTTACTTGTGCTTCCTCCGTGCCCATCGCTTCCCGGTGCACTTTCCTTTCCTTGGTCTACCTAAATTTCACCCAAATTCTTGGAAATCTCTCTGATTGGAAAAGGTATCATCTCCTGCGTCTCATGAAAGACCAATTATTATTCAACATTCACAACATAAGTCGTAGCTTTATTACAAATAATTACAAGGAAGATTGCACAGAAGAAAAGTTTAGTATAAATATTTATGTAGTTTACAAAGATACAAGAACATAATAGTGCAGTATTTGTGCACAATGAAGTTTACACATCCACCATGAACATCCAATTATTTCGTAAGAACTAAAATTGCGTTGAGTGCAATGCGTCTTTAGTCACGAAATTAAATTTGCTCAAAATTTTCAGCAATTCTTGAGAATCTCACATTGATCACATAGTGAAGAGAGAAAGAATCTCCATCTTAACGAGCCTTGTAAATATGTAATAATCAGCTTTTGGAATGGGAAATGACAAGAGTGATATCTCCTTTAGTCCATCCCCCCCCCCTGTCCGTAAAACCCTGCATCCCCGGGACTCGAACCACCGAACTCGGAATTACGAGCCCGCTGCCTCCAGGTCAGTTGTTAAATAGAACAACTACAAAGAAACATTGCGCCAAGTGGAACCACAAACTACAAAGCAATGTTAACACAAAGAAAAACGGTTCAGAGCCCGACAGACCCTGGGGTCACCTATTTATTCGCGAATCCGACACAAGTGAAGACACACAGAGCAGATTCACCGTGGTAAATTGACAGTCAGGTCCTCGATTTGACTCCCACGCATGTCATTGAATAATAATAATAATACTCTTTAGGCGAAGGTAACCACCAGGCGAGGTTAATGCTTAAAGCATTTTCTACAACCTAACCCTCAGAGTCTTATTATTATGTGATCATATACTCAAATAAATGATAAAAAAAATTACGTACTGGGTGGAACCAATGGATCCCTACGCTACCTGGATTATCAAAACTAGCTTAACCACTTGACTACCAATGAATACTGTCGGAATTATACGTATACCTCAAATAAGAGAAAAGTCTGTCAAAAGTCTGGTTTCGTGATAGCCCGAGATCCGCGTACGCAAAACGCCTGCCTGACAAGGGACATGGGTTACAACAAAACTAGAATAACAATTACACAGTACAAAAATGTTGATCATACAAAAGACAGACGACGCGACGCTATCTCCAATTCGGCCCATGGTCAAACTTTTCACGAAAATCACGTCTTGATGATAAGTGAAACCAGTTACCAGTGGACATCCTGAACAAAAACCAGAATAAAAAATACTTCGGACGGACATGGAGAGAACGGTAGCGATAACAAAAGCAATAAATTATACATAATAACACTGTCTGTATACAATTATACATAAATTATACAGCTATATTATAATGTATTAATGTACATAGATGTGTAAGGAAAAGGATAATTTAAACAGGTACAAAATATGTATAAAATACACAGAGGGATACGATATATTTAAATACAAAACATATACATATACAGTATGTACTTCATACAATGTATAGGTATAATAATGAATTGCTTCATGACCGTCAGCTCTCAAGCATATTGGTGAACAATAAACCAAACAACTGACAACTGGATAGACCGGTTACTCGGCACGGAAACAGCTGGATCAGCTGATGGCGTGCAAAGAGAAGATGACCAACTCCCTGGTCAGCCCGATAGAGGCAACCCCAGGGCCGGGCCAAGTAGGCCCACGCAGGGTCAACAACATAAGTTGCTGGCTTTACAATTTAAGGGCCTCGGCTAGTTGGCTCCACACAGTATCAATAGCACCAGTGTCCCTTCAACTGTAGGTAGGTGCTGTGCTAGTGTTGCTAGCTTTACAATTTAAGGGCCTCGGCTAGTTGGCTCCCCACTGTATCAACAGCACTAGTGTCCCTTCAATTGTAGGTAGGTGCTATGCTAGTGTTGCTAGCTTTGCAATTTAAGGGTCTCGGCTAGTTAGCTCCACACAGTATCAATAGCACCAGTGTCCCTTCAACTGTAGGTAGGTGCTATGCTAGTGTTGCTAGCTTTACAATTTAAGGGCATCGGCTAGTTAGCTCCACACAGTATCCAACAGCACCAGTGTCCCTTCAACTGTAGGTAGGTGCTGTGCTAGTGTTGCTAGCTTCACAATTTAAGGGCCTCGGCTAGTTGGCTTCACACAGTATCAAAAGCACCAGTGTCCCTTCAACTGTAGGTAAGTGCTATGTAGCTGTCCAACATAACAAGCGGAATTGAGAAACCCCTGAGTCCTGGCCTGAGCGCAGAGGAGTTAGTATTCCGATAGATAGTGGACTTGTCCAATATAACAAGCGGAATCGAAGCAGGAGAGTAGACACCTGTAGCAGCTAACATATCAGAGCTGGAGTGATGAATAAATTATAATTCCAACAACCATGTTACATGTACGAGTGAGAATATCTCAACGCACCTCTTAAGGTCCTCAAAACTCCAGGACTAAGCAGTGTGCGCATCATAAATTCAATTTTTTTTTTTTAATTTATGTAATTACTATTAGTAGTTATAATAGTGCTCCAAGTTTCTAAGGGTCGAATAAAATTTTTGACCTTTCATGGTCAAACATGAAGGTGACATTTATGTAGAACGAAGAATATACTATGAATAATTATATTGTATCAATGATCAAATGAATCATTTCCAAGCCACGAAAGAAAGAGCATGTTCCGTTTTAACTATTCGATCACAGGTGGACACTACCGGCAGGTATGGCTATGTAGTATGTATGACTTAGTGTCTAACTTTGTGAACCGCCGAATCCCAACATAGTGTTTAGATTTCAAGTATAGATTATATATTATTAACGGCCAAACTATTCTTTTAAGACCAACTTTATTCTCGGCCAAACTATATTACGTTAGGTCTAACAGAAATTACAGGGCAAACAAACTTAATGCAACTTAACGTGACCAAGCCAAACCTAGTTCGGCTAAGGATGCACTAGTTTATCTAATATAAAAAAAATATGATATTTGTGTTGATCACTTTTGTGATATCACAACTACTCAAACTATTTACGAAATCCACGCTGAAAACCGTTTGTCCAATATGATTGTAGTTTGTCCAGTAGCCAAACCTGGTTCTGCCAAGCAAGGATCTAGTTTTTTCCCAAAACTTGCGATTCAATTTCAAGATTTTTAAACAAATGTACCGAATGTGTATTTTGCAAGAACTATATTCCAGACAGGTGAACAAGACAGGCACATCTTACTGATCTTACAACACAGGAGATAATTTTCTTCTCACGTCCGGGAGAACTGAACAGGCGCAGCATTAATAATAAATTATAATTACATAAATAATGTATGTACAGTGTACACAAATAATGTATGTACAGGTAAGTATAATGCGGCAGGATATAAGGAGTAGGTAGCGAGCCAAATGGTGAACGATTAGCATTGAATAAATAATTTCCACGATGATAATAATGATAATATTAATTATGATACTCGTAATATCCATAATGATCAAAACATTCATCATGTTTGTGATAGTATCCATGATGTTGTACACATAAATGATGAACATCATAATTACTGACATCACTACTACTGATAGTCGTAGTAATAAATAATGGTAATTTCAAATTTATTGGTTGCCAGATATTAAGATTTCAGAGCTAGCAAGGCTAAGGTTCAGTATCTGGTAGGGTTGTAAATTTGTAAGAAATAATTATATCGATATTTCGATATATCGTTGTCCTCGATATATCGAAAGGCGATATATCGAATAAAAAATATATCGATATATTAGATATCGATATATTTGACAAAATATTATAACTCACAGGTCTTATAATTTATAACATAACAAAGTTTACAAAGGAAACGTTTACAAAGTAAACGTTCACCAGAAAATCCAGAAATTCTATCAATATTATAAATTTTCCTCTAATTAAGACATAGAAATAATACTTTTTTTATTATTATCCTCGTCTATTCATAGAATGGGAAAGTATTGTATTTGCCTAAAATTTGACCTACCCAGGTTTTCACATTTCGGGACTTTTTCCAGGTTTTCACAAAAGAATGTTTCAGCCATTAGGGTGTGTGTCTGTGTGTAAATTTTTTTTCTCAAGGACGGTAATAGTTAGAAACTTGAAATTCGGTATGTATGTCACTCTTACGCCAGGTACGACACAAAAAAATTTTGGTTCTCATCGGAGCAGTTTTTAGCGTAATTTTGACCACTTTTTGGGAGTAAATGGCCGTTCTCACTAAACTGTAGCAGATATCAAAAAAGTATGAGAGTCAACCCCCCTTAAACCATAATATGTAAAACTTCCTAATACCAAGTTGACATTTTGATGGGATATACAGTATAACTGCCAGAAGCGTATTTACTCTATTTGGTGGTAAATTGTTTTTGTTTCGACATCTTTTTTTATGAGGAAAGTTGTGTGATGTTCACACCAGATTTTTTATTAGACGTAAGTCCAATAAGTTTTATTTAAATGAAAACAAAATGTCAAAATGAATAACTCTCATTGTGTTAAAACTATAATAATACCAGATAAAATGCAGTACCTACATAATATATTTCAAATTTAATTAAAAAAAAAAAATGAAACAAAAAACAAAACGCGATACAGTGTTGTCAGCAGATCGGGAAAAATAAAAAATACCCTATTACCCTCTTTACAATGGTGTCGCTATAGTATTTTTTTTTTTTTTTTTTTACAAAAAAATGTCTACCGATATATATCGGAATTCTTTTCGATATATCGACGATATATCGGAGGAAAAAATATATCGATATATATCGATATATCGCCCAAAAATATATCGATATATATCGGATTTCGATATATCGCAACATCCCTAGTATCTGGCGATCCTACTGATTAGATTACCAACAAAGTCCCTTCCATATGTTTTTTTCAGGATTTTCCTCAGATAGAATGATAAGAACTCTCACCCTTCCCAGGATGCTTGAATATTGTTTCTTTCATTGCGTCTGTTTCATGATCCAAAGAATGTTTGGAGGGCACATTTAAATTCCGTAGTTGAACAATTAAAGGCAGACGCCAGACCTATCTTAGCATTTTGGTATATATTTATTTACGGCAAGAATCCTTTTACAAAGTCACAAGTACATTAAACAAACATGAAAAATTACAATATATTTTCTTTCATAATTCCTGCACTCGACCCAATAATCGCTCTAGTCTGGTAATTCAGGTAGCGGAGGGATATGTTGATTTGCATCCCACCCAGTGCATGATTTTTTGCTCACACTAATTTGAATTTGTGACCACATAAGAGTGTTATTATAATAAACTTGCGGAAAATCAATAAAATTGAAGAGAGATCGGAAACACACCAGAAAACCCCTGAAAAATTAATCTTCTACATTCACTTACTATCAATCTCAAGACATAGCTACATTATCATGGTTAATCAATAATTACAAAATGGATCCGCTTCGAGAATATTTCTTAAATATATTCAATAGGCGCAAGAATTGAACTTGCGACCTTATATGGTTCGAAGATAAGATAAGCCCGATAAAAGATTTACATTGCACGGATTCGAAATATGTAATAACTTAATTAATGCACTTTTTAGTAATAGCTCTGTGGCGCTAAGTCTCGGATTGCGTACTGTCAAGATAGGGAAAACCGACACTTAGCAATGACTCAAGTTATCAATTTTGTCTATTAATTTTGCTCTTAGAATCTCTGAGACACTCTTACCATTTCCTGATGACTCTTGCTTACATTGAGGATAGATCATGGGCCTTACCTGCAAACAAAGAAAACAAAATGGGATTAATTTCCTAATAATGATAATGTATATTTGTCCTGCATAAATATTGAACACCACAAAGCGTCTTAAGTGGTCTAAGGTGTCACACCTAAATTTAATAATTCAACAATTACTTATTAATTATACATTAGTAAATGGAATAATTAATCTTCAAAGAAAAAAAATGAACACACTGTGACCTACCTAAAAGATTTGAAAACATGAGCAAAGAGCAAAAAATATCATATCTTATTAGTATATATTATGATCATGATTGAACATGAGAAACTGATAGATGAGAATATTATCGCAGAGCTCTATCTAATAATTCTAATACAGAGAGAAAAAAAAACCTACAAGAACCAACGAAGGTTGTACCAAAGCAACTTTCAAGTTTAAATAATTAGGAGAAAATGTAAGAAAACGGATAAATTTTTCATCAAGAAAAGAACGAATGGAACCAATGCAAGGTGTGTGGAAACAAGCAGAGCAGACAGAACCAGTTGAATACCAACTCCAAACTCCATTTCTCCACCGCAAGGCCGATCCAAGTTGCGCATTCAACTGAGTCGACTCAGAACCTCTTCAGGTTTACTGGTGTCAAAATGTCTTGGACCATCCCAAGTATGTCTGAGAACTGCGTAAGTGATAGACAGGACACAAAATATCTTCGTCAGATTTCCTAATGGAACATTTGCATATGGGCGGATGGCGCTCTTTTAGAAATCCTAAACTAAAACTTTCATTAACGCCATCGTTTTGTTTTTCATGGAGGGAACTTTTAAACGAAAGTGCCTTTTTAGAATATAGATCTAGAACATGGAGACATAAGAGGCGAACAAAAGAGTGATTTAAAAAATGTTAGTACATAATAAAAGGAGTAGATATTTAGACAAGAGTCTGACAGAACACAACAATTACAAGGTACAGAAGAAAATTATTTTTCGTTGGGACTGTTTTCACGATATGATCAGTTAGTTAGAAAGGACCAAACAGTCCGAGAGGTCTGCCAGATTGGCAGTCAGGAGGAACGCAGTGCGCAGGAACAGTCAACAGGTAAGTATTAGGAGATTACTCCGAGGAAGAGGTAAGAAAATTCAACTACAAATCTGACTATTTATGAAACAGTTGGTTCTACGCTACACTGAACCGGTTTCAGCGCTATCAGACAAATCACCTGAAAATGTTTCACTCATAACCTGTTATGTTGAAATGGTTCTCGGATGGATCGGAATCGATTCCATGACATCACAAGTGGGTAACATTTGACACTCTGAGTGGATTAACGAGGTCAACACCGCTCGGAGGGTAAGTGAGCGATTCAAACGATCGATATTATCACGCAGATCCACCACCGAGTTGGATCAGGTGGTTTTACTTTCGATTTTAGATCGGTACAGTGGGTTTAAGTATTAGGAGAGTAGGTGCTAGAAGTAGTCTGAAGGCACTAAGTCATGGCATTGCCAATTCTTCCTCCATCCTGAAGAATGAAGAAACATTATGGTAGTTCCACTGAATAGCACTAACTATAGGTACTGTGTGGTACTTGTAGCTGGTATAATATAAAATGTCAGAACTGAACCAACAGATGTGCTGAATATAAAAAAAAGTTATCATATTTGTGTTAATCACTTACGTGATATCACAACTACTCAAACTCGCTTTACTAAATCCACGCTGAAACTGGGACTTGAACCACCGACCTCCAGGTTACTAGTCCATCGCCTTATCGATCAAGCTACTGAGGTCGGTGATGTGCTGAATATAAATAAAATTACGGCTTCTAGACATTTAGACCAATCCTTATATTATATGGAGCCAATAAATTGATTTTTTATTAATCACAAAAGTTTGACAGATTATTTTCATAGCTGAGATCAATTTCTGTAGAAACATTATCACAAGCACCACCCAGTATACCAGCCTCAGGGTATGACAATGAAGGAACCGATTCTGCTCCAAACCGGTACCGTCGTTGAATCGATCGGAGATCAATAGGAATCGATTGGTTCTATTGGAAATCACCTGGGTAGAATCGAATGATTAGGAGTCTAACAGTAACAGAAAGTAACTTGAGATCGGTCCAAAATCAGTGCTTCTGCTGACCGGTTTGACTGACCGCAAGTATCGTAGAGAGGATCATGTTATTCAATACTTTGAAACGGGAATCTCTGTTTGAACAAATATTGATATTAGAAACGTAGGGGTACTTTTCCCTCAGACAGAAATTAGAGAAATTCACCCGAGAAGGCAAGACTAGCTGGCTCTTCACATTCCGAAGTCTTAGCTTGCAAAAGCGAAATCCTGTATCTCCAGATTGGTATTGCATTATGATCATGAAATTTTGCACAGAAGAGAGGAAGTCCCGAGTATTCATGGCAGTATATTAAGAATATTTAAATCACTAACTAAACTGAAGTCTTAATAGGTGCAGATTTCAAACATACAATCACAAAAAATTTAATCAAATATTTGTGCAAAATTGCAAATGATAAAGATCGAAACAACAAAACTAGCTCAATCTCGACACTCAGTGGCTACATAGTTTATGTTTGTACATGCCACCAGGAGACCTTTGGTTAGATGTTTAAAAGGCATTGCCATGGTGGCAATTAATCATTATCTGACCTCACCAGAGTTCACTTCATAAAAGAAATTTCAACCCCACAAGGTATGAAAAAAGGGGAAAAGGTGAATTCTCCACGCAGGTACCCCAAATACGTTTAGAAACATTTTTTTTTTTTTTTTTTATCCATTTCAACAAAGAGAAGTAGTTGTTCATTTCAACATCGGACAGTCTCGGTTACAGAAAGTCTTCGTTCGGCAACTTCTGAGATCAACGACGTATTAGGACCTCAGGAAAGCAAGACAACCGGATTGGTACAATGATCCAGCATCCAGCCAGGACCGGTAAGAAGTGATCTAGGAGTCCTAGAGAGGAGATCTCCGGAGTCGGTCAGAAGTGATCCAAAGTAACCTCACACGTATTAGGATCGTACGGGAAATAACAAGTTGTTAGGTGTTGAACAGCCAGAGATCCTGGCTTGAACCAGCAGAGCGATTCTTTAAGAAGTACAAACTAACCGAGATAAATGATCTCTTTCCAGTGCTGGTACCTCTGAATCTTTCAATTGTACGTACGATTTTTTTTCTCTCTCATGATTTTTCTTGTTATCACAAAATTTCCGGTGAGAGTATGTACATTAAACTATATATATAAATAATCAGTAAATGAGTGCAACTATAACGTCAATTTCTTCCTGAATATCGAGTTATCAGAGCTAACGAACTTAGAGAAAAGCATGTATCTCCCACATTATCTCGAATGTATAAGTATAAGAAGTGCTTTATTTAGACTGTCACGCAAGTATTGAATGTATTGAAACCAATCAGCAAAAAATGATAATTTAGGTCTGCAAACTCCTGGAATATCCTTTATAGATAAACTTGATGAATGTATGGCAAAACCGAGTATAATCGTGGAAGATTTTAGGTGTCTAAATTATTGAAGAAAGAAGTACGTGTGTCTAAATTAACCTTAACATGGTGTATTTAAGCATGTAAAACCATAATTAGAGATATTTTTTTTTGTTAAAAAATAAATTTTGACACAACAACAACTTGCCTTAAATGACTGACATGACACAACAACCAAATAATGTACATTTCACAAAATATTTCTTTTGAACAACATCACTGTTTTATTTCGAAAAAAAAAAAATCTGAAATGAAAACTGGCCAAGAAAAGAGATTACGGAGATCACAAATATCTCAGCAATCATTAGGATTCTACTCGAGGTGGCAGGTATTTCTTTTTCGAAGAGTTCTTGGTTCTTCAGAGTATTTACCCAAGACCTTACCTAAAATCTTCGGTCTTCGACATCATGTTCTTTTGGAGTTCTGGTTCGGTGCTAGAAGATCCTTCTTCAGTAGAAGAAGACCAATAATTTCGGTAAAGATAGTAGGATCAAAGCAAGCAAGGGTGCTTCTTTTTCACTTCTTGTGGGTCTTTTTTAATATTCTTTCTTTGGTTCTTCAGTATTTTATGTTTTTGGTCTTCAGGTATCATTATTCAGCACTCAGTAAAGATTCTTTGTACGGTTTTATGAACATCCCTATATCCTCATAATCAAACTTACTTTCTTAACAGTTTTCTTTTCACAATTTGTGTTTCAATGCAGTTTCGGCGCTTCATACACTATTATTAGTCTTATTACTGTTCCATCTCGGAGATCAAATTTACCATGATACACATTATTTTGTTTTGATGAGACAATCGAAAATTACTAAAAAGGAAATCAACTTTCAAATTCTGGGTACCTTTGAAAATAAAATGACAGTTAGAAGATGCTATCTTCCATTTAAAAACCAGAAAAAATGAACTTTTGTTGAATATGAAGAGCTAGCTTTTAATGAAGAAAGAGCTTCTAGATGCCGTTAAATATAACAAAGTCATTTTCAATCCTTTCGCTCAGCTAAGAAACAAAGTGCTGATTCCAAAGTTATATCTGGGAAAAAAGTGACGAAATACGGATAAACAAATAAATTTTCCTAGCTTAATTATTTATTTTTAATTTATTTTCAAAAAACATTACAGTGAATACATAAATTATATCCTACAATAATATTAGTAGTTTACTTTTTTTTTTTTTTCGGTTACAAAATGATCTCAATATTTAATATTTCATATCACTAACATGTCATCATTCTTCTCACGACACATGGTGCCTACCAGGCTCGAGGCATTTCCACGCTGGACTGCCAATGACAGTCGTTGGCGTAAGAATGCCCCGGCCCTGGTATCACCACATGTGTGTTATAACTTGTCTGAAATTGCGTCTACCAAAGACTTGAACTGCCGAGAAAATGGTCCCAGTGTTTCGACAGCCAAGCCATAGAAACAGTTTACTTACAGTTTGGTACTTACATACTCATAGTTTCAAAAAGTAAATTCAACTTATTGGATGGGGGGTTTTCATTTTTACTTCTTCATACCTACTTATGACGTCACAAGAGACACAAAGTGGTCTAAAGTACGCTAAATGTATTAGGATACCAAAAGGAGAAGAGATTGTGTAAAGTAACTTCGAGGTAGCTGGCAGAACCGGTTACACTCCAGCAGCACGGACCATGGATAACTTTTCTATAGCAGTGTAGCAGGAGAATATGAGCACAAGGAGGTTCCATACAACCTATTGTACCGCAAGTAACTTGCAAGTTACTTCTGCCAGATATACTACTGTACATGGAACCAATATATTACTATAGTTACAAACCAAGTTATGTACACTGGAATATGGATAGTAGCATGGAACTTGTTTAGAGGTATAATAATAGATGATAGCTATAAAAAAAAACATAGAACTCTTTTAGAGATAATAATAAATTGTGATACTAATGATAGTAATTGGTGATGTAGCTTTATTATATTATTCAGTGTGACCTTAATTTTAACATTTGAATGATTGTTTTTTTTTTTAATTTGAAAGAGATACAAGTGTAGATGAGCGTGAATAAAGAGGTGCAAATTTCCTTCAAATATGGCGATCACCAAATTTAAGGTCACATATGTAGAAATGAATCAAATAGAAATGAATGAAGAAATTCGAGAGACGTTATATCGCGCTGATAAACTCATGAATTCTCATGAAAAAAAAAAAAAAAAAAAAAACAGGTGGCTAATGATTTAGGTGGTTCATCACAAGGCATACCAATTATTTGAGAGATGGATCGACACAATGGATGATTATCAACAGACATACCTGCCGGATTTATATGAAGAAATTCTTTTCCCAAAGATGCAGATCTAAGATTTTTGAGGGAGACATGATGAATTTGAAATGAAATACTCCAAGGTTCTGTATAGCTAGATGAAGATGAAGCAAGCTCAAAGTTGGAAGTTGCTAGAAAGTTTTCAAATATCGGCTGTCAAGACATGACAAGAAAAATTAAACAATTACTCATTATTCCAAAGACTACTGACTTGTGTTGTTCTCGTTACAATTCATTGGTATCTCTTCCATAATTGAGGCTATAAGTTTATTAGAGCTAAACATTTTTGTTTTTTAATATTACTTTCTATCAACTACCTATAAGGTTAAGTATTGTGATTTTTTACAAAAATTGAGCTGACAACATTTTTAGGGAATTAGACAATTCTGATCCCAAAAAAGTGATTTGTTATCAAATGGTCTGTCTGTTCGTCAAATATTTTAACACATAATATTTTGGTGGGTTGAAAATCTGTGTGACCCATGTTTAGAAAATTCATCACCTAATTCAAACAGTTTCTCCTAACTTCTGCTGAAGAGAGTGATCACTTCTAATAAGCATTCATAGAGTCTTTACAATCCGAAATGGTGTGTTTGGGCAGGACATCTCAGTGTAGCTCAAGAGTTCCATGGATAGCACGGAAGTGGGCATGACGATTATACAGAAGCCTCACTCCTCGCCTGCTCATTTCTTCATTTCTAGTATCCTGTTCTTCCTGGTAGAAGTAGCACTCATGAAGAATGCATAGGAATTGAGTCTGAAAAGCATTGAGCTTGAATTGAGTCTGAAAAGCATTGAGCTTGAATTGAGTCTGAAAAGCATTGAGCTTGAATTGAGTCTGAAAAGCATTGAGCTTGAATTGAGTCTGAAAAGCATTGAGTTTGAATTGAGTCTGAAAAGCATTGAGTTTGAATTGAGTCTGAAAAGCATTGAGTTTGAATTGAGTCTGAAAAGCATTGAGTTTGAATTGAGTCTGAAAAGCATTGAGCTTGAATTGAGTCTGAAAAGCATTGAGATTGAATTGAGTCTGAAAAGCATTGAGCTTGAATTGAGTCTGAAAAGCTTTGAGCTTGAATTGAGTCTGAAAAGCATTGAGCTTGAATTGAGTCTGAAAAGCATTGAGATTGAATTGAGTCTGAAAAGCATTGAGCTTGAATTGAGTCTGAAAAGCTTTGAGCTTGAATTGAGTCTGAAAAGCATTGAGCTTGAATTGAGTCTGAAAAGCATTGAGCTTGAATTGAGTCTGAAAAGCATTGAGCTTGAATTGAGTCTGAAAAGCATTGAGCTTGAATTGAGTCTGAAAAGCATTGAGCTTGAATTGAGTCTGAAAAGCATTGAGCTTGAATTGAGTCTGAAAAGCATTGAGCTTGAATTGAGTCTGAAAAGCATTGAGCTTGAATTGAGTCTGAAAAGCATTGAGCTTGAATTGAGTCTGAAAAGCATTGAGTTTGAATTGAGTCTGAAAAGCATTGAGCTTGAATTGAGTCTGAAAAGCATTGAGCTTGAATTGAGTCTGAAAAGCATTGAGTTTGAATTGAGTCTGAAAAGCATTGAGTTTGAATTGAGTCTGAAAAGCATTGAGCTTGAATTGAGTCTGAAAAGCATTGAGCTTGAATTGAGTCTGAAAAGCATTGAGTTTGAATTGAGTCTGAAAAGCATTGAGTTTGAATTGAGTCTGAAAAGCATTGAGCTTGAATTGAGTCTGAAAAGCATTGAGTTTGAATTGAGTCTGAAAAGCATTGAGCTTGAATTGAGTCTGAAAAGCATTGAGTTTGAATTGAGTCTGAAAAGCATTGAGTTTGAATTGAGTCTGAAAAGCATTGAGCTTGAATTGAGTCTGAAAAGCATTGAGTTTGAATTGAGTCTGAAAAGCATTGAGCTTGAATTGAGTCTGAAAAGCATTGAGTTTGAATTGAGTCTGAAAAGCATTGAGCTTGAATTGAGTCTGAAAACTTCGGCTGAAACTCTTCGTCTTCACCTCTTGCCTATACCCAAACCTACTTGGGGTTGGCATCGGTCAACCTCTTCCTTATAGTTGAGGCAGGTTGGTTCTGGCACTCCTACTTCCACATTTTACGGTGGATGCCCTTCCTGAACTCAACCCTGTTAACGGCGTCAACGATTTGTTTAGTTGTTTTTTGGAATTTTCGGTCATACTTGTACCGAATGTGTTTAACGTCGTCCCCCGAAGAGTGGGACGACACTCCGGCCGAAAGTAAACGACTATAAAACAATTCGGACTCATAATCTGAAAATCTCTCTCATGAGTCAACTCAACTCCACAATGTAGGTTGCTTACATCCTGTAGATATTGGAATCTCGTGAGTTTCTATGTACGAGCAGTACATAAGATAAGTACATGGGTTTTGTAGTTATTAATTTCTGAATACACTCAAGGTTTCTTGCATTATGAGCGTACTTGCTTTCCCCTTACCACCAGGAACGGGTAGCACGGAGGACAGAATCTCTTGGGTCCAATAAATCCAATACTATTATTGGGAAACACCAATATTGGAATCGGAAACCACCACCTTTTGACCATCATATTAGTAAGCTCAACACTAGGACGGAAGAAAAGTCTATTCACGCCGATACTTGGTGGCAGCTTTTTTGTGATTGTGAAGAACACATTAGTGTAAGTGAGTGATCCAATGGTTTAACTCCTTAGGCTGTCTCAAATAAAATTATATTGGTTCTTCAGACCAATAAGACATTTGAAATCGGAAGTAATCTTAACACTTACCTGGTAATTGAGATATTACAACAACAAAAAAATTGATCCAGTTTCCCACCTAACACATGAACTTTTGTTAATACATCAGAATAATCAGATAGTGCTAATTTTATTAAATATTCATCGAATGTAAGGGTACCGACTGGACGGCTTACTGTTAGCTGAGCTATAGTACCGGAACCACCAGAGAGCTGCTTGTTCTTGTGTACATTAAAAAAAACTTGATACACTTTCCAAATCTTGGCACCACAAAGAGTCTTGTGCACATCAAATAAAACTTGATACACTTTCCCAAAACTTGCCACCACAAAGAGGAGTGATGTGCGATTCCAAGAGATAAAACTCGCGTATCCATCACGGGAGTAATGGAGTGTTGTATTAAATTTTAATAAGTTATTTATTTCCAACGTTCAGTACAGGCCGCGTCCCCAGTGGCGGAAACTGTAATGACCTCACAGTGCCGGATCTAGAGGGAGCTAAGACTCAGATGGAAAGCTACTGACGAAGCCGTGCCCACAAGGCAACGACTGAAGTGGTAGCTTCCCTTACAATTAGCAGCACAAAACTGAAAATCAACATTGAATGACGAATGAACATTTAGGGCCAAATTATAAAACAGGATTAATTTAGTGTACAATATCCCTCGAAACGCCCTTTAGTGGGAATTTCAACCAATCACAGCATACTATAGTCAGCTGATAGCCTGAGTTAACCGTTAGTGTCCACTCAGATAAAATCTAATCCTGTTTCATAATTCGGAACTAAATGGAGGTCGGATGGGTTTTCAGTAATACTATACAATTGTTCAATATCATCCAACGTGGAAGGCTATAAAACTTTAACAGGTGAAGTTTTCCTTCTTCCCAGAATACTTCAACCTACAACGCTTCCCTAATTTCATTGAAACTGGGAAACAATTCTACGAGCTGCGTTCAATTTTTTTATGGATAAATTTCATGTATGACTTTTTTGAAGAGTATAAATATGAACACATGAGAGGAGGTTGCGGCAAAAAGAGGAAGGAAAATTCAACAGAACGCGGGCAGAAGAAATCAAGTACATTGAAAAGGCGGCTTGACCGCGATGTGTTCTGATGGGAATCCGAAATTTTGTGGTATTGTGCAAATAAAGGTAATGAAAATATCTGTGTTAAAAAACGATGTATGCATCGTCCATATCAGCGTTTATTAAAGTAGTCCTGTTCAGTTATTATATTTTTGTGTAATCACTTTCATGATATCACAACTACTCAAACTCGCTTTAGTAAATCTACGCTGAACTTAAACCACCAGGACTTGAACCACCGACCTCCAGGTTAAAAGTCCGCCGCCTTATCGATCAACCTGAGGTCGGTGCTTTATGTTGTAGAGCAATTTCTTTATTGCTAGGTTTCAGATTTTGCCAGACTCCTGGAACTTGGAATGATTTTCTTGAACCTCATCATTGCCTTTGTTAAATGCATGCTTTCAAAATGAAACTCACCCACACTGAATGTATTTCGACTGAAGTTTTCCATCACTTCTTTCAAACAAATGGAAAGGGAGGAAGATAACAATTTTCAAAGTGTAAATACAAACTGAGTAAGTAAGTAAGAGTTAGTAGAGCAACACATAGCCAATATTCTCACTATTCCTGTTAAAGACTAATGCTTGCACATTCTCAACAACATTTTTGTTTTCCCTTCAACCACAACATTTTCACTGTGCATAGTTCATATCTCTTGAACTGTTTATCTCAACAGAATCTATTTTTTATACCCTGTGCGTCTCTAGTATAGACATTTGAAGAATCTATTTCTATACCCTATACCAGGGCTGCCCAACCAGTCGATCGCGGAGTGATTTTGGGTCGATCACATCCACAGAGGTGAGATGACGTTCGAAAAGTCTAGATCTCTAAAGTACAAAATGATTGTGAACGAGTTTTTCTGGCATCTCAGCATGTCACACAAGTGAAAATCCAAGATCTCTTTCCTTCACTCATTAGAATTAAAAGGAGGTTTTGTGACTTCTTGAAAATTTAGTTGAATTCTTCATTAACCCATTCAAGGTCAGAATTATCTGAGACTTTATAGTAGATCTTCTTCTGTAAAGGTTGGACACCCCTGCCCTATACCCTATGCGTCTCTAGCAGAGACATTTGAAGAATTGCACACAAAGGCTGTTCATTAGTTTCTCAGGATCTGCCAAAGCCGCACACCTCCAACTACAAAGTAGTTTGTTTTGGAAAAGGTGTTGAGGAGGAGAAGGAGGAGGGGGAGGACGAGGACGAAGGGGAGGACGAGGAGGAGAAGGAGAAATACAGGTGGGGATCGGGAAGAAGAGGAACTTAAGTGGAGGAGAGGGAGGGGGAAAGTTTTTATGCGTTGCTAAGAGACGGGGAAATGTGATCAACGTGTTCTCGAGTTTTGAGCCGTGAGAAGTGAGAAGCTCGTTGGAATGTTGATGTGCGACCGTGACAGGGTGAGAACATTGGACTTGCCATCCCCGGGCGCGGACACCATCCAGTCAGGGAGAGAATGTCCTGGCCTTGCAAGGTCATTCCATGTGACATTTTCATACAAGGGTGAGAACATTTGACTTGTTATCCCCGGCTGCGGACACCATCCAGCCAGGGAGAGTGTCCTGGCCTTGCAAGGTCATTCCATGTGACATTTTCATACAAGGGTGAGAACATTAGACTTGTCATCTCCGGGCGTGGACACCATCCAGTCAGGGAGAGAATGTTCTGGCCTTGCAAGGTCATTCCATGTGACATTTTCATCGGGAGCGAGCCTCTTTTTTTTTTTTTTTTTTTTTTTTTTTTTTTTTTTTTTTATTGCTACTGTCAACACTTTAATCAGAACCAAAATTCCGACCAAAGCAATGCCTGACAGAAATATTGGCGTAAACTATAAAAGATCTGGTTTCTTGGTCATGTTATTGTAAGTGTGCATTGCACAAACTAGTGGGGATTTCAGTAAATGGTTTATATTTGCACAATTAGGAATATGGAATAGAGGCTTGTGAGAATGTCTTAGTCTATGGTTTGGGACCCTAATGTCGGTTTTTTCAATAAGATATGAGCTGCTTGATGTTCCATTGCAGATTTTTTGCAAAAGTTTCATCTGCTCGGAGACTCTCCTCTGTGTTAGAGTGTCAAGTGGAAGATTTTCAACAAGCAGCTCATATTCTATATAATTTGGGTAAAGAGGATAAAAGTTCTTTTCCTTATGAAATAAGTGTCTAATAAAACGGGCTTGAATACGCTCTAAAGATTTTTTGCCACACTCTGTCAGGGGAAGCCATATAGGACATCCATATTCTAGAAGCGGGCGAACTAACATTAGGTAGAGCATTTTACTAACATCGGGATCAGGTATGAGTTTAGAGTGACGGATAACCATACCCAGTCGTCTAAATCCTTTTTGCACTAGATCATTTCTATGTTTATCAAATGTTAGGTTAGATTGGAAAGTGATACCTAAATCCTTATAATTTGAAACATATTGCAGAGGTGTATTATTTATATGATAAGTGAAAAGATGATTAGCTGATGATGTGCTATTTGTCAGTGGCGGCTCCTGCTGAAAAATTTTGGGGGGCTCAAAAAAAAATGTTGACAGAGGTATGTCTTTTTATAGCTCCATTTTCTCTATGGGAAAAGCTGGTCTTTACACATAATTATATAAAAATTAAAGTCATGTCTTGGTTCGTTATTTTATTATTATTATTGTTATCTTATAAATTTTACAATTGAACAATATGGCACATTAAGTGCAGACAGTGAAAATATCTAGTACTATTTTGATTTATTTTTTTGACATGATAAAAAAAAATAAAAGAAAAGATATCGTACCAACCACAGTAGCAAAAAGTGGCTGTATGGACTCATTTTAGTCCACTGCTAAAAATAACCAAATAGCTGCAGGCAGTAGGATTTAAATCCAAAGGTCAATAGTTCAAATCAGAAAATTGGAAAAATTAAAAAAAAAATTGGGTTTAATTAATTGAGACATCACTTATACAAATAGTGATTAACACAAATACGATGACTTGAAATTTAATTATCATATATACATTATACCTACCTACATAAAGATTTTGTTTCCCAAGTGTTGATTATAAATTAAAGACACAGGATTAAAATATAGTTACATTTACAGTTTAATCGTACTTTTTACATATTATATAGCACTACAATAATACAAATTACAATACCTTTTATAGGTACTTTCAGAGTTCAGAGAGTAGAAAAATATTCAACTAGTAATCGTCGGATAAACGCACTGCACTGAGATAAACGAGACATAAAATTTGAAAATTGATATCACGAAACGTAAACAAACAATTCAAACCGTTGACTTTTGAAACTCAATTCAACCTTCATCAAGTATCGGTGACTTCACCGGTGGAGAAAAATGTTGCAACGCGTGTGGGAATATTCATGGTACGATGTTACGAGAGAAAAAATAACAACCTTTGATTATTCCCATATTCTATCCCACAGACCCTGGGGCTGAGCCCCAGAGCCATGTATAATAGCATGCACTTTGTGACGTCATCGCTAGATTGTAAATATATAACCCGTGTGCTCAGTATAGAATAGATGGGGCTCAAATAAATGAGCCCCACATATTCTATAGTGGCAATGTTAAACGAGGGATTTTTAGCAGGGATTTATTTTACTTGAAATTATGTTGATTTTAAACATTCTACATGTAATGGGAAAATTCATAGTGAAGCAAGAATATTTTTTCAGTTTTTTTTTTCTTTCGAATTTTTGGGGGGCTAGAGCCCCTGAGCCCTTTAGAAGGAGCCGCCACTGCTATTTGTATATCTCATTATATTACATTTGGCAGGATGAAAGTTAAGTCCTATAGAACTTAGCCATGTTGATACTGAATCAATATCATTTTGAAGCAGTTGACAGTCATTAGCATTATTTATGACCTTAAAGATTTTTAGGTCGTCTGCGTAAAGGAGGACATTTGAGTGCAGTACATGCTTATGAATGTCATTATAAGTTAAGATGAACAGCAAGCTGCTCAATTTGGACCCTTGGATTACACCAGAGGGAGGATTTATTGGACTGGAGAAATGGTTTAGATATTTCACACTTATTTTTCTTTCCTTGAGGTAGTTTGTGAAAAACTCTACGTTAGGTTTTGAGAAACCAGCCTTTATTAATGCTGATAAAATAGCACTGTGAGCGAGACGGTCAAAACATTTCTCTATGTCTGTGTAACAGGCATGGACTTCAACTTTTTCAGCCATGGCACGAGCCACAAAATCACTGAATTCAATGAGGTTAACTGTGGTAGATTTCTTGAGGACAAAACCATGTTGTTGAGTGGAAATTTTATTGAATACGAAACTTGAAATATGATTATAAATAACACCTTCAAATACTTTGATATGACATTCAAGTTCGAGACCGGTCGATGTCCAGAAATGTCTAGTTCGCCAGATTTTTTTGGGACGGGGGTGACACTAGACTCTTTTAAAGATGATGGGAATATCCCACATTGGAGTGAAGAATTAAATATGTCTGCTAGTGGGCCTTTGAGATTTTCAATGCATTTCGAAATAATTTTGGGAGGAACTCCATCTGGACCAGCTGGTTTGTTAATGCGCATTTTCTTTACTTCATTTACAATGTCCTGCTCTGATATACTGTTTAGATGGAAATATTCAGGATCTGTATTAATATTAAAATCAGTGTTATAGTTAGGAGGTGTTTGATTATACGCATTTTTAAAATGTTCAGCGAATGCATCAGCAATATGTTGGGGATCAGACAGTTGTTCGTCCTTGTAAGTTAAAATTTTCTTAGGGGGCTCTTTACTCTTTTCTTTTGTAAAATCCCAAAATGGTTTACTATTGCCTTTTTTCACAAGATATGTAACTTTTTCAATGTATTTTTTATAATCTTCTTTAATTTCTATTTTACATTGTTTACGTAATTTATTGTATTCTATTTTTTGCTTAGCTGACTTTTTATTAATTTTTCGAATACGTTCTTTTCTTTTAAATAATTTGATTGTATTTATATGCCACCACTTTGGGAAATTTTGCTTATTGGAATTAGTACTAAAGTAATGGGGTGGACAAAAGAAGTGCGTTTTTCAGTTCAACATAAAAACATTTAAATTTTTCATCAGGACTAGAGATATTGTATAACCGATCCCAATTGTAGGTGCTCAACTTTTCATTAAGAACTGAAAAATTGGTTTTACTGAAATTAAAAGGCATTTCAGGATGAATTGTTTTAGTATTAGTGGAAGAATATGAACTTTTGTTATTGTTGGATTTATGTGTTTCTCTTCTGAAATTTTCATTCAGATTGTCTCATTCAAAGTCGAAAACTCATTGTAATTGTTGTTACAGATGTTATTTTCAAAATCACTAATTATCATAAATGAAGACGATTCATGTACCGCTTTTAACAAGATGAAACTTTAATTGTACCATCAATCTGTAATTGCATATATTATGTACCCATAATTATTGTCATTGTATTCTGTAAAATAAAACCTACCACCACTTTAGTGGCAAAAATTGTTTCATAAAATTTATAAATATTGAAGAAAAAAAAAACCGAAAATTGAATCAGAATTACCAAGCTAAAAGGTAGGGTTATTGTGTGAGGCTGTCTGTATCTTCCATCCAATTTTTAACAATGAATGGAATGAGAGTTCGACGTGCGACATACCAACAGATCGTGTGTGATGGTGCGGTGACAAATTGAACACAAAGCTCCCTCTTCTCCCATAGGACGCGACAGAGGGCGAGCAAGGACATTGTTGCACATCGCTTGCTCCATCAGGAATGGAGCTCGAGGTCTTGAGGCTCCTCTCCTAATTCCCGGCTGCAGGCTGCAGTGCAGGGGACATTCTATTCCAACATCCGTGCAGGACAACGTGATAACGCGTCAGGTCTTTCCAAAATTAATAATTTCGATAGGGTGTAGTGAAAATCCTCACGGGTTTATTTCTGTCATGAACTGACCAAGTACATAAGGTTCGATAAAAATTTGATTCTTGAGTGAGATTTTTAATTTTGTAATAAATGCACAAAGAAAATTAGTTCCGAATTATGAAACAGGATTAACTTAAAGATAAGCCAGACTGTCCCTAGGTAGGATTATAGTGAACTGTGATTGGTTGAAACTCCGGTTTCAGGGAGGGTCTGGCTTATCTTAAATTTAATCCTGTTCTATAATTCGACTCATTGCTTTCATTTGCAAAGATGTTAATTTTGTTATCAGTTTACGAACTCCATGGCATTTCCCCTAGATGAAGGAGATGTATGTATCTATGTAGAGCAGGAGTAGAGCACGTGTGCATTGAATTCTTTCACGTTCTTTGCAAAGTTCCATCACTCATTAGTAGACAAAAGAAGTGCATATCTATGCAAGCACAACACCACCCCTTCTGCACATTCAAAGCATTCCACTGCAGCTAACAAAGACTGACCTTCGCTCCGAACGAAAATCAATACTCTCGCAAGTCACCAAACTCTAGACCCACCCTGTATGCGAGTATTCTATATGAGTCGCCATATGTGTAATCTCTTTCTCTCTCTATCTGTTAAGTAATTAATTAACCTCGAGCCTTTCACTACCAGCTGTTCCCTAGGGACGAATTTGGTCCATGAAACTTTCGTAGGCTAATGGCGAAATCAGGGATAACTTTTTGAGAATTTTCAGCTTGCTGTTGAATAAAGAATGAGGTAATTTTGACTGCGGACAATGTTACATGAGAGCCATCGTGGTACTTACGTTTCTAAACATGAACCAGTAATAGATAGGCAAGAGAAAGTAGATGATCGATTTCAATACTTTCTTCCATAATACTTTCAAGTAGGTAATACTGAAAGTATTTTATTTTTATGCAGACACACGCAATAATACTATTGCATTTACGTGTATGATAGGGTATATCTACAATATTATGATAAAATATACATATCTACTTAATATAACAAAATACATTTGGTAAATAGATAAAAATAGGTAAATGGAAGTAAAAGAGTAAATAGATAAAAGACAAAGATGTGCCAAGATATTGTTACTCGTAGTTAGCTCAAGCGACATTATCAATTTTGGGGTTGACAGAACAAATTATTATCTAAGTTCCACTTTAGAGCACTAAGGTCTACCTAACGATCGTCAAATTCCATGTAGGACTTTGTGGATTATTATTGACTACTAATTCCACACTAAAAATAAATCACGTCGTCTATGTTAACCTAAACCTAAAGGATATTTCCAAGACCACCAAGGATGAAGTGATAACATGTTCCAATACGAGGTGATCCAAACAAAAAGACACAAGTAGGTATTTGACTCGTGAGCTGGTTCAGAGTTAAACGGTGAAACGAATCGGGAGCTGCAGTCACCAGACACAACAACCACCCCCAACAACAAAGGTATTGTAGAGGTCTTAACGGATAGAAACTCTTTGTTTGAAAGCAATGTAGGTCTTAAGAGAAGGAAACTCTGTGTTTGAAAGCAATGTAGGTTGTAAAAGTAGAGTAATTAAATTGCAGAGGAACCTTTCGCCGTAGCCTTAAAGATGTGGGATTTGATTATGTTCTGACTTTTCGATAAATAATTTTAATTGTAATAAGAAGGATTTGAATGCAAGTCACAAAGGTGACCGTGCTATTTTCATTGTCAACAACTGATATCGAACCCTGACTATTGTTTGAATTCAACCTGACAGCCACTTGAACATTGAGGTGGGTTTTCGAATAGTAATTGGCCTCGAGGAAGAAAACCTCCATAGAATGGTGATACAGAAACTATAATATAACCGTTAATTCTATGAATCTAATCAAATTCTATTAGGTCATTTGAAGATATAACACACATCAATTTTAACACAAATACACAAAACAACTGTGAAAATCTAGCGAAAAAGCTTGGTCGACTATTATTATCGATTTTGGTCCATTCTGTTCAGAATAAATTCCCAATCAGTTTGTCTTCAATTCTTCTTCTTAAACTTTGCCTTTTCCGAACCTCCTTGAGGCCGGTAATATCAAGCATATTAAGTTTATCAACTATCAAGTATGTACCTACTAAGTATGTAGGTATGATTGTGTAACTATGTAAATAAGCCTATCATTCTATAGCTATACGATGGCGATGAATTATAATGATTAACGCGCGGGCCCCTCATTTTTTAATGGTTAACTACTTCCAGTAATTCTTTTTTATTCTTCTCAATTTGCTGATGAACGATAGATTAGCAGTTTTCTCGTTGTTGCGTGATAGCGACGATTTGAGCATATAACTTGGCAGACACACTGTATTCCTCTTGACTGAGTGTTGACACCTCGGTGTTTTTAATGCATCACTAGTCATTTTCCTCTCTGCCACTATATCAACGCGTCTGTTATCTGTACTTTTCACTATACAGATTATACCTATTTTAAACCTCGGTGTACATGTCGATGTACAATTGAACATGGTGTTATGTACAGAATATGTATATCATTTATGTATACAATCTGTATTTTATACCAGTATACCTGCGCGGATACAGTGACAAAGTTGTCATGTTGTTATTGTGAGCAACAAGTGACCAAAGACAGAACAAGGATGCTGTGCGACAAGTTTATACTGATTAAAATAGAGAGGTTAGTTGATGGCATGGAAGCTCAGAACTATTACCTGCTGATGAGAGCAAATAAGCTCGAAACAGCTGTCCAGGTATGTTCTGATATTCATGTACATCTATTACAACTTCTCACTTTTCTGTTTATATGATTATACAATATGGCAATGGCATAACTAGTAGCTATTACATTGATTGATTCTCTTGCGGCTCTTGCCTCTAATACAATGGAAAGAAAGGCGCACCAGACTTCAGAACAGGAGATTGGAGGTTCGAGTCCTCATCATCTACTTAAGGCCAAAAACCAAGTAAATATTGCCATGATGGTTGCTGCAAATACCTGTAAATAATGACCCCAAAAAGGTATAAGTGGCAGAGAAGGCATTAACTTTGCCCCGGATTACAAAATAATTGTAAATAAAAAGTAATAATGTTCTTCATTTTTTGCACATATTTTTAAGTTTTTTTTTTATTCATTGTTAATTGTTTTTTTAAATAAATAGATTGTAAATAAATAGGAATTATTACACCTGTTCAATTTTTACGTTTCCCAGTCAATCCCCTCTATGGAAGCAAGGTATAGGATCTAAGACACCAAATCCCCATCAGCTTGAATGCCCCCGAGTTCCAGCCCAGGGCATGGCCCTATATTTATTTTTCCTAACCCTTCTCTACACAACGAGGCATTGCCGCACTTCGTTTCTGGCCTGAATCCGGCGCCATCAAATCAGCTGTGCTCACTCAAGAGGAAGAGTGCCAGAGTAAAGGTTTCCTTGTTTCTGCACAGGTGTAGTGATGTCAAGTTTGAAGGAGGAATCAGTGCAATTCTTGACGGGATTTTCCGTACATGACGTCACGTCAGCTATAGGTAACATCCTTCATGTTACGTGAAAGTGTTGTTAATGTCGTTAGTGTTTAACTGCCTTTTGTCCTGCATCATGTTTATAGCTGCAAACATAACATTATCGGAAGGGATAGTTTGATATAAGTATAAGTACCAGTAGTGCTTTATTATTAGACTGTTAGGAGGAGAATCAGAAGATAAAAGCGTTCTCGACCAAGTAGACTCCGCATTTCTTGAGTTTCCAATGATTCGTGTTG
Source organism: Bactericera cockerelli (assembly GCA_024516035.1). Classification (NCBI taxonomy): domain Eukaryota; kingdom Metazoa; phylum Arthropoda; class Insecta; order Hemiptera; family Triozidae; genus Bactericera; species Bactericera cockerelli. The sequence goes on along the minus strand of CM044958.1, from coordinate 11,739,686 downwards.
TTCTAATTCCTTGTTATTACTTCCGATAAATTTCTAATATTAGAAATCGGAAGTAGGAATTCTGTTCCTTTAGGTAAAATAATAAAAATATTTTTTTGCTACGTTTTTTTATCCATAGTCAAAGCGACTATGTATCTTTAATCTTAGATGTCCTATGCTATAAATAAGCAGTAAGCACGTATATAAGTCGTATACACTATTCCTGGCAAAAACTATTCCTAGCATATCAGAGATGTTATAACTTCTCATTTTCCTTGTTTCTGCACAGGTGTAGTGATGTCAAGTTTGAAGGAGGAATCAGTGCAATTCTTGACGGGATTGGTATGGCAAGCCACTCATGGCAAGCTAAGATTACCTAATAGATTAGTATAGAAGAAGCGGGACAGAACTAAAAAATCTACAAATAAACATACCCATTTAGCGCACAAAAAACACTATACGGTAAATGGCAGGGTTAGGAAAAATACGTGACAGAAATGTGCGCAAATGGGTATTAAGGGTTAATATGCGCAAATAGGTGTGTCGCCCCGCAACAGTAAAACGGGGGCACATGTATTTTTTTTGTGGCAAATTGGTGGAATTTTTAAACAGTTCATCTGGCAACAGTGGCAACGCCGGAAAGGAAGGACATTCAGGACTCTATCCAGGATCTTGTAGTGTCCTTATTTCAGCGGATGAGTTATGATGGAGATACAGTGACTCTGACTAAGCAGGACGTATCCATAATAATAATAGTAGCAAGTAGTAGTCACCAAGTCCTGATGTCATAATAGTAATAGTAGCAAGTAGTAGTCACTTAAGTTCTGATGATAAGGCAACACCAACATGATGGTAACAATAACCAACACTAACTTGATAGTAGTAATAATAATATTAATGAACGCTGTGGAACAAAAATATCTTGTGGTATTCTCACTGTGGGCAATCTCTTTCGTTCCCAGATCCAGATCCTTGGATGTTGGATCCAATGGGCATTATTCATATAGAAAAAAAGGGAGCAAAAGCTTTTACTTTCGAAATTCGAAGCAATTAGTTCAGTCTGTATTCATTAAGTTTTGAGATCAAAAGCTTTTACTTCAAGGCAAAAGCAAAAGCTTTTCCTACTTAGGTAGTAAATGGTACTTAGTTATTCATAAAGTTGACCTTTTCTTTTTATTTATAGCTCCTCCAACTTATGAAACAAATGCTCACAGCAAAAGCAAATGCTCACGAGTAAAACAAATTGTTACGAATACGAAAAGGAGCAAATGCTTTTTCTTCAGACCTTTTGTTTTACTTTGAGCTCCTGCCCACAAACATATGCTTCATTTTTAAGAGTATGGCCCATTGAAGTTGATAAACCAAATGGTGATCACAGTTTCTGATAAATACAATATAATTTCACAATTATTCAACCCCACTGAACTTGAGACCCGAACCACGGACCCCCAGGTTACGAGTCCGCCGCCTTATCAATCCAGCTAACTTTTTCAACTTTTAATTAGCTTTGATTTTGATCTTGTGATTCGCTTTATTACCTCTCAAATGATCATAAAGTCCAATAAGGGTTGGGTGGAAGAGATTGCCACAGGCAATAACCCCGCCCTTTAGGTAGGACATTTCTCTCTTTTTTTTCCCTTCTTGTATTTGTTTAATCTTTTTGTTTTTCTTTATATTTCATTGTGTTCTACTGTATATATTTTCTACCTAATAAAGTTCAAAAAAAAAAAAAAATACTTGCTGGAAGATATAGAGCAGGGGAGCGAAGAGACTCCTGGTGAATATCTCGGTGTATTTCTGAAGAAGGTCAGCATGAAGATTAATTACATCTTCAGTCCCAGCGTCCAATGAGCAAAAGAGAGAGGTGTACAAGACACGAGTTCCATCGAAAATGCATCTATTCAAATTGTTAGTTGATTTTATTTATTTTTTTATTTAGAAACTCTTTATTAGTAGGAAGAACATATATATACAGACAAATAATGGTAAATATAAAAAAAATATTAGACAATATTAATAATATAAACAAGGAAAAAAAAAACAAAACAAAATACATATATACATATGTCCTAACTAAAGGGCGGGGTTATTGACTATGGCAATCTCTTCCACCCAACCCTTGATTGACATGTTCATGGATGTAGATGGTGTAGTTGCAGGTATAGGGTGCCCCATGTTCATAGAGTTGAAGAGAGGGGATCTGGAGCATCCTGCACAAGTGCACACCCGGTAACAATGTTCAGGATTTCACCATTCGAATTATCCGTGCTTTTTTCTACTACCACCAACTTATGCAGTCATCGTGTTGAACTCACGAGGGTGAAAATGGAAAGTCTATAATGTGAAATGTCATTATCCTAAGCATTCTCTTTTGAAGCGCAACCTGGGTGACTCCACATTCAGAATAATGCACTTTTTAAAACAGGCAACTGTCTGGAAAAAGCACTGCTTCGAGGGGATCAGAAGAAGACTAGTTTCTACCCTGTGTCCTCCACCCTTCTATTCACCAATAGAAACAAAAGAGTTTGATTAAGCCAGAATCTAGAACTAAGTATTAACTGTTTATTCAACAAGAATGCCATGTGATGTGAAGTATAAATGTACATTCACTGCTGAAAAATGGCTGGACTGGGAAACTTGTGAAATTTAAAAATGAGTTTCAACTCACCATGTAAGTAAACGTACCTAGACTACCAAGGCACTAGGGAAAGAAAAAAACGCTTCCGGAAGTCCTGTTAAAAATACATTTTCAAAACGAATCACCTTTTGCGAAGCAAAGAGAGAAATCACAAAGGTTAAAAAAAATTCCCAAGCTAAAAAAAGTAGCTTCTGCCAACAACTAGTTTCACCAGATGGAGCAATCATCAAGCAGAACTCAGATGGGACCCAAGAGGCTCACACCAAGCAAGGCTCTCCCCTAGAAGTCTTCTTCAAGAAGTTGTTCAATCTTTTCCTATTTGAAAACAAGTTCGACTATTTTCTCTCTCACTTCTATGCTAATTGCATTCTTCAATCTCTTTCTCTCTCTCTCTTTTATTCCTCTCTCTCTCTCCCCTCTCTCTCTCTCTCTCACTCTCTCTCTATCACTCACTCTCACTCTCTCTCTCACACTCTCTCTCTCACTCACTCACTCACTCACTCACTCACTCACTCACTCTCTCTCTCTCTCCGAGCTGTGGGGAACACAAAGCTTCTGGACTTCGCATCAATTATATGGGGCGAGGCCAAGGCATGGAACAGGCATAATCCCAGCCAAGGATCGGCTAATACCCGAGTTTATTGATAAAGGTGGATAATAAATTGAAACGGTGGCGAAATGCGAAAGTAATGAAGTTGAGATCCTGGACGCCTTGGCGAGGAGGGACCAGGCAAAGGAGAAGTCTCTTTTATTTAATTTATTTTAAAGACACCGGTAGGTAATTTTTTGAAAAGCTATTGGAAAAATTATTATTTAAAAAATCTTTTCTTAATGCTGCCACTGGTCTAAAAATTTATAAAATGACAGATGTCATTGGTCCTTGGACTGTTAAACATTAATCCAAAAAGTTGTACAAATATGAAAGATGTTGAACTCGTAACATCACTTGTGAGTTGTGACTTGTGTGAGTTGTGACTGACTTAACACTCTTAACAAGTGACTCAAGAAATTCTGAACAGTTCTGTGGCCGGCGACCTCAGGTAACATATTCCTGCAGTGGACTGTGAATCAACAGGTTGGGGTTCGAGTCCACGTCATGTCAAACAAACATTTGACAGTTTTGAAGGAAACAACCAATTAAGAAAAACATTTTTCTCAAGAACCTTCATTTTATTATTACTTACTTTCCGTGTCCATCATGGTGTTGGAAGGATTGCTTTTTTTATTATTGTTAAGGTGAGACCTGTAAGATTCAATTAAATAAAAAATAGGGTTACCTATTACTTTATTTTAATTTGACTTGAATGGTACGGTACGTACGTCAAAATAAAATCATAAAGTTTAAACCATCTTTTCTAGCCAGCGTCGATGGCATGTTGAATACACCCGGTTCCCTTCAGAACACCGAAGTTAAGCGACATCCAGCGAGGTTAAGACTTGGATGGGTGACCTTTCAAATTCTAATTCTCGTGACGCTGGCTTTTCCCGGCCCCACTCAGGCTGGGTGAGGTCAATGTGAGTAGCAGGTTTGTGAGTTTCCTGCGAATGGAGGGTAAAACCCCCGTCGTGATATGACCATGGCAGTTGAAAGCGACGTTAAACCTAAAAAAAAAAAAAAAACCATCTTTTGAATTGAACATTTTCATGATTTAAACATTACAGAAAGCGTAATTACTGAATTCAGAATACAACAGTCAGTGGTTTGGCAGCCAGGACTTGGCCAGTGAAGAAGTTCTGAGAACCAACCAATGTTCAGAGTGAAGAGGGGCGGGGCCTCCATGAGTAATAATAATAATAATAATAACAATTAATCCATAGCACCGCGTCGTGCAGTGAGACCAAGCACAGGACGTTTGTATTGGACATGGACGCGAGAAGACGAGAATAGAAAGAGGAGAAGAAACAGTTATTTTATTATCATCTGAGAAATTAGAGAAGCAATTAATTAACTGATGAACACTACACTACGTCAAATTAACCTTCTACGGCTTACAATTCACGGAAGTAAGTTGTACAAACCGACCTCAGTAGCTTGATCGATAAGGCAGCGGACTTGTAACCTGATGGAGGTCGGTGGTTCAAGTCCCGGTTTCAGCGTAGATTTAGTAAAGCGAGTTTGAGTAGTTGTGCTGATATCACGAAAGCGATGAACACAAATATGATAACTTTTTTTTAAAAAAAGTAAGTTGTACAATAGTACATTTGGCACACAGTTGCCGAAATGGTTTGATTAGTTATTCCACGGAACCACTGGGAAAAGTAATTATAACTATTTCAGGCCGGTTTGGATGTAAAGGGCCATGAAAAAACGCACGATATCAGATGGCACATTAAAGGACTGCAGAATTGAAGGGGTCGGCATATTTTTTTCTCATCTCTCGTTGTACTACTGATAATCCTGGTTCAATAATGAACAAACCTTTTGGTGACAAGTGACTTAGGCATAGTGTCTACTAGTATATCGTGTGACAGTGAACTAAGATTTCTTTTGTAGGTAAATGGTAAGTGAGTGAATTAAGAAAAAAATAAGAACATTTTAAGGTCTTTTAGTTAAATTATTTGCAATTGGTCCCAGTGGTTCGGTGGTTAAAACATAAAGCACTATCTCCAAATACATACCTCAAACAGAATTATTCTTATATGGCCTTACAAAATGAAATTTCCGAGTTCATCTGACTTAATACAATAAATCTTAAATAAGAGGGTTAAATCAAATAGGTATATTTGATTTGTAAGATATATGGAATGATTAACTTACACTTTAATTTGAATCCAAAATATGATTTAGGTAGCTCAAGAGTTCATCACTTAGGCTAGGCACTTACCTGGAAAAAGAAAAAAGAAACAAATTATTTCACCAATATTATCTATTTATTACAAAAATGATAATTTTACAACAAGTTTTGATAGTTTGACATTTAGTTTTGGATAATTTCATATTCTGTTTATGATAATTTGACATTATTTTTTCATAATTTGACATTTAGTTTTTGATATTTTGTGTTTGATATTTCAATATTTTGATTTTGATCATTTCCTCCTGCTAATATCTCTGGAACAGTGCGAGCGAAGGGCCAGTTTGTTATTTCTCAACACAATCATTACACTGCAATAATAATCACGGTGATTCTCTCCCTCTTCTGTCCTCCGTCGTCCCCTTTGTCTCCCATCTCTCTCATCCGTGGCGTACATAGAGTACATAAGATGCCATTACCAGGCACATGGTGTTAAGTACATGGATTATATATTGGAAAATACAAAGAGCACACGTGACGTGATGCTCTCTGAACACTATCGCGCATGTGTAGTTATCACAAGATCGCTACGTGGACTAATGAGATGATTGGATCTACTGTTGATAAAAATAGATAATTATCATGAATATCATTATCATAGGCATCATCAATCATCATCAATGAAGAATATCGCCTAGCTTTTATACCAAGAATAAGAACCTACAGTACATAATATTTACAAAAGACAAGGATTACGTAAAATGCATCTGATTTCTTAATAATATTCACATGGTTTGAATTTATTTTGTTAGGGGTTAATAGAATTCAGCATTTGGGCATGCCCTTTGAGATACCAATGAAATACAACAGGTAGGTGTTCATGGTACCTCTGACATGCATAAACCAAAATCATGAGCAGGACATTCACAACAAAGCTCCCCGGACCTGACTGCCCCCTGTACCTCAGAGCCTGGCCACGCTACGCTCATGAAACAACAGCATTTACAATTCCTAAACAAAATTATTTATCAGGCATTCTGCTGACGGCGAGAAAATTTGCAGCGGAGTCTTTTCGCTACCCGATGGGCCTCATTCTGCTTCTCGTGATTTCTACTTTCTCCTCGGCAAGTCTTCTTCATTCATGCTAGTCGTTATTTTAGTTTCCACTACTGAAATTCACCCTCAAGATAGTTAGATCTGAACCAAAAGTTATTTATTTAACCGCAGCTTGATCGATAAGGTGGCAGCGGACTTGTAACCTGGAGGTCGATGGTTCAAGTCCGGGTTTCAGCGTAGATTTAGTTGAGCGAGTTTGAGTAGTTCTGATATCACGAAAGTGATTACCACAAAATCTGATAAATTTTATAATCTAACAGTTTAATTTATTTCGAACAGTTGCTCAATAAACGAATTGCATGTGTTTGTTAATCACAACAGTGATAACACAATTCCTCAAACCCAATACGCCTTACTGAAATTCACCGAGCTCGAACCACCACCGACGTCCGCTGCCTTAATAATCCAGCTACTGAGTGATCTGTTTGAAATAACCATGAATCCTAAGCAAAGATTAATCGCTTAAGAATCTGTCGGTCCCGGTAGCTCAGTGGTAAAGGCGGCACTCTGTGAATCCAGAGATCGCGGGTTCGAAACCCAGCCGGGACATGACAAGTTATTCTCTAATTTGGGATTTTTATCATGCACATAATACGTCTTGGGCTTACGGCTGGCATAATAGTTCTAATCGGGTAGTATAAATAAGGCGAAATTATTATTATTTCTGCTCATTAACAAGTAGGCCTGAACATCTTACTCCGGTACATACAAGAAGTAGCCTAATTGCCTGTGGATCCAATATTGTCTTGAACGTTCCTCTAGTTTCCAACTCTTGCATAGCGACCACAGCATTCAGCTTGTTTTGGTAATTCTCACCGTTTCTACATACCAATGTCCTCCATTAGAGTATTTATGCTCTTATTTGGGAGAGTCAAACAGAATCGCGCACGGATCTCATCAGCCAAAACAATACGAACACTACTTGGAACCATGCTGAACCAACGCGACGAACATTTGATGTAACGAGCGATAAAAAATAACAAAGCGCGGGTGACTCGCGAAAAATTCTTAGATTCTCCCAAGTACGAAGACCGCTACCGCTAGGACGAAATAAAACTCGCGAAAATTCCTGATTTGTTTTTGCCAAAACAATACGAATTCTAAAGTTTTTTAAGGCTCGATCGCGGTTCACCAAAAAAAAGGAAGTTAACTATAGGATAAGGAAATTAAAGAAAGGGAAACATAATACCTACTTACTACCAAGTAACCCAGTAGAAAACGACAGAACTATGGTCAGCGTGATTGAACGATTGTAAGCAGTGCTGAAGTGTACTGGGATAAATGATGCTCCCAATGTTTTGTTAACGTTTGAAAATTAATAAATGAGCTCATTCATTTTATGCCATTTGACTCAAATCTAAGTTCGTGTAATTGCAACAATACTAGTTGCGTTTGAACATAATTAAAAAAAAAAAAAAAAACAAAAAAGAAGCTCGACATGCAAATGAAGCATAGACAACCGAAATACACTGAGGCAAAAATTTAGCGGAACGGGTAGGTATTTTCTCATATAACGTGTGTATTTCTTGTTGGACAAAAGCATTTTTCATATTTTTTCTAATTGAGGAAATCACACAAAAATTGGTACAGAGATAGCAAAAACATGAAGGCCAATTTTCATAATTGAATAAAGTACTTGTCACTGTCGGTCTTTCCCATACAGGGTGTAGAAAAAAACTGTTTTTCAATGATTTTTTTTAAAATTCATTATTTTGGATTCAGAGGAATAGTGACGTGTCCATCAAGGCTCAACATTTTTGAGCCAAGAAAGAATGAGGATCAATACATAAAGCAAGACAATATTACTCTTAATCCAAAATAATGAATTTTGAAAAAATCATTGAGAAACTGTTTTTTTGTACACCCTGTATGGGAAAGGTCGACAATGACAAGCACTTCATTCAATTATGAAAATTGGCCTTCATGTTTTTGCTATCTCTGTACCAATTTTTGTGTGATTTCCTCAATTAGAAAAAAATATGAAAAATGCTTTTGTCCAACAAGAAATACACACGTTAAACGAGAAAATACCTACCCGTTCCGCTAAATTTTTGCCTCAGTGTATGATATCATGGACGGACCACTTCGGTTTGTTTAACGGTCACCACCCGGACCAGAGCTGAGCTCAAGTCCGAACCAGTGAAAGTAATCCACTTAATGGTGCCGTTGCCAAACCGCCTGGTCACTCGAGTCGGGTGGAGGAGCACAACGCCAGGAACCATCAGGAACATCACCTGGAGTTGACGGTGGAGTTCTCTTGGACAGTAGAAGTTCACAAAAGCGACCTCCGTTGATCAGAGGTTAAGAGCATTAGTGACCGATACGGAGGTTGCGGGTTCTGATCTTGGCCGGAGCGGAAAATTCTGACCCGGTTATTCCGTTTTCGGGAATGTGAAAAAAAGTGCCCTGAAGTAATGCGAAAGTGGTTGCGGGGCACAATTACCTTCGTTTTTTTAAAAAAAAAAAAAAAAAAAAGCTTCTTGATATGTACAATATCGTACAAATGTCCCATTTGACCTACCTTTTCGTTGGATAATTTTTTTCTGTGCATATAAACCGAATTACCCAAAGGTTTAAAATGATATGCAAAATGAAGTGCAATTACTAGTAAAACCATAAAAAAAAATCTATTATCTTGCTCGACTACCAATTCAACCGATTCAAAAACATAATTACCTAAATTCTATATTCTAATGTATGCGATAGAAATATGATTGCACATTTAGTGTCTATAATCTGAGTTTAGTATACTTTGCTAAAATCGAATAATAATACACCACACCATCTTGTAAAAAATAATACAATTGCAATTATTTTAAATAATAATAGTAATAACTCTTTATTGACAAGAATAATATTGACAAAGGGCGTGATTATTGCCTGAGGCAATCTCTGCCATCAAACCCATTTAAACATGCACATCATCAACTACTTGATACATGAATCACACCCACAGGAGATACACATCTCAATTTCAACTCTTCCTCTTCTCACCCACATTCCTCCCTCAGCTGAGACCCATACCCATACACGAATCCCCAGTGTTCCCCAGGGACCCAGCGCCAATATTTGTATTTCCGATTATTATAGTTTCCAGTTTTATATCGTCCTGCATCACCACCCCCGTGGATAAATGAATTAATAGAGAACGGCTCTTAAGACGCACCACAGCCCCTTTTCTGACAGAGTCGTAAAATTAATGGCTTTCAAGTATATCATCATTGTGATGAGGATAATGATTATTATGATGGCTATGCTGATAATATTGTACCTAAATGATTGAAAAAATTAAGAAGGGTTTCTTCTCGCTACAAAAGAAACGGAGCGGCGGCGAAATATAGCGGCACATATACATTTATACAACTTGTAAGCTAAGCTCTCTATATCTCTCTCCTCTCTTTCTCTCCTCTCTCTCTCTCTCTCTCTCTATCTCTCTCTCTCTCTATCTCTCTCTCTATAACCCGCGGCCTCTGGAATATCTGGATTCATGTGAGCCACCGAGATAGATTTCTTATTTGATTATGAATTCAGATTTCTCTTTCTTTTTTATATTTTTTTATATTTCTTTTTTATATTTTTTTATATCATTTTTCATGAAGTATTTTTCCTTATTTTTTCTATATTTGTAAATAACATTTATGTATCTATTTAGCTACATTATCTAGTACCACCTGATTAAAATGTCAACTTAACATAGTTCTGTACAATAGTTTGCTTAACTAGAATGTCACTCAGTCGCTACAATATAATATAATATTATTATGTATTATCACAGTAAATTTACATGTAACATTAAGCTAGATAGCATATTTAGGGTATGAGAGCAAATCTCCATCAAAAGTTAGAATTAGCTTAGGAGATTCTTATTATTGTAAAAATCTTTAAACCAAATAAATATAAAATTCAATTCAAAAAAAATTCAAAAAATTCTTCTCTCTCTCTCCTCTCTCTTTCTCTCTCTCTCTCTCTCTCTCTCTCTCTCTCCTTTATCTCTCCTCTCTCTCCTCTCTCTCTCTTTCTCTCTCTATCTCTCCTCTCTCTCTCTCTCTTTCTCTCCTCTCTCTCTCCCTTTCTCTCTCTCTCTCTTCCTCGTCAAAAGAAAGACATGCACTGGCCAACTTGTACAGCAAAGCGATTAGAAGGAAACAAAAACACAACAGGATTAGAAGAATGAGAAAAGAAAGGAGGACCACGAGAAGAAAGGAAAGAATCTTGCGGGCTTTGATCTCGCACATAACCCATTTCTTGCTTCCTCTCGCCTTACCTTGCTGCACAGTCTGGATCAGAAACTGCACACTGCTTCCTCACATTTAACAAACAGAGAAAAATCAAACTGTCACGTGTGACGAGACAGGAATGTGACTTAAACTTACCAAAGGTCATGAAAAAAAAAAAAAAAAAAAAAAACTTAAACTTATGGAACTAAGAACTAATAAAACGATCTCAGTCACTTGATCGATAAGGCGGCGGACTTTAAGGTCGGTGGTTTAAGTCACAAGCAGCAAAAATTTAGTAAAGCGAATTTGAGTAATAGTATTATCACAAAAGTGATTAACACAAATATGATAACTTTAAATAAGAACTAAATGATGTACCAATTATTAATTTGTACTTATAATTTCAATTTTGAAATCAGTAATAGGGAAAATTAGACCATTAGAAGTTTCTATGGAATCTATAATTAAGACATTAAATTTAAACACTTAAGAGAGTTGGAGCAAACTCTAGTGTTTCGCCGATTAAGATATATTATATTGAAAAGATTTTCTTCAAATTATCGCAGTCAACTCACAAACTCCCTACTGAAAGACCCCTTGATCATATATATGCTAAAAGCTTTTATGAAAGTAGCATGCAGTTCGAAAGTAAATCACATGGAGGTGTGTATGTATTTACAATAGATGCGTGTACATTAGCAATATAATAAGTTATAGGTATACATACTGAATTATACTTGAGAAGAAGCAGCAGTCTCCATACATCAACCACACAACATGAACATGGGCAAGTAAGTAATGCACACAACATGGACATGGGCAATTAAGTAATGCACACGACAACATGGACATAAAACAAAGCCCACTGCTAAATCATCTGATCCTCCTGAGCACACAACTAGTGGGTATGATCTCACGAGACAACCAGTAAGGAGAATCGAGTATGACACATCAATAGCACGGAACCAATATAAATCCTGCCAATTAACAATTGGCAAGTGTAGTTTATCAATGGTAAATGGCTCCAGGACGTCCATTTCTCATCTCACTGCATGAGAGCTTCAGTTTCTCCTCTAGTCTCTGTGGTCTCCTACATAAATAAAACCAACTCGGGTATATTGTGTTCTTCTTATTTGAGAAAAAGATCATCTTTCTTTTTTATATACACTGTGATAAACATAAACATGATAACTTTTGAAAATTTTAATTGCGTTTAGCCAGTGTATATAAAAAAGAAAGATGATCTTTTTCGTAATGCCACAACTAGTCAAACTCTCTTTACTAAATCTTTGCTGAACTTGGGATTTGAACCGCCGACCTCCAGGGTACAAATCCGCCGCCTTATCGATCAAGCTACTGAGGTCGGTTAGTGTCTAAACGCAATATTAAGCATTGCACTTACATAGGCAGGTTAGAACAGGGAGTGGTTTTTCACACGGTATGTAACACGATGTTCACAGTACACACAGTATATTTATTATTAATAGTACATAGCAGTATTATCGCTATTGTTCTGCGTATTATAATCTGGTCTGAACCACATAATATATTTTCATGAGCGATCAACTATTGGCATCGAAAGAACTTGGTCATCTTCTTCATAAGCATGGGTAAATCCCGTTAATTTGTAAAAAAAAGCCATGAAACCTTTGGGAAAACTACAAGCTAGCCTGGCTTGTAATTTGGCTAGTCCATACTCTGTTTTTAGATATTTAGCGAGACACCGGCTTCGCTTATCAAAGGTCACCAATCACAGTAGAAGCCACTTTGTATCTATTTTTCCTTGTACAGACTACAACCACCCCATTCAAGGATCTAATCTTCTCGGACCCATGATAATGCTACAACTACTCTACATATGCCACGGCAACTCTACATAGATCTAGAATGATGGATCTACTGGATCCAATAATCCTTTCATCCTATGCCAATGCCCAGTGTCCTGGGTAGATCGATCTGTTTTAGATATAGATACTGTTCTAGATAGGCACTAATCCTGACCAGAAACCACAGTGACAGCTCAGCAGCCAATCTTCATGGCACCCATCAGGCCAGCCTAGACATGGGGGTCACCAGGAGAGGGTTTCATGAGGGACAGGGGGATCGAACTCTACATAAACTCTGAACCCAGATGTTCTAGCTTTAAGAAAAACTATACTCGAATCATAATAATAATAATAAATCATTTGTTTTATTTTCATATTTTTTTTCTGATTACAGTGGACCCATCCTAAGCCATTTTTATTTGGCTTCTAAGATATTTGGGTACTGTAACAATAATTACTTCACCTTACTAAAAATTGCCATTCTTGAGACTCGAATCACCAACATCCAGGTTACAAACCCGGACTATCTTAACGATTTTACTTGTGACGCTGGTAGGATCGCTTAAGAGAACAAATAGAACAGCAGTCGGATTTTATTTTCGATCCTGAGGGATCGGGAAAAGGGGAAAAGAATATTTAGACTTTTAAAGAAAACTTTTGCTCGTTTAAAATACCTGAACAAATTAATTCGAGGCTTTGAATTCGTTTATTGGTATGTGGTAGAAAAAGTTCATTTTCTTAAAGTTCTACTCGATTGAACTACATATTATGGGCTTCTAGTGGTAAGCGAGCCATTGTAATATGGAACATTAAAACATAAAGAACTGGGAGCATGTTATAGTATATGAGTGGTCGGAAGCACTCCGGCTTGTTTGTAAGGAGCTATTGTGCGGGAATCCAAGAGTTTGGTACCCTTAGCAGTGTTAATTTTTAAAGTAAAAATTGATTCATGTGACGATTTGAGACATTACCTATTCATTAGAGAAAAAAACACACATTTATATTCTAACTATAAGAGCTACCACTGCAATTCGCAAGGAAATGAAGAATGCCTTCAAACATTATGGCAAGTGTTCGGGTTTCACAATTAGGCATCTTGTGTTCACGTCACTGGTAGGTGGGACCACATTGGTAGCATCCTGACCGAAATTTAGGTAACCTCGAATTTCCCGCCATTCAGTAATAAATTTCAAGGATGAGCCGCAACAAGGAACAGAAAAAAGAGAAAGAGCATCGCGGAGCATGGAACAATCATAGCGGCAACATCTTACACAAACTCCACTATACTCGCTCCCGTCAAGGTTGCCACATGTGATGGAGCGTAGCGCTGCGCTGGAGCAAAGCTCCCCCCACCGGCTTGAGGAAGAGTTGGGGGAGCAAGAACAGTCACATGTCATTGTCAAGCGACATGGCATGGAGGGGGGTACCGCCCCCCAACACTACCACCGCCACAGAACTTGCGGTACCAACACATCCAGGGGGAGACATCAGAAATTGGATTTTTTTTTGACATAAAATCAATTGCAAGGAAAAGGTTTTCTCGTAAATGCAAGAAAAAAAAAAAAAAAAAAACTAAACGCTCGATTTGAACTTTCTCCTTCTTGAGTGACACGAGCGAAATCAGTTCAATCTTTTCCCGCCTTCGGGGCCAGAAGCTTAAAAGTGAAAAACGCAAACGTTTAAGAGTGGAAAGCAATAGGTCAAAATGATCAATTTCTGTCAGCACTTTCTAAGAATAACTAACCTTGGACCCGCGCGGGCTCATTGTCATTCACAATATGCAGGGAGATGAACAATTCTCAAGGTCTGCCTTGACAATAGCTTTTCATTTGTACGATTTATAAATTACGTCCATCCTTGTGTGTCACTTTTGATGTCAAAAAACAATCAAATTAAATTTTTGGTGCATGTAAAAAAAATCGCTTTTCTAGAGTCAAAAGAACAGAATATCCACGATACAAGAAAACGTCATCTCTTGCCGAACAAACTCAAAGACTTGGAATCAAACAACAGTTTTATGTTAAACCAGTTTCCTTGTACTTAATATTCTGAGAGTTTTAAGCGACAACATGCTGCCATAACATAAAAAACACAACACATACAGGGTGATATTGAAGAAGCAAAAATGCTAGAATGTTTCGATGTATACCGACATAGCGATAACGATTCACACAAATTGATTTTTTTTATGCTCTTTTTCTTTTATTTATTTTATGATTTACAATTGACAAATATACAAAGCTCTTGCCATAAGTTTAAACTTTTCTATTTATTTTTCAAACAAATAAAAGATCGTGCACAAAACTTATAAAACAAAAATATATGCACCTACAAACCTACATATACACTTATACAGTGAATGAAGCTCTTTTAAATTACTTGACACTATCCGCTATCCCCAAGCAGAATTAATATTGAGTAGCTGGAACAGCAACCATGGAAGAAAGTTGAAAGAAACCATGGAAGAAAGTTGAAAGAAAGTAATCATATTTGTGTTAATCACTTTCGTGATATCACAACTACTCAATCTACGCTGAAACCGGGACTTGAACCACCGACCTCCAGGTTACAAGTCCGTCGCCTTATCGATCAAGCTACAGGGTCGGTTTCAGCGCACTGAAGATAACAAAGACCCAGTAACCGTCAAAATTACTATAATAGTTGCTCATAGCACCGGTTTACCCAAAAGTTCAACTAACCAATAATATTGCGAATTGGTTCTGCACTTCCGATACACCCTGTAGAGCAGCGACCATCCACTCTCAAGTGGTGTCATCGGGACATAACCACGCTGATATTGAAGAAAGTGGACTTAGGCCAGTGAGCAGAGGCGTGGAGGGGGGGAAACCAATTTTGGGTGAAGACCTGTAGATAGCGTTCTGACACAAACATTGACAACCATTAAGACCAATTTTTTTTAGTCAAAAGTAAACGAAAATACTCTTCAGTTTAGACAGTACGTCGCACCAATGTTTGAAGACCCACGGATTTGATTTTTCCATGCATAATGGCTACCTATCTTTTGTTCAAAATAACTTGAATCACTTCGAAATAATTAAAATTTAATTCGATAAAAGTGTATATGACAATCTATACCAATATTATAAATGCTAGTAGAAAAAAAATAATACCTATCTTACTGTTCTGGAAGGATTGTGTGGACGCCCAGATGCAATGTCTTAAAGGCTCCTGCGTGACCAATGATTCTGTTGGTTAGGTTTTAACGTCCTCATAAATATTAGTACCTACTTTTGATATAGGACGTCTGTTTACCCTCAAATCACATCCATACAAGATACACATATCACCTCAACCAGCCTGGGTTGAGCGGGATCACTAGACTATTAGTGCCTCAACCACCAATACATACATGAGTTTGAAATTCCAACTTTCTGGCAAGCTGAAGTAAAAGGCCACAGTAATAATGTCCAGGTTTAAACTCGCATTGTAAATTACATTACAAAGTGCCTTACCGGGTGATCGAACGATCTTCGTGCAACGAATCTTCCTCATGTATAATTATACGAATTCAGTAATAATCGTTAGGACAATTTAAATTAATTAAAATATTCTATGTAACGTTGATGATATAAATCGTAAAAAAATACTTGACTACCAAAACAGAATCTAAAAATTCTGATTTTAGTATTTTTAGTGAAATTTAAGAAAATCAGTTGAGTCAAACCACCTGAGAAAATAACCAGAAGAGCACAAAGACATGGCCCATTGTAATACGTAATATAGTATGATCAATGTATATTCTGAACGAAGAAGTCAAGTTATGTACAAAAACCCTGCGATACATCCTGTACCTATTCGTGTACTCATATATTATTATTACTATTAATAATTCATTATTATTGAGGTATTATTTATACAGCTACAATGTGTGTGTGTATCCTAACCCTGCGTTCCAGGGGTTTCAAACGACCAGAAGTGTACGGAACTTCATCCACGACGCTGTGGAACTCAAAACTATGTGGTATGACCAAATTGACCACGCAGTTGAAAGCGACGTTACACCAAAAAAAAAGTGCGAAATAGAACTAACCAAATTCGTTTGACCACTCGTTGTCAGCACCTGAGAAAGTGAATTAAAGGTTGATAAAAAAAAAAAAATCCAAATTAATTCGAAATTCGCATGCGGCTTCGTTTAACTGCCCCTTCCCCCCGGTGATCTCAAGTTGGACACCCTGCCCATGCGGGACAGGCCCCTACCCATCATGTTCTATCAGAACCAGAAATCTCGCCCACTGATAGAGGGTGGACCAGAAACGGGAAAACAAAATTCTTTTCATTTCATTCAATATTTATTGTAAAAAATCAATACAAATATGTGTTTCCATTCAAGATTATAGAAAAAGAATTTGTGTACATACAGAAGAAATCAAAATTCAGCTTCAAATTATTTGCAACAAAACTTCTATTCTACGAGAATTTTTTTTACAGTTTTTCAACAACAAAAAATTCGAGAAGTTTTTCCTAGGTTTCCTGACTAAAGAGTTTATTGCTCTCCTTCATCTTTATTTTCATCAGATTTCAACATTTGAGATCAATGAAAAAGCTGTCCCCTGAAGAAGGGGCAGGGGTCCTGAGCTACTGAGACCTTCTGGTGGGTTATGCCTTTTCCGTTTTTAATCTTTTTAATAATAAATAGTGGAAAAGGTAACCACCAGGTGACGTTAATCCTTAAAGCACTTTCTACCACCTAACCCTCAGAGTCTTATTATAATGTGGTCGAAAACTCAAATTAATGAGGAAAAAGGCATGCCCTGGGTGGGATTCGAACCACCGGATCCCTACGGTACCTGAATTACAAGACTAGCGCGTTAACCACTTGCCTACCAATGACTTTTTGAATTAGGTACGTTGAAAACGTATCCGTTCAATCACAAAAAACGATTTTTTAGTGAAAAAATTGTCATCCCACCCTGTACAGATTAGATCCAAGCCGGTAACCTAATCCTTTTCAATCCCAGAAAGACCTACTCAACACTGACACCACATTCTTGCACTAGGATCTCACGGAGACCTGGAGAAAATGTGAGACTACCAGACCGGACTAATCGCACAACAATGAGGAGAAAAGTTTCTATAGAAAACAAACACCAGAAGGTTGGAAGTAGATCAGAAGTCTCCGGTGTGATGAGAGTCGAATCAGGGCTTTTCTATTACTTTTAAAACAATATAATAATAATATCATCTTATTTAAACTGCCCGATTAGGACTATAAGTCCCATTATTCCAGCGGTATGCCCGAAACGTATTATTATGTTGTAAATATCCCAAACGGGAGGATAACTTGTCATGTCCCGGCTGGGTTTCGATCCCACTCTGGAATCTCTGGATTCAAAGAGTGCCGCCTTTTGTGGCCTCAACTTAAAGCTCGGTAGTGGTTGGGTACCATTACGTTATAGACACACTTGTCATGTTTCAACTTAAGTAATATAAAGTTCGAGAAAAGCTAGATAGGAAGAGAAAAGAGAGATACTAAAGGAGGGAGGGAGGAAGAGAAGGAGAAATAGAGAGATAAGAGGGGAAAGCTCGATCTTTTACCTTCAAAGTGTAACCCCCCCCCCCCCCTTCTCCTTACACTTCCTCGACAATGTTTCGACCGTGCACATCCCAACAGCCCCTGCCCTCCCCTCCGCCTCCCCTCCCCCTGTTGAAATTACCGAGAGTTCATGAACAATGTGGAAAATTCTTTCTGTCTTCCGCCATCAGCAGAGACTCGGCGGAAAGCGAAGAGCACATCGCTTCCTCGAGCACTCACCGGCCCTACCCGGGCTGGGTGAGGTTAATGTGGGTAGCTGGTACGATTTACAGCGAATGGAGGGTAAAACTCCCGTGCTAATCCAGGACGTTAAATCAAATAGAATCGTTGGTGTTAGGAAGGGCATCCAGCCGTAAAAAAATGTGCCAAAACCAACCAACCTCAACCATGAGGTTGAACAACGTCGACCCTGCTCAAGCGGGAAAAGACAGAGTAAAAGAAGAAGAAGAATGACAACACTCTTTAGTGGAAGGTAACCACCATCAGGCAGGGTAATGCTCAAAGCATTTTCTATACCAGCTAACCCTCAGAGTCATATTATTATGTGGTCACAAACTCGAATTAATGAGGAAAAATTCATGCCATGCACTGGGTGGGGTTCGAACCAACGGATCCCTGCGCTACCTGGATTACCAGACTAGCACTTTAACCACTTGACTACCAGTATTGAGGTTTACTTTTGAGTATTTGAGACGAAGGCCTAGTTTTGACAAGGATTAGATGAACTAATCCTACACTATCCCTTAACACGCCCTCTGGTGGGAATTTCAAGCCATGAAACCAAACAAAACTTCTTCATTCGTCCACAAACATTCTTCGTTTCTCGGATGTGACGGATAGAAATGATTAGAAAAACAGGATCAGTTAAAGGGCTATGAAAGTTATGTTTGAAATTACAAGAGTGTAAGGAAAGGAGCAAGAGAGAGAGAGAGAGAGAGAGAGAGAGAGAGAGAGAGAGAGAGAGAGAAAGAGAGGAAGAGAGAAAAATATCAAAATGAACAAAAAAAAGCAAAATAAAATACTGGAAACGAACCTTTCGCTACCTGTGACCTGGGAAATTATAGTAGAACAATGCGACACTGGAACATGTTTTAAAGACCATTTCTACAGACTTCGGTCTTTCGTGTTGCTTGCTTCAGAAGATACATATGATCTCCAAGTAGCATATATAAGAGAACAATTTCCAGGTCAAATGTACTCTTATTAAATGAAAATGACCTCTTTATCAGAAAAACCTGGATAAAGGAGAAAAAGAACCGGTCCCTAGAGTCTCTTATAGTTTTCACTTCTTTAGGGCAATGCTGTCGAAGTTAAATTACCCAGACCTAGCTAGAGGTATTAAGAATTTAAGACCCAGAAAGCGAAAAATTATAGTTTTTACATTATAATGGCAATTACTTAGACCTAGAGGTATTAAGAATTAAGACCTAAAAATACAAAACAAATAAAATAATTCATAAGAGAAATGATGGAAAAAAAATAAAATTGACCGATATTTTCTATTCTAGCATGTCTTACAAAGAAGAGACAATAAGGCAAATCTTGTTGGACAAGAATCTAAGAAGATGATGATTTCTACAAATAAGAACCCAGCTCATCGGAAACGCAGTCAATAAAGTTCAAACCAACATCCGGAGCAGACAGGACACACGAAGAAGATAATAGATTGAGGAAGAAGGTGGTATATGTTATAGTTACAGACATGACTCTGGTGTCCAATTCAAGGTGGCATACAGAACGTAAGCTAAAATTTTCCAATTTTTTAAATTAAGAGTCTAGTTCTTCCAGTTACAAGTGGTTTCTTTAATTGACTCAAAATGGTAAAATCGATTACCCCAGTAAGAGACCACTGAAGTTTACAGCGTTGAAAACAACAATAAGAACACTCTTTTTGGAAGGTAACCTCCAGGCGAGGTTAATGCTTAAAGCATTTTCTACCACCTAACACCTAACCCTGAGAGTGTTATTATTATGTGGTCACAAACTCAATTTAATGAGGAAAAATTCATGCGCACTGTTGGTGGGATTCGAAACAACGGATCCCTGCTCTACCGGGATTACCAGACTAGCACGTTATCCACTTTACTACCAGTGCATAATAGAATAAAAAAAGCATAATTGAAAGAAAGTTCATCAAAAACAAGAATATCGAAATATGGAAATGTACAACGAAAGAGACTGATAATTCTGTACTTTGTATTGTTGTATAAAGCAATGAATTCATGATATACCAACAAAAGTTCGTTCACAAATCTCGCCCATTTCCATCAGGTAGATTTCACAAAGTCACAGATCCCGTTGATCTGCGGAGACCTCCCAATGAGCCACAAACAGCATCGAACTGACAAGATAATTTCCAATGCAACTCCACTTTCAAGCAAATCTTAATATGCGCTAGATACCAGAAATTCGTACTTATTCCATCTCATATTTATGTGCTGGAGAAAAAAAAAAAAAAGTGAGGAAGAATTTGCATGCTAATATTGCTAATCCAGTGTGCGGGTTTTTTTTTTGCACGAGAGATATTGGGTCATATTATTATATTATACTGATTGATTTTATTAGCGTTAGAATGTTGGTAGAGATGGCCAAAGTTTTTGAGAAACTCGAGAGGAGACGTTTATGAACCAAAGTGATATATTTTATTTCTCCAGTTCTCATGGAATTATACAGGGTGTTTACGTTCTCAAGGAACTCAACTCATACAGAGTGGTCATTTGGAAAAATAAATACATATGCTCGTGTAATAAAGACGTACCTTTAAAAAGTGACATACCTGATGGTAGTGGCCAAGATTTCATACATATACTCGTAGTACATACCTGTGAACAGAATGAACAAGTAAACATTAGCTCATTGAGAAGAAAATGGACATGAAAGGAGCCTAGAAATTGGATCTGGGCGTCCATATAATCCTCTCACCACCGTGATTTAGGTATCAATGCCTACATCACGAACACAGAATTATTATTATTATATTGAGAAGAAAGATGGCTTCGAGCCGAATTATGAAACAGGATTAAATTCAACAAGACTCTCCCTCAAGTCGGGTTATAGTGCGCTGTGATTGGTTGAAATTCCGATTTGAGGGCGTCTATCCTATTGGATAATTTGGACCTTATTTGGCCATATTAGACTACTAAGACTTTAGAGCGGTTTTATCTAACCTCTTCATTGTGGGGGCATGCTGATGCGATAGTATAGCCTTCTGTTGCGGCTTCTGATAAGAGTAAAGGAAATAATGAATTTATTTAATTTCATTTCACATTTTTTTCATTTAAAATTCCCTAGAAGTACAAAATCTGTTGTACTTCTAGGGTGCGATAGTATAGCCTTGGTTCCAAATGCCAATCTAGTCCACAAAGAAGGCATTTCTCGCAACGTCCGATCATATATCACACAAGGGCGGCTCCCTCAGCCCTCACGTATCACCTAGCGACAACCTAATGTGAAAACAAATAACAGTCATACACATCCACAGGGGGAGAGAGGGGGGGGGGCGAGAAACTAAAGTAATTTGAAACCCCTGAAAGGGTTTTTATATTGGCAGCCCCCCCCCTCCATCCTAAACGTCCGGGATCGATAAGCATGTCATTTTCCAAATCTCCCCCCCCCTCTCCCCTCCTCTAGCATCCTGGCCCTTCGTTTAATTCTCCAGTTAAACCATTCCTGTCCCTTTGTTCTCCGCGTCTCCTGTGATAGTGGTTTTATTGTTCTTTATTAAATTTTATGGCATCGATTATGACTTGTGAATTGTTATTAGCATGGTGGAGAAGGGGCAGGGAACTAGGTCGGCTACCGTGGCCGAAAGTTGGACACACCTGCTTCCAACAGTTTTCACCCTGTGGTCGTGGGTTCAATGACTGCGGAAGGCAGATTTTTTTCTTTACCATACGAACGGGTTCGATCTCTTTCTTCTTGTTCTTCTTTCATTTGAAGAAGGTTACTAAGAAGATTAGACTTCTATAACCTTCTCAGTTTTTGACACATTGACGACCGGCATGTTTTCAGTGAGTTCTTCCGTGAGACTGGCGGTAATTTATTCCGGTCTATTTCGTACGGATGCGTGTACCATCCGCGGCACCCCCGGTCTATTTCTTACAGACACGGGTGTCCCAACGGTGACACAACCGGTCGTCTAAGTGTTAATGGTGACTCGGACTCTTAAAGATCACTCACGCCTTTCCTTAGTGAATTTTCTTGTGTGAATCACTTCAACATGAAAAGAAATTACACCAAAGCAATAGAATAATAGCTCTCAAGTGATGAGTCATCAATCAGAAGATATCTAGGTCTCACATCTATTAAGTTATCATATTTGTGTTAATCACTTTCGTGATATCACAACTACTTTAACTCGCTTTACTAAATCCACGCTGAAACTGGGACTTGAACCGTCGACCACCTAGTTACAGGTCCGCCGCCTTATCGATCATGCTACTCAGGTTGGTTTTAACTATATGGCTATAAATTTTACACAAAAGAGATAAAAAACACACGATACGTTCAGTACATAGGGCGAGAAAGAAGCGACCTACGAAAAGCTGTTTCGGAAATATCGCCCACCGTAATGTTGGTTGGTGCCGGGCTAATGCATTAGAGACAGCGCGCGCCCAACCTTTCCACACTGTAATACCACTTGTGCAGTTGTTAGCAATATATGCCATTGCATTTGCTATCACAGGGGGCGTGTCCTGTCTTCACCCTTCCTGGAAAGCCCCACCGCTGACACCGCACACAATAGAGAGCGCGGCACGTAGAACTAAAAGGGAACTGAAAGGAACAAGGAAGAGGAGGAAGAGGAAGAGAAGAAGAAGAAGAAGAAACGGAAAGAGTAAAAGACAAAAGATGAAAAACAAATCTGGGAAATAATATACCGGGGGGAGAGAGTTGCAGGGAAATTTTTTGTATACATCCTCGGAAAAGTTGATGATTTCTTTTCTTAAATGAGCTTAAAACAGAGAAGAGGATGTAAAATTATAAAAAAGCTACCAGCTAAAAGTGACCGATGTTAGATATTCCCCTTTAAGCAAACGATAGAGAGGGATCTCAGGTCAGACAGTTCGCTAACCGAAATATCCAGAAACAGAGGGAAATCTTTTATTCCCGAGAAATTTCTAATAATAGAACTTGGAAGAATTTTCCTTTGCGATTGAATATCGAGGAATCTTTAACATCGAGATTATTCGAGGAAAAACAGTGACTTATTCAAGCTCAATTCATACGTTTTATGGATTACCGGGAAAAAGTTAGATATCAGCTGGACTAGCTTTTCCTTTTCTTCACATTTCTTCACTGTCCCCTTTTCCGTCGGCAAAAGTTGCCCCTTTCATTCTACGAGGGTCAATAATGAGGATTTCTCACCATCGGTACTTGCTAGTTTAATTAAAATACTCGATATGAGCTATAAAAAAAAAACAGTCGAAACCACATTTGCTATTTTGACCACATAATAATTGGTATTGGGATTTGGGCCTAATTCTTCAAAACTGGGACTCATTAGTCCCCATCGGACAGTATAAATAAGGCTATATTATTATTATTTTTTCCATACGGCCAGCGTTACACTTGTGCACCGGTAATGCATAATAATAATACATAATATGGAATGAATTTAAAATTTACATAATATCATTGAGCATCAACACTGTTTTTTTAATCAATACTTTTTGCTTTTTCCGTCCAAAAGCAGAAGCACCAACAAAAATAAAATAAAGAAGTAACATTTCCTTTCGTTTCCCTCATTTTCCCTCACTCATTTTCCCTCACACCCTCTGGTCTGTCCTCACACATCAGCTAATAGGAAACAGAAGGGCTTCTCACATGTCGGACTAGTATAATGTTTTCCGAGATACAATAGTTTTCAATAGAAAATGAGCGAATTTTAGGAGCTGTAACACTCTGCGTTCTGTAGGTAATAATTTTGGATTGGATATGAAGAGGTTGTGAAAAAGAACTCTTCACTTTATCAAAACGGGAAAAAAGAAAAACTTAAGAAAAACGACCGAGAAATAGGAATGAAGGGAGGAGGGGGGAGAGAGAGAGATAAATAGGGAGAAAGAAAGAAAAATGGGTAGGAAGGGGAGAGGGAGAGAGATAAGGGAGAAAGAGAAGGGAGAGATGTGGGATGGAGGGAGAGAGAGAGAAATGGGGAGGAAGAGAAGAAAGAAAGAGAGAGAGAGGGGAATAGCCAGGAGTTACGTACCTATGTACTCGTAATATAGGGAAATATTGACAGAGCGAAGAACATATAAGTATAAAAACCTCTTCGCTGTAAAGGATCCCTTCAGGAGTCCTGTGCTAGAGGCTATAGGCGAATATGACCGCCAAAGTTGGCCAAACATCAGATCATCCATAGATCAAGCTCGCCGGGAGTTGAGCGCTCGTCAAGTAGCGCCAGCCAACCGGCCTATATTAACACGAAACATAGTTTATATATATATATATTTTTTTTTTTAAATAAAATACACCAATTTTCCTTATTTTTATTTTCGAGAAATAATTTTTTTTAAAAGCAAATCGATTATAGCAAATTCACATTCCGTCGATTGTGTGTTTCATATGTGATTCAGCGGCTGCATCTGGGCTGCTGCTGTGAGCAGAACAAACAGAAAGCAAGAGATATAGAGACATGGTCTGTTCTATCGTTATGTACATTATAGTTCATCGTATCAAAATACATCGGAGGACCAGAGGAGTGACTAGGTACAAGAATAAGAAATGTGATAGCAAGGGGGCATTAGGTAGAGAGGGGAAGGAAAAAGGAGGGGGAGGGAGAGAGAGAGAGAGATAGGGAAAGAATATTCAAGAACAGTAATTTTCCTAAAACAAAAACTGTCACTCGAAATTTTATGAGAGGAAGATATGCAGGAGGGAAGAGGATAAGGAAGGAGAGAGGGGGAGCGAGAGGGAGAGAAAGAGACAAAGAGAGAAAGAGAGAGAGAGAGAAAGAGAGAGGAGATAAGAAGGAGGAGAGAAGGACGGAAGAAGACAAAAGAGGAAAAAATGTGTCGGCTCAAGATATTAAAGGGATAGGAATTTTCCGAGAGGCGGCAGTAGTGGAGATGAAAAACTGGATTTATCCAATTTCAGAGACAAATTTTTTATCCAAGACAGAACTGACAATAAAAAAAATTTCATCCGAAATATTGTTAAAATCGACTGCGTTATTCGGTTAAGAGCCGAATTATAGAAAACAGAATTAAAGTTAAGCTCCTCCCTCAAGTCGGAGTTTCAACCAATCACAGCGCACTATAGCCCGACATGAGGGAAGGTCTGCCTTTTCTTAACTTTAATCCTGTTTTCTAATTCGGTCCTAAGTCAGAGAGCGACTTTGACAAAATGCAGGCTGTGTTAATCAATATTTTCGGCTTCCTATGTCTCAATAGAGGACAAAAGTTGGGATCTATAAACCAGTTCTCCAATCTGTCATTCTTCTTCTTTCACTTTGCTTTTTCCCAAATCTATACTTGGGTTCTGTATTGTTCAACCTCATGGTTGAGGTTGGTTGGTTGTGGCACATTTTTATGGCTCGATGCCCTTCCTATATGACGCCAACGATTCTATTTGATTTGACGTCCTGATTAGGACGGGGTTTTACCCTCCATTCCAATCTGTCATTGATCGGTCACAACTTCCTAATAGAAAACTCACAATCTGCGAGTTTTCTAATTGTGAGTGTTCCCCACATCAAATCCCGCAAAAAAAAGCGTAACTCTAAACCTAAAACTCTTCTAGAGCCTAACAGCTTTACGAGCTAAAGTTTACAGCTAAGGTTTGGCACACAGCATAAATATAGATATGGGGATAGAGACAAAACTATTTCATTAACACAAAATTACCCCCAACTAACAAGATTCTACGCAAATGGGTTGAAACTGAAATGTTTGGGAAAAACAAAATCGTAATGAAAACGAGAGAGAAGTGAGAGAGAGAGAGGAGGGGACATGAAAAATAGCTGAAAAAACTGCTTGGAAAATAAATACATAGAAAGTATATGCTCAAATATATAGCGCAGTTTTAAGCTAAAAATAAAGCTACGGCGAGGGGCGACTTGTTACGAAAGTTACAAAGAAACCTTTTTTTTCGGCTCAAGCTGGGGTTTAACTTTCAGTTTAAAAAGAAATATTTACCAGTTCGTAGAAAATGCTTTTGAAAGGCGTGGAAATGCAGGATGAAATATTATGGTGAAGAAAAAATGAAGCCACAAAAATGCTTGAGAGCGTAATAAAGGTTCCTCAAAATACAATCAAGGCCTTGTTATTAATTTTCTGACAAGAAGATTTTTTCCTTCTCTTAATTGTATTAGAAACATTTCAACCAATATCCCTTCAGTTTGGCGAGATTTAATTGCAACAAGGGTTGGGTGGAAGAGATTGCCGCAGCCAGAATAGGTAGAACAATTTTCTTTAACTTTTTTATTTTGTGACAATGTAACATGTTCAATTTATTTTATTTGTTATATTTATAATATATCTTCTTTATCTCCGGTAAAATATTGTAAATACAATGTACCTGTGCTCCTCATAGAGCTTTGTATTTATAATTAAATTAATACAGTGCTGTACATTTAAGATTTGTGTACAACTTTGAGTCTCGAATGTGGTGAAAAATTGAGAATCGAAAAGAAAAGAATGCAATAATTGTGAATTTTTATAAATTTTGTTGTTCATTTACTTAATTGTTTTTAAGTAAATCATTCATTGTTTATTCCTGTCGACTTCAAACAGTATACGTTTAATAAGTTAAAAGGAAAATACATAGTAAAAATAGAAGCAGTCGCCAAATAATATATAATTTTATATGCACATCCGTGGATGCAAAACAGATACAAATTTCATGCCTAAACTTTAATATTCAAATTTCCCAATAGATATTCCGAGCATTGTGCTGGTTGAATGCTGCTCCAAGCTACCTTAACACACAATTTTAGAGGAAACATTTGCACGCAAAGGCGGCTCAGAAATTAGTGTGCTTTATTTTTTACCTGTGGTTTTAGCTAAAAGTCTACCGATGTACTACCCATCTACACGAGTCTACGTATTGTAGAAAATAAATTATAACAATATAAATAAGATCTACGTAAGGATAAGTCCCTAAAACTTAGAGAAATCAAAATGAAAAACCGATTTTTTTGGCTTTTCTTAAATATCAGAGCTAAATCAAAATTTCTTAAAAAATAATTATTTATGAAATTATATAAATGAAATCCGTTCAGTAGATTCAAAATTTCCGCGTTACAAGGAATGTATTTAACAGACAGACCGATAGACACTATAGACAGACACAAAACCAAAGTTGTTCAGGAGGTTATGAAGGTTAAGAAATATGAAAAACACTGCCAATTATGGACACAATACTTCCTCGTGATTGTTTCACATTGTGTACACGTGCGAATTTTGAGTTTTTATACTAAATTACTTGTATCTCCGAAACGGCTGAACTGATTTTCTTCAAATTTGTTTTATATGGTAGAATATCGTTTTTTCTACATTCTAGATTCTACAAAAAATTCTGTATCGGCAAGTCGTGGTTCTTATTTTTTGACTTTATTGTCCAAAATTTCGGATTTTCTTAAATATCAGAGTCAAATTATAATTAATTAAAAGAAAATATAAAAAGCCTGAGTAGAACATTAATATGCATATACATACAAAATTTCATCAAATCGGGTGTACCGTTCACGAGATATAAGCATTTAAGTAAAAAGTTAGTGGTCAGGCGCATGGTCTCTTTCACCCAGAGCCGCTAGTACGAATTCGATGAATTTAAAATGGGACCATCTACAGAATGTCTCCTAGATGTTTACAAAATTTCATCAAAATCCGTTGAGTAGTTTTCGAGATTTGCGCGTTACAAGGAATCGTTTTAACAGACAGACAGACAGACAGACCGACAGACCGACAGACGGACACAAAACCAAATTTGCTCAGGAGGTTATGAAACGTCCAGAAATATGAAAAAAATTGAAATCGGAGCAAAAAAATATTTTTTTTTACAAAAACGAACACAATACTTCCGATTTCTAATATTAGAAATTTCTCGGAAGTAAAATTGAAATCGGAGCAAAATTTTTTTTTTTACAAAATCGAACAAAATACTTACGATTTCTAATATTAGAAATTTATTGGAAGTAATATTTACGAGATGAAATTGTATGTTACCATATATTTTTTTTGCATCAAATGTCATGGCGTCTGAGTAGGCTGCCTGTATGGTGACGACTGGCAGGCTTGTCTATGGCAAGGGGGAAGACATACAATGCCATAGAGTATTTAGTACATTATATGGCATCGTGTGAGTGCCATATATTATATGTGCCATTCGTTTTTTTTTTTTCGCCATAGAATATATGGCATCTGTGCCATATACTATATGGCATATAGATGTTGTGTATGTCATGACCTCATGACTTAAGTTCTCGATATTGTCTATTAATTTTGCCCTGAGTGTACAATTGTACAATGTACATTGTACATAGCTATCATTGGAGAAATATTTCCCATTTCACCACAATTATAAAAGCATGACATTTTTGTATTGAACCAGATAGGTATTTTCTTATTTTCTCTTCTAATGAATTTCAGCTAGGAGCGAACTGGTAGGTACTTGAACCCTTGCAAAACCGGGAGGGAATTGGTACTTGGGGACCTTTGCAGGTTTGGGAGCGAACTGGCGACCTCCCAAAAAATATGCAGCGCAGCATCGCATCGTTAAGAGCCGTGTAATTGTTGAAATTAAAGCGAGAGAGAGGAGGAGGGAGCGATGCGAGGGAGCAAGATAGAAATACATTTTATAACAAACAGGGTGGGCGGCACAGGGGGGAGAAATGGAACTGACGAGGTGCACTTAAATTATGTTCCGTTTTTGAGTAGTTATAAGCAAAACGGATTCTCAAAGCCAGCATTTATCCCCGAGTACAACTTAGTTAAATAATAAGAGAGAGAGAGAGAGAGAGAGAGAGAGAGCACCAGATGCTGTGGTTAGTTAGTTTGTACCATGTCACTGTTTCAAAAATCCGCCTTTAGAAATGCTCGTGGCTGATGACAGGTAACACATTCAGCCTACAAGTGGATAACTGGGACAGTAAGATCATTTTGTGGTGCTGTGATTGATTGAAAGGAAATCACTTCAAAATAACAAATCAATACATTAAGTTTGAAAGTAATTCAATACCTAATTAAGTGCATAAAAAGTATTTTGTTCGATGTGGGATATTGTTCAAACTCCTGAAGAAAATAAAAACATAATATCTTTTTTTTTTCGATTTGGACAGATGGATCCTCCAAATTATTATGCGTCTTAATAAAATGATAGACTTTATCATTCTTAATACCTAATACTATCAGTACCTTTGACTGTACTAATACTAAACCTTTGACATCACAGCAATATGAAAGTTTAGAATTTCACCAAGTTCAAGCGCCACAGGTCAAGAGCCGCCGCTCAAAATATAATTATTTCAGAGCAGCAGTTCCCTGTTTTCTGTGTTTTGCCCTTTTCCTCTCCTTCTCTCTCTCTCCCCTGACATTCCCCATTCTCTCTCCTTGTCTCTCTTCCATTTCTAACATTTTCCTGCGAATTCTTACAGGGCAAGCAGAATCCTTCTCCAAAGCTCACTTTTAAATCCGCCAGTGTCATATTGCAAATCTCCCAACTTTCATTTCAATTTCTGTCAGTCAGTTGTAAATGTCATACTGTCATAAACTGTTAAGGCAATAGGTTCCCTGTTTAGTGCCGACATGCGAGCGAAGGTCTAAATCTAAACAAAATACTATTATACTTTTCTTACCAAGAAATAATTGACTCACAGAATTCACAAAATAAAAATAAATTCAAACTACTGCATGTATTAACAAGTTAACATCAACAGAGTCCGCAAACACTATGGATAATTACTAACGACCAACCTGTCTAATGCAAAGTATTGGCATACTTTGCGTGAACACACTAACAAAACGAATTTCCAAACTAGATGGTATGTAATTTCTAAACTAGAGAGAAGATATGGACAAAAGAAACCAAAATGGAGAAAGATGAATTAAATAATTACTAGGAATTAAATAATAAATAGGTATCTTATTTGTGTTAATCACTTTCGTGATATCACAACCGGGACTTGAACCACCGACATCCAGGTTACAAGGTCACCGCCCTATCGATAAAGGCGGGCTAAATATATTTGTCTGAAAGCACACTGTCCATTACCGCCCCACACAGGTGAATTGTCAGTCCAATTTTCCTCAAGTTGAAAACATTTGTACCGAATTAACCCTCGCAAGCACCCTGTATTCAGAACACACCGGCACTCACTGCTTTCATTTTCTCCTCCCCCTCATTCTCTTTCTCCCCACCCTCTTATTCCTCCTCCTCCTTCTCCTCTTTTTCTTCGCTGCGAGGAAATCTTCTCAGTAAAGCTCACGGTGAAAGTACTAAAACGGCTGAGAGCTGCCTGTTGTGGTGAGCTTTGCAACTTTCAAGCGAAATGAAGCACCTCGTCAGATAGGAGGATAACGAACGTTGTCGCTGTTTTAGAAGCACTTGATGCATTTTTGGTTTACCAGATATCAGAGGTCCTAGGTATTGTAAACTGTGCTAGGTATTTTAAGTCTTGAAACAAAAAAATAAATGATGAAAGTACTTTTACAGCCGAACCTGGATAATAAAAGAACTCTAGAAACCGCTTTTTTTCTCTTATATGTACGATTATATCCAGGTTTCTCTTATGATTATGAAGAGGAAAATTTGACCTGGATTTTTTTTCTACAATATCCAGGTTTCTCTTATATCTCTAGATTTCTCTTAGAAAAGGTACATTTGACGTTCAAAATTTTCTCCAATAGCATGTTAGGTTTCTTTTATATGCAGATTCAACTGCACACTAAACTGAGGGGTGTAATCTAGGTTTGTGATTATTATAATGTACAAAATGAGAAAAATAGGTTCGTGAAGAATGAGAGATCTTTTGCCATTAGAAAACAACACCCAGTTTCAAAACTTGTGAAGCAAAAGGACTTTCACAATGTCCCTCAATGCTCTCTAGAGATCAAAAACTAGCCCTGCCAAGGCTGGCTATATGAGAAGTAGAAGGGTTTTTACTCTTAATTTATATAGGAGTAAAAGCAAGATGAATTTATTTTCTTGATAATCGAGTCTTGGGAGGCGAATCACTCAGTAATCAGTACGAGTAAATCACATTCTACATGAACATAGTGAAGAGCATAGAAGAGAAAAATATCGATTATACACCACACTTCATTAACTCAGTCAAGAGAGACACAACACGACACAGAGAGGGACATTTAGTAGCATCATTGACAGAGAGTGAGGCAGAGAGGAAATCACAGTTGAACAAATAAACAGCTCCGAATTTCAACAAGAAACGCAAGAATAAAGTATGTGACATTTATTGTCACCGAGAGAGAGAGAGTGATGAGAAGAGCTAGGCTGGGACGAAGAGACAAGCGAGGAGAGAGATGGAAAACGTCATGGCAAGAAGAAAGAAGAGGGACAGAGATAGCTGGGATCAGTAGCCTGTTCGAATATACTGCCCACTCCCCGATTCTCCAATTCTCCGTTTCGCAAAAAGGGAGTGATTCCTGTTCGAATATAATTCTCCAAATCCCCGATTCTCCTTTTCAATGTAGTCACTGACGTCACCGTGGCGGAGTGAGTTAGCGCGCTAGGCGTTAGGCATTGCACGCATGGTGCCCTGGGTTCGATCCCCAGCAGAGCAGTATTTTTGTGCACTGTACTTGCATCCACTCATACTCCATGATGAAAAATGAGTAACTGTGTCAATGTGAGCAGCGACCAGTGGCGGAATTATAAGCAAAATAAAATAAAATATTACGATGTTAAAGGTAAGGGAAAAAATCCTATAATTCTGCTATATATTATAGCCAACAATCCGCTAAACCGTACTCCGCAACGGAGTATTTATCTTTATAGGTTTTATACCTAACTAGATGTTTCCCCGTACTTTGCAACAGAATAATTTTTATAGTTAACTAGCCATCAACCCGTACTTCGCAACGGAGTATTATATACGCTTCATACCTAACTAGGTGATACCCTGTTCTTTGCAACGGCATATTTTTTATAGCATACTCGCGGTCAACCCGTACTTCGCAACGGATTTTTTTTCGGGTTTTATACCTTTTTTATACGCCCTTTAGTCAGGACACTAGTATCATTTACTTATTTATATATGTATAAATTTTTTATAATACTCTATCTTTTATAGTTTTTTCTTGATTTTATACTGGTAAATATTGTGCCCTCTTAATAGTAGTGACCCTCTACTTTGCAACGGGAATTTTTTCATAGCAAACTAGCCGTCAACCCATACTTTGCAACGTAGTATTTTTTTATAAGATTTATACCTAACTAGATGTTATTCCGTACTTTGTAACAGCATATATTTTAAAACCAAATAGCTGTCAAATTGTAATTCGCAACTAAATATTGAATTTAATTTTATGTTTACTGTGCAACGGGCTTAATGTTTCTATAACTAACGAGTCGTCACCACGTACTTTAAATTAGGAAATTTTAAATTCACCTAACGAACATTTACCTTGTACTTTAAAGGGGGAATTTTTTGAAGAAGAAGAATAAGAAGAACAAGAAGGTTTTACAGCATTTTGGATTCCGTAGCAATGAAACAGCAGCTACTGATGACGCTTGTGGTCTATGTTGTAGCTTGACCATCCCGTAATATGCCTTCCCTCTGATGGGCGAGAAGTAATTCAATAGATCCCATTTAAGATAAGATAAGATTAGAATTATTTGTGTTCTTATGTCACAATTTATAGTGGGTAGCATCACGTCTTCAAATATTTACTGAGACAAGTGAATACGCGTAGGTATATTGTGCTTTAATAATAATATCGCCTTATTTATATTGGCCGACTAGGACTAATTAGTCCTAATAATGGGACTCATTAATGAGTCCCATTGTTAGTAAGCGTAAGCAGAAGACGTATTATATGGTGAAAATCCCAAATGGGAGGATATAACTTGTCATATCTCGGCATCGGTTGGGTTTTGAACCCGCGACCTATGAAGTAGTCGGTCCCCTTGACCGCTTTGTTCTGTTCAAGTATTTACAGGGAAATGTGAATAAATGTAGCCCGTTGTTTTGTGCAGAAAATCAGACGGACTAGAGATATTTTTTGTACAATCTAGACTGCAGGAAAATCGGTATTTTACGGGTTAATGACTAGTTAGGCATAAGATAAATCCCGTATCAAAGTATGGGTTAACGACTAGTTAGCTCTAAAAAAAATCTTGTAGCCAAGTATGGGTAGACGGCCAGTAAGAGATGCAAAGTATTAGTAAAAAAATCCCGTAAGAAAGTACGGCTTAGCGACTAGTTACGTATTAGAGAAATCTCGTAGCAGAGTACGTGTTGACGACTAGCTTGGTTTGAAACGTGAATTAACAAATCAGCTACGAAGTTAGGGTAGACGAATAGTTCAGTAATAAAGAAATCACGTTGCAGTGTACGGGTAAACTACTCTTTGGGTGTAAAACGTCAAATAAATTCCCTTACGAAGCGCTTAAAATTAAGGTTTACTTTATTTGAAAATGAATCCCACTGCAAAGTACAGGTTAAAGACTAGTTAACTATAAGAGAAATACTGTAGCAGAGTACGGGTAGACTGCTAGTAAGGTATACAAAGTATAATAAAAAAAATCCCGTAGCAAAGTGCGGGTAGAATACTAGTTGGCTATAAGAGAAATGTTGTAGTAGAGAGTACGGGTTGACGACTAGTTAGGCATAAGATGAATCTTGTAGCAGATTACGGGTAGACGGCTAGTAAGGTAAACAAAGTATTAAAAAAACGGAAATAATAAACCTGCTACGAAGTACGGGTAGACGACTAGTAAGGTATACAAAGTATTAAAAAAAAAAAACAGAAATAATAAACCTCCTACGAAGTACGGGTAGACGGCTAGTAAGGTATACAAAGTATTTAAAAAAAAAACGGAAATAAGAAACCTCCTACGAAGTACGGGTAGACTGCTAGTAAGGTACACAAGTATTTAAAAAAAAACGGAAATAATAAACCTGCTACGAAGCACGGGTAGACGACTACTTCGGTAATAAAGAAACCACGTTGCAGTGTACGAGTAAATAACTCGTTGGGTGTAAAACGTAAAATAAATTCCTTTACGAAGAACGTAAAACTCTAGTTAATTTAAAAATGAATGACATTGCGAAGCACGGGTTGACACCCAGTTAGGTATAAGAGAAATTTCGTTGCAGAATATGGGTAAATGGTTAGTTAGTTAAAAAACGTAAATAATAATATCTTGAAGGAGAACGGATTAGTATATTAAAAAAAAAATCCCTTTACGAAGTACGGGTAGACGACTAGTTAGATGTAACAAAAATTCCGCTGCTAAGTACGGTTAGACCCCTAGTTAAGTATAAAATAATTCTCGTTTCAGAGTGCGCAGTAATGACTACCAAGGTAAAAATAATTGTAAAGAATAGTAAAATATAGCAATATAGCTATGGAAACGGCTGTTAGGCTGGAAATCTTCGAAAACAACGACCTCTCAATTAATATAAAGGAATTATTGCGTTAAAAAAGACGGAAAATAATATTCTATGATATAATATGTTAATAAAATGACATACTTTTACTTATTTAATAATTATAATAAGTAATTATGGCGAGTAATTACCATTAGGGTTGTTTAAAACCAATTGGGGGAGTGAAATTATTCTTCCCGAATTTCGACCATTTTACTGCCCTAAATCTCCGTTTCGAAGTCATTTTTTTAAAAATCACGCGCCCTTTCTACTCCCCGTTTGACTTTCCCAAAAAATATTATTCGAACAGAAATTGAAAAGGAAAGAGAAATCGAGATTTGTTAGCATTGGAAGTATAGGCAATTTGACGTAATGTCATGCGCAGAACAGCTATTTCAACTCCCTCTTTCACTTTCCGATTGCACTCTGTGATATCGATATTTAAACGATATTTGACGGTTCAAACGGAGAAAAGGAGATTCGGAGAATCTGGGCAGTATATTCGAATAGGCTACAGTTATCCTACAGGAGTTATAATGCGACCTGCTCAGTTCCCGCGTTCATCAGGGAATCTAATCCCGGGATTGAAATTTCATTTAGAGATGACGAGATCTTAAAAAGTATAGTAAAATATTTCTTCCAACCTCTGAAAAATTGGAAGACATGTTTTATTTGTAAGGTGTTCGTTATGTTGTTTTGTTAAAAATAAAGTTGGTTATTTGATATAAATTCTTAAAAAAAACCCGGTACTGTATTCGTATAGAATCAGGGACGTATAGAAGTACAATCCGGACATACAAAAATATGTAAACTATTCTGTATACGTAAGCAATGTAAGCATCCTGGTAACAAAATGCACGTTCATCATTCTGGTAAAACATACAAAATTTGTACATACAAATAAAAGTATACAGAGAATATAGGCTGTTAAAAGACACATACATAGCCTGAGACCGGCACGTCACCATTCAAATCATTGAAAGAAGATTGTCAAGAGTTACCTTCCTTAATGATACATACTTTATTCGTATATGTACATTTGTACATACAAGACTACATGGTTGCCGAGTGCCAAGTTTAAATCACACTGAAAGTAGTGATCATTTGAAACATGTCGAGAAAAGGAACAAGGCAACATCGAACATTGCAAGGTAAAATTGCATTTTGCACACAAAGAATTACAAAGAACAGTGCGGAAAGAGGATATTGTGGTGAGCTGAAAGAAGAGAGAATCTTTTTGTCTTGCAAAAAAGAAACACGGCAACACGGTAATAAATTTCACAACAAATGGCACACAGGAACTACGCAATTTTGTGAAAGGCAGAGAAAGAAAGGAACGAACACGAAAATTACAGAGATGCGGAAAGTTATGAAAGAGGCGGCGGAAAATGTGCCATCACACTAGACCCACTGAAACAAGAGCTGTGTTATCACCAGGAATGGAGACAAGAGGATAGGGTTGTTGAAACTGATTATATTAACAAGGGGTATCAACCCAGATAAACTATCATAAATTTTCTAACCTATCATTAAATCATTAAACCATCAGGAATGATTTCTACCATGTTCGATTAGGCAACGAGGGCCCTAGGGTCGAACCCTGCAACCCTTTCTTGTCGCAGATTGGGCTGGATGGCCAGAAAATAAAATGGTACAAAAAGGGCTCGTAACATTACTAGGAAAAATTAATATTGCTCTCTTCTTTTCTATGTGTCTCTGTCTCTCTCTCTCTCTCTCTCTCTCTAAAGTTGGCACAATGTGCACGAGGTGCTTCCTCATGTTCAGAAACAGGAACGGAGAGCTGTGAAAACTTTTTTTTTTTCACTCTCCGCTACGCTTTTTTACGCTAACAGTTAAAAATGTTAGAGTAATGGGACTCCCTGTCTCGAGCTGACGGTATGAATAAAATAACTGCTATAGAATACTATACTATCTACGGGCTATCGTGTGACAACGGTCACAAAACCTGTGTGACATATGATTCAATTATGCTGCGGTCTGCATCTCCATTAGGACATAATATGATGGGGGCCATCAAAGCCATTAGAGCAAATCAACTGACCTTCAAAGCCAGAACTGACCGAGAAAAAACAAGGGACTAATATAATTCACCCTCTTTGACACAGTGTCACACAATATTATTATTGTAGTATGTTTATTTGGTGGAACAAAAATATAAACAGTAAAATACAATAATATGTATTATAAAGAGAAATTAAATAGATTGAGCAAAGGAACAAGAAAAAAAAGAGAAAGAAGCTAAAGTCCTACCTAAAGGACGGGGTTATTGCTTGTGGCAATCTCTTCCACCCAACACAATAATCCTCGACGTTATTCAACATCAGTGATACGACGGTCTCTGGGGAAAGATACCCTCCATGTCTCCCGACCACAGGTTCCAGACCTTCACTTAATACTTATTCCCCAAGACAAGCGAATAAGTGAACCATCACAAGATAATATATGACCCCGGTCCGCAGAGACAACTCTATCTCCACTAAAATAATATTGTATATTCTTCTACTTATTAACGACACATAAAATAAACTCGTTAAATGTGTTTCTATGTACCTCATCAAAAATTATACCCAGCTAGGTGAGCGCTTATGCACATGAAAGTAAATATACACACGCTCCACAGATACAAATACAGTACAAGACTAAGTGAGGCTATCGCTAACACAACTATCCACAGCGTGTTACATGAGGTAGGATCAAGTGATAACACTGATAAGAGAGGGAGGTCCTTGTTTATCTTGAGACAGGCTGAATTCCTGATGGGACAGGGTTTGTTCTGAGGACAGAGACAGACAAGGGATTTCCCGAATACGGGAGAAACCAAGAGACAACTAACACAACACATCAGGCACATGCATCACATATGAAAGGGTTTCAAATTCTTAAAGGATATAGTTTAAGATTTTTATTAGACAATTTTATTTGGCTGTTTTTAGTTTTTTTAAGGCTTAGAGTTCATTCACAATAGCAACAATCAGCCCGTGGTGGCTTTACAAAAATGTAAAAATAAAATATGTAACCAGTGTAACCTCAACAAATATCAACAGAATCCTGGATACACGTTAGCGGTTCCTCCTATTGGTATGCAATTTGATATTTCCCAGAAAGAAGAATGAATATAATTTTCAGGGCATTCACATGTAGTACTTCTCTTCCTGGAATTATCAACCCGGGGAGATAGGAATTCTAGAGTCAGGCGTTCTGAAAATATCGCCAATCAAGAGAGTAGCAAGGAGATGGAATGCTGAAAATATCCTTAATCCACAGAGTTCCAGAGGAGTTGGGAATTTGGGAAATATCCTTAATCCACAGAGTTCCAAGGAGTTAGGAATTATTGAAATATCCTCAATCCACAGAGTTCCAAGGAGTTAGGAATTTGGGAAATAGCCTCAATCCACACAGTTCCAAGGAGTAAGGAATTATTGAAATATCCTCAACCCACAAAGTTCCAAGGGGAGTCAGGAAATCTATTTTTATCGCCAACTGACCGAGTGGCCAGGACTCAGGAGTAAGCAGTGAGGCGGACGGTCTCCACTTTGCCCAAGAAGAAACGAGCAAGAAAAAGGATAAAACAGAACTGTAGTTGTGTGGAGGGTGAATATTGTGAGCGGGCAGGACGAAGGAGAGAAATCCTGCACAGGAATTCAGGGTGGGCCAGAAAATTCGAGGACGGATCGATAGTGGAAATGTGAAACACAGATGAGGGAATCGCCATGTTTATAAAAGTAATATGAGTCATGAAAAACCGTTTCAGAGACTCTAGAGTAGCTGAGAGAAGAAAAATAATCCAACCAAATAAAATTTATCCTATCCAAAAAAATACAAATTAATTTTAATGCAAGAATTTCAAATGATGATTCCTATTGAAAAATTGAACCATTGATATGTAGGTTAAGTATTCGAGCTAACTAAATGTGAGCAATTTTCAACACATTAGCGTACATTATTAGATACTTATTATTAATGAAGTACCTACCTAGTTAAAATTACGAACTCCATACGGGTAATCGATAACTTAACAAGTGGTAGCATTTAATATTATCATCATTACAGGTTATATGCTACGAACCTATCGCATTCCAGTGGTAAAGGTATTCGGGATTGGTTGGTTCACTTGACTCACGAGAATTACAAACTCGTTTGATCATTTTATATTTTTTATCAATTTTATTGACTCAAGTGGGATATATGGGTCATTTTCATTTATCTTGGGCATATCATGTCCGCAACCTTTCTCCTTTAATAAATGTGAAAATAATAGGGATATATGACTAAAATCTATTTGATCACATAGGAAACAATTTTTTTTATAAATTACAATAATAAATTGTCTTTTAAACTAATGTGGAGACTCAAAATTGCTAGTTATGTAAGTAACGTTCATGGTATTTTAGGTGTCCCTTAGTCTAAGATTTTACTGTGTCTGATAGAAAAAAATCTATTTCTCCCCATTATTTTCACCAAAATCCAATATAAATGAGAAAAATACAGTTCATTTAGGATGTGACCATTAGTTTTCATAAAAATAATAATGTTCACCTCATTCTACAGACGTGTAAAGTTGTGTCCCTACGAAGAAAAAAAAATCTCCGTCATGAATGTTACCCCCAAAAAAATGTAAACCATTTTGAAAAACCCTTAGAATGAGAAGCTAGCAGCTGCCGCCATTTTGCTTCTTACAGATGACATTGTTTTTGTTTTGAAATTTCCTGTCAGTTGGATGTTGGATGGAGTACAGTGAGGGACAATGGTGGGTCTAATTTTTTTTGACAAGAACGTTACGCGGTTTTTTAAATAAATTGTAATGATTCTTTAATATATAATGTATTTCTTTAATTCTTCTGCAGGTCCTCTTTCCAATCAAATATTTTTTTTTGTAAAGTGAATATTCTTTTATTGAGAAAAGATTGTTTTAGTGGCGTGTTACTCATGAACGTTACCGTCATGAACGTTACCCGTGGTCGTGAACGTTACCTGGTACGTTAAGTTTTTGTAATTTTGTGTGAAGAGGTAGCTGCTAGAAATACTCTAAATGAAAGCTTTTGCTCAAAGGTATTTGTCTTAGTCTTCTGAGCCTAAAAATTGTTTAGGAAAAAGGTAACGTTCATGACTTGAAAAAATCCAACTGCCCAAGATAAATGAAAATGACCCATATACAATAAACATCAGGAAATAAGAACCCAGTAAGAACTATTCACTCCAAGTGATTTCATTAGAGATGCACACAGAGTGAATCAAGATTTTCTTACAAGTTAAACTCGTTAGATCACCGAAGTTAAGCAACGTCCAGCGAGGTGAAGACTTCGTGATGCTGACATTCCGGCCTAACCCAGGCTGGGTGAGGTTAATGTGGGTAGCAGGTTTGTGAGTTTCCTGCGAATGGAGGGTAACACCCCCGTCGTGATATGACCATGCAGTTGAAAGCGACGTTAAAAAAAAAAAAAAAAAAAAAAAAACAAAAAAAAAAAACTACTATTTATTTACTCTTTATTTTTTTTTTACAAAACAATCATTTAGAAACCAAATACTTAAAAATATGAAGAAAAAAAATATAAAACATTATTAATTATTATGTACAACTGTTTTGTAATCCGGGGCGAAGTTAATGCCTTAGACATTCTCTATCACTTACTAAACAAATATTACTTCCTTAATCAATGAAACTAAGAAGGAAATCTTAGTTCAAACTACTATGGAATCTATGGATACAAAGGTAACTCACTGATTCTATTTGATTCTCAATTGTCTCTCTACTGCAAAAAAAAACTATTGGAACCATGCTAGGAAATTGATTTGCTGCCAAATAGTGTATTTATGAAAATTACTTTAAGATTTTATGTTACATTGATAACAAACTCATAAATACAAAGATCACATTCCACTAAATATACCATTGGTATAGTCGTTGAAATGAATCATATTTTCATAATGGTAATTTATGAAAATAAGGCGGTAGGATCAGTTATAATATAATATTATAGAATATTATTCTTGAGTAGGCAGCACCTAAGGTGACATATGTAAAATGAGAAAATACAATCACTGATTCATCAATGACTCAATTTTGATTGCCTGAACAATACAACAACTTTGCCATTCTCTCGATTCTGGTAAAAAAAAACTTTAAAATTATTCGTAAAAAAAGAATCCTTATCAATCATCTGAATCACCCTGTATACAGAGGAAAGAGAGGGAGAAAACGAGCGAGAGAGAAAAAAGAGATCGCAACTAGAATTCATTATTTTTATGATAACAGAACTGGCGGCTCTTGGCCACGATTCAAAATGAAATTCCAGTTCGAGGAAAATCTTGAAAATTTTCATGATGGAATCATGAATATTGACATAACTTAACGAAATAATCATCATTTAGACAATGAATCATGTATAATAACGAAAATTTTAGTCTTTCATCAATTTAGATAACAAAAAAAATAATTTTCGTTTAAAAAAAATGAAATTACAGCCATATTAAAGGATTCTTTCATGAGAGAACAAATAACATTTAAAATTTAACGGACTGCTACAATATTGTAGAATGGAATTAATGAACAGATGAACACAATAGCTACCAACAAGATTTAAAATCTACAAAACCGTTAAACTATTTATTTTATGACGGAAATGTGTGTGGCTCAAGGGATCTTGGGGATTACCTACATTATTCTGGTCACCGCGCCACTTGCCACCTTTTCAGACAGGGTGTAGCAAAATACTAAGGTGACATTGGACACATGAATGAACGGAACCGATAACATATTCATAAATATGACCATTATACGTCCTCCTCAGACACTAGCTTGTGAAAGAGCTCCAAGGAAATTAGATTCACAAAAATT
Organism: Bactericera cockerelli; assembly: GCA_024516035.1. NCBI lineage: Eukaryota > Metazoa > Arthropoda > Insecta > Hemiptera > Triozidae > Bactericera > Bactericera cockerelli. Next base: position 11,698,219 of record CM044958.1, on the reverse strand, counting down.
TCGGCCTGGAATTCACCACCCACCTTCAGAAGACCCGAGCCTTCCATGAAATAAAACACAAATCCATTTCTCCCCGTTTTTATTTTGAGTAGAAAAAAAAAACTTTTTGACGTTTTTTCAAATCTATTAATTTCGTTTCAACAGTGGATGAGTGGATATTATAAAATCCTTCCAAAATGTATGCAACAAATCAAATCGAGCCACTAATTTGTCCCCCGGCCTCGAGTAAATGACACAACACCGTGTCCTCTCCAACCTGAAGAGACTTTCATGTTTGCAAAATTTATTTGGAATTCATCAATTTATTTATCTTCAACATCAAAGAGCCGAGAAATTGCGCACTAATGCCTGGCCTGGGTCCTGTGAATCTATACTTTCCTCCACTAGCAAGGTTTCCACAAAGCAAAACTTGTGAATTCAAAGTACGAGAGGGTTCAAATTAGGTATGTTTGGTGATTTACACAGGGTAAATACGATTACAATAACTTCTAATGAAGTGGTATCTATGTACATGAAAATTTCTGATACAATTAGAAATTTCTCGGAAGTATTTCTCGGAAGTTCAAGGAAATTTCGACAACAAATGCTGAGAATAACTGAATCTCAAGTTCAAAACAACCAATCAAATTAAAATCACAGCTTCAGAGCACAACGTTTGCTTTTAAGTCATTTTATTTTTTTTATACAAGGGATCAGTTCCAATGATATAATTAGATAAATTCCTTTTGAAGTGATTTTAAGAACCAATATTTTGTTACTACAGATATAACTGTACAGTACAGAATTCTTTAGTGGAAGGTAACCAGCAGGCGAGGTTAATGCTCAAAGCAATTTCTACCACCTAACCCTCAGAGTCTTTTTATTATGTGGTCACAAACTCAAATTAGTGAGGAAAAAGGCATGCACCCAGTGGGATTCGAACCAACGGCTCCCTACGCTACCTGGATTACCAGACTAGCGCATCAACCACTTAACTACCAAGAGTACCAATGCACCTAATCTTCAGCCCATTTTAACAATCAGCACTTCTCAGGAACTTACATTCCTATCTTTCCTGATAATTAATGCAGCTCCCTCCCTTCAATTAGTCACTTAACTCCCAATTATCACTCCTTGGCAAGTGACCAATATTGCAGTAAGTATACTGAGGAGAAGTCTCAGCGAAAGCTACATTTCATAAACATAGCAAGCACATTCATGAATTTATTAGATAGATAGCATCACTAAATAAATAAATATTGAGAGAGAAAAATTTTAATAACGTTTTAGGATTTACATAGTATATAAAAAATCCAGTCTCAAAGTCATTGATTAAATATTCGGATAGTGGCTAAGCCAGGCTAAGCTCTGACTAAAATTTAATTATGGTTATGCTAAAAATTTCTTATGGCTTAACGAACTATCCTCACATTTTTAAATTCAGCTCGATCCTTACGACATCGACAGCGCAGTCGTGAATATCTGGAAGTCGTTGGTTCGAGTCTGAAGTGCGCCCAATTTGAATAAGGCGCATACATCATGACTTTCAAACAAATGTGATGAACTGATGACCAAATTAACGTTTCTCTGACAAACAGAAATAATAACTAAGATAAATGTACCATGTATTTCATTGTATTTCCAAAAAGATTGATCATGGTTAGCAGGCAGTCGAAGGCTTCGAAGGAACGTTTTAAGGCATTAAAAAAGATCACAAATGATACATAATCAGTAGTGTTACAAGGAAATATCACTAATTTTTCTCGTGCATTAAATTTTTCTATCCATACTCATTATAAAGGTACCAATCACCTATTCAACTTTCCCTCAGAACGTTGTTAGGTAGCGAAGGAGTCACTATCCCAGGAGTAAGGGTCGCAGGGATATCATAGGGATAGGGGTTCATTTTACTATCTTGATTGTACCCATTAAGCTATTAATAGCACTACTGCATAGCACTACTGCTATTATTAACACTATGATTACAACAACAACAATAATGATTTCCAGAATGCAGGGTTGGAATCGCCGGGAATTAAGAGTCTCTCTATTAAATATGGAAAACCTCTTCAGGGCTCCGAACCTCTTCATAATAATAATAATAATAAGGCCCTCATTATCTGACTCTACCTGAGCTTTCCTCTATCTCCCCCTCCCCCCACCACTTCCTGAAGAGTTTCCCTCTCTTTCGCACGTTTTGCTTTTGCCCTAAAAGCTCTCTCTAACTCCCGAGATAAAAAGCAGACGTTTAGTTTTAACAGCTTCTCCACATCTTCACTCACTCCTTGCACTCCGTTCTCAACTTGGCTCCCGTGAGAGTATTTTTTTGTTCGTCGTATCTACTTGACGTATGGAGAGGTTAGTCGATGGCATGGATAATCTGAACTATTACCTGCTGATGAGAGCAAATAAGCTCGAAACAACTGTCCAGGTATGTTGTGCTATTCATGTTCATCTAGTAACAACTTCTCATTTTTCCGTTTATACTGATAGTGTGAATCTGTGTTCCAAATTTCAAGTTTCTCGGCTTGGTCGTTTTCAAGCTACGTTGATAATAATTGAATGGGTGAGTAGAAGAACCAGGAATGTCAAAAATCGATTTTTTTTTTTTTCGTAGAATAAGAAGAAATGTACTCTTTTCTATCATCTCTGTGAATATGAAGGAGAAATACCCCTTATAAGTATAATTTTTTTCTATTTTATAGTGGGGGAAGCATACTCATTATCATGATAATATTTATCTTATTTTTGCTTTCCTGAAAAGTCGATTTTTGACATTCAATTCACGATTCAATTCACAATTCACGAATCAATAAATTCTCTGGACCAAGCATTTTAAAATCATAGATTCTTTCCAAAATAGGCATGAGAAGACACAAAGAAAACTCCTTTCCCGATAAAAAAGCAAAGAATGATTTAAAACTCTCGCGCCGCAAAAAAAGCAAATAAAATGAAGCCAAACATTTACTTTACAATTATGTCAACGATCACAATGCCGTGGAATCTTGATGTAAGAAAACTCAAGGGACCGAAGATTTTATCTCCTGTATACACCTTTTTTTTACTATATAAATAAGTTATGTTCCCTTATAGAGAGCTAAATGGGACCTAGAAATTGTTCTCTTAAATCCAGATTTCTCTCATATCCAATACTGGTTCGACTGAAATACGATTTATGCGGATTCACATTGTGGAAAAAAAACTGATGCAAGATGTTTCTATGTGTGAATATTTGAACCTCTCCAGACACTCCAGCGGAATGGAAGAGGATGTGAGCTGAGCTGGTAGATAGAGGAGGAAGAGGAGGTGGCAAAATAATGTACATCTATAAATTCATTACTTTTATGAAAAAGAACAGGGTCATATTGCAGACAGGGGTGGCGATCTATCTGGGGTTTTGTCAAATTCTAGAAATTGTCGATAGGTCACTGACCTCAGTGGCTCAACCTTTCAGACAGACAGACACAAAGGTGGGTCTCATCGGTGGTGAATTTCCGGAAGGCGGGATTAAGTAATTGTGACGTCACTTGAGAGAATCGAAAGTTGTAAAAAAAAACAAACAGAAAACGTTATGGAATGACGTCATCTTGGAATTTCAAATTTCTATCACTGATTTACAGGGAGGCTAGTAATAGTAATAATTGACCATACCAACATTGATTAAGATGAATTATTACAATAACAGCAAGTGCAAAGAGTTGAAAAAAAAAGAAAAAAAAAAGAAAAAATATGGACAGTGGACAGTAAAATAATTGCAAATATTGATGCAAATGAAAGGCAAGAACAAAATGTAGATCTAAATTGAAGAACCCAGCACCCGCAGACAAAATCCAAGATGTAAACCACTGATAGCATCCACAGCGAAAGTTGCTATTAGCTCTGGTCTGGCTGAGATAATGAATGAACGTCCCATGTAATGCAGCAGTATGGTAGTCTTCGTGGTGTACTCACAATACGGAGGTTGAGGTTTCAGTTCACGTTATAGCGATTTTTTTAAGCGTCCTCCTTTTACTGAGGAGCGACGGAATGTCGTATTAGGGATCATCAGAACATTATTATCACTTTATACCTTTCCATAAATATTTTTGGAATGTTTATAGTACCTAATGACTCCTCTGATATTTTATCATTACATACAAGCCACATTCTCCAAATTTTTAGAACAAGGGAGGAACCCAAAACCTTTCTTCTGGCTTCTGGGGCACCAGGGGCCAAAACCCCCTCTTTTCAACAACATCAACTATGTAAAAAGAAAAAAAAGACAAAGAAAAAGGGAAAGAAAAGAAAAATCCTAGACCACAGTCACGGAAGAAGAAGTGTTCCTAGCTAGACATGGTAACAAATGTACTTCCGTCTTCACAATATTACTGAGCGAGTAGCAAGTAGCCAGCAAGAGGTATTCGTGTTCTAGCATTGAAACAGAGGAAACTTACGTTGGAACTGCAAATGCTTGCATAGTAATTGTCTACTTACGATATATAGGTCTAGTATAGCTTCCATGCAGGTATACATTCTGAACCATATGAAATGTACATACCTGTAAACAATAGAACATAGTTAGGATTAGCTTGAGAAAGAATCATGAACTCAAATGAATGGGGAAAATCCATGCACTGGGTAAGGTTCGAATCAACGGATCCCTCCCTAGGCTACCTGGATTACCAGACTAGCGCGCTAACCACTTGACTACCAGTGATAGAATGTCAATGACAAATTCAATACATTCACTATCCAGGTCCAGGCTAAGACTAGGACGCTAGGATCTGCTTACCATACAAAAGATAGCCCTGTACAAGGAATAATTATTGAAAAGAAAAACTTTGGGGTGTCTTGTCAACTGTAGGGGGTGGGAGAGGGGGGTGGGCTGTTATGAAGAAGAGAGAGAGGGGGAGGGGAGGGGGGCTTCTAGAATTCACCATTAAGTTCATAGCACACGTGTCCCTAGCCTAGCTCCCTCAGCCCTCAGCTCACAGGGGATGTAAGTGCTGCGGTATACTTATATGCGGTATACTTCCAAGTTTATATAGTGTATTTTTTTTAATGACATTTATACAAATAGCAAAAAAGGTATACCCACGATCAAAATATAGGTATAATAATATCTTGAGCTGGGCCGAGGGTGGGGAAAATAGTTGTTATATTTTGTAAAGCATTTACCGATTCTAGTATACTTTTAATATAGGGTTAACTTTCAAACCTAAAGAAAGGGTTAACTTTCTTCCATTTTTCTCCTGGTTCTTAATTTCAGTGGCGGGTTTCAAAATGAACAATAAAGGATTAAAGGGAATTGATATTCGCCATTTGATTCGATAGAAACTGATGTTTCTCGATGGGAAAATCCTATTTTTTTGAACGTTTTGAAGAAAACCATTCTGGTGTTCTTTCAAATGTCGCGGTTGGTAGAGGATAGGTAGAGGAACCTCAGAGGACTTATTTGATTGTTTTTTGGTATGGGATTAAAAAGAAATTAGTGTAATAGAATTAGAAAAGTGAAGGAGAAGGAGGCTCTAAGTAATGCTGCGCTACCCACAAAATTGTGAAGAGGCCTTGTGCTTCACCACAAATAAAATCATACATACATACTTTTCCGAAATTTCCAAGTAAAGGGCTGCTGGTGAACTATTTCTGATGAGCGATTATCTTAATAGGTACATAAATGTTCATTCTCGATAAAAAAAAAATAAAAAAAAGTTTGGACAAGTTCGTACTTAATTGAAATCCGTAATTAATCCCAAATGTTAATCTCCACACATTCGTAGTTAATAGTTTTGTAAACAAAATACCAATTTAGCCCTTGGACTGATCTCCACTTATCGGGGGAGCCACCTTATCCTTCAGTTAGATAGGGTGACAATGTTTTATACATTTTTTAATGTCTAATAAACAATAAATATACTATACTATACTATACTTCATTGAATATACCTATCTACCTTCCACAACCTGAATCTAGCAGCAGGACGACGGCATATCACACTAATCGTTCAAGTTTATAACGCACCCTCAGCAACACTGGACATGTCCTGCGAGGAGAATAAGTATATAACACAAGTACATAGGTCATGTACACACATGTATGTGCTGGGAATACTAATAATAATATCTGTTAATTTATTCCATACAGGGTGGTGTCTAGAGATTTTCAAATGATCCGTCATGCGCCGTCTCGAAATACTATAGAAAGAAGTGAGCCAAGTCACAAAGGAACTGATATACTCGAAAAAAAATACACATAAAAAAGTCCTGAACTATAGTATTTATTTATTAACTAGCAGCCTCCGTTGCGTAATGGTTGTGACTACTGCCCGTAGTCCAGAGTTCCTGAGTTCAACTCCTGGCCGGGGCAGATTTTCGAAGAAAATTCTGTTCCATCCAAACACGTGAGGTTGGCATTTCCGGCCCTACCCAGGCTGGGTGAGGTTCATGTGGGTAGCTGGTACGATTCCCAGCGAATGGAGGGTAAAACCCCCGTCCTAATGCAGGACGTTAAATCAACTAGAATCGTTGGCGTTAGGAAGGGCATCCAGCCTTAAAAAATGTGCCGAAACCAATCAACCTCAACCATGAGGTTGGACAACGTCGACCCTGCTTGAGCGGGATAAGACAGAGTAAAAGAAGAAGTATTTATTTCTTTCAAATAAATCGTAATCGTAAAATTACACACAATTTCCAATAGAACAACATGCGCACCCTCCTTTCCGAGGTCTTTACGTCTAAACTATTTGATGAATTTCTTTTCAGATTAACATAATAGATCCTCGCGTGATGGAGGGGTCACTGCAAGATGACCTGGATAAAAAAAACCTGTGCTGGAGACTCTGGAGAGAGCTCTCATATAGAAAAGGGGAGCCTCGAATTACTTGGGATTTCAAAACAATACAAGTCTTTCGTGCGGAAGAACGCGTGGACATTGTTGCCAGTGGTTCCAGTAATGGTACGTCCTGCAACTTCCACCAACAAACCGCAATGCAGAAGAACTCACATCTTGTATTTAAGTTAAAATTAAGTTCTCATATTTGTGTTAATCACTTCCGTGATATCACAACTACTCAAACTCGCTTAACTAAATCCATGCTGAAACCGGGACTTGAACCACCGACCTCCAGGTTACGAGTCCGCCGCCTTATCGATCAAGCTACTGAGATCGGTTCTTGTACTTACATTTAAAAATAGAAGAAAATCGTCATCTATGATGACTTGGAACCAATAGAGTCTGAGCTACCTTGTATAGACTGCACAACAATATTTATAACTTCTCAACTCAAAAAACCAGTTTGACTAAACACACATACCTACCTTCCTTCACTCATGTATGTATTACTAATGTTATACCTACAGTACCTCCTATAATAATTATGAAGTACCTAGATTTACATTTACAAAAGGAAAAACAGTACCTCTTGCAGGGTCGGAGCTTTGGAGGCTTGCTCGACCAATATTTTATAATAATAATAATAAATATAATAATATAACCGCATGTATACGGCCCGATTAGGACTTCTGAGTCTCATTATTCCAGCAGTAAGCGCAAGACGTATTATTATGCGCAAATGGGAGGGTAATATGTAATATGTCATGTCCCGGCTGGCTTTCGAACCCATGACCTCTGGATTCACAGAGTGCCGCCTTTACCACTGAGCTACCGAGACAGACATAGATTAAACAAAGCAGCTGCTGCCACCATATTTCGCTGATTTCTAATGACGGGTCCACACTAAGCGAACATTGTTAGCTAACAATGTTATCCGCACATTTTGTTTGCAAACATTGTAAGCTAACAATGTTCGCAGTGTGGACCCGGCATTAGAAAATGTTTTTTCGACTTGTTTGAAATAACATTGTTAGCTAACAATGTTCGCTTAATGTGGACCCGGCATAAATGAACACAACAAGCTAATCGGTGAATCGGGTGAGTCATACTACCGTAGTGCCATACTACTTACTATTTTGCCATATTTACCCATAATGAATGCTATAGTCATACTTTTTGGTGCTATATTTATTTTGGAAAAAATAAATGCCATATGGTGGTTTTCTCTGCGTCTCACTTAATAGAGTAAGAAACATACTATTATGTAACCTTTAAGACTGTTTTATTTGTTTAACCATTTCGACAACAACCAAAGTAAAAGTATTTAGTAAAGAAAATAACTTCCGAGTGCAAATTGGTCAATTAAAATAGACATAAAATTCTCGGAAGTCATATGATATCCACAGTTATTCATATGGGAAAACTATGATTGAATAAAGCTGGAACCTTTGCATCGAGTTCCAAAATATGGAAGTAAACCTATAAGGCCTAAAGCTAATGAATAAAGCTATAGGGTATTTACTATGTTGGATGGAAAAAGAAGAGACTAGAATTCAACAGAAATCAGACCTTTCTATCAAGCTGTAGATGGGATAAGGAAGGGGCGGATGCTTTTGATCATCATATAAAGAAATTCAATGAGTTACAAGAATCACAGAACAAAACAAAAACATTTTGAAAATCATCTAAGTACGTCTACAAATTCTGCAAAGGTGTTTTAAAATAGTTAATCAATTAACTTTTACCTGCGGTATGTACAAGACACACAAAAGAATATTTGGGTTAAGATTTTCTAGTTATTTCTAGCAGTTTACCAACATCAATTAAATATTGACAGTATCCTTGATTCTCGTACAACACGTTGTTCAACATGAGAAATGTTGAACAACCACTATATGCATGTATAAAAATAGAGAACTACTTATTGAATATTGTGAAAAGAAATAATATTAACATATCAGTACCAATTCAATTCCTTTTCTCCCAGATACTAAACACCAAATGATGCCCTAAAATATGTCTTGGCAATCCCACGTCTTACCCTAACTTCCTAACATGTTCAAATTTCAAGAGAAACCCATTTATTCATCTATTGATTCTACGGAAGTGGCCAGATAGGATGTGAAGTTCAAAGCGCTAATGAGATACACAATTAGAACCTGACTTAATTATCCTCATGAGGAAATCACCAGGTGAACCTAATTTAAATAAACCGTCTATTTTTAGTTCTTTACTTACGAGGTAAGAACATGGATATGCCATACCGGTAATTCCTCTACCCTGCTATCTGGAATATGTTATTTTTGGTTTGTTAAATTTTGAGATTAAAGAAAAGCGGCATTCGATAATTTGGGGTCTTAATTTTTTTGACATGATGGAAACTTATTACCTACCTACTAAAAAACTTATCAATGCGATTGCTTTGGCCAGTCAAATGTAAACAGACTTATTAAATTTCATTAGCAAAATATGCATATTAAAAAAAAGCATCCATCTTCATTGTAAATTCAGCCTATTTGTGTAATCAGTTTTTTAACAATGACCTAAGCGGTGTTGTCAGCTGGCTCTTCTGAAAAGCAACTGATTTTCCAAATAATGACGCACCTATAATTTTTGGAGTTCATGAGTTTTTGTCAAAGGCTAAACACGCAGTGGTTATAGTTTCATTGAGAAGGTTAAGATTGCCTGAGATAGACGAATAAAATTGTTCATAGGGTTGATATTAACCCTAACCTGACCAAACTACATTTCAGTTTAGCAAACAGCTGGTTTGGGCCTACACGCAGCTTTTTCGAAAGCTATACATGCTAATCTGCCAAGCAAGTACTTTGATCGTCTCAGCAAAACCGCTTGTTCTGACAGCGGATAAATGAAATATATTCGTCTCTAATGGGGAACCATACAACGGGCCCATTTTGTATAAATAATTTAGTACAGCAAAGCAATAGTTTGTGTTATAGTGTTGCTCACTCGAAATGAAACCGACCTCGGTAGCTCTTTAAGCAATTTAGATACATTAAAACATCATTTTTGAAGAAAAAAAATCATGTATCTGGCAATGAAAGCAGTACAATTTCACGTCATCCCTAGAAAAGGATTTTTTAACAATGAAGTTTAAACTTGTATGTGTTTGAAACATGGTTGTAAAGAGCACAGTTCAACACTGAAGATTTTTATCTCAGTTTTCCGTAGAGAAAAATAAAATTTTATTGATTAGATCAGAAAGACCTTTTTAAGATAAAAAAAATAACCTTTGAAAAAAAAAAAAAAAAAAAAAACCGTTTATTCAGTCTGCTACGAGTACCCACATGTGGAAAACAGGAACCCAGTAAAATTATTTTAGAGGCGGAAGAAACACTAATAACGAATCCAACACGCTCTCTGGAAACTTGGACAAGAGACAAAAAATAGCACGTGTGTCTTGTTTTTAAAAACTGGCGAAAATTTTTAAACCATTATTTTTTCAAAAGAAAACGGTAAAAATGGCATTTTTGGAAAAATTGACAGAATTTTCAAGTAAAAATATAAAATTTCGAGACCAACAATTTTATCTGATACACAGAAGAAAACTGGGCAAGCATTGTGCTGTCTGCTAGTCACAACCGGAGTCTGCTTTCTTATTATTGCTCGTTTCGTAATGTATATTATGTGCTTCTCCGCTTATGTATAGTATACAGTATGTTTCAGAAAAGGTGGCCACCCCCTCGTAACTTTTGAACGCGACGGAATTTTTCAATTCTGTAAAGTCCTAGGTATAGGAAGTGCCCTATGGCCCATCCTGTAGTCAATTTATTTTGCGGTCGGCCCTTCCGGCTTTTAGGCCATACTTTCATTTTCATTTTTTCGCGAATTTTAAATGGAATGCTATATTTTTTATTCCTGTTGATTAAAGTCCAAGTTAGGTTGAGTATAATGAGCTTTTAAAATTTTCAAAAACCTTATCAGGGGCGGAGCTAGTAGGGTGCAAGTTTCAAGATTGTTACACCCTGTATTTCAGCGTTAGTTAGATTTTTTAGTACTTTTTTTATGTTCATAGGTTCAAAATATTGTTTTACACCATATGAAATCAAAAAAATATTCTTGAAGTAATAATCAGGGTCATAGTAAGGTTTTTGTAAAAGTACTTTTTTTCTCACGTCAATTTTTCCGTAAATTAATGGTGTTCTCGAAATTGGCATTTTTAGAGGTGAAAGTCTGCAGTGACATATGTTTTTTATGCTTGAAATCGAAAGAAAACTTAACGCAGAAGCGATTAAGATCATAAAAAAAGCCATTTAACCTGCTAGTTTTTTCACGACAGTGTCCGGTAAAGTGGGTGAATTTCGTATTGAATTTTTGTTGTTGTTGAGGAAACACAATTGGCATAGAAAATAAATAATACCTAATAAGGGAATAATACTTCAATTAACATAACTAAATGCGAAATTAAATGAAGATTATTTCTTCTAAATCAGTGCCGGATAATTTTTTTTCTCTCTCTTTCTCTCTCTCTCTCTCTCTCTCTCTCTTCTCCTCTTTAAAATAATTGAATTGGTTTAATTTTCACCCTCAAGAGTTTGGTACTTGACCTTGTATTTTTTTCTCTTAAATTTCGAGATAATTAGATTTTTATTTAGAGACCTGGTATTCATTACTAGCAACACCAGTATGATTTTTTTTTTTAATTTGGGTTTAATATCGCGTTTTAACTGCATTGTCATATCATAACGGGGGTGTTACATTCCATTCGCAAGAAACTCACAAACCTCCTAAACACATTTATCTCACCCAGCCTGGGTTAGGCCGGAATGCCAGCATCACGAAGTCTTCTCCTCGCTGGACGTTGCTTAACTTCGGTGATCCTACAAGAATCGTTGCATTCAAAGCGCCATCGGACTGACTCCAGAATTATTGACAATCTGTTTTCTACAGATTTTACCAACTTACCAACTAAAATTGTCTCAAGAGGGGACCCCTAGGCCGACTTTAGAAGCAGCATTATCCGATAATTATTTTTGATACAAGTTGAACTTTGAAAAGTAAAAAAAAGAGAGAGAAAAAAAAAAATATCCGGCACTGATTTAGAAGAAATAATTTTCATTTAATTTCGCATTTAGTTATGTCTATTGAAGTATTATTCCTTTATTAGATATTATTTATTTTCTATGCCAATTGTGTTTCCTCAACAACAAAAAAATCCAATACGAAATTCGAAATTCACCCACTTTACCGGACACTGTCGTGAAAAAACTAGCAGGTTAAATGGCTTTTTTTATGATTTTAATCGCTTCTCTGTTAAGTTTTCTTTCGATTTCAAGCATAAAAAACATATGTCACTGCAGACTTTCACCTCTAAAAATGCCAATTTCGAGAACACCATTAATTTACGGAAAAATTGACGTAAGAAAAAAAGTACTTTTACAAAAACCTTACTATGACCCTGATTAGAAGTAAACAAGAATATTTTTTTGATTTCATATAGTGTAAAACAATATTTTGAACCTATGAACATAAAAAAAGTACTAAAAAATCTAACTAACGCTGAAATACAGGGTATAACAATCTTGAAAATTGCACCCTACTAGCTCCGCCCCTGATAAGGTTTTTGAAAATTTTAAAAGCTCATTATACTCAGCCTAACTTGGACTTTAATTAACAGGAATAAAAAATATAGCATTCCATTTAAAATTCGCGAGAAAAATGAAAAAGTATGGCCTAAAAGCCGGAAGGGCCGACCGGGGCCAAAAATAAATATGACCACAGGATGGGCCATAGAGCACTTCCTATACCTAGGACTTTACAGAATTGAAAAATTCCGTCGCGTTCAAAAGTTACGAGGGGGTGGCCACCTTTTCTGAAACATACTGTATAGATAAGTATAGAGCACCGCTATATACGTATGTTATGTACGGTGTGTGTGTGTATATACTATTGATAGTGTCACAGTCAGTGTACCCGCTCTACAGGGTGACTCACAAAGTAGATACACGCGAGGGAAGAGATAAAGAGATTTTTTCGAGTAAAAAAAAAATATATTGTTGTCTATGCTTCGATTTATGATAGAGGGAGAGGGAGAGGGAGAGGGAGAGGGAGAGGGAGAGGGAGAGGGAGAGGGAGAGGGAGAGGGAGAGGGAGAGGGAGAGGGAGAGGGAGAGAGAGAGAGAGAGAGAGAGGCAAAGAAATAAAAAGAGAGAGATAGAAAGAAATAAAGAAAGAGAGAGAGAGAGAGAGAGAGAGGAAGAGACTAGAAAGAGAGAAAGAGAGAAAGAGAGAGAGAGAGCCTAGAATGAGACAGAGAAAGAGCCTAGAAGGAGAGAGAGAGAGCCTAGAAGGAGATAGTGGGAAGGAGAGAGAGAGAGCTAATCTACATGAGTAATCATAGCCGAGACGGTAATACAGGACTACCACAGGATATAATAATAATAATAACTCTTTATTGACAAGAATAATATTGACAAAGGGCGTGATTATTGCCTGGGGCAATCTCTGCCATCAAACCCATACGGTTACCACTTATTTGATTTTGAGAAGTAAAGTGTTACTGATGTTCTATCATATATTTTTTTTTAAAAAAGAGAGAGAAAAAAAAAAAAAAAAAAAAAAAAAAGGATACAGGACCTATAGAATGTACTGTGTGTAATATGCAGGCAGGACCTACATACATACAGTATGCTTCACAGTCTGCAGGAACAACTTAACCTATAGGATAGAGTAGGAAGAAGATCTTCATGTAGGTACTTAATTTGGTAGAAGTACTATCTGGCTGTACACTAGTTGCGTAAGGAGGCATGTCCCTGTATTTAATTTTCCTAACCCTACACTGGAGGCATTACCGTACATGCTGAATTTACGCCAAGTAGTCAACACCGTATGAGCTAAGTGTCAGAGAATATTAGAATGATTTGAACTGGAATCTCGCCTATATCTAAATATTTAATTTTCAAGAGAAAAAAGTACAGAATATTTTTTTACTAAGAAATCTCTAGCTAAAGTGAAATATGCATGTATTTTTTCCGCACAAATGGGGAAAAAAGTTTTACCCAGGTCGGAATCGAACAAACAACCTACAGATACAAAGATAACAGAGAACTACGAGTATTTAGCAAACTAGATTGGTTACCTCAACTTAATTTGAGATAAAATGTAGTTTACAGTAGGTACCTACAGATTTTAACGTATTCATCTTAATTAGAAAAATCTCATCACCATCAATGAGGTGGATTATCAGTTAAAAACATAAAATAGATTGTCTTAATTAACCCTAGCGTAAAACGTGTTATTTTTACAATTTTTAAACAGTAAAAACAATATTTTTTACGTCCAATACGGAAAAACTGAATTTTTTTTTTTCACTCCAGTAATACAGACCACATAGGACTCAGACACCTAAATTCAGTACGTATTTGTTTCATTGCCACTAAAGTGAACAATTTTTCAAATTAACCAAAAAAAATCCACATTCAAGGGTCTGAACTCTCGAACACCCGCGTGCTAGATCTATGTCAGCACATACAAAAAGCTGGATGGGTCCGGGGCTCGAACTCACGCTTTCCAGATCACCCGTTCGACAGCTTTTATTATTCCGAGCACAGATAAATCCTCCCTCATGCCGCACGTTGTTTATAACTCTACAACACCCTTGAATCCCTCCTTTCAAACTCAAGTTTCCTCAGCGCATACAGGGACGACCTTTCCTCAACTTTATCTTGAGAAACAATTAGACATATTTTAAACGAAATATCTGTGTACCTCCGGATTTTGATAAGTAAATATTTAATTAGTTATCATTATCATATAAATTTGTGTAAACTACAACCGTTTTATTACAATTACACAACATCGGCTTACAAAATGTTTGCTCAACTTGGGACTCGAACCACCAAATACAAGTCTGCCATCCTATCGATACAGCTACTGAGGTCGGACGGAGGTTTTTCATAAGTACTTGTAAATTTAACCGTGATAAACACAAAGTTGGTGATGTTGGTCACATCAAACATCGCTCTCCATCAGTTCTAGTAGAGCAGAGGGAGCTATTTTTTATCGATACTAATTCAGCCTGATGTGTGGTTCAAAATGGACATGAGACATCGTCCTTTCTCGTCGTTCCGTGTCTACGCCACCCTGTATATAATTCCAATACACGAGGACTCAGAAACAACTCAGCGTGGTCTTGAGGCCTCTTCGATCCTTGCAATCTCCGCATTGTGAGCCGCGCTTGACAACCACCATAGCCACATTATTCGCTGCTGTCAGTAAAGTGAGTGAAAGCGTAAAGTTAAAAGTTCGAAATATTCAGAAATAACCCTTGAGAAAAGCGCAAAAACTTGAATCTTCCACAAATATTAATAAATATGTTGAGAAAATAATTTTAATAAGAAGAAAATTTTCAAAACTATTTCAAGGAATTTTCAATACACTATTTCAAGGAAAAATCGGGGTGAGAAAGTCAATCAATGATAATATTATTGTAAAAGTACCCCTGCCTTTGAAAGATGATTATACCGCCCGCCTTATTGATCCTATTAGTGATATATGACAATATGACTGTAGTGTATACGTACGTATGTATACAGAAAACATTAGATATAACTAAAGGGGATCTTTTCTATAACAATTTTCACCAGGAAGAATGAAAAAATTGTACGCACCTTCATTTTCATGATCTTCCATGTGGGAAGGGAAAGTAAACGAAAACCCACACCGATTTCTCATTTCTTTATCAACAAGATTTGAATCTGATGTGCAACTCCAAGGTACCCCATCCTGGGGGCAGGAGGGAGCACGAGTGACAAGCAGGGAAGAGAGGAAAGAGCGAAGAGGGAGAAAGGAGGAAAGACAGGAGAAGAAGAGGAGGAATGAGAGAAGAAAGAAAGAGAGAGGGAAGGAGTAAAAGAGGGGAAGAGGAGGAAAGATAGGGGGAAACAAGGGGATTAGGAGGGAAGAGGGGATTAGAAGGGAAGAGGAAGAAAGAGAGATAAGGGGAAGAGGGGATAAGGAGGAAAGAGAGGGAAAAGAAGGAAAAGAGGAGGAAAGAGAAGAAAAAGAAGGAAGAGGAGGAAGAGAAGAAAAGGGGGAAGAGGAAGAAAAGGAGGAAACCCAGGATGGGTAAACAAATAAAGCAATTGAAAACATGTGTGTGTTAGAGGAGCTGTTAAGGTACCCACCCGGGTAAGAAGGATTTATGCGTAAGTTAGCAAGGCCCTTGATTCTTTAGTGGTAAGAGAATAAATATAATAAAATAGAGGTATGGATATCAATTTGTACGGGACAGATAAATAGAATTAGGTAAAATAATTATAATAATACTCTTTAAAATGGAAGGTAACCAGGCGAGGTTAACACTCAAAGCATTTTCAACCACCTTTCACTATAACCCTTTGAATCCTTTAATATGTGGTCACAAACTCAAATTAATGAGGAAAAACTCATGCACTGGATGGGATTCGAGCCAATGTTTTCCTACGCTACCTGGATAACCAGACAAGCGCGTTAACCACTTGACTACCAGCGCACGGTAAAGTCCTGTATAATTAGACATTATCTTTATCCCCAAACTTTTTTACCTACTTCTTACATAATTCAGAGAAAACCATCCAGGAGAGGAACCAATCTCCATGGCTGTTCAAGAGACAGACTCGTAACCTGGAGGTCGGTGGTTCGCGTCCCTGCCTTGATGAATTTTAGTACAGTCAATAAACTTCTGATATTGACCATCACAGTTTACATCAAGATAAGATAGGATAGACTTTATTGGAGTATATTTTTACAATTTCACATAAGTATGACATACTATGACATATTTCATAGAATAGGTATAATATAACATAAATTTCACAAATCACATTACCTAAAGAAAATCCTTCAGAGAATGGCCAGCTGATCAGAAGAGGTCAGAACATACTTCCTACGTCATTAACTGGGTACAAAAATTGAGGTTAGGAAAGAAGACTGAAGTTTTTTTGAATCTTCTCTCTCTCTAGAACTGCTAGGAGTGTAATATCGAGCTATATGACGCCCGGCCGTTCTGAGGACTGCCCAGTACAACATCGAATCAGAAACCAACTATAGATTTTCATCTGCACTTTCCAGGACTAGATGGAGAAATCATGAAAATTATAATAAAATAGATAAAAAAACTTTCATATGATTAGAAAATAAAGTTTTTCTCATTGAATATATATCTTCCTTGCCTTTATTCCATATTAGCTTATGTTGCTTTTGGGGTCGGCATTTTTCTCATTGAATGCTGAATGCAAATACTTTTTTTATCAAAATTTAAAATTGGTCTTTGAAGAACGGCCTTACTAAACATATCACATCATTCTCATCGTTCGTAAAAATATAAGTCAGTTATCATATTTGTGTTAATCATGACTTTCGTGATATCACAACTACTCAAACTGGCTTTACTAAATCTAAGCGGAAACCGGGACTTGAACCACCGACCTCCAGAATACAAGTCCGCCGCCTTATCGATCAAGCTACTGAGGTCGGTATCATTAGTATAGAATTTTATTATTACCATCATAATGTTAAAAACAAAAAGTTACTGCACCCTAGTTATAAATTTTCATCTACATTACACATAACACCCATGAAACTGTTCATACAGATAAACTTGGCATAAATAAATTAATTTATCTAACCCTGACGTATTTTCTATCACACATGACGCTCAAATTGCCATGATTAATAATAAAATTAATCAAACTCAACAAATAACTTTAAAAAAAAACGTGCATTGGTTGGATGTCGAACTCAGGACCGCAGCACTAGCCAGGAGGCAAACGCCTTCGCCTCAGCAACAATGCATATTAACTTCAGATAGTGAAAGAGAAACCCACATCGCTCTGAACAAAGGCTTTTCATTTCTCCTTGAGCAGGACACGCAAAGGTTTTTGACTGAGAGACCTGAAACTCTGCACTCTTATCTCTAATGTAGAATGCATACATAAACGCTATACCCTACTAGCAACAACAACATAATGTGTTGCCAGGTACGGACGGTGCGTTCCCTTCCAAGTACTACCTCGGTTCATGACAGAGAATTGTAGGACTAATTATTAACATTAAACATGTTGGATCAAGTTTTATTTACAAAAAAGTAGGTACATATAATATCCAAGTACTACCTCGGTTCATGACAGAGAATTGTAGGATTAATTATTAACATTATCAAGTTTTATTTACAATAAAGTAGGTACATATAATATTTACATAGATATTGAAATTAATAAAACAAAATTTGATTAAGGGTTTGGTTCTCACGAGGAAATGGGGTACTCTACAATTTTCATTAAGCAATTTAAACTATGAGAGTAAACGGATGAAAATCTACTCTTATCTTGCAATATATTTTTTTATTATTAATATTAGACCCTTCCACCAATGAGTGGAAAGTAACTGGCCAAGTTTGCTGAAAGCACTTTCTCACACCAGGCCCTCACATTATAAATCTGAGGCTCTTTTCTCAAAGAAATTCATATCTGCTGCGTCCATTATTTAGATTTTTAGAACTATTGCACCTCAAAAAAACGTAGTAACAATATATTTATGCCCTGCATGGGATGCGAACCAACGAATCCTACGCTATCTGGATTGCCAGACCCGACTACCAATGTGTATTGTATTGTCATTTTACACCAAATCGTACAGAATCCCAGGCACATTGGTAAGACAGCTTAGAGACAGCTCTCGTGTGTCGAGTGAGCCAGTACCCGGAGGAACATATTTGAGCACTAAGTTCTTGCTCTCGGATCTGCTGGAGAGTTCATATATATTACAGTCGAACCTGGATAAAGAGAACTTGGATAAAGAGGAAACCCCTATAAAAAGGAAGGAAATCGTGGCCCCTTCATTTTTTGACCAAAAACCTGGTTAAACAGGAAATTCGAGCCTCTATAAAGAGGAATAGTATGTTTTTTCGGAAACTCGTCGCCCGCGGTTGGGAGCCTCTATAAAGAGGAAAACTGTTTCATCTGAACCTCTGTAAAGAGGAATTTGGATCGAGCGAGCCTCTATAAACAGGAAAACCATTTCGCCAAACTTCTTTAAACAGGACTTTGTTGTGACTTGTTTAATCTTGCACACAAT
This sequence comes from Bactericera cockerelli, assembly GCA_024516035.1. Lineage (NCBI taxonomy): Eukaryota > Metazoa > Arthropoda > Insecta > Hemiptera > Triozidae > Bactericera > Bactericera cockerelli. The sequence goes on along the minus strand of CM044958.1, from coordinate 11,679,354 downwards.
GTGTCGCTTATGAAATTAATTCTCACTCCTTTTTGTATCAGTCAGTTTCAGTTTCAGTACCTACCTTCAGTTCTTATTTGTTACTTGAGAGACTATAGTTTTCAATCATGTCTGGTAAAAAAGTTCCACATAAAACTCGAAGCATGAAATTTATTTTCTTATTAAAATTTCGCAGCTTGAAGAATCGAACCCCAGCACTGTGATTTAAAAAACAACCATGTAAACCACTAACCGTAGGACAATATTCCTCTCGACCTGTATTTTAATGAACCTCTAGAAGCAGGAAAACGAAATTTGGAACCTCCCTAAAGAGGAAACCTTTTTAAAGAGGAAACCTCTATAAAGAGGAATAGATTGGCGGTCCCTTCAATTTCTGTTTATCCAGGTTCGACTGTATATGTACCTATACATATGTAGTGTATATACGTAAAGTATTAGGTATATATGTATGCTTCAGATTTTATATATGTAAAATATTAAGTATATGTTGCTGCTCCGGACTAGTAAGGACGAAAAGACAATCTTCAGAAAGCAGCATACGACACCGAGTGAGAGAGTATGGGTGAGAGAGAGAGAGAGAGAGAGAGAGAGAGAGAGAGAGAGAGAGAGAGAGAGAGAGAGAGGGAGAGGGAGAGGGAGAGGGAGAGGGAGAGAGGGAGAGAGAGAAAGAGATAGAGAGAGATAGAGAGAGAGAGAGAGATAGAGAGAGAGAGAGATAGAGAGAGAGAGAGAGAGAGCCAAGAAACAGTTGGATGTCTTCTACTTGGGAAATCCTCTCGAAAAATAACTCTGATAACCTTTGTTAATCATTAAGAAATAGAGATAAAGCAGATAACCCTTACTTAATCATGTTTCAAGTAATAATTAAATTGTAACAGTGATTCAAAAGCCCGTATGGATTAAAATTTAACCCTTAATTGATCATGGTTCAAGTTATAGTCAAAATGTTACTGATTCAAACGCCAATAATAATAATAATAATAAAAGGTAATCTAACAAGGGTGGACAAAGCATTGAAATAATAAAGCTATTTATGAGGGCCTGCCCGGTGCTTGGATCATTATTTTGTTTGAAATTCGCATAATTTGCCACTCTTGATCAAACTTTATTTTTAATAATTAATTTACACCTTTTGACTGCACCTGTATATAAAAATTGTAAATAAAGATTGATATAAATTGTTGAATAATACAACATAAATAATTACAAATTAAAATACAATATAATAGAAGAAAAAAATAAAGAAAAAATAAATAAATATATACATAATATATGCCCTAACTAAAGGGCGGGCTTATTGCCTTTGGCTTATTGCCTTTATTCACAATTTTGTGTTTTTTTTGTGGACACCAATTGTATTTCGAGACAAATCTTTCTCATTTCCCTGTAGTTCGTGCAACGCAACCCAAGTCATCTGGTATACGAACGTATCTACTATATAGTGTACACACATACACACATCAAGTCAAAGAATAAAAAATATACACGTCACCTTTCACTACCGTCAGATGGAATTCTAATTTTCTCGCTCTCCTCCCTATGGGACAATAAGGAGTAGAATCTACAAAATGGAACAATAAAATAAACAATGAAATGTACTATAAACTTATGATGAAATAAAAAAAAGTAAGTGGCAGTGTAAACAGGGTTTTTATCCCAAAGAGTTACAAGATTTTCACGCATTTAGGAAAGGGAGAAAAGGAAATTTGGATACACCCCATTCAAAGTAGCAAGGGAAATTAAGGGGAAAGGTAGAGAGAAGAAGAGTTTGTTGAAAAAATTGGTAAGTATAATCACAAGAGAAAGAATCAAAGAAACTTAAGCTATCATTTGTTGGTCTGACGGAGATATGTATACGCACAGCATAATTTTATAATTTACGATATTTTTTGAAAGCAGTAAAAATTATCTTCTAATAGGTTTTTTTTTTGTAATCACCATTTTTGTTTGATTTCTTTTGTAATCGGACAATCACGAGTCAAACAGTAAGACATTATGGTGCCGAACTTAAAATAGGAGAAGAACATGAATAACCCAGAAAACCGCCCCTCCAGTCTGAGTTTTAACCATTCACAAAGCACTACAGGCCGACTTGAGAGACAGTCAATTTTATATCTCTGTTGTAATCCTACTTTATAATTCGGCCCTGGCACTCTAGCGCAAAAATTAGAAGTTTGGGCGATAGAAACATACGCAACGTTGGCAAATACAAACGAAAGAACTCACAAAACCTGGGACCCCCATTGAAATTTCTACCTATGTGTTCTAGCCATCTTAGAAATAAAGCAACTTGACAACACTGGTGTGTGGTGTCTATTAGATTTTATAGAATGCAAGCTGGATCACGATTGTACCCGCGTCTGAACGACCCTGTAGGTAACATCCTGGACTGAAGAGAAGTGAAGGTTTCACTGCAAGTTGAAATCAGAAGTACCGTGATGGTTGATGATTTTACTTCGGATTTCATTTCATTTAATTAAAATATTTGAGAAGTAACCTTCTCTTAGAATAGGTGGACTCAATGATAAATTTCTTCTTTGGAGCTTTGTCCGTGTATGATACAGATTTTCTCTATCTTAATACTAACCTTTTATGGTCTTTACCTTTTTCCTAACCTGAGGTCTGCCAGCCTCCGTGGCGTAACAGTTATGACTACTGCCCGGAGTCCAGAAGTTCGACTCCCGGAAGAAAATTCTGTCCTCTCCAAACACGTGAGGCTGGCATTTCCGGCCCTACCCAGGCTGGGTGAGGTTATTGTGGGTAGCTGGTACGATTCCCAGCGAATGGAGGGTAAAACCATAGTCCTGACTATTTAATTGTCAAATCAGGACGTTAAAAGTGAATATTAGAATCAACTGGTCACAATAGATCTAATTAGGTCGCAGTGTTAATTGTAAAGAATTCACTGAAAACCCTGCAACCAGGTCAGATAATAATAATCGCAGTGTTAATTGATAATAATCGCAGTGTTATTTGTAAAGGTTTCACTGAAAACCCTGCAACCAGGTCAGATAATAATAATAATCGCAGTGTTAATTGTAAAGGTTTCACTGAAAACCCTACAACCAGATCAGATAATAATAAAAACCTGAGGTCTGGATTGGTCTACCTTTTCTTAATGAGTGAGGCTGGTCCTTCTACTTCCACATTGTACGGCTGGGTGCCCTTCCTATCACCAACCCTGTTAAGGGGTCAACGATCTGTGTTGTTGTCTTTTAGCCTGATATGTCCAAATCGTGACGTCACAAAAACTCGCCTTACTAAATATTTGCGCGACTCGACACGCGAACCACCGACCTCCAGGTTTTGAAATCGCCGCCTTTCGAGCTTCTGAGGTCGGTTTACCAGGTACCGCTTATAAATGATTTATTTATGTGCTGGAATTAGTGGAATTACCGTCTGCCTTGTGATTCCTAATACCTGTCCCCCTGCCCGGGAAATTCTTGGAAACCAGTTTCCTAGAATTAGATGATGTGAGCGCCAGGATAATTCTAGGAGTTAGCAGCACTAAATTGAACCTAGAGAAAACGCAGAATGTTTGCTACATCATCTTCTAGTGCAGCTCAAGAGTTTTAATTTAAGAAATCAAGACCAAGGACTGCCTCTATCAGCACACAACACGAATACGTTCTAACGTCTTAAACTGTAGTTGGAGAATTTATAAATAAGTTATTTATTATTATTATACAATTCTTTATTGGATACAAAAGGACAGTATGTACATATAAATAATAATTTTAACAGTGAAAAAATGAAAAAAAAATATATGCAATAAAAATGAAGAAGAATAGAAAATATTTGAAACATATGTCCTAACTAAAGGGCGGGGTTATTGCCTATGGCAATCTCTTCCACCCAACCCTTACTTTATAGGACATTCCTATAAAGTAAGAAATATACAGTAAGTAGTCAAGTGGTTAACGCGCTAGTCTAGTAATCCACATTGGTTCGAAACCCACCCAGTGCATTAATTTGAGTTTGCGACGACATAATAATAAGACTCTGAGGGTTAAGTGATACTGGTGATAGAAAATACTCTGAGCATTGACCTCACCTGGTGGTTACCTTCCACTAAAGAGTGTTATTATTATTCTCACAATTATATACACTCATTTATACAGCCCGATTTGGACTAAAGAGTCCCTTCATTCCAGCAGATGTTTCTAAGGTAAGAATACTTGCATGATTCCATTATTTTATTGGACAAATTATATGAAGCCATTCCTCAATCTTTTGATGGTAGTCCTATAGGAAACAGTAGCTCTTGAGTGACTCCCATCTCTCATGGACAAGACTATAGGCAGGTAAGCTATTATTGTGAAGGCAGATTATAATTTACATTATCATTGCAGTCGAGAGAGTAGATACATACATTCGAATGCTACTGCCTAGGTCCTAGTGTCTGATGCATACATTACTCAACACAGAGCTACTATCTTCCACATGAGAGGGAGAGAGACAGAGAGGGTGGGAGAGAGAGAAAGAGAGAGAGAGAGAGAGAGAGAGGAGAGAGAGAGGGAGAGAGAGAGAGAGAGAGAGAGAGAGAGAGAGAGAGAAAGAGAGCCTTGATTCAGTGGAGGACTAGCTCTTGATTTCGTGACCTTACAAGAAAACTCAACCGGGACTCTCCTCTGCATAGGTGAGATCCACAACGATTACAAGAACATCAATGTCACGGGAAGAAAAAATCATACACCCGACGGAAGTAGAACCCACGCCCTCCAGCTTACTCATCCAATATCAAGACCATTGGAATTTTAGACAGAAAAACCGACCTCGCTAGTTCCATGGATAAGGCGGCGGAATCGTAACCTGGAGGGCGTTGGTTCGAGTCCCTGATGGTAAGTCAAAAAATCAGTAAGGCGTGTTTACGTGATACGTGATCGATTGTGATTAATCTAAGTAGGACAATTATTATTATACATTTTATTTTCTTCAGAAAAAGTGAGTAATTAAAAAAAACAGCTGTCCAGGTATTCATGTACATCTAGTACAATTTCTTATTTTTCTGTTTATATTGACTGACTCATTGATTGATCTAAGTGCATTTGCACATATTTATATTATGTATAAGTAGTGCTTTATTTAGACTGTCAGCGCAAGACAGGTAGTCCCATTATGCCAACAGTTTGTAAATGTGTTTGGTTCTCATAACGCAGATACAAGAGATACACAACACTAGTGGTAATGTCATATCGGCACTAAAAATAACACGCCTCGGCAGGGGTGTGAACCAATAGCCCGCGGGTCCAGAGGCCAGACTCCTGGACTGGTAATTAGTCCAAGGAGAGAGCGAGAATAATAGAAGCGATCTAGATAGCAAGGCAGATTCAATAAACATCGTGGCAGGGGAACCTACTCCGTCCGACCTAGTCCATTATTCAAATTGTCGGGCCTGTATAGCTGTGTGGGACGGGCTTTTGAAGGATGGATCCTACAAATTAGATGCAACATTTCAAATAAAATTCATTTTCCTTTTCGGAATGAAGAGACGAATTTGACTACTTTTTTGAATTACCAACTAGATAATTTAATTAAAAAAAAAACACGAAACACTGTTCTTTTTTTTCAAATTTTTATTTGAAATTTTTGCTCTAGCTTTTCAAGCAAGATCAATAGTCTATGTACCGACCTCAGAAGCTTGATCGATAAGGTGGCGGACTTGTAATCAGGAGGTCGTTGGTTCAAGTCCCAATTTCAGCGTAGATTTAGTAAAGCGAGCTTGAGCAGTGGTGACATCACGAATGTGATTGATCACCACAAAAATGATAACTTTAACTAATTTTTCATATTTTTTTGTCACTTAACTTTGTTTTTCTCATTCGAAATTATAATATACAAATCGTATCCTTGACAAGAATAAACGAGTAGAGCAAGAACACCAAAACCAGCTTCAAATCTTCTGCAACTAAAGTTTTCAGATAACACTTGGGGCCGTGATTTATGTGTTCAGCGTGTCACCAAAAGACTTGGGACAAGAAATCCGCAATATACACCTATGTACAAATGTGCATACATTAATAAATAAGGCATTTACTATACATGGTATTTACATAAATATAAATTGGATTCGAACAACATTAGTACCCAATACAAAATGGTGCATGCATATAATTTACACTGTATAAAGTCTGACACATAATATATTCGGAGGAATAAGAGGATATACAAAAATACACGTATACGTATGTATCATTGTATAACGTTTAGGCTTCGATATTCAGCAAAAATCATGTATCGATATCCCCTACTATCACACTGATTTAAAAATTGGTAAATTATATACACACAAATAACACTTTGAAAAAAAAAAAAAAAAAAAAATGTGGACACTTTCGAGGGGGCCCAAATTTTATTTATGAGATGTCCGGCCGTCACCCCTTCCACTGGCTGTGTGCTCCCCCACTACTCCTGCTCATGATAGATCCTGCTAATGGTTTCCAATATTTGAAACCGAGCTACCACCGCACTCGCTGGAACTCTCGTCTGGAGTCACTGCACACTTCTTGCTCACAGATTTTCAAGTATGATTTTATTTGTGGTGAAGCACAAGGCCTCTTCACAATTTTTGTGGGTAGCGCAACATTACTAAAAGCCTCCTGTACTTTTCGAATTCTACTACCTTATTTTTTTTTTTACTCTGGTAATGTCGCCACTGGTCGTTACTCATACAAGTAGGTAACTACTCATTTTTCCTTACGAGGTTGCTCACAGAGTTGAGAAACAGATCTGAGATTATTTTTTGTGTTGAGAAGACGAAACGATCTAACATTTTGTGTTACATAATCACTATCTGTGAAGTATGAAAATGGGCGCTTTTCACAGAATGTGACAGTCGAAATTGATTTTGTGAGCCTTAACAATTGTGACCATCCACAGGCTGAGGCTAAACACAATAATTACTGGGTTAAAACATTACTGATGTGATAATCCAATCTGCTGATAATTTCGACAGATTGTCAGCTTCGCACAAGGACTATCAATTCTGTGTACATTGCTATGAACATGTGCCAAATGATGCTATAAGCTAGACATTCTGGGACCCTCATCAATTTATAAGCTTTCTTGTTGTCCTTGCAATCCGTACATGGACAGAACGAGAAATTGATACGGATTTGCAATTATCTGGCTACCATTATTCAGGACGACACCGACCTAGGATAATAAATTTATAATAATTAATGCTCTAAGGGAATTCCACCAAAATATTAGGTACAAAATACACTCTTGTAGACAGGAATCAACATAATCTATTCTTCTTTTTCTCGCTCTCTCCCCCTCCTTTTCCCCGGTGTCACTCCCTCTAGCCTCCTTCCCCCATTTTTTATCTCTACCTAACTCCACTTCTCTGGCCTATATTCCTCCTAGCACGACTTCTTCACCTACTGTACTTTTCCAACTCAGATGAAGTCCGCAATTTTCATCAGGTGAAGTCCACAGTTTTTGTCTGTTGTAAAATATGATTGTTCAGAGCATCAAAGTACAAAATACTCTGAATATTACGGTTTTGGCAAATAAATTGTGCGCTACAAAATGCCCTTTGTACTTAACCCTTCGGTCAAAAATGTTACACAGAATTTCCTCTCATTTGAAATATGTACGTGTCTTTTTTGTACTTTGAAATCTTGGAATTTGATTTTCTTCGAATTCCATAACTTCAGTCCCCCTACCTAACGGACTGACTCTCCTATCTCTCAGTCACCCGGGGAAGCAGTAAACTTGAGTTACATATCTGTTGGAAGATATAGAAACCCTGTGGAACCTTGATGTAACCTGGATAGAACGAACATGTTATGAGGCTATGTAGATATTGCTTTAATATACAGGGTGACACTGAATGATATTTCCAAAAAAATCTCCATTCATTCTAACACGCTTCGTAAGAAATTGTCAACATCTTTGTAATTTTCTTTCGAGATTCTTCCTAAAATAATGAACATAACAAGAGACTCGGATATACAATATGTACACGCGGATGTTTATCTATATGATTTACTATAGATTCTATTTTCAATTCTATTTACCCACTAGCTACCTACTTTTTTTATCATTTAGAAAATGAAGATTCAGATTTCCCTGAATGAAGTTAACACTCTAAAGAAGTATTTGTACAAAATCATGTAGTTAGTTTTTACATCATAGGTAATTATGTAGGTCTGTATATCTTGAAATTTAGTGAAATTCAGAATACCAATTTCTATTATTTTTCTCATTGAGTGATTATTTAGAGGCATTTTCTCCAATATTCAACGACTTCATTCATTTACATCCTGTATAATAAATGTACATAGATAGTAACAATTACAATAAAAAATACATAGATTTCTGATTTTAGTTCCACCAAGTGAGTCTACCTACTGGGTGACTCCGAACACAAGATTTCTTCTACAATCAACAGAAAAAGGAGAGGAACGAGGCTCGCGTGGAGTATTAACACTTGAAGGAAGAAGTGCCAGTACATGAAACCTCCTTACATAGTACTACACAACTGTTAGCGTGATGGGACTTCTTGTCTCGAGCCGACAGTCTAAATAAAGCACTACTATACTGTAATAATTAATAATTCCGTGTCCGTGAGCTAGGTATTGATACCTAAATCACGGTGGTGAGAGGATTATATGGACGCCCAGTTCCAATTTCTAGGCTCCTTTCATGTTCATACTACTATACTAAACAATAAATACTTTAATAGCCAAAGTCCAGTAGTAAGCCAAACTCTCAGGTCAGGAGTCAGGATAACTCAAAAGTGAATTGATGACATGGACATAGGACAAGTATATAGCATTGTCCTAATGGGTGAAAAAAATAAAAATAATAATAATGGGTCGATTAGTAAATCATTTCAAAGAGGATCAAACTCAGGTAGACGAAGATGCAGGGTCTAATAAATTACATAAGAATAACAATAACGGGTATAATTATATGTTAACGGGTATAATGATATCTTTTTCATTATACAATAGCCCTTTGTATGCTCTGATAATAGATAGTCATCTGTACTTTGTACGAATATTACCATGATATTCATCTCAAAAGCCCTTTTCTTTGTACCTACTTCCTGAATATAGAACAAAAGGGTGCTTTTAGTATCTATGTCGAGAAATGGTTGATTAGGTTTGGGTATATCATTTTTATTATTTCGGTATGTAATTATGAGAGGTTATAAAATTTGGTGAATCGACTGGATTTAAATCTGCGACTCTATCTACTCAAATCCCCTTAACACACAGCACTGATAAGACAGTCTTAGACTGATAAGACAGACAGACAGACAGAGATAAGAGAGAGAGAAAAGAGAGATATAAAGAAAAATCAAGATCTCATAACTTTATCTACATAATTAATAATGTACTGGATACCCTTTCTATTAAAATACAAGTCAGTCTTTGTAAAAACAAATTTACAAACCCCAGTATAATGATTAGTATTTAGTTCGGTTACAAAGTTTCATGACGAAAAATAAGAGAAAAACAAAAACAAAAAAGAAAAGCAGAAACAGAAAAAAAAACCATTCCATTTAAAAAACGTTCGAAAATTTCACTTTTCAAACTTGTCATCCCGAGTGAACAAAGAAGAGAGAAATAATGAATTGGCATTACGTGTTTTTCTTTAACTCCAGTGCCGTCGACATAACTGTACAGCGAATCGCCATGCATTATTATTATTATTAAACATGTTGGATCAAGTTTTATTTACAATAAAGTAGGTACATACATCTCCAATCCGGCAACAATACAAGCAGTGTGGATTGTGGCTCAACATGGCTGGTTGGAAGGAATTTCAACTTTTGTTTCTATATTCCTCTCATAGTAGTCATGGTAACTATACAACTGTACAATATTTAACAGGAATAAAAAATATAGCATCCCATTTAAAATTCGCGAGAAAAATGAGAAAATATGGCCTAAAGGCCGGGAGGGCCGAACGGGGCCTAAAATAAGTATGACCACTGAATGGGCCATAGGGCACTTTCTACACTTATTATAAGTCTTATAGAGATTATTATAATAATACTTTTAATAGAAGGTAAATAGGTAAACATCAGGCGAGGTTAATGCTTGAAGCATTTTCTAGCACCTAACCCTGAGAGTCTTATAAGTACGTGGTCAAATACTCAAAGATGAGGAAAAAATCATGCATTGGCTGGGATTCGAACCCACGGAGCCCTACGCTACCTGGATTACTAGAATATAATATTTTTTTAGGAGGTATTTTTTTATATTTAAGTTTTATACTCTGGGGAGTAAGTATCCTAATTTTGATGAGTAAGTGTCCGATAACACAATTTACATAGAATATAATTCAGTGTACCTATCGCAAAATTTACTTATTCAACGGAAATCAACATAATAATGATTAATTATATGTATATTACTTGAAATATTCGAAGTTCCTCAAAAAGTTTATGAAATGTTTGGTTCTTTTAGTTTAACACGTGAGAAGTCAACCAAACATACTCTTGGTTAAAAATCAACACGGTGCGCGGTGTTTTCATGATAATAATTCACACAAATAATATAACTTTTATTTTTGTTAAATAAAGATAGGGTTTTAACGAATAAGCAAGCCAATCGACCTGAATCGATTCTCTCCGACAAGCTGCAGTTGGACTGTGGCTTGTCATAAAAAAAAACCAACTGCCTCGCTAATTAATATCTCCAGAGTAGTATCAACGCATATTAATGAGTATCCATGGTTCAGAAAATAGAAGACAAGATGCCGGAGAATTGATAACTAAATCATCTTGGGACGGTCTCTACCTAGATTCAGAAGAATAGAATGGTCTATACTCTATATCTAGCGTGAATGCTGAGTAGATAGATAGTGTCTGACTCAATGAGCTTTGTCAGTATTCATTTCAATCCGCCTGATACTCGACCGCACATAAATCGGCACAGTGAGTTTGGTACATTTTTTCTTTTTTTTTCTTTTCACTTTTCATGATCACATTCTACTAATATTTTAGATGAATGTATGTCAATATGCCAACCCTTGTAATATTCCCAAAATACAAATAACAATATTTATTTATTTATTATTATTTTATTAAATCGGCACCGTGATGTCGGAGTACCGAACCGGGGGTAAAAAGTCCTGCTGAAAAATCTAAATTCCCTCTTTTTCCTCTCCCTATTTCACAATTCCCCCGATTTCCATTGTTTGTTCTGATCATGCATTGTTTGTTCTGATCGGCGATTTAATTACAAAGTGATATTTGATCGCCTGTAAGTCTGTCCTGAGTGAAATGCATTTTCAAGACGAGCCTTGAGTTACAATAAAGTAAAGTATTAACCATGTGTACTAGTTACCATATTTATGTTAATCACTTTCGTGATACCACAACTACTCAAACTACATCTACGCTGAAACCGGGACTTGAACCACCGACCTCCAGGTTACAAGTCCTTATCGATCAAGCTACTGAGGTCGGTAATCATGTATAACAGTGTTTTTTACGATATTCCCAATCAATATCGTCGATATCCTTAAGTGGACTAGGTGGACTATTTTAGACAGGGGACTCGTAAACTGGACGCCGGGGTTCGAGACCCAAGCACGGCGAATTTAAGCAAGGCTGGCTTACTCTTGTGATCGACAACTTACATATGAAAAACTTAAATTCCCTGGTTGTAAAGTTATCATATTTGTGTATTTTGTGTTGATCATAATCATAACTATTACTCAAACTCGCTTTACTAAATTTTTGCTTAACTTGGGACTACCGACCTCCAGAATACAAGTCCGCCGCCATCTCGATCAAGCTACTGAGGCCTGTGTATTTCCTTGTTGTATCGGACATTTCAATCCGAGTGGACACTCAATTCAAACTAAAGCTATATTTTCCAATTGTGTCTCCTACTTTCTGAGCAGAGCTCTGTTTATTTTGCTCCCAAGTATAACTCATTCTGATTGTTCCTTGGGCTATGGCTATGGTTAGTGTTGGTCCACAGCTATCTATAGAGCCTATATTATAATTATGTACTTTTAATATATTAGTATCTAAGTTTATAATAGTTAAATTATAGCCGCCTGACTACTTAGTACAGGACTGATCATCATTTTCAAGATTTATGAATGTCATAATCCAATGCTACTCGTTCATTAATTATTACATGGAGTACTATATTCCTACCTACTTAGGTTTCAAACAATGATCATTGATCACTATCGCAGATTTTTTTTAATACACCGAATACCACAGAGTTTCCTTTTGCTCGCAAGCATTTGCTTTTACTCACAAGGAGTTGTTCCATGTTTAATCACTTATCAGTATAAATCAGTATAAACAGAAAAGTGAGAAGTTGTATTAGATGTACATGAATACCAGAACATACCTAGACAGCTGTTTCGAGCTTATTTGCTCTCATCAGCAGGTAATAGTTCTGAATATCCTTGCCATCAACTAACCTTTCTATTTTAATTTAAGTTAGAGGAGCTTTGATAAAAGGAAAAGGTTTATGGATACCCAAGTACTATTTACTTCCAAGGAGGGAAAAGCTTTTGCTTTTGCTTTCAAGTAAAAGAAATCAGTCTCAAAACTTTATAAAGACCGAGATCGTGTAAAGTTGTAAACGCACCTCTTGTCAGCAGTGGATGGCAAAAAACAAAAATTCCATTTGTTTCATCACAAAGTTAGTGGTAAGTGGAAGTTGGTAAGCACAGGCAGTGAGACAGTACAGCTGTACCTACCAACATACAAAATACTGCTATTGAGCACATGGCATATAGCCAGCTATAGGTAGGTACTAACATGAAGCAGCTACACTCACGGACACAAAATTCCGCACACTTGCTGTTAATCCATCTGACTCCACGTAGGTATGACTAGATCCAGCCTCTGTGGTGTAACGATTGTAAAGACTACTACCCGCAGTCCAAAGATTCTGGGTTCGATTCCCGGTTAGAGGCAGAATTTCAACCAGAAAATTGTGTTCCCTCCCATGTAACTGACACATTGACACCTGAGGCTGGCATTTCCGGCCTTACTAGCATTTTTAGCTACAAAAAAGTTCAATTCAGTCCATATGGAGTAAGTCGAATGTAAGTGGATAGTTCTGCTGGTGAGTATACATGGCAGAGATTCAGCCAGTGTGTTATTATCGGTCCACCAGGCACAGGCAGGCCTAACCCTCCGGTTCTCATACACAGCACGCATGTTCCACGGACACAGGGTGCCTGCAAAGTACACCCGATACCAAGCTCCTGCTATTACTATACACAGGGTGCCTGCAAAGTACACCCGATACCAAGCTCCTGCTATTACTATACACAGGGTGCCTGCAAAGTACACCCGTTACCAAGCTACCGCTATCACTATACTATACTTTTCTGTTTATACTGATTAAAATAGAGATGTTAGTTGATGGCATAGTTATTCAGAACTATTACCTGCTGATGAGAGCAAATAAGCTCGAAACAGCTGTCCAGGTATGTTCTGATATTCATGTACATCTAGTACAACTTCTCACTTTTCTGTTTATACTGATACTGATACACAGGGTGCCTGCAAAGTACACCCATTACTAAGCTACGGCTTTACTATACTATACACAGGGTGCCTACAAAGTACACCCGTTACTAAGCTACGGCTTTACTATACTATACACAGGGTGCCTGCAAAGTATACCCATTACCAAGCTCCTGCTATTACTATACACAGGGTGCCTGCAAAGTACACCCGTTACCAAGCTACTGCTATTACTATACACAGGGTGCCTGCAAAGTACACCCATTACCAAGCTACCGCTATTACTATACTATACACAGGGTGCCTGCAAAGTACACCCATTACCAAGCTACCGCTATTACTATACTATACACAGGGTGCCTGCAAAGTACACCCATTACCAAGCTACCGCTATTACTATACTATACACAGGGTGCCTGCAAAGTACACCCATTACCAAGCTACCGCTATTACTATACTATACACAGGGTGCCTGCAAAGTACACCCATTACCAAGCTACCGCTATTACTATACTATACACAGGGTGCCTGCAAAGTACACCCATTACCAAGCTACTGCCATTACTATACTATACACACTTACACAGGGTGCCTACAAAGTACACCCGTTACCAAGCTACTGCTATTACTATACGATACACAGGGTGCCTGCAAAGTACACCCGTTACCAAGCTACTGCTTTACTATACTGTACACAGGGTGCCTGCAAAGTACACCCATTACCAAGCTCCTGCTAGTACTATACTATACACAGGGTGCCTGCAAAGTACACCCATTACCAAGCTACTGCCATAACTATACTATACACAGGGTGCCTGCAAAGTACACCCATTATCAAGCTACTGCCATTACTATACTATACACAGGGTGCCTACAAAGTACACCCATTACCAAGCTACCGCTATTACTATACACAGGGTGCCTGCAAAGTACACCCATTACCAAGCTACTGCCATTACTATACTATACACACTTACACAGGGTGCCTACAAAGTACACCCGTTACCAAGCTACTGCTATTACTATACGATACACAGGGTGCCTGCAAAGTACACCCGTTACCAAGCTACTGCTTTACTATACTGTACACAGGGTGCCTGCAAAGTACACCCATTACCAAGCTCCTGCTAGTACTATACTATACACAGGGTGCCTGCAAAGTACACCCATTACCAAGCTACTGCCATAACTATACTATACACAGGGTGCCTGCAAAGTACACCCATTATCAAGCTACTGCCATTACTATACTATACACAGGGTGCCTACAAAGTACACCCATTACCAAGCTACCGCTATTACTATACACAGGGTGCCTGCAAAGTACACCCATTACCAAGCTACTGCTAGTACTATACTATTATGCTAGGAGTATGAAAAAAGACTAAAAAATAGCATCATCATAGGGTGTCGTAATCTTGAACGATGGTAGCCAGACGGTGGAGGAATGACTCAGCACTTCTACCACTGTCTTCACAAGGAGGCTAATAATTGACAAGGGCCCCCAGAACCAAGCCAATGCTGGTCTACTCTCTGTTTATAGTCCCCAGCCGGACTGAAGAAAATAAAGAATAAAAAAATAAAACATTTGTTTATCTCTCTCTACTTTTCAGTTATCAGATGTTTCATATTTTAATTCAATTAAAATTTATGAATTATATTTCATATTTTCATAGGTGGCCTGTTTAAAATCTATATTTGCAGGAGCGCAAAGGAAGATCAAATCTAGTTACACAAAATTTCTGGGAAACCTAGGTGAAATGTAATCCATCAAAATAAACGTACAAGAGTAATTAATTTGTAATTACTAATTAATTGGCAAGGTATAATTAATAAGCTGTACATCACAAACAAAACTGTGAGAGTAAAGGGACTCTTTAGTCTCATTCTTGCAGGATAAACAGAGTATTTGTATTGTATTCTGCATTTGTTTTTATAAATATTACTACTGATGATTTCTTTTCTTCAGAATTGTTTGAACTTTTTCGCATCACACTTTTTTTGGTGGACTCTAAAAATAGCAAAATCAGCACAATGGAATCAGTGTATTGTAAAAAGATGAACTTTTTCCCAGCGGTCTCAACCTTGCTGTCATAACAAGTCTCCAAACAAAAACTATTGTTTACTATTACCAACCGAGAGTAGGTAATTGTTACCTACCGAGATTATCACAACGCGAACTAGACTCTAACGGTGTCACAACTGGGGAAGTTAAAACAAAGGGGAAACAAGCAGGACCGACAGGAGCGAAAAGGCTGTTTATAATTCTCCGGTAATACGAATCAGGCTTCATGAGCCTTTCGCTACCTGTCACTCTATGAGACCAGCAGTGAAGGAGACGAGACGAGATTTTGTCTCGTCAGCGTCTGGTCTTCACGAGACAGTCCATCTCGTCACCGTCGAGAGAAATTCAAGAAACATTTCGTCTCAAGAAACAACTATGGTATAAATAGTTCAGTAGACAGTCAATCCTGGTATAAGAAAACTGGATCTAGGAGAACAATTTCCAGGTTCAATCTAACTGTCTTAAAGGGCAAATAAGCTCTTTATATTAGAGAAACCTGGATATTAGGGAATAATTTCCAGATTCAATTAACCTCTCTATTAGGGAAAATAACCTCTTTATATGAGAGAACAATTTCCAGGTTCAATTTAGCTCTATAAGAGGAAATAACCTCTCCATGTAAGAGAAACCTGGATAAATGAGAAAAAAAGTTCCGGTCCCATGAGTTCTCTTATATCCAGGTTGTATAAATCCAGAACCATATCTCTTATATCCAGGTTGTATAAATCCAGAACCATATCTTTTATATCCAGGTTGTATGAATCCAGAACCATATCTCTTATATCCAGGTTGTATAAATCCAGAACTATATCAATCTGGATTCTAGAGCAATATCAATAAACAGGTCTTCTCTCATTTGCATCCATGGACCCGATGAGGCTTGGAAAGCAACAGAGGACTGATGGCATCATCTGACACCACTGCAGAGAGGCCTACTGTAGTGCTCTGGGTATGTACCTACTAGGAAAACTGATATTACCAAGTAGTGCCCTTTCACTTCACCAGGTTCACTGGTAAGTTGTTCATAAGAGTGATTAAGTTCAAGCCAGACAGGTTTTCAAGTGAGAATAAGATTACATGATAGGTTCACATCCTATACATACTGGTAATAATATACATACAGTTGAACCTGGATATAAGAGAACAATTTTCAGATCAATTTTAACTCTCTATAAGGGAAAATAACCTCTTTATAAGAGAAACCTGGATATAAGAGAAAAAGTTCCCGACCCTCGAGTTCTCAAATTGTATCCAGGTTCGACTGTTTGCTAGTATAATTATTTACTTGGTTTTCAGACTTTCAAGATGATACTCGTACAATGTGATACACAGAGACTTATCAATATAACAGTGTACTGAATCAATTATTATAAAGTACGCTTTTTTTCGACACAGAATGGGCTTCAGTCAGGCCTGTGGACAAAGAAGGAGGATATGCAGGTTGAAAGTGTTGCAGTTCAGCAGCCACACCATGCGAGGATGAGCCTGGTGGCTCACTCACTACAGTGTTCCCATGGTCGTTGGGATGGGAGAGCAGCTGGCCCCACTCAAGGACAACACATGAATAAGAATGGAGGCATCTACCAAGTCAATTTGATTGAGAGTGAGAGAGAGAAGAGTATACTGTATCCGATAGGTATGTGTCTAGAAGCCTACAGTACCCATTATACTAGTATGGACTTTATGTTCTGTTTAACTTGTGATCAGGCAACCTATAACCCGATGTCTGGATACTTGAATCTTGATTACATTAGCAATATTATAGGCGTTGAGTCGTTGACATTGGTAATATTGAAGGATGCACAAAAATTGTCTTTGATGTAGGTACACACAAAAGAACTTGTATACATATGTATACTGGCAGTTTTAAGTGTAAAAGTTTATTTTGGATTAAATGGCTGGAAGTAGATTTCTGAAATATATTCAATATAACTGCCCACTATATTTATTAATTCATTGAAAATAAAATATCAAGTGCTACTAACAATTGCAATTACATGACAAGAGAAAAGGAAACTTTAATATTTTTTTCTCAATACATCTACGAAGAAATATGTATTGATAATAAATTTCTAGAAAAAATTCGAAGATGCAAACATTCTGGTATATTTATCTTTCTCTTTATACCTACAGACAAATTTTTATGAGTAAGCAATGTGTAATGCTTCGAACTTATACAATCTATGATAACTATATCCATGACTCTCTGACTAACATTCTAAAATGTACTAATTTATTTTTAGCAAGCTGACCAACCATCTCTTCAGATTATGTAGTTATTTCAGGTAAAAATGGTTTATTACATTCATCATGACTTCAATAACCCACAGAGGAGAGATTCACATATTATTGAGCTACAGATTTATGCAACATAAAGAAATGACTACTAAATAATTTAAATGATGTGGTATTCTTACAAACAGATCTAGGTACAGTCTATAATATTTTAGTATGATGGTCACACAACATCACTGGTGTGCCTATCTCTTATCTATTCTGAATAGATTGAACCATTAACCACTTCAGAACATTCATTTTATAATATTAAGTCTAAACTGGAGAGTTTTAATATGTGTAGTAATAAGACTTTTTAAAATTATGTTATGGTGACATAATAGGTGGCTTCTAACTTTTCTGGGGTACTTAAATGCTCTCATTATGCTTGCAGAAGTACCTCATTGAATTATCAGATAATCAGCATTAAAGCTAATCATGTATTAAGACCAAAATTATATGACAATGCATTTGTTAAGAAGTTATATTGAACTTGTCTGATGGATCTATAAAAAATTACAAGACATAATTTGGTAATATCTTTAATTAAAAAATTAGTATGAATCTGATAAAATAAAAATCGATAGGCCTAAATTAATCAATTTTTTTCTTGAACATGATATGACTGTCCGCTATAGACTCAGAAGCTATAGACTCAGAAGAAGAACAGTTCCTTTATAATTTGAATTATTAACATTTATTTGGATTGAGAGTACCTAAAAGAATAATTTTTTCCATCAATATGAGAATAGTTCACTCTTTCTTCAGCCCTTCAGTATCATAATTTCCATGTTGAGAGTTAAGATGGAAGCAAAGTAGCTTACCTCTCCATGGATGTCGTTCCTGCCATCCGGTGTGTTCTCCGGCAGGATGTAGAGCCTCAGACAGGCCAGGGTTGCTCGCTATTCCTGTCCTCCCAGAGGAGGGTCAGCTCCCCAATGCTCACGAGGTCCGAGTCACTCCACAGCTTCACAAAAAAGAACTCACTCAGGGACAAGATATTGGCTTTCCCATTCTTGGTATACTTGAAAGCTTTGTAAAATGTGTAGGGTCCATAGGTGGCACAAGGGAGCCCTACTAACTTACATGTTGCCATGCTTGGGCTGGCCTTTAATTTTACAAATGAAATTTGTATTTTAAGTTAATCAAATTGTTAGAAAGAAAAAGAGAAGACGACAAAACGTAGGTGGAATCATAATCAAAAACTATTGCACAAATCTTTACTTTCTTACTAATCTCTACGGTGACAATTTTACTGGATTTAACACTTGACAAAGGAACATGGAAGTAGGACGATGCATAACTTTAGTCCTTTGATGTAATTGAAGGACATCGCATAATTCATAAAAATATGGATTGGCTGAAAAAAATGCTTTCAAATTGAATGGCACGAGCCACCGCACTCATTACACGCACTTTCACGAATTGGTTAATTTTAAGACAATCAATTTTAATTTATTGCATTTCGGATGTTGGCTTTAAAATTGGAGGAAAATGATCAATGTATTAAAAGAAATACGGGAAATCTAATTATATACACGGAAATATTTAAATTTATCTACAATAATTGATAATTAATTAAATTAAAATCAAATAAAAAGGACAAAAAAGTACACGGCTCACGCATCAACTACTTTCGTATCACTTGAAAAATTTCTTTAATTTTTTGTTTACATTTTATTTGTGACGTCACCTGTTCAAAGTTAGTTCATTACGTTGCCGCGTAGTAGCAGCACTAGCTATCTTGCTATGAATGAAGTGGCCTTCACACAGTGGGCCATTTGATAAAGTCAAGGACGTGTTTGATGTTAATGCTGATAATATTTGGGTGGCCTATACACGATAGAAAAATTTTAACTCAACTAAATGCAGTTTTCATCTTTTTTCATTGGAAGCACTGACAGTATGCTTCCAGCATGTATAAGACAACTATCCAATATTTCACATAAAAACTAAATGCAGTTTTATTTATGTATGTATTAGTATCATGTAAATATTTGCTAAATGTTTCGACAGGGGGCATTGTTCCTTTCACACTAATTTGAATTAGTATGAAAATACCGGTTGCTCTGTGCTTTCATTGACGTCAATAGCGTATTCCGAATAGAAATAGAACTATCCAAGAACCTACTATGTACCTACTTTAAAACTTATAATGAGGGCACACCGGGAAAAGGGCGAAAGTAAAAAACTTGAGTTTTGAGAAAAATGTGTCTAAAGTTTGATGAGATATATTCTCAATATTGGTTCTTTTTAGAGGAAAAACTATTGGTAAAAAAAAAAAAATAGCTCGTGTTTTTTCTGCTGAAAAAAAATATTTTAATGTCAAATTTACTTGATGCCAGTTCTTTTTAATAGCGTTTTAAAAATTAAATAATAATAATATTATTACAAATGTAATTTCCATTACTTTTCAGATAAATCACTAATAGAGGAAATAATGAAGACAGGAGATTAATTGATTGAACTCAGCAATCAAATAGGTTAAGAAACTATAATATGAAATGTAATAATTATATTGGATTGTTATATAATTATGTAGTAAAAATATTTACAAAATAAAAATATACAAAACTTATTACTTCTAATATAAAAAAATATACATAACTACCTACTCATCGATTGGAAACAATCAATAATTATTACAGATACTTTGTAGTTCAAATTCAGCTCACTATTTTGTTAACTCACAAAACGTGAGATTGTAGGTAAATTTGCAATTTTAATAGGACACTTTTACCATCACAAAAATTACAGATTGGGAAACATCCGGTCAGGTTAGAATGTGCTTGATGACCACTCAAAATGAAACCTTTGTGATACTGACTGCTCCCGGCCCTATGCAGATTTGGTGAGGAAAATCAGAGTAGTTGGTTTGTCCGTTTGTGAGTTTCCAGATAATGGAGGAAGAAACCCCCGTCCTGTCTCGAGCTCTGATGAGAATTGAATTGAAAATGGAAAATTTATTTACATCAATTAATAAATTATTAATAAATTTAGTTTAGGAGGTAAATGTAATGTAAATAGCCTTTATTTTACATTACATTTACCTCCTAAACTAAATTTATTAATTGATGTAAATAAATTTTCCATTTACCTCCTAAACTAAATGTAACAGGTGCGTTAAGTTGACAGCCCACCAGAACAGATTTTGACGCAAAATGAACAGTCGTTTTGCGTCATCAAAAATTCATTTTGTATTAATACCGCTACCGGATTAACTTATTGGAAAGATTAACTAAAGTAAAAAAAAAAAAAAATACTCTTAAATTTGGTGGTCTTCTTTCTTCTTCCTTTTTTTGTGAATAAAATTTTTCTTGCGAATAAAATTGCCGCCGGATCAATAGGAGTAGTACAATGAAATACCCGTAAATTTGGATATCTTTCTTCTTCCTTTTTTTGTGAATAAAACTTTTCTTGCGAATAAAATTGCCGCCGGATCAATAGGAGTAGTACAATGAAATACTCGTAAATTTGGTTTTCTTTCTTCTTCCTTTTTTTGTGAATAATTTTTTTCCTGCGATTAAAATTGCCGCCGGATCAATAGGAGTAGTAGTCATCTCCCAGGCCCAGCCTGCTGAACTGCCTGTCGACCCAGGGGCGGAAGTGCGCCACGTCTACATAGACAGCAGGCGTGGCCTCACCACAGGCCACGCCCCAGGACACCACGCCCGCCTGCATGTAGCGGCCGGGCCTGCCGGGCACAGGACAGGCCAGGGGGCCGCCCCCGTCGCCCTGTGGGGGAGGAAACAGGAATATATATAGTGTCATATTCAGGCGCGGCCGGAGCTAAGGAGCTGCGGAACAGCAGCACCCCCAGACTAAAGAGAGAATGAAAGGATTTTCTCAAGTCCTAGTTCGTACACAATGAAAATCTTCACAAATTTCTAGAATAATGAAAGCATAATTATTTTAATTGGTATGGTAAACAAACTCAAACTCTTTAGATACTGAAAGAACGAATCTAAACATCCTATTTTAGTCCGGTTTATGTGGTAGCACACCCAATTTTTTTCCCACCGGCCGCGCCTAGTCATATTTCAGATTATTGCTTTAAAAGATAATGATTAAAATATTAGCAAAAAATATATTTATTGAAAGATAAAAAAAAATACGAATATTAAATATTAGCCTTGTTTAAAGCACAAAAAGTAGCATAAGAGAAAGAAAATATATTAAAAGCTGGGAATATGAGCGTAAAATATCTGCTAGGAAGACCCAGACTTAAAAGAATAAAATCCATCCAACATGACATAGAGCATTGGTTACTAAACCGGAGGTTGCGGGTTCGAATCACGGCAGGAGCGGAAATTTCTGACCGAGTTTTCCGTTGTAAAAATGTAGTTCTTACATAAATAGCCTCCTGAGACCTGGGCATGTTTTCCCGAAAGTACTGATTTAGACCTGGATGTACTGTTAAAAGTACATAAGACAGATACTGCTTGAGTCCTCGGCATGTATTCCAGAAAGTACTGATTAAGACCTGGCGTACTTTTAAAAGTACATGGAATTTTCAAAAATTCCCGATGGTTTTTGAGAGAAGATAGTAGTGTGAAGTGAAGTTGTCTTATGTACTTTTAAAAGCACATTCAGGTCTCAGGAGGATAGACACAAAAGTAGATCTCACCTTACACGTATCCCTCCCCTTCTCCCCTCCCGCACATAGGAAGCCCTCGTGGAGTTGAAAGTCAGGGCCCAGGTGGGTTTTCCTGAGTAGCTGGGTGCATTTGGCTTTGGGAACCACTGGCAGCTCAACCTTCTTCAGGATGACCTGGTAGGAGCCGGACTTTTCTGCACAGGGGAGAACCAAGCAAATTAGTCGAAACATTTACACTGAAACCGGTACTTGAACCACCGACCTCCAGGTTACAAGTCCGCCACCTTATCGATCGAGCTACTGGAGGTCGGTGGTTCGAGTCCCAGTGATTTAGGTATAGTTCAGTAAAGATTTAGGTATCACAACGTGATGTCACAAAAGATCCATTTAAGCCCGCAGTGACAAATAACTTTCGTAGCCAACAGCCCTACTTATAACAAGGACATCGAGATCAACACAAATATGATAACTTCTTTCTAATGAACCTTTTTTTTACTTATTTTTCGTTAATCATATACAAAATATTATATTTTATCGTGTTTTTAAACATTAATTGATTGATTTTTCTTTTCTTTTTTACATATATTAAACATATTCAGAAAAATGTCTTATTTTTTTCACATCTAAAGAAAAATGAACCTTCTTTAGATGTGAATAGAAATGTTACCCCAAGCGTCCTTGCCCCAGCCGCTGGCGTAGCAGTCACTATGGTCGCTATCCTCCCCGTGTTCCGGCAGGCATATAGTGTCCACATTGTCCCCTAGGATGAACGGCTCCTCCAGTACTAGTAGCGCGATGTCATTGAGGAGACCCCCGAAGTAGAATTCATCGTGCGCTATGATGGATCGAACCCGGGACTCCTGATAGGGGAACAGCTCGTGTTGCGTCTGTGTGTCCCACTCGCCTGCCCGCACTTTGAGAAGCCGCGGCTTTTTGCTAGGAATTTTGGACGATTTTGGTCTTTTTAAAAATTGTACATATTGTAAAGTAGAAATCTGAAGGGCTCATTCATGGCCATTAGTCATTCATGTACAACATTAGCGAAATCATTTTGAGTAAACACGCCTGACAAAATATAAGTTATGCAATGTGTTAGTAAACGTTAATGTAAAGCACATACTATATACGTGATAGTAATTCTAGGAGTTTTATAACTATTCTAGGATCTAGAATCTAGATGTTTTACTTAACGTCGCTTTCAACCGCATGGTCATTATCACGACGGTTGATTCACCCTCTATTCGCTGGAAACTCAGAAATCAGCTACTCAAATTAACCCGACCCAGCCTGACTGGGTCCAGGAATAACCAGCATCTCAAGGGTTCAAATTAGAATGGTCACTCATTAAAGTCCTAACCTCGCTAGACGTTGCTTAATTTCAGTGACAGTGCGAGAACTGATGTATCGACGCTGAAAAGTTCGCTAAAGATTCCGCTGAAAAGTTCGTTATCTGACAGAGAAGTGCCTTTCACTGCAATGACCAAGTAGTCACCTAGGCAGAGTGAGTTAGCGCGCTAGGCATTGCACGCATGGTAACCAGGGTTCGATTCCCAGCGGGGCAGAAATTTTTCTGATTTGTACTTGGATGTTCGGGGTCCACTCATTCCTCGTGAGGAAAAATGAGTAGTTATTTGTATGAGTAACGACCAGTGGCGGCATAACCAGAGTAAAAAGAAATTAATGTAATAGATTTCGAAAAGTACAGGAGGCTCTTTGTAATACTGCGCTACCCACAAACATTGTGAAAGGGCTTTGTGCTTCACCACAAATAAAATCATACATGAAAATCTGTGAGCAAGAAGTGTGCAGTGACTAAAATCATACATACATACATAGCATAATGTTGCACAATGTTGCAAGACCAAAAAACGTTACCCTCACTGGGATCCCGGCCTAAGTTACCACCCCCTTACTTGTGGACGCAGTGGGCGGCTGTGAGCACCACCCGAGGGTGTATCAGCGACCCCCCGCACTGGAACTGGTAGATAGTGGCCCCCTGCTGATCCACGTCATGCTGCGTCAGCACAGCCACCATCCAGGGGAACTCACCGAACTGAGCCTCATGGTCCAGGTTGCCTAGGCAACGGAAACCGTTAAAGTAAACAAAGTGTTATGAAATAAAATAATCTCTACACTGAGAAAAGAAACTGAAGAAAATATGAAGTCATAGTAAAATACAATGCCCATTCTGTACACACTACATTCTCGTCATGGTTCAACTTGGCGATAGAAATTATCCATTTTCCTTTATCAATTTATAATTATGTATATATTGTATATGGAAATTTGTAGATGTCTCCAAAAGTTCTGAACTGAATCTCTTCAAATTTGTTTTTTTTTTTTTAAGTGGGGTTTAACGTCGCTTTCAACTGCCATGGTCATATCACGACGGGGGTTTTACCCTCCATTCGCAGGAAACTCACAAACCTGCTACTCACATTGACCTCACCCAGCCTGAGTGGGGCCGGGAAAAGCCAGCGTCACGAGAATTAGAACTTGAATGGTCACCCATCCAAGTCTTAACCTCGCTGGATGTCGCTTAACTTCGGTGTTCTGAAGGGAACCGGTGTATTCAACATGCCATCGATGCTGGCTTCAAATTTTTTTATATTAGAGAATGGCGTTTTTCTTACATTTTAGAAAAAAAAACTCTGTAGCGCCATGTTAAAGACCATCTTCTAATACTCGCTTTGAATTTCAAACTACCGTTCTGATATATTTACAACTCCTACAATATCAACAATTTTATTTTTACAGTTAAAAATTAAAGTATCAAAACCAGCGAACCCGTTATTTTGAAGCCCAACCCCTGTGCGTTGCGCTGGCCGCAGCCATGGTGGGTGTGCGGCCGAATGGAGGGGAAGGAGGGGAGGTGGAGGGGGTGGAGGCAGCAGGTGTCCGCATAGTGGCCGCACTCGTTCTCCCGGATCCTGAAGGTGGAGGAGAAGACGAATTTAGGTAAAAAGTGGCTGGATCTAGGAGGTCTCTTAGTGAAATGCCGGCCGGGCATTGGGTTATCAGAATCTGTGTTCTGCACGACAGTAATGTCTCATATATATTTGGGTTTAACGTCGCTTCTTTCAACTGTATGGTCATATCACGACGGGGATGTTACCCGCCATTCGCAAGAATCTCACAAACCTGCTACCCCCATGAACCTCACCAGGCTGGGTTGGGCCGGAATGTCAGCATCACGAAGTCATCACCTTGTTGGACGTTGCTTAACTTTGGTGATGCTACGAGAAACGCTGCATTCAACACGTCATCGGCATTGGCACATCATATTCTTAAATTTGACATAATTTAGATTCGAATCGATTATACAGTAGACTCGTAAGCTAAAGATTCGACGTGTCATTCATGCATTACCCCACCCTCCTACTCTTATCCAACACCCCAAGTAAGGGTGCTCGTGTCATTCCTACACCCCTCCCTCACCTGATATCCAGCACCCCCTCCCCATAGTAAGGGGTGCTCGTGTCATTCCTACACTCCCCCCTCCTCACCTGATATCCAGCACCCCCTCCCCATAGTAAGGGGTGCTCGTGTCATTCCTACACTCCCCCCTCCTCACCTGATATCCAGCACCCCCTCCCCATAGTAAGGGTGCTCGTGTCATACCTACACTCCCCCCTCCTCACCTGATATCCAGCACCCCCTCCCCATAGTAAGGGGTGCTCGTGTCATTCCTACACCCCCTCCCCCCTCACCTGATATCCAGCACCCCCTCCCCATAGTATAAGTATAAGTATAAGTGGTGCTTTATTTAGACTGTCAGCGCAAGACAGGTAGTCCCATTATGCCAACAGTTTAGTAAGGGGTGCTCGTGTCATTCCTACACCCCCTCCCCCCTCACCTGATATCCAGCACCCCCTCCCCATAGTAAGGGGTGCTCGTGTCATTCCTACACCCCTCCCCCCCTCACCTGATATCCAGCACCCCCTCCCCATAGTAAGGGGTGCTCGTGTCATTCGTACACCCCCTCCCCCTCACCTGATATCCAACACCCCCTCCCCGTAGTAAGGGGAGCTTGTGTCATTCCTACACCCCCCCTCACCTGATATCCAGCACCCCCTCCCCATAGTAAGGGGTGCTCGTGTCATTCCTACACTCCCCCCCCCTTCCTCACCTGATATCCAGCACCCCCTCCCCATAGTAAGGGGTGCTCGTGTCATTCCTACACTGCCACCTTCACCTGATATAAAGCACCCCCTCCCCGTAGTAAGGGGTGCTCGTGTCATTCCTACACTCCCCCCCCCCCTCACCTGATATCCAGCACCCCCTCCCCATAGTAAGGGGTGCTCGTGTCATTCCTACACTCCCCCCTCCTCACCTGATATCCAGCACCCCCTCCCCATAGTAAGGGGTGCTCGTGTCATACCTACACTCCCCCCTCCTCACCTGATATCCAGCACCCCCTCCCCATAGTAAGGGGTGCTCGTGTCATTCCTACACTCCCCCCTCCTCACCTGATATCCAGCACCCCCTCCCCATAGTAAGGGGTGCTCGTGTCATTCCTACACTCCCCCCTCCTCACCTGATATCCAGCACCCCCTCCCCATAGTAAGGGGTGCTCGTGTCATTCCTACACTCCCCCCTCCTCACCTGATATCCAGCACCCCCTCCCCATAGTAAGGGGTGCTCGTGTCATACCTACACTCCCCCCTCCTCACCTGATATCCAGCACCCCCTCCCCATAGTAAGGGGTGCTCGTGTCATTCCTACACCCCCTCCCCCCTCACCTGATATCCAGCACCCCCTCCCCATAGTATAAGTATAAGTATAAGTGGTGCTTTATTTAGACTGTCAGCGCAAGACAGGTAGTCCCATTATGCCAACAGTTTAGTAAGGGGTGCTCGTGTCATTCCTACACCCCCTCCCCCCTCACCTGATATCCAGCACCCCCTCCCCATAGTAAGGGGTGCTCGTGTCATTCCTACACCCCCTCCCCCCTCACCTGATATCCAGCACCCCCTCCCCATAGTAAGGGGTGCTCGTGTCATTCGTACACCCCCTCCCCCCTCACCTGATATCCAACACCCCCTCCCCGTAGTAAGGGGAGCTTGTGTCATTCCTACACCCCCCCTCACCTGATATCCAGCACCCCCTCCCCATAGTAAGGGGTGCTCGTGTCATTCCTACACTCCCCCCCCCCTTCCTCACCTGATATCCAGCACCCCCTCCCCATAGTAAGGGGTGCTCGTGTCATTCCTACACCCCCTCCCCCCTCACCTGATATCCAGCACCCCCTCTCCATAGTAAGGGGTGCTCGTGTCATTCCTACACTTCCCCCTCCTCACCTGATATCCAGCACCCCCTCCCCATAGTAAGGGGTGCTCGTGTCATTCCTACACTGCCACCTTCACCTGATATCCAGCACCCCCTCTCCATAGTAAGGGGTGCTCGTGTCATTCCTACACTTCCCCCTCCTCACCTGATATCCAGCACCCCCTCCCCATAGTAAGGGGTACTCGTGTCATTCCTACACCCCTCCCTCACCTGATATCCAGCACCCCCTCCCCATTTGTATTTGTATTTGTATTTGTATTTATTTATTTTATTTTCAACAGGTAGGTACATACATTACAAGGTTAAAGCCTCTATTACAATATACCCTACCTATTTAAAGAATAAAACTATTTAATAGCTTGTTACAAGAAAAAGAAAAAACAATTCCATCATTCCCAATAGTAGACAATGGGAATGATGAAATTGAAAAGAATTATAAATTTCTTTCATGAGAAAGAGATTATTATATATCTGTAGTACCTAAGATTTCAGAAAAAATTGACAGATTTGTAGAAAACAAATCAATGTTAACAGGCAATTTATTGGCTAGAGATAGAGGGAAGTGCCAGGGATTGAGGTGAGATGAAGGCAGAACAAAAGAAAATGACTCTTGACTTCGAGTAGATGTTTGTCGAGGAACTTTTAGATTCAGGTTTTGTAGAAAAGAGTTAGATAAAGACATTGAATGTAGGTTTTTGTAGAGATACAATAAGGCATTATATTTTCTGCGCCTCTCCAGGGTTGGTATTTTATAGTAGTCAGAGAGGAGTTCATAAGAGTACAGTAAGCGACCGCGATGGAAGTAATCATAGAGTTTACCAACAAATACCCTCTGAATACGTTCGATTTGGTCAGATTTAGTCTTGGATAAATTGCCAAAGATAAGGGAAGAATATTCAGCTTTGGACCTAACGTAAAGATAGTACAAGCAGATGAATATGGAAGGAGATCTAAAACGCTTACAAATCTTAGTAATAAGCCCAAAGATGGAAAAGCATAGTAAGGGGTACTCGTGTCATTCCTACACCCCTCCCTCACCTGATATCAGCACCCTCCCCAATAGTAAGGGGTGCTCGTGTCATTCCTACACCCCCCCTCACCTGATATCCAGCACCCCCTCCCCTCGTGTCATTCCCCCCTCCCTCACCTGATATCCAGCACCCCCTCCCCATAGTTAGGGGTGCTCGTGTCATTCCTACACTGCCACCACGGCACACACTGACACGGCTTGTGGAAGTGGTCCAGTGGGTTGGGGTGGTGTATCTCGTCCGGGCCATAGTGGATGTGATGGGGGTTGGGGATGTGCTGGTCCCGAGGGAAATGGATGCGGGTTGGATCGGGGATGTTGACTATGGGGTGAGGTTTTTCCTGTGAATAGATAGGACAAGGAGTAAGGACCAAAACCATTTTTAAGTGCAGCATTTTTGTTGTTGGTTAATATGAAAAAAAAATCTCTCTTTGTCCCGGTAGCTAAGTGGTCAAGGCGTCGCGTCGGTCTGGTAATCCAGAGTTCGCGGTTTCGAAACCAAGCCGGGTCATGGACAACTGTTGACACATTATCATGACAAAAATCTTTGCGGCGATAAAGTGACGGATTTGAGATAGTTGATACCAATAAAAGTAGAGCTATGTATTTCTTATATACTTCTTTCTTCATACCTTCAATATTGTACCTTTCTACCATCTTAATCTATCAATAAATTGT
Source organism: Bactericera cockerelli (assembly GCA_024516035.1). NCBI lineage: Eukaryota > Metazoa > Arthropoda > Insecta > Hemiptera > Triozidae > Bactericera > Bactericera cockerelli. Next base: position 11,649,956 of record CM044958.1, on the reverse strand, counting down.
AAAATGTCTAGAAAATAAGCAGACATTGTAACAAACAAATAAATAAAAAAAAGAACTCTTATTTATTTTGACTATCAGCACAAAACAGGAAGTCTCATTATGCCAACAATTTTGGTGTGTAGGGTGGCGTCATCGTGAACAGTGGTAGCCAGACAGTGGAGGAATGACTCAGCAGTTCTACCACTGTCTTTACAAGGATGCTAATAATTGACAAGGGCCCCCAGAACCATTCCAATGCTGGTCTACTCCCTATTTATAGTCCACCAGCCAGACTGCTATTGAAGCTGTTGGCAAGAAAACAATCCCCCTTTAATCCTTATTCTCCTTCCTCCTCCCTTAATGACCCCCTTATAGTACCGTATCTGTTGTGAATGTGTAATTGAATGTGAGTTTTTTTCACTACCATTATTATTTCTATTATTCTCATATTGTCTTTTACTATTATTTCCTATCTTGTTTTCTATCATACTTACCTCTAATTATTATTTTATTTACATTGTATCTATACTTAAATAAATGAAGAGGTGCTTTGTTAAACTGTTGGCATAATGGGACTACCTGTCTTGCGCTGACAGTCTAAAATTCTAAATAAAGCACTACTTAAACTTATACTGCTGGTCTACTCCCTGTTTATAGTCCCCCAGTCAGACTGTCTGGTGTGTATGTCCATTCCTAAAATTCAAATGATATAATATGTATATTTCATTAAAAACGTCTTCTTTCTTCAGTGTGCTCATTACGGATGCCACATTTTCTCTTTTTTTTTGTACCTGTCAGGGGTCTCACCTCATTCGATTCGGGAATATCTATCTCGTGTGGCGTATAGTAGTGGATAGTTTCGACTGTCTTGGGCGGGCTCGGCGACAGCTGGGAGTCGTAGCTCTCTGGGTCTTCCTCCTCTTCTGAGAGGGTGAGGTCTTCCTCCCCTCGGGACAGGACCAGGTGGAGGAGAAGGACACTCAGGAGGGTGGGGTACAACATCCTGGGGAGAGGACGAGAAAAAGATGGACTGCACAAAGTCCATCATAAAATAACCTCCCCACATTATGAACCAAACAACTTCAGGAGACTTGATCTTCGGATCCGCTCCTGAAGTTACAACACCAGGAGAATTGATCATATGATCCGCTCCTGGTGTAATATTTAATGAACAAAATTTAAAGACGAAAGCACACTGCTAGTCAAGTGGTCAACGCGCTAGTCTGGTGATCCAGACATGAATTTTTTATCAATAATTTGAGTTTGTTGACCACATAATAATAAGACTCTGAGGCTTAGGTGGTAGAAAATGCTTTGGTATTAACCTCGCCTGGTGGTTACCCTCCACTATAGAGTGTTATTAATGTTATTATTATTAAATAATGGAATTTTGTTGAAAATAAAAAAACATAACTGGATGTTGTCATTTGTTGTAAATAATGTGTGGACCAATAACTGGACTGAGAACTCAACGGAACCTTAGCTTAGAGGTTGGTGGTTTAGATCCTAGCATGACAAAAATTAGCTGGTGCATTTTTGAGTAATAATTCTTTTTTTTTTAAGTGGGGTTTAACGTCGCTTTCAACTGCCATGGTCATATCACGACGGGGGTTTTACCCTCCATTCGTAGGAAACTCACAAACCTGCTACTCACATTGACCTCACCCAGCCTGAGTGGGGCCGGTAAAAGCCAGCGTCACGAGAATTAGAATTTGAATGGTCTTAACCTCGCTGGATGTCGCTTAACTTCGGTGTTCTGAAGGGAACCGGTGTATTCAACATGCCATCGACGCTGGCTAGTAATAATTCTATTAAAATTGTAATTGAAAAATTGTCTGTTTGAGTTCAGTGATAGTTATCTCCTAAATTTATCATACCTTGATAATAATTTAGTAGTTTCTGAGATTTGCGTGTTACAAGGAATGTATTTAAGGAGACCGACAGACACAAACCATAGTTGCTCAGGAGGTTATCAAACGTCCAGAAAAAAAAAAAAAAAAAAAAAATTGAAATCGGAGCAAAAAAATAGTTTTCTTTACAAAAACGAACACAATACTTCCGATTAGGACCTGTCTCCATGAAATACGAGTTAAAGCAGACACTTGACATAATTTAGTACATCAATACTTACATGTAGATCGAAAATCCAGGAACTTTTTATCTGTATGAAATAAATCAAAATTAATATCAACACTCAATGTTCTTTCACATGGAAAATAAATGTTTCGTGTCTCAATGTAAAGAAAATTGAAATCGGAGCCAAAAAAAAAATATATTTTTTTTTTTTTACAAAAAACGAACACAATACTTATATTAGAAATTTCACAGAAGTAAAAAACACTCCCGTTTTTACTAAAAAATATTTACTGGTTATTTTCAACTTATTCGATTATTATTTGAAAATTAAATTCGCGGACCTTTACTATCTGAATTATTCCATAGTACAGGCACTAAGCAAAAGAACCCCTGAATTAGTTATGAATGAGTGACATCTGTATATCAGCAGATTTATGAAATCGTTCGATGTCCAAGATCAGAAGAGAATCTGGAGATTTGTCTCCCAATCTGACTGATCTCTCGTGATTAATATTGAAGCAAGAAGTGAGCCAGTGTTTTCTACTTTTCCGCAATGTTTCCTCTCAAGTTATACATAGATAATCTTTGAGAACTATGAGAGACAAGGAATTAAGTAGCTAATCGTATTATTATAAGATATATTTCAATTGAAAATTAATGATCTGAATAATTATCAATATAAAAACCTCAGCAGTTAAAGAGTGCAACCTATAAAGAGGCCACATTTCCATTCAGTTTTCCCCAACGTAGAACTAGGCAGGTAAGTATTTCTTATACCCGATGATAATTTTCCGGCCATAAATTCAAAGATGAGGGTCAGATCTATTTCATCAAGTAGGTACCTCAACTATTACCCCATTGATATACCTAATCGTACGTACATATTAACTGGAGGTCGGTGGTTCGAGTTCCTAGTATTTTAAATAAGTATTAGAAGTGCATTAGTTAGATCGTCAGCGCAAGATACTCATGAAGCCAACAGCCAATTTTTTTTAATTTTTTTTTACTTATTATATTTATTTTAACATTTAACTATAGGACAAACACTTCATTCAGAGAATTTGTGAAAGGGAATGAGCCCGCAATGCTGGCTGCATTCACGGCCCTCTGAATGGCCGGGCTCAAATGTTGGATGAGGTATGATGCTGCTCTCTTATCTCCAGTCTCTTCAACTAATTTGTTTCACCTAATTCTTGAATAAATTTATTGGTTTCCTCTGCAAATGTCCCTATGGCCAATCATTTGAAGATGTATCCTTGGTCTTTGATGTTACAATATTTTTCATGTTTCCTCTGGCTTGCTAGGTTGGCTGCATATCCTGCTTTAGTCGTAGTTTGGTGGAGGTCTGTTCGAGCCAAGATGTCTACAAAAGTTACATCCCACACTAACTTTTGACCACATGACCATGAAATGATACACTCGTCTGGTCTTTTTCCATCCATACGTGACATACCTGCAGGTTCTAGGTTTGGATGATACTTCAGGAGTGACAATGTTCAGTAGAAAATCGGATTTAATTCTCTATGTCGCCAACATATTACTAAATATCTAGTAAGACGAATTTGAATTAACCAATTGTGTCTATTGTGATAATTGCATCTCTCCTTTTCCAAAACTCATTGGAGTTGCCTTTTAGTTCAGATCAAACTAAAGATATCAGAAATATTGTGTTATATTGACAGGGTGTGTGGAGTATATCCTAGCCATTGCTGATCCTTCCCAAGCAGAAATAGCCGACAGTCCACTTCTAAGATTGAAGCATGTTTTTACCTAATAGGATGCCTTGGGCCAAACTTTCTCCTTCCTCCACCTCATGTTTCTCAATTTTCCCGTTATGTAGTTTTCTTCTTTTCCCTGATTGTGTCCAAACCTTTTCTACTTTCCAATGGCCGGGTCGAGATGCGGCTGCTAGGTCCCTGCTCTCATATGCTAATACACAGAGCAGGGACCTAGGCAGTCGCATCTTGACCCGGCCATAATTTTTTTTCTTTCTAAAGAACCATGACCTCATCTGTATGACCTTATCATTAATCAATATAGGAAGGGTCAATGCTAATGCTTCCTGTAAATTTGAAAAGTTATCATACCTATTTGTGTAAATCACTTTCGTGATATCAGAACTACTCAAACTAGCTTTATTAAATCTTCGCTGTTATCTTTATTAAATACTCGCTGAACCCGGGACTTGAACCACCGACCTCCAGGTTATACAAGTCCGCAGCCTTATCGATCAAGCTACTGAGGTTGGTGCTTCCTGTAAACTACTTAAAAGTTGTCCGAAATCCCTGGAGATGTTGACCGTCACTATTGACCGCCACGTTTCTCCTCTTGTCCATGAGTTGACTGTTACTCCTGCCACCTTGTGCGCTACACTTACTCAAGGCCAGGGCAGGATTCATTCTCATTGACCTCTGATATTGCCGTCATTAGTTTTCACCGTAGACGGCAGGTCAGGCTCGATACGAGGTATGAAGGGGTCAGTTTCTTCTTTTTTTTTTTGGTTTAACGTCGCATTCAACTGCATGGTCATATCACAACGGGGGTGTTACCCTCCATTCGCAGGAAACTCACAAACCTGCTACCCAAATTAACTTCACCCTGCCTGGGTTGGGCCGGAATGCCAGCATCACGAATGGGGGGGTCAGTTTCATTAGACGCCATTCTGTTAAGCTCTGGAGATTATTTTAAAGTTATCATATTTGTGTTAATCACTTTCGTGATATCACAACTACTCAAACTAGCTTTACTAAACCTACGCTAAAACCGGGACTTGAACCACCGATCTCCAGGTTACAAGTCCGCCGCTTTATCGATCAAGCTACTGTGGTCGGTCTTGGAGATCACTAACTTATTATAATTATAGAAATAAAATCATTATTTGTTTTGAAATCAAGCTAGTGCGGGTATTTTGAAGTTTTAGGCCGAAATTAATACACGTTTATGTAATACCCTGTAGCTCCAAGTCGAGATTTTGTGTATTGTCCTAGATGAAGAAAACTAATGCTAAGTCATGACTTAAGATCTCGATTTTGTTTGTTAATTTCGGTTGTGTTTGATCACGCTGGACGTTGCTTAACTTCAGCTAGCTTACGATTGCTGGTGTACGAGTATGTAGCTCACTGACAATTCTTCCTTTTCCTCTTTTTTTTATCGGTAGTACATAATTATATGAAATTTCTGAATTAACTTAAAACCATTCCTGTGCCCAGAGCGGGAGGATAATTTTCCATGTCATTGGGTTTTGGCAGGATCGGATGACGAGAAAGGAGAGCTGGCATACTTGAGATAATTAGGATAATTAATGATCTATGGCGGAAGATAGAGGTTACGTCTTACCAGGAGAGGAGTAGAGGACACTCGAGCAGTTCTGTGAACTGTAGACCTCACTCAGCCGATCTCTTGAACTGAAGGTTGCACGTTCGAAAGACAACAGGGGAGGAATTTTTGAGCTAAATATTTCCACTGAAGGAATGGAATGTCGGTAAAGTAGTACTTTTTTTTTCAAGATGTGCCCCGGAACCGCTTTCGCATTACTTCAGGGCACCTTTACATCCATGCCATTCCAGAAACGGAAAATTTCGGTCAGAAATTTCCGCTCCGGCCGGGATTCAAACCCGCAACCTCCGGGTCAGCAACCAATGCTCTTAACCACTGAGCCACGGAGGTCGGCTTAGGTAATGCTGAGACGGTCTCAGGATCATTTTGGATTAATGACATTTTGGATCACACGTCTTTTTTGTTCTATGTTACTAGAGGTAATCAACTGTTACTAATAATCAAATTCCTATCTTTCTTGAGAATGGACATTAGGTAAATGTCCCGCTCTTGAAGGATGTGAAAGACCTTTACACATAATAATATGTTTATCTTCCAAGAGTTAATTTACACTAGTACAATTTGATTTTAAACGAATAGATATATACTCAAGTCGTGAAGGTAGCTCAGATAGCTGGCTGTAAGGTGTTTAATTGAAAAAACTTGAAACAATACAGTTTTACATAAAATAAATTATTTTATTTTTCAAATCAAAATGAGATATTGATTCTTAATAATTTGGTAGCGAATCGTTATAATACAAAAGTATAAAAAAAAGGTTCTACTCAAATTCACACCGCTCTCATATTTTCATTTCATCAAGTGAAATCAAAGCGCTTGTTTATGAAAATTCTGCCGTTTCCGATGGGATATAAGGACTTAAGGTGGCCAACCTCTATGCAGCCTTAACTTCGCAGCTAATATGAAACACTATTTCGCAGCTCAGTGGTAAAGGCGGCACTCTGTGAATCCAGAGTTTCCAGAGGTTGCGGGTTCGAAACTCGGCCAGGACATGACAAGTTATCCACCCATTTGGGATTTTTACCACATAATAATATGTCTTGGGTTTACTGCTGGAGTAATGGGACTTAATAGTCCTAATCGGGCAGTATTAATAAGGTGATATTATTATTATATTGTTTCTATATGTAATAGAAAGCGCTTACTAGACAGCTTCTAAGAGTTTTTTCCCTTTTTTTATTTCCAATTTTGTCTTTTACGTAACTTTTAACTGCATGGTCATATCATGACAATTGGGGTTTTACCCTCTATTTGAGTGGGGCCGGGAATAGTCCTAACTTTGATGTCCATTCAAATTTGAATGGACATCCATGCAAGTCTTAACCTTGATGGACGTTGCTTAACTTCAGTGACAGAACGAGAACTGGTCTATTCAACGTGCCATCGACGCCGACGCTGGCTCATATGAAATAATGTTTGTAATGGAAAGCGAGCTCTAGCCCTAAGATTTCATGTCAAAGCATGACTGCCGAATGGGCGCTATCCCGTTACAATAAATTAATGATTCAATTGATTCATATTGCCTGCACGGCCACGGCTGTCTAGTGGCCTTCGGTCATGAACAATCTCTCCTCTTAGTTCTTCTTGACGATTCTGGTGTCGATGACCTGGCCATGGCTGTTGTCCAGGATCCACTTCTTGAACTTCCGCACGTCCACGTACACCCCAGGGGTGTCTGACCCGCAGCCTATCCCCCACGCCACGATACCCACCTGAGTGTAGCGGTTGGGCTCGCCCTTCTTCTGGCAGATCAGGGGGCCGCCCCCGTCACCCTGAAACCAATCGGATCTCATTATTTTCTGCTTGATTTTTTATTGTTATCAAATGCCTTTCCCGAATCAATGCATTTTTGTCAAACAAAAAAAAAAAATGGTATGAATTATAAAGGGATATATCCTCTTCGTGCCCAGCACCATTTTTTGTTTTGTAGTACAAAGTGACCGGTGTCCTCACCCGAGGACAAACATTTTATACTACTTAGTAGTATATGCGGGAAGACATCAACTGTATGGAAGAGGTCGAAATTTGACATTCCATTTTCGCTTGTCAGCTCAAAGAGTAAAATTATAATTATAAAAGTCGCATAGAACTGACCTTGCAGGCGTCCTGGTTGGGTCCGCCCGCGGCGCAGATGAAGCTCTCATGCAGCTTGAACTGGCCCCCCAGTCTGGTCTGCCTCAGCTTCTGCTGGCACGTGTTGCGGGGCACCAGCTTCAGGTCTAGCTTCTTCAGGGTGCTCTGGTAGCGGCCCTCCACTCCTGGGGGGAAAGGGAACAACGTCAGCATGAGCTAGCTTCAGAGTGGTGAAGAAACGGCACGAATTAAAAAAAATGTCTATTTTGTTTCCTTCAAAGAAGCCATAGACCGAGATGAGTAATTTACAATGCTAGCCAGCGTCGATGGCATGTTGAATACACCGGTTCCCTTCAGAACACCAAAGTTAAGAGACATCCAGCGAGGTTAAGACTTGGATGGGTGACCATTCAAATTCTAATTCTCGTGACGCTGGCTTTTCCCGGCCCCACTCAGGCTGGGTGAGGTCAATGTGAGTAGCAGGTTTGTGAGTTTCCTGCGAATGGAGGGTAAAACCCCCGTCGTGATATGACCATGACAGTTGAAAGCGACGTTAAACCCCACTTAAAAAAAAAAAATTTACAATGCAGACCTCAATCGTCGAAAAGCTATTGTTTTCCTTCCAGGCAAGAACATATCAATTATTATTGTCATAATCATAAGATAGTGTGCGAGTGAAATAATGGGTTAAAATTTAGGTAATGGAATAAAACTTAGAAGTGAACAATAATTGTCTCTCTATTTAGGTGACCTCGTTAAGCAAAGGACTCGTAAGCTTATGCTCGTTGAGGAGTTTGAATTTGTAAACAGTAAACATATTCTAGTTTCTTTCGGACATTTAGGGCGGAATTAATAGAAGTTTTTGTAATACCTCTGTGGCGCTAAGTCACGGATTGCGTACTGTGTAAGATAGGGAAAACCGACACTTACCAACGACTTAAGTTATTGATGTTGTCTATTTATTCCGCCCTTAAAGAAAAAAAATTAAAGTCGTTTTCAAAACCATGTTCATATCAGACGGGGGTGGTTACCTATCATGCTAATACCTAAACTGTCATATCTACACACATTGAACATACCTAGCGCTCCTAGCAGTACATTTCTGGAGACCAATGGATTTCAAACCCCATGCCTTCTCCATTCTCGGCGTTGCTAAGTTCAGAAACGACTTACCGAACTTGTCCTTCCCCCAGCCCGTCACCAGACAGCGCTGGTCATCATATTCCTCCGCCGAGTTGGGCGTACAGATGAGTCCGATGTGATCCTTCACGGGGAACGGGAAGTCCAGGATGATCAGGGCGATGTCGTTGTACACGGTCGTGGGTTCGAATCTCTCGTGGATATAGATCTGGGACACGGTTCTCTCGTGATAGGGGAAGGGCTCCCGGTCCGTCTGGTTGAAGGAAACTGTGTCCCATTCTCCACCGCGCACCTTGAGGTCTTCCACGGGGATGCCGCTGTTAAATAAATATAAAAAAATGTTAAATAAATATAAAAAAATGTTAAATAAATATAAAAAAATGTTAAATAAATATAAAAAAATGTTAAATAAATATAAAAAATGTTAAATAAATATAAAAATAGACCGACCTCAGTAGCTTGATCGCGATAAGACAGCGGACTTGTAACCTGGAGGTCGGTGGTTCAAGTCCCGGTTTGAGCGTACATTTAGTAGAGCGAGTTTGAATAGTTGTGATATCACGATAGTGATTAACACAAATATGATAACTTTAAACTTAACTTAATATAAAAAATAGTATTCTTCATATCCTAATAGACTTTCCCCAGAACAAAATCTGGTCCGGGCTCCTCTAATACACATACTAGATGCCCTGATGATGGCTTTTTGAATTCGGGCCCTTATATTTATCTGTATAGTCGCTTTTCACGATGAAGTCAAACTATGTAGTACAACTTCTCACTTTTCTGTTTATACTGATTTATACTGATATACTGATGAAATTAAGTCACTAGAGAACAGGAGCATTAGAACACAAACAGCAGCACCTGGCACCCTTGATTAGTACTTCTAAATTTCCTTCCTTAGTTTTCTTAGATTACTCCAGGTTAGATAGTTTCACATTTTGCTCTTTATGAAGAGCAGTAGCCCATTCAAGAAACAGTCTCCTCTCTCAAAATCCCCAAATGTCCTTTTCAACCGTCACACAACGCACTCTGATTGGTTATTGCGTTCAAATGAACCAATCAGAGTGCGTTGTGTAGTTGAAAGGAAGATTTGGAGATTATGAGAGAGGAGAGTGCTTTTGGAATGGGCTACTGCTCATCATAAAGTGCGAAACATGGAAATTTCTAACCTGAAGTTATCTATAAAAACTAAGGAGGGGAATTTAGAAGTACTAATCAAGGGTGCTAGGTGGCTGCAGGTGACTCACTTGACACAATGAGGTGACTCACTTGACACAATGAGGTGACTCACTTGACACAATGAGGTGACTCACTTGACACAATGAGGTGACTCACTTGACACAATGAGGTGACTCACTTGACACAATGCTACAGGTGACTCACTTGACACAATGCTACAGGTGACTCACTTGACACAATGAGGTGACTCACTTGACACAATGAGGTGACTCACTTGACACAATGAGGTGACTCACTTGACACAATGAGGTGACTCACTTGACACAATGCTACAGGTGACTCACTTGACACAATGCTACAGGTGACTCACTTGACACAATGAGGTGACTCACTTGACACAATGCTACAGGTGACTCACTTGACACAATGAGGTGACTCACTTGACACAATGAGGTGACTCACTTGACACAATGAGGTGACTCACTTGACACAATGAGGTGACTCACTTGACACAATGAGGTGACTCACTTGACACAATGAGGTGACTCACTTGACACAATGAGGTGACTCACTTGACACAATGAGGTGACTCACTTGACACAATGAGGTAACTCACTTGACACAATGAGGTGACTCACTTGACACAATGAGGTGACTCACTTGACACAATGAGGTGACTCACTTGACACAATGAGGTGACTCACTTGACACAATGAGGTGACTCACTTGACACAATGAGGTGACTCACTTGACATAATGAGGTGACTCACTTGACACAATGAGGTGACTCACTTGACACAATGAGGTGACTCACTTGACACAATGAGGTGACTCACTTGACACAATGAGGTGACTCACTTGACACAATGAGGTGACTCACTTGACACAATGAGGTGACTCACTTGACACAATGAGGTGACTCACTTGACACAATGAGGTGACTCACTTGACACAATGAGGTGACTCACTTGACACAATGAGGTGACTCACTTGACACAATGAGGTGACTCACTTGACACAAGAGGTGACTCACCTTGACACCAATGAGGTGACTCACTTGACACAATGAGTACTTCACATTGCCCTGACAATGAGGTGACTCACTTACACAATGAGTGACTCACTTGACACAATGAGGTACTCACTTGAACAATGAGGTGACTCACTTGACAACAAGAGGTGACTCATTGACACAATGAGTGTGACTCACTTGACATATGAGGTGACTCACTTGAACATTCAACTGAGGTGACTCACTTGAAAACAATGAGGTGACTCACTTGAAACAATGAGGTGACTCACTTGACACAATGAGGTGACTCACTTGACACAATGAGGTGACTCACTTGACACAATGAGGTGACTCACTTGACACAATGAGGTGACTCACTTGACACAATGAGGTGACTCACTTGACACAATGAGGTGACTCACTTGACACAATGAGGTGACTCACTTGACACAATGAGGTGACTCACTTGACACAATGAGGTGACTCACTTGACACAATGAGGTGACTCACTTGACACAATGAGGTGACTCACTTGACACAATGAGGTGACTCACTTGACACAATGAGGTGACTCACTTGACACAATGCTACAGGTGACTCACTTGACACAATGAGGTGACTCACTTGACACAATGAGGTGACTCACTTGACACAATGAGGCTGACTCACTTGACACAATGAGGTGACTCACTTGACACAATGAGGTGACTCACTTGACACAATGAGGTGACTCACTTGACACAATGGGGTGACTCACTTGACACAATGAGGTGACTCACTTGACACAATGAGGTGACTCACTTGACACAATGAGGTGACTCACTTGACACAATGAGGCTGACTCACTTGACACAATGAGGTGACTCACTTGACACAATGAGGTGACTCACTTGACACAATGAGGTGACTCACTTGACACAATGAGGTGACTCACTTGACACAATGAGGTGACTCACTTGACACAATGAGGTGACTCACTTGACACAATGAGGTGACTCACTTGACACAATGAGGTGACTCACTTGACACAATGAGGTGACTCACTTGACACAATGAGGTGACTCACTTGACACAATGAGGTGACTCACTTGACACAATGAGGTGACTCACTTGACACAATGAGGTGACTCACTTGACACAATGAGGTGACTCACTTGACACAATGAGGTGACTCACTTGACACAATGAGGTGACTCACTTGACACAATGAGGTGACTCACTTGACACAATGAGGTAACTCACTTGACACAATGAGGTGACTCACTTGACACAATGAGGTGACTCACTTGACACAATGAGGTGACTCACTTGACACAATGAGGTGACTCACTTGACACAATGAGGTGACTCACTTGACACAATGAGGTGACTCACTTGACATAATGAGGTGACTCACTTGACACAATGAGGTGACTCACTTGACACAATGAGGTGACTCACTTGACACAATGAGGTGACTCACTTGACACAATGAGGTGACTCACTTGACACAATGAGGTGACTCACTTGACACAATGAGGTGACTCACTTGACACAATGAGGTGACTCACTTGACACAATGAGGTGACTCACTTGACACAATGAGGTGACTCACTTGACACAATGAGGTGACTCACTTGACACAATGAGGTGACTCACTTGACACAATGAGGTGACTCACTTGACACAATGAGCTGACTCACTTGACACAATGAGGTGACTCACTTGACACAATGAGGTGACTCACTTGACACAATGAGGTGACTCACTTGACACAATGAGGTGACTCACTTGACACAATGAGGTAACTCACTTGACACAATGAGGTGACTCACTTGACACAATGAGCTGACTCACTTGACACAATGAGGTGACTCACTTGACACAATGAGGTGACTCACTTGACACAATGAGGTGACTCACTTGACACAATGAGCTGACTCACTTGACACAATGAGGTGACTCACTTGACACAATGAGGTGACTCACTTGACACAATGAGGTGACTCACTTGACACAATGAGCTGACTCACTTGACACAATGAGGTGACTCACTTGACACAATGAGGTGACTCACTTGACACAATGAGGTGACTCACTTGACACAATGAGCTGACTCACTTGACACAATGAGGTGACTCACTTGACACAATGAGCTGACTCACTTGACACAATGAGGTGACTCACTTGACACAATGAGCGGCAGTCATGACCACATGGGGCAGAATGAGGGTGGCTCCACAGTTGAACACATTCTCCTGTCTCACTCCCTCCTTGTTGACTCTGTTGGTGAGAACTGCCATCATCCAGGGGTACTCACCGAAAGAAGTTTCCGTTTTCTCTGAAAGATGAAAATGCAAACGGCGAATTCAACTTTCGCGATTTCAACTGTATGCATGATAATTAATATGTAAACTGTGTACTTGTAGCTCAGTGGTAAAGGCGGCACTCTGTGAATCCAGAGAATCCAGATGTCGTGGGTTCGAAACCCAGCCGGGACATGACAAGTTTTCCTCCCACTTGGGATTTTTACCACATGATAATACGTCTTGAGCTTACTGCTGGAATAATGGGACTTAATAGTCCTAATCGGGCAGTATAAATAAGGCGATATTATTATTATTATAATTGTATTGTTGATAGTCACCCTCCCGAGTGCTGGACTACTCACTGTTTTTGTAAAGCTCCTCAGCCAGACTTAAAGTCTACTTCCTGCTCACAGTTCTTCAGTCAGACCTAATTATGTTCAATTAGGTACCTAGAGCTTACCGTGTTAGACGGTCACCGCGAGGTCCGCAAGACAGGTAGTCCCATTATGACAAAAGTTCAACAATGCATCTTTTTTTTTTTTTCTTTTTTTTTTTGGTTCTTAACGTCGCTTTCAACTGCATGGTCATATCACGACGGGGGTGTTACCCTCCATTCGCAGGAAACTCACAAACCTGCATCTTTTAACACTTATTATTTATGAAATTATGTAAGTGCTCAGGAAAAACTTAAAAATTATACACAACAAATAAAAATCGAAATAATCAAGTGTTTTTTTACTGTTAAATTATTTAAATACTATTTAAATTCTCTTTAAAATCTCCAAATCGAAACGGAAGGGTTACCTGAGCCGGCGGTGATTCTGTTGGCGAACTGTTGGTTCGATGCCCGGCGGACTCCACATTCCTGGAACTGGTCCAGTCCTCCGTCTCCCCCTTGATTCGGATCACTCCCCCCTCCACTGTTCGGATCGCCTCCCCCTTGATTCGGATTGATTCCTCCTCCAGTGCCGCTGCTCTTAGGGCAACACACTTGATTCTGTGGACATGATTTCCTGAAATACAACACACGATAGTGAATAAAATTAATGGTTCTTTAGCGAAAGTCGATGTATTTTGTATGAGCGCCTGGTAATAAAGTAACTATGCAATGTGGTTTAAAGAGAACCTCTCTTCACCATAATATTTTATTGTAGGTTCAAATTCATCTTGTTTGACATCCATTCCATATTATGGCCTCACACAACAGATGTATGTATGTATGATTTTATTTGTTGTGAAGCACAAAGCCTCTTCACAATTTTTGTGGGTAGCGCAGCATTACTAAGAGCCTCCTTCACTTTTCGAATTCTATTACATTAATTTCTTTATAACCTGGTAATGCCACCACTGGTTTTATTAATGTTTGAAAATAAAAAGTATTTGTAATATTAATATTATCAACAAAAAAAAAAAGATTTTTTTTACTTAATTTATTCATTATTACAGACTTATATTTACTTCCCGATTAGAAGTACCTTATTTCTTGTTTAATATACAGTTTGTTATTGGTAATTTAGTGCAGCGGTCGGCAACCTTTTGAACTACGCGGACCCCTAGCTTATCTCGAAATTTTTTAAGGGACCCCCACATTATAAAAGCGTGGGGGGGGGGGGGGGGGGGTATGAAAGAAAAGTAGGTAGATATGTAAATGGTTATTAAGATTCTTAATGGATTTGGTTCTTTATTGAAACAAGAAAACTAAAATAAAAACATTACCCAAATTAATAACAGTAAAAAAATATTTAATTAACCTACTGAACTGGTTAATGAGAAGGCTGCTCTTGTTTCCGTCCGACCATTTCTTTGATACGTGGGGCCAAACTTAATACGCCAACTTGGAGAGCATTTTTGCATGTGGATGCTAGTTATAGAGTTAGGGGGAAGTAGGGTGCTTCGCGCTATTTATGATTCGAGTTCATGAGCTATTTTTATTCTTCTTTTTTAAATCCTGAAATAGCTTCGCGGACCCCCAATTTAGCTCTCGCGGACCCCCGGGGGTCCGCGGACCCCAGGTTACCGACCGCTGATTTAGTGTATGATTTAATTTGTCCATAAGAGAAACTAGGCAACTAAGGCTATACACAAGATACATCATCCAAGCGTAAACTCGTACATATATAATGAACCAATGAAAACATTTTTAGAATATAATAGGCATACAAATTTAAAAATGACCAGGAGTTAATGTATTGCTTTCAACATAATAAAACAATTTATCAAAGTATCCACTGTACAATTATCGGCCCTCTCTTCATGAGTTTATAACAAATAACAACCAAACATTTCTGCCAGTTGATACGTAATAGTGCCCATGCCTTGATTACGTAGATGTTACGTACGGCAAAAGCCTGCATGATCTAGTTTACGTAATATGTGCCCGCCTCATCGCGAGCTCTGGATACGTATTGGTGCCCATGCCTTGAATACGTAGATGTTACGTACGGCGGATGCCTGCATGAGCTTGTCTACGTATCTTCTGCCCGCCACATCGCGAACTCTGGATACGTATTGGTGCCCATGCCTTGAATACGTAGATGTTACGTACGGCGGATGCCTGCATGAGCTTGTCTACGTATCTTCTGCCCGCCACATCGCGAACTCTGGATACGTATTGGTGCCCATGCCTTGAATACGTAGATGTTACGTACGGCGGATGCCTGCATAAGCTTGTCTACGTAATCTGTGTCCGCCACATCGCGAACTCTGGATACGTATTGGTGCCCATGCCTTCAATACGTAGATGTTACGTACGGCGGATGCCTGCATGAGCTTGTCTACGTATCTTCTGCCCGCCACAACGCGAACTCTGGATACGTATTGGTGCCCATGCCTTGAACACGTAGATGTTACGTACGGCGGATGCCTGCATGAGCTTGTCTACGTATCTTCTGCCCGCCACAACGCGAACTCTGGATACGTATTGGTGCCCATGCCTTGAATACGTAGATGTTACGTACGGCGGATGCCTGCATGAGCTTGTCTACGTAATCTGTGTCCGCCACATCGCGAACTCTGGATACGTAATGGTGCCCATGCCTTGAATACGTAGATGTTACGTACAAAAAATCCGCAATGTCGTCATACGTAGGGTATCTAGGGTATACGTAAGCCAGACTTTTCAGCCTGCCACATAGCGAATTCTTGGTACGTAAGGAGCAATTTTCGTCATAGGCAGGTGTACTGTAATTTATTTTATGTATATCGTTTAAATTTGTAATAATTTTAATTTTGCTGGGTTTTAGAAGTAAACGTTACCTTAAATTTTGTTAAAATTATTTTATTGCTTGGTTATTATTATAACATCGCAACTGTATGTACAAGTATTTTGTTCCGATGAAATAAAATACATACATATTTATAAACTGTGTTTACCGTTATACATATAAGCTCTGTAGTTTCTCGGAGGCGTTCTCCGTGAAACGACAGTTTCGCTTGATAAATAATATAGGTATGCATTAAAACATTACTAGGGACCATTAAGTAGGTATTTGATCTAAAGAGCTAAATTTGTATTCCATCACCCTGCATACATTAATTTAAAGGCACCCATATGCACACATGTGGGCGCCCATTTTAAGTAGCTATTTGAGCTGATGAGCTAAATCTATATCCCACCACCTTCCATCCTGAATCTTTTTATAGCCGCCCATATGCGCCCATAAAATAATAACCTCGTTTCAATAAAAAAATTACATATTGAAAAAAAACTAAATTATGCATGTAAGAAATGATACGCTCCGTTAGTAGAGCTGTAAAGAAAATGGTGTCATAACCAAGGTCATGATCACACGTATGTCAAATTGGTCATACATTTTGAACGGTAAAGAGAATCATAATATTTTATTAGAAACACTTTCATACCCCTATGTATACATGTAAATATACTTATAATTTTCTTTAATAATTTTATCTAGTAATCAAATCAAAACTTTTATTAAATCCACCCTAACTGATTTGGGTTAAATGTTGTACATTTTAGTTTCTCATTTTATATTTATAGCATCATTATAAATAATCAATAGTTTAAGTACGTATACGTTAGTGAATGTTTTCAAATATGTATGTAGGCACATGTTTTTTAATCAAAAGGGTATCAATCAATTGATTAATAAGTATCAAGGTCACCGATAAGCAAGGCCTATATTCACACGGAAACGAATTTGACTCTTATCTCACATAGCTCCTTAACTTAGCCCAGTCTGATGTTCAACAGGTTGACTCTCACATCACTCCTCAATTTACCCCAGTCTGATGTTCAACAGGTTGACTCTCACATCACTCCTCAACTTACCCCAGTCTGATGTTCCTCAGGTTGACTCCCACATCCCTCCTCAACTTACCCCAGTCTGATGTTCAACAGGTTGACTCCCACATCCCTCCTCAACTCACCCCAGTCTGATGTTCAACAGGTTGACTCCCACATCCCTCCTCAACTTACCCCAGTCTGATCTTCAACAGGTTGACTCCCACATCCCTCCTCAAGTTACCCCAGTCTGATGTTCAACAGGTTGACTCTCACATCCTTCCTCAACTTACCCCAGTCTGATGTTCAACAGGTTGACTCCCACATCTCTCCTCAACTTACCCCAGTCTGATGTTCAACAGGTTGACTCCCACATCCCTCCTCAAGTTACCCCAGTCTGATGTTCAACAGGTTGACTCTCACATCCTTCCTCAACTTACCCCAGTCTGATGTTCAACAGGTTGACTCCCACATCTCTCCTCAACTTACCCCAGTCTGATGTTCAACAGGTTGACTCCCACATCTCTCCTCAACTTACCCCAGTCTGATCTTCAACAGGTTGACTCCCACATCCCTCCTCAAGTTACCCCAGTCTGATGTTCAACAGGTTGACTCTCACATCCTTCCTCAACTTACCCCAGTCTGATGTTCAACAGGTTGACTCCCACATCTCTCCTCAACTTACCCCAGTCTGATCTTCAACAGGTTGACTCCCACATCCCTCCTCAAGTTACCCCAGTCTGATGTTCAACAGGTTGACTCTCACATCCTTCCTCAACTTACCCCAGTCTGATGTTCAACAGGTTGACTCCCACATCTCTCCTCAACTTACCCCAGTCTGATGTTCAACAGGTTGACTCCCACATCCCTCCTCAACTTACCCCAGTCTGATGTTCAACAGGTTGGCTCCGGACACCTCAGGACAGTCGGCGGCGGGCACACACTCGCAGTTGGAGGTGTTCTCTTCCTCCTCTATGGCGGCCGTCTTGTCTCCTGCTCGGGTGCTGGAGGTGCGGGGGGTGGAGGTGCGGGGTTTGGAGGTGCGGGGGGTGGGGGCGGTGACGACAGGAGACTTGGTGGGGCCGGTGGGTTTGCAGCAGACTTCTGGGCTCGAGCATTTTGGGCTGAAGAGAGAGAAGATTTTTTTGAGAATACGAAAGCGGATTTCTAAAACTTCCCTGGCATTTCTGATTTCAAATGTGAAAAGAGAAGAAACCTCCGAAAAAATTATCAGAGAATAACTTTTTTCAAGTCACATTATAAATTTGTCCTAGTTTAAAATAAAAGACGAGTGTTTCACAGCCTCCTTCGTAGCCATGAAACGGGAGCTACTATAGACGCTTGTGGTCTGTGCTTAGCTTGCCCATCCCGTAGTATGCCTCCTCTCTGACGAGCAACAAGTGACACAATACATTTTCATTTAGGTGCTGGGTCAACACGAGCGCACCGGAAGGTATCCCTTACAAACAACTGTAACCAAATTTAGAATACAATTTTCTTGTCGGCTCGGGGGATCGAAATAACCAAAAGTATTAAGAATTAAGTAATACTTTTGCGTATTTTGGGTAGATACGATTTCCAAGATTTCAAAGCATTGTCGATGTGGTTACTCCGCTGGACTTGTAATTTGTGGATCCGTGATCTGAAGATCGAATCTCACCCAATGCTTGGATTTTTCCTCATTAATTAGAGTTTGTAACCACAAAATAATAAGACTTTGAGACTTAGGTGGTAGAAAATACTTTGAGTATTAACATCGCCTGCTTTTTAACTTCCACTAAAAAGCATTATTATTACTTTTTGAAAAAAATCTAATCATGAATACTTACATATCATCGATTTTTTTAAAACACAAATATGACGTGTCTTTTTAAGTATAATCAGTATAAACAGAAAAGTGAGAAGTTGTACAAGATGTACATGAATTTCAGAACATACCTGGACAGCTGTTTCGAGCTTATTTGCTCTCATCAGCAGGTATAGGTTCTGATTATCCATGCCATCAACTAACCTCTCTATTTTAATCAGTATAAACAGAAAAGTGAGAAGTTGTACCTACTAGATGTACATGAATATCAGAACATAGATTTTAAAAGATTTTAATTTTAGACATTTGTTAATTACTTTTTCTTAGTTATTAACAAATTAATTCAATTTGTTTATTTAAAGTAATTAAAACTTAATTAAATTTTTGCGCAAAGACTTTGAAAATAAACTGGTGTGATACCACACTACTTTCCTTATTCCTCGAAAATAAATCAATTTTTCGAAAAGCGTCCTCTATACATACTATATTTTTGAACTCTGTACCACTCTAGCTTATGCTGTTCTATAGATATTTTTTTTACAGACAGACTGGTGTGATACCACACTACTTTCCTTACTCCTCGAAAATAAATCAATTTTTCGAAAAAACGTCCTCTATACATACTATATTTTTGAACTCTGTACCAAAGTCTCTAGCTTATGCTGTTCTACATATAGATATTTTGTTTACAGACAGACAGACTGACTCACGTACCAATGGCTGAAACTTTGGATTCAGGCTCTGGGGACCCTATTTTCTACTATGTATTTCATTTTTCAACTTCATGATTTTTTGCTTCAAAAAATCTAATGAGAATTATTGATATACATTGTATACATTTTTTCATATTCTTAGTATTTTGAAGAAGCAGAGTTTCTGGTGTTGCTCAGATACGATTTAGAAGAAGAAGATTCATCCCTCGAACTCTCAATAAAGTTTGGTTTTTACTATTACATATTATTATTATTATTATAAGGAAATTCGATCAAGATTTAATTAAAATAAGGTAGTGAACATTTTTAAACAAATGGAAAATTATATAAAAAAAAAAAAAAAAAAAGCTAGACCAAGAATTGATAGACGGCACTCTTGTCAATGTGCCTCTTATCAATTAAATTACTAGATATTTTCTTACCTGAATTAAAACATAAGCTTTAAATTTACTTTAGTTCTATAGCAACAGTAAAAAAAAAAAAAAAAAAAACAAAAACAATCTAGGGCTTTCCTTTGATTTAAAACAATATTATGTATCGGCATGAAAAAAAAAAACATTTTACCATATTATTATTATTATTCAACACTTAATAGACATGATGTCCATTAATGACATAATAAATGGACAGAATGACATAATGTCCATACATAATGTACAACACAAATAATAATTTTAACAATGGAAACAATATATACAATAAAAATGAAAAAGTATAGAAAAATGTATAAAAACATATGTCCTAACTACTAAAGGGCGAGGTTATTGCCTATGCAAACTCTTCCACCCAACCCTTGAAGGCGTACGACTGTTAGGTAGGTATGTCGTACAGATGAACACTAAACAGTGAAAACAATCATAGTTCTTCCTCTGGAAACAGGAGAGTTATTATTTATATTAATTTAATGTTTTTTTTTTCTTTCTTTTTTTTCAAGCTTTATTAGGTAGAACAAAATATATATACTGTAGAACACAATGAAATATAAAGAAAAACACAATCAAATATAAAGAAAAACAAAAAGATTAAACAAATATACAACAAGGAAACAAAAGAGAGAAATGTCCTACCTAAAGGGCGGGATTATTGCCTGTGGCAATCTCTTCCAACCAACCCTTTTTTCTTTTTCTCTCTGAAAATACACCAAAAATAATTACCTGGACACGGTATTGGCGGCGTCACACAGGTAGTACACCGTGCAGTCACACTCCTCCTCCTGTGCGACACTCTGGTCCACCACACTCACTGTCACACATATAAAAAACACCACACTAATGATCTTCATAGCGAGAGCTTAGGAACTCTAACTGGCGATCTTCAACTCAAACAACCATTTTCAAGGCACCCAAAGTACACGTAAATATGCCTGCCTTCTACAGGAACCGGTTCTTGAACTTGACAGAATCCACAGGCGGATTAGAATCGAGAGACAAAAATTACCATTAGAAAATAACCAACACAGAAAAATAACCAACACAGAAAAGTACTGGTGAGGATCGGACGGTCGTATGTTACTGCTAAGTTTGGAAGAACATATCATAAGTATTTCTAATCAATGTAACATTGGGTGAGAAGGTAGCTAGATTAGTAGATATGAGCAGTGAAATGTGTGCGAACTTGAACCCTTGCTCCCTCCTGGCTTATCAGGAGTCCAGCATTGAGACTGGCCATGTGGAAAATTGAGCTGTTTTAACCATGAATCCCAGGTAATGGGTGATCTGTTCAGATGTAAGTGAAAAAATCCTGTACATCAATCTATTCACAATAAAAGAATTTGCCTGTACATCAATCTATTCACAGCAATTTATTGTTGTATTTATTTTTATTAAATACTAGCGGGCTGTCGCCCGCTTTGCGGGCCGAGGCATGGCCGTGAAAGCAAAAAATCCTTTTTCGCCAATGGCAGGTGTTGTAGTGGGAGTTTCGAAAAATCCCGTCTTATTGCACATCTAGACTATAAGACAAAGCTACCTACCAAATTTCAGCTTCCTAGGACTTACGGTTTGGGCTGTAGAGCGATGATCAGTCAGTGGTCAGTGGTCAGTGGTCAGTGAGTGTCTTTGACATTTATATATTAAGATAAAAAACTTGTCTCAGGGACCGCCTTTCCGGAAGGGAACCGAGGATGCAAGAAAAAATAATTGAATTTGCCTGTACCTGTGTTTTAATCTATTTACATGTAAGAAAGAAATTCGACTGAATTTGCCTTTTCAGCAATCTATTTAGATGTAAGTAAAAAAAAAAAAAAAAAAAAAAAACAGAGTTCTTTTCATGTCTAATATTAGAAATTTCTCGTAAGTAATATCGAGTAAATTTGCCTGTTGTGTTAAGCTAATCAGAATACAACTAGAATATAATAATAATAATGAAAAAAAAAAAAAAATATATGATACTGTAGAGTTTCTGTTCCTCCATATTTTATGGAGGATATCATACATACGATTTAATTCTATGGTGGAAAATTGTGTACTTTCGATCTTGCATGGTCTTGTTCATTTAGCGAGGGCACAACGCGCAGGCAAACTGCCATTAAACCGCGATTATGATGATGATGATAGGTAAGAAGAAGAAGAAGAAGAAGAAGAAGAAGAAGATGATGTTGGTATTCAAGCAACATTCTATTTTGCAAAGATGAAGTTTACAAACGGTCAAAATAAACAAGTATTTTGTTTGATGTATTCCCCAACATGTGTATATTGTGAATATCTATTTACTTAAGACAAGTTGTAAAAACTATATTTATGTTAATTTATTTACATTGAAAATTCTCAACTTAGAAAGACAAGGGAAGATATAATACATTGATGGCATTTAAGAAAATTGTAAACCCCCTTCACCTCTTATAGAGTTTGAGGAACGGCACTAACGATAATATTGTTATGTAATATTGCTTAAAGTGCCTAATTGGAAAAAAGTAATATCACAGCGCATTCTACTTTGACTCTACTTGATTCTACTTTGACATAAAGTTTTATGCATAAAGGGTTGGGTGGAAGAAATTGCCATAGGCAATAACCCCGCCCTTTAGGTAGGACATTAACTTCATTCTCTTTTTTTTTTTGTTCTTGTATCTTTGCTTAATCTTTTTGTTTTTCTTTATAATTTCATTGTATTTTCTGTATATATTTTTCGTTCTACCTAATAAAGCTTACTATTATAATAATAATGTACGAGTAATATCACAGTTTTACTATTCAAACTTACAAAGTCTTTGGTGAACTCGGGGCTCGAACCACAGAACTCCAGTTAAGAGTCCGTCATCTTATCGATTCAAAGATCAAGCTTCTGAGGTCGGTAGATGGATCGATTAGTTTTCACGGGAGCAATGTGAAATGCACAGAACTACTCAAACAAACAAATCGTGGATGACCACTGACCAGTGCCTCAGGCAGTACTTATCTCTAGCTCAAATTCCCAGGCAGAATTTTAAAATCAAGACCTGAGAAGGAAGTGTATGAGTGCAGGGAAAACCCTTACTGGGTGGTTACCATAGTAACAGGTAAACAGTGAGTAGACCAGTATCCCGTTCCAGAAACACTTTCTACTCTCCAAATCTCCGACTGTCTTCCTTTCAACTGTCACACAACACACTCTGATTGGTTAATTTGAACGCAATAAACCATCAGAGTCCGTTGTGTGAATGTTGAAACGGGGATTTGGAGAGTAGAAAGTGTTTCTGGAATGGCCTACAGGATTATTTTATTTATTTTTAATGTTGGCGTCGCGTCGCTTTCAACTGCATAGTCATATCACGACGGGGATTTCAAGCTCCATTCTCTGGAAACTCATAAACCAGATACTCAAATTAACCTCAGCCAGCCTGATATATCCTGATATTGGCTACGCTATGGCAACGACTCCAAGTGATTCTGCAGATTCCCATTATTTAATTTGAAATATTGGTAGAAACACAATCAATGCGTGAAGTTGTACATTTTATTTTTCTGAGGCACCCAGTAAAAAAATCATGAATACTTACATATCATCGATTTTTTTAAAACACAAATATGACGTGTCTTTTTAAGTATAATCAGTATAAACAGAAAAGTGAGAAGTTGTACAAGATGTACATGAATTTCAGAACATACCTGGACAGCTGTTTCGAGCTTATTTGCTCTCATCAGCAGGTATAGGTTCTGATTATCCATGCCATCAACTAACCTCTCTATTTTAATCAGTATAAACAGAAAAGTGAGAAGTTGTACCTACTAGATGTACATGAATATCAGAACATAGATTTTAAAAGATTTTAATTTTAGACATTTGTTAATTACTTTTTCTTAGTTATTAACAAATTAATTCAATTTGTTTATTTAAAGTAATTAAAACTTAATTAAATTTTTGCGCAAAGACTTTGAAAATAAACTGGTGTGATACCACACTACTTTCCTTATTCCTCGAAAATAAATCAATTTTTCGAAAAGCGTCCTCTATACATACTATATTTTTGAACTCTGTACCACTCTAGCTTATGCTGTTCTATAGATATTTTTTTTACAGACAGACTGGTGTGATACCACACTACTTTCCTTACTCCTCGAAAATAAATCAATTTTTCGAAAAACGTCCTCTATACATACTATATTTTTGAACTCTGTACCAAAGTCTCTAGCTTATGCTGTTCTACATATAGATATTTTGTTTACAGACAGACAGACTGACTCACGTACCAATGGCTGAAACTTTGGATTCAGGCTCTGGGGACCCTATTTTCTACTATGTATTTCATTTTTCAACTTCATGATTTTTTGCTTCAAAAAATCTAATGAGAATTATTGATATACATTGTATACATTTTTTCATATTCTTAGTATTTTGAAGAAGCAGAGTTTCTGGTGTTGCTCAGATACGATTTAGAAGAAGAAGATTCATCCCTCGAACTCTCAATAAAGTTTGGTTTTTACTATTACATATTATTATTATTATTATAAGGAAATTCGATCAAGATTTAATTAAAATAAGGTAGTGAACATTTTTAAACAAATGGAAAATTATATAAAAAAAAAAAAAAAAAGCTAGACCAAGAATTGATAGACGGCACTCTTGTCAATGTGCCTCTTATCAATTAAATTACTAGATATTTTCTTACCTGAATTAAAACATAAGCTTTAAATTTACTTTAGTTCTATAGCAACAGTAAAAAAAAAAAAAAAAAACAAAAACAATCTAGGGCTTTCCTTTGATTTAAAACAATATTATGTATCGGCATGAAAAAAAAAAACATTTTACCATATTATTATTATTATTCAACACTTAATAGACATGATGTCCATTAATGACATAATAAATGGACAGAATGACATAATGTCCATACATAATGTACAACACAAATAATAATTTTAACAATGGAAACAATATATACAATAAAAATGAAAAAGTATAGAAAAATGTATAAAAACATATGTCCTAACTACTAAAGGGCGAGGTTATTGCCTATGCAAACTCTTCCACCCAACCCTTGAAGGCGTACGACTGTTAGGTAGGTATGTCGTACAGATGAAAATTATATAAAAAAAAAAAAAAAAAAAGCTAGACCAAGAATTGATAGACGGCACTCTTGTCAATGTGCCTCTTATCAATTAAATTACTAGATATTTTCTTACCTGAATTAAAACATAAGCTTTAAATTTACTTTAGTTCTATAGCAACAGTAAAAAAAAAAAAAAAAAAACAAAAACAATCTAGGGCTTTCCTTTGATTTAAAACAATATTATGTATCGGCATGAAAAAAAAAAACATTTTACCATATTATTATTATTATTCAACACTTAATAGACATGATGTCCATTAATGACATAATAAATGGACAGAATGACATAATGTCCATACATAATGTACAACACAAATAATAATTTTAACAATGGAAACAATATATACAATAAAAATGAAAAAGTATAGAAAAATGTATAAAAACATATGTCCTAACTACTAAAGGGCGAGGTTATTGCCTATGCAAACTCTTCCACCCAACCCTTGAAGGCGTACGACTGTTAGGTAGGTATGTCGTACAGATGAACACTAAACAGTGAAAACAATCATAGTTCTTCCTCTGGAAACAGGAGAGTTATTATTTATATTAATTTAATGTTTTTTTTTTCTTTCTTTTTTTTCAAGCTTTATTAGGTAGAACAAAATATATATACTGTAGAACACAATGAAATATAAAGAAAAACACAATCAAATATAAAGAAAAACAAAAAGATTAAACAAATATACAACAAGGAAACAAAAGAGAGAAATGTCCTACCTAAAGGGCGGGATTATTGCCTGTGGCAATCTCTTCCAACCAACCCTTTTTTCTTTTTCTCTCTGAAAATACACCAAAAATAATTACCTGGACACGGTATTGGCGGCGTCACACAGGTAGTACACCGTGCAGTCACACTCCTCCTCCTGTGCGACACTCTGGTCCACCACACTCACTGTCACACATATAAAAAACACCACACTAATGATCTTCATAGCGAGAGCTTAGGAACTCTAACTGGCGATCTTCAACTCAAACAACCATTTTCAAGGCACCCAAAGTACACGTAAATATGCCTGCCTTCTACAGGAACCGGTTCTTGAACTTGACAGAATCCACAGGCGGATTAGAATCGAGAGACAAAAATTACCATTAGAAAATAACCAACACAGAAAAATAACCAACACAGAAAAGTACTGGTGAGGATCGGACGGTCGTATGTTACTGCTAAGTTTGGAAGAACATATCATAAGTATTTCTAATCAATGTAACATTGGGTGAGAAGGTAGCTAGATTAGTAGATATGAGCAGTGAAATGTGTGCGAACTTGAACCCTTGCTCCCTCCTGGCTTATCAGGAGTCCAGCATTGAGACTGGCCATGTGGAAAATTGAGCTGTTTTAACCATGAATCCCAGGTAATGGGTGATCTGTTCAGATGTAAGTGAAAAAATCCTGTACATCAATCTATTCACAATAAAAGAATTTGCCTGTACATCAATCTATTCACAGCAATTTATTGTTGTATTTATTTTTATTAAATACTAGCGGGCTGTCGCCCGCTTTGCGGGCCGAGGCATGGCCGTGAAAGCAAAAAATCCTTTTTCGCCAATGGCAGGTGTTGTAGTGGGAGTTTCGAAAAATCCCGTCTTATTGCACATCTAGACTATAAGACAAAGCTACCTACCAAATTTCAGCTTCCTAGGACTTACGGTTTGGGCTGTAGAGCGATGATCAGTCAGTGGTCAGTGGTCAGTGGTCAGTGAGTGTCTTTGACATTTATATATTAAGATAAAAAACTTGTCTCAGGGACCGCCTTTCCGGAAGGGAACCGAGGATGCAAGAAAAAATAATTGAATTTGCCTGTACCTGTGTTTTAATCTATTTACATGTAAGAAAGAAATTCGACTGAATTTGCCTTTTCAGCAATCTATTTAGATGTAAGTAAAAAAAAAAAAAAAAAAAAAAACAGAGTTCTTTTCATGTCTAATATTAGAAATTTCTCGTAAGTAATATCGAGTAAATTTGCCTGTTGTGTTAAGCTAATCAGAATACAACTAGAATATAATAATAATAATGAAAAAAAAAAAAAAAATATATGATACTGTAGAGTTTCTGTTCCTCCATATTTTATGGAGGATATCATACATACGATTTAATTCTATGGTGGAAAATTGTGTACTTTCGATCTTGCATGGTCTTGTTCATTTAGCGAGGGCACAACGCGCAGGCAAACTGCCATTAAACCGCGATTATGATGATGATGATAGGTAAGAAGAAGAAGAAGAAGAAGAAGAAGAAGAAGATGATGTTGGTATTCAAGCAACATTCTATTTTGCAAAGATGAAGTTTACAAACGGTCAAAATAAACAAGTATTTTGTTTGATGTATTCCCCAACATGTGTATATTGTGAATATCTATTTACTTAAGACAAGTTGTAAAAACTATATTTATGTTAATTTATTTACATTGAAAATTCTCAACTTAGAAAGACAAGTCCTAACTACTAAAGGGCGAGGTTATTGCCTATGCAAACTCTTCCACCCAACCCTTGAAGGCGTACGACTGTTAGTAGGTATGTCGTACAGATGAACACTAAACAGTGAAAACAATCATAGTTCTTCCTCTGGAAACAGGAGAGTTATTATTTATATTAATTTAATGTTTTTTTTTCTTTCTTTTTTTTCAAGCTTTATTAGGTAGAACAAAATATATATACTGTAGAACACAATGAAATATAAAGAAAAACACAATCAAATATAAAGAAAAACAAAAAGATTAAACAAATATACAACAAGGAAACAAAAGAGAGAAATGTCCTACCTAAAGGGCGGGATTATTGCCTGTGGCAATCTCTTCCAACCAACCCTTTTTTCTTTTTCTCTCTGAAAATACACCAAAAATAATTACCTGGACACGGTATTGGCGGCGTCACACAGGTAGTACACCGTGCAGTCACACTCCTCCTCCTGTGCGACACTCTGGTCCACCACACTCACTGTCACACATATAAAAAACACCACACTAATGATCTTCATAGCGAGAGCTTAGGAACTCTAACTGGCGATCTTCAACTCAAACAACCATTTTCAAGGCACCCAAAGTACACGTAAATATGCCTGCCTTCTACAGGAACCGGTTCTTGAACTTGACAGAATCCACAGGCGGATTAGAATCGAGAGACAAAAATTACCATTAGAAAATAACCAACACAGAAAAATAACCAACACAGAAAAGTACTGGTGAGGATCGGACGGTCGTATGTTACTGCTAAGTTTGGAAGAACATATCATAAGTATTTCTAATCAATGTAACATTGGGTGAGAAGGTAGCTAGATTAGTAGATATGAGCAGTGAAATGTGTGCGAACTTGAACCCTTGCTCCCTCCTGGCTTATCAGGAGTCCAGCATTGAGACTGGCCATGTGGAAAATTGAGCTGTTTTAACCATGAATCCCAGGTAATGGGTGATCTGTTCAGATGTAAGTGAAAAAATCCTGTACATCAATCTATTCACAATAAAAGAATTTGCCTGTACATCAATCTATTCACAGCAATTTATTGTTGTATTTATTTTTATTAAATACTAGCGGGCTGTCGCCCGCTTTGCGGGCCGAGGCATGGCCGTGAAAGCAAAAAATCCTTTTTCGCCAATGGCAGGTGTTGTAGTGGGAGTTTCGAAAAATCCCGTCTTATTGCACATCTAGACTATAAGACAAAGCTACCTACCAAATTTCAGCTTCCTAGGACTTACGGTTTGGGCTGTAGAGCGATGATCAGTCAGTGGTCAGTGGTCAGTGGTCAGTGGTCAGTGAGTGTCTTTGACATTTATATATTAAGATAAAAAACTTGTCTCAGGGACCGCCTTTCCGGAAGGGAACCGAGGATGCAAGAAAAAATAATTGAATTTGCCTGTACCTGTGTTTTAATCTATTTACATGTAAGAAAGAAATTCGACTGAATTTGCCTTTTCAGCAATCTATTTAGATGTAAGTAAAAAAAAAAAAAAAAAAAAAAACAGAGTTCTTTTCATGTCTAATATTAGAAATTTCTCGTAAGTAATATCGAGTAAATTTGCCTGTTGTGTTAAGCTAATCAGAATACAACTAGAATATATAATAATAATGAAAAAAAAAAAAAAAATATATGATACTGTAGAGTTTCTGTTCCTCCATATTTTATGGAGGATATCATACATACGATTTAATTCTATGGTGGAAAATTGTGTACTTTCGATCTTGCATGGTCTTGTTCATTTAGCGAGGGCACAACGCGCAGGCAAACTGCCATTAAACCGCGATTATGATGATGATGATAGGTAAGAAGAAGAAGAAGAAGAAGAAGAAGAAGAAGATGATGTTGGTATTCAAGCAACATTCTATTTTGCAAAGATGAAGTTTACAAACGGTCAAAATAAACAAGTATTTTGTTTGATGTATTCCCCAACATGTGTATATTGTGAATATCTATTTACTTAAGACAAGTTGTAAAAACTATATTTATGTTAATTTATTTACATTGAAAATTCTCAACTTAGAAAGACAAGGGAAGATATAATACATTGATGGCATTTAAGAAAATTGTAAACCCCCTTCACCTCTTATAGAGTTTGAGGAACGGCACTAACGATAATATTGTTATGTAATATTGCTTAAAGTGCCTAATTGGAAAAAAGTAATATCACAGCGCATTCTACTTTGACTCTACTTGATTCTACTTTGACATAAAGTTTTATGCATAAAGGGTTGGGTGGAAGAAATTGCCATAGGCAATAACCCCGCCCTTTAGGTAGGACATTAACTTCATTCTCTTTTTTTTTTTTGTTCTTGTATCTTTGCTTAATCTTTTTGTTTTTCTTTATAATTTCATTGTATTTTCTGTATATATTTTTCGTTCTACCTAATAAAGCTTACTATTATAATAATAATGTACGAGTAATATCACAGTTTTACTATTCAAACTTACAAAGTCTTTGGTGAACTCGGGGCTCGAACCACAGAACTCCAGTTAAGAGTCCGTCATCTTATCGATTCAAAGATCAAGCTTCTGAGGTCGGTAGATGGATCGATTAGTTTTCATGGGAGCAATGTGAAATGCACAGAACTACTCAAACAAACAAATCGTGGATGACCACTGACCAGTGCCTCAGGCAGTACTTATCTCTAGCTCAAATTCCCAGGCAGAATTTTAAAATCAAGACCTGAGAAGGAAGTGTATGAGTGCAGGGAAAACCCTTACTGGGTGGTTGCTATGGTAACAGGTAAACATTGAGTAGACCAGTAGCCCGTTCCAGAAACACTTTCTGCTCTCCAAATCTCCGAATCTTCCTTTCGACTGTCACACAATACACTCTGATTGGTTAATTTAAACGCAATAAACCATCAGAGTAGAAAGTGTTTCTAGCCAGCGTCGATGGCACGTTGAATGCACGTTCCCTTCAGAACACCGAAGTTAAGCGACATCCAGCGAGGTTAAGACTTGGATGGGTGACCATTCAAATCTAATTCTCGTGACGCTGGCTTTTCCCGGCCCACTCAGGCTGGGTGAGGTCAATGTGAGTAGCAGGTTTGTGAGTTTCCTGCGAATGGAGGGTAAAACCCCGTCGTGATATGACCATGGCAGTTGAAAGCGACGTTAAACCTATTTAAAAAAAAAAAAAAAAAAGTGTTTCTGGAATGGCCTACAGATTATTTTATTTATTTTTAATGTTGGCGTCGCGTCGCTTTCAACTGCATAGTCATATCACGACGGGGATTTCAAGCTCCATTCTCTGGAAACTCATAAACCAGATACTCAAATTAACCTCAGCCAGCCTGATATATCCTGATATTGGCTACGCTATGGCAACGACTCCAAGTGATTCTGCAGATTCCCATTATTTAATTTGAAATATTGGTAGAAACACAATCAATGCGTGAAGTTGTACATTTTATTTTTCTGAGGCACCCAGTAGGTCGTTAAAGTTAGCTCTAACTGACTCTACTTGCAACTTACGTATAATAGATATACATTGTAAGTCCATAATATAAAGCTAGATATGTATATAAGGAAAATTGAACCACTTAGGTAGGTGAAGAAACAATATTAACTTTTGAGTTTGAATCTAACAAAGTAAATCTCACAAAGATTCCGGATATAAACAAGCCATACTTTGCTCACGTTTATGCCGCAGGTTTCCAGACTCTCATGGCCGAATGCTTTGGAAGCGGTTGATTTGACGATGTAACGGTTGCCTTCGAAATGGTTGATTTGATGATGTAACGGTTGCCTTGGAAACGGTTGATTTGACGATGTACATCTTTCCATTGTTTAGTATATTTTGTTGTTATGCATATATGTAATAGTAATATTGGTTCATTTATAAATGTTTGGTAGATGATTTTATAAATACCCACGTGTATGCATAGGTTTCTGCTGAATCAGTATTGTATACTCAATCAGTATTGCATACTGTTAGTGCGCGAGTACAACGGAGGCCTATACCCTGGACCTGGCAGGAGAGCCAATACCACGTAAAATAATCTTACCATATTATAAATGTAAACGGCCACAACGGAGTCCCGAAATTCGGCCTTCTACATCAAGCTGTAGGTACCAGGGTCGAGGGTCGAGGGTGTAGTGTCTAGGCCAGGGTCCTCGTTATGGCCGTCTACTTCGATCCAATTTAGGTGGTTACTTCACTAGAATAGGACAGTAATAGATGTCTACTCCAGCCCTTTGCCTTTAGCCGGAAGTCCTTGTAAGGGGTCATAATAAAATGCCTAAATGAACTGAGATTGAGGGCCTTAAATAATTGAGATTAAGGGCCTTAAATGAACTGAGATTAAGGGCCTTAAATGAACTGAGATTAAGGGCCTTAATGAACGAGATTAGAGCCTTAATGAATTGAAATTAAGGGCCTTAAATGAACTGAGATTAAGGGCCTTAATGAATTGAGATTAAGGGCCTTAATGAACTGAGATTAAGGGCCTTAAATGAACGAGATTAAGAGCCTTAAATGAATTGAAAATTAAGGGCCTTAAATGAACTGAGATTAAGGGCCTTAATGAACTGAATTAAGGGCCTTAATGAACTGAGATTGAGGAGCGCGACAGGGCTCTGGCCACTCACCCATGGATTAATTTTATGATCTAGAAATACGAGGTGCTCCTCTGGTAAATAACAAACAGCTGCAGTACACCATACACATCTAAAATTAGAATAATTATCAACACATAAAATCTTAATTAGAAAGTAGTTTTTTATTACATTCATCATACATAAAACTGTTGTTAGAATTATTACCTATGTATTACAGGGATCTAAATACAGTATCCAAACATTCCAAACAGATTTAGAATCAACTCCCTGTTTTTCGATTAAAGAGTACCCTGATTTATTACAAAAAATTTCTGTGTGTAATTTAGAATTTCAAATAGATGAAAATTTATTATTATTTAAATGTACAGGTTTAGAAGGTTTAGAAATTAGAATGTCAATGACCTCTGATCTGTTGTTAAAAACACAAATAGATGTGCAATGTGCATATAGAAAAATTGCGAGATTATACGAGACACCAAGTTATGAGGCAGTATTGGTATTTTCGAATTTAATTACTAAAACATAAGTAAAAAAAAAAAAAAAAAAGACGAAGGCCTTTAAATAAATATATTCTCAAGTTGTCTCTATGAATTTTACTACATACATAGGTACGTATTCATATTTCGAAATTTTCTCTTCTGAATCTAACGTATTTTTTTATGTTGTTGGTTTTAACACTTTTAAAGTCCCTTTCAACTGCTCAGGTCATATCGAATATTGAGACGAGGCTTTTCCAATCCATTCGCTAAAAACTTAAGAACCAACTCCTTGGACTAACCTCACCCAGCATGGGTTTGTATTTGTTTGTTTTTTTACAACTTGAGTGACAGAACTAGAATTGGTGTAAATATTTATTATTCAACGTGCCATCGACTGTGAAAAAGTAAGTTATAAGTTATAAAGTTATCATATTTGTGTTAATCATTATTGTGATATCACAACTACTCAAACTCGCTTTACTAAATCTACGCTGAAACCGGGACTTGAACCACCGACCTCCAGGTTACAAGTCCGCTGCCTTATCGATCAATGTACTGAGGTCGGTAAAAAGTACTGACAATTTTGGCGATCAGACAATCACTGCCATCAGATTTCCTGATCAAGTTTATTACATAGTGAGACGCCAAGGGGTACAAGTGACATTTTTTGAGAAACTGAGTTATGTATACCACTGGAAAGATGAGACTGAATTTTACTATGTAGCAAGAGGAAATAGAATTTTATCTAACTGATGAGACTGTAATAAGTAAAACCCTATCCTTGAAATGCCTCAATTACTGTTAAAAAACTTTGGCCTCGAATTACTCAAATTTAACTTTATGTCACTTGTACCCCTTGGCGCCTAACCCCCTCATATGTCTTCTCACTTTGAGACGTGTAATAACGATAAATAAAATAAATTATACTATACATAGGATAAAAAACAACAACTTTTGAAAAAATATAAAAAGGGCCGCGATTAGGCCTGACAGAAAATTTCTAGACTTCAATATACAGGGTGATTAAAAAGGCCAGCGATTTTCATTGAAACATCTGTTACCACATCACCATATCATACAAACAATCATACTATCCGAAAAAACGGTTAGTTAAAATCTTATTTTAAGATGGTCTTAATTTTAACAAGAAACTCAAGACTATAGGACCATCACTGCGTTGGGTCAGTTTCATTACCTCTTCGGGCAGGCCGCAGCTAAAATATTTCGCTAAATGATTTGAACTGCGGTCATTAAATTATTTATTATATTATTATTATTATAAACTGGTTGGGGTCCCACAAGAGAAGTCCCAATTCTCACACCGACCTTTTTAGATCTATTGTGACCAGTTTGACTTGCTCAGACTCCTAGTTGTCTAGTATGTGTGGAAAGATTATTACTTGGTTTATGATATACAAATTCCTGTTCCTTGGACAAGCAGGGCCAGGTTCACCAAATACTTGAATGCACCAAATGATTTGGCCGACTGTCGCTCAGTGATTTATCCTTCCGGCTGAATTATGATTTCTTGCGCCTTGCGGCCCCTGAATGATTAGGTCTACTGCCGCTCAATTAAAATAAGAAGACCTTGAGACGCTGAATGATTTATTCAATTTGAGAAAAAAAAAACATGTCGAATTGGCTTCATGCCGAACTTTTTAATAGTTTATACATTTTAAATTCAGAAACGTCAATTCAGTTTACTCTGGTCAGCTTGCAATAGAAATGATGTACAGCGGTATCTATACATTATATCTTTTGATGTAGGTACGTAAGGTACCTACCTATTTATGATATTTATACCTCCTGCTTACATAATGATGAGTTTGAATTTCAATCATGGAGAATTATGACGAGAAATTCCCACCGTTAGCGCCACAACACTTGCGTATTTCCTAGTCTGCAGTCTGCACTGTACGTAATTTTCTGCATGTTACATACCTACGTGTAAAATATAGGTAATTATTAAGTATATACAATAGCTATATTAATCGCGAATTAGTTAGCCTTCAATTTTCATCCACGAAAGGACCAGTGTTCAATATTCTGCGATTAATAATATTAAATAATAAATTATTCGATCACGACGGTTTTAATGCGCGTAACATTTTCTTTCTTAGTTCTGTCCAAGGAAATTTTTCAAAGTATTAACTATTTACATTAACTCGTTTTAAATTTAGATAATTATACATACGAGTATCTCGTGAACACGTGTTTTCTTTCAAGTGCATCGTGAATAATTTAAACGTAATAAATTAATAGTAGTGTGACGTCACTGACTACCGGTTTACTTGTTCATTTTATGCGAGGAAAATCTGTGATTTATTGTAAAGAAAACATTGAATCAAGTCTTTTCACTTTTTTCCCCAGGTTAGCTCTTGGTGAGATCTAACAAGTACCACTGCTATGTCCGTACAGGACATTTTTTGAAGATATATGAGAGAAAACATAAAGGTTTAAAAGTTAACCAGTTAAACTTCCTTTTAATATCCTCTGCAATTTGAGAACTGACAGTCAAACTAAAACAATTTAAGATTCATGACAAGACCATGTATCCAAAACCACACCCAATGCATTCGCGACAATGTCACTAGATTCCAATCACTAGCGGAAATGTAAAAACAAATCGAATGTGCCTTGTCAAACTTGTAAATTAGACGTATTTCAAGTGTCACTTGCGAGCCTTGGATCGTCACTGACTGGTTTCACTTGGTGGAAAAATGTCTGTCCAGTTTGAGAAACCCGACGCGGTACAAGTCACAACTTGCGGAGGACGCACCCCTTACTGGACGAAGAACAAAATCATTTCCCTCGCCCTGGTCCTCATCATAATTTCCAAACTTGCCATCATCTATGTGGTGTACATGGTCTACTATGGCATTCCCTTCTGTGATAGCAGCGCCGCCACACCGACAGACTTTGCGGATGTTTCCACCAACAGCAGTTCTTTCCTGAATGCCACATTTCCTTTGACGAATGAGACTATTTCCACAGATGATCACAGGAATGAGAGTTCTACTCCCAATTCTACTTCTCATCTAACATCTGCTACTCCTCACATTACTTTTCATCTACCAACTGCTACTCCCAATTCCACTTCTCATCTTACATCTGCTAATCCCACAAATCACGACAGGAACGAAGGTGTGCAGGATTCTAGCCAGAGAATCGCCGGCGGTGACTTTGCAAACACAGAAACTGGAATTGATCCAACCTCTAACGAAACTATCTATGACAGCCGTGAAAATCTTTCGGGCTCCATGGAGATCTGGGAGAACTCTACTTATGGCGATTATGAGACGAACCAACCGGAGGGGTCGGTGAGTGAGGGTTCGACTCTGGAGCAGGGCTTGAAATATCGGTGCGGGCGGAGGATGATTGAAAATCTGAACTTTACTGAAGGTAATAACTTGCTTACTCGAAATGAAACGGGTTAACAATTTTTTTTGATAACTCTTTAGACTACTAAAGTAATGTCAGAATGACTGAACCACGAACTTATCAATTAAACCACGAATGCCTACCAGCAATATATGACAGTATTAGCCCATGCAACTATACATGTATAGTTGCAAGGGGGTAAGGAGGATTTTGCTTACAGAGCCCTGAACAAAACTTTCAATACCATTTAAAACTCATTTCATCTAGCATAATTATCTTTCCAGAAAAATTAGGGTCCCGATTCTGTCCCGGTAGCTCAGTGGTAAAGGCGGCACTCTGTGAATCCATAGATTCCAGAGGTCGTGGGTTCTAAACCCAGCCGGGACATGACAAGTTATCATCCCATTTGGGATTTTTACCACATAATAATATGTCTTGGGCTTAATGCTGCAATAATGGGACTTTAATAGTCTTAATCGGGCAGTATAAATAAGGCGATATTATTATTATTATTCCTACATCGTTTTATCTCAACCTCCTCCTCGCCCATTAATTCTTTCTCCTTTTCATTTCAGGGCCAGACACGAACACCTATTTCGGCCAGTTCCCCTGGATGCTTGTCCTGCTCAAATTTGACGCCAAGGGAAGAGCCCGGTACAAATGCGGAGCCTCCCTCATTGGACCTAATGTCGCCCTCACAGCAGCCCACTGTGTGCAGTAAGTTTCTGAACCTTGGCCAGACGCACTGCCGACGCTAAATCAATGATATTTTATTTTAAGTTTGCTCTATGGAACTTTGTACAAAATAGAGGCAAAAACAAACGAGCGTCCGTCGCGTCGCGTCGATGGCACGTTGAGTATATCTGTTGGATGGGTGACCTTAAAATTGTGGTTGAGTAGAAGAGCTCATATGTGAGAATCCTGCCACTTTAAAGAAAGCAAAAAAAAATTGAACCCTCACCTGGTAATGCTGACTAACCGGCCCCACTCAGGCTGGGTGAGGTTAATTTTTGTAGATAAAATGTAATTTTCCAGCGAATGGAGTGTGATATGGACATGCAATTGAACCAAAAAAAAGAGGTGAAAACGCATTTCGGTGATTTACAACATTCCGAACTTTCAGTTGACTTATAACAACTCATAAGTTGTATAAGTCAACTTAGATGAAAGAATTTGTTCAATAAAAAATAATCTTTTGAAAGTACTGAAATAAAAATATGTTTTTCCTTCTCAAAATGAAAGTATCTTTACATTAAGTTATATTTCTTTCTTTTTAACCCTTCACATCATTAATTGCTTATTAGATTACATACTACGAGTATGTACCTAATTAAGTATGGATGTTTTTGAAAAAAAAAAGAAAAAGAAATGAAAGTTTCGTGTTTGAAGGTATAATTCGCTAAAATCCACTTCCCCAGGTATGAAGGTGACTACCTGGTTCAGGCTGGGGAGTGGAATCTGGGCGGGGACACGGAAGAGGAGTTACTCCCCAAGGAGTCACGTGACGTCATAGACTTTCACATCCACGCCAACTACAGTCTGGACTCGTACGAGAACGACATTGCCCTACTCAGGCTGGGCGAGGACATGGAGTACGACGATCACATCCGGCCCATCTGTTTGCCGGACTGGAGTCTTCAGTATGACCGGGAGAACTGCGTCCTTACTGGATGGGGCAAGGATGGCCTAGGTATGAACATTGAACATATGTAACATGGTCGCTTTTTGACCTAAGTAGGTACCTATAATATTATGGAAGCACATGTAATATAACTTGTGCGAAATTAATAAATAAAATCGCGAACTTAAGTAATGAATTAGCACCGGTTGGGACGATATCTACACTTAACCTGCTTCAGAGGTAGGTACATGGGCGTGATTAGGGGGGGGGGGGGTATTCCAGTTAGTATGCAACACTAGGTATCCTCATCAGCTGCCCCCCCTAGCCAAAATCCTGGGTACGCCCATGGGTAGATATTACAATAACGTCTTATTAATTGTAATACTTGTATATTATGTTATCTATTTAAATAAATAAAGAGGTGCTATATTAAACTGTTAGCGTAATGGGACTTCCTGTCTCGAGCCGACAGTCTAAATAAAGCACTACTATACTATACTATTAAATGCTGGCCGGGAATAGCCAACATCACGAGGTTTGAATCCTCATTGGATGTTTTTTTAACTGCAATACTTTCCCTATTCGACCGAGCTATGAAATCAAGCTTGATTCTACTTTGACATAATGTTTTATGCATAAAGGGTTGGGTGGAAGAAATTGCCACAGGCAATAACCCCGCCTTTTTTTTGGTCTTGTATCTTTGCTTAATCTTTTTGTTTTTCTTTATAATTTCAATGTATTTTACTGTATATATTTTTTGTTCTACCTATAATAAAGCTTACTATCATAATAATAATGTTTTTGTCACTGATGAAACTTTCCTCGAAGGATTTTCTCAACCTATGTCCACTTTCAGGTTCACAGTACACTTACCACTTGCACCTCCGCCAGCTCGGGCTAAGTCTGCTGCAGAGGGATGCTTGCAGCCGAAAGTTACAGGAGACACGACTAGGCAAATACTACGAGCTTAGCTACGGTAACCTTTGTGCTTGGAACACCAGTGCGGACATCAACTCTTGCAAGGTACAGTGACTAGCCAACCTCCGTGGAGTTACGGTTGTGACTACTGCTTGTGGTGGTACTGACCTCAGTAGCTTGATCGATAAGGCAGCGGACTTGTAACCTGGAGGTCGGTGGTTCAAGTCCCGGTTTCAGCGTATATTTAGTAAAGCGAGTTTGAGTAGTTGTGATATCACGATAGTGATTAACACAAATATGATAACTACTGCTTGTGGTCCAGATATCTTGAGTTCGATCCCCGGGATGTGCAGAATTTTTATAAAGAGTTCTGTTATGTATGAAGTAAAGAACAAGTGAAGTTGGCATTCTCGACTTACCCTAAACTAGGTGAGGTTAATGTATGTACCTGATACGATCCCCAGCGATCAGAAGGGGAAATCACCGTTTAGTTCTCCTAAAAATTCGAAGCCATTCTCGAGATATTTGATTGGATCATAATTATATTCCGAGACACCCTGAATAATACTTTCGAAATTGGAAAAAAGCTCATAGAAAAAACTGGAAACAGCAGAGCCAGTGAATTTTTAATTCAACAAATCAGCATTGCCACTCAAAGAGGCAATGCTGGAAGCATACTGTCAGTGCTTCCAATGAAAAAAGATGACACGTTGTTTAAAAAAAAAAAAAAAAAAAATTATATTATCTTTTTAATACTTTCGAATATATCTCAAAATTATATGTCCAAGTGTTCTTTGTTGTTCTTTAATATTAATTTCTTCCGTTGCCAGGGAGACGGTGGCAGCCCCCTCATCTGTCCTGTGAGGGGAGACCCTGATCTATATGTCCAGGTGGGCGTGGCCTTATGGAGCATCGACTGTGACCCGATGTTCCCCGACATCTACTCCGATGTCGAGTATTACCGAGACTGGATAGACGACAAACTGGCGATGTGGTCGAACCCCGACAATAATTGGAAGGACGGTGTCGAAAAATGAAATCCTCGACACCTCTCATTAGGGGACTCAATGAGTCATATGGTCTGAGGTACCTGCTAAAATTACGGGACTCAATGACATGAAAAAAAAGGTCAACGGGACTCAATGAGTGTACGTCCCTCACCAGGATCCCGGGAATTCGAGGGTCTTTCAAGGGGCGATTGTAAATTCCCCCGCTTTCATACAAATTCCCCCGATTGCAAATTTGGGACTTAAAAAGGTACATGAAAATTCCCCCGATTGCAAAAAAAAAGGTATAATGTAAATTCCCCCGATGGTCAACGTACAGAAAATAACAAAAATGTCAGTTTATTGAATATTTGTAATCAAGTTTCGATATGCCTTGGGTGTATAGTAGGGTTAGGTAAAATACAATGAAGGCCATGCCTTGGGTTTATAGTAGGGTTAGGTAAAATACAATGAAGGCCATGCCTTGGGTTTATAGTAGGGTTAGGTAAAATACAATGAAGGCCATGCCTTGGGTTTATAGTAGGGTTAGGTAAAATACAATGAAGGCCATGCCTTGGGTTTATAGCAGGGTTAGGTAAAATACAATGAAGGCCATGCCTTGGGTTTATAGTAGGGTAAGGTAAAATACAATGAAGGCCATGCCTTGGGTTTATAGTAGGGTTAGGTAAAATACAATGAAGGCCATGCCTTGGGTTTATAGTAGGGTTAGGTAAAATACAATGAAGGCCATGCCTTGGGTTTATAGCAGGGTTAGGTAAAATACAATGAAGGCCATGCCTTGGGTTTATAGTAGGGTTAAGTAAAATACTATGTAGGCCATGCTTCGGTTCATTAATTGAAGGCTATGCCTATAAGGAAAAAAAGATTGCCTACATACCTACAATATACAATTTTATACCTGTACGTACAGAATCGGGGGAATTTACCATGAAACCCTCAGGTAATCAAATATTTTACCGGGGAATTTACAACCGGAAATACAAACCTTTCAAAAAACCGGGGGAATTTACATGTGTCCCTTTCAAGACAACTAAGGGCCTGATTATGAAACAGGATTAGATTTCATCTAATTGGACACTACCAGCTGACTGAAGCTATAGTCCGAAGTGATTGGTTGAAATTCAAACGAGAGGGTATGTTAAGGGATAGTGTTTACTTCGGGTTGGGTGGAAGAGATTGCCTAACCTTGATTGATGTTGATTAGTTTATTAACCTTACAAAAGATATGATGTGAAGTTGTCTGTAACCACCTGATATGATATTTGAGCGTGAATCGCACACGCGTCCTCCTTAATGATCTTTCTATTCTAGTCAATGTACATAAATATTAAATAAGAATTACCTAAGTAGATGTTGACATAGGTAATATATTTTGTGATGTTCTTCTTTTTATCGTGGAGATTTTTAAAAGCTGTGGTTAAACTAATGATTACAAAATGGAAAAGAGAAAAATCGCTAGATAAGAAAAGTAGACTCGGTTTTAAGCATGAATTTATTGGAAACCATAAATAATAATAATAGTAATAATAATATCGTCTTATTTATACTGCCAAATAAGGACTAAGTCCCATTATTTCAGCAGTAAGCCCAAGACTTATTTTTATGTGGTAAACATCTCAAATGGGAGCAAAACTTGTCATGTCCCGGCTGGCTTTCGAACTCACGACCTCTGAAAGCTCTGGATTCACCGAGTGCCACCTTAACCACTGAGCTACCGGGATTTACATGTATTTTTGTATTTTATTACTTTAAATTACCTCTTAGGTATAGAAAGTATACTGTTTTGTTTTTCATTTTATCTTTATGCTATATTATTTGTAATAAAGCCCAGAAAGAAAATTTCTAAAAGTTCTTTCTTTGCCCTAATTAAATTTACTATTATTAAAAATAAAATATGTATAAAATTTATAATATGAGTGTATAAAATTTATAATATATAATTTCATTTCATTACTTTAATTTCCGTGTCCATGAGCGTTGTCTCATGGTGGTGGAAGGATTGATAGGCGTCCAAAGGGGTTAATAACCCCTTTGGACGCCCAGAAGCTATGTTCTGGGCTCCTTCCATGTCCTGTGTGTGGTGTCTATAGTGTATTTTGTGTTGTTTATGTGTATAAATTTCACCTTTGAAAACAATTCCAAAAAA
Organism: Bactericera cockerelli; assembly: GCA_024516035.1. NCBI lineage: Eukaryota > Metazoa > Arthropoda > Insecta > Hemiptera > Triozidae > Bactericera > Bactericera cockerelli. The sequence goes on along the minus strand of CM044958.1, from coordinate 11,608,010 downwards.
TTAGAATAAAATCAGGAGCGTTCAATTTTGTGGTTGTCTGATTTAAAACTCTTAATATAGCCAAGTCCTCTCAGGGTTGGATAGAAAAGTTGGATATCTAATTAAGTATAAGCTTCTCAGACAATTTTTATAAATTTCAAAGACCTTATTTGCCTAAAAGCTTTCTAGATGTTAAACTGTTAGCATAATGGGACTCCCTGTCTCGAGCCGACAGTCTAAATAGGGCACTACTACTACTATGTATTTTAAATTATTGATCTTTTTGTTTGAATGGTATTTAGGAAATTGCCTCTGGTAAGATTTTTGTAGTATTTTGTGACTTTAATCTAATATATAATTTTAAATTGGTTAATGTAATATGAATTTTTGTGAAGTTAGTCTATACATTAATTTTGATTTTAAAAGAGAAGAGAAGAACAGGAAAAAACGTGAAAAGAGACCCAATTTGTATAAACGCCTGGCAATTTTGTACTTATGCAATGTGGTGAACAATTTCAAGTGATCCAAGTATTGAAGGGATCCATTGGCTCGAATCCGACCCAATACATGAAATTTTACTCATTATTAAATTTGATACTAAAAAACCTGAGACGTGTTAACGAAAATAGGTATTCTTATTGAGTGAAAAACATGTTGAGACTTCAATATCAATCTTTTTTTCACAATACAAAAAAACTTCTCCAAGGACATCTTCCAGAGGCAGAGTGCTCAGCACTGAGGCAACGTTGAGACTTGCCTGTATTAATAAGCTTCTAACGGGCGAGAAGCTTCTAACTCTTAGACACATCTGTAATCAAATTACGAGTAAGAAAAAAAAAAAAAAAAAAAAAATTGCGGGCCCTGACTTCGAATCCGGAATCTCTCGCATGATAAGCGAGGTGCAATTGAGCGCAAATTTTTTTTCATTTTGCGCACTATAGACGAAATTGCTTGATAACCTCCGGGGTCACAAAGGTTCAAGTTCGTACACATCTCACTGTTCACATTTTCAATACAGTGTGAACGCGACTATGTTGATTAAAAAGCTGTCATGTGAAAATACTGGTAATTTCATTTCAAGTTTAGAAAAGGCCTAAGGCATTAACTTCGCCCCGGATTACAAGACAATTGAAAATTTAATTTTTTTTTTCTATATTTTATTTTGTAAATATTGTTATTTTTTTATCTCTGTTAATAATTTATTGTTGATTGTTTTGTATAAAAAATAAAGTGTAAATAGATAAATAAAGTTTGATTTGAAATGAAATTATTAGTATTTTCTGATAACCTTTTTGAGTTTCTTTGCACGTTATAAAACTCAGCTTTTGTAATACCATAATACCACAAGAAAATTTCTCTGGTCTTGAAAGAATCACCATAATAATATCGTGTTATTAATACTGCCCGATAAAGACTGCTAATGTCCGGTTATTTCAGCAGTAAGCTCTAGACGTATTATTATGTGGTAAAAATTCCAAATGGGAGATTAACTTGTCATGTTCAGGCTGGGTTTCGAACCCACGACCTCTGGAATCTCTGAATTCTCAGAGTGCCGCCTTAACCACTGAGCTGCCGGGACAGACCATAACGTATAAACGAGTCTTCGATAAACAAGGTTTTTTTACGACTGAAATAATGAATAGATACTAGGAAGATATTCTATAGATTGGACCAGTCTGAACTAGATTTAAAAAAAAAACTATCCCTACTCGCACCCTGTACATTCCTACCCTGGACACCCAGTATACATACATATGTGGATTTCATTCTCACCTAACATGAATACATGGTCTGGACGTCATCACTACATTCGATAGTACTCAGCTTTTGTTAATTTCAAATGCTGAGTTTCAACTCGGTTCTGGTCAGCTCTTTTGGTTTAAAAAGTTGTGATAGTGTAGATGCAGGCGAATTTGTTTAGAAGAACGCGAAAATCTTTGGACTGGTTTCACAATACTGAAAATGTCTTCAATCATACAATACTTAAAATAGCTTCAATATTACAATACTTAAAATACCTTCAATTAAAATACGTTTTACAATACGTTCAAGTTGATCTTGGGATGGACTCAAATTTACTTCCGCAATACGGTGCTTTGTAATACGGGTTACCTCGGTTTGTTTACATCTCAAAACAGCTTGAAAATCATTTTGAAATTAAATCACCTTTACTTTCATTTTATTAGGTTTTCAAACTGACTTCCAGCTGTCTTGAGGTGTAAACACAAACGAACGAAAAACAAATTGTGAAACGCTGTCTTGTGAGAAAAAAAAAATTGATAACAATCTCAAGATTATCTTCATTTTAGTTTTCAAATATTTTACGCGGGGCCTCGGATTTTAGGTGAGATGAAAATGGCCGATGGGCAGGCAGAGCAGAGGTCCCCAGTTCCCGCTAAGGAGATCCTGGTTGGAGTTCTGCTCCTCTGTGCACTCGTGGGGGGAGCAATTTTTCTCTGTGTGACAGTAAGGTGTGGACAGAAGTGTCGCACAGGAGAAGGAGGAGTGTGACTGTACGGTGTACTACCTGTGTGACGCCGCCATATCTTGTCCAGGTAGTTACTACGTATTACTGAATTTATTTTGTTCACAAAGGAAATTTTTATGTAATACAACCAACTAATAAAAATCTAAATTGTGTAAAATAGGAGATAAAAATAAACAAAAAGATACCACAATAAATAGCTCATTTTAAGGAAAACAATTTTAAAAAAGCTGACCAGCAGACTTGTCAAAAATCACTATAACACGTGATTAATTTTTACTGTTAACCTCCGTGGCCATAAGTCTAGATATTGCGTAGTAATGTTTAATCAGGGGAAACTTGTGGAATCGATAATGTCCATTGATTTTGTCCTTATTTTTCACAATGTCAAAGATAAGATTTTTCTTCGTTGATTAATTACTATTTATTCCAAGGGTTCCTTATTGCTTTTGTACATACGAAAAAAAAAAAAAAATTTGTCTAATAAGAATTAATGTTGAAGAAATTTACTTCAAAAATTAAATATTGTACAAGCTTTACTTGCTTTAGACTTTGGACTATTAGAGGGTACAATTAGCAAGTGAGTTAACTCTATGCGCTTTCATATTTTCAAAGATTTTTTTTCACCTCTCAGCTCAAAATGTTCAAGCCCTGAAGTATGTTGCCGCTCCACTAGCCCTATCCTCACCACTTTAGACTCCGAAATACCAGCCCTCACTCAAAAGACAAGATGGCCGCCATACAGGAGGGGGAGATCACACCCAACTGTGAGTGTGTGCCTGCCGCCGATGTCCTGAGGTGTCCGGAGCCAACCTGCTGAACTTCAGACTGGGGTAAGTTCAGGAGGGATGTGGGAGTCAACCTGTTGAACATAAGACTGGGGTAAGTTCAGGAGGGATGTGGGAGTCAACCTGTTGAACATCAGACTGGGGTAAGTTGAGGAGTGATGTGGGAGTCAACCTGTTGAATATCAGACTGGGGTAAGTTGAGGAGTGATGTGGGAGTCAGCCTGTTGAACATCAGACTGGGGTAGTTGAGGAGTGATGTGGGAGTCAACCTGTTGAACATCAGACTGGGGTAAGTTGAGGAGAGATGTGAGAGTTAACCTGTTGAACATCAGACTGGGGTAAGTTGAGGAGGGATGTGGGAGTCAACCTGTTGAACATCAGACTGGGGAAGTTGAGGAGTGATGTGGAAGTCAACCTGTTGAACAAACACTGGGGTAAGTTGAGGAGTGATGTGGGAGTCAACCTGTTGAACATCAGACTGGGGTAAGTTGAGGAGTGATGTGGGAGTCAACCTTTGAACATCAGACTGGGGTCAGTTGAAGGAGTGATGTGAGATCATCCTGTTGAACATCAGATTTAGCTAATTGAGAGTTTGATGTGAAGTCATACCGTTGAACATCAGACGAGTAAGTTTGAGATGATTGGGACTCAGCCTGAGAACATATACGGGGTAACTAATGACCACATTGCATAATTACTTATCATTACCAGGCGCTCACACAAAAGGAACTTTACATCGACTTTTGCAAAAGAACGTTATAATATTACTGTATATACTTATAATAATATCCTGTTGTATTTCAGAAAGTCATGTCATTCATATGAAATCTGCTGTCCTGTAAGCAGTAGACTGAAGGCGAAATTAATCCCAATAATGGGGAGGGGATCCGAACATGGAGGGGGGAGTGATCCGAATCAAGGAGTAGATGGTGGACTGGATCAGTTCCAGGAATGTGGAGTCCGCCGGGATCGAACCAAGAGCTCTCCGACAGAATCACCGGCGGCGCAGGTTCACCTTGATTTTGAGATTAGCAATTTAGATTTAGTAATGTGAGGGCAGGCGCGGCCATGGAAAAAAGTTTTGTCACTTAAACCGGACTAAAATGGTATTTACAGAGTTATATCATGCTACAGTTATATCATTTGTTTATACAGGGTGATTCAGAAAAGTACCGTCAAACGTTAACCACATATTCTATGGGCTAGTTAAGGAGGGGTCAACTCTATAAAAGAAAGTGCGCAAATGCCTCCTAACGGAGGTACACGCCCCTTAATGTGATTTTAAACAATCGAAATTTTCATTTTACGGCTTACTTATTTGGGATATCGCAATGTGGTAAAAAAATCACTCTCAATACTAGATAGCACCTTTCTTTTGGCACAAAATTTAACACCATTCCAATGTCAGGGGCGGTCTCAGGAGGGTCAGATGGTAGAAAAAAGGTTCTAACTTTTTAGTCGTTGCTTGTAATTGAATTTAGTTTTCACCCAATTAAAACGTCTGTCATTGTCTACAAAAATGTTCTAAATAATTTTTTTCTCAAACCAACACAAACGCTTGAAAATTGAAATTGAAGATTTTAAAACCGCATTAAGTTTTGAAACCTATGCAACTAGCATACAATTTTAGAACAAGAATTTTCAGCCAATTCATTATTTAGCAAAGAAATACACCTGGAATATTTGAACGTGTTCCTCAATCTTTTCGAAGGCATATGGAGGTCTGCATTGAAGCCAGAGGAGCCCATGTGGAACATTTGCTGTAAATCTTATTTCGGCTTAAGCCCTTCAATTTCGATTTTCAAGCGTTTGTGTTGGTTTAAGAAAAAAATTATTCAGAACATTTTTGTAGACAATGACAGACGTTTTAATAGGGTGAAAACCAAATTCAATTATAAGCAACGACTAAAAAGTTAGAACCTTTTTTCTACCATCTGACCCTCCTGAGACCGCCCCTGACATTGGAATGGTGTTAAATTTTGTGCCAAAAGAAAGGTGCTATCTAGTATTGAGAGTGATTTTTTTACCACATTGCGATATCCCAAATAGGTAAGCCGTAAAATGAAAATTTCGATTGTTTAAAAACACCTTAAGGGGCGTGTACCTCCGTTTGGAGGCATTTGCGCACTTTCTTTTATAGAGTTGACCCCTCCTTAACTAGCCCATAGAATATGTGGTTAACGTTTGACGGTACTTTTCTGAATCACCCTGTATAATAATAACTCTTTATTGACAAGAATAATATTGACAAAGGGCGTGATTATTGCCTGAGGCAATCTCTTCCATCAAACCCACACGGTTACCACTTATTTGATATCGAGAAGTAAAGTGTTACTGATATTCCATAATATATTTTTAAAAAAAGAAAAAAATGTATAAATATAGGTAGGTATTGTATATAAAAGAGAGAATATAATATATTATATCCGGGTCAGGAAACAGAAGAAAAAAAAAAAAGAAGGAGGACAAGAAAATAAGGAGGAAGAAGAAAAGAAGGAAGAAGAAGAAAAGAAGGAAGAAGAAGAACAGAAGGAAGAAGGAGCCAGTACTCAATTTTCAAACCGATTTGAAATGTTCAATCAGTAAACGCCTAAAGGAAGACATGCGTTCACAGACCCTAACCTCATGGGGAAGTGAGTTCCACAACCTAGCACCTTGTACAGCAAATGAGCCAGAGAAGAAATTAGTCCTGTGTATTGGAATCGTAAGAAGAGCAGCATCCTCAGATCTGGTGTTATGAGAATGCTGAGACAGTGATGAAAACTTTGATGCTAAGTAAAGAGGATTTTGTGTGTTCAATACCTGCCACAATAACAAAAGAATATGAATGTCACGCCGTTCTTGCATAGTAAACCAACCCAAAGACTCACGACACAAACTGACATGATCATATTTGCGTAAACCTAATATGTATCTGACGCAGGCATTTTGCAATCTTTGGATTTTTTGTTTAACTTTCTGAGTAGTTTTAGTGAAAAGAACATCCCTATATTCAAGGATAGGCAAGATCAAGGCGGTGCAAAGCATTTTACGAACACCAAATGGCAGAATTCTCCTTACGGCTTTCAACGAATGGAAGGAGTAGTAGCACTTCTTAGAAACAGCATTGATATGGGGGACCCAAGAAAGAGTAGAATCAAAGAGTATTCCAAGATTTTTAACTTGATTTGAATAAGGTATACTGACATTATTTAAAATGGAGCCTACTTAAGGAATTATCATGCTAATCATAATAATTGTTATGCATCAGTTATTCTAGAAACGTGTGAAAATTTTCATTGTGTACAAGCGAGGACTTGAGAATTTTTTTTTTTCTTTTTTCGTCTGGGGGTGCTACAGTTCCCTAGTTCCTCAGCACCGGCCGCGCCTGGTCTGTAGCGTCATTGCCATACTAGATCCGAAACGAATCAATTGAAGAAACAAAAAAAAAGAAGAAAAAAAATAACCGCTTTAATTTCTAAACATTAAACCTAAATTTAGGACTCAAGCGGCCTTACGTCCCCTTTAACCCTTTAGATATTTTAGGATTTAAGTGATTTACATTATTTTAGTCAAAATAAAGCTGAACGAAAAAATAGATTATTCCGATATCATTCTTTTGTGCAAAAGAATTTCATTAAGTTAATTGTGCCCCGGAAACGCTTTCGCATCATAGTAGGGCAACCTTTACGTCCACGTCATTCCGGAAACGGAAAAACTCGGTCAGAATTTTCCGCTTAGACCGGGATTCGAACCCGCAACCTTCGGGTCAGTAAGCACTGATACATCTGATATCTACATTTAAGTACCTTAGTACCTAGAAATAGATTTGGAAGTTATACGTATTACTGTTAAATGACTGTTTTTCACTTTTTATTTCAGAACAAGCGGGCACTTCCTTCGGTGAGTTCCCCTGGATGATGGCAGTTCTCACCAACAGAGTCAACAAGGAGGGAGTGAGACAGGAGAATGTGTTCAACTGTGGAGCCACCCTCATTCTGCCCCATGTGGTCATGACTGCCGCTCATTGTGTCAAGTGAGTCACCTCATTGTGTCAAGTGAGTCACCTCATTGTGTCAAGTGAGTCACCTCATTGTGTCAAGTGAGTCACCTCATTGTGTCAAGTGAGTCACCTCATTGTGTCAAGTGAGTCACCTCATTGTGTCAAGTGAGTCACCTCATTGTGTCAAGTGAGTCACCTCATTGTGTCAAGTGAGTCACCTCATTGTGTCAAGTGAGTCACCTCATTGTGTCAAGTGAGTCACCTCATTGTGTCAAGTGAGTCACCTCATTGTGTCAAGTGAGTCACCTCATTGTGTCAAGTGAGTCACCTCATTGTGTCAAGTGAGTCACCTCATTGTGTCAAGTGAGTCACCTCATTGTGTCAAGTGAGTCACGTCATTGTGTCAAGTGAGTCACGTCATTGTGTCAAGTGAGTCAGCTCATTGTGTCAAGTGAGTCACGTCATTGTGTCAAGTGAGTCAGCTCATTGTGTCAAGTGAGTCACCTCATTGTGTCAAGTGAGTCACCTCATTGTGTCAAGTGAGTCACCTCATTGTGTCAAGTGAGTCACCTCATTGTGTCAAGTGAGTCACCTCATTGTGTCAAGTGAGTCACCTCATTGTGTCAAGTGAGTCACCTCATTGTGTCAAGTGAGTCACCTCATTGTTGTCAAGTGAGTCACCTCATTGTGTCAAGTGAGTCACCTCATTATGTCAAGTGAGTCACCTCATTGTGTCAAGTGAGTCACCTCATTATGTCAAGTGAGTCACCTCATTGTGTCAAGTGAGTCACCTCATTGTGTCAAGTGAGTCACCTCATTGTGTCAAGTGAGTCACCTCATTGTGTCAAGTGAGTCACCTCATTGTGTTAGGTGAGTCACCTCATTGTGTCAAGTGAATCACCTCATTGTGTCAAGTGAGTCACCTCAGTGTGTCAAGTGAGTCACCTGTTCTTCATAAGGAACAAACTATGGAAATTTCCAACCTGAGAAGTTATTATATGTGGGAAAATTAAAAAGGGGCATTGAACCTATAAGCCTCTCCTTTCTTACAGATCATTACGTGGATGAGTGAGGATTGATTTATTTTTTATTTAATCATTATATGACATGTAAAATGGTTCATACAAATTAAAAAAAAAAACGTCCAGAAATATGAAAAAAATTGAAATCGGAGCAAAGAAATATTTTTTTTTTTACAAAAACAAACACAATAGGTACTTCCGATTTCTAATATTAGAAATTTCTTGAAAGTAATAATATTTTACATTATTTCACAATATTTTATCTTAATATAATAATGATAAATTAATAATGAAATAGGTTTATAATATTTACATAATGTTTCATTTACCGTAGCGGCATTCCTTTGGAGGACATCAAAGTCCGCGGTGGAGATTGGGACACAAGCTCAACTACAAATACTGACCGGGAGCCCTTCCCCTATCATGAGAGAACCGTGTCCCGGATCTACATCCACGAGAGATTCGAACCCACGACCGTCTACAACGACATCGCCCTGATCATCCTGGACTTCCCGTTCCCCGTGAAGGATCACATCGGACTCATCTGTACGCCCAACTCGGCGGAGGAATATGATGATCAGCGCTGTCTGGTGACGGGCTGGGGGAAGGACAAGTTCGGTAAGTCGTTTCTGAACTTAGCAACGCCGAGCATGGAGAAGACATAGATGGGGTTTGAAATCCATCGGTCTCCAGAAATGTACTACTAGGAGCGCTAGGTATGTTCAATGTGTGTAGATATGACAGCTTAGGTACTACTAGCATGATGAGTAAAAACCCCGTCTGATATGAACATGGTTTTGAAAGCGACGTTAAGTTTTTTTCTTTAAATGTTGGTCGAATACTTGACGGGAATTTTTTCTACCGCGAAGGGGGGTATTTTTGGGGATATTTATTTTGAACATAGTAATGGTTGCGACGTAAACAATAAAAAATTAATTTAACCATAAAAATATAAATTTATCACTTTTCTATCATAGACAACGAAAAAGACACTTATATATAATTATTATTATTATGTATTAAATATGTTAGATCAAGCTTTATTTACAATAAAGTACATAGAATATTTACATAGAAATTGAAATTAATAAAACAAAACTTAATCAAAAGTTGCTAATGACAAAGGCATTGCTAATGACAAAGGCATTCTCTTCTTAATGTTTAAAAATATACGGTTCTATAGCTTTTTATTTTGGTTCCATGAAACAATAGTTCGCTCGCTTCAGGTCTGCATTGTAAGAAATAAAACACCTCGGCCGAGGTGTGAAGAACGCCAATACAAAGAAAGAGACAGCCCGGCAGAGTGTAACGTTACGGAAAACATAGTTCCCATGCATTTCATGTACTTTCAGTCAGCGAAAAGTTCAACATCATCTGGTACTATGGCTTCTAGCTTCATAGGAATAAAATTGGCCGTTGCTAGAAGCCCGCCGATTGAAACTGAGGTTGACCGCTACGCAGCGTTCGTGTAGCATCCTCTCAAAGTTTGAAGCTTCCTAATATGAGTATTGGCAGCTGAATGGTTAGTTGGTTGGGAGCGCTTCCAAAGCCGAACACGGTTGCTTTTATTTTTTTGGATGTCAGCCGAACAGTTCCATTATTCGCGGAATTACTATTAATTTTTCAGTCTAAATGTTGTGTTTCGTTAGCCAGCTAGGATAGCTTGGGTGAGGGGCTTAGGTTAGGTTGAAATTAGTGCAGGGTTAGACCGGGTCGCTGCGCGACCCGGCCTAACCACCTGCACTAATTTCAACCTAACCTAAGCCCCTCACCCAACCATCCTACCCAACAAACTGAAGTCAGTGATCTATCGTGCAATTTCACCTCGTTAACTTTACCTAACCCTACCTTTGCCCATTAAGTCTCATAAAAATAATTATTATTTTAGTTTAAAAATTATAATAATAATTATAATGATCACCAAGTTTAAACTTTGCTCCGCAAATAAATTAGAAATTTTCAAATATTTTTCAACCATTACATCTCATGTAAAATTATACAACGTTATGTCATCAATGGGATCAAGGCAGCACCCCACGGGTACTGCTGTCCTTTCCCGTAAACGTTGGAACCAAGAGGAAAACAGAAACATCTTCAGAGCATATTTCAGAGCGACAAAATGTGAAACAGAAACTGCAAGGTATCGTAAGAAATTTCACCATGAATGGAAGAAAATATACCCTGATACAACATTGACTGAACAAAGGATATGTGATCAGAAGTATCAGATGACAAAGAAAGACAAATTTCTTGATAAACGGGAAATTGAAAGAATTAAAGAGCAAATTGCTGTAGAGTTGAATTTATCGTTAATGAATGAACATTTGCCAAACACTACTAATAATACAGATGGAATAGATCAGCAAGTTTTGGGTGAAAACGTCAATGCACAAGCGGAAATAAACACCAGTGAAAATAATGGTCCTCTTGGAAATATTTCTGACAATATATCCAACTCATCCGGTAGTACTGAAACAATTGAAAATCAATTTAATATTCTCATGGAGAGGTACAAAGATATTGAACCAAACAGTCGACCGCAAATTCCAAAGATTAAATACGACAAAAAATCTGAAAATAGTGTCAAAGAAGTAAATGATTTTCTTCGCCATAAAGTACCTACATATCAATCATTGGAACACATTCATCTAGTAGTATATGTGGCCGCTATGACAGTCTGCTCTATGCTGAATTTAACAGCTGGTGATAATTATAAGAAGAATAATCGTTACGATCCTGAGAATCCGCCATGGAAGTTACGTTTGGAAAAGAAAATTGCAAATTTGAGATCAGAATTAACCAAGTTATTCAATTGGTCTAGAAACAGATCATATAAATATATACAACTTTTGGAGAAATATGATCTCACAAGATATTTGAATAATAGATATTTTGACAGAATGTTTTTGAAAGTGACTGACAATATCAAGCAACACATTTCTGCAATAAGTAAGAGACTTAGAAGATACAATAAGTCACACAAGAGAAAATTACACAATATTTACTTTATACGCAATCAAAAAAGGTTCTATGCAAATCTTGAAAAACAAAATAAATCTATGTACATCAATCCTCCTGACAAGAACGAAGTCACTCAGTATTGGAAGAACCTATGGTCACACCCTGTTCAACACAACCAAAACGCAAAATGGATACAAGAGGAATTTGATAAGTACAATGACATACCAGAAATGGCATTTGGAAATGTTAATATAGAAGATATTAGCAAGATAGTAAAGAAATTGCACAATTGGAAATCACCAGGGTTGGATAAAATACAGAACTACTGGTGGAAATATTTCACTTGTGTTCACGCCCATCTTGCACATCATATTTCAAATGTTATTGATAACCCACAATTATTGCCTGAATTTCTCAATCAAGGAGTCACATATTTACAATTGAAAGGAAATGACACCCAAAATCCTAAAAATTATAGACCAATAACCTGTTTGAATACTTTGTTCAAAATAATAACATGTGTGATTACTGATCGAGTTTCTAAGTTTGTAACAGAAAACAATATCATGGCAGAAAATCAAAAAGGATGTATGAAACATACAAGGGGTTGTAAAGAACAACTTGTAATTGATCATGTTATTTGTTCACAAGCAAAGAAGAGATCTAAAAACTTATCAGTGGCATGGGTGGACTATGCTAAAGCGTATGACTCCGTGCCACACACATGGATGTTACAAGTCCTTAAGATGTATAGAATTGATTCAAAATTAGTCAGGTTTCTTAAACATAGCATGGATCAATGGATGACGAAAATATCTCTTACAATGGAAAAACAAAATGATAGTCATACAACAAATATTGAAGAAAATCAAATTCACTTTGAGTCAGAATTTATTCCGATCAGACGGGGCCTTTTTCAGGGAGATTCATGGAGTCCTATGTGGTTTTGTTTATCATTAAATCCTCTGAGTAGTATGCTGAATTCAACCAATAAAGGCTACAAATTAGATAGCCGTTCTATAAATAAAGTAACGCACCTCATGTATATGGATGATGTTAAATTATATGCCAAGAATAGTGATGAATTAAGATCAATGTTAGAATTAACATCTATTTTTTCAAGTGACATTCAAATGAAGTTTGGAATAGAAAAGTGTGCGACTTTAGAAGTAAAACGAGGAAAAATTCAAAGACAAGAAAATATTAATCTTACTTCAACACCAATGACCCTACCGACTATTGATGATTTAAATAATACATACAGATATCTTGGTGTGAATCAAACTTTAACATTGAATAAATCGACCACAAAAGATAGCGTAACTAATATCTACATTGAGAGAGTGAAGAAAATTCTTTCGACAAGTTTGAATGGGTACAATAAAATCAAAGGTATTAATACATGGTGTGTACCTATACTTACAAATTCATTTGGTGTTGTACCCTGGACAAAAACAGAACTCCAAGCTTTGGACCGCAAAACGAGAGTACTCATGACTCAGTTCAGAATACACCATCCTAAAGCCTGCACTGAACGATTGTATTTACCAAGGAAAAGAGGAGGTCAGGGACTAGTAAATTTGGAAAGATTGGCAAATAGGGAAGTAACAAACCTTAAAAAATATTTTATAGATAAGAAAAGTTCATCCATTCTCCATTGTATGATTCATGATGCAGATGAAAACTTATCCGCTTTGAATTTGAGAAGTGACCAACCCTCAACTGAAGTAATCACCAACAATGAATTAGAAGAAAAATGGAAACAAAAGAGTCTACATGGAAGATTTAAAACAGATCTAGATGTCTCTCACCCTAGTTCAAATGACTGGCTTAAACCTCAAAGTAACATTTTTTGTGAGACTGAGGGATTTATATTAGCTATTCAAGACCAAGTGATAAAAACAAAAAACTACATGAAGCATATTATGAAGCTACAAATATCCAATGACACTTGCAGAGTATGTCATCAAAAGTCCGAGACCATACAACATATTGTCTCTGCATGCTCATCATTGGCTAATACTGAATACCTTTACCGACATAATTTATCAGCTAAGTTAGTACATCAATATATTGGAAATATGCACGACCTTATCTCGAATAAAGAACCTCATTATAAATATGACCCAGAGCCGATTCTCGAAAACGAAAATCACAAACTCTATTGGGACACAACAATTATTACTGACAGAAGAATACCTGCTAATCGTCCTGACATTATTTTGATTGATAAATTAGAGAAGCATGTGAAATTGATTGACATTGCACATCCTAATGATACCAACATTCTAACAACAATGGGTGAAAAAATAAGAAAATATCAAGACCTAGGAATTGAAATTAAAGACATGTGGCAAATGAATAGTGTTGAAACAATACCAGTTGTAATTTCCACCAATGGCTTGATCCATGCTTCACTGTATCAACACACGAAAAAAATCAACCTGCCTTATTTCATTGTAAGAAAGATACAGAAAAGCGTGTTACTTGAAACATGCCGTATTGTTAGAAAAGTTCTAAGCACTTAGAAAAGAAAACCCCGCCTCATCTTATGCTCACTAGCACCATCACGAAGATATTATGTTTGTCCTCTCTGCAGCTTATGAAGATGTTTCAGAAACCTCAAATTATCATGATCATATCTATGTTTGCTATGTTAGCCCACAGATAATGTATGTACCATTTAAATAAATGAGAAAAAAAAAAAAAAAAAAAAAAAAAAAATAAAAGAAAAAATCATTAATAAAAAAAATGTTACATCAGTTTAAAAAATTAAAAAAAAAAAAAATTGACGAGAGCATGATTTGAAGACATACCCTCAACACGCGCGTCATAAGCGACATGCTTATACCGCATCGCTACCCAACAGTCAACAGTTGAGAACGAGTGTCAAAATAAGTATTACATAAGCATGAGCAAAATTCCGCGAATAATGAAACTGTTCGGGCTGCGTAGCGGTCAACCTCAGTTTCAATCGGCGGGCTTCTAGACACTTCGAATAAAATTCCGTGCCGTTTCTTCACCACTGTGAAGCTAGCTCATGCTTACGTTGTTCCCTTTCACTCCAGGAGTGGAGGGCCGCTACCAGAGCACCCTGAAGAAGCTAGACCTGAAGCTGGTGCCCCGCAACACGTGCCAGCAGAAGCTGAGGCAGACCAGACTGGGGGGCCAGTTCAAGCTGCATGAGAGCTTCATCTGTGCCGCGGGCGGGCCCAACCAGGACGCCTGCAAGGTCAGCTCAAAGTCAAAAGCAGCATCTTTTATAATTATTATAATTTGGTTCTTTGAGCTCAGATTGAATTTACTGAAGAATAGATAGAGTCTACGTCAAATAGGTATACTTGATTTAAATTTATTTTTAAAATTTATAACTCATTCAATTAAATCTAATTCTAAATTTAGATGCCTGTATGAAGGGGTCATTTTTACAAAGAAAAAAAAGTCAGTTTGTTTGGGGGAAGAAAGATATTGAAGATATAGCAAAATCCCTATCATTGATCACATCACAAAGACTTTCTACTGATGAAACAAAAGCGAAAACGAAATATCAGCTTTCCACCTATACAATCCTATACAATAGCTGATCCTATATTCCTGCTTATATGCCATTAAATCATATATTTTTGTTTGACACAAATGTTTTGATTCGGGAAAGGCATTTGATAACAATAAAAATTCCAGCAGAAAATAATGAGATCCGACTGATTTCAGGGTGACGGGGGCGGCCCCCTGATCTGCCAGAAGAAGGGCGAGCCCAACCGCTACACCCAGGTGGGTATCGTGGCGTGGGGGATAGGCTGCGGGTCAGACACCCCTGGGGTGTACGTGGACGTGCGGAAGTTCAAGAAGTGGATCCTGGACAACAGCCATGGCCAGGTCATCGACACCAGAGTCGTCACTAGGATATCAGTTTAATCAGTATAAACAGAAAGTGATATCTCTTCATATCACTCACCGAGACAGAGAAGTTTTATATTGAAAATTAAAAACAATAGCCTTTATTCTGCACAGGTTTGTGTTTGTTAAATTATAAAACAGACATGTTTCAGCCTATGGACATCGTGAAAAAAATCGTGCATTCATATCACTCATCTCTATGAGTGATATGAACAGATGAGTGATATGAAGAGATCACTTCCAGCGTCAATGGCGCGCTGAGTACACCACCGAACTAGCCAGCGTTGATGGCACGTCGAACACACTAGTTCTCGTTCCGTCACGGAAGTTAAGCAACATAATATAATCGCCTTATTTATACTGCTCAATTAAGATTATTAAAGTCCCATTATTCCAGCAGTAAGCCCAAGACATATTATTTTGTGGTAAAAATCCCAATTGGGAGGATAACTTGTCATGTCCCGGCTGGGTTTCGAACCCCCGACCTCTGGACTCTTTGGATTCACAGAGTGCCGCCTTTACCACTGAGCTACCGGGGCAGACATACAGCGAAGTTAGGACATGGATGGGTGACCATACCGTTCAAATTCGAAACCTCGTGATGCAGGCTATTCCTGTCTACACTCAGGCTAGGTGAGGTTAATTTAAGTAGCTGGTTTATACGTCAGGCAGAACTGTGGACCTTTGTCCCTTCTGCGTCTCTACTCCCTAAACAAATGATGCAATATTTTTTTTTAAAAGATGAGTGTTTCACAGCCTATTTTATTTTGTATAGTCATGAAACAGGAGCTACTGTAGACGCTTGTGGTCTCCCCTCTGATGGGCGAGAAGTGCCACAATACTTCCCATTTAGGTGCTGGGTCAACACGAGCGCACCGGAAGGTATCCCTTAGAAACAATTGTAAGCAAATTATCATATCATAATAGGGTGGCGTCATCGTGAACGACGGTAGCCAGACAGTGGAGGAACGACTCAGCACTTCTACCACTGTCTTTACAAGGAGGCTAATAATTGGCAAGGGCCCCCAGAACCAAGCCAATGCTGGTCTACTCCCTGTTTATAGTCCCCCAGCCATACTGCTGGTCTACTCCCTGTTTACAGTCCCCCAGCCAGACTTTTCTTAAGCAAATTAAGAATACAAATTTTTGTCGGCACATGATGTGGCGCGGCCGCCCTTCCATTCTATCCAAGTCCGTTTGCCGTCTCTCATGGCGTAGAAGAAGGGGCACGCCAGTTACTCGCCACTTGTGAAAAATGAGGGATGATGTTGAGTTCAACATTGAATTTTGCGAAGAAACGTCTTTTGTCGCCACTATCCCGCCCCTCTGTGTGCATTGCATACGCCACGTCTCCACCATCCAACCCATGCGGAGTCTGTGCCTGTCGTCTGTTCTGTGTGAATTGGGCCTAATATGAGATATCAGAAATATTGTGTTCAATCTTGTAAGAAAGAAATTTTTTACTTGTAGATAAAAATTGTAAATAAAGCTTGATCTGATTTTTTTTTTACCTGTAAACATTAGTAGATAGAATTTATTTAAAAACGTTCAATTGAAATATTTCTCACAGTCACTATACTCTCTTTTCCAATGATCAATTCCATCTTCATACCCCAACAACGACTCTCCACTCCTCCATCTTCTCCTAGCTCTTCTTATACACATACTTGCTGCACGCTGCGCAGCAATGGAAACTTTTGTTCGTACCCATCCTTTATTTGTAAATAAAGCTTGATCTGAATTGCTTATAAATAAGTTTACATAAGATGTCCAGAGAGCATTGGAAGTTCTTCATCTATTTATTTTTAAACGTTTGTTATTCTCAACCGCTTAAATATATAAATAAGGGCAAGGACTTCGATTGTTATAGACCTCTCTTTAAATAAATGTTCATTAAAAAAAAATATATATATAAATAGACATGATGTCCATTAATGACATAATAAATGGACATAATGACATGATGTCCATACATAGACCGACCTCAGTTGGTTGATCGATAAGGCGGCAGACTTGTAACCTGGAGGTCGGTGGTTCAAGTCCCGGTTTCAGCGTAGATTTAGTAAAGCGAGTTTGAGTAGTTGTGATGATATCACAAAATTGATTAACACAAATATGATAACTTCTCAACCGCTCCTCTCTTCTTCGGGCCTCACGGACAGCCCATGGGCTGAGTCCGACCAGGTGTCCAGAGCCTCCCCGAAGGAAGTCACCGTTCTGTCGATCCAGTCCCGGTGAAACTCGACGTTGGTGTACAGGCCGGGGACCTCCGGGGCACAGCGCAGGCTCCAGGTGGAGATGCCGACCTGGAAGTGGAGGTCAGGGGAGGTGCTGGAGGTGCACACGAGAGGTCCGCCCCCGTCCCCCTGCGGCATGACAACAATATTATATGACTGATTGGAGATACGAGGCCTCACCAGAAATAAATTTTCTTCAAAACAAAAATATCGATTTACGAGGTAAACTTTAATCGATTATTGTGTCATTCTTTGTATTTGAATGCTCATATAAAACCGATTTTAAAAAAATCGATATTTTTTTCTGATTCTAACAATACCAAAAACGCAATATCGAAAAATTCGGACTTACGAAGTACCTCTTCTTAAGCGACGAATAGTAAGAACATCTCCACCTGATATTAACAGGAAGAATAATAGTGAATACAATAAAAATAACTAGTTGATCAAACTGATCAGAGCTCACTTCAGAGTTCATATAATCGAAGTACTCTTTAGGATTTAGGTACCTACTAAAAGTTACTCTTTAGGAGTTAGGTACCTACTAAAAGTTACTCTTTAGGAGTTAGGTACCTACTAAAAGTTATTCTTTAGGAGTTACCTACTAAAAGTTACTCTTTGGGAGTTACCTACTAAAAGTTACTCTTTAGGAGTAACCTACTAAAAGTTACTCTTTAGGAATTACTTTTTTTACATAAAAAAATAATAAATTAAATCTAATAGTTAATTAGATTTAAATTATTATTTTTCTACCAATTTCTTAGCCTGGTTTGACATGGTGTCATTAAAAAATCATTAATTAAATCCTAGTATGTATAAGACAATGAGACATACCCTTAAAATGTCAGCTCAATTGGACAAAAATCGCAGTTTTCATCGCGTTAAATAGATTTGATCCATTTCTTAGTCTAGCTCGATGTTGCTTAAGATGATGTCGTCTAAAAACTATTGAGCTTGCGCGTTGAGGGCGCATAGCACTTCAGTCCCCAATTTACCTTGCAAGAGCTCACGCTAGAGCTTGCATTGAGTGCGCATAGCTCCCCCGGACTGAGGGTGTAGTACTGTCCCAGCCCTGACCTGCGCAATTGAGCCTCACACTCTTTCTCCGGGACCAAACTCAGCCCCACTTGTCTCAGGAACTCGTGGTGAGTTGTGTCGCCTGAACACACACAGGAATTGGGTCAGTAAATTTTAATTTCAAAGATATTTTCTTATTTAACAATTTTTATAACACTTAGACGACCGGCATGTTTTTAGTAAGTTCTCCCGTGGGTACGGCGATGTTTAGGCTATTCACAGGCGTAGACCGGGTGTACCACCGGTGGTACACCCGGTCCATTCCGTACGAACGTGCGTGTACCACCGCTGGTACACCCGGTCGTCTACGTGTCGTCTCATAATTTTCACATACCAGTCATGTCAAAGTTACTTGAATTCTGCACGAACTAGTTCATTCTTCGCCATTTTTATATTTGTTTGAAATCAAACCACCGACATTAAGGGTAAGAGTTCGCCACCTTAATGACTAAGGGCAAAAGTTTCAAGCAGGATTAAAGTTTAGATGATTCAGACATTCTACCAACCACAGCGCACTACAATCCGAGTTGAGGGACAGTCTAGCAGCTAGACTGTCGATAAGCTAGACTCTAGATAAGCTAGACTCTAGCTTATCTTATTTATAATTTTCATAACTTGGCCATAAGCTTTATTCTATACCTGAGCTGTCCTTTCCCCATCCCGTGACCACACAGTTCTCCCTGACAGTCTGAATGTTCCAGTCCGGCAGACATATCGGCCGGATGTGGTCATCGTAGACAAACTTGGCCGACAGCTTCAGGAGCGCGATGTTGTTCTCCAGGGTTTTGGCAGAAAAGTCCGGATGGATCTGGATCTCCAGGACGTCGCGTTCTTGAGGCGGGAGGAATTCCTTCCTGAGGGTGTCATCCAGGTACCAGTCCCCTGCCCGCACCACGTAGCGGAGTCCGTATCTGAGAGAGCACATGAGCCGTATTTTTCTTTCTAACCAAAGTTAACCAAACGGGAATAAAATGAACCAAACTGGAAGCAAGTCATTTTTCTTTTGGAAAAGGAAAAATTTCCTCTTCCAAAGTTAACCAAAATGGAAGTAGAAAATTCTTGCGTCCAGTTCTTTTATAGGTTAAGTCCATTGTTTATCTTTCAAAGTACCGAAACGCATTTTTCTTTTCCGAATGTGGTGAAGTTGACCTTGGAATAAAATGGAAATATTTGGAAATATCGAACCTGGATTTTTTTTTTCAATTCAAAAGAAAAATAGGCCGATGGAGACTATGTGAAAGGGACCAACACGACACGAGTGTGAACCTATTGAAAAGGATTTAAACCGACATGAACATGAGCGCGCGGCACGGTGAGTTCAGTGGTAAGAAGGGCCCGGGTTCGAACCCCACAGCAAACAATTTTGTACTGAACAGTTGTTTGCAATAAGGGACATCACCATCCAGTAAGCTCGTGTTGACCCGGCCCGCGGCAGCACCAAAGTAGGAACTATTGTGTCTTTTCTCGCCCATCAGGAGGAGGCATACTACGGGATGGGCAAGCTACAACACAGACCACAAGCGTTTACGGCAGCTCCTGTTTCATGGCTATCAAGTAAAAATGGCTGTGAAACACTCATAAAGAAGGCACCTACTTACTGGTTGCTGACACAGTGGGCTGCCGTCAGAGCCACATCCGATGCGATGAGCGAAGCGCCGCACTTGAAAGTGTTCTCGCCACTCAAGTTGTGATTGAGGAGAACCAGCATCCAGGGGAATTCACCGAAATAGGTATTGATACCTGAAAAACAATCATTACAAGGCATAGTGCTATTTATCACAAGTATACTCCTCGTTTTCATGATAACAAAGCTATTAGCCTACGCTAAAGGATACCGCTTCAGAGCCTTTGGGATCTTGATCTGTCATAATATATCAACATTGTGCAGACTTATGATCGTTTTCAGAACATAAACTGTTAAGTATGAAAATATGTCAAGTATTAAAATGAATGGTTGAGGCAATCAATTTCAGATTCCTTAAAATTCATGGATTTTCCTTAGAATTTTTGAGTGTGAAGCCACAGAATAATGACAAGGTCACAAAAATAGGTCTTTTATAATATCAATTTAGTCCTCTTGTGAACCACGGGTGAACGGCTAGTATAATGTTCTGATATTTATGTACATCGAATACAACTTCTCACTTTTCTGTTTAAACTGATTAAAATACAAAGGTTAGTTGATGGCATGGATATTCAGAACTATTACCTGCTCATGAGAGCAAATAAGCTCGAAACAACTGTCCAGGTATGTTCTGATATTTATGTACAATTGTACATCGAATACAACTTCTCACTTTTCTGTTTAAACTGATTAAAATACAGAGGTTAGTTGATGGCATGGATATTCAGAACTAGTACCTGCTCATCAGAGCAAATAAGCTCGAAACAGCTGTCCAGGTATGTTCTGATATTTATGTACATCGAATACAACTTCTCACTTTTCTGTTTAAAAATGATTAAAATACAAAGGTTAGTTGATGGCATGGATGTTCAGAACTATTACCTGCTCATGAGAGCAAATAAGCTCGAAACAGCTGTCCAGGTATGTTCTGATATATATGTACATCTAATACAACTTCTCACTTTTCTGTGTAAACTGATTAAAATACAGAGGTTAGTTGATGGCATGGATATTCAAAACTATTACCTGCTCATGAGAGCAAATAAGCTCGACACAGCTGTCCAGATATGTTCTGATATTTATGTACAATTGTACATCTAATACAACTTCTCCACTCCCAACTAAGCCCAGATGGGCCGTCATCGTCATAGGCACAGAACTGGGAAATAGGATGAGGGATTTTCTCCCTGGTCACAAGATCTTACTAGGTCGCAGTGTTAATTGTATGGTGTTTCAGCTGAAACCCTGCAATCAGGTTTTATAATAATAATACAATTTCTCACTTTTCTGTTTAAACTGAAACTGAAACTGATTAAACTGATAATGAAATACCTTCAGATCGACCGTACGAGGGTGTCTCTACACTCCGCTTTCCACACTGGACATCTGCACTGCCTGGCTCCTGGTGGGTCCCATTCGACAGCGAGGAGGGCTGGGTCATCACCTCGTCAGCGCCAGGACTCACCCCCACGGACTGGGTCGAAACTTCCGTTGTTGGACTCAGTACAAAAGTTTGGGAAACGCTGAATGCAGACGAAGAGGAGTTGGTATTTCCTTCTATTGGGTGAGTAGTCCTGGAGGATGTGTGTTCAGGAGGGCCTACGTGCCCGCTCCTGTTAGCCGTCACGATTTTGGAACCCCTGAACTTATAGATGAAGGATGGAGGGGAAGTGGAAATGACGTCAGCAGTGTCATAAGAGTGATTGGAAATGTCGACTTCCTTGAGTTCCTTGTGAGATAGAAGGTCAATGCTCGTGTTGCTTTCAGAATAGTTGTCGTATGTGGAATCAAGGGTATCATTGGCACAAAGTGAGCCTCCTGTGACGGACAAGGTGCTTGTGGCATAAGAGTTAATGCTACTGCCTTTGGTCAGGAATACCACGAGGAAGTGAACCACCACACAGAGGATAAGAGAGCAAAATAAAAGCGAAGCATATATTCTACTCTTCGTGTAGTTGGACGACAGAGCGCGGTAGTTAACACTTGTCGCCGCTCCGTCTGCCAGTTCGAATTTGTACATTTTCTAGTAGATAGATAGATAGATTTTCATTTACATTTTCTAGTATAACTGATAACCGCCTAAACGGAGGAAATAGCATTACCCGCTTTCATAGCTTCTATTAACTCCGTTGCAGTGCTAGTTTCCCAAATTTGTCCATCATAGATTAAGCATTGCTATAATTAGAGGGAATGTAGCATCTGTACTTGGCACACTACCCAAGGATGATTGTTTGAAAGAAGTGTATAATATTATTATATAAATAAAATAAAAAAATAATTTGCTAATTATCTGTAATCTAAAAATTTGACACGTTAGTCAGTTACAGAATAAGAGAGAAATAGAAAAAACATTTTAAATCAAATGGGAGTTAATTATGGATGGGTGGTGTGATATCATAAGATTGCGAGCATTTGACACACAGACAAACGGTATTTTATTACAGTTAGAAATACACTGATAATTAGGAAGAAATACACGTAGTTGATAATATTATTAGTAACGTACAATACACATTAAAAAAATATCTTACGTTGCGTTGACGGATGAATACCTATTATTCGTTAATTCAAAATAGATTTATATTAATTCCTAAATAATCAACGCAGCTCAGAAAATGAGTCCACAGAGTACCCTTTTGGTGTGTAGCTGCGTACGAAGAAAGGATTAAAAAAAAAATCATATAAAACGCCAGCCACGGGCAAAAACCTTAACGGCGAAGAAGTGCCGGGTTTCAGCTAGTAAGTACTTAAAATTAGACCAATGAAATAATATTTCTATTCTAGCAAATTAATAATTTAAATTCACTGAATAATTTGTTGATATTTCGGTTTTGTTGAATAATTTGTAAATTCATTAAAAATACTTTTTTTTAAGAAATTATAATTCATTAAAAAAATTTACAAATTATACTCGCGTTATTGAACTCTTACGTGGAAAATAACACCAAACAAAATTTCGCGAAATAAAAACTAAAGTATGCTGTATGCTTTGCTCTGACAACTTCTCTCTCTGAGGCTAACTTACAGACCAATAAACACATTACCTACATGTCTGAGGAGCAATTGGTATGAAGGTAGTGTCGCTAGTTGTAGTAGGGTGTAATTTTTCAACCAATTATTGCCTGAAATTAGACGTCCCTCTCACTCTCTGTTAGATCAGTTTTGCTAATTTTTCCAGGTTGCTCACTCGCAAATTTGTACCTAGGTACAGGCCGCTCCAGAAGTTCTGACCCTTTGCTTCATTTCTTGATTGAATTGAAAAATTATTTTTTCTTATATCATTTTTGAGTTAGTTTCACTTACGTGATATCACAACTACTCAAACCAGCTTTACTAAATTCACGCTGAAATCGATCAAGCTACTGAGGTCGGTTTCTTGACTGAATTGTATTTTATTTTATTTTTAAAGATCAGTGTTTCATACCCTTTTTACTTTCCTTATCTTATAATAAGGAAAGTATTGTATTCGTCGAAAATTTGACCTACCCAGTTTTTCACATTTCTGGACGAATCATGGCCTCAGGATACCAAAAAAGTTGTTTTCAGCCATTGGTCCGTGCGTCTGTCTGTCTGTCTGTGTGTGTGTGTGTGTAAACAGGATATCTCAAGAACGGTAAAAGCTAGAGACTTGAAATTTGGTACACAAATTAATTTTATACACCAGACGAACCACGAAACTTTTGGTTGAAATCGGCCGCATTCTGCGGCCACAGGGCCGCAAATGCTAGCCGCTAGCGCCGCTTCTTTAAATTGGTTAAAGATACAAAATTTTTTAGAGAACAACATTTTCTTATATTAAAAAAATAATAGGGGTCTATTCTGATCATTTTTTTTTATATCTTGAACTTTTTGGAACTCGGCCCCAATTTACCGGTATTTGGGGGGGACCCGCTTTGACTAACTTTTTTATTATTCATCCTACATGGGGTTATGACATATCAAATTCAATGATTTTGAAGGGCTGATTACGAATTTGGCATTGGTTTTTAGTTATCTGTTACCGTTGAGTCACCAGTGGCGGAATTCGACTCCTTTTTGGGGGATAAGGAAAGTCGTGTGATGTTTACACCAGATTTTTTATTTCGTAGCCATGAAACAGGAGCTATTGTAAACGCTTGTGGTCTGTGTTCTAGCCTGCCCATCCCGTAGTATGCCTCCCCTGTGATGGGCAAGAAGGGCTCTATAAAAAAGGTGACTTTCTAACGGAGTGACAAGCCCTATAGTTTTATCTAACCTGTATGAGCTATTGGAACGAATAAGTTGTCAGCTTTCTTTTGACGTGAAAATCATGCCCATTACACTTTTAGGGGCGGCCACAGGAGGAAAAAAAAACAGAAAATAAGTCACATCTTTTTGATAGTTTATTAAATTTGAATTTTGTTTTTGTTCGATTAGAACCACTGAACCACAAATATTATGTACAAATAAACTTATGTGACAACACGAGGCTTTCCTTGCCCCCCGAAAATAAGTCGAATTCCGCCACTGGGGACTCGACGATAACAGATATCAAAAATTAATATCAAATTAGTAATCAGCACTTTAAAACGTTGGATTTGATATTTCACAACCTCCATCTAGCATGACTCATAAAAAAATAGTCAAAGCGGGTCCCCCCCCCAAAATACCGGTAAATTGGAGCCGCGTTCCAAAAAGGTCGGAATAACTTTTTTCTCAAACCAACACAAGACATCTCAAAAGTGAATTTTCCAATTCGTTCCAATAAATCAAAGAGGTAAGGAAGGCGTAACCAATAATATCCGATTTATTTTTTCAACTCCAGGGACATGTCACTCCGTTAGAAAGCATTTTCGTGCCTTTTCTTATAGAGTTGACAACCCCTAAAATGGTCCACAAAATATGTGGTAAATGGATTTACATATTACTTTTTGAACCACCCTGTATATCAGTCACCTATGATAGTTTGTACATGAGGGTACTGGTGGTGTAATTGCAATTCATCACTATTATCTCACCTGACTGGGGCGGGTCATGTGCATAGAGGTGGGCGACCAGTGATCTGAACCATCACCCATCATTCATACCAATTGTTCTTTTATTACAACTCTATACAGATGTATAATGTATTTTAATTAACATGTCTTGTCAATGAAAAAATCTCTTCCAATGATTTTTCACTGTGCACAGTACCCAAAAGAGATGTATTAGTTTGAATCTAGATCATGGGTTTAGGTATAAAATTATTTCACAACATATTTAATCCATGATCGAGAAAAAGATTTTTCTTTGTTTTTTTTTTAAATATATTTTTCCCTTACATTTTTAATCACTTCTCTCCTTGATGGGATAATATCGTCTATATCAGTTCAAAGTAAATATGTACCTATACTAAATATGTATAGAAAAAAACCTGCTATTTAATCTGCGTTTCCTATGTCAGATCACTGCTAGTGTCAAAGTCCATTGGACAACCACTCCCAACTAAGCCCAGTTGGGCCGTCATAGGCACAGAACTGGGAAATAGGATGAGAGATTTTCTCCCTGATCACAATAGATCTTACTAGGTCGCAGTGTTAATTGTATGGTGTTTCAGCTGAAACCCTGCAACCAGGTTTTATAATAATAATAAATAGTGTCAAAGTCACCTTTGGCTCTTTTGTGCCACGTGCTTTGGAAATGTTTAACAGCATATCCAAAACCTTGGTCGTTGAGACAAAGGACAGACGGGCGGGGAACATTTCAGTCAAAGGCTTAGTTTCTCTGTTCAAAGAGGTAACGTTGCCTCAGTGCTGAGTACACTGCCTCGGGAAGATGTCCTTGGAGAAGTGTTTTATGTGTTGTAAAAAAAAGAAGTAAAAAAAAAAAAAATCAGTAGAAATGGAAGAAAATAAGGAAGAAAAAATTGAATAATATTTTAATTTATTTGATAATATTTTATAAGTAAAATAAACGTGGGCATCATGTTTACAACTTAAGTAACACAATGATATATTTATAATACATACTCTTAAAATAATTTTCAATAACTAAAAAAACAAAAGACGAAGATCACATCATGTGGAGCATAAATGACAGAATAGTTATAATGGAACTAATCGACGCACCTATGTAAAATAATATTGAAGATACAAAAACAATTTTCATCTTATAACTGGAATTATTTAATTAAGTATGGCGGTACATTATTAAAATGCAAATTTGTGAGATACAATTTTTTACTTTCTATTACCTACTTCAGAAAATACTCTGACTAGATGCAAGTCACAAAGAGTTTTTCGTAGTCTCCAAAGACAAAACACTAAATCTATACACATAAAAATAAAATTATGATTTTCAGTGGTAATCACAGAAAATAGATAACTGTTTTAAAAATGCACTGACAGCATTTACAATAAATAACGGCAGTGCCTTGAATTCATGAGGTAGTTTCCATGCCGGAATAACGCTGGGCCTTACAAGGGTGATATGAAAGACGTTTATTAGTAACATCTTACTAAAAATGTTACTAAACCATAATAATTTACTAACAAGTTCAAAACCTGTCAGTCGTGTGTGGCTGACAGTCAAAGTACCCTGTACACCATATACCACAGCCAAAAGTCAATTTAATGCAAATTTGTACTACAGCATTCAATTAAACCGAAACCTTATAAGAAATAATACTTTGTAATGTCATCCAAAGCAGCATGACAGGAACATGCAGAAGTCTAACTCATGTGAACCACATAAACAGGGTTCACAGGTACGTTGAGAAAAGTCAACCACATATGGCCGGCAGGAACACTGAAAAATCGGTGCGGTGTTCAACGTTTTAAGTAAAATCTTACCCAAGATGTTACATAATAATTATTACGGTTAGTTTTTTTTTTAATTTTTTTTTTGGGGATAAAATGAATAACAAAAGAGAAGAAAATCAGAACGCATTTTTTCTTGTAAATATTTTTAGTAAAGAGGTTTGGTTCGACTTGGAATGAAAAAACTTACTTCGTATTGGACCAAAAAAATATTTTCAGTATCAATGAAACAAGACAAAGCTGTAATATGTAATTCATATTTGGCGCCACTACAATGTAGCTGTTAATCATACTAGGAGCACAAAGCGTGTGCATGAGTTTATAATTACCTAAGCTAGCTCCTAAGGTTTTGTTTGGGAGGTAACAAACAGTCCCTAGAGTTTTTTTTTAAATGGGTGGATATTATTATAATGAATTTGTACGGCAGAAAGATAATGAATTAATTCCCTAAATAGCACATTGAACCACACCTGCGAACGTTAATGCATTGTTTTAATGGAAAATAATAATAATATCATCGCCTTATTTAAAGTAGTAGTAGTGCTTTATTTAGACTGTCGGCTCGATACAAGAAGTCCGAGATTAGGACTGCCCGATTAGGACTATTAAGTCCCATTATTCCAGCAGTAAGCCCAAGACATATTATTATGTGGTAAAAATCCAAAATGGGAGGATAACTTGTCATGTCCCGTCTGGGTTTTGAACCCGCGACCTCTGGTATCTCTGGATTGACAGAGTACCGCCTTTATTACTGAGCTACCGGAACAGACATCAAATTGTCACAAAATATTGTTTCGTGACAACTTAATGTCTCCTCCCATCAATATTTCCATCTTAAGTGAAGCAGATTATTATCGATATCATTCATATTTTTTTTTTTTTTAAAATCATAGAAGCGAAATCAACTGGCTGAGTGATTGACGGATTCATTTTTTTTTAAGTTGCTTCTAACTGCATGGTCACATCACGACGTGGGTCTTACCCTCCACTCACGGGGAACTCACAAACTTGCTACCTACATTAACTTCACCTAGCGTGGGTTAGACCGGAATGCCAGCATCACGAAGTATTCACTTAGTTGGGCCTTCCTCAACGTTGCCGGAATGCCTGTCGAATGTAATATTTATAACTGATCGAGTTTCTTCTTATCTGCGACGATCACAGCTCAAGATACCACCTTGTCCTTCACTTCCTGTGGAATGCGGCACTTATAACTGATCGAGTTTCTTCTTATCTGCGGCGATCACACAGCTCAAGACACCAGCTTGTCCTTCACTTCCTGTGGAATGCGGCACTTATAACTGATCGAGTTTCTTCTTATCTGCGGCGATCACAGCTCAGGACATTAGCTTGTCCTTCACTTCCTGAGGGATGCAATACTTATAACTGATCGAGTTTCTTCTTATCTGCGGCGATCACAGCTCAGGACACCAGCTTGTCCTTCACTGCCTGTGGAATGCGGCACTTATAACTGATCGAGTTTCTTCTTATCTGCGGCGATCACAGGGAGAAAGTGCACTGGTAGTCAAGTGGTTAATGCGCTAGCTGGTAATCCAGGTAGCGTAGGGTACCGTTGTTCGAATCCCACCCAATGCATGCATTTTTCCTCATTCATTTGAGTTTGTGACCACATAACAATAAGACTCTGAGGGTTAGGTGGTAGAAAATGGTTTAGGCATTAACCTCGCCTGGTGGTTACCTTCCAATAAAGAGTGTTATTATCTTATTATTATTATCACAGCTCAAGACACCAGCTTGTCCTTCACTTCCTGAGGGATGCGGGAGATGTAATAGTCGTGCGTGTTCTTGTCCGCGGACGCAATCACGCCGCCCTTGTTCAGGGGCGCCACACCCGCGGCATAGTCGTAGGGGGCGCCATGCACGTCCGTGAGAGCCCCGCCCTGGGCGCACAGGATAGCCTCGGGGGCGCACGTGTCCCAGCGCTTGCAGCCGGGGTTAGCGTACACGTAGGCGTGGGCCTTGCCTTCCATCACCAGGAGCACCTGTGTTGGGTCAGGGGAGTGGTTAGGTGTGGGTTCATAAAATTAAAAATTTTAATAATTTTTTTAATTTTTTTTTTAATCTTTCATTTTTAAATTACTATTATAATATCATGTAACCCTAGGGCCTTTCTTCCCCTTCTAATAATTTGTTTAAAATATTTCGATGTTTTTCTCTTTAAAATATAATATTGTAAATTAACCCTCTAATAGGAAGAGAATGCCGTTGGCATTAGCACCGCCCTTGATCAAGTTTTGTTTTGTTAATTTTAATTCCTATGTATGTATATATCCTATGTTATTTGTAAATAAAACTTGATCAAATATGTTTGATAATAGGGTTATTCACCCATTATAAATAAATAAAAAAATATCTAGGAGACTTTCAAAGGTTAGAAATAATATCTTTGTATATATAATCATTACAAAAAAAAACTCTATATGATTAAAAAAAAAAAACGCTTGCATACGAGTCTGCAACCATTGGGACATTTTCATCTTTCGTTACATTTTCATCTTTCGTTACATAATTTCGTTACATAATTTCGTCACATAATTTCGTTACATAATTTCGTCACTTAATTTCGTTACATAATTTTGGTTATGTGCCAGAGCAGAGACATGAAAATGTCAATTTAATATTTCGTTACATAATTTCGTCACATAATTTCGTTACATAATTTCGTTACATAATTTCGTCACTTAATTTCGTTACATAATTTCGGTTATGTGCCAGAGCAAGACATGAAAATGTCAAAATGTCATTTATGTCAAAAAACGTGAATTTTTTTTGCGTCACCCATCCATTTTTTATCCTTACCCATTGTAGCTTAACCTTAGGGAGATATAACCTAGCCTAGAAGAATTTCCTGATCCAAAGGGACCTATGTGCAAAATTTCAGGTTTCTCGGTCAAACGGTGTGGATTTGTATAAAGAACATACATGATTTGTAGACGTTCATCGTTTTCGATGTTGTCATCCTCCAAGAGTCATTTGCAGCTCCTCATGTGACTCAGCAAGCCGGCCTTTGATTTGCATACTCGGGGGCATGATTGGCATTGATATTGGTTGGTTTGTTGATTGGGCTGAGTTGTTTGTGTTGGAACTTGTGTGGTTGGTTGGGGGCTAGATGATCTTATCCTTGCAAATGATGTCGCGTTTCTTATCTTGATTGGTTTGTTGTTGCTGGCTATTAATTGATCTGGGTGTTTGGCTCGGATGTGGCTTGATGCTCCTGCTTTGTTTTTACTGGTATGACCGCAGAGACCACATTCTAAATTTACAGGTTCATTTGTATTTGGATTAAGTTCAGGGTGTTTCTGGGTGATATGAGATTGCACATACTGACGGCCTTTTCTACCTTGTCTGATGAATGAGCAGGTAGGACACTTCCAATCAAACATTTCTTCATTGTCATGTTTTTCTTGCCTTTTCTCTCTTGCTTCAATGATTTTGCTGTGGTGTTTTTGTAGTATTTTCCCTTTTGTGTTTTCTCTCCATTTGTCTCTTTCAGCTGCCTCGGTTCGCCAAGATGATTCACTGATGTTGAGTGATTTGAGATCTGTTTTAAGCACATCTGTCCATCTGCGCTTAGGTTTGCATCTTGGCCTGTTTCCTTGAACCAGTTCTGAGAAGGCTATTTGTTGAGGAAGTCTATCTTCCGCCATCCTGCTCACATGACCTGCCCATCTAAGTCGCCTCATCTTTATGATTTCATCCATAGAGAGCATGTTGGCCTTTTCCAAGACGTCTTCGTTGGGAGTGTAATCCTTCCAACTAATGTTTAGTATGCTTCTGAGACATCGCATATGGAATGCATTTAGTTTTTTTGTGTGACTGTCAAGGATTGTCCAACATTCGGAGGAATATAGTAAGGTGGGTAACACTATGGTCTCATAAATCCGAAGTTTCGTTTTCAGGGTTAGACCATGTGGCTTCCAAACTCTGTGGTACAATCTACCAAATGCCTTGCTGGCAGCATTTATCCTATTTTCGACTTCTGGTTTGATGTCAGATGTATTTGACACAATACTTCCTAGATATTTGAAGGTATTTACAGTTTTCAATACGTGGTTATTGATCATTATGGGGGCTGGTGTACAGTTGACGAACATTACTTCAGTTTTACCTTCATTTACTTGGAGTCCGAAATCACTTGCTGCTTTTACAAAGGCATTTATGGCTAACTGCAGTTCTTCGGGAGTCCTGGCAACAAGTCCACAGTCATCGGCGAACATTAGCTCTTGTATTTTCGTCATTTTTACTTTGTTGATGGATTTTAGGCCTCTGCGGTTAAAGATGTTGGAGTCAGTGCGAAACCGTATATCAACTCCAAAGTTTTGGCTCTTGGTTACTTTGAACATGATGAATTGCATATAGATAATGAAGAGCAATGGGGCTAGCACACATCCTTGACGGACTCCTGTTCGAACTTCAAATGGATCTGTGAGTTCGCCATCTACTTTTATAGTTGCTTGAGTGTTGTTGTGGAGAGATGCGATGAGTGAAAGTAGAGTTGGTGGACATTTAACGAGTTCCAAGACCGATATGAGTTTCTGCCGATTTACAGAATCGAATGCCTTGGATATGTCTATAAAGGCTATACACAGGTTAGTATTCTGTTCCATTGCTTTTTCGACAAGTAATTTGGCAGAAAATATCATATCTGTGGTTGATCTGTGCGACCTAAATCCACATTGTCCGTCCGACAGGAATTTTTCAAGGTGTGGTGAGAGACGGTTATAAATTATTCTTGCAAGAACTTTTCCTGGAACTGAAAGCAGAGAAATGCCTCTGTAGTTTGAGCAAATAGACTTATTTCCTTTCTTGTGCAGAGGAATGATTGTTGAGTCTTTCCAGTCTTGCGGAAGAGACTTCTCAGTCCAGATTTTGTTGAGAAGTGGAACCAGAATCTCTGCTGTTTTGTTGACATCAGCCTTTAACATTTCTGCAGTTATCGCATCTTGACCAGGACTTTTATAGTTTTTGAGATGTTTCAGAGCTTCTGATATTTCTTGTTTAGATGGTGGATCATCATTTGGTGGTTCGCAATCAATAAGTGTGAAGTCAGGTTGGTTGTGATCAATTGAATTGTCTTGATTGTAAAGTTCTGAAAAGTACTCTTTCCACCTTTTAAGTTGGTTTTCTTTGCCTTGAATGTTGTTTCCACTTTTATCTTGCACTACATTTAGCGGCTTTTTGATTGGGCCTACAATAGCATTTATTCCTTTATACAGGTTGTGAGTGTCATTTGTATTCATGTAGGTCTGCAGTTCCTCAGTTTTCTTTTTCCACCAGTCTTCTTTTAGTTTCCTCACTTCTCGTTGGCATTTTCTATGAGCTTCTTTGTATTCTTTGTCGTTTTTTGCGTTTGGTTGATTCAGTCGTAGAAGGTGTGCATCTTTTTTCTTGTTTAATAATTCATCTATTTCTGTATTGCAATCATCAAACCAATCCCATCTAGTAACTTTATCTTTACCAAGTGTACATTCTGCTGCTTCAACATATTTGTTTTTGATGGCTTGCCAATTTTCTTCAATTGTCTTTTGATCGTCAAACGTGTAGTTTAAGGATTGGATGAATGATCTTTTAATGTCCTCTACTTCTAGTTTCTTCATGTTGAAGCGTTTCAGCTTTGTGTTTTTCGGACGTACATGTTTTTTTTGGTTTGAAGACAATGCAGGCTCGCACCATTCGGTGATCAGTTTCACACTCAGCGCCTCGCATTACTTTGCATCGTAATACGCTTGAGATAAAATTGCTTCTCACAATGATGTAGTCTATGAGGTGCCACTGCTTCGACCTTGGGTGCTGCCATGTATTTTTGTACTTGTTCTTTTGTGAAAAGATTGTGTTTGATATCTTCAGGTTGTTTTCTGAACAAAATTGTAGAAGGCGGAGTCCATTTTCATTTATATTCCCCACTCCATGTTTCCCAATAACATTTCCCCATGTACTATTATCTTTGCCCACACGTGCATTCATATCTCCTGCTATGATGACATTCTTCCTTGCTGGTACATTCTGCACTATGTGCTTTAGTTGTTGATAAAATGCGTCACTAATGTGAGGTTCAGCTGCCAGTGTTGGTGCATAACAGCATATCAAGGTGTTTTCCGATACTCCATTGATGTTTACACTCATAATTCTTTCACTGTGGCATGTAGGTTCAGATATTATACCTTTCTCCAATAGTGTTGTTTTCATTGCTATAGCTACCCCGTATCTATTTTCACCTTCTTCTGAACAGCCTGACCATAGAAAGGTGTAGCCTGCTTGCTTTTCATCTAATCTCCCCGTTTCTTTCAGGTGGGTTTCCTGAAGCGCTATGATGTCTATGTCATAGTTTTCAAGTTCTTTGGCGATGACGGCTGTGCGTCTCTGTATAGTAAGGTTTTCTTTATTCTTCGAGTCCAATAGTGTCCTAATGTTCCAGGTTGCAATTTTAAATTTAGAGCCATTTGATTTTTTCATTTTATTCTGTCTGCAAGAATGAGGTTCCTTTTTGATCGCAGATAACCAAAACAGGAAGGAATGGAGTGAGCTTTGTTTAGGTCGCCTTTTATTGACCCTTCCCCGGCGGGGGTAAGCAGTGCTTTCCCTAAATAGGGCTGCTTAGACGTTGGAAATGCTGCCTCTTCTTCCATTCACTCCGGTTCTGAAATGAAGCGACCATCTTTTCCCAACCGCTTTTGTGTAGCTTTGTGACAACAGCTTCCAGCCAACCTTAGCCTGCTGCATCTACACTCGGCCATCGCCAAAAGACTTTTGGAGGTTTTTTTTTTCCAAGGTGAATTGTTGATGGTATAGACGGGGAGTCTATCACATTGACAGTGAGTGCAATATTTAGCGCTTCGGCTACGGGGTAGACAGAAACAATATTACATCACCCGGTTTGTGGAGTGCCTTCTCCTAGCTTGACGCTATGAAGCTCAGCCGCCCAATGTGGAACAAACGCTGACCTGGGAGCCGCCCAATGTGGAACAGACGCTTCAGGATTTCTTGTGTGGCAGCACCGGAGCCATTCAAGCTGCTGCAACCATGCCTCCGGATGTTCAGCATCACACCGTACCAAGGTCCAACCTCTCCGCCATGATGTGTACTGTCTGAGCTGCTCCTCCCTCAGACAGGGATGTTTATCGGCCTCCCGGCCTAGATCCGTACTGTTCTGCGTTAACATGGCCACCTCTAGTAGGATGTAGTGTGATGTTGATCACTACGCAGTACGGTCTTGATAAGAGAGAGGCTTAATGTTTGATAGCTCAAACTTAGAGACGCATCATCTATCCTGAGTTCTTACTAGGAACCCTCGGCCTTCTTACTATAAAGAACATACATACACTCATACATACAGACAGCTTTCTTTTATGGATATAGATATTTCGTTACATAATTTCGTCACATAATTTTGGTTATGTGCCAGAGCAAAGACATGAAAATGTCAATATCGTTACATAATATCGTTACATAATTTCGTTACATAATTTCGTCACATAATTTTGGTTATGTGCCAGAGCAAAGACATGAAAATGTCAAAAACTGAAATATTACTATGTCTTAGTATGTTATGTGGTTTTTTTGTGTTATTATGTTACTAGAGAGTGCCTCAGCATTACGAGTTCCTACACACATATTTATTTATCTCAGATAACATATTCATTTTCGTAATGCCACCACTAGCCCCTACCCGAGTTATGAGTGTTTGTTTTCCTCTCACGTTATCATAACTGAAATTGTGTTAATCACAAGCTCTTTACTAAATCTGCGCTGAATCCGGGACTTGAACCACCGACCTGCAGGTTTCAAGTCCGCCGCCTTATCGACCAAGCTACTGACTGAGGTCGGCTGAGAAGGCGCACAAGTGCGGACAAAGCTCAAGAGACTCATCCCTCCATACACTGGTTTGTTTTTACCTTGAATTAGATAATTATTTCGTACCTTATTTCCCGCTCCCCCTACTCTCAGCACCTCATCTGGCTTCATAGCATCCAGCACAGCCTGGACCACGCTGGTGTTGTGAGACCTGGAAACCAAACAGACACAAGAGAGATGTTAGTCAACCTAAAAAGAGAAGAAACTCAATACTTGGTCATTATTTTATTTAGCGAATTTTAGACTGATCGTTTATTTATACATAAAAAAACCCATTAAATTTTCTGCTCTATTAAAAACATCAGATGCAATAACTCATTTGTTCCCACATTCAGCGCCACGTGTACAGTATAGTGTACACGAGTGTTTTCTACAGTGGACCGCGTGTACACTATGCTGTACACCTCACCCTCTCACTTTCAGAAACCGATGCTCTTTATAGTGTACACGCTACTGTGTATTTCTTATAGGGATTCGATTGTCATGGTCCGTGGAAGTTTTTTGGTTGTTTTTTGGACCAGAAAAATATCTATCTGGTGACTTTTTATGGCTGTTTCAGTCTTAAATAAAAAAAAGTTCAAATCTTAAATAAAAAAAGTTGGTCCACTGAACCATATTACCAACAAAAAAAAACTCTTGGCGCTGAATGTATTAAATAATCTCTATTATTTCACGAGTCGAGACTTGATTTTTGATTCAACTGTTCACTGCTGGAGCATAGAGACTTTTCATAAGTTTGACTTTGGCAGTAAAAATGAGGTACATTGTATTTTTTTTTTTTTTTTTTTAATATATTTTTATATACTGGTAGTCAAGTGGTTAACGCGCTAGTCTGGTAATCCAGGTAGCGTAGGGACCCGTAGGTTCAAATCCCACCCAGTACATGAATTCTTCCTCATTAATTTGAGTTTGTGATCACATAATAATAAGACTCTGAGGGTTAGGTGGTAGAAAATGCTTTGAGCATTAACCTCACCTGGTGGTTACCTTCCACTAAGAGTGTTATTTACCTCATCTGGTGGTGAGGTAAATTTCTACGAGACGAGGCTCTCACTCTCGTAATCCACAAATCTCCCTTTCAACTATCACACAAAATATTCTAATTAACTAATCAGACAGAGTGTGTTGTGTGAGGGTTGAAAAGGAGATTTGGGGATTATGAGAGTGACACTGGTTTCTGGAAGGAGGGCTAGGTCTTGTCTTGCCTCATGTTCATCACTAGATGATGGGACCCAAGTAATGTCACATGCTCGGAAGTAATAATATCGCCTTATCAGCACATACAACTCGATTTGTACTATTAAGTTTCATTATTCTAAAAGTAAGCCCAAAACATAATATTACGTGGTAAAAAATCCCCAATCGGAGGATAACTTGTCATGCCCGGCTGGGTTTCGCACCCGCGACATCTGGAATTTTTGGATTCACAGAGTTAAGGGTTGGGTGGAAGAGATTTCCACAGGCAATAACCCCACCATTTAGGTAGGACATTATTGTAGTTTTCCTTTTTTTTTATTTATTTATTTTGTCATTTTTTTGTTTTTTTTTTCTTTTCTTTTATTAATTTTATACTGTTACCATTGTACTTTGTCCTCCGAATAAAGCTTAAAAAAAGCTACCGAGACAGCAAGTAAAACATAAGTACAACATACCGGGTGGTGGTGATAATCCGCTTGTCAGCGGGGGGTGGTGTGGGGGTGTATCCGCCCACGCCCAAGCCCTGGATCCCCCAGATGGTGCGGCCCAGCGCCCCTCCGCCCTCCTGGCTCTGGTAGTTGTAGAAGGGCTGGTGAATGACGCCCGCCAGAGCTTTGCCATGCGCCGAGATCCCTATGAGAACCGTCACATGATCCAGGAAGCCTGAGGGAGTGAAATAATAATAATAATAAATGCCCGCAGAACGGGTGTATATTTACGAGCCTAGCTTTATTTATACACACAAAACAAATAACATGAATATATCACATAAGAAAGGTTTAAAAACAATCATATCACAGTTATATATATAATAAACATAGTAATTTTCTGATTGATATATATCTCCCTTGCCTTTATCCCATGTTAGCTTGTGTTGCTATTGGGGTCGGCTTTGTTCAACCTCATGGTTCAGGTTGGTAGGATGGACCACATTTTTATGGCTGGATGCCCTTCCTAACGCCAACGATTCTATATGGTTTTAACGTCCTGATCAGGACGGGGGTGTTACCCTCCATTCGCTGGAAATCGTACCAGCTACCCACATTAACCTCACCCAGCCTGGGTAGGGCCGGAAATACCAGCCTCACGTGTTTGGAGGGAACAGAATTTTCTTCGAAAAGTCTGCTCCAACCGTGGATCGAACTCGAGATCTCTGGACTACGGGCAGTAGTCACAACCGTTACACCACGGAGGCTGTATAACCTGTATAACCAAATTTTCTGATTGATATTATAATAATAATTATTCTGTGTCCGTGATATAGGCACAGATACCTATGCCCATATCACGGTGATGTCTATGCTCCTTTCATGTCCACTGTTTCTATTTGATGATTCGTCTTATTATTGAGTTATCTAGGACGAGCGTTTCACACTCCATTCATTGGAAATCGTACCAGATACCCACATTAACCTCACCCAGCCTGTTTTTCATACTAGACAATCATCACGAGGAAGTTTTGTGAAGGTATACATACAGTGTGGCCATATTTTCCCAAAAACTACTCTTATCGGGGGAACATTAAAAAAGTTTCAATATATTTCAACTATTAATAATGTTAGCCACTTCATGTATTTCCATGCCGTTGAAAAAAACTTGCCTTGCTCTAATTGTGTCACTTAGTGTATACCTGTATACGTATGTAGTAATTAATGTAGATCTAATATAAATCAATCATCAAATGTCTGGCTGGGGGACGCGACCAGTCAACCCTAACACGCCAGGCTAGCTCACAGTTTCCCAAGGGTTTAATGGCTTATAGAGAAAAAGCCCGAGTCTCACGATAGTTGATCGCACATAGAAATACGTAGATTAGAACGAGCCAATTTTTTTCAATTAAGTGGCTGAAGACCATCACTCCCCCCAGCTGTAGCCAAGCTGGTTAAAACAACAACATAAAAGGTCTTAGATACGGTACCTACCTTGAGTGTACTCTCGAGTTCCATCCAGTGGATCAACCCACACAACGATCTGAAATAATAGGAGGAGAAGAAATAGTTGGTGACGTTAAGATACCTTGAGGTTAAGATACCTTGAGGTTAAATCAAAAGCTAAAGCGGTGAAATGCCGCGATCTCCTAATGAAACAGCCTTTATATATAAAATAAACACAGGAAACTACTAAAAAGAATCTAATCCTCTTTATAATAAATGATCGAGATTAAATACTGCCACACACTGTTCAAACTATTATCGCTTCTTTGCTCTCTCCGGAAATCGATATGGTCTGCATAACATAATTATGGTTTGTAGCCTGATCAGCCGATCGACCTATGGACTGTTTCTATTCAAAGCAAAGTATGTTGCTATTTGATGTTCTGATTCTTGGAAGCTTTCAAATGGCCTTGGAGAAAAGTGCTGATAAAATACATTACACGCGAATCAATGAGAATAACATATAATATCTTTACAAATCATGACAGTTGCATTTTTTATATGTTTATTTGTATACCCTGTATAACTGGCACTAGACATGTTTCTGATATACGAGTTGTAGTTGTACTCGTATGTATGATTGTTATCTAAATGGTTCTTCTTTCTTCAATTAGCTGAGAAACATACCATATGGAAGATATAATAGCTACATGATCGTTTTTTGAACATAAATACCATTTATTTATAGGATACCTTGGGCAATTTAAAGTTTTAAAACTTGGCAATCAAACAATCAACATGATTATCTGGTTTCCCACCATATTTCCTGATCGGACTAATCACAACTCACAACATCTTTACACCTCTATTGGTATTTAAATTTTTATTATGTTGAGATATGTAAGGAATGCCATACAATAGGTAAATTAAAAAATTACCTGTATCACATTGTCATACAAGTTTATGTTGAAAAAGACACAGTAACACACCTAAATAAAATCATTGTATTGTGTCAAATTACTTTCTCTATGGCCTGGTATCTTATATTTTGTTCTTTCATATAAGATATATCCAGGTGAATAATTACCTCCTGGGGATTTACACTACTCGCTACGATGGTATTTTTCAAGTTGTATTCAAGTGAAATATTTCTGTATAGCACAGTCGGATTTCAGGTGTGTAAGACGAAGAACAAGACAGCTAGCTCTTTTATGTCTTGCTTGAAGAATTCTAAACAATACCAGAGTAAAATAATGCTAAGAAATTAGAGAAGTGATGAAGATACATAGTTATAATGCTCTGTAGTCATGATAGTACAAGATGTTTTTGTCCACTACAAAAAATAAATAAAATAATAATAAGGTCGGGTTCTACGAAAAACACCTAACCTAAAATACACCTGAAAAATACGAAAAACGTTAGTTCCAAAGGATAGCGCCAGTAGAGTTTTGCTCTAAACTCTACTGGCGCTATCTTGACGAATCCTTTGGAACTGATGTTTTTCGTGTTTTTCAGGTGTTTTTTAGGTTAGGTGTTTTTCTAAACCCGACCTAAGTCTCACATCATTCTCTGCTAACGCCTCCAGCTCAGGCGGGCAGGTTCGTGCCAGCACCTCCGAGTCCGTGCTGGAGATTATCCACTCCGGGGGCACGTCACTGGTCACGTGACCATGTCCAGACTCCTGCGCCTCCTCCCCTATGATGGTAATGGCCGGGAACTGAGCCGCCAGGGAGGCGATGATGCATGTCTCCGCCGATCGGTCTGCCTCCGTGGCGAAATCGTTCTTTGACTTGTCACCCTGCCCAAGTGCCCAAGGAAGAAAATAAAATTTAAGGAATCATAGAAAAAGTCGCTTCATAGTAAATAATATTGACTAACAGACATATAGAAACTGAGAAGTGTGGATCAAAATCATTATGACATCAACCGATATTCCTTAAAACCTTTTGATAATTTCTTAAATTGATAATTCCGCTATATAACATTATAGTTTCTTCACACAAACTTGTGGATTACCTACATAGTGCGTGTAGGTAAGGGGGTTCCCCAGCTAAAAACTTGAAGAAAAAAAAACATTCCTTGTTGTTTTCTTCTTCTTTTTCTTCTTTTCTTTCTTCCCTTATGACAACCATGAATGTAACACAGTTTCATAGAGTTCTAGTCTAAAATGTAGCCTACACCACCAAACTAGCTACCTACTTTTCGAAAAAAGTACTCTCCTGTAAAATTACATTTTTGCACATTCAATGTACCTTTTCTCAGGAAATACTATACCTAGATGTCTATTTTTTTTTGTCCTGAACTTTAACACTTTCTCTTGGATGTGTCGAGTTCTTTTAGCTGCAAATGCTTACAAAGTTGAGAAAATAATTTTTAACTGTCATTTTTAGTATATATCAAATATGGACTGTTTTTCAAATGACTGTCAAAAATAGAAAAACTGACAATTTTGGGAAAACACTTAACACATTCAAGAGAAAATGTAATAGTTCAAAACAAAATTAGCTGTCTAGGTCAAGTAAAAGTACATTGAAAATCCTGATAAATTGAGTCAGCCAGGGAACCCCCTTAATATTTTTATGGATTTAAAATGAAATTTCTATTACTTCCAATGAATTTCTAATATTAGAAATCAAAAGTTATGTGTTTGTTTTTGTAAAAAAAATTATTTTTTTTGTTTGTATTTTTTTTGTTTGTATTTTTTTTCTTTCATTTTTCAGGACCTCCTAAGCAAATTTAGTTTTCCTAAGCTAATGGATTTCGACAAAATTTTGTACACACAGAGGTACAAGACATATTTTAGATGGTCCCATTTTAAATTCATCAATTTTCAAAATAGTGCAAAAATAAGGTCTATGACTTGCCAATACAGATTTTTTTGTAGAATCTAGATTGTAAGAAAAACAGTATTCTAGCATTTAAATTTTGAAAAAAAAAAAAAAAAAAAAAAAAAAAAAAAAATTGGTTAAGTTGTTTTGGAGATAAAATCTCAAATTTTCCATGTGTATACAATGCGAACCAATCACAAGGAAGTATTGTGTCAATAATTGGCACTGTCAAAATCTACTGTGTCCTCAGGAACCATTCATTTTTTGGTTACAATTTTGGGTCACACTGTAGATTGTGACAGTGCTAGACATAAACTTATTTTTTAAGATATCAAATGACCAAAATAAGTGCAAAATTCCAGAGGACACACATAAAACTTATACATCATACTAACACACTGTATGTCATGTTGCACTGTAGAGAATGATATAGATTTTAAGAGAGTACATGCTGTCGCACGGTAGAGTGCAACAGTGTCTAGGTGGAACATGCACTGTCACATGCTAAAGTATGATGTGGCACCTCATGTGTTAAAAGTATTTATTATGAAAACAAAATGTTACTTCAAGAGCTGCAGATGCATCAAAAGTCAAAACCACTTCACTGCAAGAAAAATAATTTGATGATAAAAGTTGTGAAATGAAGTCAAATAATTATTAACAATGAAATGGTCTGGATGCACTGATCGATCCAACATAAGCCTGCATAGCCTATGTGATGTGATGCACCAACAGTGGTAGTATTTACTAGCTTTACTACTATAAGAGATAATTTAAAAACAAACTTACCTCAGTAGTGTGATTGATAAGGTGATGGACTCTTAACTGGAGGTAGGTATGAGTTTCAAGTCATAAGTTCAGCAATGTTTTAGGGCGAAATTAATAGACAAATTCTATATCACAAGTCATTGCTAAGCATCGGTTTTCCCTATCTTACACAGTGAACAATCCAAGAATTAAACCTACAGAGGTATTACAAAAATGTCTATAAATTCCGCCCTTAGTAAAGCAAATTTGAGTAGTTGTGATATCACATCATGATTAAAAAATTTAAATAATAATTTTTTTTTTTTTTTTTTTTCAACAAAATACTCTTTATTTATTTTAATTTTACATTATATACATTACATGTTGTGAGTTTATGAGGTACTATTACCCTATTTGTTATGGGTTGTGTTGTACCTCATTTATAAAATACAATAGAAATTTAAGAGTTAAAAAAATATATATATACATTTTTACTTGAACTACACAAGCTCCATTCTCAGTATTCTGTCACAGAAATAAATTGTAAAATTATCTACATATTATGTATAATATTTATATTTATACATAGGTATTTGTAACTAAAATGATAATAATAATACATTAATTTTATGAATCTATATTTACATAGGTAATACTAAATTTTATGATGAAGACAATGTATATTATTCCTGTTTTTTATTTTAAATATGTATTTATAAACAATTTTATGCTACTCTCTTTAAATTCCTTAATCCACTTTTTTATTAGATTTTTCTTTCTAATATTGTTTTCTTCGTTTTTTATTTCTTCTGGTAAAATGTTGTACAGTTTCTTACCAATAAAAGTAAAGTGTCTCTTGTATAGAGACTTGCAAACTTTCTCGGTTTTAATATGTCCTGTCTGTCGAGTTATTGTTAGTGTTCTTGTCCAGTTAGGTGCTTGTTTATTTGCGTGTATTGCTGTATTGTATAAGTATATGTCTATTGTATTAGGTACGTTAAATATGTCGTAAAGATCTATAGTGTGAAAAAGTCTCGGTTTGTTAAGTATTATTCTTAGTAAAATATTTTGAGTTCGTCTTAGTTTTTCTATAGTGTTTTGGTAAGCACCACCCCAAGATGTGATACAATACTGAAGAAGAGAGTGTGCTAACGCAAAATAAATGACTCTGAGAAGGGGTCTGCTACAAACTCCTCTTAGTTGATTGAATACATACATGAGGTTGCGTAGTTTATAGTTTAGGGAGTCAATATGTTCAGTCCATTTCAGATGTTGGTCAATCAGTATACCTAAATATTTAACTGTTGTTGTTTTTGTTAATTCTGTAGCGTCTTGTTCTGTGTTATGTATGTTTAGTCTCGATAGTCTTGGTTGTCCGGCTTGTGTGATTGAAAATGTTATGTAGTTGGATTTCGTTAAATTTAATTTCATAGACATGGAAGAGTACCAACACATAACATTTTTCAAATCGTCAGTCGCGAGGTCGTGAGTTTTAGTCCAGTCTTCAGTGGCGTAACATATAGCAGCATCATCAGCATACATGAACACTTTTCCTCTGCTAATTATAGGTAAATTATTTATATATATATTGAATAAATCACAGCTTAAAAGTGTTCCTGTTACAAGAGAATAACTGCTACATGTTACTAAAGTCGAGAGTTGTCCATTAAGTCGTACTTGTTGAGTTCTTTCGCTGAGATATGATTTGAACCAATCTAATGTTATATTTTTTAAACCGATATTTTCAAGTTGTTGTATTAAAATATTATGTTTTACTGATTCATACGCTTTGGTTATATCTAAAAACACTGTTAGTACTTTTTTATTCGTATTCATGTTTTCTTGAATATACGAAGTCAGGTCTAAGGTCGCATCTTCAGTACTTTTTTTCTTTCTAAACCCATATTGGTGACTTGATAATATATTATTTGTTTCCAAATAATTATTAATTCTTATCTTCACTGCACTTTCAATGATTTTACTAAAAGTTGTAAGGAGTGAAATAGGTCTATAATTATTCATGTTTTTCTTATCTCCTTTCTTAAAAATTGGGACTATTACAGCTTTTTTACATATATTTGGGAAAATACCATTTTTTAAACTTAAATTAATTATGTGTAGTAAAGGTGAAATGATGTGTCCAGCAATTTGTTTTATTGTTTTAGCCTGAATACTATCATAACCAGGTGAAGTATTTTTTAGTTTAGAAATAATTTTGTGCAGTTCACCAATTTGAACAGGTGTAAATGTACTTAGAGTGTTATGTGTTTGTATATTTTGTAATAATTGTAATTGTTGAGTTTGTATTTCTGTAAGTGTAGGTATTGATGTAGCTATTTTACTGCCTGTTTCACTAAAGAAAGTATTAAAAGTATTTCCAGCTCTATATTTATCTTTTAAACAATCAATTTTTTCATTATCTGTTGTTATTATCTTTATTTCGTTTTTTGTTTTTGATTTTCTTCCAATAAATTCATTTATTGCCTCCCATTTCTTTTTTGGAGTATTACAAGAATAAATTTCATTTTTTTTGTAAGTTTCTTTTGCTCTACGCACAGCTTTTGAAACTTTTTTCCTAACATTTTTATAATATGTTGAAAGATGTATATTTTCAGGATTTTTTTTTGATTGAGTAGCTAATTTATCTCTATTACGAATAGATAATACCAATTCAGGAGTAATCCATGGTTTAATATTTTTTATATTATTTGATACTTTTTTTGGTTTTTTACATATATTAATATATGATTGCAATTTTTCAATAAATAATGGGCATATAACGTCGATATTATTGTTGTTAATTATTTCAGTCCAACTTTCATTTTTTAATATTTCATCTAATTTGTTATATTCAGTATAAATTATTGTTTCACCTTTTTTTCTTTTTTCATTATTAATATTTGAATTCAATTTAATTTTGGAGACTATAGAGTAGTGATCAGAAATATTTGTGTTAAAAATAGCAGTGTCTATATTAGATAAATTTTGATCTTTGAATATAACATGATCTATACAGGACTTTGATCCTAGTGTTACATGTGTTGGTTTGTTTATGCACTGAACAAAACCTAATTCAGATATCATGTTTAAATATTCTTCCTTGGCAAAACTTGTACTTTGGGGTAATATATCAATGTTTATATCTCCCATTATTAAAGTTTTAGGCGGCAAATTTTGTAAATTTAATAGT
Organism: Bactericera cockerelli; assembly: GCA_024516035.1. Classification (NCBI taxonomy): domain Eukaryota; kingdom Metazoa; phylum Arthropoda; class Insecta; order Hemiptera; family Triozidae; genus Bactericera; species Bactericera cockerelli. Next base: position 11,563,495 of record CM044958.1, on the reverse strand, counting down.
TCGTGTAATTCATCTATAAAAATATTAATATTAGATTTAGGAGATCTATATATTCCTAGTATAGCTAATTTTATTGTGTTCAATGTCATATCTAAACGAAGGCAGTTTGTCATTGTCATTCTTAATTCAGTAATTTGAACATTTAAGTGATTCTTTACAAACATACATAATCCTGCATTTTGATTGAATTTATAATTTGAAAAGTATGATTCAAAACCATTAAAAGAGAAAGTATAAGGTGCCGAAGCATCATGCCAAGTTTCACTAAAAATTATAATATCAATATTTTCTAAGTAATTTTGTAAATAAACTTCCAGTTTGTTAAATTTACTCTTTAAAGAACATATATTCATATGGAAGACTGTTAAACCTATCTTTTGAATAAAATTAATTTGTTCATCTATATCTTCACAAGAATAATAATTTTCTTCATTGAAAGCACTGTTACCTATTACATCGATTATACTATCCATTTGATGTGATGTTTATGAAAATAATAAAAAATATGTTTAATATAGTATTATTATGTTTTGTGACATTACAATATTCTGTAAAAGAATATGAGAAGAAAAGCATTCTGTAGTTCAAGTAGTAGTATGTGAAATATTTATGAATTATTAAATAACAATGGTAACAATAACAAAAAGAAATATATACATAAACAAAATGAAAAATGAAAATGAGAAAGGTACATATTTTAGGAAACAATTTGATTGAATGGGACAAGAAATGGCTTCAGATCATCCATGTCTTCAATTTCCTTCCGCTCCGACATTTGGTCTCTCTTAACGAAGATGCGTCCGTTCATTGTCCATGCAGACTCCACCTTCCTCTCCTTCACAGCCTTTCTTGCTTCATAGAAGATTTTCATTCCTTCCACTGTCATATGGTCGTTGAAGTAAATTTTATTTTCTGCAGAAAACATTAAATCTTTTGCCATATCTAATTGTCCGCATTTTAGTTTAGCCTTTCTTGCAGCTACAATAAAAGAAGTGCGTTTTTCTCGGTTAGAAAATTTAACAATAATTGGCTTGTTATTATCTTTCTTTGACGGAACCCTGTGAGCTGCTTGTATGTCCGTTCCATAGTTTAGTTCAACTCCAATTTTCTCGCCAATTTCACAGAGTAGATCCTGGATGTTTTCGTTAGGTATCACAGGTATGTTGTTTATTTGTATGTTGGATCTTCTAGAATATTGTTCCATGGACATTACTTTTTTCTTTATGTTTCTATTTTCCCTCTGTAATTCTTTAATTATTTCATTCTGTTTGTTTAAAATTTCTTTGAATCTATCATTCTCCTGTTTCATCATATTTTGAAGTTTGATCATAATTCTTTCTTCCAATGCTACGGTTTCTTCTTTGAAAATATTTCGTATTTTCTCAAAATCCATTTTTATTTTTATTATTCAAATTTATATTTAATTTGTGAGTCAAATTATTGTTTTTATAGGTATCTATTGGATTTTAATTATTTATAATCACCGTTTTTTATATATTGTCTATTTTTTGTAATTTTAATGATAAGTAAATATTATTTATGTAGTAATTGTTATTTCTACACTAACCGAATCTAGCGGAGAGCAGTCAAACTTAATGGTATTTATTCAAATTTGACTATAAATAATATATGTTATTTCTTTTCGGTAGTGTTGCCTAGCAATTATGAATGAGAAAAATAAACAACTCCGAATTTTTGAAATAACATGAAAATTCAATGAAGGTACTTTTTTTTTATTTTTTATTATTGATAATGTCTTATTGTAGGTAATTATTATTTTGTTATTGATAAAGTCTTATTTTAAGAAAGAAGAAAATATATTGTTCTAAGTTTGCACTTGAGAGAGCCTTTAGAATGATTACAACACTTGTAAAAAATTAGGCTTATCTTTTATGGTAACAATCGTATTATCTACTAAAATTTCACTTATTACGTCTCACTTCTATCAATTAAAACTTAGAATATGAAGTATTGAGCACTTTACTACACTTATGCAAAAAACTAGGGTAAACTGTCAAATATAATTAAAATGTATCTTTACCTTGTATACTATGTTCAGTTCTCCTTTTGTCATAACATCCCGTATGATTTTTCCAGCTTGATTGGCAATCATTACGGAGGATGCAACAAGTCTCATGATCAGAGGTGAAGGTACAGCCATGTTTCAAAAGTGGTAAATATAATTACAATCTCCAAAACTGATAAAATACTGGATTGGGTAAAGTTTTGCGGAAGTGAAGATAAAATTAATTTTTATATTATCTGAATGGCACTATTTTCATAAAAGTAAAAAGTTTGGTATTTCAAACTAGGTTGGGCTTACTTGGGAGTGCTTAGGATTGATCAGAAGTACTGCTATGGAAATAACTACCAGTCTTGGAATTCTTATCTCTTGTGTGTATGATTTACATAGAGATTTGTGTAGGTACCTTCAGTTCAGACTGAACAAAAGTGAAAGTGGAAATATGTATTTTTGGAATGAAAAATATATAATGTATCCTTGCTTGAATGGTTGTACCTACAAGCACAATAGTTGATTATAATACCTACAATTTTATTTTCCTATTTTTTAAAATTAAATGCGATGACAAATATCATGCACAGTGCCACAGTGGTCAAGTCAAAAAAGTGATAACTTGATAAGATAAGAATTTCAAGAATTTGAAAAATGCGATTTACCTACAGTGTTGTCAAGTCGCGGCGATTGATGTTTGGTCTTTTTGAAACCAATTTAGGGTTTTCAAATTGGATAATTATTTGGTCCGACTGATTTTATCGATTTTGATCAATCTGACTTTGAATTATCGATAAATATCTTTATGAATTTATTATAATATGATAATATATCTCTATTCCTATTTGAAACCCCTTTAATGGGACAGTATGAGATTATTTTTTTCAATTAATTAATAGATGTAATTTATTGGTTCTTAAATTATTAACATCTGCTCATCTGATGAAATTTCAAGCCGCTTTTGATTTGATATTTACCTGTTAATTATGTACCATAATTTTGGTTCTTTCCTTTGTCATAAAAAACTCCTATCGAACAATAACCAGCGCGGCAGATCACTTCAAACAATAAATCAAATTTTCATATTACGCTCAAACTGTTTAAGAGTGTTACCCAACTCATCAGCAGGTTACCATCAAGATGACAAAAGGTACCAGATTGTGTAGTTATATGCAAAGATAATTTAGATGGAATATTAATAAAATGTTGTAGTAGTCACCGTGGCAGAGTGAGTTAGCGCGCTAGGCATTGCACGCATGGTGACCTGGGTTCGATTCCCAGCGGGGCAGGAATTTTTCTGCTCTGTACTTGGATGTTCGGGGTCCACTCATACCTCGTGAGGAAAAATGAGTAGTTACTTGTATGAGTAACGACCAGTGGCGGCATTACCATAGTAAAAAGAAATTAATGTAATAGAATTCGAAAAGTACAGGAGGCTCTTAGTAGTGCTGCGCTACCCACAAAAATTGTGAAGAGGCCTTGTGCTTCACCACAAATAAAATCATACATACATAATAAAATGTTGTTTCGAGCAGTTCAATCATATTTGAGTTCAGGGGAAGTTTCCTGATAGTTATCAATTCGCCCTACAAATACCAGCCGGGTTTTCCAAAGAAACCCTACATTCTTTTGTGAAGATAGCAAGTTTAAATTTGCATTAACCGCCAAATTTCAAATTTGAAATTATTTTATTATTTTCATTTTTATTAGCTGAAAAAAGCAGAAGAAAGCCAAAGAAAGTCAATTTGTAAAATTTTTTGATCTCAGTCAGTTAATAATCTTAATGGATTATCCTAAAAGTCATAATAATGTCAATTTTGATTAAAACTACTCCATTAGCCAGATAGAGAATAACTACAAGCACTCCTTTAATCTTAAATAGATATCCTCAAGGCAGACAAGAACTCAGAAATTGTAGACAACTAGACACCAATCTAGGTCATCCTTGTTCTAAGAACTAACATACATCTAGCAGCTATTTTACTGTAGTTTCTACACTAGGTTAATTTATAGCAGGAAATATATAAACACTTTATTCATCTCATGTCTCTACCTTACAGAGTTTTAAATGGATCTTTCATAACCAGACCTGTGATATTAATTCATTTTTTTCATAAAGCAAACTGAAAAGTCTTAAATTCTATAGTGAAGTAATTTCTTGTTAAAATGTTCTCAATTATCTTCTCAAAATCTTTTGTCTGTGTTTGAATGGGTTAGAACTATGAACCCATGGATACCTGACGATGAAAATGAAGAGGCCTTCATTAAGAACCGGTATGAAGATACAGCTCTATTGCTGTACCAGGTAATGATAAATTTGAGGTATTTCAAAAAAATGCTCCCTGCATTCTCATTGTGTGCTACTAATTAATAACCAAGAATATTCATTTTATTCTTGGTGTAAAATGTTAAATCTCTTCTCTTGTAAGAAATAAATAAATGAATAAATATAAAAATCTAGAGACAGTAAGTCCCAATCGACAAGTAATACCAAACTAGAAGCATTATCATTAAGTAGAACAATTTTATTTATTCTGTATCAATAGCTTGGTAAAAAAACATGTGAGATTTTTAATGCAGTAGTAGTTTTACTCACCATAGTTTGGGCCACTTACATTTACATCACCTAACTTGAGTATTGGAATATAATGCAGAGACCCAACCAAGTTCTAGGCCTTGATTGATTAGTACCTACCTACCTACTTCTTAAATTTTTATATTTTTCCTTGTAAGTACCTATATTGAAACTTTGAATTGCTTAAAACTAACTGAAGATTTACCTACCCACAAGTGAAAAAGAAAAGTACATAGATGAAAGTAAAGTAAGCTGTAGATACTAATATTAATAGTTAATGTTTATTAATTTTTCACATTTCATCAATTATTTTTCCAAGTTGATGAACATTATATAGAAACTTAAACAGAAAATAATACTCTAATAGTATGTATAGATGTGTTTAGTCACCATGGCCAAGTGATGTAGAACACTGAGCTTGCACACATGGTGACCTGGGTTTTATCCCCAGCAGACTAGGAATTGTTCTGCTCTGTACTTGGATGTCTGGGGTCCACTAATACCTCATGAGGATAAAAGAGTAGTTACTTGTATGAGTAATGATCAGTGGTAGCATTACCAGATAATAAAGAAAATAATACCCAGTTGGATTAGGAAAGTGATGGAGGTTCTTAGTAATGCTGTGCTACCCATAAATATTGTGAAAAAAAGCTTCACTAGGTACAAAAAAATCATACCTAAACTTCATAGAATGTAGTAGCAAAGAGGAGGCAGGCAACAACATGTGAAAACTATGTCCACTTTTATGATATTAATTACCAAAAAAAAAAAAAAAAATTCTCAGGAATCAAAATTCAAGCAGAGCAGTTCCATCAAGAACGATCTGTTTCAATATGGTGCATCCAGCAAGAGGAGTCCTTACCAGACACTGAGCAATGGAACTCTGTATGTGAAAAGACTGAACAATGAAACCAATGTTAATATGGAGATAACAACAGTCTCCATAGCAAGTGATAAGTCTTTGAGATGCACCATCATGTGAGGTGATAACAACTTGACTCTAGTAAATTGACAGTTTCTGAATACATTTATTTTTTAAACCTTTGACCAAAGTTTCAGTCCAAATCAAAAGTAGCTTAAGTTAATAAATTAAATATGCATATTATTTTTCTATTAAAAAAAAATATTGTTCAAACAATTTAATTAAATGCTTATAGTAGGTAATAAGCTTGAGTATATATCACTTCCGAGAACTTTCCAATATGAGAAATTGGAAGTATTGTGTTTTGTTTTTGTAAAAAAAATATATTTTTTTGCTCCCATTTCAATTTTTTTTAATTTGTTTGAAAAAATACTGAAAAATAGCATAGGTACATAATGTTTTATGAATGTCACAAAAAATGCAAGAGCTTCTGGATTTTCATAGAAGTATACCTGGTCTTTTTATTTTAAATGATTCCTTTTAATCTTTCTACTAACTTTTAAAAATCAAGTCAAGAAAAGTCTCTGAACCATAGTAACTCTAGACTTTCAGATTGTTAAAAATATAATAATAATTGGGCTCTTTGTTGCACTTTAATGACATTATGGCACTTTATTGACATTATGACACTTTTTGTGTCATAATATCATATATTTCATTTCTTCTAATGATGATTACAAAGAACAATTACTATAGCCCTAAAAAATATTTTACAAAGACCATGTGTCCTATAGACATATCTTGTCAAGTTATTTTTTTTTTCAAGAGGCAATAAAATGTTGGTGTATCTACTCTCATAATAGATACCTATTATTTTACTGATCCATAGTCATAAACATTATTTTTCACTTGAAAATCTAAAGAATTAACACTTGGCTTTTTTGCTAGCCAAAGGATGTAACTTTAAATTATTTTATTTTCTAGGATAGTGAAATGACATTTGCCTGTCGAGGTGGGATTATTAAAACACTTATCAGCAAGATAGCTTAATTAGTTGTTTACACAATATGTCCCCAGTGAATTTGTGAGACCAAAGACTTTTGCACCCAAATAGACTTGGTATCTGATTATAAATACACATTGAATATAGCCAAATGTCACTTTCATTTTTATAGTCCGAGTATTTTCCAGAAGAAGAGAATCACTAGCAGGCCAATGAAGAATTTTATACTCTGGTGAAGCATCTCTAACCTGAAAAAAATTGATGAAATTTAGATTTTTTTGTATTTTAAATCCTAACATAACATATAGATATTTTTACAATTACAAATATTATTACTACTATATGGACTTTAGAAATTGATTAATTCAATAATTACATTAGAAATACTTCATTTATAATTAAGTATTTGTTCTGGCACAACCCTGCAATCAGACATCACACAGAAAAAGTTAATGCAGCAGATTTAAATATTCCCAAAATCTTATTCTAAAAGCTCTTCCTTACTGCATTCTTCACCTTTTCTGCTCTTTTTCAGGTGGGTTCAAATTAAAAAGGTGCTACAGTAAAATAAGTAAATTTAATATTATCGTAGAACCTAAATCCTTGGCTAGGATGAGATCGTCAAACAAAATGTTCACTGGGGTACCTACTTTTAACAAACATAATAATTATTTATTATATTATAAGATTTATAATATAATAAAAAACTTTTTTACTTCACTTGCATTTTTCAGATTACCATATTTTAATTTCAAATGGCCATTTTGCTAGTTAAATAAAACTAAATTTATAATTTTGCGAAATGGCTGATATAAAAGCGACGTTAAATCCAAATTAATTTACATTTATATTATATAAAAAAAAAAACAAGTTAAAAAAAGCCAAATAAATTATCTTAAAATTCATTAGATTTAGATTTGATTAACCATGGGTTGAGTAGAACTCTAAGTTCTCCGAGAGACCCATGGACTTTCATTGTTTAACATTTGAAGCTTGGATCTCATTGTAGCCGTGGCCCTACCTAATTTATTCTGTTCGAATTTGACCTTAAATTGCCTTACATCAGATTTCATAAAAAGTGTGCTCAAATTATTTTTTTATACTACAGATTTATTTAAAGTTTATATACATGAACTAGATCTGACACCCCATTATTAGCCTAGCATAAAATTCTTCCAATACCTTTAGATTTGATGCAAGATGAACACGCTCAAAAACTTATCATAGCACAAGGCTTGTTTTTTGTTTGACTATACGTAATCCAAACTGCAACAAACCTTTTATATCGACGAAGCGCGTACTTCCGAGACTCAGGATCCATTTTATCCTTGAGTTGATGCACCAGAATTCCTTTCATGTACGATTCCAAGTACAGGTCCCAGTCTATGTCGTTGATGTTGAAAGAAAACTTGAGTTGCTCCTCCTGGGTGAGGCTGTTCCAGACGGCATGTATGTTCTGGTTGTGGAAGTTCCACTCGCCCTTGCTGAACGGCTCCAGCGCCACGTTCACTTTCTCCAGCTTACGGTAGACGGAGACCAACCTGGAGGATGGAATGAATAAACAAAAGTTTGTGTGAATCAGTATATCAGTATAAACAGAAAAGTGAGAAGCTGTAATAGATGTACATGAATATCAGAACATACCTGGACAGCTGTTTCGAGCTTATTTGCTCTCATCAGCAGGTAATAGTTCTGAGCATCCATGCCATCAACTAACCTCTCTATTTTAATCAGTATAAACAGAAAAGTGAGAAGTTGTAATAGATGTACATGAATGTAGGTACTGAAAGGAAAGTAACGTCTTCTTCTTTTACTCTGTCTTATTCCGCTCAAGCAGGGTCGACGTTGTTCAACCTCATGGTTGAGGTTGATTGGTTTTGGCACATTTTTTACGGCTGGATGCCCTTCCTAACGGAAAATAATGTATCCTTGTGTAAATGGTAAGAAATCTAATTTTCATGGATAATGTTTCAGCTTTTGCTATTGGTCTTGTACAATTCATCATAGGACCATAAGTAAAAACAAAAAATAATACTCTGCACTGATAAGCTCAAACAGAAACATTGTTCTTTGCAACATAGAAGTAACCTAGATTTTAGAATGAATCTTCTCAATTTACATCATTTTTACGGTCAACAGAAATCCATTAAATTTATTTTCGCGTGACAATTGTGTTTGAATGCTGTTTCCTTCTGATATTCTTTTTATTCAGACTTATTTAATGATTTTCTACATGTTGAAACTTCTCCTCTATGAAAGAATAAACATTGCTGTAAAACCGTCTGAGCATGCTCTCTGTGAAAGATGGGATTTTTTTTTGTGCACACCTACACTGTTAGAGAGAGAGAGAGAGAAAGAGAGAGAGGGAGAGGGAAAGGGAGAGGGAGAGGGAGGAGGAGGGGGAGAGGGAGGGGGGGGGAGAGAGAGAGAGAGAGAGAAAGAGAGAGAAAGAGAGAGAGAGAGGGAAAGAGAGAGAGAAAGAGAGAGAGAGAGAGAAACAAAGTTGATAATGTCTAGCCATCTCGGGTTGTGCAAGACCAACCTGAGCTTATTTCCCGTGAGGGGCGCGCACAGGTCCATGAGGAACCCCAGGGGATAGTGGTACAACCAGGAGAGGACCAGGTTCCATTCCATGTGGCCGGTTATGTTGAGACTGTAGGACCACATGGCCCGGGAAGATAGGATTTTTTTTTGCACACACCTACACTGTTAGAGAGAGGGAGAGAGAGGGAGAGAGAGAAAGAGAGAGAAGAGAGAGAGAGAGAGAGAGAGAGAGAGAGAGAGGGGAGAGAGAAGGAGAAATGCTTGTTAGCCGCCTTCCTGCTCACCAGGTTGCCAAGATGACAAAGGGTACCAGATCAAAGATATTTTAGATGGAGTGTTGATAGAAAGATGTCTTGAGCTGTATGATAGTTGAATTCAGGGGAAGTTTGTATGTGAAGGTCGATTTGGATGAAAAGAGAGAGAGAAAGAAAGAAAGTTGATAATGTCTAGCCATCTCGGGTTGTGCAAGACCAACCTTAGCTTATTTCCCGTGAGGGGCGCGCACAGATCCATGAGGAATCCCAAGGGATAGTGGTACAACCAGGAGAGGACCAGGTTCCATTCCATGTGGCCGGTTATGTTGAGACTGTAGGACCACATGGCTCGGGAGTAGGGGGTCCTGAGGGAAGCCTTCAGGGTCTTCATGATGAAATCGTGCCAGTTGATGGGATTGTCAGTAGAGCTCACGTAGTTGAATACGGGAACAGGAGGAACGTCGTTTTCTTTGTGCGTAAACCTGAGAAGAAATAGAAATACATATATGCTTAGAGACTTAGGGTGGAATTAATAGACAACATCAATAACTTAAGTCGTTGGTAAGTGTCGGTTTTCCCTATCTTACACAGTACGCAATCCGTGACTTAGCGCCACAGAGGTATTACAAAAACGTCTATTAATTCCGCCCTTAGAAATACATAGAAGAAATAGAAACACATAGAAATACAGAAATACATTAGTATTTTTTAAAGGACCAAATCACAGCAGGATTACAATTGACCCCTCAGGGTTGCTTTGGATGGATGACATTCAATTGCTTCTGTGAATCTAATTTCACCGATGGTGAATAGCTCCATCTTTTTCATTATGGTATTGACATAGAAATTATAATTATGAACCCGTCAGAAAAAAAGAATTAAAGAAACTCTTATAAACTTCCTGATCCAATCACTTCAATTATTTATTGGTTTCAGGTAGATAATGATGACAATGTGAATTCATCTGCATCTGGTGAGGAAGGATTTTTCTTGATACCTAACCTTCCTCCTATAGAATCAAGCCATTTGACTACATGCATTTCTATCCAACCCTTCTTAGCAAGGGGAGCTCTTAGCGTATTAGCATAGGTTTATATGATTGGCTCGTCCGCAAGAATCATTAAGTAATATAGTTCTGCCACTAAACACAAACTTAACTTGTGATAATAATCTTTATTTTATTACTTAAAAGTACATCTCTTCTATTGGTCACATAAAGTACTTGTTACTTTTCATTTTTTTTTTTATTGATATTCTCATTTTAAGTATAATATAATGTAAAAAAATGAGGTTTTTACGCAATTTTCTGAAAATTACAAAAGTTGTTTTGGTCATGTTCGAGCAGAATAATGTAAGAAATTTAGTAAACCTAAGATTTTTTAATTCATTTGTTAATTGAGTGGCCTTGAGACTTACATTTAAAATAGCTGTTAATATTCAGAAACAGGGTTTTTTTATTATATTTAATTTGTTAAACACTTTTTTAAAACAACTTTACTAGTCCATTTATTATTTTTAGCAAGGCAGCTAGCGCTTGAATATCAAAGAACTCCGAACTTGTTCATTTTTAAGGTGCGTCCACATTATGTCGATGGACAGTGTTAATACTCCAAAGCCTCGATCGACACGTCCACACTATGGCGGTTGTCTGTCGATTGACACATTCGACATATTGTGGACGTAGCTGTATATTCTGTCTGTATCTGTTTTTTTGTGTGACATTTTTTTCTTCCTTTTCTATATAAGCTAGATTTTGATCTATGGCAAAATTGAACAGGAAACATCCTCACCCTATACGAGTATGTATTATGTAGATGAGTGTAGTTCTTTTTCATTGCCTGAAAGGAGACATGACGTAAAGTTAAACTTTTCAACTTTTTTTAATAATCTGATGGCCTTTTTTAAAGTAATGTATAGAAAATTTATCAATGATTATTATATCAGGTTACAAATCTAGGACTTCCTCTCCCTTTTAGATAGTATAAATGAAGCTTTGAATATGATCATTTGTAATACTATCACGAAACTTAAGTAATGTCGAGCGTAGCCAAGGTTGTTTAGAGCCACTTTTTTACTATAGTGGAACCTGGTCTAAAAAACACGTGACTTCTACGTTTTCAGCCTGAAAAACTGTGGTATTGAGAACCCTTGTGCTCCTCATTTCCACAGGAAGTTATAAAATCTTGACTGTGTACCCCTGGTTTTGAGACAAAACTATTTCTGACATACTTTAATGCATTTTTTTTAGTACGAACATTTTCAATTTTTTCAATTTCGTACTTAGCATTTTTAGTATTTCTAATAAGAATAATTAGTGGCTCGTTTGTGCTACTGAGAAAACACAGAGAGATTTTTTTCTCACTATATTCAGGTTCCTCTGAATTATTCTCTTCCTTTTCATGAAGTTAGGTCAGTTAAGTATTCCATGGTATCTGTATAATAATGCTCTCTAATAATATGTTGGCTCCCATGGTATTCACTGTTTGCCTTGACCAGATTTAGTTATGTATATCTTTAAATTTAAGTACCTCAACTTTTTTTTATAAAATGAAACGAAAATGCACATTATTTTCAAGATGAGTGTAAACTGTAAATAAATGTTTTTGTTGACTGATTGAGATAATTTCGTTTTTTATTTATTTTCATAATATTCTCTTTTTTATTTTACAATCGACGCCTCTTTTATCATTTGCAAAAAGACACGATATAATAATCATATATTACAATTTCAGGTGCACGCACGGTGATCTGGGTTCGATCCCCAGCGGGGCAGGAATTTTTCTGCTCTGTACTTGGATGTTCGGGGTCCACTCATACCTCGTGAGGAAAAATGAGTAGTTACTTGTATGAGTAACGACCAGTGGCGGCATTACCAGAGTAAAAAGAAATTAATGTAATAGAATAATTCGAAATGTAAAGGAGGCTCTTAGTAATGCTGCGCTACCCACAAAAATTGTGAAGAGGCCTTGTGCTTCACCACAAAGAAAATCATACATACACATATATTACAATTTCATTTCTTAATTTTAGTCTTTCTTTCAAGTCGGAAACACATCTTCAATCTGAGGACATTTAAGAGAGTATAATAACAATCCATTACCTCACCGATTGAGCAATTTTTTTTTTTTTTTTTTTTTTTTAACATAATACTCTTTATTTATTTTAATTTTACATAATATACATTAAATAAAGTGAGTTTATGAGGTACTATTACCCTATTTGTTGTGGGTTGTGTTGTACCTCATTTATAATATACAATAAAATTTAAGAGTTTAAAAAAAAGGAAATATTTATATATACAGGGTCCGCCAAAAAAAAGGAGCCACTCGAAATATCTCAAGAACGGATTTGAATTTCGAAAAACGCTAAAACACGTGTTTCATTATATGAAAGGGGAACTCTTTTCTACTGGTTTATGTTTTTTTCTCATTACCAGGGGCGGCCCCAGGGGGGGTCGACTTTGGAATCTTAAATAGAACTACCCTGTTTTGAATACAAATTTGAGAAGTAGATGACAATAGAAGTATTTTGAGACAAGTTTGAGATTTTTTCACCAAACAGGGCCGGAGATATCGTAACTTTTGTTTCAGAAGTTTCAGCCATTTTTTCATTAGAAAATTATTTTATATCTGTAAATATTGTTAAACAAAATGTCTTACTTATTAAAGTACTTAATTCCTCAAGTCTTTTTGATAGCATTAGCTTTACCAGGGGAGTTGTATAGGGGGTCAGTTTTTTTTTTACAAGTAAAAACCATCCTTTTTCTAGTATAATTTGTGATAGCTTCACGCAATTACACATGTTTCAATCTAAAAAAATATTTTTTTTAATCAGGGCCGGATGTACTTAAATTTTATATGGAAACATTGAATATTAATAAGAAAATAAATTGCTACTTCAAAAGAGCTAGTAAAAATTAAGGCCAGATAAATATTAATTTTTCAAATGTAACTGGCCTTAATTTTCTACTAGCTCTTTTGAAGTAGCAATTTATTTTCTTATTCAATGTTTCCATATAAAATTGAAGTACGTCCGGCCCTTTTTTAAAAAAAAAATATTTTTTGTAGATTGAAACATGTGTAATTGCGTGAAGCTATCACAAATTATACTAGAAAAAGGATGGTTTTTACTTGTAAAAAATATTGACCCCCTATACAACTCCCCTGGTAAAGCTAATGCTATCAAAAAGACTTGAAAAATTAAGTACTTTAATAAGTAAGACATTTTGTTTAACAATATTTACAGATATAAAATAATTTTCTAATGAAAAAATGGCTGAAACTTCTGAAATAAAAGTTACGATATCTCCGGCCCTGTTTGGTGAAAAAATCTCAAACTTGTCTCAAAATACTTCTATTGTCATCTACTTCTCAAATTTGTATTCAAAACAGGGTAGTTCTATTTAAGATTCCAAAATTGACCCCCCCTGGGGCCGCCCCTGGTAATGATAAAAAAACATAAACCAGTAGAAAAGGGTTCCCCTTTCATACAATGAAACACGTGTTTTTAGCGTTTTTCGAAATTCAAATCCGTTCTTGAGATATTTCGAGTGGCTCCTTTTTTTTGGCGGACCCTGTATATACATTTTTTACTTGAACTACACAATAAGCTCCATTCTCGTATTCTTTCACAGAAATGAATTGTATAAATACATATGTATAATATTCTTCTTTATACATAGGTATTTGTAACTAAATTAATAATAATAATATATTAATTTTATGGATCTATATTTACATAATACTAAATTTCATGATGAAATTTAGTATTATGTAGTTGTTCAATCGATAAAGCGGTGAACTCGTAACCTGCAGTCGCTTCGTGTCAGTGGTTCGAGTCCCTAGTATGGCAAAAAATAAGTAAGGTAAATTTGAGTAATTCCACTATCACCATTAACTCACAGGCACAATTAACCGGACACTTATTGTTTTCGCTTTTGACTCCATGTATTTCCTGATGGACTAAATTTGACATAACTTTTCTGCGATTAAAATTTTCTAGGTATTTTTCTTTTGATAGAAAAGTAACAAACAGTATGGAGAATTGGAGATTAATACTAAACAGAAAAAACATTTTCAACTAATTCGGTCATTTTTTTCTCGATAGAAAACAAAGCGTATTATTTTTTTTTTACAGAATCATTTCAAAACTTAGGTACCTGAAAAGTTAAACATGTGTCCTCTGTTCAGTATTATTATCCATAATCCCGAAGTAATGTATCACACGGTTCCGGGATTTCCTACGTCTTCTGAGGATAGGTTTTTAGTGGGTAAAAATCCCACACCCCAGGGAGTGAGTTGGCTGGGTGTCTTTAGAAGCTTTTGCTATCCCCCCCAAAAAAAATCTCCATACTGTTGGTCTTCTATCAAAGCAATAAAAGCTTGAAAATTACAACTACAAATTTAACATGGAGGCAAATGGAAAAACATCAAGTGTCCGGTTCATTCTTCCGGTGAGTATATTACATGTAAAGTTTTGATATTATAGATAGTTGTAGTAATGATATTTTTCGGTTCCAAGTGCGGTTGGCTTTTAGAGAAGGCGGGTTTTTAGTGGGTGGAAATCCCACACCCCAGGTTAGGATGGATCTGGGTGTCTGAAATTTTTTTTCCTGCCTTCCATTAAAAAAAAAAACACTGCCAATTATAGACACAATACTTCCTCGTGATTGCTTCACATTGTAAACACGTGCCAATTTTGAGATTTTATAGAAAATTACTTGTATCTCCAAAACGGCTCAATCGATTTTATTCAAATTTGTTTTATATGGTAGAATATCGTTTTTTCTACATTCTAAATTCCACAAAAAATTCTGTATCGGCAAGTCGTGGTCCTTATTTTTTTACTTTTTTGTCCAAAATTTCGGATTTTCTGAAATATCAGAGTCAAATTATAATTAATTAAAAAATAAATATAATGTAAAACAATAACATGCATATACATACAAAATTTCATCAAAATCGGTCGAGTAGTTTTCGAGATTTGCGCGTTACAAGGAATCGTTTTAACAGACCGACGTTTTTCTTTACAAAAACGAACACAATACTTCCGATTTCTAATCATAGAAATTTCTCGGAAGTAAAAAAAATGTATAGAGAGTGGTCACCTGTGGGCGCTGAGCCAGGAAGAGCAGACGAGGGCGTTGACTGTCATATCCACGGGCACCACGTCCGCCCTCACATGCCAGTCGCAGTAGATGACCCGCACCACCCCCGCCAGGACGCCCGCCACTATGCCCGTGGGTCCGTACATGTTGTCTATGTACCCAGGGACTGGGTCCTTGCTGGATGCGATCACTGGAATCACATGGGAGGGTATAATAACTTATCTCTATACTTTTTTTTTTTCATATTTGTGTTAATCACTTTCGTGATATCACAACTACCTACTCAAACTCGCTTTACTGAATCTACGCTGAAACCGGGACTTGAACCACCGACCTCCAGGTTACAAGTCCGCTGCCTTCTCGATCAAGCTACTGAGGTCGGTTTATCTTTATACTGATTAACATAGAGAGGTTAGTTGATGGCATGGATATTCAGAACTATTACCTGCTGATGGAGAGCAAATAAGCTCGAAACAGCTGTCCAGGTATGTTCTGATATTCATGTTCATCTAATACAACTTCTCACTTTTCTGTTTATACTGATTAACATAGAGAGGTTAGTTGATGGCATGGATATTCAGAACTATTACCTGCTGATGAGAGCAAATAAGCTCGAAACAGCTGTCCAGGTATGTTCTGATATTTATGTACAATTGTACATCTAGTACAACTTCTCACTTTTCTGTTTATACTGATTAAAATAGAGAGGTTAGTTGATGTCATTGATAATCAGAACTATTACCTGCTGATGAGAGCAAAATAATAAGCTCGAAACAGCTGTCCAGGTATGTTCTGATATTCATGTACATCTAATACAACTTCTCACTTTTCTGTTTATACTGATACTGATCTCATTATTTGTGTTATCACAAGCGTGATATCACAACTACTCAAACTCACTTTACTAAATTCATGCTTGAATGGGTGCACTTGAACCACCGACCTGCAGATTACAAGTCTGCCGCCTTATCGATCAAGCTACTAAATCGGGTTACAGGAGGGTATATGTAATAATATTATTGCTTTATTCATACTGCCAGTGCCAATTTAGGACTAGGTAATAAGTCTCATTATTCCAGCAGTTAGCCAAGACGTACAAAATCCCAAATGGGAGGACAACTTGTCATGTCCCCAGCTGGGAAAAGTTTCGCGTGTTGCGGAATGAGAGAAGAGAATCTATTTTTTGTATAAATTTATCTGTTCGAGGTAAATCAATCAAGAATATGTACATAACATGTTCATAAAATATAATAATGAAATGCGGGCCTTTCATTCGTAGAAACCAATTCAGAACATTGAACATGTGATAAAAATATCCGCACGTGGCTTCATATAAGTGCATTTATCCTTGGATTAATTTTCTTGACTGAGGTGTGGTGATCTCGTGGTTCTGACTTACCTATACTTGGTCTAAATATGGACACAGGGATATCCGTGGCCTCCTCACTGATGAGTTGCTCAGCCGCTGCTTTCGTTAGAGTGTAGGTGTTCACGTTTTCGGTGGCTAACCTGAGAAAAATATAGGTATATTCATGCGCGGATATAGGGGGGGCACGGGGGGCACGTGCCCCCCCAGATTTTTTCGGTAAGCGGTGTTTCTCAAAATTTCATTATACCTAACCCCGTATAAAAAATAAGCTAGGGGGGCACGTGACCCAAAATAATTCCCAATTCTAAAACTAATCCCGTTAAAAAGAAGATCTCAATAAGTTAGGGGGCACGTGACACAAAATAATTCCAAATTCTAAAACTAATCCCGTAAAAAAAAGATCTCAATAAGTTAGGGGGGCACGGGACCCAAAATAATTCCATATTCTAATACTAATCCCGTTAAAAAAAAAAATCCCAAAAGGGAGGATAACTTGTCATGTCCCGGGTGGGTTTCGAACCTACGACCTCTAGAATCTTTGGATTCACAGAGTGCCGCCTTTACCACTGAGCTACCGGGACAGACGTAGACAAATATGACGGGAAGAAATTAAAAACTTAAATGTCGGACAGATAATACAGAAAAAAAACGCTTGCATACGAGTCTGCAACCATTTCGACATTTTCATCTTTACTATTCAAGGTCCAAAACCCAACTGACCAAATTTCGTATTGTGCGCATGACACACACTTTCCCTCTTCTCTTAGGGTTGCAATATCGAAACGAAAATATCGATATTAGGTATATCGATAATATCGAAACCATAATACCGATATTAGAAGACTTCTCTCCCTTTACAATTCGATATTTCGTTACATAATATCGTTACATAATATCGTTACATAATATCGTTACATAATTTCGTCACATAATTTTGGTTATGTGCCAGAGCAAAGACATGAAAATGTCAAAAAGATATCAATAAGCTAGGGGGGCACGGGACCCAAAATAATTCCCAATTCTGAGACCAATAAGAAATAACTAAATAATAATGTTGTCAAATCCACACAGATTGTCCGAGAAACCTGAAATTTTACCTATAGTTCCATTTGGATCAGGGAATATATCTCTAATCTCTAGGGTTCAGCTACACGGGGCATGGACAAAAAATGGATGGGTGACACAAAAAAATCACATTTTTTCGACCGAAATTAAAAAAAATTCTCAAAATTTATCGTGACGGCGCCACGGCGGCGGCGCGTATCAACTCAAAAAGAGAAAGTTTTAAGCAAAAGTTCAAGTTTTCATTTGAGATATCAATCATGAAATTCTGATGAGCCGTTTTTGAACTATGTTGAGTTTTTGAACTACATTATAATGGATGGGTAAACAAAAAGTATTTACGTTTTTTTACCTGAATGACATTTTTCTCGAAATTTGTCCTGACGACCTATCAACTCAAAGCGAGAATGCTTTTGCAAGGGTTGGAGTCTTCATTTGACATATTGATCGCGAAATTCTGATGAGCCATTCTTGAGCTCCAGTAAGGACAAGAAATGGATGGGTGACACGAAAAATATTGACATTTGTGTGTGTGTGTGTGTGTGTGTGTTTGTGTTTGTGTGTGTTTGTGTGTGTGTGCGTGCGATAGGCTTGCGAAGCGGCTTGCTAGTTAGGTATATTGTGCGATTGTGCCCCCCAGTACAAGAGGGCTATATCCGCGCATGGGTATATTTAGATTTATTTGTATCAACAACAAAGTGTTATTACAAAAATAACCTGTGAATAAAAATAATACTTCTTTATTTTATTTAATGTTTCTACCGGAACTACCCATTTTATAAAGTCCCTACCTTAAAAATAGTAATAAATAATTGAACAAAATAAAAAAAAACACTGCCAATTATGGACACAATACTTCCTCGTGATTGCTTCACATTGTAAACACGTGCCAAATTTGAGATTTTTTAGAAAATTACTTGTATCTCCAAAACTACTGAATCGATTTTCTCCAAATTTGTTTTATATGGTAAAATATCGTTTTTTCTACATTCTAGATTCTACAAAAAATTCTGTATCGGCAAGTCGTGGTCCTTATTTTTTGACTTCTTTGTCCAAAATTTCGGATTTTCTTAAATATCAGAGTCAAATTATAATTAATTTAAAAGTAATTATAAAAAACCTATGTGAAATAATAATATGCATAACCATACAAAATTTCATCAAAATCGAGTGTACCGTTCACGAGATATCAGCGTTTAAGTAAAAAGTTAGTGGTCAGGCGCATGGTCTCTTTCACCAAGAACCGCTAGTACGAATTCGATGAATTTAAAATGGGACCATCTGCAGAATGTCTCCTAGATGTGTGCAAAATTTCATCAAAATCGGTCGAGTAGTTTCCGAGATTTGCGCGTTACAAGGAATCGTTTTAACAGACCGACAGACAGACCGACAGACAGACCGACAGACAGACCGACAGACCGACAGACCGACGGACCGACAGACAGACACAAAACCAAATTTGCTCAGGAGGTTATGAAACGTCCAGAAATATGAAAAAAATTGAAATTGGAGCAAAAAAATATTTTTTTTTACAAAAACGAACACAATACTTCCGATTTCTAATATTAGAAATTTCTCGGAAGTAATACAAGTGAATATAAGCGAGAAAAAGTTTGTTTAAAAAACTCAACGGCTTCTATCCCCTTTTCCCTCACTATATTCCTTATACACAACTAATTGAGCATATTGACCTTGAAACATTAGAAGAACGTAGAGAAAAGGAATTTATGAAATTTCTCAAAAACATATTTACAAATCATATAGTAAGCCCGTACATACTAGAAAAATTAGAAATTAGAATTCCAAATGAAAGAATCAGATATAGCGGTAATATATTTTTCAATATACCAAATAAAAAAGAATCTCATGCATACAAGTCACCTATCATATCTGCTATGGATAGATATAATAAAATTCAGAACAAAAATAATAGGCCTGAAATATTTTAATTTCTTTATAATAATAACGTGTCAGTTATTGCTTAATTATGCTTGATTAACTCAACATAATTCAGCGTAGACACTTGTTTAAAAAAAAAAAAAAAAAAAAAAAAAATATAAAAAACCACTGGTTGATGATTAGTGCAGGCTAAATATTTCCGAAAGTTGAATTTTTATGATGGACATTCTGTGGTTGAAAATATGACCATTGTAGTAAGGTGGATTTGATATGGTGTTACAATGTGTTACAACTGTTACATACTTCCATACATCTTCTAATGAACATACATCTTCTAATGAACAAGGGTTGGGTGGAAGAGATTGCCACAGGCAATAACCCCGCCCTTTAGGTAGGACATTTCTCTTTTTTTTCGTTCTTGTATATATGTTTAATCTTTTTGTTTTTCTTTATATTTTATTGTGTTCTACTGTATATATTTTTTGTTCTATCTAATAAAGCTTAAAAAAAAAAAAAAAAAAAAAAAAACATACTCTGTGTCGACAGTTGTCTCACATTGGGAGAATATAGGCTCGAATCATGAAACAGGATTGGATTAACTAATTCAACAATATCCCTTAACACGTCCTTTGGTGGGAATTTCAACCAATCACAGCGCATTTATATCAGCTGTTAAGTGATGGTGTCTTGGATTGACAAAATCTAAATATTTAATCCTGTTTCATAATCATAATTCAACCATAAGTCATTCAGATTAGAATGAATGGGACCAGTATTATCTTCAAATAAAATTTGCAGAGAATGCCTGAGGCATTAGCACAAGCCTTGATCAAGTTTTGTTTTATTATTTTCCATTTGTATGCATATTTTTGATGGAAAGACCGATGTTAGATTATGCTCGAAATATCTAGTTAGTAGAGTTTTGTTTTATTTTAAAAAACCTATTAATATCTGATTTAAAAAAAACTGCATAAACATAAATCATACATATCAGAAAAAATTAAAATGAAACTTCATTAAATTTGTTTAGTTATCCGGGTTTTACGTTCTGTAGGTATTATTCATGCGGTTTTACCATCCATTCGCTGGGAACGATCAGTTACCAACAACACATTTACATATTGAATGAGGAGCTCTGATGAAGAGACACCCAGAAAATAATATTAATAATATCGCCTTATTTATACTGTCCGATTAGGACTATTAACTCCCATTTTTCCAGCAGTCAACTCAAGACGTATTATATTATTATTAAGGAATTTAAATATTGTACCTTAAAAAAAAAAAAAAGGTCCAAAATGTGAGGATAATTTGTCATGTCCCGGCTGGGTTTTGAACCCGCCACCTTTGGATTCACAGAGTGCCGCCTTTAAAACTGAGCTATCGGGACAGACGAAAAGAGAGAGTTCACTCACCGTTTCCTCACCTCCTCGTACTCCTCCTCCTCCCCCTCCCCCAGCCTGGAGAGGCGGATGAGGGCGGAGTAGTGAGTGACCGGGGTGTGCACTTTCTCCTCAATTGTCCTCAGATTGGCGTTTGAGTAGGCAGTCGAAACGTACGTGAATAGCTGCAAAAGATTTTGACTTTTGTATATAAGTTTTGTATTAAGTGTATTGATTTATTTTTGAGAAGCAATAATTCGAATTTTAAACTCCTCAACATTTTAAAAATAATGAATTTTGGACAAGAAAAATCCTCCCATTAATTCCAAATATGCATATCACAATATTTTTATTGGTAGGTACAGCTGCCTACCCACTTCCCTGCCACAACACTCACACGCTACCACAGTCCAATTTTTTCCTTGATCTAGATTTTCTAGTAACACTTAATGGTCACTAATGTTTGACTCAAGTGTTCTGAGTGCTCGATAATGGTCACTGTGTTATCAACTTATCATCAATTTCATATCTAATGCTGTTACTCATTTTGAATAATTATATCGAAAATAATCTATTCAATTCAGGGTCGAGGCTTACTCTTTTAAGCATTCCTAAATAGGTTTTGAATAAAACATTCAATTACCGTTACATAATTATGCAGTCGATCTATTTTGAACCTACAGTTGATTCTACTTGTTTTTAACGTCCTAATTTCGAGCTATTCAGGACGGAGGTTTTACCCTTCATTCGCTGGGAATCGTATCACCCACCCACATTGACCTCACCCAACCTGGGTTGAGCCAGAATTTTTTTGTTAGAAATTTCTTTCCAACCCGGGATCAAACTCGGGATCTCTGGTAGCCACAACCGTTACACTAAGGCGACAGGCTATTACCAATTAATTAATTAGTAAAAGTTAATTAAATTATATCTACGCGTGCCAATTAATTACACGAACACTGAACGAACAGTCAAGCTCGCGAAGGATCAAGGTTATGTAAGCAATCTTTCCTATGGATGAAACATCTAGATTATAGCATTTCCCTTGGTAGTTAATAATTACAGTTGTTTCCTATTATATTATATACGTAGGTACAGGCGTAGGGATTAATTTACTATTTAATAGTTATTTTCAAGGTATGGAAAAAATCCAGCTAGAGAGCATTTGAACTTCAAGGTCATAGACTCCATTCCTGCCCTGAGCATATTTCCGACCAAGTATTTGGCTCAGCATTGTTGGCGGATAGCGGATACCCCTTTGTTTCTCTTCAAACCACCCTAAACTTCCCTTCAACATTCTTAGAAGCTTTTATCATTAGCTTAGGAAAAGAACCTTTGTAAAAATCCAAAATTGTTAATAAATAAAATGTTAAAAATCTTAAAATGTTATAAAAAAACCAAGTTAAAGTAAAAATTCTGAGAGTAACAGTATTTAAAACTCCTGTCTTGTAAGAGAAAAAAGTAACCAAGATTTTTCCTTATTGTGAAGGAACACCTCATTACAATTTTAATAATTCATAGACGCAATGTAAATTTTTTTATGCGGACAGCAAATAGAATGGAAAAATTCTGCCTGCTAGGATTCGAACCCGAAGTTACCGTATGAACAAGCCAATTGCGCCGCACCAACTATTTTTTTGTTGTTGATATAATAACACAAAAAAACCTATTTATTTATTTCATACATTTTGCCCCCCTTACATGGGGATTCCTCAGGTATTAATCTGATTTTGTACAAGCTGCTCATATATTATGTATTTATGTTGTGTGTAAATTTAATTGCACAAATAAAAGCTTTTTACATTACATTACATTTAATGTTCGAAGACCCTACGGTAGCTCCGGTACTACGCAAATAATCTAACCATGTTATTAGAATGTGATGGCCTCAACGAAGTCCCGAAAATCATATACATATATCTTGGTGGAGGTATTATTGTTATTATTATTATTATTATTATTTAATTCTTTATTGGTCAACTACATACATTCAACAAAATAGGACATGCTAAAAAAAAAAAAAAAAAAAAAATAGAATATGTAGTGAACCAAGGGGCGAGGTTAAAGCCTGTGGCTTTCTCTTCCACCGAACACCAGGTACTAGTCCAGGGACTAGGGTCTAGTCCCTGGGTCCTCGTTGTGGCCGCCTACTTACCCTCAGGTTAAGACAGTTCCTCGCTAGGCCCACCATGGTCTGGGTGGAGCACAGGTTCGGGTTCGAATCCTAGCAGGCAGTAACAGTATTTAAAACTCCTGTCTTGCAAGAGAAATAAGTAACTAAGATTTTTCCTTATTGTGAAGGAACACCTCATTACAATTTAAATAATTCATAAACAATGTAAATTTTTTTACGCGGACAGTAAATAGAATGGAAAAATTCTGCCTGCTAGGATTCGAACCCGAACTTACCGTATGAACAAGCCAATTGCGCCGCACCAACTATTTTTTTGTTGTTGATATAACAACACAAAGAAACCTATTTATTTATTTCATACATTTTGCCCCCCTTACATGGGGAGGCCTCAGATATTAATCTGATTTTGTACAAGCTGCTCATATATTATGTATTTATGTTGTGTGTAAATTTAATTGCACAAATAAAAGCTTTTTACATTACATTACATTTAGTGTGCGAAGACCCTAGGGTAGCCCCGGTACCACACAGAATAATCTAACCATGTTATTAAAATGTGATGGCCTCAACGAAGTCCCGAAAATCATATATATCTTGGTGGAGGTATTATTGTTATTATTATTATTTAATTCTTTATTGGTCAACTACATACATTCAACAAAATAGGACATGCTGAAAAAAAAAAAAAAAAAAAAAAAAAAAATAGAATATGTAGTGAACGAAGGGGCGAGGTTAAAGCCTGTGGCTTTCTCTTCCACCGAACACCACGTACTAGGGTCCAGGGACTAGGGTCTAGTCCCAGGGTCCTCGTTGTGGCCGCCTACTTACCCTCAGGTTGGGACAGTTCCTCGCTAGGCCCACCATGGTCTGAGTGGAGCACAGGTTGGTTCGGATGGCCACCTTCAGCTCCTCGTCAAACTTGAGCGTTGCTGCACAGTGGAAGATGATGCTGACTTGACTGCTGACCTCTGCGTAGTCAGCTGGGGACAGGCCAATGTTGTCTGCCTCCAGATCCCCTTCCACCACTTTGATCTTGGACATGAAGGAGGGAGCTTCTTTCTTCAGCCTGTCGAAAATCTGAAAGTTAAAAAGAATATTTTGTTAGTGTCTTCCTTACCGACCTCAGTAGCTTGATCGATAAAAGGGTGGACTTGTCACCTGGAGGTCGGTGGTTCAGGTCCCGGTTTCACAAAAAAAAGGAAGACCCTGTCAAATACCAACCAATATTTATTTATTTGAGTTTCATGACAATTTTTACATTCAATATTACATTTTTAGATGTACGATGATGCAATAGTTTTTTCCAACGACTTCAGGAGCTTGATGGGTAAGGCGGCGAACTCGTAATCTGGAGGTCGGTGGGTCGAGTCCCAAGTTCGGTAAAAACTATAGGTAGGTGATTTTGAGTAATTGTGACAGAGTGATTAACACAAATATGATAATTTTTTTTCAAAAGCTTTTTCAAAAATTTTAGTTGGAAATATGTCCTGACCTCATTGCAAACATTCATCGAACAATACTGTCAAAAGATCAGACAGAATTGAGGCACATTGGATAAAAAATGTTTTCGTCAAGGCCTCACTCTTAAAATTTCAATCTGTATGATTTATTTAAACAAATTTTAACATTGAAAGGGAGATTGGGGGATTTTGAGAGTGGAGAGTGTTTCTAGAATGAGAGTGGAGAGTCTTCCCCCGCTCCCTCCTTCACCTTGGTAAGCTCCCTCTCTACCTCAAACTGACTGATAGTTCAGAGGTCACCATAATTAGATGTGAATATTCTTTCCTTAAACATGAAAAAATTAAACGTGCATGTTTTTTTTTCTCACGTTAATTTTATGTTAAAAGTAATGTAATGCTAATAGATTCATGATGTTATTTAAAAATTGAATGAGTAATGATGTCACCGTGGTCGAGTGTTGTAGCGCACAAGACTTACACGCACGGTGACTTGGGTTCGATCCTCAGCAGAGTAGGATTTATATTTATTTATAGAAATGAAAATGTGTATTTACACGTCTTCGAGTCACTGCGAAGATCATTGTCTTATCCTCCTGAGACCTTTGCATGTTTTTCCGAAAGTACTGATTTAGACCTGGATGTACTGTTAAAAGTACATAAGACACATACTGCTTGAGTCCTCGGCATGTATTCCAGAAAGTACTGATTAAGACCTGGCGTACTTTAAAAGTACATGGAATTTTCAAAAATTCCCGACGGTTTTTGAGAGAAGATAGTAGTGTGAAGTGAAGTTGTCTTATGTACTTTTAAAAGCACATTCAAGCCAGCGTCGATGGCATGTTGAATACACCGGTTCCCTTCAGAACACCGAAGTTAAGCGACATCCAGCGAGGTTAAGACTTGGATGGGTGACCATTCAAATTCTAATTCTCGTGACGCTGGCTTTTCCCGGCCCCACTCAGGCTGGGTGAGGTCAATGTGAGTAGCAGGTTTGTGGGTTTCCTGCGAATGGAGGGTAAAACCCCCGTCGTGATATGACCATGGCAGTTGAAAGCGACGTTAAACCCCACTTAAAAAAAAGCACATTCAGGTCTCAGGAGGTTATAGCAACATAATTCTACGATATTTTAACAGTAAACATAATTACATAATTTTAATATGATAACATTTTGTTTTGAGGGTATTTTCTCTCTCTCGTTATTATAATTGCTAATAATTGGTTTTCTCCGTGAGGCTAACATCGCTATACATTACAATAGGCATAATATCACATGATGCCATCGGTTGTACCCCTAATGCTCTTGTTAGCTATCCAAGCTATTCACAGTAACATCATCCAGCCTGATTTTGGTCGGAACACCAAAGGAAACATTTCTAAAGATCGATAGATTGATGTGCACTGGTAGTCAAGTGGTTAACGCACTAGTCTGGTAATCCAGGTGGCGTAGGGATCCGTTAGTTCGAATCCCACCCAATGCACGAATTTTTTCTCATGAATTTGAGTTTGTGACCACATAATAATAAGACTCTGAGGGTTACGTGGTAGAAAATGCTTTGAGCATTAACCTCGCCTGGTAATTACTTTCCACTAAAGAGTATTATTATAGATTCGAATCAAAGGGACAAAGAATACATACACGGGCGAGCTATTTGCGCAAAAATTGACCTGGCCACACTCATCTAGTTTTTTTTTTTTTTGGTAAGTGTGCCCCGGAACCGCATTACTTCAGGGCACTTTACCTTTACATCCAGGCCATTCCGGAAACGGCAAATTTCAGTCAGAAATTTCCGCTCCGGCCGGGATTTGAACCCGCAACCTCCGGGTCAGTAACCAATGCTCTTAACCACTGAGCCACGGAGGTCGGCTATCTAGTGGGGCCGGGAATAGGCAGAATCACGAGGGTTCAGGGTTTTGAATGGTCATCTCATCCAAATCATGACCTTGCATGACGTTGCTTGACTTCAGTGACGGAACGAGAACTGGTGAACGTACCACCGACGCTGTTTCCTTCTGTCCTGTTTTCTTACCTCATTCTCGAACATCTGCTCGATGCGTTTCTCGGGTGAGATCCCCCTCCGATGCCTCACCAGCATGTAGACGCAGTCAATCCCAGGGAAGTGCCGCAGCAGAGAGAAGAGGAGCACCTTGCCCAGGAAGCCTGTGCCTCCTGTGAGGAATATCTTGCTGTCCTGGTAGAAATCTGCCACCCTGGGATAGCTCCCCTCCATGGGTGCACACCTCCCCTCCATGGGTGCACACCTCCCCTCCATGGGTGCACACCTCCCCTCCATGGGGCACGGGGTGTCTGTTGAGGAAATAGACAATAAGGGTTGGGTGAAAGAGATTGCCATAGGCAATAACCCCGCCCTTTAGTTAGGACTTATGCTTTTATATATTTTCTATTCTTTTTCATTTTCATTGTATATATTGTTTCCATTTTTTTCATTGTTGATCACATACATAATTATTTGTATGTACATAATGTCCATTTATACCTAATAAAGCGTTGTATAATAATAATAATATTTCGTAGAGGATGTGGTTACAGCGCTAAATTTGTAATGTATACCATTCTGTGTGATAGTAATGTAAACATAGCGCATGGATCTGTGTACCCAATCCATGAAAAAAAAAAAAAAAAATGACAAGAGAGTACAATACAATTAGCTCAATAGTAAAATACTTGCTTACCATGTAGAAGTTCCCGGGTTTGATTCCAGAGACGACATATATCTCCCTTGCCTTTATCCCATATTAGCTTATGTTGCTCTTGGGGTCGGCATTGTTCAACCTCATAGTTGAGGTTGGTAGGGTGGAGCACGTTTTTTTTTATGGCTGGATGCCCTTCCTAACGCCAACGATTCTATTTGATTTAACGTCCTGGATTAGGACGGGGGTTTTACCCTCCATTCGCTGGGAATCGTACCAGCTACCCACATTAACCTCACCCAGCCTGGGTAGGGCCGGAATAATTTGGTCACAGTTGTTAGTAAGGAACACCTTCCGGTGCGCTCGTGATGACCCAGCCCTAAATGGGAAGTATTGTGTCACTTCTCGCCCATCAGAGGGGAGGCATATTACGGGATGGGCAAGCTACAACAGAGACCACAAGCGTGTATAGTAGCTGCTGTTTCATACATAAATGAATATAAATTTATTTTTATATCTCAAATCTATTATATACCTATTCATAAATAAATTCCAACTCTCGATGAAAACCATGTGCGTTTTTACAGACAAAGAGATGATTGTGACACAATTTCGCTGGCAAGCTACAACATACATATTTCTAGATTATCCAGTTGGACAAGGTCTCCACAGTCCCGCTGTCAGGTGTAGAACTATTAATGGACCCGTCTGGTTGTCACTAGACATCGTGAATTGTGACTATCAACAGACGGACTCCGGACATTGGCATTTTCTCAAGTCGGTGCATTTGAGTCGCGGCTAAGCAAGTTTACTCAATTTGGGTGTTGGGTGGAAGAGATTGCCACAGGCCCCGCCCTTTAGGTAGGACATTAGTGTTATTTCTTTTTACTTATTTATTTTGTCATTTTTTTGTTTTTTTTCTTAATTTTATACTATTAACATTGTACTTTGTCCTCCTAATAAAGCATTCTATAATAATTACCACAGTCAAGTCATAAATTATCCAGAGTTATTGATTTACTCTTGAATGGGCGAATCCTCTAGTAGTCTAGTAACTAGGGTACAATAAACTTTTTCTTTGTAACATTAAATACTAAAAATATGGCTGGAACAAAATTACACCTTCAATTTCTATGAAGTAGTCAGGGTTTCGAACTCGGCATCTTTCACCTCAAAGATAACTGCCATAATACTGAGCTATCCGGTGATCTTACAGAGAACTTAGAAGAAAGATCACTCACTACTCGAATCTCACCGAAAAGCTGAAATGAGGTGATCCCAAAATAATCACCATCATCATAGGGTGGCGTCATCGTAAACGATGGTAGCCAGACAGTGGAGGAATAACTCGTACTTCTATCACTTTCTTTACAAGGAGGCTAATTATAGACAAGGGCCCCCAGAACCAAGCCAATACTGGTCTACTCCTTGTTTATAGTCCCCCAGCCAGACTAAACATATATCCCCAAAATAATACAATAATAAATTGATATGGGCCACAGCCCTTGGCTGATTCTTTATATGGCTGGCCTGAGATGCTCATGCCGGCTCCTGGCTCACAGTGAGCAAGGACAATTCAATAATGATAGCGCTACATGATGAAGAGTATTTGCCCTCTTTGAGCTAGCTCAGCTACTAGCCAGCAAGAGGCCATAAAGCAAGAGGCCATAAAGTTTTGACTCAGGATGCCAAAACGCGGAGAGGAATGCGATTTTCAAAAACCTTGTCATTGAAATCATTAGAAATAATCGTCTAATTAATGGAGCGATAAACTCCACGTTAACGTTTCCGTGTAAACACATCAAAATATTTAGGTATTCTTTGGTTTTTAAACTATTTCCCAATTTGTTTTAACTCAATTGAATTCTCGAGAAATTCATTACTTCTGAGAGAACTAACTATAAAACATGGGTAATAAAATAAAAGGCTTTAAATACCGAGGTCCTTGTACTTGAAATTAGTATCTGCCGCATCAGATGTAAACTAGCTGTTAGTAAAGACAAGGCCAGGAATTTTTAAGAGACTTTGATTGTTGTTGTTTACTTGGGTTTAAGGCAGCTTTCAATTACATGGTCATAAAATATCACGACGGGGGTTTTACACACCATTTGCAGGGAAAACAACCCAGGTTC
The DNA here is from genome assembly GCA_024516035.1 of Bactericera cockerelli. NCBI lineage: Eukaryota > Metazoa > Arthropoda > Insecta > Hemiptera > Triozidae > Bactericera > Bactericera cockerelli. The sequence goes on along the minus strand of CM044958.1, from coordinate 11,534,049 downwards.
TCAAATAAAGCTTGAGTGGGACTCAGAATTTGCCTGCAAAACGTGGATTTCCATGAAGACCATGGATGGATTCGAAACCAGAACTGTCACTAATCCATGTCCTCACTAGGCTCACGTTGCTTAACCTCAGTGACCGGACAAGAACTGGTGTATTCATTGCACCATTTCCGCTGGTCAGCCAGCGGAAATGGTGCAAGTCTGACCAGCGGAATTTCCGCTGGTCAGACTTCGATTTGCAGGCAAAATTGGAATTTTTAGACCTTGAATTTATTATTGCAAATTATTCATGGTTCTATTATTAGGAACTTGTAGGTTCTCAAGATCATTTAAATTGGATCTTGCACACATCATATTAAATGTGCGAATACTTGTACTTAGAGTATAATACAACTATAGTCACTATAGATCTCTATCTTATCGGAAGTACCTACTGATGGATGTATTGTATGAATCATCTATTTTTCGTACAGCCAAACGGCATAAACTAAATGGTCAATTATTATTTTTCAAACATTAATAAAATTTTCTAGCTTTATAAAATGAAATTAATTAAAATGTTTTGAATTATGGCGAACTAAATTTTTGTTTTAAACTATCCAACAACTTGAGAATGTGCTTTTTTCCATTTACTGCCAATGTATCTGACAATTTTTTTGCGAACATTTCAAATTCTGAGTTCAGAGCTCCATCACATAAACCTATTAATGGATTTAACGACCTTCTGATATCTTGCACAGCTCTATCGTATTTTTTGTGTTTCTCCTGGGCATGTGGTTTGGATAGACATGACCGTCTGAGATTCATAGGAAGTTGCGTCGGTAAGTCAGCATTGGTGATGCGGCTGTCGAAAAACGCAGACTTCTCAGACTCCCAAACTCCATTGATTTTAAAATCAGCAATCAACATCCCATGGTCGCTACTTGATTCTTGAACAATCGGTTCTGTAGTCACTCCATTCCAAGCGAGACTGGCTGACATGACGCACTAATCTCTCAGGTTGTCGTGCCCATGATTGACAGGGCCTCCTTTCTTACAACGAAATGGACCCTCAAGACATGAGTGAGGGACATTTCCAGACCACAACCATCGCAAGTAGCAGGCAACCCGTGAAGTTCATGCCCATATCGTGTAGCCAAAGCATCTCTGAATTGGTTGGGAGACAAGTCAAAGTGGTGAATTGAAGTAGGTATCATAGTGTCAGTTAATCATAGTTACACAATGCAGTGTTTATAAACTCTTAGTTTCTTTTTTCTCCTCAAAATTTTGCATCTCAGTGCATGGCGTTAGCCTTGCCAGCAACATAGAAAAAATCTTTTTACGTTTCTTATGATAATTAATTGACGAGGATATGATCAATCTAAATTTTTTACGTAAAGATTAGCATTATGTGTCCCCCTTAGAGTTATGAAAATGTTCCTTGAACAGATTTTTTTCTATCTTCAGTAAATTTGGAGATATTTGACTAGTTCGATTAAAACAGTTAACCATGTTTATATGAAAAATATGAACGGACTTTGTAAGTACTATGCATGTATCTTTTTTTCTTGGTAAATCACTTTAACAAGGAATTATACCTGTCTTTCGTGCTGAGTATGTATCTTTGTGTGTCCGAATTGCTCAGGCGAAATGATCAGAGATAGAAAAAAATAACGAGAGATGACCTCAAGTTTTTTTGTACGATTCCGTAACCGTAATCGAGTTAAAGCTTTGCTCAAGGGTTTCCTAGAGGAAGCGTCCCTTCGAGTGCCAATTTTTGCACTGGAACTTGAAATTTACCGCGATGATCTATACTTTTTATTGTTTTATAGCTCAAAGAACAAAACAAGCTTTCATTTAAGACATTTTACGCCATATTCTGACGTACCGTTTTCGAAATATTAGTCAGTTTGTTTCAATTTCCGACATCTTCTTCAGAATTTCAGGGTTCTTTTATCAGATTTTTACAAAACTTAAAATGTATCAAGACTACCTATATTTTTTTTTTTACCTACTGAAAATTCGTTTGAATAACATCACAGACTTTCAATTGAGCCCTATAAAGCCATATTCTCACAAACCGTTCTTGAAATAGAGGCCAGTTTGTTTCATTTTTCAGAATTTCTACAGATTTACCCGCTTTTAAACTACGTCTAGGTACCTCGGGATATTGAAATTTACCACGATGGTGAGTGTGTGTGTGTGCTGTAAAGTATGTGTGAGAGTGAGGGTGGTATGATGTATGTGTGAGAGAAAGTGTTATGGTGTTTGAAGTGGTGTGTGTGTGTAGGTGTGTGTGGTGAGTGTGTTGGTTTGGCAAAGTGGGTGCAGCCCGCTAGTTATGTACCCACACGAAGGGATAAAAGAGAGAAAAAAAATCTAAAGAGATTTTTTGCTTCGAATCTGAAAAAGAGTAAGTTCATGTGAGAAACAATAAATTGGTCTCTCACATTCCGAATTATTTTTCAGGACATTAGCACCCATTACTTTTACACCAAACAACTTTAATTATACACGAATTTGTTACTATAGGTACCTTGAAACTCAGGAACTTGCGTCTCATCAAGCACAACAGTGGAATTCTTCTGGTACATACCTACGAGTAAGTCTTGTTTAACACAACCACTTAGTTCAGTATATCAGTATAATTGGTAAAATAAATACAATATCTAGAGTTAGGTATGTATATTGGGTATATATGTATGTCTCATTCTAGGCTTTTCTAGAGGTATTTTTATACCTCTGGAAAAGTCTAGAATTGTGGTAAGTTTACCAAGAGTTATTCCATTTTGCTTGAATAAAAACTAATGAAAGAGATCTATGAGATACACATCGTATTTTCCTCTAAGTAACACTTAAGAGAGGTGTAGAAACAGAGATTACACATGCTATTATCTAATAAACTAACCATTAGGCACCAAGAAAAAATTCTTAGAGCTTTCAATTTAATGCACAAGAAAATCTTGATCTCATGATTGATTGAAATAGTCCCCATACATTTTATTCTATAATTATGCCTAGCTTGCATTTATACGTATGGTACGGGTACAGTTATACAGGTGTTGCAACAGACCAGTCAGTCTTTGTTGAGATGCAGCTATAGGGGGTCTCTGGAAGCTGGAGGTTAGAAGACTCAACATCTCTCTGACCTACCTGAGCCTGATATGCATTGAACAACTTATTCTCCAACCTGATTTTTAAGAACGTTGAGTTGTTTACCAGTATACTATAATAATAAAGTGTATTATTGTAAATTTCTTTTACATTACATAGTTACTTATAAAATATAGCACATAGGAAAATAAATATTAAAGTGAAGACTGTATGTCAGTATGATAAAATTTGGCGCTTACTTACCTAGAGACGCCCATACACAGTGCACAACCACGTTCACTTAGGATTTCTGAAGACATTTTTGGAAAACACCTAACTTTTTCCCAGGAAAATTTCGTAATAGAAATTCGAAAAAATATTTTTTAAGCATCCTCTAAGTAAGCGCCAACTTTTATCAAACTTGCCAGTTCCTCTGCAAAAATTTGTTCGGACTAAAGTGTTTCATGCTGAGAATAACTCGCATCACCACTTACCTCCATTTTAGCCCTAAACAATGATACCTAAACGATACTTTGAAAATAATGTGATACATCAAAACGGACCGCAATTTTGTCCTTTGTCTCCACGGGAGGCGCCTCTTTGAGTCCCGTCTGGATTTGTCCCTTTTTGTCGATGCTTCATTGAGTCCCAAGGTTTGGAACGGTTGAAGTTATCGTACCACTCATTGAGTCCCGCACATAATTAATACCATTTTTCCTTATACATAAACTTGTACATAGAAGATCATATTATTTGTCAGTCAGTTGGGTCAGTCCTCCTCTAAAAAATTAGAATACTCTTTTCATTTTTTATTAAGAATTCTTGTTTTTATTTTTATTCATAAATGTAAATGAAATTATTGTCTATTGGAATTTGATGCGTAAGTGAATTTTTTGTTAGAGGAATTTTGTAGTTAGATAGGGTTAGGTAAAGTTAACAAGATGAGATTGCACGATAGATTTCTGACTTCAGTTTGTCGGGTAGGATGGTTGGGTGAGGGGCTCAGGTTAGGTTGAAATTAGCGCAGGCGGTTAGGCCGGGTCGCGCAGTGACCCGGTCTAACCCTGCGCTAATTTCAACCTAACCTAAGCCCCTCACCCAAGCTATCCTAGCTGGCTAACGAAACACAACATTTAGACATAACTGTCCGCGTATTCATTTTTATAAAAATTAACTGTGTTCTTATTTACTTCTTCTTATATACTAACATCAGGTAAAGGGACTCAATGAGTCATATGGTCTGGTAGACCCAAAAATATTAGGGGACTCAATGGGGCATATGGTCTGAGGTACCTGCTAAAATTACGGGACTCAATGACATGAAAAAAAGGTCAACGGGACTCAATGAGTGTACGTCCGTCTCCACACAAACAATCTATTATTTACCAAAAATATGATATGGGCTGAAAACATAAGCAAAGTCGGACTTTTTCAAAAAGGCACTAAATTTCACTTTGTACGATAACGGAGCCGAATCCGAAAAAACAGATTCGAGATCTAGGCTAGGAATATCGTCAGTTATCTACTATTAACGGGTGGCAGGGTTTTTTTGATTAACCCTGTCTAGTCACTGATACCGTTCTTGAGAGTTTTTTTCCTTTCATAAGGTAGCGGACTCCTTATCTGGAGGTCGGTGGTTCGAGCCTCAGTAAAATCAATATTTAGGTAGGCGAGTTTGAGTAATTGTGACAGCACAATTGAGATTAACACAAAAATATGATCAAGGGCGGTGCCAATGCCTACAGCATTCTCTTCCCTCCAACCTAAACTCATTACACGCTTAGTGATTAAATTAGAGAGCAAAAACCGATACGAACACAAGTATTGGGAGCTATTAATAATTAAGCTATTATAAACGATTAAAATTTTCCCATGGTATTTAATCCTTGGAAAAAAAACTTTAACTTCATGTAAATGAATGATGTTTTATTAGTGTACATTATGAATAGAACTGTGCATGATTATGTATTTATTATGTCCGTGCATTGGCAGTCAATTGGTTTAGGCGCTAATCTGGTAATCGAGGTAGCGTAGGGATTCGTGGGTTCGAATTAGTATGTGACCACATAATAATAAGACTCTGAGGGTTAGGTGGTAGAAAATCCTTTGAACATTAACCTCGCCTGGTGGTTACTGTTCAATAATGAGTTTTATTATTATTATTGCACATTTTACTTTTCTTCCACATTTCACATTTCACCGAGTCATTTTCAAAGATCTACAGAGAAAAAAATACCAAACAATATTTACAGAATAAAATATAGAAAAAAATATTTAAATTTATAATATTGTCTTGTAATCCGGGGCGATGTTAATGCCTTAGGGATTCTCTGCCACTTAACTTCTTTCTTACTTTGCCTGTCCATCCAATTCTTCCATTCTCCTCCAGAAAGACAGTATAAAGCATAAAGCTATTTATATGTACCTACTATACGAGTATAATATGTTCTATTTTTTTAAACTACCGCGAGATTTTACATAAGATAAGTAGTTTCCCGGGGTTTTCCCGGAAGACTGCCAAGGCTTAAGAAGAAAAAGCTCAAGTATTCACGGTGGTTGATCGCACAAAGAAATATGCAAATATGTGGTTCAGGACGAGCCAACTTCCCCCGACAACATGAGATACAACAAATCTTCATATTTATTCCAAAAAATGTCACTTGTAATCTAGAGAGGAAATTGCTCAAGTATTCTGAGTACTTTGCCCTCTGGATTGCAAATGGTAGAAATACCTATATTATCTTTAAAACAAAACAAACAGACTTGTTTTCAAAGGATAAAGCCATAGTCAATCCTATTCAAGAGTTTGAAAGATTATATTCTTAAATCGTCCCTGACGGTCCCTATAGGACGGGACCGATGCGATGAGATGTTGAGTGATGACGTCAGTGGGTAACAGACCTATTTCTAATGGCTAGTGCTAGTGGGTTAAACCAGACAAGGAAAAACGCTTGCATACGAGTCTGCAACCATTGGGACATTTTCATGTTTTTTTTTCGTTACATAATTTCGTTACATAATTTCGTCACATAATTTCGTTACATAATTTCGTCACATAATTTCGTTACATAATTTCGTTACTTAATTTCGTTACATAATTTTGGTTATGTGCCAGAGCAAAGACATGAAAATGTCAAAAAACAATGCCTAGCGCGCTAACTCACTCTGCCACGGTGACTACTGATATGACCATGCAGTTGAAAGCGATGTTAAATTTTTGTTTAAAAAAAACGCTTGCATACGAGTCTGCAACCATTGGGACATTTTCATCTTTACTATTCAAGGTCCAAAACCCAACTGACCAAATTTCGTATTGTGCGCATGACACATATACCTTCTCTCTTCTCTCCCTCTACAATTCAATACTTTGCCATTGTGCGCATGACACACACTTTCCCTCTTCTCTCCCTTTACAATTCAATATTTCGTTACATAATTTCGTCACATAATTTTGATTATGTGCCAGAGCAAAGACATGAAAATGTCAAAATCATAACTTTGAACCGTTCATGAGATATTTTGTGTAGAGACACAAACACGGATCAATAGAAGAAACTTTGTGTCGGGCTCTGGAGATCTCAAATTGTGTTTTGACTGTTTTGGCACTGAAAACTGACAGTTGAACATCTGGTACAACCTAGATATTTAAAAAAAATCAAAAAAGAGTTGAAATATTTTATCTATTTAGAATCTATCAGTGGTTCCCAACCTTTTTATACTGGCGACCCAATTTACCTTTTAACCAACATCCCACGACCCAAAGCTCAAAATCAGTATAGGTACCTACTATTTAAATTTTATTACAAAAAAGGAAAAAAGGTTCTAATGAATTCTAATACAATAATTAGACGAGAAATTTTATTTTTTCAAATTCTATTTCTCAAAGAAAACAATCAAAAATGATTGGCTTGAAAAAAAAAAAAAAAAAAAAAAAAAACAATTAAAAATAATTTAATTCCAAGTCGAAAAAAATGTCAAATTTACTTGAAGTAATTTAATTTTTTTGCTAGCTTCCTAATTAGATACCTACTTATAAAGTTGACATTTAGCAACTTATTCTTGGACTAATCCGGGAGAGGGTTGCGACAATCCATTTTTGCGACAATCCATTTTTTAACTGTAAAATGTTACTTACCGTTTTGATGGATCCCTGTTTGTTTTGACTTTCTCTCATATCCACCATGTCTGTTTAATTATTGATTCAATAGAAATGTAAATTAGGTTATTCACTTTTGTAAAGTCTAAAATAAAAACGGTATTGGTTTAGTTTAGATTACTCAAGAGGTGAAATGGTGAAAAAATTCACCTCAAGTAGGTCTTTTGATTGATTAAATAGTTACTTGGTCAAAGATGAAAGACTTTAATCAAGAACTTAACAGACAAATTTTTAGACAGTTAAATGGCTTTTGGGGTAGATCTAGTAATTGAGACTGTCTCTGTCTATGCTACACCAAATTTGGACGCCGGAAAAAAAGGGGAACATTTTTTTCTCTCTCTCATATAACACCATCCTCTCCCATACCGAACCAGAGAAGAATAAGTTTTAGGTAGGTAAATCATTTTTTAGAAGGGAGCCCCAAAGAGTTAAAAAATTTAATTCTTTGAAAATTTCATTTTTCTGAAGATTTTAGGAAGGATTACTTTCAATCAGAAATTTCAAAAATTGAGGTTAAAATATTATCTATGGATCGACCCTGAATTTTTTTGATAGATATCCAGTGGCTGTTTTGAAGATATCTAATTGACAATAAATTTCTGAGGAGGCAAGAACTGAACAAAAGCCTTCCTGGAAAATGGACTTTTGAGTGTTTTTTACTTTCCTTATTTTTAATTACATTTTTCGCAGCTGAATCAGTCTCAGGTGAACTAAAGGTACATTAGGTACCTACCTTTTCTTGGACAAAGTAGTAAAGCTTTCCGTTAAATCTAGAATGCCTAAATATGTTATAACCTGTTTCGGGAGTCAACTGCTACCAGCACTTTGTTTGATGTCAGTTACCGTTTACGAAAAATGTAACTGAAAATGTTCCGAGGGTACAGCGCAGAAACAGTTATATCCATTAGGATTTATTGTTAGTTAAGAAAAATTAGATTTAGATTTATTTATTTATCATAGACTTAGTGTTATAGAAAATAAATAATTGTAAATTCTCTAATAAAACAAGTTTAATGTTCAAGAGATGGGTTCAAACTGGTTAGTTTTCTTTTTATGTAAGTACTTACTCACTGACATGACAAGAATTAAACTCAACTGTAACAACGAGAAGAAAATGAGTGTTTACATTTCTGATGATCTGTTCCGATGCTTCGCTAAACTAGTCTCTCACCAAAGTTTTTCAATTAAACTGGCCAATAAGAATCATGAAAAGCCACGCGAAGAAAAACAAGGTCAACCAGAAGAGATGGTGCATGAAATTTTCCAGTATTGCAACTCTGACGTCAGCTTTAAATTAAGTTTGCGTTTTGCAGCCCACCTGGGTAGGTGGTCTACTCTCTACTCAATTTGTGGCGCACCAAAAAGGAGTTATAACAGGAATGAAGACTTGAAAAATGTCAGTATTTCAAGTGACTCTGGTGCATTTATCGCATCATCCCCGCTGGGCAGGTGATAAAATTATTTTTATAAAAAAAGAAGAAAAAAAAAAAAAAAAAAAAAACACTGCCCATTTATGGACACAATACTTCCTCATGATTGATACACGTCGCAATTTTGAGATTTTATACTATGACTTGTACCTCCAAAACCGCTCAACCGATTACCTTCAAATTTGATTTATATGGTAGAATACCGTTTTTTCTACGTTCTATATTCTACAAAAAATCTGTTGTATTCTACACAAAAATAAGTCGTGAATCTTATTTCTTGACTTTTGTCTCTAAAATTTTGGATTTTCTTAAATATCAAAGCTAATTCAAAATTTAATTAAAAATAAATATACATGCACTATGTAAAACGCTAATATGCATATACATACAAAATTTCATCAAAATTGGGTGTAGCATTCACGAGATATAAAGGGTTTAAGTAGTGTTAGTGAAATAAAAGTTAGTGGTCGTGCGAAGTTGATGAATTTGGGACCATCTACAGAACGTCTCCTATATGTGTACACAATTTTGTCGAAATCCGTTTAGTAGTTTCTGAGATGTGCGCGTAACAAGAAACAGACAGACAGACACAAAGCCAAAGTTACTCAGAAGGTTTTGAAACGTCCAGAAATACAAAAAAATTAAAATCGGAGCAATATATTTTTTACAAAATCGAACACAACACTTTCGATTTCTTTTATTAGAAATTTATCGGAAGTAAAAGATACATGCCTAAATGTAGATGCGTAAACAATGTCAGGGGCGGATTAACAATAGTAGCCTTGGTGCCTTGTTCTACGGGCTCCGTGTTTTTTTGGGCCCCGCACTTTGGGAAACTTACACTGGATTTTTAAATTGTGAAATGTTACACAACATAAATACCATACCTGGAAAAGCGAAACAAAATAGCCTGGTCCTTAAAGTATGACAACCTTCGAGGAATAACGGGAGCTACGTGGGGTCCAAAAAATATTCAATTAAATAAGGCTTAGGAGGCCCTGTACCACAAAAGTGCTGAGGGCCACAATATAATCAAAGTGATTCAAACTTTGAAACAGGTTCTGAAAGAAAATTAATTTTTAGATTATTTTTTTTATATTAGGAATCTGTTGGTTGGAATTTTAAAATCAATTCACTGGTGTGACACCACACGACTTTCCTTTTCACTCGAAAATAAATCAAAGTCCGCCACTCGTATAACTGAACGGTAACAGTTAACGTAAAATTAATATCAAATTCATAATCAGCACCTCAAAGTAAATGAATATGAGATGTAACAACTCCCATCTAGGATGAATAGTAACAATGTTAGTCCAACGGGACCAATACCTGCAAATTGGAGCCGGGTTCCAAAAAGTTCAAGATATCAAAAAAAAAATCAGAATATAACAATACTATTTTTTTTATTACAAGAAAAACTTGTTCATATAATAATTTCATATCTCTTATCGTTTAACCAGAACCGCGAAAGGGCCGATTTTTCGAAAAGTTTATTCAGTATAAATCAGTATAAAAAGTAAAGTGAGAAGTTGTATTAGATGTACATAAATATCAGAACATACCTGGACAGCTGTTTCGAGCTTATTTGCTCTCATCAACATATTTACGACCCCTGTACTGTATATTTATGACCCCTGTCCGACATTCTAGTCTCTAGCTCATGCCATTATTGACCTATATTTGCCATTATCAGCTCATGCCATTATCAGTAAACTAGTCAGTATTTTCAGTTTTATGCATATGAAGATAAGGCATAGAAATTAGTGCATTATGTCACTTTTTTCATAAGAGGTACTTTATTTAGTTTTCCTATTCCTAATGTCAAGCAGAGTTATACGTGACCCACATGTCATGGCCCTAAATGAATTTTCTTAACCCTACTCTACACCCGATTTCTGGGCCTTTAAGGATTTTCCTAACACCACTATTCATCTTCACAACTTTTAAAGAATATTTAATTTCAATAATATTACTGATCGATCCTCTCAATTATTTTTTGGCTTTCTTTGACGTGGCAGCATTCTCAATTCTAAGCTCTTCAATAAATAGATAAAACCAGAAATGTAAAACTGGGTAAGTCAAATTTTCGACGAATACAATACTCTCCTTATAATAAGATAAGGAAAGCAAAAAATATTCTGCACTAAGTCTTCATGGAATTTAAATCTTCAGGTGTCTAGACTGCAAAAAATATATCTGTTGAAAGTAATAAGCAAAGCGACCTCCAGTAGCTTGATCGATAAGACGGCGGACTTGGAGGTCGGTGGTGCGAGTCCCAAGTTCAGCTAAGATATTAGTAAATCGAGTTTGAGTAGTAATTAACACTTTTAACTTCTTTTTAATAAGCAATAACTATTTGAATAAAAACTAAGCACTATTAATTCAATAAAAATTGAATCAGTTTATTGATTAATGCATGAATTATGTATGAGGCATCCGCAAATAATTTATTATTGAGTCACTAGACTGGTCTAGCTTGATAAATAAGATGAGAAGAAGGAAATATCGGAATGGTAGGTAATCATGGTACCTACTTTGGTACTATAGGTAAAATTATAATATTGATTTTGGAATTCATCTAATTTCAAACCTATAATCATTTTGAAGGTAAGAACTTTACTGTAAGAAGAGTGTAATTTATTCAAGAACGATTCATACGTAGATCCTATCTGGAAACATGAAATTTTCCCGGGAAACTTAATAAAATTTCTGTTCTTTTCCCGGAAGCCTAACTTTAAAGTAAAGCCCCTTGATGTATACAGGGTGTTTTATGATAATATAACTTTGAAATTAACGCGTAAATTATATTTTTATGTGACTGCATGTGTGCATGTTTCACCCTAGACCTCAGAAATTTATACCCATACAGAAAAATAGTAAATCTTAATCGTACTTAAGAACTGCTCTTTACTCTCCATTCGCTGGAAAACTCATAGAACCACATTCCTCTCACGCTGGAGCTAAATTCCACATGGAAATTAGCTCCAGCGATTTCTAACAAGAACTGGTCCTCCAGCCATTACTAACAAGAATTGGTCCATTAAATTTAACGTGCCATTGATGCTCACTTTATATTGTATTCATCATAATATATCATCATAGGGTGGCGTCATCGTGAACGATGGTAGCCAGACAGTGGAGGAATGCTCAGCACTTCTACCACTGACTTTACAAGGAGGCTAATAATTGACAAGGGCCTCCAGAATCAAGCCAATGCTGGTCTACTTCCTGTTTATAGTCTCCCAGCCAGACTGATGGTCTACTCCCTGTTTATAGTCCCCCAGCCAGACTGATGGTCTACTCCCTTTTTATAGTCCCCCACCCAGACTGCTGGTCTATCTCCCTGTTTATAGTCCCCCAGCCAGACTGCTGGTCTACTCCCTTTTATAGTCCCCCAGCCAGACTGCTGGTCTTCTCCCTCTTTATAGTCCCCACCAGCCCAGACAGATGCTGGTCTACTCCCTGTTTATAGTCCCCCAGCCAGACTTATTGTATTACATCTGATAAATTTCTAATCATTATGTATTAGAAATCCAAAGTAGGTATATTGTGTTTGTTTTGGTAAAAAAAAAAAAATTCCGTTTCATTTTTCATAATTTTTCTGAGGAACTTTGGTTTTGTGTCTGTCTCGGTCTGTTAAATACCTAGATTCCTTGTAATGCCCAAATCTCAGCAACTACTGAACGCGCGGATTTCAATGAAATTTTGCACACATATAGGAGACGTTCTGTAGATGGTCCCAATTTCAATTGATCAACATTCACACTAGTGGTTCTTGGTGATAGAGACCATGCGACTGACCTCTAACTTTTTATTTAAACGCCTAATCTCGTGAACGGTACACGCGATTTTGATGAAATTTTGTACAAATATTAGAGACCATGCGCCTAACCACTAACTTTTTACCTAAACGCTTAAATCTCTTGAACGGTACACCGATTTTGATAAAATTTTGCATGCATTTGCGTTATAGTAATTATTTTTGACATTTCTTATGTCTTTGCTCTGGCACATAACCAAAATTATTGTAACAAATGTAACGAAATTAATGTGGACGAATTAATGTAAGGGAAAATATTAAATTAAAATACAAGAGAAGAGAAAAAGTATGTGTCATGCGCACAATACGAAATTTGGTCAGTTAAGTTTTAGACCTTGAATAGTAAAGATGAAAATGTCCCAATGGTTGCAGACTCGTATGCAAGCGTTTTACTCTCTCTCTCCCTCTCTCTCTCTTCTCTCTGTTTTTTTTTTTTAATTTTTAATAAAATATTACTTAGCTCTGATATTTAATAAAATCCGAAATTTTGGACAAAAAGTCCAAAAACAAGGTGGGTTCTAGAATGTAGGACAGTATTTCTAGAATGTATACAATGTTCTAGAATGTAGGAAGAGAATGCCGTTGGCATTAGCACCGCCCTTGATCAAGTTTTGTTTTGTTAATTTTAATTTCTATGTATGTATATATTCTATGTTATTTGTAAATAAAACTTGATCCAAAATGTTTAATAATAATAATAGTATTCTACCAGCAGTATAGTCCAGCAGTTTAGAGATACTAGTGATTTAGTATAAAATCTCAAATTTGCAGTGTATACTGTATACAATGTGAACCAATCACGAGGAAGTATTGTGTCCATAATGGGCAGTGTATTTTTTCCGTGAGATAACCCTGAAGGACAACCTTGACGTATATAACAGATTTTTGTATTTCCCACAGGTGCCGAGTAATCGCGCTGGTTTCCTTTAAATGATACACCCTGTATACGTAATTAACAATTTACTTTTATAACACCGAGTATCAGACCAATGACTTCTGCATAGAGTAGATATGAGCTATACCGAAAAATGCAAGTCTCGTTATTTTTATTTTATTTGAAACAAGAATTTTCAGTTACGTATGGAGTTGCCTTTATCTGAACGCACGGCAGTGCGCCAGGCCAAGTTCCAGCAAGTACGGCAGTGTATCTTTACACGAACCTATTCATCCGGTTTTTCACACCCTCATATCTTCGGTTCAATTGATCAAAGAGATATGAAATTTGTAACAAAGATAGTCCTAATATCATTTAAAAGACATTGAAAATTTCAAGATTCTGCAAAAAAACTTTCAAAGGAAATTTAAAACAAATTTGTCACTGACTGACTGACAGATCATCAAAATTATGAGGCACTTCCCGACTACCTAGAAAGCTGAAATTTTGCATGTTGGAAGGGTTTATTGTAAAAGTACAGGGAAAAATCTGAAAACCGGAACTTACGCACTTATCATGCTAAAGGTGTCCTTTTAGGGAGGAAATACATAATCGATTATGGATCTAAATTATGAGGCACTTCCCTACTACCTAAAAATCTGAAATTTTGTATGGTGCTATATGGTAAGCCTCCGTGGCGTAATGGTTGTGACTACTGCCCGTAGTCCAGAGATCCCGAGTTCGATCCCCGGTTGGAGCAGACTTTCCGAAGAAAATTTTGTTCCCTCCAAACACGTGAGGCTGGCATCTCGGCCCTACCCAAGGCTGGGTGCTGAGGTTAATGTGGGTAGCTGTTACAATTCCCAGCGAATGGAGGGTAAAACCCCCGTCTTGACTATCTATTCCAATCAGGACGTTAAAACCAAATAGAATCAACTGGTCACAATAGATCTAATTAGGTCGCGGTGTTAATTGTTAGGGTTTCACTGAAAACCCTGCAACCAGATCAGATAATAATAATAATATATGGTTTATTGTAAAAAATTGAAAACCGGAACTTTCGCACTTATCATGCTAGTTAATTTAGGGAGTAAGTATACTTGATTATGCATAAACTGTTGACATAATGGGACTACCTGTCTTGCGCTGACAGTCTAAATAAAGCACTACTATATACTTATAAATTATGAGGAACTTCCTTACTACCTACAAAGCTGAAATTTTGCATAGGGTTTATTGTCTAAATACAGGGGAAAATCTGAAAACTGGAACATTCACACTTAGCATCCTGTTTAACGGTGTTCTTTTAGGGAGGAAGTATACTCGATTATGGATCTAAATTCTGAGGTGCCTACTACCTAAAAAGGTGAAATCCTATTTCCACAAACAGAAAGAAATGATATCCCACAAAAACTACCGTCGAAAAAAGGGCAAAGTTCCAAAACTCCTATCCAAAAACTTTTAACCAATGAATGCAGTGATATCTTGGTACTAAACCTTTTGTTTATTATTAAATACCGTTTACAGAGTTCCTCACTTTGTACCTATGTTTTTAACTGCAAACTATCCTCTAACTTGCCCAGTTTTGTGCCATCAGTTGTATAGAATACTAGCGGGCTGTCGCCCGCTTTGCGGGCCGAGGCATGGCCGTGAAAGCAAAAAGTCCTTTTTCGCCAATGGCAGGTGTTGTAGTGGGAATTTCGAAAAATCCCGTCTTATTGCACATCTAGACTATAGGACAAAGCTACCTACCAAATTTCAGCTTCCTAGGACTTACGGTTTGGGTTGTAGAGCGATGATCAGTCAGTCAGTGGTCAGTGGTCAGTCAGTGACTTTGACATTTACATATTAAGATTACGGCAATATGTATCCACAATGCCAATATAACCACCGCAAGGAGTAAAACTGGCCAAGTTAGAGGATAGTTTGCTGTTAAAGACATACAAAATGAGGAACTCAGAAAACGGGATTTAATAATCAACAAAAGGTTTAGTACCAAGATAACTTGGCCGCAAACAAGATATCTGCATTCATTGGCTAACAGTTTTTGGCTAGGAGTTTTAGAACTGGCACTTTTTTCAACAGTAGTTTTTTTGTGGGATTCTTACACATAGCTTCATACATTTGTAGAAGTTATTCCATGTCCACAAAGTTCATGAGGTTCATGTACAAGTTTTCTTATTAATTATTTTTGCCAAGATTCTGTGCTTCATATTAATTTAGTACTTACGTCATATAAGAATCTAGGAGAATTGACCTGTAGGTTTAAAAGTTGATTCAAGGACGAGAGTAGACTTTTCTGAGACGATGTTAGACTGTTAGAAATGCTGCTCCAAGTATGATTAGGTTTTGTTTATATAAAAACAAAACTATACAAAATAAGTTGACAAATTAATAATATAATTATAGTAGCATTATGTGTATTTGATAAAAGTTAATCCAAAACAGCAAAAATTATTGTCAATATTGAAGACCTTAGGAGTATACATACATAATATGAATCAATTTTTACTTCAATATATAAATAAAGAACAATTTTATTACATTCTTAGGGAGCTAAAATAATATTTTCCTAATGTTGAAATTATAATAGACTAGTTCTATGAACAAATACAATAATAAAAAAAAAAGATTTCTAAATAAGATTTTAAAAGATCATAGTCAAATATCTCGGAAACTACTGAAGATGGAATAAAGAAATCAGTTTAGAAATGGTTTTCATAGCTCCAAGAGGAAAATGCAATGTGCCTTTAGAATTTTTCCAGTTGAGCCCATTCAAAGTCACCTTGAAATGCTATTGAGGTATATTTTTTCGTAGAGATTTAAAATGGCATTCAACTTAATCGATCTTCGAAAACTTAGAGGTGCATTTAAAAAAATTTCGTGTGTCACCACACAACTTTCTTTATCACTCGAAAATAAGTCCAAAGCCGCCATAGTGACTCAAGGGTAACAGTTAGCAAAAAATAAATGTAAAATTCGAAATCAGCATCTCAATTTTTTTTTCTTCTTGAAATAACAAACTTCAATGTCTTTGATATGGTAGGAAGCAATAGCCGAAATCCTGAGTTCGACAACTCAAGATTTCCGGTCTACAGGACAATAGTCACAACTATTACGCCACAGTAGAGTCGGATGGAAGTACGAAGTGAAAGCTATTATGAGTGCTTGAAATGACTATACATTAATCACACCGTACCTAGTATAATTATGCTGGCTGCGGTAGCCAAGAAAATCGTGCCTGCTTTTTTTAGAGATGATTGTGTTTCACAGTCGTTTTTATTTCGTAGCCATGAAACAGGAGCTACTGTAGACGCTTGTGGTCTATGTTGTAGCCTACCCATACCGTAGTATGCCTCCCTTCTGATGGGCGAGAAGTGACACAATACTTCCCAATGAGGTGCTGGGATCGAACTAGGGTCCTTCCGCATGACAAGCGAGTGCTTAACCACTGAGCTCATCGCGCGTTCATAACCATAATCAAAATAGGTAATGGTTGCGCATGCGCAGTCGTGGCGACAGCTCTAAGAAATGAAACCTCTCTCTTTCTCACTTCTTTTTCTTCTTTCAATTTGCAATTCCCAAAAACCAACCTCTCTCTTATTTACTAGCTTACTTCCCCAATTTTTAACATCTCTCCCTCTGGACTTCAAACTGCTTACTATCCTTCCTCTTAAGTACCTATACTTTCTCTTTCTTAAGAAGAACTGAACACAATATTCCAGTCACTGCTTTCTATTAAAAAATCTTATGCATATAAAATTTAATCCTAAGTCCTATGATACGAAGTCCAAAATTTTAACCCTATTAGGACAAAGTGTGAATATTAAACTTATCATCATTGATCACTATTAAGAGGTATTCATAATATTGGGTAAAAAAATTATGGACGTGAAAGTCCGTATTCAAAAATTCATTTCAACTTAAGCTTTCATTAATAATTTTATTAGTTTAAACCGTTATTCTTAATTATTTAAACTAATATGTTAAATGTAACTTATCAAGATAGAAGGGAAAAAGGTAAAAGATACGTCCACTTAACCTCTATTGCACTGATTCCAAATGATGTAAACCTAGCAAGAGATGGTAGGTACCCATTACTTTATTTTTAACAGAAAGAACAAAAATTATCCTTACTAACAAAGAATTGAACAGGTAGCAATAACATAGATAATAAATTAAATATAAATATACTACTTATCTACAACTGAAATAAATTAAAATGGTAAACAAAATTATTGTCTAATTTAATTAAAATTCACTTTTTATCAGGTAACTAAAATAGATTAATAAATTTAAATTAAAATGAAATACCTACCTACGTACTAATAATATGTCTACTAAATTTATGGGTAAATTGAAAAGGAAAAGTAATTTTCTAATTTTCATCAAAACAAGGCTAATAGAAATTTTTAAGAACTTAACATGGGTATTTAGTTTTACAAAAGAATTTATTATTCTCCTTATAAAAGGTTTATATTATGTTGTGACACACACTGTCCCACAAAAAGTAAAGTAAAATAAGGCTAATACATAGATTTTAGAAATATACTAGTTGTTTGCCCGTGCTACGGCACTTGAATGAATTGATACACTAACGTTAACGTATTACCATAGTGTGTAGAATTAAGAAGTGTGGAAACCACCCCCACCGGCCTACATCGTGGCGTTCTCAGCGCTAGTATCGCAAAGGAGTTTCCTCTCCTCGTCCCTCTTCCGTATCAAATGTAAACATAAACATAAATAGACCGCGAGAAATATTCTACTCGCCTCTGCGATGGCGTTTCCATGCAACTGTGGTTCGTTTCCACACTTTTTAAATCTACACGCTATGGTATTACGGTCCAGTGTCTGCACTGCACTAGTTATCGCGCTTTCTTGAATTACTACTGAAATCAAAATATTTTTCTTAACGAAATTTCAAGAGCTTTGCTTTATTCAATAAAAATAGAAAATTCATTTTCAACGGCCTCATTGGCCCCGAATTCAGGCCAAAAACTATAGATTTTTTTTTCAACATTTTTGAAGAATCCGTTCGGGAGTTATCGTGGAACAGACAGACAGACTAACGAAAACCAAATTTTCCAGTACTCAAGTTAAAAAAAATAAAAATTCACTTATTGAGGGAGCGAAGTTAATGATGCTCTGTTTGTGTTGAGCCTAATAAGTCTAACTAGTAGTTCTGTGAACTGTAAATCTCACACAGATTCAACTGTCGCATTATAAATGTTCAATCAAGCATGAGGACATCGAGACCTTTCATTCAATACCCTACTCGATTAGTTTTAATTAAAAAATATAAACCGTCCCTTTTCTTGGTCCTTTTTTGAAATTTTACCACATTGCGGCCCCCTTAACTTTCACGACCACAAAAATAATTATGATATCTATTGGATTTAACCAGCATGAGTGTATTGAGATAACTTTATTGTTTATGAAGTGAGCCCATTTTTAATATTTAATCCCTTCTCAAAAATAACAAACCGTCATATAGGAACAGTAGAAAATGTGGAAAACTAGCTTTTAAGATGGCCGCTAATTGCGGTTTTCAACGCACGCACGCATTCCATTTTGCTTTGGTGGTGGTTGGGAGTTGGGAGCAGTGTGGTGTTGGTGGATTATATTATGTGGTTTCAATCACACTGTATACATTATGATGACTTTTGAAAGTGAGAGACGGATGCTATTTTTATTTCACACATACATCTACACATACATGGCTTCCATAAAGTCTCACCCAGGCCTGGGTTTCTCGAAAACGACTCAAAATATCATTACAATACTTTCCTTATTATGTACGAATTTCTTTGTGGTGAAGCATAAGGCCTCTTCACAATTTTTGTGGGTAGCGCAGCATTACTAAGAGCCTCCTTTACATTTCGAATTATTCTATTACATTAATTTCTTTTTACTCTGGTAATGCCGCCACTGGTCGTTACTCATACAAGTAACTACTCATTTTTCCTGCCCGCTGGGGATCGAACCCAGGTCACCGTGCGTGCAATGCCAGCGCGCTAACTCACTCTGCCACGGTGACTGACACTTTCCTTATTATAGATAAGGAAAGTAAAAAACGAAAAAACCCGTGTTCCTTTATTTTTATACAGAGCTTTTAGAAATCCTGGAATGTCAAATTGAACCATGTAGAACTTTTTTTAGTAAATAGGTCATATTTAAAAAAATACTAATGCATGATAAAGATAATAAATTTCTCCTTCCGCAGAAATAATATGATACATAAAATATGTATTAAACAAAAAATATTTTGTTTCGATAAAAGATAAAAAAAAGATTTTTAAAAATAAACTATACGTATATTAAAACTGGAACTTACATCTAATTATTGTCTTACATTACTCTCTGTTTCATCGAAACACTTTTGTTAAAATAGATAAATTAATAATAATTATTAAAGTTAATCATAAAAAGTATCTTACCAATACAGTGAAAATTATTGTCAGTTTCACATGTTTGTTACATTCATATAAAATAATAAGTACTTATCGCTAAATAAAATATAGTTATTTAAATTAACATTATGTCGGACAAAAGTCCTTCAAAATTATTGTCAATATTATTTCAGTGAATAGTAAATTCTCAACTAATTATAAATAGCAAGGTAAACTCTATAGAAACCTACCAAATGAATATGTATATTTTATAGTGAAAATCATCTGGTAAAAAGAGATAGTTCTGTTTTTTCAGCAGAAAATACAGCAAGATGAAAAATACATTGGTTGTAATTTTCAGAAGAAGCTTCAGTAGAGATGTTTTCTGATTGCGGATTCCGAGAAAGGGCTTTTTATTGCTTCACTTTTATCCTGCCAGTGCTCCTCTACTGCCTCCAGGATCACGTGACCTTCTCCAAGTCTCCTTAGCTCCTTGGAAATCAAGTTCAGGGTTAGGGTAGGGGAAGGGTTAAAGTTTTGGACTTCTCATAGTAGTGCGATATGTTTGTCAAAACGATATTCGTAGTTGGTTTAGAACTACAAAATTAAAACTAGTTAAAATCAATAAAAATAGAATATCTACATAATAATTATAATATTTAATAGAAAGAGGTATAACTATAAAGAGTAATAATTGAAAACAGAGAGGAAGAGAGGATTAATGTAAATGAATATCTAAAAACCTCTTTTTTGAATGGTGTCTTAGGTTTGGCTTCTTGTATAATTGAACTTTTTTGATGTCTGAGCTTTATTTCACAATCTCTCTAAAAGCTATAAGTATAAAATGTTACAAGTTAGAAAGGAAATCCTATTTAGCATAAATCAAAAGTTAGAATGGAAACTGTTCTACTTTAGGATGAAACCAGAGATAGTTTTGTTATTGTTAATATTTTATTTCAGTTTTAATTAAAACTGAAAACTTATCGACAATAAATATCTACTGAATATTTCAGTAGATATTTATTGTAAACTCTTTGGATGAGTTAACAGGTTTATGATAGAAAATCCAGGAAAATTCACTCAAGTTCATTTAGTTTAAAATTGTAAATTTGTAAAAAGGTTTGTAACTTGTAGAAAATTTGTGGCACAGGACCCAGGTCTCAGTGTTGACATAAGACTTCACAATTCAGAGGATTTTCTTTGGATTTTTCCTATAGCATTAGGCTCATTCTAAACAGCCTCATTTTACATCTATAGCCCATCAAAAAAATCATGTCCCTAACTCTAATCGCAACAATAGTTAAAATTTCAAATGAAAACAGTGAGTGTCTTAAAATTAAAAACGGTATATACATGTAGGTCTGTACAACCTAATAGTCCTTATACGAAAACTAAGCACCAGACTGGTGGCCGTACAGCTTCCTATTTTGTCCTCATGAGGTTGTCCTCATGAGGTTGAACCAACTAAAACTAAATCACAAGATGTGACTAAGGTGGAGTTTTGGTGAGAAAAGTCGTCATGATTTCGTACAATACGGCACGACCGTGTAAATGTTTTTAAATAAATAGATATTACCAGTAGTAAAGACAAAACAGGATATAAGAGAGAAAAATCCAGGTCGAATATTCCTCTGTACAAGGGAAAATAACATTTTATAAGAGAAATCTGGATATCATCATAGGGTGGTGTCAACGTGAACGATGGTAGCCAGACAGTGGAAGAATGACTCAGCACTTCTACCACTGCCTTTACAAGGAGGCTAATAATTGACAAGGGCCCCCAGAACCAAGCCAATGCTGGTCAACTCCCTGTATTAGTCTTCCCCCCCACTTGGATATTAGAGTAAAAAATTGGAGGTTCAAATTAACCCTGCATAAGAGAAAACAACCTCTTTTTTGGAAAAGAGAAACCTGGATAAGAGAGAAAAAAATCCGGTCTCTTGCATATTCAGTATTACTATTCACGTTAAAAATTATTCTAACGTGAATAGTAATACTTTGCCATTACTGCCAGTTCACTTTTGGAAAATTACATCAGAAACGTGTTGAGCCACTCAGCTGATACTCATAACATGATTTTAGACGATAACTGAAGTACAACTACCTACGTCCTACATAGCTCGTCAACTTTAATTGGTTCCTAATCAACCTTCCTAGTCAACTTTAATTGGTTTCTCATGAACCACATAATAATGAATCACGACCATCATGAAAACAAATTAAACCCATGGGACCCCTCCTGCCAGCGTCGATGGCATGTTGAATACACCGGTTCCCTTCAGAACACCGAAGTTAAGCGACATCCAGCGAGGTTTAGACTTGGATGGGTGACCATTCAAATTCTAATTCTCGTGACGCTGGCTTTTCCCGGCCCCACTCAGGCTGGGTGAGGTCAATGTGAGTAGCAGGTTTGTGAGTTTCCTGCGAATGGAGGGTAAAACCCCCGTCGTGATATGACCATGGCAGTTGAAAGCGACGTTAAACCCCACTTAAAAAAAAAAAAAAAAAACAAATTAAACCCATGGGAAAACAACAAAATGTCCTGGCTTGTTAGAGTGGGCTATAGCCTCTACCGAGACACTGGTCTTCTCCCTGGCAATGTCGTGGTTAGACATGGAATGGAAAATATTACCCATGGGGGTGTGAGTCATGGAGATCTTGTATTGCCTTCATCCTGTCACACCAACAAACTGATAACAGCTATCCAATATGGCTACCATTATTAGCTTCAAGAGAATTTAAACAAAAGAAGAAGAAAATTTAGGGCGAAATTAATAGACAAAATCGCTAACTTGTGTCGTTGCTTAGCGTCGGTTTTCCCTATATTAGACAGTACGCAATCCGAGACTTGCGAGACGCCACAGAGGTATTACAAAAACGTCTATTAATTCCGCCCTTCATTAGTTATTGATGTGATTTCCTCTGTGTTTCAGCTATCCAAAATGGCCGATTTTGTGTGACTGATTCATTTTCTATAGGTATGAGATGTAAGTTATGACTTCTCCTTCACTTATCCATCAGAGGTATAAAATTAATAACAATTAATTTGTTAATAACAATATTTACTGAGTACTTAGGTATTTATTTAAAAACAGTTTATCGTTCGTGCCCGCACCCTGTATCTCATGTTTATGTACAGAAATATGTAGTTATTAATAGGACAATCACAAGAAAATGAGTGCTTTAGTGAAGACCTTGCTTGGTAATTTACAACATTTCGCCTGGTAGCAGATGAAATTTTCATCTTGCCAAGAAAAAGTGGACCAACACGAATATCGAACAGACCGCGAGACTACTATGAGAGAAGCCCAAGGCATGGCCGGAGTTAGGGTCCTTCTTGCGACCCAGATTCTTCTTCAGAGATTCTCCCGGGTTGACAACGTGGATTTTCCATCCCAAGTTGTTGTGGGAGTAGCACTGGAGGAGGGAAATATTGTATGATTAGCTTCAATAAGAATAGTCATATTAATTAATAGCCAACCTCCGTGGCTCAGTGGTTAAGAGAATTGGTTACTGACCCGGAGGTTGCGGGTTCCAATCCCGGCCGGAGCGGAAATTTCTGACCGAAATTTTCCGTTTCCGGAATGGCATGGATGTAAAGGTAAAGTGCCCTGAAGTAATGCGAAAACGGTTCCGGGGCACACTTACCTTTTTTTTTAAAAAAAAAAATCTTTAATAAGAATTTAAAGAAAAGATATTTAAAAAAAAAAATTTTTTTTTTTTAATCAGTGGTTAAGAGCATTATTTTCTGACCCGGAGTTTGTGGGTTCGAATATTGGCCGGAACGAAAAAAATTGATTAAAAAAAAGAAGGTAATTACCTACCAAAAAAATATTTAAAAAAAGGTAATAGTGCCCCAGAACCGCTTTCGTATTACTCCGGGGCACTTTACCTTCACATCCATGCCATTCCGGAAAACCGAAAACTCGGTCAAAATTTTTCGTTCCGGCCAATATTCGAATCCACAAACTCCGGGTCAGCAAACAATTCTTTTAACCACTGAGCCACGGAGGTCGGCACTATAGATAGGTAATTTATCAATTTCATGACAGTTCGATAAAAAAAGAAATTAAATTACTTTTAGAAACACACGTCTGAGAAAAGTAAAATAAAGTTTAGTTTTGGAATAATCAATAAAATGGCTAGTTCACATTGTTCGCTGAGCTGGGCCTGGATGTACGGGTAAACGCACCTGTAACATGTAACAAATGTAACATATTATGTAAGAAAAGGAAATATTATTATCCAATTTTCGATAGCAATAGGAACGTCCAGAATCAACCATTAATCTATTAACCAACAACACTAAACACTAATTAAAACAACAACAAAATACATATTTGGTAGTCACCGTGACCAGTTTTAGTTGTGCATCAGACTTTCATGCAGAGTAATCTGAGTTCGAATCTTGGCTGAGTAGGAAATTTTCTACACTGTACTTTGATTGTCCGCGGTCCACTCATACCTCGTAAAGAAATATAGCTATTTGTATAGATATCGAGTGGCGACATTACGAGAAGGATTAAGGTATTTGGCAAATGATCTGATTATGAGCTACCCACTAAATTGTTATTTATTTTAAGCAATACACATGCATAAAAACTCTGTATTACTATAAGTTTACAATTCATTTCCCTTCAGGTACTCACAGCAAAAAAAATAATATTATTATTATTTGTAAGTTTACGGGAGATACTCATTTTACAAGTGTCCCTAACCTATCTAAAAGTAAAACTAAAGTTTAAAAATCTGGTGTAAACATCACACGACTTTCCTTATCCCCCAAAAAGAAACCGAACTCCACCACTGGTGACTCAACCGTAACAGATGGCTAAAAATCAATGCAAAATTCGTAATCAGCACTTCAAAATCATTGAATTTGATATGTCACAACCGCCTTCTAGGATGAATAATAAAAAAGTTAGTCAAACCGGGTCCCCCCAAAATACCGGTAAATTGGGGCCGAGGTCCAAAAAGTTCAAGATATCAAAAAAATGATCAGAATAGACTCCTATTATTTTTTTATTACAAAAAAATGTTGTTCTCTAACTTTTTTTGTATCTTTAACCAATTTAAAGAAGTGGCGCTTGCGGCTAATATTTGCGGCCCTGCGGCCGCAGAATGCGGCCGATTTCAACCAAAAGTTTCGTGGTTCGTCTGGTGTATAAAATTAGTTACCATACCAAATTTCAAGTCTCTAGCTCTTACCGTTCTTGAGTTATCCTGTTCACAGACAGACAGACAGACAGACAGACAGACAGACAGACAGACAGACGGACAGACAGACAGACAGACAAACAGACGCACGGACCAATGGCTGAAAACCACTTTTTTGGTATCCTGAGGCTATGATTCGTCCAGAAATGTGAAAAGCTGGGTAGGTCAAATTTTCGACGAATACAATACTTTCCTTATTATAGGATAAGGAAAGTAAAAATGGTAGGTGATGAAAAAACAAAAAATCCAGTAACTTAGGTAGTACAGTAAAAAATATAAAGAATGTAGTTATAATTGTAAAAAAATAAAAATATATATATTTATATTATATATAAAATTATGACATAATAACACAAAGAAAAAACATATTTATGTATATTCATTCATAAAAAAACCGGTTTCTCCGCTAGCTCACCTGATAGTACACCAGGTCGGGCGTCTCCTGGGCTACGGTCCAGTTGAGGAAGGCTGGGTCCCCGGGCTGGCAGTCCAAGCGGAGAGTGCTGAAGAAATCCTCGAAGGAAGGGGACTCGGAAGACCGGTCTATGGTCTTATGGACCCACTCGCAGAAGCGACCCGCTGGAATCAACATCGAGTCGGTTCATAATAATAATAAAACTCTTTAGTGGAAGGTAACCACTAGGTGAGGTTAATGCCACATACACGACCGGCACCATTTTCAGTGTATGTACGCATGGGACCGCTATATCTGATCATATCTGACCTCCTGGGACGAAAAACTCGCTTGGAGAGTAAAATTATACAGGGGTATAGAGTATATTTCTATACTAATACATAGGAATAGGTGTCCCACCGGTGGGACAAGCAGGTTTGAAATCAAGAAGGTCACTTGTCCCACCGGTGGGACAACCGGTCCATTCAGTACACACGCAGTTGTCCCACCAGTGGGACAACCGGTTGTTTATGTGTTAAATATTTTTTTACCACCTAACTCTCAGAGTCTTATTATTATCATACGAGTATACTCAAACAAATGAGGAAAATTTGATGCATTAGGATTCGAACCAACGAATTCCTACGCTACCTGGCTTGTCAGACTAGCGCCTTAACTATTTGACTACCAATGACTAGTAATATCTAGTACTAAAGTCCAGTACAGTACCTACTGAAAGACCATCTACTCCAGCATTTGTTTTGACGTAATAATTATGTGCTCAATGGTCATGTGCTCAAGTTCGTGTACATGAAAACTAAGCATCAGATGGGATTCGAATCAACGAATCCCTGCTCTATCATATATTATTATCTGGATTACCGGACTAAGCGCCGCGCCGTAACCATCCGACCATCATTGTTCAACCTAATAGGCACCTTTTGAAAAATATCGCTTCTTGAGTAATGATCAACTTTATCAAACAAAACCATCGAATAAAATGTTTAAATTCAAAGAATAAATTGTTCTATTGATATTATATTATTATTAAATTAATAGCATTCCTAAAATAACCAATGCACAATACTTTCGATTTCTAATATTAGAAATTTATCGGAAATAAAATGAACCTATCCAATCTAAATAAAAATATCTTGACATAAGATCGTTATATTACTAGGTCTGTCTTGGAAGTTTGGTGGTCAAGGCGTCTGTCTGTCAATCCAGAGGCCGTGGGTTCGAAACACAGCCGGGATGTGACAAGTTATCCTCCCATTTGGGATATTGACCACATAATAATACGTCTTGGGCTTACTGCAGGAATAATGGGACTCATTAGTCCTAATCGGGCAGTATAATTTATAATGTGTGTTGAATTGTTTCGTGAATAATTACTATAATTAGCTTTGCTCGTAAATAAATGAACCGATACACCCCGGTATTATTATTATTGTAACATTTTTTTAAAAACATTTTATACAATTTTTATTTATTTATTAACAATTTTATAAGACGATATTATTATCATATTATGTTTGTGCGTTATATATTCTAAAATGTTTTGTTTGTCTAAAATGCGAGCTTTGAAGAATTTAAGGAAAAATATGGTGCGCCCTGAATGGACACCTATCTTATTTATTTATTTACACTTTATTAGGTAATAGGACATATTATATACAATACAAATAATTACAAATGAAAATACAATATACAATATAATAGAAGAAAAAAAAAAAAAAAATATATATATATACATAATATTTATGTCCTAACTAAAGGGCGGAGTTATCGCCTTAGGCAATCTCTTCCACCCAACCCTTATCTTACCCGCTGAGGGGAAGGGATAGCCCTCAGAGTCGAAGTTGACACCCGCGAACACTCTCTGCTGTCGCTGCTCCGTCTCAGACTTCTGGCCATAGCCCCCCTCGGCGCTGTCGGTGATGTAGAACGGGTGATACCTCACAGGCTGGGCTGGCTCATTACCTGAGAACAATTTCAAGGTATCCGAAATCTCTTCAGTATAAACAGAAAAGTGAGAAGTTGTACTAGATGTACATTACCTGAGTGAGAAGTTATACATTACCTGAGAACAATTTCAAGGTATCCGAAATCTCTTCAGTATAAACAGAAAAGTGAGAAGTTGTACTAGATGTAGGTACATTACCTGAGTGAGAAGTTATACATTACCTGAGAACAATTTCAAGGTATCCAAAATCTCTTTAGTATAAACAGAAAAGTGAGAAGTTGTACGAGATGTAGGTACATTACCTGAGTGAGAAGTTATACATTACCTGAGAACAATTTCAAGGTATCCGAAATCTCTTCAGTATAAACAGAAAAGTGAGAAGTTGTACTAGATGTACATTACCTGAGTGAGAAGTTGTACATTACCGGAGAACAATTTCAAGGTATCCGAATTCTCTTCAGTATAAACAGAAAAGTGAGAAGTTGTACTAGATGTACATTACCTGAGTGAGAAGTTGTACATTACCTGATAACAATTTCAAGGTATCCGAAATCTCTTCAGTATAAACAGAAAAGTGAGAAGTTGTACTGGATGTACATTACCTGAGTGAGAAGTTGTACATTACCTGAGAACAATTTTAAGTTACCAGATTTCTCTTAAAGTGGATGCTGATATCAGTATAACCAGAAAAGTGAGAAGTTGTGCTAGATGTACATGGATTACAGAACATACCTGGACAGTTGTTTCGAGCTTATTTTGCTCTCATCAGCAGGTAATAGTTCTGAATATCGATACCATCAACTCACCTCTCTATTTTAATCATCACACAGTGCTCAAAACTCGGCTTATTATACATTTTTATTTTATTTTTTATTATTACAGATAATATACGAGGGGTTCAGTCATTTGTAATCCAGAGAGCAGAGTACTAAGAATACTTGCGCAATTTCCTCTCTGGATTACAAATATTTGTATACTAAATATTTGTAATTCTTCAGACTCGAACCATCGACCTCCATCTTACGAGTCCGCCGCCTTATCCATCGAGCTATTCACACCTTTACCATTGAGAAACTTTATTGTACGAGTATTACAGGAGGTTTTCTTTTTGTTATTAATGTTTCTGTACCTAGTTAAAATGTTGCGTTCGGATACCACATTTATGTATATCTTTTGGGTAGGGAAATGATGTGCGAGGCTAATAAAAATGGAGATGCCAACGGGGGAGTACCGATGCCGACTCATTAGAAGAGAGAGATGTAAATCCAATACCCCGTAACATGTAATATACAGGGTGTCCCGTATACAGATGCAAATATTTTGAGGGTAGGTTCAGCCCACCGTGGACTATCATATGAGCGAAACTTGCAGTGGGGCATTTTGCTTCGTTAAAGAGTTATGGCCAAATCCCTGTTTTTCCCACAGGTCTAGAGGTCACTTGGATCGATGCATGTTTTTAAAGAAGTGATAGCCAGTAAGTAATTTTTGACTTCATGTATGGATAGTCATGCATATTTTCCTTTAAATGCAGTTGGTTGCATAAAAAAATATTGAAAGACCAGAGAGATATTTAATCATAAGTTCAATACTTTTCTAAAATTTAATTTTTCCCTTTTCTCCCTTTCGTGAATTTAAAGTACTTCTACAATTGCAATTTTGCGTATCATTAGTTACAAAAATACCCTATTATGTTTAGTTTTAGAAAAAAGAAAGTTCATTTATATTACTTTAAAGATCATGGAACGCAGTACACACAAAGCTCAGAAAACACTTCTGAATCATGATGGAAAATTCAAAGTTGGCTGAATTTTAACAGAATTAGCGCGTAATTTGAGGTAAAAATACACTGCTCTGGGATGTTTAACAGAGGGAAATTGATCACTCACAGTGGTCGGTCGGTGTGAACTTTTATGTGAATGGGGTTACGGGGTCACAGGGTTATCATGAGGAAAATTGAGAGAGGCTGCAACGAAAGCAGCAACCAGAGATGTAATTATGGACAAAGAATACACATGGATAAAGACTCTGCGCTAACAACAAAAATTGTGATTTTATTTTTAGAAGTAAAATTAAAAATATC
Source organism: Bactericera cockerelli (assembly GCA_024516035.1). Taxonomy (NCBI): domain Eukaryota; kingdom Metazoa; phylum Arthropoda; class Insecta; order Hemiptera; family Triozidae; genus Bactericera; species Bactericera cockerelli. The sequence continues at coordinate 11,504,654 of CM044958.1, read as the reverse complement.
ACAATCATGATATCAAAAACATAACAAATAGTGCCGAAAATTAACCTTGGGTAAAACTCAAACATCCAACCTTAAGGTTACTATTATTATTATTAATACTTTATCGATAAACTACAAACATGATACTTTCTGCAACACAGGACATGAAACGAAAAGAACCCAAAAGAATATGTAGCGAACCTAGGGCGAGGTTGTGGCTTTCTCTTCCACCGAACAAATTGATCGCCTTATTATTTTAACTATTAGATTCGATTGATATAGTTGGTTAATAGAACTATTTGTACTCAGAAAATTTTCACTTATAACTTGCAGTTGGCACAAAAATGGTCACACAGACCGCTTCAGGCATCGAGTGATCTTCAAAACGCAATAGCGCCCAGATTCAAAATTTGAAAGATGTGTTTCTCTCCTTCTGGTGCCGTTTAATAAGGCGTATCTCATTCGTTCCTTCACGCATCAGAAAGAACTTTGTATTTATTGAAACAAAATAGCAAAGTGTATTTTTTTACCTAGTGATACGCAGAATTGCAATTGTAGAAGTACTGTAAATTGACGAAAGGTAGAAAAGGGAAAAATCAAATTTTAGAAAAGTATTGAACTTATGATTAAATATCTCTCTGGTCTTTCAATATTTTTTTATGCAACCAACTGCATTTAAAGGAAAATATGCATGACTATCCATACATGAATTCAAAAATTACTTACTGGCTATCACTTCTTTAAAAACATGCATCGATCCAAGTGACCTCTAGACCTGTGGGAAAAACAGGGATTTGGCCATAACTCTTTAACGAAGCAAAATGCCCCAAGTTTCGCTCATATGATAGTCCACGGTGGGCTGAACCTACCCTCAAAATACTTGCACCTGTATACGGGACACCCTGTATAAAAATCTAAATACAAAATAAAATAAAATAATATTCTATGAGAAGATATTTTCTAATATTCATGTAATAATAATAATACTCTTTAGTGGACGGTAACCACCGGGCGAAGTTAATTTATATAATTGAATAAATGTTTTTTTTTTAAATTTATATAATTGAATAAATTCCTACATTATTACTCTTAATCGTACATTACCCACCGACAAAAAAACATGTATATTTTTATATCCTCTTACCGCCTTCAACAACGAACGTATACGTCTGGCCTCTCTCGACGTATATCTCGGGAATGAGAAGATCGTTGATGTACCAGGCGATGCCTCTGCCTGGGTGCCCCGTGATGGGGGTGTAGCCTCTCTTGCCGCCCGTGGGGCCTATTCTCGCCGTGAAGAGGGCCTCCTGGATGATCACCGCGGGGGTCCAGGGCTCCAGAGAGGGGTCTTCAGGGATGTCGGTGAGGGACGCCACACAGGAGTGGTCGTTCTGAGCGCTGAAGTCGATTCTAAAGTCGTCTGTTGGAGAGAGTGGAAACGGAGTTGATTCGTGTTTTACTTTGACAAATTAGAAAGAGAGGACTAGTGCCGTATTTTTCTTTCTAACCAAAGTTAACCAAACGGGAATAAAATGAACCAAACTGGAAGCAAGTCAATTTTCTTTTGGAAGAGGAAAAAGTAGTCACTGTGGCAGAGCGAGTTAGCGCGCTAGGCATTGCACACATGGTGACCTGGGTTCGATTCCCAGCGGGGGAGGATTTTTTCTGCTCTGTACTTGGATGTTCGGGGTCCACTCATACCTCGTGAGGAAAAATGAGTAGCTGCTTTAATGTGAAGCAGCGACCAGTGGCAGAATCTTAGGCAAAAAAATAATACAAGATATTGTAAATTAAAGTGGTAAAGTCCTATGATTCTGCGCTACCCACTAAAATTGTGACATAATAACACAAAGAAAAAGCATTATTATTATTATTTGGAAGAGGAAAAATTTCCACTTCCAAAGTTAACCAAAGTGGAAGTAGAAAATTCTTGCTTCCAGTTCTTTTATAGGTTAAGTTCATTGTTTATCTTTAAAAGTAACCAAACGCATTTTTCTTTCACGAATGACCTTGGAATAAAATGGAAATATTTGGAAATTTTTTTTTTTTTTTTAGTTAGAAAGAAAAATACGACTTAGGTGACCATCGGACATAGAGAACACGTTGTTGTTGCAGCCCTTCCATGTGCAGCAGTAGTCTGTCACTCTTGTCTAACTAAATTGGGAACCACGACTTTGAAGACTCTGCTTACATTGCTATAATTAGAGGGAATGTAACATCTGTGCTTGGCACACTACCCAAGGATGATTGTTTGAAAGAAGTGTATAATATTATATAAAAAAACTCATCTACACAACTACAGTCTAGTTATTGCCTCACTGACTGCCACCAAGCACTTACGCCAGTATAATATATTATGCAACTTTCCTATCAACATACCACCTCAAACCTAATACATTTGAACCTGGATATAGGAGAACTGAATATAAGAGAAACATAAATATGAAAGAACAATTTCTAGGTCCTAGGTCAAATTTTCCTCTATCAGGAAAATAACCTCTTTCTAAGAAAAATCTGAATATAAAAAGGTGGAAGAGATTGCCACAGGCAATAACCCCGCCCTTTAGGTAGGACATTTCTCTCTTTTTTTCCTTCTTGTATATTTGTGTAATCTTTTTGTTTTTCTTTATATTTCATTGTGTTCTACTGTATATATTTTTTGTTCTACCTAATAAAGCTTAAAAAAAGGAGAAAAATCCGGTTGCTAATATTCTCTTATATCCCCATGTTCGATTTTAATCCCCAGCCACCGTCAACTCACCGACAGTCTTGTCCGGGATGGCGTGAGCGTTGGCCTCGCGGCGGGAGTTCAGGGGCCCGATGGCGGCAATGACCGACGTCTCCCGATCCAGCGGGATCTGTCGGTCGTGCACGGGTTCGTTCGTGTGCAGCGGCCGCTTGTACACGACTGTGGTGACGCTGTTGCGGCGCTCGCCCGAGATCAGGATGACGTCATTGGTGCCGCCAAGCCGGGTGTCCGGACACACGCCGTTGCTGCCGTCACACTGCGACGTCGCAGACATGTAGTAGTCGTCCGCGTGGAACGTCTTGCTCTCCGCGTCGTAGTACACCACCACCACGTCCCCGCCCACCATGTTCACTCTGGAAAATGAGGAAAGCACTAATATAGAAGATGCCCACCATGTTCACTCTTGAAAATGAGGAAAACACTAATATAGAAGATGCCCACCATGTTCACTCTGGAAAATGAGGAAAGCACTAATATAGAAGATGCCCACCATGTTCACTCTTGAAAATGAGGAAAACACTAATATAGAAGATGTCCACCATGTTCACTCTGGAAAATGAGGAAAGCACTAATATAGAAGATGCCCACCATGTTCACTCTTGAAAATGAGGAAAACACTAATATAGAAGATGTCCACCATGTTCACTCTGGAAAATGAGGAAAGCACTAATATAGAAGATGCCCACCATGTTCACTCTTGAAAATGAGGAAAACACTAATATAGAAGATGTCCACCATGTTCACTCTGGAAAATGAGGAAAGCACTAATATAGAAGATGCCCACCATGTTCACTCTTGAAAATGAGGAAAACACTAATATAGAAGATGTCCACCATGTTCACTCTGGAAAATGAGGAAAACACTAAGATAGAAGATGCCCACCATGTTCACTCTTGAAAATGAGGAAAACACTAATATAGAAGATGTCCACCATGTTCACTCTGGAAAATGAGGAAAACACTAATATAGAAGATGTCCACCATGTTCACTCTGGAAAATGAGGAAAACACTAAGATAGAAGATGCCCACCATGTTCACTCTTGAAAATGAGGAAAACACTAATATAGAAGATGTCCACCATGTTCACTCTGGAAAATGAGGAAAACACTAAGATAGAAGATGCCCACCATGTTCACTCTTGAAAATGAGGAAAACACTAATATAGAAGATGTCCACCATGTTCACTCTGGAAAATGAGGAAAACACTAAGATAGAAGATGCCCACCATGTTCACTCTTGAAAATGAGGAAAACACTAATATAGAAGATGTCCACCATGTTCACTCTGGAAAATGAGGAAAACACTAAGATAGAAGATGCCCACCATGTTCACTCTTGAAAATGAGGAAAACACTAATATAGAAGATGTCCACCATGTTCACTCTGGAAAATGAGGAAAACACTAAGATAGAAGATGCCCACCATGTTCACTCTTGAAAATGAGGAAAACACTAATATAGAAGATGTCCACCATGTTCACTCTGGAAAATGAGGAAAACACTAAGATAGAAGATGCCCACCATGTTCACTCTTGAAAATGAGGAAAACACTAATATAGAAGATGTCCACCATGTTCACTCTGGAAAATTAGGAAAACACTAATATAGAAGATGCCCACCATGTTCACTCTTGAAAATGAGGAAAACACTAATATAGAAGATGTCCACCATGTTCACTCTGGAAAATGAGGAAAACACTAAGATAGAAGATGCCCACCATGTTCACTCTTGAAAATTAGGAAAACACTAATGTAGATGAAACAGCCAAACAAGCGGAACTAAAAAAGTGCCTGAAATATAAAGACCTACAAAATCTCTATGATGTCATTCCCTTCGCCGTCGAAACCTTTGGCTCTTTTGGTCCAAGTGCTTTAGAAATGTTTAATAGCATATCCAAAACCTTGGTCCTTGTAAAAATAAAACTATTAAAACAATTAAAAAAACGAAAGAAAAAAAAAAGCTAGAGTACATACAATTAATGTATACTTTATAGAAGATGTCCACCATGTTCACTCTGGAAAATGAGGAAAACACTAATATAGAAGATGTCTACCATGTTCACTCTGGAAAATGAGGAAAACACTAATATAGAAGATGTCTACCATGTTCACTCTGGAAAATGAGGAAAACACTAATATAGAAGATGTCCACCATGTTCACTCTGGAAAATCAGGAAAACACTAATATAGAAGATGTCCACCATGTTCACTCTGGAAAATGAGGAAAACACTAATATAGAAGATGTCCACTATGTTCACTCTGGAAAATCAGGAAAACACGAAGATAGAAGATGTCCACCTCACCTATTTGAATGTCCGGCGAATTCAACCAGCCTAGACCCCACCTCCTTATGGACGGACCCCAGAACATCAGCGACTGTCCTGGACATAAAAACTTAAGTTGCATAGCGTTAACATCAACAACATGTCCAATGTCCACTATGTCCAGCTTTTCGTTTTCCTTAAAGTTATTTAACTTTAGTCACGAGCAAGTTTTTCGCGTCTGCCTATCTTTTAATAATATTTCTAATGAGTCTAAAAAATAGATTTTTTTCTCTTTTTGGACCCAGAATATTGCTAATTTCCCTTTTTATCCATTTGTGATTGATTCTCGTATTTTTTATAAGCCAGCATCACGAGGGTTCCAATTCGAATGGTCATCTGAAAGTTTTAACCTAGCTGGACGTTGCTTAGCTTTAGTTATATAACGAGGTCAACGTACCATTGACGATGACGCTGGCATTTACTAGCACTTCAATTAGCCTGCTTAGATTTACTCTCATGATGTTTGCTAATACGCTAATCCCAATTAGAACCAAGCTGGTCAAATGGGTTAGTTTGTTTATGAGGAGAACACCAAGAGACGGATGTAAAACTTTCGTTTCTTTCTATTTCAATTCATTTAAGTTAATTTATTAATAGTGGATTAAATAGTTTGAAAGCTAAAACCTTCAAAATTACTTGAACAATATAATCTTTACGAGTTTTTCTAACAATGTCATCTCACTTTCAAAAAAAAAGGTTTGTTTATGAGATTCTTTTGAAGTGGGTTAGGTTGAGATTCTAGTACTTGGAGTTTAAGGGCGGAATTAATAGACGGTTTTGTAATACCTCTGTGGCGCTAAGTCACGGATTGCGTACTGTGTAAGATAGGCAAAACCAACACTTACCAACGACTTAAGTTATTGATGTTGTTTATTAATTCCGCCCTTAGAGACGGATGTAAAACTTTCGTTTCTTTTTTTTCAATTAATTTAAGTTAAATCATTAATAGTGGATTAAATATTTTGAAACCTTCTCAAGTACTTGAACAATATAATCTTTAGGAGTTTTCCTAACAATGTAATCTCACTTTCAAAAAAAAAAGGTTTGTTTATGAGATTCTAGTGAAGTGGGTTAGGTTCAGATTCTCGTACTTGGAGTCGATTTTCCCGATCTTATACAGTACGCAATCCGTGACTTAGTGCCACAGAAGTATTACAAAAACGTCTATTAATTCCGCCCTAAGAATCTCATCTCGAATCTCCCAGCTTACCTCCCCTCCTCCCCACTCAGGCCGAAAGCCATGTACTGATCCTCCCGGATGACCCCTGACAGCTTGATCTGGACATACTCCCCCTTGATAGACCACTGCACCTGTAGGCGCTCGTTCAGGAATTCTCGACAGTTGTTCGTCTGGTCCAAATCCTGAGGGGCCTCTGTGGTACTGCTGGTCTGGAAGTGAAAGGGCCGATAAGTGAAAGGGCCGAGGTGTTGAGGGTTGGTTTACGTAAATTATAGTACATCTACACAGAAAATAACTTTCTATTTAAACTGATTAAAATAGAGAGGTTAGTTGATGGCATGGATATTCAGAACTATTACCTGCTGATGAGAGCAAATAAGCTCGAAACAGCCGTCCAGGTATGATCTGGTATTTATGTACATCTAATACAACTTTTCACTTTTCTGTTTAAACTAAATTAACAGTGCGAGCTACTCAAAAAAGAGCTACTTAAAAAAAAGGTTAGGTGGAAGAGGAGATTGTCGCAGGCAATAACCGCGCTCTATAGTTAGGACCTTAGTATTATTTTCTTCTTAGTTATTTGTTTATTTTTCAAACTTAGTCATCTTTTTATTCTTAATTTTATACAGTAAATATTGTACATTACTTTGTCCTCCCAATAAAGATTTACATTATAAAAATAGTAATACTCAATGCAATTCAGTTACGATACTAAGTTATCATGTATTTTGTGTAAAGCAGCATGCTTATCAGCTTATCACAAATCTCAACATACTCAAATTTGCCTTACTAAATACCTGCGATACTTGGGACTTGAACCACCGACCTTCAGGTCATGCGTCCACCTTAACAATAGAGCTACTGAGATCGGTTATTAATAGATAGTACATTATCATTATTACTTTCTATTCGTTTGTTTTTTTTTTTTCGGTTGTTGTTGACAATCTGGTTAAGATGCTTGGTTGCTTCGATAAACTGTTGTTTAGTGTATTACAATGGCTGTTATTACAAAAAAAATCTACAAACTAAAATATATGAACGATTATAAAAAAATTTAACTGAAGTAGTGTTAAAACAATTATGTACATTTCCTTGGTTTTCGTAATTTTATATCAAATCGAACAATTGTTACGTTGACGATGAATTTTTGATTTGATTTTTTATGTGATAGTACATTAATTTTATCTCTTTCTTTGTATAGGCGTTCTTCACACGTCAGCCGAGGTGTTTGATAATAAAATAATGACAAATGTATACTAAAGTATAACACGTAGGCTATACAATAAATATACAAAAGGAAGAACTCATATTTTCTTCCTATTGTTAAATAATTTTTAATAATAATAAGTATATTTATTTTGTTTTTTCATTTTTTTTTTTTGAATTCCTATTAACTTCTTCTTGAAATACTGTTGTACTTTTAGGGAAAGAAAGTATTGTAAGTATTACCTATAGGTACTAAAAAAAAAGAGCATTCGTCACATCCACTAATAAAAAGAACAATTACGAACTATTAAAACCACATCAAAAATTCAATCACGTGTTATATCTAAGTTTAGTAAGATATTAGGTAATTGCTGTTACCAAAAAAATTACCCATAAATGGCAGGAATTCATATGAGGCCAAGATTGCGCCATTCTGTTTTGTACAAATAATATCAAAATCTGATACATTTGTATATTATGCAATAGGTATTGTGTGAATAGGTAGTTACACTAGATCAGGGGTGCCCAACCTTTACAGAAGAAGATCTACTATAAAGTCTCAGATGGGTTGATGAAGAATTCAACAAAATTTTCAAGTTTCGAGAAGTCACGAAACCTCCTTTTAATTCTCATGAGTTAAGGAAGGAGATCTCGGATTTTCACTTGTGTGAGATGCCAGAAAACCTCGTTCACAACCATTTTGTACTTTAGAGATCTAGACTTTTAGAACGTCATCTCACCTCTCTGGCATGCGCGGATATAGCCCTCTTGTACTGGGGGGGCACAATCGCACAATATACCTAACTAGCCTATCACCCCCACACAAAAATGTCAATATTTTTTGTGTCACCCATCCATTTCTTGTCCTTACTATAGCTCAGGAATGGCTCATCAGAATTTCGCGATCAATATGTCAAATGATGACTACAACCCTTGCAAAAACATTCTCGCTTTGAGTTGATTTTTAGTCACGACATATTTTGAAAGCAAATGTCATTCAGGTCAAAAACGTAAATACTTTTTGTTTACCTATCCATTTATGTCCTTACTGAACGTAGCTCAAGAACGGCTCATTAGAATTTCGTGATTGATATCTCAAATGAAAACTTTTTGGTCGAAAAATGTGATTTTTTGTGTCACCCATCCATTTTTTGTCCTTACCCCGTGAATCTGAACCCTAGAGATATATTCCTCATCCAAATGGACCTATAGGTAAAATTTCAGGTTTCTCAGACAATCTGTGTGATTTGACAACTTTATTATTTAGTTATTTCCTAATTGGTCTTAGAATTGTGAATTATTTTGGGTCCCGTGCCCCCCTAACTTATTGAGATCTTTTTTTACGGGATTAGTCTTAGAATCTTAGAATTGGGCCCGTAAACCCCTAACTTATTGAGATCTCTTTTTTACAGGATTAGTCTTAGAATTGGAATTATTTTAGGGCCCGTGCCCCCTAACTTATTGAGATCTTTTTTTTTACGGAATTAGTCTTAGAATTGGGAATTATTTTGGGGCCCGTACACCCCTAACTTATTGATATCTTTTTTTTACGGGATTAGTCTTAGAATTGTGAATTATTTTGGGTCCCGTGCCCCCCTAACTTATTGAGATCTTTTTTAACGGGATTAGTCTTAGAATCTTAGAATTGGGCCCATAAACCCCTAACTTATTGAGATCTCTTTTTTACGGGATTAGTCTTAGAATTGGGAATTATTTTGGGGCCCGTGCCCCCCTAACTTATTGAGATCTTTATTTTTACGGGATTAGTCTTAGAATTTGGGAATTATTTTTGGGGCCCGTACACCCCTAACTTATTGATATTTTTTTTACGGGATTAGTCTTAGAATTGGGAATTATTTGGGGCCCGTGCCCCCCTAACTCATAGAGATCTTTTTTTTTTTCGGAGTAGTCTTAGAATTGGGAATTATCAAGGGGCCGTGCCCCCTAACATATTGAGATCTTTTTTTCACGGATTAGTCTTAGAATTGGGAATTCTTTTGGGGCCCGTGCCCCCTAACTTATTGAGATCTTTTTTTACGGGATTAGTCTTAGAATTGGAATTATTTTGTGGGCCCGTGCCCCCCTAACTTATTGAGATCTTTTTTTTACGGGATTAGTCTTAGAATTGGGAATTATTTTTGGGGCCCGTACACCCCTAACTTATTGATATCTTTTTTTTACGGGATTAGTCTTAGAATTGGGAATTATTTTGGGGCCTGTGCCCCCTAACTCATTGAGATCTTTTTTTTTACGGGGAGTAGTCCTAGAATTGGGAATTATCAAGGGCCCGTGCCCCTAACATATTGAGATCTTTTTTTCACGGGATTAGTCTTAGAATTGGGAATTCTTTTGGGGCCCGTGCCCCCCTAACTTATTGAGATCTTTTTTTACGGATTAGTCTTAGAGTTGGGAATTATTTTTTTTTAACGGGATTAGGTATAATGAAAATTGAGAATCACCGTTACGAAAAAATCTGGGGGGCACGTGCCCCCCCCTATATCCGCGCATGCTCTCTGGACGTGATCGACCGGTTGGGCAGCCCTGCTCTAGATGTACCATGTATGTAAATGTATTAACAAATTAATGTAGTTGCAATTGGTAAAATGTAGTAATAAGTAAAGAAATTAATATTAATATTACCTAAAAATCCAATTCTCAAGTAACTTTTGTTCTTTCATTAAATACTATAGATATTAGAGCTAGTGATTTTCTACAATGTTAAGCAACGAGGCCAAATTCACCGTTTTGAAAAAAAAATATCTAAATATAAAGAGGAAGAAAAATGAAAATGAACTTACGGGTTTGTACCACCAGAGCGGCTGAAGTCCACAGAAAATTTATTGAAAGCGTGAGCAGAAGAAGAAATAGTATGCACATTAAATTACATGATAAGGAATGACTCAAGCCGCCTTAACGGTACAAAACACACAGACAATTGTTGGTACTATTGAAGTTAAATTAGACATAGTAAATTCTCCTCACTTTTGCACATTGACGAAGTTTAAAGTAGGGAACTACTTCCCAGCATTGGAATGGCGAAGAAAAGAATAATAACTGGTATATTCTATTTTATACATTGTGCTTTATATCTATTTTATACATAATGTCACAAAATTTGCACGTTTTCTACAATTGCAAGTAAAAGTTTCCATTTTATGAATCCACAAACCATCTGTGAGCACACTGATCATTTGCTGAAGTTACTCATTTGAATTTTTTGCTTCAGGACGCTATTGCACGGATTGCACCTTATGGTTTAATGTTCATTGACCACGCCGGGAATCGATCCCGGTGGGCCTGCGGTTAAACTCTGTGTGATACCCACCTTCACCTTGACAATTTTTTTAATATTGTATAATGCCTGTACAATTAATAGCTACTGAGCCATTTTTCGATTCAGTGTCAAGTAAATAAAAAACCATCTTCTAGTCAACCTAATAAATTTCAGTCAATGTACCTATAGATTAGAACTTTTGTAAAGGGGAGGGGAGAAGGAAAATTAAAGAAATAGCACAAAAATATAACAAAAATAGAAAAATAACCAATAGAAAATATATTTGAAAATTAGAAAATCTTATAAATAACAGAAAATGATTATCACGACATTTTTAAAAAAAATTAAACCCCTATAGTTGGTGCAGCTGTAAGTATGAAATATGTAGGTATTTATTACTAAAAACTGTAGACTTTCTTAGAGGGGACCCAACTCATACATTTTTTTATTTTTCGCACCGAACTCGTACATAGCCGTCTGGCTGGGGGACTATAAACAGGGAGTAGACCAGCATTGGCTTGGTTCTGGGGGCTCTTGTCAATTATTAGCCTCCTTGTAAAGACAGTGGTAGAAGTGCTGAGTCATTCCTCCACTGTCTGGCTACCATCGGCATCGTCACGATGACGCCACCCTACTACTATTACTAAATCATTGGCTTCAAGTTGGATAAATATAGGACATGTTTCCAAAAATATAGGACAGCCCAAATGCAAAATAAGGTAACTATAATATCTAACTCAATATGATATACTCGTACTCGTATTCTATAGAAAGTTAAGTAGGCGCAAAAAATAAAGCTCTTGTACCTATTTCTAATATAAATACACCTATCAACCATGAGTAATGAGTATAGAAGTCTAAACAAAAAGGTTTTAAAGAGCTACCTAAGCATGTACCTAGTGTATTGTAGAGTTTCCATATTAGCTTTCTCTTCTATTCCCATCTCTCTTCATGGGTATTGGCATTGCTATATTGCATCTACTTAGCATTATTGCGCCGAACTTATTTCCAAACGAATTTTCCAGAGTTTTTCCATCCACAATATTTGCCCACCTTCGTATTCAAGTAATAATATATGGAGCTGTGGCTTTTTTACTGCTTTCATAATACCTAGCTTCCTAAAGAAATCCCCTTTTTACTAGAAAATTCTATATCAGAATGTTGATATTGGATTAACTAAAAAAAAATTGAACTCAGTCTAAAAAAAGCTATTTTAATCGTTTAAAGCACAAATTCCTATCCGCCAAAGTAATTATATTGTTTCCTAATTATACATTTTTGCTAGTTTTTTTTTCGCCACCTGATTCAAATTTCAACGTCCCGACTCTGAGTGCATTGTCCACAGCCTACTGAGTTGGTGGACTCTTCATCCGTAAATCTATCCCCAACACAGCGCTAAGTAAAGTTGGTGGACTCTTCATCCCGGGTAAATCTATCCCCCAACACAGCGCTAAGTAAAGTTGGTGGACTCTTTATCCTAAATCTATCCCCAACACAGCGCTAAGTAAAGTTGGTGGACTCTTCATCCGTAAATCTATCCCCAAACACAGCGCTAAGTAAAGTTGGTGGACTCTTCATCCGTAAATCTATCCCCAACACAGCGCTAAGTAAAGTTGGTGGACTCTTCATCCGTAAATCTATCCCCAACACAGCGCTAAGTAAAGTTGGTGGACTCTTCATCCGTAAATCTATCCCCCAACACAGCGCTAAGTAAAGTTGGTGGACTCTTCATCCGTAAATCTATCCCCCAACACAGCGTAAGTAAAGTTGGTGGACTCTTCATCCCGGGTAAATCTATCCCCCAACACAGCGCTAAGTAAGTTGGTGGCCGATCTGAGAATTATCCAACTTACAGCAAGAATTAGTTGGATCTCTCATATCCAAAATTTAACCACGTATAATTGGTGCCTATAATCATTTCCTTCTAATACCCCCAATATACAGTAATTTGGTGATTACCTAAATCACCCCAAAACTTACAGTTAACAGTTTTGAGTGGTTTATCAAATATATCACATTAAAAATTTTTTTTTTTTACAGTTTAGAGGTTTTTTTCTAACCTTCTTTAATAAATTCTGAGTGCGCGGCTGTACAGTGGTGGACTCTTCATCCGGACTGAAGGTGTCGAGTTCGGGGTCTTTCGTGGACTCTGGTCATCTTCGTAATCTGTCCCCAGTGCCGCGGGACGTCCAACTCCGGGGCATCAAGACTGGCCGAAGTTGTGCCGGTACTGGACGCACCACACCGCCTGCCAGTCTATGTCGTAGACGGTGAGGTTGCGGGCAGCTGGATCTCGATGTCCTCGGCTTGGTAGCCTTTCAGCGGTTCCAGACTGTGGGCAGAGGAGCAGGAGGGGTTGAACAGGGAGCTCGGTTACTAGGTAACTCGACAAGAGCCATGGTTAGATCTGTTGGAGGAGTTTGCCAGACTGTGTGGAGTGGATCTCGTGCTCCTTGGTAGCTTGGGTAGACGTGCAGGGAGCAGGGGGGGCTTAGGTAAGTTGCTATGCGGCGAGGGGGGTGGCAAACTGTTAGGATCCTCATTGGTGTACTAAACTTATAAGTTTGTGCTTTCCTCTTCCTTTCACTTTCAACTTTACGCATTGTAACTGTTAGGATCCTCATTGGTGTACTAAACCTATAAGTTGTTTGCTTTCCTCTTTCTTTCACTTTCAACTCGCATTGACGCATCCTCTTGAAAAACATGTTCTTGCAACTCAAATAGGCATGCAATAGCGCTGTCTAGGATCCTATTGGTGTACTAAACTATAAGTTGTTTGCTTTCCTCTTCCCTTTCACTTTCAACTCGCATTGACGCATGCCTCTTGAAAAACATGTTCTTGCAACTCAAAATAGGCATGCAATAGCGCAGTCCTTACGTTTCTCTTACCATGCATTCTAATAATATGTTATATATAATAGTTTATTTCTTTATACAAAGGTACTTCTCCTAAACTTTGAAGGGCTTCTAAGAGCGTCATGTTGAAAGTGAAAGGAAGGTGAAAGCGCACGAGTGCGGATATAGCTGTATTCATCCAGCAAAACGGCCATTTTAGGGAGAAATCCTCCCTAAAATACGGCGGTATTATAGTGCTAACGGAAAATAATAATTATTCATGTATTTCAACGATATAACATAAATGGGATTGTGATCTGCATAGATGACGGCCATTGAATCGTCATAAAAGTTTCTCTGACCACTATATTAATCGCGTTTTCTTTATGCAGACTTGATACTCTCATTTAAATCGATTCAATATTACCATAATATGGCCCTGGCACTGCCAATAACTATCATCTTATCGAATTCACCGCCAATCCCTTCTTAATCTCGACACTTTCTCCTCAGTTCCATTAGCGATAATGCTCAACGGAAGTAGGAGGAGGGATGGAGAAAAAGGAAGAAGGAAAGGAGAGGAGAGGGAAATAGGAAGAGGATGAGATCCTGGAAGGGAAGAAAAGATTAATACGGAAGGGTATAGGAAGGAGCATCGAGGGATGGAGAGGGGAGAGATAGAGGAGCAGGAGGAGGAGAGGAGAAGTGACATGAGTTTTGTTCTTGGAAGCGACGGAATGGGGATTCGGATGGGGTGAGACAAAGCGACGCCACTATCAATGTAGCAGGAGAATAGACATGCACGTGTTTGCCCTTTGTGACGTCACAGGTCCGGGAAGATAAATTCGCCGTAATAATACGATAAGCGGATTATACAACAGGGCCAGATAGGGTTGGGTGGGTATGATAGTATTTTCACATTTTTCACGTATCGATATGATCAAATTCAGCAATATGGAATATATTTCACCCTCTGGATTTTATACCTCTGCCGAATAATTTCATAGCGCGTTAGTAATTTTACCGTCAGCTATCGAAACACTAATGCTTTTGGCCCGTTGGCTATTACGTTTATTAAGGCCAATGACACACCTGCGAGTTTTAGACGCTTGACGCAGCGTCAAAGCGGTACTTACTCGTACTTATTATAGGGTTGAAACACACGTAACGCGCAAAGTGAAAAGAGCGAGTTTTACCCGCCGCATCAACAAGTCGCTTCGGAAAAAAGACGCTTGGCGTTATAGCAATACACAACCGACCATTGTTGGTAACAAACCTTCTCGCCAGCTAGGATTTTCTGGCTTTTTCTATTTCGTTGTTAAATTTCATGACTGACCGCCGATAATGGGCGGGTACTTTGACGCTGTCTTGGATCATGGAGAGGAAAACATGACGCCACAAGATTTCTCAGAACCCTTGCGGCGTCAAGCGTCTAAAACTCACACGTGCGTCATGGGCGTTAAATAGTGAAGAAAAGCAACGAGAACTAGTGCATTCAACGTCGTCGACGCTGGCTCAACAGCTGATTAATTTTATTCCTCGATCTCTTTTAGAGTTACAGGGGCATGTCACAAAAGATCTATTTAAGGTCGCAGTGACAAAGAGCTGTCTTAGCCGACAGCCCTACTTACGAGTATACCAATACCAAAATTCCTCGATTTGCCACTTCTGATTGGCACGCGGCTGCAATTTGAAAGCTCACCTGCCGATTTCGTTGGGAACTTTGATGCCTAGTGGAGAGGGCTCAGTGCCGTTACCAACCCAGAAGTATGCGTCAGGCCCCAGCCCGTCATAGTGGAGGTTGGGGATGTAGAATGTGCGAGCGTCCAGGATTGTGATGTTGCCAGACCTCAGGCCGTGGGCCAGACGTTTGAACTCGGGTAGAACTCGCGGACGGGGAACATCCAGATTGGCGGGAATGTAAATGTCCCCGAAGTTGACCTTGGAGCAGAGAGCGCGAGATGTTCAATTAGATTCATTGGTTATAGAATTTAAAAGAATATGGGTGGTTTTAGAATACACAAACTGTCCCGGAATTTTGAGATAAACTATAGACTGTGATTTTTATTAATTTAGTGACGATTAATTTGGGATTGTCAAAACTTATTTGACAAATATGGACGATATCAAAATTAACACTGAATTCCATGATAATCATCATTTAGTTCATTTCAAAATTTCAAGCCGTTCTCAAGATATTCCAGTATTACATAAATTCCGGGACACCCTGTATGTAATTTAAAATAACTAGTTATTACATGCAGAGAGCTCATTTATTAATTGATCGACTAAAAACTCAATGGGAGATAATAATGTACAAATTGTATAATTATTCTCCATGATGCCAATAACTTGCCTCAAAGCTTTGTTAGGCATTTAACATTTTCAAAATTCTTAAGAGTATTCCAACTATGAATTAAAAATGGCGACGAACTGTTTGGATTGACTTAGTCAAACACGAAGAATTTACACCAGCAGCTACAGAATTATCGTGTAAATTTAAGTTGAGTTACCATATTTGTGTTAATCACTTTCGTGATATCACAACTACTCAAACTCGCTTTACTAAATCTAGGCAGAAACCGGGACTTGAACCACGAACCTCCAGGTCACAAGTTTGCCGCCTTGTCGATGAAGCTAATGGAGGTCAGTAATATCGTGTAAATTTATTTATGCATTACTTTTAATTTAATGGATTAGTGAATTTTGCATTGAAAAAAGTAAGATTTTAGGATATTATAAGGGTTGTGGGTTATTTTTTAAATTCACGCAAAAATCAATGATTTACCTTTCATAGTTACCCATTTTTGGAATTTCGATAATTCAATTACAGTGTATATTTCTTATACAGTGGAAATTATCAAGAAAACAGATTTGCAAGTCTATCTGCCTTGTAAATGTGTAAACTATACAATACATATAAAATAGTTTTAGATAATACATAGATTTACAGTCACACTTTTGATCGTATTTTTCTCCGTTTCTCCTTTTTGCAGAACACATTGCCAAGAAAAGTATTATTACATGTTCCATTATAATATGGTTAATAATAACCAGTATAACCACATAACTTATATAAATCGTATAAAATATAATGCCAGTAGTACATGCACCAATATACAATACATAATATAACAACCACATCACTTACATAGAATTTTATACATGTTTCTAAGGGAACATGGATGCAACTCAACTTTCATATGCTATGAAGGAACAGACTGGGACTCAACTTTCAATATTGCTAGACAAGACTTAACGCACATTAACAACTGGTATTCAACTATGTCATTACAACTGAATTTACAAAAAACAAATTACATGACCTTCTCAATAACATCAACAGGACAACCTCCACCACAAAAAACACTTAACTTACAAACAGAACAAAATCAACTAACACAACTACAAAAACAATCTACCGTTAGATACTTGGGAATAGAACTAGATCAACACTTAAAATGGACATACCACACTAACAACATTAAAACTAAACTTAGACATCTAATGTACATTTTTAATAATTTTACTAAAACTTGTAATGAAAATATTCTCAGGCTTATATATTTTGCTTTTGTGCAATCCCTAATTCAATATTGTATTTCATCCTGGGGAGGTGCATATAATAATGTTATTGAACCACTTAAAAGAGCACAAAATATAATACTGAGAATAATTTTAAGAAAAGACAGACAACACAACTCCAATGACCTTTACACACACCTAGACGTACTTCCTTTAAAAGACCTATACCTGTACAAATTAATAATCTACTCTCTAAAATATGAACATTACTGGACAACCAACACTAACATGTACCGAACAAGACAACACGGACAGACAGAAACTCGACTAATACATAAATCACTTACCAAACGTCACTTTTATTACCTCGGACAAAAAATATTAAATATAATACCAATAGAGATAAAAAATTTGAAAAACTTTAATATATCACTTAAAATTAAAATAAAAGAATATTTAAAACATAGAAATATAAATATTAATGATCTATTGCCAATAACCTGAATATAAACCTTTTTTTTCCATGAGACTTGTATAATTTTAATTATTATTTATACAAGAGATGTATAACTTGTATATATTTAATTATTAATTATGATGAGATGCACCTATTTAATATTTCATAATTACGAATATCTACTATGATCAATATAAAATAGAAACACTATTTTTTTTTCTTTCTTTTTTTTTTTTTTCTTTTCTCCTTCATTTCTTCTTTCTTCTTCCTTTTTTCCACACTTCTTTACCATAACGAGATATTTCTTTTTCTTCCATTTACGTTTTATTGGACTTTACATCTTTACCTCTTTTTCTCTATTTTCTCGTTTTTTTTTTATATGTATTATAATATTTCTTTCCTCTTTCCCCTCCTTTTTTAGTTTTCAAAGAAACCAATATATTTCTTTTTATATATATTTTATAAACACCCGCCACCAGCTTTCAGCTGACAGGGTTGTTTAAAAATACATTTTTTGCCATAATTATATTTGTGAATGTATGTAGTAATGTAACAAATAAAGAAAAAAAAAAAAAAAAAAAAACTGTACGTGAAAGAAAAGGCAAAACCACACCATAATAATATATTACGAGAGTTGAAAATTGGCGTGTTCAGTGGTAACTCCCTCTTCCCGTGATGTCTATGTTCTGTCAAAGTTACTCTAATTTTGTTTCAATTTGATTGTAATACGCCGAAAAGGTTTGAGTAATTGCTTCACGACACCCTGATCAGAAGAACATAAGGAATAGACATCTTCTCAAAGTTCTAGAGGGAGTGATTTGTTTACAAAATATGGGTGGGAAGGGGACCAATTTGGCGATAATTCTCAAACCTTCCTTCTCATAAAATAAAATTTGAATTCCTGTAAGCTTCTGAATTTTTCTCATGAAATACAGCGTATAGTGAAGAATGAGAACTGTGAAAAAGAATCGAAAATGAAATAATATTAGATGAAATGAAATACATTAATATCTTTCTCAGAGTGCCCAAATAGAACTTGCGAGGTAAAATAAATTTTCGAATAAAGGAGAGAAACTGGATAGAATGGGTGAGATCATACCGCATAAATCGCCCTGGATTGAAATACTTGCGCTTAAACCAACCAAAAATTAAATGTGACCCAAAACCATCTCTACTGAACTCTACCAGTGAAGTGGACTCACTTATGACCTTTCTAAGAAATATCAACCTCCTTCACCTTATGTAGACCTTGTGAGGATCGGCACGAACGACCATTCAACACTTGGTTAAAGTGCCTAACAGGGGGGAAAAAAAATAATTAAAATATACTATTATTGAATTTCTAATATGAACCTTGTAACAAGTAAAAGGTATGTGTTGAAAGAAGAAACAAAATCATTGGTCAGAGTGGACCAAGACCAACAACTCCCCGGTTCCGGAATCTCTCTGCCACACAGATCCGAGGCATGAGGAGATTAGACAGCGGCGGAGTCTGTCGGGAGCTTCCAGCCTCCAAATAGCCAGACCGAAGAGGCAACAGAAAGCATACGAAACGTAAGCGTGCAGTGTGTGCATGCTAAGAAAATAATAGCGTATTTCATATTTCCAGCCAATGAGGAGGGCCGAAACGGAACGTCGTGCACCGCCGACCAATGGGGCGACGGAGGAAAACGTTCCGCTGGAGCGCAGAAGTGGATCGATGCAGGAAATTTTCCCGAGAATTATATACGTTACATATTACTCCGTATATTTTAGATATAATAGTGTATGTTGGATAAAAGTTTATAGCTTTTACTCCAGAAATTCATGTAGAAGGAAAATTACGAGTGTTAAACTTTCCAGAATAATGTAGTAGCCAGCCATGTGTTTTCCTGGGAGGAGTTCCTAGACGACAGGATATGAATCTATCAAGTTCATTGTCAATTGAAAATATTATTCAAAATCTTTTGAATTGGTTGAATATTATCGTAAAAATACCCCTTCATTTACTATGAAGTGTATATAATACAGGTTAAGAAGGAAAGCTTTTCTGACTGCTCGTCCTTGGAAATCCTTTTTGAGAAGAAAAGGGGAGGGTTACGAAGTAAATAAAGAAGAAAATGCATTGTTTTCACTTACAATTTACCGTGAAAAAAGTTTTTAAAAGCGGAAAAGTTTGGTTTTTTCAGACTGAATTGAATAAAGCTCCTTTTAATAATGTTTTTTTTTTTTTTTGAAGCGGAGGTTTTCAGTCGCGTTATATCATAATGATCTTCTTCAAAGCATTGTGGGTTTATTTTAACACACAACTGAGAGGTTTTCTTTTCCTGAGCGTCTCTTTAACATCTAGGTCATTGGAGACAGAGGTTTTACCCTCCATATTCGTTGGAAACTCACAACTTAACTTCACCCAGCTTGGGTTGAAACGAAAATGAGCAGAGGGTTCGAATTTGAGTCACTCATCGAAGTTCTAATCTTGCTGTTAAAATATACAACAATGAATTATATTTCATCGACAATGACTCGTAGACTACACCAGGTCTCAGTAGATGACTGAAATAAAGCAACGTCCACCGAGGTTAGGACTTGGTGACGGTCAATCACCTGAATTTTGATGTGGGTAGCTGATGAGTGTGTCGGATTGTCTGAATGAAATTCCCCTGTCTCGAATCACAAGCAAGGTAAAAAGATTTACAAAAAGTGGACGAGTAAATAAAACACAAATTTCTCGTTGGATTTAGTGAATTTTAAAGCTGTAGAATTTTTTAACAGTGAATGAGTAAATTCCCCCTCCCCCAAAGAAGAGACACAGCATATTACGTGGGTATGGGACTATGGGTAGTATCTACACCCACGCATCAGGTGCTTACGCTACCTTCGTACTTCCTTGCAAGAAACCCCCGCAAAAGGACTTATTACGTTCTGAAACATTTATTTAAAGCAAAATATTAATTTTTATTTTTCCAATGAAAACGTACTCGTATATTTTTTTCTTGAAATATGTGGGATGAACTTAATTAACAGAATACTCGCAAAAATCAAATTGCGTTGCTGAAAATAAGATATAAGAGTAATTTAAATTAAAAAACACTGCCAATTATGGACAAGGTATTTCCTCGTGATTGGTTTACACGTGGAAATTTTGAGATTTAATACTAAATCACTTGTATCTCCAAAATCGCTTAACCGATTTTTTTAAAATTTATTATCTATATGGTAGAATACCGTTTTTTCTATATTCTATAGGTATCTCACAAAAATTTCTGTATCGGCAAGCCGTAGACCTTATTTTTGCACTTTTTTGTCAAAATTTTGAATTTTCTTAAATATCAGAGCTAAAACATAATTACAAATTCACTATATAAAACACTAATAAGCATATATGCATACAAGATTTCATCAAAATTCGGTGTACCGTTAACGAGATACAAACGTATAAGTAAAAGTTAGTGGTCAGGGTCAATGTCTTTATCACCAAGAACCGCTAGTGTAAAGTTGATGAATTTAATTTTTTTTTAATGTGTCTCCTATACCTATGTATACAAAAGTCTGTCGAAATCCGTTCAGTAGTTTCTGAGATTTGCGCGTTACAAGGAATTAATTTAATGGACCAAAATATGTATTATTGGAGAAAAAAATTGAAATCGGAGCAAAATTTTTTTTTATATACAAAAACAAGCACACTACTTCCCGTTCTAATATTAGAAACTTCTAAACTAAAATAAACTGCCAAATATTGACCCATAACTTTCTCGTGAATATTACATTCATATAATTCAAATCGTCCATTCATATTTCGTAAAAAAATTTGCAACATTGATAAAAGTCGGTAGGTGTTCTAAAATTTTATTCTACAAATACAAAATCACTTGTATCAGTTGTCTCTGAAAAATGACAGAAAGCCTCTAAAAAAATTATTCAGACCAATAAAGTAAGTCAGCGTTTTAAATAAATAAAAGGTTTTAATGTTCCAATTTAGATATCGGTACATTTAATAGATTAAATTATACCATCCGAGTGAGGTCTCTTGTTCACAGAACCACCAAAGTAACGAACCTTTGAACTATAATGCTCATTTACATACAGGATGAGCAAAAAGTCTCACCCCACCCCCCCTGTGTTTCCATCCTGTATCTCTAGAACCGTAAGTGAAATTAATATAAAACTATTTGATACAAATTTCTTTCAATCAAACCTTTGAAACAGATTACTTCTCAATCTTTTCTGAAGCTAGATTCACCGTCGATGGCACCGTTGTATACACCACATCTCGTTCTGTGACTTAAGTTGACCAACGTCCACCGACGTACTTGTATGGGTGGCCCTTCAAAATCTAACCTTCATTATGCTGGCTATTCTCGGCCCCACTTATACTGTATGAGGTTAAATTGACTAGCTGGTTTGTGAGTTTTCAAGCTGGCTGCCGCGCCGCGCTATTTGAGGTGAGTCTTTTTGATCACCCTGTATATTACCACTCTGCCTCATGTACTAACAAACATTTCAACTTCAACCTTACCCAGATACCCTGATTAAGGAAGACCAACATTACCTGGTTCGAGTGCAGATACATAATTAATATAATTATGTAAGAAACTCAGACATCAGGCATTCTCAGCTTAAAAAGGTTAGGTTTTTGAAAAACCATTCTCACACAAAACCCTGTCACACACTCAAGTACTTAGGTGCAAGTACTTGGGTGAATAATGAAAAGAAAAAAGAAAAAATCCAGAAAGACAAGCAAAGGCTCACATTACAAGAAATGAAAGCACAGACAGTTAAATATGAATAATTTCTTTCTCCTACTCCTACCTCCGCCGTCCATCCCACTTTTCTTCCCTTCACCTCCCTGGAAACTTCCCTCGTCCTCTCCCCTCCCCTTCCTCACTCTGACTACCCCGAGAGTAAAAATGAGACGCCTCCACCTCCTCTCCTTATCACAAATAACTGCTCAAGTGAAGTGTGTTTTACGCTGATAAAAGTGTACACAAGAGCTCAGAGGGAGCGATATTAATATGATGTTTGTACTGTCAAAGTTCCTGCAGCGGCGGAGATGTGGATGGGATATTAAAAGAAAGAGGGCATCAAGTGAGTCAGTGAAAGAGGATCGAACCAATGTGCTTCATAATAATAACACTCTTTAGTGGAAGGTTACCACCGGGCGAGGTTGATGCTCCGAGCATTTTCAACCTAACCCTCACCATCATTTACCTGATTGAATTGAGAGTTTAGATAATTATGTAGTTATTCGCTGCCTGAAAGTACATGAAATACATGGGAGCGTTACCTGACTCTCTGCCGCGCTGTCTCTTGCTTTCTTCTCACATTGGCCGAGCTGTTTGATACTCTAATAGTAAAGTTAGATGATGTATTAGAAACAAAGTATATAAGTAGGTTCAACAAATAGAGTTCCAAATAGAAACCTATGCATTGTATGTAGGTCTTTTCTATCTCTTCTCTTGAATAGGAATCAGCTCGAAGCCTCAAACGAGAAAATACATTCCGTCATTGAACTCAGATTATGTGTCAGTATGAACTCATAGGTACATGGTTCAGTACATAGGTACATAATTAGGTCCATAACAGGTACACACGTGCATTCATATCTAAAAACGACTGACCATAAAGCGAGAAGGACGAATGATATATGAATGTACAGAATTTTACAATTAAGATCAAGCAGACGGCCAAACACAAGATGGAAAGCTGCGATCCAGAAAACAAAGTGCAAACGACAGAAGTGTGGGGAAACAATTGGAGGAGGCCTTTGTCCATCAGAGGACATGAACAGTTGAGTATGATGTGATGATGAGTATGATGTTATGATGAGTATGATATCTAAAACTGTAATGGGGACGTAAAATGATCGGTTCCATTAGAAGGATAATCGAGGTATATATTATAGTTTCACACCTAAAATGCTGACACGCATATCGCTGAAAGCTTTTAGACACAAAAAATCACCCCCTTCCAGTCGCCCAACCAAGGGAAAGAATTCCCCTCCCTCCTCTCTCGAACAAGAAGCTCCCCCATCCAAGGGAAAATATTTAATAAAGTGTAATTTTTATGAAGACCTTAACACATAAAGAAGGAAATAGGGGGAGGGTGCCGGGACATCCCTCAGCAGCTAACATACAATGTAGGCACCCCGCTAGCTAATCAAAATGGTCACGTGTTGCCCCCAACCCCCGGAACTGCAACACATAAAGCCCCTGAAAATTAGGAGGGGGGCACGTGTCGACGGAAAGCTTTTGAAGCGGGCGGACTTTATTTCTGATGGAAAATGTAGTACCTATATGTACCTATGTATTTTAATATTATTCTGAATACTTATATTATAATGTAGGTACAATGTACCTTTAGTTTTCCAAATCATAACATAGTATGAAAGTGACATTTTTCTATCATGAAACGTACCTATTCTCCAGTTTATAATAAATATTTTAATTGTAATCTTAGTTTTCATAAACAAAAATACAAAATCAATTGGTTATAAATTAAAAAAGAAGTTAGATAGTTAAGGTGAAAAACGAATTTATCGAAAAAATGATAAAGTAAAAGTAATTACATAACTGTATCAGGAAATAAACAGTACATTTAATAATTATGACTTCTGACAGTATAAACAAAGTGTCTAATTTAATTTAATTCATTCATTAATCCATGAATATGATGATTGACAGTAAATAAATGATGGTGATTCAAAAACCGTACATCATGATCTTAGACACAACGTGAATATTTTAGTTTTTTAATTTTTTTTTTTTTTTTTTTTCGAGAGGGGGAAATCTTCAAAAGACGAACATCATGTGGGAGCATGATGTGAACAGTGTGGGATTTGTGCTGGAAACAGTGCACACCTACCCACTAAAACCTTCCTCTCGTTTTTAAAATACCTGCATTCGGAACCGTTTGGAGGAACATTACCTACTAGTTTTTTTAATGGACCATATAAAAAAGAAAATATTTTTCTAGCTATCTTTTTTTTATAAACAGAAAATTTCGACTTGAAAAGGTCTTAATGTGTTTTTATAACATATTATGACAGAAAATGCTGTTCAGAAATACGCCATCGCGAGACTCACCGTGAACCTGCGACACCATACTGACAGCCACTTGATGTCCTTGATTCTCATTCCATTGGGCAACTTCAGTATGATGTCTGCCTTGTGGTACGCCTTAAGGACGGGAGGGTCCCTGGGGAAGAGAAGAAATGTTGGTTAGATTATAATTCTATGATATACTGGCTAGATTATACCGAATAATTCTATTTTTTTTTATTCTTACACTCTTTTTTAATATATTTTTTAACACAAAGATTTCATTCAATGAATTTGTGAAGGGGAATGAGCCCGCAATGCTGGCTGCATTCCCCCTCTGAATGGCCAGGCTTAGACGTTAGATGAGGTAGGATGCTGCTCTCTTATCTCCAGTCTAATTCTATTCTGTAATAGAATTATTACATAATTATAATCTAACCAGTACATAATAATTCTATTATGTAGGTACTGGTTAGATAGTATACAGAATAATTCTTTCATGTACTGGTTAGATTATTACCGAATAATTCTATAATGTACTGGTTAGATTATACCGAATAATTCTATAATGTACTGGTTAGATTATACCGAATGATTCTATTATGTACTGGTTAGATTATACCGAATAATTCTATTAGGTATATACTGGTTAGATTATACCGAATAATTCTAGTATGCACTGAACAAATAATTGGAAGCATCAGTAACAAGGACAGTGGGATTGTTCAAGAGTTTTCTAAATTTGGGTTTAACGTCGCTTTCAAATCACGTCGGGGTGTTAGTTACCCTCCAATCGCAGGAAACTCACAAAAATGCTACCAAAATTAACCTCACTCAGCCTATAGGTTGGGCCGGAATGCTATCATCACGAAGTCTTCACCTCATTGGACGTTGTTTAACTTTGGTCATCATACGAGAACCGGTGATTTCAAGGCGCCATTGACGCTTTCTGGCTGTTTAACAGTTTAGAGTCATTTTCACTACATTTGATGTAAATCTGTTTAATGTCTTTTGGATATTTTATTACTGAGATCAGAATTATAAGAACAGGAATATAACAAAGATAAGTCCCTATAGTCGGAGTTTCGACCAATCACAGCGCACTATAGTCTGACATAAGGGACGATTATTGGCTGACTGTGACTCGTCTTTCTTGTTATCGTACCGAGCTCAGTATAGCTTGAGCGATAAGGCGGCGGACTTGTAATCTTACTTGTCGGTGGTTCAAGCCCTGGTTTCAGCGTAGATTTAGTAAAGCGAGGTTGAGTCGTTGTGATATCACGGAAGTGATTAACACAAAAATAATATATGATAACTTAAAAAAAAACTTTCTTTTTTAATCCTATTTTATAACTCGACCTTTTGTGAGTCAAATTTATTGAAAGCTTGATTACAATTTATTTAAATACCTACCTATAGAGAGCTTGACAAACGCTCACAAACGTAATATTTTTGCACAATAATTTCACTCATGAACAAATAAATTACATCTGCGTTGAAACAAAATCCCTTTAAAGGATCTTCAAGTTGCTTTCGCACAAGTTTTCAGACATCTGCTGTGCGAAGCATTAACTGCTTTCGGGAAGACAAAGTATTCAAATTTGAAAATTAGGATAATATATCTTGGAAGAGGGAAGATTTAGAGCGAGAGAGTAAAACAAAGGTAATAAAAGTAAAATGAGAGAGGAAGAGAGAAAAAGTGGGAGATAGGAAGGGGGGAGAGGGAGGGAGAGGGCAGAGAAAGAGGGGTAGACGGGAGGGTAAGAAAGAGGGAAAGATGGAGGAAAGAGGAAGACAGAGGGAGAGAAGAGGGAGAGAGAAAGATGTGATGAGTATGAAGGGATTTATTTACATTTTAAATAAATAAAAGAGAAATAAAGACAGAGAAACAGAGGAGAGGGTCTTCTCATTTCAGGGCCTGCCTTTGTCAATGTTGCAACAGACGGTATGGCACCAGAAAAGGGACGGACTGTAGGTACGCGTATTTGCACACTAGTTGAATCAACTAGCAAAAGGTTCTTCGTACAGCATAAATTTAAATTACCATTATCTGTTTTTTAGCAAGGCTATTTAATTTGTTCCATTCTCATTTAAATAACTCATTTCATGAGGAAATAATAATAATCATAATATCACCGTATTTATTCTGCCCGATTAGGACTATTAATGTCCTTTATTCCAGCAGTATGAACCCAAGACTTATATTATTACCTATATGGTAAAAATCCCAAATGGGAGGATAACTTGTCATGTCCCGGTTAGGTTTCGAACCCACGACCTCTGGAATCTCTGAGTTCACAGAGTGCCGCCTTTAACACTGAGCAACTGGGACAGCGTCCGAGGTAGGGACTTACTTGGTCATTAGCACATATTGCACATAATAATTCGTTTTAAGACTCTCAACTTCCTGATGGAAAAATAGGACTTATTTGTCCTAATCGGGCAGTATAAAGAAGGCTATTACTTCCATGATTAACCACACTGAGTTTTCAGGGAAATCTTTACCAGGGGTGTTATTTAACATTAAAATTTTTCAAAAATCAGAAGGCTGAATAGATGAAAGCTTTTCAAATCCTCCAAATTACACCCCTCAATTATTTCCTAGAACAAGCCCTGCTGACTCGAGAATCAATAAGTACGCATTCTAATCGTCTCGGTGGAATCTCGAATTTTGTTTTCATTGGATTTGATTGAAAATTCGGAGAGAATTCCGGGATTCACAGAACGTGCCTTGTGAGAATTCTGTTCAGCACGAGTTGCTAACTCAGCTTCGTGAAGAAATATTCAACTGATTCAGTGAGGACAGTATTTGTTCGGTCCAAACTTAAAATTATCAATGGAAGCAAGAAGTCACTTGGGCGGTAGTCCCCCTCTGGGTAGGGCACGATGGTCCCCTCTCTATCCTACTCACCCCCGGTAGTCCCCTCTCTATCCTACTCACCCCCGGTAGTCCCCCTCTGGGTAGGGCACAGTAGTCCCCTCTCTATCCTACTCACCCCGGTAGTCCCCCTCTGGGTGGGTAGGACACAATAGTCCCTTCTCTATCCTACTCACCCCCGGTAGTCCCTTCTCTATCCTACTCACCCCCGGTAGTCCCCCTCTGGGTAGGGCACAATAGTCCCCTCTCTATCCTACTCACCCCCGGTAGTCCCCTCTCTATCCTACTCACCCCCGGTAGTCCCCCTCTGGGTAGGGCACGATAGTCCCCTCTCTATCCTAACTCACCCCCGGTAGTCCCCTTCTGGGTAGGGCACAATAGTCCCCTCTCTATCCTACTCACCCCCGGTACTCCCCCTCTGGGTAAGGCACAATAGTCCCCTCTCTATCCTACTCACCCCCGGTAGTCCCCCTCTGGGTAGGGCACAATAGTCCCCTCTCTATCCTACTCACCCCCGGTAGTCCCCTCTCTATCCTACTCACCCCCGGTACTCCCCCTCTGGGTAGGGCACAATAGTCCCCTCTCTATCCTACTCACCCCCGGTAGTCCCCCTCTGGGTAGGGCACAATAGTCCCCTCTCTATCCTACTCACCCCCGGTAGTCCCCCTCTGGGTAGGGCACGATTGTCCCCTCTTTATCCTACTCACCCCCGGTACTCCCCCTCTGGGTAAGGCACAATAGTCCCCTCTCTATCCTACTCACCCCCGGTAGTCCCCCTCTGGGTAGGGCACGATGGTCCCCTCTCTATCCTACTCACCCCCGGTAGTCCCCCTCTGGGTAGGGCACAATAGTCCTCTCTCTATCCTACTCACCCCCGGTAGTCCCCTCTCTATCCTACTCACCCCCGGTACTCCCCCTCTGGGTAGGGCACAATAGTCCCCTCTCTATCCTACTCACCCCCGGTAGTCCCCTCTCTATAATCCTACTCACCGCCGGTAGTCCCCTCTCTATCCTACTCACCCCCGGTAGTCCCCCTCTGGGTAGGGCACGATAGTCCCCTCTCTATCCTCACCCCCGGTAGTCTCCCTCTGGGTAGGGCACAATAGTCCCCTCTCTATCCTACTCACCCCCGGTAGTCCCCCTCTGGGTAGGGCACAATAGTCCCCTCTCTATCCTACTCACCCCCGGTAGTCCCCCTCTGGGTAGGGCACGATTGTCCCCTCTCTATCCTACTCACCCCGGTACTCCCCCTCTGGGTAAGGCACAATAGTCCCCTCTCTATCCTACTCACCCCCGGTAGTCCCCCTCTGGGTAGGGCACGATGGTCCCCTCTCTATCCTACTCACCCCGGTAGTCCCCCTCTGGGTAGGGCACAATAGTCCCCTCTCTATCCTACTCACCCCCGGTAGTCCCCTCTCTATACTACTCACCCCCGGTACTCCCCCTCTGGGTAGGGCACAATAGTCCCCTCTCTATCCTACTCACCCCCGGTAGTCCCCCTCTGGGTAGGGCACGATGGTCCCCTCTGGCGAGGGGCGGGGCGAGTTGCCCACCCAGAAGAAGGCGTCGGGCGCAGTGCCGTCGTAGGTGAAGCTCTTGATGAAGAGGGTGTTCTGGTCAGTGGCGTACACGGTGCCGCGAATGTTGTGGGCGAGGTCCTTGAGGTTGCCTATCAGGCGGCCATAGTACTGCTTGTCCGCGCTGGGGTTCACACGACATAGGCCTGCAACAGGAGAGAAAGAGGGGTTCAAATCTATCTCTTCCATGTTCTATATTATAAACATTTGGATCAAGCTTTATTTACATCTTTTATAAACAATGAACATGGTAACAAGTTAGAAATACTCGTAAATATAAACAAAGCCTGATCAAGGGACAGATGTAAAGACCGTGTTTTTTTAATGTAAAAACCGTAATTCTTGACTTTAAAATGGACAGATGGAAGGACTTGACATTTGAAATTATGTGGTATAAACACGCATTACAGGCGCGAGGTGTTTCATCAGTACGTCGACTGTTCCGCTAAACAGAAAAAATTCTTAATTTTCATTATTCATTCCATAAGTGTATTTTAGGCAAATTATGCATACCTGATATAACAGAATTATGTATGTACGCATGAAATTTGTTATGCATACCTATGTAATATTACATCGAGTAGAATCTGTCTGACCATGCACATCACTCGGAAAGTGATGTGCTTACCCTCTCTCACATCTAAATCCCTGATGTTGTGCTTATATTCCATCATCCTGATGTTTTTCTTAAGACATCTAAAAGGTGAGTGAAAAGTCTTGCCTGTCAAATCATTCCTGTTGATCGATGATAAGGCGGCGGACTTGTAACCTGGAGGTCGGTGGTTCAAGTCCCGGGTTCAGCGAAGATTTAGTATAGCGAGTTTGAGTAGTTGTGACATCACGAAAGTGATTAACGCTGGTTCGAATCCCACCCAATGCATGAATTTTCCCTCATTTATTTGAGTTTGTGACCACATAAGACTCTGTGGGGTAGGTGGTAGAAAATGCTTTCAAAATTAACGGCGCCTGGTGGTTACCTTCCACTAGATGTTATTAACATTACTTTAATATGATAGACAATTGTCGCTGAAGTGCTACTCACAGCTGAATGGTCACGCCATAGGTCTGATTAGAATAATTCTCTTTTTTTTTTGCTGAAATTTTCTTTGGGTCATCCTGGATCTTTCAGAAACATGAACGGAGGACGGAACCCAAGACGAAGAGCACAGAAAAGAAAAACATTTAAATTTATTAAAAAGTGAGTATTTAAAATAGGTGCTTAAGTTTTAAATACTTGTCAGCTAGACAGCTGAACAGGTTTTCAACGCATCCTTCTCAAAGACTTTTTGATCATCATGTGTGGAGGAAATATAAATCTGGGAAATCATTTTTTAATGACAGACCTCTGACTAGTGGAAGTTATGAGAGGGTGGGGAGAAAAAACATGAAAAAGAATGACAAAAGAAGAAGAGGGAGAGTACAAGGGGCGAGGAAGAAATAGGTAGAGAGAGAATTAGAGAAAAGTAAGAAGGAGTTGAGAATAAGAGAGAGAGAAAGAAAGAAAAAGGATAAAAGAGAAAGAAAGAAGAGATTAGAGACTGTGTATTAGAAAGAAAGGAGAATCACGAAGAGAGATAGAGAGAGAGAGAGAGAGTGAGAGAGAGAATGAGAGAGAGAGAGAGAGGGTATTGTATAGAAGAGTAAGATAAAGGGAGATAAAGCAAATGGTATGAAGAGGGTGAGACTTATGGGATAAACTGCAATGAAACGAAGATATTCCTATCCACACCACGCTATGGGGAAATTGCATTACCAAGGGACATTAGTAGGAGGAGTAGGAAGAGGAGGAGTGGAAAGAAAGGGAGAGAATCAGAGGGCAAGAGAAAAAAGAAGAGGAGGAATAGGGGGAGATGAGAAGGGGGTGGAGAGAATCAGAAGGGAGGAGAGAGGAGGAGGGGGAAGAGGAGAGAATTAGAGGGGAGGGGAAAGGAGGAGGATTAGAAGACAATCAGAGGGGAAAGAAAGGAAGAAAATCTGAGGGTAGGGGAGAAAAGGAAGAATAGGGGGAGATGAGAAGGGGGCGGGAGAGAGAAGAAAAAGGTGATGAGGATGAGATCAGCATTGTCAGGAGATTCTGAGTGAGGGAGTGAGAGGGAGGAAGTAAAAATGAGAGAGACAGACAATAAGAAGGGGAGAGGACGCAGTTGCCTATAGTTAGTTTATTATTATTCCCTTATGTTCCCTTAGGTAGGTACTGCGGGTTCGAATCCAGGCCGGAGTGGAAAATTCTGACCGAGATTTTCCGGTTTCGGAATGGCATGAATATAAAGTTAAAGTGCCCTGAAGTAATGCGAAAGCGGTTCCAGTACACAACTACCTTTTCTTTATTATTTATTAAAAAAAGGAAGGTGCTAGTAGATAGGTTTTATACAGCAATGTTTCTGTACCACGTATTGCTACAAGTTAGCTAACTAGCACACATTATACGAAACACCATTAACACTAAAACGAGCAAAGGAACAGATAAAATAGGTAATAACATCGAAGTAATGGTTAAATGTAAGTACCTATACATGGGATATAGGTAACTGAGCATACATTAATTTGTACCTATATATACAATATACATATAGGTAACTGAGCTATTTCGATAATTTTACCGTAACTGTATGTGTGGAATTATAGGATACAAGGTGATATTTAGTGTGATCTTTATAATTATCTGTAGAAATTTCTTCTATATTTTTCCATTAAACTTTATTGATTCACATACATTATTCTGTATACAAGTGTATGGACTATACAATAATTATGTATATAATTAGGTTTTATTATTAATGTAATTGCAAACACATTATTTTACTGTTATTAAATAAACTACAATATTTTATGGACAGGAATATTGAGTGTGTTAACATAATGAGGAAAGTATAAATACAAAAGATAGGTTGTGGTGCATTACCATAGAGTACATAAACAAAAAAATATTAACATAAATTATTATACCTACGTACAGAATGAAATATAGTTTCATCAATTTCATAAGGTAGTTAATTATAAAAGTAGAAGGTACCTAATTATAATACATTTTTTTACTGGTGTGAATAATCTACACATCAGACGAACACATAAAATACGTACTATTAGATATAGGATTTAGGTAATGATCTAAAATAGGTGGCACATGTACATTTCCATTTTCAAGTCCTAACTTCAATGAAATAGATACCCAATATACAATTTTACTGCATATTTTATCGACAAATCTTACATCAGGCTAATCTTTGACCTTTTAATCTTCTGCGTTCCAACTTTGAACCTATGTTTAGTATAAGGTCACGCACACAAATTTGTGAAATGAATAACTTTCTATTTGATTCATGCACCATGAATATTGTGTGTGTTCTTTCAATCCTCTCTCTGTGAGGAAAAAGTTTATCCTGCTGAAAGTGCTAATATATAAACCTATGCTTTAAAATCGGGAATATTAATATTGTTTAGGGTGTTTGTTGTTGTTGTTTTTTAATGGTAGTTGTGTCGCGAAACCGCTTTCGCATTTCTTCAGGGCTCTTTGCAATCACTCGGTTAGAATTTTCCTCTCCGGCTCTTAATCACTGAGCCACGGAGGACGGTGGAACTGTTTGTTGTTGCTGCTTAAAATTATTAAGACACCATTCTAGTTTATAGGTAAGTAGATAACACAAAATAATATGATAATCTTTTGTATTTGTATTTTGTACTCTTTTGTATTGTCACATTAACGATTTCATTTTCTTTCCTTCAGGTAGGTACCTTTACTAAGTTGTAGCTTTAGTTATATTTTCTAATTTTAGTTTTTTAATATTTATCATTTAAACTTAATAATTATGTATTTTTATTTATCTTTGACTTTTGTACCACATGTCCTTGTAACATTTTGTACAATAAATAAATAATTGAATTGAATCTTGTTTTAATGGACACATAAGATGCTCATAGGACTGCGGAAGAAAATATTTTTGAATTCAGAAGATGAAAATTGGCCTCGGACATCCCAGAACAGGCCCTGGACCCTTTGTCAGTGTGTTTTCTCTTCCAGGCTGAGGAAAGCTTTCAACATAATGAGTGTGTTAAATGTGCTTTCCTCTGGGGCGGCTGGGGGAATAGGGGGGTTTACAATAGCGGCATATTGGGACGCTGGTTACATTAGGCACGTGGAGGCTCTTGTTGTAAGAAATATTTTTGGATCCATATTTTTGGATCAATATTTTTGGATCCATCTACTGTCACCGGAGCGACCTAGATATGAAAAACAATGTGTTTGCAATTTTTGTAAACATGGGTCCTCCTGGCTTGACAACGACCAAACCTCGGGGCAGTCGAAGTGAGTGAGTTCTAGCGAGTGGTTGAGTTCCTGCCGGTGAGTCCAATTTCCATCTACCTTATTATTTTCGATAGGCTCTCAGAGGACAACTCTATATTACAGTGTTACACCCTTCATTAAATAAATAATATATTTAAGGTACAAGAATTATTTAATTCTTTTTATTTATCACTCATTTCTTTTCTTAAACACTAAGGCGCTTGTTGGAACTTTGTTAATGATTCGAACTCTATATTTATAGAACCGCATCATTGGCAAGGATTCCGCTAACTTGTGTTCTTAGTCGTTCCACCCCAAAAAGAGATTAGGACTGCCGGGGTCGGTAACAAATGGTGGAGGTGCGAAATGTCCCCAAATTTGGTTAATATTTAATTTTGGTACATTTTATTTTGTTGTTATTACGTGAATGTTTGTGCAAGTTTCGTAATTATTAGGTTGCATGATTTTAAGAGTTTATATATTATTTAAAAATAGGTAGCATATTTGTGTTAAATAAGTTTTTTTTTTTTGAGCATTGACCTTTTATTTTTATAAATTTAATTATTCTCGTCAGTTTTTTTTTTTTTAATTGTGACTGGAAGGCTTTTTATGAGGAATTTTGTCAGTCCATTATGACTTTGATAGGAAAGTAGGCTAGGTATGTTTAGTTTTTAGATAGTTTTTGTATAAAAAATAATAATAATAAAATGGATGGCTCAGAAGTAAATAGTGAATTGCCAATTAAAATTAAAGTACCTTTCTGTGAACCCACGAAATTTTCACCGAGTACATCAGAAGATGTTAGAATATTTTTAGAAGATTACAATTTGTGTGCAAATTTAAATAGATGGTACGATGAGCTCAAATGTAATTTTTTCTCATTGTATTTGGAAGGATCGGCAAAAATTTGGTATAGTAATTTAATTAGTCAAGTAGGTCTTCAAAATTTAAAATGGGAGCATCTTCAAGAGCAATTTTTGAAAGAATATACCAAGGGTTATGAATCTTTAATCTGGCGGGATAAACTAGAAAATAGAAAATTCGTAGAGAAAGAATTGGCAGTTCACTACACCATTGAGATAATTTACTATTGTAGAATGTGCGATGATAAAATGATAGATTTAACGAAGTGTTATTATTTATTAAATGGTTTGCCACCTCAAATGGTAAAGGAAGTTATTTTAAAGGGTTATAGCAATTCCAAAGAACTAGTAGAAGCAATAAGATTAGTAGAATATGCATTTGATAGGGCAAGATTGAGGAAAAGCTTGTTTTCTCCTACCCCAAGTAGTAATAAAGATTTAGAAACCTATTGCCAAAACAATATCAGGGAAACTAATTTTAGTAATAAAAAACAATATCACCAATATACTAATAATATAAATAATAGAAATTCACGAGTGTCTGAAAATTGTCGATCAATATTTTTTAAGTAGTAGTCACATAAATTTAGATGACACCTCAGTTTGTCAAGTCATAGAAAAGAATGGCCCCTCAAAAATTCGAATACTTTTTGATACTGGGGCAACAATATCCATAGTTGACTCAAAAGTCATTGATTTGACAAGTGTAAATACTTCAAGTTTGACTAAAATTTTCAGTGCGGGTGGTAGTGAGATGAGTTGCTTAGGCAAAACCACTATCTTCCTCACAATTAACGGAAGGCCATTTCAACAAGAGGTATACATAGTGGAAAACATAGAATCCAGTGATGTCATACTAGGTGTAGATTTTATGAATAAAAATAGGATCAATATTAATTTTGCCAGTAAAAAAATTAGCTATACCGATAGAAACAAAGAAGTTGTCCTATCGCAGAAAGTAGATTCTCAGACACATCAGCAAAATGTATTGAATAGAAATGCTGATGAGAACTCATTCTTATACCGGGATATTGAGCCGCGTGAAATAATAGTAGGTAACGATAACAATACAAGGTTGTCGAAAAATAAGAGCCCAAAGGAGTCCTCTTTGAAAACTAAAAAAGGAGCTGAAGTAGGAGTAAGTGCTCTGGACATTATTAAAAATGTCAAACAAGTTAAGTTGTCCACGGGACAAAATAGGAAACAGTGTACAAGTAAACTGGTGCTTAACGAGTACGATGGTGATTTATTTAAATCGCCAGAAAACTACTCACTTGTACATTGTATCTCTAATGATTGGAAATCGAAAGGCTTAGCCAAAGCGTTCAGAGACAAGTTTGGCAGGCTAGAATTATTAAAGTCTGTTAAGGTTAATGTAGGGGAATTAGTGTTTTTAAAACTTACCTCTAGATTTATAATTTATTTAGTCGTGAAATATGAATATTCAGAGAAACCTAAAATAGAAAATCTTAGAAAGACACTAGAACAATTAAAAGAGTTCGTTCAAAAATATAACATAACTAAATTAGCGTTACCTAGACTGTGTAGTGGACCCGGTATGTTAGACTGGTCTGTAGTGAAGAATATGATTGTTAATATATTTAGTGACGTCGAGGTAGAGTTCTCGGTTTATAATTTAGAGCGACAAGGTAACAAGAGATTACAGTTTACCGAAGAAAAAGAATTTTGCAAGTTAAATTTAGCTCCTATATGTGTTAATCAGGATGATGTTGCACCGGATGTTAACAACAATAGGAAATCACGAATGGTATTTTCTCATGACGATTATGTCCTTTTACCAAAGACAGAGTCTCTGGTTAGAATAGTGTCAAAATTCAGAGGTAAAGGTTATTTTCAGCCCAATGTAAGTTACCTAGAAAGTAACAATATTTATATTGAAGATCAGGAAATGTCGGTAGGTTCATCAGATAATATTCTAATTATTAACCCTACAGGATATCATAAGTATGTAAAGAAAGGAGACTTGATAGGAATAATGCAGGATAGAGAGAAAGATTCTCATCCAGAATTCATAAATACTATTGAGAGTGAACCACACGAGAAAAATATGAGTCAACTAAAAGAGCAGAATTTAAATCTCAACAAACCCTTTAGAGATTTAGGGGGTAATACTGTAGATATTAATGAGAAACTTTCAAAACAGGAAAAACTAGCTATCAGGAAACTTTTGAATAAATTTATTCATGTTTTTGCCAAAAATGAGTACGATTTTTTGACTCCTAAATTAGACCCATACAAAATTGAGCTAGAAAATGAGGAACCAGTATATTGTGCACCTTATAAATTGAATCCTAAAGAGAAGTCAATTTTGGATTCAATAATAGATGAGTGGGTTAAAGTTGGTATTATGGAACCATGTTCCGAAGGGAGTGAATATTGTTCTCCTATGTTTTTAGTACCCAAGAAAGATGGTGGTAGGAGATTAGTGTGTGACTTTAGTCGCATTAATGAAAAAATAAAACGAGATGTGACACCCATAGGGAATTTCCAGACATTTTTTGACTGTCTCGAAGGAAGTAGGTATTTTTCCACAATGGATATAAATTCAGCTTTCATGAATATGCCATTAAGCAAGGAATGTCAGAAATATGCTACAGTGACATCCCATAGAGGTTTATTTAAATTTTTAAGATTACCCCAAGGTCTGAAAACTTCACCTACTGCATGGACCAGAGCTATAATTAAGGTCTTGAACCCGATTTTATACAGGGGAGTTGTGTGCTACATTGATGACATTTTATCCTATAGCAAGGATTTTCACCAACATTTGTCAATATTAGAAACGACCTTTGCTAGACTTGAAATGAATAACCTTAAGATAAAAGCTAGCAAGTGTAAATTTGGCTATGATTCAGTAGATGTATTAGGTCACAATATCTCTGCCGCAGGAATTTTTCCGGCTCAGAAAAATATTGTAAGCATTAAGAATATAGATGTAAAGACTTTGAATACGCAACGTGGCGTACGAGCTTTCTTAGGAGCAATAGGGTTCTTTAGAAAATTTATAAGATCCTTCAGTGAAATAGCATTCCCGTTAACTCAGTTAACAAAAAAGGAATACGAGGGCAAGAAAATCACGTTGACTGAAGGTCAAACACAGGCTTTTTATAAGTTAAAAGCCGCAATAACGCAATGCCCGGTACTCGAATACTTTAACCCAAATAGAGAAACCATACTCTACACAGATGCTTCAGCATATGGAATAGGAGGTTGCCTAGTACAACGGGATAATGAGGGTAAGGAACACCCTGTAGCTTACATTAGCAGAAAGTTAAAAGATGTGGAGAATAGGTACAGTTCTTCGGAACTAGAATTGACTGCTCTCGTTTATTGTATAAACTATTGGAGGGAGTATTTACTCTTCCAGCATTTTACGGTTTATACAGACAATAGGTCGTTAGTACAATTGACAAAAAATGTTAAAGATAGAGGATCTCGTCTTCAAAGACTGGTCACAAAATTAATAGATTTTAGTTTTACTGTCAAGACTATTAGTGGCAAATCTAATAGGATTGCCGATTTTCTTAGTAGATTTCCAGAAGATAAATATGCTGAAGATGATAAAATTGAAATGGAGTGCTTGAATATTATAGTAAAGAACTTACATAAATTACAGATGGAGGATGAATTTCTCTTTAACATTTATTCGGCACTTATAAACCCTGATGATGCAGACAAGAAATATTTTAGATTATCAAGAAATTATGTAATCCAGGATGATATAATTTATTACAAACATTTTTATAAATATGAGAAACAATTGTTAGTAGCAGTACCTAAATCATTGGTTGATGAAATTTTAAAATTTTATCATGATAATTGTGTAAATGGAGCACACTTAGGTGCCGAGAAAACATATTGGAAAGTGAAGTTGAAGTATCACTGGCCTACTATGTTAAATGATATTAATAACTATGTTAAATCATGTGAATCTTGTCAGAAGAGGAAGGTACCTCGTACCGGAAAGCAGGGTCTTTTGCAACCTATCAAAGTACCAATCACAGGAAAACCATTGGAATCAGTTTTTATAGACTTCATGGGTCCAATTAACCCAAAGTCAAAGAGTTGTCAGTATATTATTGTGTTAACAGATAGCTGTACGAAATTTGTTATTGCGAAGGCTGTTAGGGAAGCCACAAGTAAAGTAACAGCCGAATTTTTGTTGGATGTTATTACAACATTTGGTTGTTTTAAAGAGTTACATAGTGACAGAGGATCACATTTTGTTAATGAAACTATTAAACTATTGTGCAAAGCGTTGCAAATTAGTCATAAAATATCAAGTCCATATAGGCCACAATCACAGGGTTCGGTAGAACGAATGAACGGCGTGATATGTGATATGATATCCCATTACGTTAATGAACAAGGATCAAACTGGGCTAATGTATTAAAGTCCGTAGTTTTTAGCTATAATAATTCGCCCCATCAAGTCACAAGATATACGCCTAATTATCTTATGTTCGGTTTTGAACCAACACAACCAATAGAATTGGAGATTTTAACTCCTCAGGACGCTCAGCATGATGTCATTAAGGCCATTGAACTAATTAATAAAATTAGAAAAGAGGTCCCAAATATTTTGCACAAAGCGCAAAATAAGGAAAAGATTAGGTATGACAGAAATCATAAACATGTAGAATTTTACCCCGGACAGTTGGTTCTCGTTGAGTTTCCCAATATACATGATAGGAATAACTCGAAATTCAATAGTAAATTCAAAGGACCTTGGAAGATTTTGAGGAAAATTTCAGATGTGAATTATGTAATAAGATTAGAACGTAATGGAAAAATGATCGACGACGTAGTACATATTGCTAGAATAAAACCATTCCATAGTCGTTAATTTGCACAAAGATAATTTTATGAAGCATATTATATTCATGTAGAAGTTTTAGAAGTAAGGTACTAGAGTTTATAATCAGTTGGTAGATTTTAAGATGTTGCACTTTTAGTCTTAAGATATATGTATACGAGTATATACGTCATTAGTTTGCAAAATGAATAATTACTAAAGCAAACTCGAAATTTGATACAAAGTAGATACACATTCGATTCTTGCACAAACGGGGCTGATAATTTTATTATTTGTTGACATTAGAATTTTACTTAGCAGGAAAAAAAAAAAATTGGTTTTGTTTAGAGTAGAACGCATTGTCCTCAGACGAGAGCTGTCGCTATCCATTTCTTGTAATCCTATATCTTAAACTCTTCATTTCCTTAGTCCTATTATGTTTCCGTGTATGAATGAATGACTGCAAGATAAAAAAAAATATATTTTACATGAGTTCAATTTGTTATTAAATTGAGAATTGAAATGAAAAGTGAGTCAGTTCAATAGAAGATGAACATACAAACTATACAAAATTGAAAGCAGTAATAAAGAGAAGATGAGATTCCTTACAAGAAGGAACGATTAAAGGCTTCCAGCCATAATTACACAAATCAAGAATCAAGAAGAAGTTAATATTTACATGCAGAATGTAAAGAAGTCTATCAGAAATACCACATTTGCAAGACAATCAAACGGAGATTATCAGTTAAAGCAGAAAATTTTTCATGCAGGAAGAGTGCGGAATACAATAAAAATATAAATTACACTGAAGATGCAGCCTACTTATGGATCAGCAAATACTTATAACAGCAGAAAACTGTATGAATTGTAACCAGTTGACATTGTTTGTTCCCATGAAATAAAAAATGTTTTGTCTATTTGAAATTTTCAATTACCTATGTATGTTTGTCTCTTTGTATTAAAAAATAATCATGTATCTGATAAATGTGTTGCTGTATTAAACAATGTACTAATGAATAATTTCTTCTACAGTTGGCCAACTAAATAATTTATTTTATGGAAAGATGAAAATGGAACATATCTACTCGCGACATTCATAGTTAGAGACCTAGTTTTTGTTGACTGCAGCTTCAAAAACTTAGGTATCTGACTCAAGCACGATCAAACATACAAACATAATAATAAAAATAGAAAGTAGTAATTAGCACTTTTCAAAAATGATCCATTCTCATTTCGCCTCATGTACTGTTTATAATTATTGATTGTTCTTTATGTTGATTATTATGCATTATTCATTTACCTTTATGTAACTATTTATCATTGTTTATTCTTATTGATTGAAAGTTTAGGCTACATTTAATTTTATGCCATTTGAGTAATATATTTTGTGTTTTATTACCAACTATTTTCCAGATGTCCTTTGAGAGCTCGACTGTTATTACAGTAAACTTGTCAGTACAAACAGTACCTAACTTAAGAGAGACTAAGCAGAACTCAAGAACTCAATTGACACTTCATATACGACGAAATAAGACTGCCAAACATTGTATGTAAATAATGATGATTATCTTATTTAAGAAAATCATGCGTGATATGCTTCTGTGCAGTAACAATATTGATGAAGTAGAATGTTATGTAAAGTGTGTGTATACTAGTGGTGTTATTGACTCGAATGCGAGTGCAATAATTTTGGGCATCTGAGGGATGTGCCAGAACCTGAGGGCAGGTTCATTTTTTGAAGGGGTGGTAGATTTGTCACCGGAGCGACCTAGATATGAAAAACAATGTGTTTGCAATTTTTGTAAACATGGGTCCTCCTGGCTTGACAACGACCAAACCTCGGGGCAGTCGAAGTGAGTGAGTTCTAGCGAGTGGTTGAGTTCCTGCCGGTGAGTCCAATTTCCATCTACCTTATTATTTTCGATAGGCTCTCAGAGGACAACTCTATATTACAGTGTTACACCCTTCATTAAATAAATAATATATTTAAGGTACAAGAATTATTTAATTCTTTTTATTTATCACTCATTTCTTTTCTTAAACACTAAGGCGCTTGTTGGAACTTTGTTAATGATTCGAACTCTATATTTATAGAACCGCATCATTGGCAAGGATTCCGCTAACTTGTGTTCTTAGTCGTTCCACCCCAAAAAGAGATTAGGACTGCCGGGGTCGGTAACACTACTCTTTTGGATCATTTTCATACTCTTTTGGATCAGTACTCTTTTGTATTGTCAATCAATCATACTCTTTTGGATCAATGTTTTTCTCACGAAATGATTGGTCATTTTTTATACATTCTCAATATTCTCATTGAATATTCTCAATTATTCTCATTGGTCCAACTCCAAAAATTGTTTTAGTTCCATTTTTAATTGCAGAATAATTGTCATATAAATGAGCATAAAGTCATCTAAGAAAGAAGTGTATGGACCAAAACTAAGCTTTTGGTCCATACACTTCTTTCTTAGATGACTATTTTCATAATGGGTTTAAAGGAATAAATAAACTATTTTCATACTGTGCTTAAATACTTGTGGGTAGTTTGGTAGGTAGATTAAGTAAGTATTTTCAAATTTAATGATATAAAGCTCTTTATAAAGAGCTTTATAAACGACGGACATCGTCTGTCCCGCGAGCCACAAACTCAAAGGGAGCTGAAAGGCTCTTGTATCACCCGAGTGGGGGTGGGTATGTCATTCGATATCTCTTGAGACCCCCACCCCTTACACATTACTTACCGCTAAGTATAATGTGTACAAAAACGTAGAAAGGAGAGAGAAGGAAGAGTCCTTTAAACCCATTATTTCTCTCAATAATCTTCCCCTCTCTCTCCCTCCCGCCTTTCCTCCTCTCTCCATCTCTCTTCTCTTCATGAGACAGCTTAATTTTCACGGGGAAATATTCTTTTGATATGCAAAGTTTGCGATCTCTTTCTATTGAAAGGATAAAATCTGAAGGTATTGTTGTGTGGCTTTGGTTTGCTTATTTCCTTAACAGACCAACTTTCCATATCAAAGAGCCAACCTTGGCCGTTGCATCGAAAGCTGCTTCCGTTGCAATTCGTTGAAGTTAAGCAACTTACTTGACCGAGATTATTATTAAAGATTGAATTTTTATAATTAGGTGAATAGTGATTATTTCCAGACTAATTCAGGCAGGATGAAGTTACTTGGAGTTGTGGGTTTCCAGCGAATGGATGTTTAACCCAGTTTCGAATAACGTAAAAAAAAAATAATAATGATTTCGAGATGTGCCTGAATGAAACTTTATGTGAATATTCACAATTCATCACACGAAAAATTCTTCCAACTGTGTATGAACTGGGAAGGTTCCTAACATGGAAGTTGCATTGCCCCTCTGCATTGCGAGGGACAATCTTTGGCGGAGATACCATCCAACTGTTGTGGTGCCTGTTATTTGTGCGGGTAGACTGAAAAAACAATTAAACAAAATAATTACAATACATATAAACTCTATTTCGTGTTAATATAGGCCGGTTGGCTGGCGCTACTTGACGAGCGCTCGCCTCCCTGGGAGCTTGATGCTATTGTTTAATATACTAGCTGAATTACGCCACTTTGTCACCGTAATGGTTCTTCACCCGTTTTAGGCTAGTGGCTAGAGCAGTAGACTTAGAGCCGTCAGGTGTGGGGTACTTGGGGTTCGATTACTTGGAATATCAATTTTTATTTCCAAGTGTCTTTTAATTGGAGATAGTCATTGTGACAAATGATGTGTGTTTTAACCGAATGAAATTCATTTTTCATACACTCAATGTAATTGCCGAACGCCATGGTTTTGTTGACTGACAGCTTGATTGGTTTTGCCGTCGTTCGTCATTTCGACGTAACGGCCAATTGCTTAGGCGACTGCTGTGCCGGTTCTATAGGTCACTGAGCAGGCGAGCAGTACTGGAAGTCATCATTGGCGTATCAGACAGAGGATACCCAACACCACCGCAGCTGCACCGATAGAAATAATTGTGCGGAAAATTATTCATTGATAAAAAATAGTAAAAATACAGTGAACTGTAAATTATTTTCAGCCTACGTGTACTGTGTACTATACTTTTTTTCCAACAAAGATACTTTATTTTCGAACAAATCAAATTAAAGGTATGTTGTCCAGAGAGAGATTTGGAGGAAATGTTACTACTAGTAGTTTTGTGAATTGCAAAACTCACACAGATTCAACTACTGTATTAAAAAACTTTTATTCAATACCCCACTCAATATGTTTTAATTAAAAAATATCAACCGGCCGTTTCTTTTGGCCCTTATTCGATTTTTTACCACAGGGTGGCCCCCTTGTATGTATAGGCAAGAAGTACCTATATTTATTTTTCTCTCTTTTTCTTAGACGAAAGCTCATATACCTATCTATTATAGAACAAATGAGGACATACGTACCTACATTGTCACTTAAATAGCAGGAAATGCAAAACCCAGTGACAGTTATCTTATCACGTCTTGTCCTGGTTAAATGATTGACACTGTTTCCTGTGTGGAAATCAGCGCTACTCTGTCTAACCTAATTCCTGGTTCCATTTGTGGGAGTTGTGCGGGTTACGTACTCAGTAATTTTATTTTCGAAAGTAAAAAAAGTTATCATATTTGTGTTAATCCATTTCGTGATATCACAACTACTAGCTCTAACTCGCTTTACCAAATACACGTTGAAACAGGGACTTGAACCACCGACCTCCATGCAGGTTACAAGTCCGCCGCCTTATCGATCAAGCTACTGAGGTCGGTATTATCCTACTAAACAAACTTTCAAGCTTTATTTAGCGCTGAAGAACAAACACCGAAGACACGGATTGTCAATTATGGAACTAGTCGATTTCCCGTACTTTTGAAAATTTCACATGCAAGTAAGGCGAAGGGGTGGATTCTAACTTTATTGTAGATATACTGAAAACAACAGTACAGCCAGAACCAACCAAACTCACCAATGAGGAAGAGGTTGAACAATACCAACCCCAAATAATTTTGGGAAATGGCAAAGTAAAAGAAGAAGAAGAAACAACAAAATAAATAATATTAATAGAGGCATAATTATTAATGCAATATTGTTTTAATGGTGTGTTCTGTTTTCGTTTAACTTTTATGAATCTTTCATGTCGCTTTTTGAATGTCCTTTGAACACGCGTCGATATAAATACGATATTTATACTTTTATTTTCTACCTGTCTATATGAAATCCATAAGTTTACGTTAAGAGCTCTTATTTGGGGTGTCTTATGATAGTGAGGATGTTTTACGGCGTACACGAAATTTATCACAATTTTTATTCCCTAAAGATGCACACACTCTACGGTCAGACTAGTTTAAAGTACTTACTTTCCTTTTTTTTTTTACTGATTTGGAGTTTACAGTAGAATTTTTACTGAAAAACCAAACTGATTAGGCAGTATTTTCACATAAACATTGGTAAACCCGTTAATTGTAAAAAAAGATAACTGAGATTCAATTACCAATTTCAAGATTAGACTATTTTTTGGAGTCATGACTAATAAAAATACTAATAATATCGCCTTATTTATACTGCCCGATTAGGACTGATGAGTCCCATTATTCCAGCAGTAAGCTCAAGACGTATTGTTACATGGTCAAATTCTCAATTTACAATTTGTCATGTCCTGGCTGGGTTTCGAACCCGCGACCTCTAGGAGAACTGGAGGACACGGATGCCATACTGCACGGAGGTGATGGTGAGTGACACTGGACGGATGTCACGCTGGTCAGTTTTCTTATTTATTTATTCTTTGCTATATATTTATGTCTCCTAAAACATCGAGGTCATTTGAGAAGAGTAGTCATTAATCATAGGATCATTAGAGACGTCTATTTCTGTACCTCTGGTTACCTACCTAATTCTATTAGTCCATGGCTGTATGTCTTTGTCCATAATCGGGAATTTTTCTAGCTCATTACATCTGGCTGATGCTGGCAATTAGTGTGACCTGTCATGACAATTATTATCACCATTATCTATTCCATTCTTGCACAGCTGATATTATGGTTATACCAT
Source organism: Bactericera cockerelli (assembly GCA_024516035.1). Taxonomy (NCBI): domain Eukaryota; kingdom Metazoa; phylum Arthropoda; class Insecta; order Hemiptera; family Triozidae; genus Bactericera; species Bactericera cockerelli. Next base: position 11,459,659 of record CM044958.1, on the reverse strand, counting down.
ACATCCTACCAAATAAAATTAGAAGAAAAACAAGATGGAAGAAAACCAGGAAAAAAAAGGAGCCCTCACACTTTCAAAAACTCGTCTGGAATGAGTTTTTAATGACTTCAGGTTAAAAAAATCTATTACTTCCGAGAAATTTCTAATATTAGATATCGGAAGAATTGTGTTCGTTTTTGTAAAAAAAAAATTTTTTTAGATTCGATTTCAATTTTTTTTTTTACTTCCGATAATTTCTAATATAAGAAACGGAAGAATTTTCAGTTTCTTCAACCATAAAAACATGCATTCTTGTAATCAATACAACCGACTTCAGTAGCTTGATTGATAAGGCGGCGGACTTGTAACCTGGAGGTCGGTGGTTCAAATACCGCTTTCAGCGTGGATTTAGTAAAGCGAGTTTGAGTAGTTGCGACATCACCAAAGTGATTAACACAAATATGATAACTTTTCAAAAGTTTTGTAAATACTTTGTTATCAATCCATTCTCTTTTGTCCCATCTTCCAGTGCATCGCGTCCTCTAAAATCTTGATCCTTCCCTCCCAATATATTTAATTGCTCCTCTCGACTCTTTATCTTTCCTTCCTCGATAATCTACCTCCAGACGATTTACCCCACATGCACACAGCATGCATGAAACACATACTTGAGTATTAGGAGCTTAGGAAAAGCTTTACCTCTAGCACACTTTTCACCTTTCAACCTGACAGCAGTGCTTCTCAAACTTCCGGTAGTTAAGTAATTTCCGTGTCTGGGTGTATGTGCCGGTGGTGAAAGATTTTTTTTTCTTCTTTTTCATGTTTGCCCGATTACCTCAAAAAAAAGGCTTATAAAGTCAATCTGGGACTCTTTCCGGTAATGAAGGTTGCGTGAAGGTCCGTGGGTTCGGTACCCACCAGATGCTTCAACTTTTTCTCATACCTATATTTGAGAATTTGACCACATAATAATGACACCAGAATGACTGCTGGAACAGAAAGTGAAGAAAGACTTTAGTCTTTAGCCCATTTGGGCAGTATAAATACTCGTATTACTATGAGTGTTTAATATTAATGTTTTTCTTTTGGGAATATTTCTTTTTTTTTGTACTTGAACAGTGAAGACTGACAATGCTACAAATAACAACTTATACCCCGTCATGTATCTCGTAAACAAAAACTCTCTCCTCCCTTGGCGAAGTAAAAGTCTCATTTCATGGTCCCTTTGGAATGTTCAATCCTAGCAAAGCAAGGAATTGCGGTGTCCGCACATTGAGAACCGCTGCCCGTCATTACTTCCAGAAAAGTTTTCCCTTCTCGAACTTTTCATATTTTCCTAATAGAATTTTCTCTACTAGGAAGGTGTGGCCTATAGTCTGGCGCTGGAAACATTAGGGGCGTTATTAGTGCTATTAAATATTAAAGTTTTCTAGACGAAATATGCCAAAGGAGCTAAACGCCAACTCCATTTTATTTCTACAGCAGGGGCTTTGTTTCAGCGCCTATATTTACACGTAGATATAATTACACTTATATTTAGATGTAATAATGACACGCTGACTTAGCCTAAAGTCAAAATTAAACTTATGGTTTTTAGGGTTATTTTCATAATATGAAAAAAAAATTCTATTAACAAGCCCTCGCCGGCGCCGCACACTATTTTATGACTGTCACAAGTCATAACTCTATAACGGTTTAAGCTATTCATAGAGCTGAAATTTTGATATGTTGTCCTGACCATTGAGACAACATATATGGATCTTCAAGAGTTCAAAATTAGCTCTTAAAGTTACTACAACTATAGGTACTTATATGTATTATGATAGTATGTATGATAAAGCTAGAGCCGGCCCGCGCGGTGCAAACTGATAATATGGATCAAGACGAGGGATAAGATGTACCTATATATGATAAAACTGTTAAATTATTGTTCTTAACACTTCCCGTGCCCAAGGCAAAAACATGTGACATTTCCCCCCAGGCCCAAAATGTCAGACGTATTCGTTTCTTGTGTAACTTCCTTAGTTTTCAAGATATTTCAAATTTAAAAAAAGGAAAATGTTCCTCACAGGCCCAGAATTATAAATCCAATGCTAAACACATTGTAGTGTCAGACGTAAGGGTCTGACATGCATTTAAAGTGAGGAAGGACTGTCAGACGCATACGTCTGACATGCACTTTTTTGGTAACTCACTGTCGGACGCATACGTCTGACGTGGCGCGGGAAGTGTTAATAGAGAAAGGTTCTATGTGCCTACATTTTGGACAGAACATCACTTTCACAAATAGGTAGCTACTTTTGTTAAGTCCTTCAAACTATATATCTATAGCCTATATAGGTATTATGGTATTATGTTGTATAATAATACTTACTCGTATACTTGTATAATATGTATGCAGGAGTGCAGGACCATTAAAATTATACCTATCAAACGATTGCACTAAACACTCAAAACAATTGCTTTTAACATGTAACACAACAGGTGATTTTCAAAAAAATCTCAGTTCTGATGAAATGACATCTCACATGATTCATTATAATTAAATATTCTGTAACATCCTAAAAGAGAGTGAAATTTAATATTAAAAAATAAACATTGCAAGGCAAGGACTCTGAAGTCTGAGAGTTACAGTCCTCTCTTTAAATAAATATTCATTAAAAAGAAACATCGCAACTTTACATCCACATTCCAAAGCTGTAACCTGATAAAAAAAAATGTTATCTCCTCATGTCCTCATTGTCCGTGATGTTAAGTTAAACACGATCTAACGGTCATTGCTTTCTGTTGCGATGTCTCCTGGTTCAAAACCCTTTTTTTTAATTTTTTTTAAAAAGGTAGTTGTGCCCCGGAACCGCTTTCGCATTACTTCAGGGCACTTTACCTTTACATCCATGCCATTCCGGAAACGGAAAAAAACTCGGTTAGAATTTTCCGCTCCGGCCGGGATTCGAACCCGCAACCTTCGGGTCAGTAACCAATGCTCTTAACCACTGAGCCACGGAGGTCGGCAAGGTTCAAAACCCAGCTGATCCTAACTTATTGAACAGAAAATTCAACTGGCGCAACTTTTATACTGGCTTAAAGTATTTTCGACCACCCAACCATCAGAGACTTATTATTAAGTTAACATATTCTCAAATACATGAGGGAAAATTCATGCATTGGGTGGGATTCGAAGCAACGGATCCTTACGCTACCTGTATTACCATACTAGCGCCTGAATCACTTCACTACCAATACATTAATAGCTAGTTACAGAATACTTCTCTTAATTCGGCCTTATATCCCCTCTTAATAATTTTTTTAGGCCAAATTATGAGATTTTCTAAAATTTCAATACCTAACACAATACTTTTATTACATCAGGTAAATACTCGTAAGTTGTGTACATATTTATACAATATAAAACGTATTATTTTAAACGCAAATGGTGTTTTAGACATTTTAGACTGTCAGCGCAAAACAGGAAGAGTAAGTTCTATCTTGCTAACAACATAACAAAGCACCTTTTTATTTATTACATCGTTCAGTGTGTATCTTTAACTATCTACCTTGGTGCACTAAAGTTATGTTATCAACTTTCGTCTTATCACTCTTATCCACTTTCTCTCTTGTCAAAGTTTACATCGGAATGCAAAGTTGTAAGACCAATGGGATTAGTGGTATAAGTGTCTTCACGCCATCTTACTGAGAGCCTGAACAGTGAGTATTGTATACTTATACATATAATATAGGTATATGTAATGTATAGACTATAGATATACGAGTCAGTAATAATATAATTATAATATACGAGTCAGTAGCTCAATATAAGGAAGAGATTGTCTAAGGCAATAACCCCGCCCTTTAGTTAGGACATATATTATGTATATATTTATTTTTTCTTCTATGTTATTGAATTCTAATTTATAATTATTTGTGTTGTATATAATAATATGTCATATTAATAAAGTGTAAATAAATAAATATAATATACGGAGTCAGTAGCTTGATATAATATTCGAGTCAGTAGCTCGATATAATATACGAGTCAGTAGTTTGATATAATATACGAGTCAGTAGCTTGATATAATATACGAGCCAGTAGCTTCATTATTCAGACAGTTGACTCGTAACCTAGAGATCGGTGGTTCGACTACCGGAAATGGTTAACTTGAGTAAGACCTATGGAGTCATTGTGCTAGGACACATACAACATAATAATTCGCACACCTAGTGCAAAAGGTATGTAACTAAAAAAAATCGATTGGGGATGAAAATTCTCAAAAATCCTAAAAATAATAATAATAAACGATTTTAATCGCTTACTGAAAAATCGTCTTTTTTGAGTTACATACCTTTTGCACTAGGTGTGCGATATGATAAATAGAAAAGGATGTATTATTCGGCATTGACATACGTGCATAATTGCATATTATATTAGTAAGCAAGTATTTTATAATTTCAGGTTTTCCCAACATTTAGCATATCAACTTGGTATTTATTTGGTATTGGCATTCATTTTTTGTGAAAATATACAAAAATGCATGTACACAATGTAACAGAGAAGTAGAACAAAAGACAAAAAGTACAAATAAGATGACATAAAATAAACAGAAAAAAAATACAATTGAGCTAACATTTATATAGGTTCTATAAGACATTGGACTAGAAATGCATTATTCTTGTGCATAGGTAGGCATAAGTGGTGCATGTCCAATGTCCATAGGTAGATAATCTTATAGGTAGGTATCTAGAAAATCTTTAAACAATAATATATGAGAAAAATAGTACTTATTTTTGTGCATAATAAAAATATGTTTGTTAGTTTGTTTTCGTGATTTGTGTGCTTTTTCTTTACCTACATAGGTATTTTTTTTCTTCGTGATAGTCCTTACTTTATTGGGAAGAGATCCAGGAGGTAGGAATAAGAAATTGACTTACCTATTTGAGATTATTAAATGTTCATGTACCAAACGTATACCTATAGATAATAATCCTACATCACTAAACTTGATAATTGCACAAGAAATTCACATTTGGTAATTCGCCTAGTACCTAAGTGTCTATAATTCCAATTTAAGGATCTGTGTTAGGTGTTGTTAATGGTTAAGACGGTGTAATGCTGTAATGAATTCAAGCTCACAATAATTCATAGATAGTAAATGTACTGAAGTGTGGGAATATAAGTCATAAAACTAATTATGCATATAATAACAAGTATAATACTATGGTAGTAAGATTTGTACGGATGCCGCATTTTATCTGCATTTTACTTCACACAAAGACTTGCTATAGCCGTCTAAAGAGGCAATGCGGCGGCCATACTTGGCACATTTCCTATGAACCAAGGGCTTGATGAGGCTTTTGTACTATGATTATACCAAATACAGTAGAAATCGGTTATAACGACACCGGTTATAACGAATAATCGGCTATAACGAACAAAATCTTTGGTCCCTTGGAGTCTTATGGAAAATTAACATATGTATCGATTATAACGAACATCGGCTATAATGAACAAATCGGCTATAGCGAACAAATTTTGAAGTCCCAGACCAACTTCCTATCGGTTATAACAAACATTTTTTTTTTTTTGCTATGAAGAATAAAATAGAAAACATGTTTTATCCTGCACAAACTTGTCGATTGCTTTTTAATAGGTCCTGAAAATCTTTTACATAATTTTTTTTCATTTCTTGTTTTATTTTTTTTGTGTTTCGTGAATCGTGAATTGCATTTGTGTTTTATTTAGTAAAAGTTTTGTTTTTAAAAAAATGTCTATTAGAAAATCTTTTACGATTGAAGAAAAATTTGCTATAATATGCCGATGTAATAATATGTAATAATAATAATAATAATAATAAATATTATTATTACAATAATAATATGTATGTATGTAATAATATTGTACCTTTTATACCCTATATAGATAAAAGTACATATGTACCTACATATGTACATATTATCTCTTATAACAAACATTGTTCTTTATAGACAATAAATATCGCTTATAGCGAACAAGTTCGCTATAAGCGATATATCGGTTATAGTGACAATCGGCTATAACGAACAATTTTCTCCGGTCCCTTGAAGTTCGTTATAACCAATTTCTACTGTATAACACTTTTCTACTGATTTTTACTAAAAAATTATCACACCGACCTCTATTAGATCTATTGTGAACAGTTGATTCTATTTGGTTTTAACGTCCTGACTTGAAGTAGTCAGGACGGTGGTTATACCCTTTTTTCGCTATCGAATTTAAAGCACCGCCAATTGTGAAATATATATTATACTATTTTGAATTTTACAACAGTTTTTACAATTTTACAACATGTACCTACTTAATAAAATTCCCATTTCAATATAAGATTACCGAGAATTTTTCATCTCATAAAAGTCATAAACTATAGATATGTAGGTTTGTAGGTAGTTATTTGCAAAATATCTTTAGAAAAAGCCGACTCGTCGGGTTTTGTAATTAAAAAGTCCGAGCTTCTCTTCTTTTAATAAAAATTACTTCGTACAGCTTCTTCAGTTCTTTTGAAAGAATGTCTTTTTCTTTTGAGTTCTAAGCCTTTTTTTATGCCTATCACTCTTGAGATACACAACCATGTACAACATTGTACAAAGTTCCCAGCGGTTCCCAACCGGTGGGCCGCGATCAGCTCGCTACTGGGCCGCGGATGCTGGCCGAAACTCTCTTATTTTAAAATAGTGCAAAATAAGTACGGTATGAATAAATCGGAGTGGGCCGCAAAATTGTTTTAAAAATATTATTGGGCCCCCAAACTAAAAAGGTTGGAAACCGCTGCTTTAGGTAGTTAAAAAATACATACACACGTAATTCCAGACTTTCGGACGCACTTAAATCTGATTCTACAGGCTTTCGGACGATTACATTAGACTTTCGGCCGCGTCGGAACGCCTGCTAAATTAATGCTATTTCCAGACTTTCGGACGCAATTTTTTAGTGTTATCTTCAGACTTTCGGACGAATTTGTCAGTGTTTCTCAAAGTTTTTTGGTCAGTTCAAAGTATGGTAGCTCGTTGAATAACGGTCCAATATTTAGGTACACATTATAGTCAATAATGAGAATCAGAATGTACGTATAAATATTGGGACTATTGGGAGTTTTATGAGGTACCCATGATCAGAAGATATTATTGGGAGGTAGCCATGATCAGAAGGTATTATTGGGAGGTAGCCATGAGTTAGACAAAGATGGATGATGTGTGATACAGGGTGGCGTTGTTAGCATTGATTTCACGACCCTCTTCAACACATTGTCTTTTTGTACTTCCACTACCTACCTTTTTTTTAACAGTGTTTTATACCTAATTATTTACCTATTTTTAGCTCCCATATGGCTAATTGGGGATTTATTGTTCTTTTTACAAAGTCAAAAGTTTGGGTCGTCTACAAACACCCTGTATACGAGGTCTGTAATTTGAAAGAAAAAATCTACTGGACCGTAGCGCTTCGTTTCTTTCCGAAACAACTTGACCTGATGAACAAACAAAACAATGCATGTGGAACATGCTCTGGACCTTAAGGATTGTTCTAGTGAATTTTATACTGGAGTGTAGCGGCGTTTCTATGGTTGCATGTGGGACATGCACTGGACCGTAAAAGGTTAAATTAATATAAAAACTATCCTTTTTTATATAATTTGTTCTAAATAAATGCAATAATTCATGTTGTTCAATTTAAACCAAAAACAGGGCCGGATTTACTTCAAATTTATGTGAAAAATTCTACCACCCATGTGCAGTTCTAGTCTCCGGTCCTGTGTTCAAAGGGAATCTTAAATTTAGATTAAACAACAACACTCAGTGCATTTATTTAGCACAGATTATACTTAAAAAAAGAATAGTTTTTACACAATTTAAAAAATAAATGTGAACCCTTGACACCTCCCCTGATAAAGCTAAAAATATCAAAAAGGCATGAAAATTTTATTATTTCAAATAGAAAGACATGTGTTTAACAATTTTTACAAAAAATGTAACTTCTTATAAGTTTTTTTACTGAAACCTGTGAAATGAATTGTACGATATCTCCAGCCCTCTTATGATTAAAAATCTCAAACTTGTCTTAAAACACTTTTAATGTAAAACTACTTTTCAGAAATGTATTACAAATAGGGTGGTTCCTTTTAAGATTCCAAAGTACTATGATAAAAAATCATGATGATATGATAATGATATTATGATAAAAATGATAAAAGTTTTCCTAACCTAGTAGAAAAGTTTTCCCCATCGATATAATGGTACACCTGTTTTAGCTTTTCTCAAAATTTAAATCCATTCCATAGATAGTCTAGATATTTCGAGTGGCTCCTTTTTTTTGGGGGGCCCTGTATGTCTTTTATTGTCTCTCTCTGTTGGCCGAAATCTATGAACCAGAGTTCCCTACAAACCACTCGACTATCAATGCAAAGGAAAGGAAACTTAATCTATTCAGGCCATTTCATTTTATTCAGTACCGAAAGATTTACTTTACAGTTGTTGAAAATAAATTTTACTGTATTTCATTCAGTTTTTCTAGAGATCTATCATTTTAAATTCAAGAAATAGTATTTTTAAAAAAAGTGTAATTGTTGAGCTAATATCGGAAGAAGAATAAAGTGTAAGTAATTATTTAGTTTTCCATCTGTCACAGAAGTTAAGCAACATCCAGCAAGGTTAGGACTTGTCTAAGTATCCCGAATCATAAATTCACGGGTCCATCGTGATCTTGTCGAACAGCTGTTTCTTGACGGATTTTTATAAAACTTTCACAGAATACTTAGAATCTTATAAGAAAATGATTTCACACGGGAAAAACCACAAATTTACTCTTTAACACTCCAAGCGCCACGTGTATCTTTGAGAATACACCTATATCCAACCTCCATGCGCCAAACCTAATTTCCTCCCACGCATACGCTTAGGCCAAGGGTGTTTTGAGCGATTTTACTGTCCCAGGCCAAAGTGAATTTATGATTCGGGATACTTAGACAAGTCGATTCGTATATATAAAGCTTACTTTTAAAAGTGAATAGATCCTAAAAAGTTGTTTTTGTGTGTGTGTATTCTGCAGAATACACGCGGCCTGGCATCTTGCACATTGGGAATTTTTGTGACATTTGTGATCGCTTCATGTGCCATACGTGCTTCAACAATGTCCACTAGAGTCCTGAGCTAGAAACAATCTAGGTTTATGAATGAAAGAACAAAACAAAGCAAACAGACTTTATTTGTAGGTACTTTGTAAATTTATTTTATTGGCTCATGGTTCATTCACATTCACATAAAACCAATTATCTACCAAACCTAATAATTCCTAATTGTAAGCAGACTTGGTAAAACAAAGAAAGTCAAAATACTAATTGTATGTTATTCCACCTGTAAAATATTATACATTATTATTCATGTACATGTTCAAATACTCAAGGTACAACTGTTTTCTTCAAGATTAGATTAATTTTTCATAATAAAAGCTGATTTACCTTCTTTATATTCCATTTAAAAAAAATCAAATTTTCCTTCGTTGCTTATTATCCCTCAGAACATCGTAGGAAAAAACTGATTATGCAGAAATACAGTGCTAGACCAGCACTATCAAGCTACAATGTAAACTCCCATATACGTGTATTTTTCGGAACACACTGAAGTTCTGAACATTAGCCTCTCAAATTTATTCTCAAAGATACACGCGGCGTTGTGGGGATAGGACATGGATGTATTCTCAAAGATACACGCGGCGCTTGACAGTGAAAGAAAAAGGTCTTATTACCCCGGTTTACCGTACAAAATTTTAATTTTACCGAAGAAGCCATTCGAAAGTTATTCAGGGGTTTCCAGACTTTTGCCCCACCCTGTATAAAGCATTATCGATAATTCTAAAAAGAACTTCCGCCATTTTTCAATACTTTTACACGAAAACAAAGAATGCAGGTTAGACAATATAATTACTATAGCCGTATCATAGCGCGTAGATTTAAGAAGTGTGGAAGCGAACCCCAGTTGCATGGAAACGCCGCATAGCGCGACACCATCGCACAAAAGTAGAATATAATAAAACATTATCCTTTTTTTTTTTCTCAAATATTGATTTTTTCATTCAAAATCAACCAATTCTTTTATATTTTTTCCCCCTCTAACTCCTATACATTTTTTTTTCTTCTTCACTCATACTGAGAGAACAACCATAATATCCATCATGTTTTTTCAAAAACCGTATTAATAGTTTGAGAGAACAACATTCTAACCTTTTTTCCATCATTCCTATTTCATTTTAAAAGTCTTCACAATCTTTCCTCTTCCTTTTTTACCTTTTGTTAGGTTTTTCCCTTCCATTTTTTTCTTCTTCTTTTTCAATCTAATTTCTTTTTTGTATTTTTTTTTTATTTATGTTCTTTACCTTTCTAAATATTATACTTCAGAACAACCCACACCAGCATTATGCTGAAAGGGTTGTTAAAATATTAATTATGTATACATATTGTTGATGAATTATTGTGAATATTAAATGAATAATGAAATGTCGCCAGCGTCGATGGCATGTTGAATACACCGGTTCCCTTCAGAACACCGAAGTTAAGCGACATCCAGCGAGGTTAAAACTTGGATGGGTGACCATTCAAATTCTAATTCTCGTGACGCTGGCTTTTTCCGGCCCCACTCAGGCTGGGTGAGGTCAATGTGAGTAGCAGGTTTGTGAGTTTCCTGCGAATGGAGGGTAAAACCCCCGTCGTGATATGACCATGGTAGTTGAAAGCGACGTTAAACCCCAATTTAAAAAAAAAAATAAAAAAAAATGAATAATGAAAAAAAAAATCTCGGTCTATTTATGTTTCTGATTACATTTTGATTTTGATATATTTATGTTTATGTTTACATTTGATACGGGTGAGGGACGAGGAGAGGAGACTCCTTTGAGTCCTTTGAGATACTAGCGCTGAGGACGCCACAATGTAGGCCGGCGGGGGTGGGTTCCACACTTCTTAAATTATACACGCTATGGCCGTATTTAAAAAAACACTGCCAATTATGGACACAATACTTCCTCGTGATTGCTTCACATTGTAAACAAGTGCCAATTTTGAGATTTTATAGAAAATAACTTGTATCTCCAAAACGGCTCAACTGAATTTCTTCAAATTTGTTTTATATGGTAGAATATTGTTTTTTCTACATTCGAAATTTCACAAAAAATTCTGTATCGGCAAGTCATGGCCCTTATTTTTTTACTTTTTTGTCCAAAATTTCGGATTTTCTTAAATATCAGAGTCAAATTATAATTAATTTAAAAATAAATATAAATACCCTATGTTAAACAATAATATGCATATTTTTACAAAATTTCATCGAAATCGGGTGTACTGTTCACGAGATATAAGCATTTAAGTAAAAAGTTAGTGGTCAGGCGCATGGTCTCTTTCAACCAGAACCGCTGGTATGAATTCGATGAATTTAAAATGGGATCATTTACAGAATGTCTCCTAGATGTGTGAAAAATTTCATCAAAATCGGTCGAGTAGTTTCCGAGATTTGCGCGTTACAAGGAATCGTTTTAACAGACCGACAGACAGACAGACCGACAGACGGACACAAAACCAAATTTACTCAGTAGGTTATGAAACGTCCAGAAATATAAAAAAAATTGAAATCGGAGCAAAAAAATATTTATTTTTACAAAAACAAACACAAAACTTCCGATTTCTAATATTAGAAATTTCTCGGAAGTATATATTTATAATAATAATAATAATAATAATGCTTTTTCTTTGTGTTATTATGTCACAATTTTAGTGGGTAGCGCAGAATCATAGGATTTTACCACTTTAATTTACAATATCTTGTATTATTTTTTTGCCTAAGATTCTGCCACTGGTCGCTGCTTCACATTAAAGCAGCTACTCATTTTTCCTCACGAGGTATGAGTGGACCCCGAACATCCAAGTACAGAGCAGAAAAAATCCTCCCCCGCTGGGAATCGAACCCAGGTCACCATGTGTGCAATGCCTAGCGCGCTAACTCGCTCTGCCACAGTGACTATTTCTCGGAAGTAAAAGTAACTATAGCCGTATTATTCTTTTTAACCAAAGTAAACGGTTGTCAGTCTAAATGTTGTGTTTTGTTAGCCGGCTAGGATATCTTAGATGAAGGGCTTAGGTTAGGTTGAAATTAGCGCAGGGTTAGACCGGGTCGCGCAGCGATTTACTTGGTAAACTTTTGCATAATTCTATCGATCCTTCTGAGTCAGCTGTAAAATAATAAAATTACACGCTCTCACCATACTTTTAAAATGAAATCGAACCGTTATAATATAAGAGAATTTTCGCCTATGCAAAATCTACAAACTAAAGGCAATAGTGGCTGCGATATAGTGGGATTGATATTTTCAATATAACTCCTGTTGAAATAGATACGTTTATTTTTAGTCAAAAGATACTATAATTTTATATTTAGTTTATAGTTTTAGTAGGTGCATTATATACACGGTGTCCCACAAAAGTTGGACACTTCAAATTACTCGGCCCCTGAAAGAGTTTTTGAAAAATAAAAAATCCTAGGGTACATGTCCTAATTATACGGTTTCAGTAATGATTTTTTTTTATATATACAGGGTGGTTCAAAAGTCAGAAATTGAGGTGCCAACTTTCGATTTTTAAATGGATCGACCTGAATTTTATTTGATAATATTTTACTTCTAAATGGTTCTTGAGTACTTTTTTAAACAAAAATTTTACATACAGGGTGGTATTTTTTCGACCAATTTTTTTTTCTAAATCTCGAATAACTCAAGTGCGTTTAATTTTTTCGATAACAAGAATAGAAAGTGTTTGTGCATTAAATACACGCACTTTTGATTGGCATCAAAAATTTTTATACAGGGTTGTTCAAAAGTGAAATAATGACTTGATTTTTTTTAAACCCGAGTTTTTTTAATTCTTTATTTAGGATTAATAATTCTGGTCTAATTTTACACACTTTTTGTTAGTCATATCGAAAAACAAAACTAAAGTGTTGTATAGGGTGAGACATATTTTTTTTTTAACACCCTGTATATTGGAAGTCAAAGAGATGAAAAATATAACATTTAAACTAAATGTGCAAGAAAAACTTCAATTTTTAATTAAATTAAAAAGTTATGGTGTTTTAACTGATATTGTCGCATGGACCACCTTGTATATATTTTCACCATCATATGGGTAGTCGAAATTGTCTAAAATTCAACGAGGAGTCCAAATCGAAAAGAAAAAAATGAATTCAAAAAGCCATTTTCAATTTTGTGTCTACACTTACCTACTTTTTATTTCAAGTTTTAAAATCATTCAGTGTGGACACCAAATTGAAAATGGCTTCAAAATTCTTGTTTTTCCCCACGAATCGAAGTCTTCATTGAATTTTATACAACTTCGAGTTAATGAATCAGAATTCCTATTTCACGTAAATTTTCAGATAAGTGTCCGCGATGCATCATCTACTCCTGCCCCTGCTTATGCTTCTGCTGCACGCAACAAATGCAAGTTTTACTTTCCACCGCTGCTGTTACGTGTGCAATACAATGGCTCAATATGAATATGTAAATTTAAGGGAATCTGCGCCTAATTATTGCACAGTCGTTAACAACTTAACCAACCGCGTTTGCCTACACGACATTGAAACTCTGTGTGTTGAGATCCATTACATGCTGATTAAGAAGGTACGGATCCGCCTTTTCTCTTGTTTAAAAGCAAAGTCAGTCATAAAAGTAAGTTACATTTGTGTTAATCGCAGTCGCGATATAATTTCGAAATTTTAAAAGGTAGTGGCTGTCGACCACCCAGCCACTAACACCCGTATTTATGAATAAATGTAAGCACGTGCTCAGGAGTTAAGCACGGTCATCGCTGTAAATTTCAAAATCCCGAGCCAAATCTATCATAGCGGATATTGTGATAATGTAGTATATTGTGATAATGTAGCATAATGTACCTATATTTCGAGAATGGTTTGTCAGAATATGGCTACAAAGGGCTCAAATAAAAGCATGTGATGTTCTGAGATGTTCTGAGTTATACAATATAAAAAAAACACTGCCAATTATGGACAATTGGACACAATACTTCCTCGTGATTGCTTCACAATGTAAAACACGTGCCAATTTTGAGATTTTACGATTACGATTTTCTTCAAAATTGTTTTATATGGTAGAACTAGCGGGCTGTCGCCCGCTTTGCGGGCCGAGGCATGGCCGTGAAAGAAAAAAGTCCTTTTTCGCCAATGGCAGGTGTTGTAGTGGGAATTTCGAAAAATCCCGTCTTATTGCACATCTAAACTATAAGACAAAGCTACCTACCAAATTTCAGCTTCCTAGGACTTACGGTTTGGGCTGTAGAGCGATGATCAGTCAGTCAGTCAGTGGTCAGTGACTTTGACATTTATATATTAAGATACCGTTTTTCCTACATTCTATATTCTACAAAAAATTCTGTATCGGCAAGTCGTGGTTCTTATTTTTTGACTTTATTGTTCAAAATTTCGGATTTTCTTAAATATCAGAGTCAAATTATAATTAATTAAAAAGAAATATGAAAAGAATGTGTAAAACAATAATATGCATATAAATACAAAATTTCATTAAAATCGGTTGTACCGTTCACGAGATATAAGCATTTAAGTAAAAAATTAGTGGTCAGGCGCATGGTCTCTTTCACCCAGAACCGCTAGTACGAATTCGATGAATTTAAAATTGGACCATCTACAGAATGTCCCCTAGATGTTTGCAAAATTTTATCAAAATCGGTTGAGAAGTTTTTGAGATTTGCGCGTTACAAGGAATCGTTTTAACAGACCGACAGACAGACAGACCGACGGACCGACAGACGGACACAAAACCAAATTTACTCAGTAGGTTATGAAACGTCCAGAAATATGAAAAAAATTGAAATCAGAGCAAAAAAATATTTTTTTTTTTTTACAAAAACAAAAACAAACACAATACTTCCGATTTCTAACATTAGAAACTTGTCGGAAGTAATACAGGTCCTCGCGATAAATTTTATGTTCCGCGCTGGAATCTGTTAAAAAACGTGAAAAGTCTGAATAAAAGGTAGAAATTTCGAACATTCTGGCTTATATCTCAAGAACGGTTTGTCAGAATGTGGCCTCAAATGACTTAAATGAAAGCTTGATCTGTCTAATTTGTTATTAAATAATAAAAATATCGGTCCTCGCGATAAATTTTAAGTTCCGCGCTGGAATCTGTTAAAAAACGTGAAAAGTCTGAAAAAAGGTAGAAATTTCGAATATTCGGGATTATATCTCGAGAAAGGTACTCGTACGTCAGAATGTGGCCTGAAATGATTTAAATGAAAGCTAGTTTTGTCAAATGTGTTATTGAACAATAAAAAATATAGGTCCTCGCGACAGAGTTTAAGTTCCAGGGCAAAGACTGTCTTAAAATCGGACCCTTCCTTAAGCCAAAACTTGAGGAAGGTCATTTCCAAGGACGGTTTAGAATTTCGGACTTTTGAAAGTTTTCCTGGTATTTTCCGGCAATTTTACTTGGGGTTGTCTCGCATCAATTTTTCGCTATCTCTTACCGTTCCACCTAAACAATTCCTGCACACAAAGCCACGGAACCCGTCCATATTACTTCCGAGAAATTTCTAATATTAGAAATCGGAAGTATTGTGTTTGTTTTTGTAAAAAAAAATTATTTTTTTGCTCCGATTTCAATTTTTTTCATTTTTCTGGACGTTTCATAACCTACTGAGTAAATTTGGTTTTGTGTCCGTCTGTCAGTCTGTCGGTGCGTCGATCCGTCGGTCTGTTAAAACGATTCCTTGTCACGCGCAAATCTCAAAAACTACTCGACCAATTTTGATGAAATTTTGCACACATCTAGGAGACATTCTGTAGATGGTCCCGTTTTAAATTCATCGAATTCATACCAGCGGTTCTGGTTGAAAGAGACCATGCGCCTGACCACTAACTTTTTACTTAAATGCTTATATCTCGTGAACAGTACACCCGATTTCGATGAAATTTTGTAAAAATATGCATATTATTGTTTAACATAGGGTATTTATATTTATTTTTAAATTAATTATAATTTGACTCTGATATTTAAGAAAATTCGAAATTTTGGACAAAAAAGTAAAAAAATAAGGACCACGACTTGCCGATACAGAATTTTTCGTGGGTTCTAGAATGTTGAAAAAACAATATTCTACCATATAAAGCAAATTTGAAGAAAATCGGTTGAGCTGTTTTGGAGATACAATTAATTTTCTATAAAATCTCAAAATTGACCCGTGTTTACAATGTGAAGCAATCACGAGGAATTATTGTGTCCATAATTGGCAGTGTTTTTCTTATTTATACAGTATGTTTCAGAAAAGGTTGCCACCCCCTCGTAACTTTTGAACGCGACGGAATTTTTCAACTCTAAGTTCTAAGTATAGGAAGTGCCCTATGGCCCATCCTGTGGTCATACTTATTTTAGGCCCCGTTCGACCCTTCTAGCCGTTAGGCTATATGTTTTCATTTTTCTCGCGAATTTTAAATGGAATGCTATATTTTTTATTCCCGTTAATTGAAGTCCAAATCAGGCTGAGTATAATGAGCTTTTCAATTTTTCAAAAACCTTATCAGGGGCAGAGCTGGAATGGTGCAAGGTTCAAAACTGTTACACCCTGTATTTAAGCCTTAGTTAGATTTTTTAGTACAATTTTTATTGAAATAGGTTCAAAATATTGTTTTACACCATATGAAATCAAAAAAAATATTCTTGTTAACATCAGATCAGGGCCGTAGTTAAGTTTTCGTAAAAGTTATTCGAAAATTAAATCTGTTTTCGAAATTGGCATTTTTAGAGGTGAAAGTCTGCAATGACATATGTTTTCTATGCTTAAAATCGAAAGAAAACTTAACGGAGAAGCTATTTAAGTCATAAAAAAGGACATTTAACCTGCTAGTTTTTTCACAACAGTGTCCGGTAAAGTGGGTGAATTTCGAAATCATTGGATTTTTTTTGTTGAGGAAACACAATTGGCATAGAAAACCTCGTCCAGCGAGGTGAAGACTTCGTGATGCTGGCATTCCGGCCTAACCCAGGCTTGTCGAGATAAATGTGGTTAGCAGGTTGGTGAGTTTCCTGCGAATGGAGGGTAACACCCCGTCGTGATATGATCATATGACCATGCAGTTGAAAGCGATATTAAACCCAAATTAAAAAAAAAAAAAAAACATACTGGAGTTGCTAGTAATGAATACCAGGTCTCTAAATAAAGGGTCATTTTTCCAGGTTAAGTAGTAAACTCTTTTTTTTTTTTTTTAAAAGTAGAAGATTTTTTTCATTTAATTTCGTATGTACTTATGTTTAGTGAAGATTTATTTATTTTGTATAACAATGGTATATTCCACAAAAAAAAACCCAGATATTTCGTAATTTATCCGTTTCACGGACCTTAGTAGCTTGATGGATAAGGCGGCGTAAATTTAGCAAAGCGAGTTTGAGTAGTTGTGATAACACGAAACTGATTAACAGAAATATGATAACATAACTTTTTAATTTACCCGTTTCACCGGACTCTTATGGAAAAACTGGTTTTCTTTTGTTTCAAATAAAAATTGTGTTCTCTCAACAACAACAAAGAATCCAATAATCTCGAGGTCAAGTACCAAACACTTGAGGGTGAAAATAAACCAATTCAGAAAAAAAAATCCGGCACTGATTTAGAAGAAATAATTTTCATTTAACTTTGTATTTTGTTATGTTATTTAAAGTATTATTTCCTTATTAATTGTTATTTTTTCTATGCCAATTGTGTGTCCTCAACAAAAAAATCCAATAATTTCGAAATTCACCCACTTAACCGAACACTGTTGTGAAAAAACTAGCAGGTTAATTAATGTCCTTTTTTATGACCTTAACACTTAGACGACCGGGTGTACCACCGGTGGTACACGGGGTCGGTATAGCCGCATTATCGCCGGTCCCACAAGAGAATTCACGAAAAACCATGCCGGTCATCTAAGTGTTAATAGCTTCTCCGTTAAGTTTTCTTTCGATTTTAAGCATAAAAAACATATGTCATTGCAGACTTTCAACTCTAAAAATGCCAATTTTGAAAACAGATTTAATTTTCGAATAACTTTTACGAAAACTTAACTACGGCCCTGATCTGATGTTAACAAGAATATTTTTTTGATTTCATATGGTGTAAAACAATACTTTGAACCTATTTCAATAAAATATGTACTAAAAAATCTAACTAAGGCTTAAATACATGGTGTCCGCCCCTGATAAGGTTTTTGAAAAATTGAAAAGCTCATTATACTCAGCCTGATTTGGACTTCAATTAACAGGAATAAAAAATATAGCATTCCATTTAAAATTCGCGAGAAAAATGAAAACATATAGCCTAACGGCTAGAAGGGCCGAACGGGGCCTAAAATAAGTATGACCACAGGATGGGCCATAGGGCACTTCCTATACTTAGAACTTCCGTCGCGTTCAAAAGTTACGAGGGGGTGGCCACCTTTCCTGAAACATACCTACTGTATAGTGTTTAGAGATCTAGTACCTTCTCTTGAACAGTATGCAACACATTCGTGAGGTATGCGCCTTCTACTTCCAATTGCTTGATCGGTAGGTACTTAAGATAAAAAGTCAAAACAAAAGGCACAACATTTCTCATCTCTTCTTAGAGGAAATGAAAAAACATGAATCCGATAAGATAGTTTTTAAACATACAGGGTGCAAAATTTGAAAATGTGAGAGATTTCTCTCACAACCGTACTGATTGCGGGTTGAGGGAAAAAATCGGAGAAAGTTCATTTTTACTTCCGTGAAATTTCTGATAATATTAGAAATCGGAAGTATTGTGTTCGTTTTTGTAAAAAAAAAAAAATAATTTTTTGCTCCTTATTTCTTCCACATTTCTGGACGTTTCATAACCTGTTGAGCAACTTTGGTTTTGTGTCCGTCTGTCGTTCTGTCGGTCCGACGCGCGACGGTCTGTTAAAATTTTTCCTTGTAACGCGCAAATCTCGGAAACTACTCAACGGATATTGATGAAATTTTGCACACATATAGGGGACGTTCTGTAGATGGTCCCATTTAAATTAATCGAATTTGTATCAGCCGTTCTGGGTGAAAGAGACCATGTGCCTGACCACTAACTTTTTACTTAAACGCTTGTACCTATCTCGTGAACAGTACACACGATTTCGATGAAATTTTGTATATATAATCATTAATAATTCTTTCTTAATTAATTATAATTTAACTGTGATATTTAAGAAAATCTGAAATTTTGGACAAAAAAGTCCAAAAATAAGGTCCTTGACTTGCCAATACAGAATTTGGAAAAATAGTATTCTACAACACAAAACAAATTTGAAGAAAATCTTTTAAGCGGTTCTGGAAATACTAGTGATTTAGTATAAAATTTCAAATTGCCACGTGTATTGATGTGAAACAATTACGAGGAAGTATTGTGTCCATAATTGGCAGTGTTTTTTTTTATTTGGCACTTTATTTTTCACCCTAGGGTGCTTCAGCAATGACTTTTTTAATTTTTTTCATTGATCGTGTCGTTTTTTCGATAAACTAAGTGGATTTGATTCCTATGTTTTCTTCGATACGTTCAATTTTACGCCAAAGTTTACTTTTTTTTTTTTACAAAATTCTCACGGATTGGGCGGTTTTATGTATGGGTTAGTGGGGGTCAACTCTCGTACAATATCTTCAACCGATCAGCCAAAAACCCTAAGATAGAATTCTTGGAATGCGTGGGCCAGAATTTGTTGTGGAATTCGGCATTCATGGCTAAAATGTATGAGATTTGATCTTCTCTAAATCATTATACAGGGTGGGGCGAAATTCTGGAAATCCCTGAATAACTTTCGAATGGCTTCTTCAATAAAATTAAAATTTTGTACGGTAAACCAGGGTAATAAGACCTTCTTTAAGAGTGGGGTCTATTTTTGTTACCGGCCCCCATGTCGGGGCTAAGGGGCCCCTTATTTATTTTTTTTAAATACGAACCCCCATCTTGCGATACATTTTTGGAAAGGTCTTTAAATGATAAATAGATTGGTACAAATTTTATTTTTTTAATATTAACTTTTGCAAATGACCTCCAACTTTATGTATGCAGTATAAAGTCTGAAAACCCCTGAATATCTTTCGAAAAGGCTTTCTCAGTAAATTTAAACTTCTGTACTTTCAGTTAAATTTAAATCCTTGGTAATTAGATCTTATTTTAGAATGGTACCGAATATTTTTACCGGCCCCTATGTCGGGGCCAGGGAGGCCAACTTCATTTTTTTTTTAAATACGAAATCCCACCTTGCGATACATTTTTGGAAAGGTCTAACTACCCCGACTTACCGTATACAATTTTAAATTTACTGAGAATACCCTTTCAACAGATATTAAGGGGTTTCCATATTTTACTGCATACACAAAGTTGGACCCCATATGCAAACACTAAATTCTAAAAAAATAAAAATTGCACCAAAGTATTTTTTTTTTTTAAACACTTTCCAAAAATGTATCGCAAGTTGGGGGTTCTTACATAAAAAAATGAAGTTGCCTCCCCTGGCTCTGACATGGGGGCTGGTAACAAAAATCGACTCCACACTAAAAGAAGGTCTTATTACCCCGGTTTACCGTACAAAATTTTAATTTTACCGAAGAGGCCATTCGAAAGTTATTGAGGGGTTTCGAGACTTTTGCCCCACCCTGTATTAACACCCCCAGTTCTAAGGGAAATATCTTGAAAAAGTAATTGATGGATTGGTAAGTGGCGGAATTCCAATTAGGACCTGGTGGACTTTGGCGTCAAATTGAAGGTGTCGAGAAAAAAAAAAATGGGAATCGCTTAACTTCCCTTAATGTATAGGTTAAAAGCCATAATCAATAAAATTCATTTTAGAAAGTCATTGTTGGAGCCCCTTGGTGTGGAATTA
This sequence comes from Bactericera cockerelli, assembly GCA_024516035.1. Taxonomy (NCBI): domain Eukaryota; kingdom Metazoa; phylum Arthropoda; class Insecta; order Hemiptera; family Triozidae; genus Bactericera; species Bactericera cockerelli. Next base: position 11,438,737 of record CM044958.1, on the reverse strand, counting down.
AAAATTCACAATTTTTTAAAAAATGTTCCTTTCTTGGTGCTAAGTTATCTCAAAAGAAGCTAGGAATTTTTCACATATGTAGAATCAAAATTCTCCTACTTTTATTTTCTTTAATTTTACTTCATACAAAGCTTTTACAAAAATGGAGCATTCTTGAGATATATCCGACAATGGGACTTTTTTTCGCCTCCTTTCAAACACTTTTACCCTCCTGCTTAAAGTCCCTAACTCCATGTCTACCCCACCCTAGATTTCAGAACTAATAGTATGTTTATTTTCTTTCTCAATCTCCTAAACAAGTATTTGAACGAATTTGATGCGTCGCCTCTCATGCACTTTACACGGTCTTTTATGTCATTTCTTAATATTACAGGGCTCTCAGGAAAGGAGTGTGACTACACTCAGGTGGCATAATGGCGGAAGCACGTTTCTGGCAAGAACAAGATGTGAAGATTTCTATGTTGCTGCTCATAATCCATACAAAGGGAGGGACGGTGACGTTTTCACGACGTGCCACTACTGTGATTCAGATCTCTGCAATGACGAGAACCCCTTCCCTGAGTACGTCATTGGTTTCTTTGTATTTTACATCTCAACATTAGTGGTTAGCTCATGCTTGCTTGTGAAGCCGCCACTTTTTTCTGGAGGGGAAAAATTTGCATTGATTCAATCGGATGTTTATTTAGTATTTTGACCTCCGAATAGGGTTTTATACCCTCTAAAAACCCTCCCTGATCTTCATAGCTATGCCCCTAGAACGGTTATGAAACATTACTTCATGGCCCTTCACATTATTTTACTTCCGAGAAATTTCTAATATTAGAAATCGGAAGTATTGTTTGTTTTTGTAAAAAAAAAATATTTTTTTGCTCCGATTTCAATTTTCTTCATATTTCTGGACGTTTCATAACCTCCTGAGCAAATTTGGTTTTGTGTTCGCCTGTCGGTCTGTTAAATCAATTCCTTGTAACGCGCAAATCTCGGAAACTACTCGACCGATTTTAATGAAATTTTGCACACATCTAGGAGATAGGAAAAATACATCAAAGACCATGCCTCAGGTCTATTAAATTCAATGATACCTATAAGGTGTTTCTACGAGTATTATTATAAAATTTATGCTATCGGCCTGGACTAGACGGCCTCGATAGTCTAATCTATACAGGGTGGGGTAAAAGTCTGGAAACCCCTGAATAACTTTCGAATGGCTTCTTCGGTAAAATTAAAATTTTGTACGGTGAACCGGACTAAGAAGACCTTCTTTTAAAGTGGAGTCGATTTTTGTTACCGGCCCCCATGTCGGTCCCAGGGGGGCCAACTTCATTTTTTTAAATACGAACCCCCACCTTGCGATACATTTTTGAAAAGGTCTTTAAAAAAGAAATACATTGGTGCAAATTTTATTTTTTTAATATTAACTGTTTGCAAATGGCGTCTAACTTTGTGTATGCAGAAAAGTCTGGAAACCCCTGAATATCTTTCGAAAAAGCTTTCTCAGTAAATTTAAAATTGTGTACAGTAATCCTTTGTAATTAGACCTTATTTTAGAATGGGAACGATTTTTTTTTTTACCAGCCACCATGTCGGGGCTAGGGAGGCCCACTTCATTTTTTTAAATACGAAAACCCACCTTGTGATACATTTTTGGAAAGGTCTAATTACCCCGACTTATTGTGCACAATTTTAAATTTACTGAGAAAGCCCTTTCAAAAGATATTCAGGGGTTCCAGACTTTACTGCATACACAAAGTTGGACGCCATTTGCAAACAGTTAATATTAGAAAAATAAAATTTGCACCATTGTATTTTTCATTTCAAGACCTTTCCAAAAATGTATCGCACGGTGGGGGTTCGTATTTAAAAAAATGAAGTTGGCCCCCCGGACCCCGACATGGGGGCCGGTAACAAAAATTGACTCCACTCTAAAAGAAGGTCTTATTAGCCCGATTACCTTACAAAATTTCAATTTTACCGAAGAAGCCATTCGAAAGTTATTCAGGGGTTTCCAGACTTTTGCCCCACCCTGTATAATATATCTGTAAAGAAACCTAACTCTAGTTTTTCAAATTTTACAGGAAAAGCAAAATAAGATTTCAACTTTTTGCATTTGTGAATTCTTCTCGTTAGTTTGTTTCTAAAAACAAAACTGTTTTTTTTTCTACTGAATGAAAGGAAATATTATCCTCTTTAATTTTATTAAACTTTAATACTATTATTTTATACTGGTTACGAGTTATCAGCAGAAACATTAGGCAAAGTTGAACTTTTCTGGACTTGCAGTCTTTTAACTGAACGGAGATCTGGACTTGCTGTTCTTTAATTCACCGAAAATGAGTATCTATCTCGGATCTAAGGTCTTTCTAGACAAAACAAAGATTTGCGATTTTTTTTTTTTTTCTCTAAACATGTTGATGGTAACTGGGACTTACAATGGTGGATTGGGGAGTTGCTACTTTTTAATTCACCACGATTTTTGATTAAATGGACATACCACCCATTTACGAACTAACAACTGTCTTTCACGATGAAAATCCGTAATTTTGGAATTGCGATTTTCTTAATTTTATTTTTTCCTTTTTTCTTATAAGGAATGGATCTGCGGTCTTTATCCATGTTACAAAATAAATCATGGTGAATCCGAATATGAACTTAACTCAATTTCGAAAAAATTGGAGTCGCAACTCTTTAACTCTAGGTCCGCTATCTCAAGGAGCCATTCGAAATATCTGGAGAACGGATTATTTAAAAAAAAAAAGCTATAAGACGTGTACCATTGTATCGAGAGGGAAATCTTTTCTACTAGGTTTAACCTTTTTTCTTTAGGTATTTAAGAAAATGAAAACTAGGAAATTATCATCATTGTTATATAAGAATCAGCTTTTAATAATGAATTCTTTATAATCTCCAACTAATGAAAATATCTCGAACTAATGAAATATATGGAAGACCATGCCTCAGGAATATAGTAGGGTTAGAGATAATGCATAGAAGGCAATGCTTCGGGTTTATAGTAGGGTTAGGTAAAATACATCGAAGGCCATGCCTCAGGTCTAATTCAATGATACCTATTAGGTGATTCTATTATAAAATTTATGCTCTATGCCTAAACTATATACAGTACTAGCCGTTTGCCCGTGCTTTGCAAAGGGACTAAATTTCAATTTTATTAAGGCATGGCCGTACTGCTGGACAGCAATGCCTTTTTGAACTTTTTATAATTTTTCTGGACAAAGCGATAATGGTTTTGGGGGGGTCAATTCTGAGTCATTTTTCGCTATCTCTTACCGTTTTGGCTAAACAACTCCGGACAAACAAACATAGGTAGGTAGGTAGGTAGTCCTTTTTTCTGTTTTATATATAGAGATGTTTCAGAAAAGGTAGTCACCCCCTCGTAACTTTTGAACGCGACGGAATTTTTCAATTCTGTAAAGTCCTAAGTATAGGAAGTGCCCTATGGCCCATCCTGTGGGCATATTTATTTTTTGCCCCGGTTGGCCCTTCCGGCTTTTAGGACATATTTTTTCATTTTTCTCGCGAAGTTTAAATGGAATGCTACATTTTTTATTCCTGTTAATAAAAGTACAAATTAGACTGAGCATAATAAGCTTTTAAAATTTTCAAAAACCTTATCAGGGGCGGAGCTAAGAGGGTGCAAGGTTCAAAACTGTTACACGCTGTATATCAGCGTTAGTTGGATTTTTTAATACTTTTTTATTTTCATAGGTTCAAAATATTGTTTTACACCATATGAAATCAAAAAATATTCTTGTTTACATCTAATCAGGGTCATAGTAAGGTTTTTGTAAAAGTACTTTTTTTCTTACGTCAATTTTTCCGTAAATTAATGGTGTTTTCAAAATTGGCATTTTTAGAGGTGAAAGTCTGCAATGATATATGTTTTTTATGCTTGAAATCGAAAGAAAACTTAACGGAGAAGCGATTAAGATCATAAAAAAAGCCATTCAACCTGCTATTTTTTTCACGACAGTGTCCGCTAAAATGGGTGAATTTCGAAATTATTGGATTTTTTTGTTGAGGAAACACAATTGGCATAGATAATAAAAATAATACCTAATGAGGGAATAATACTTCAATAAACATAACTAAATGCGAATATAAATTAAGATTATTGCTTCTAAATCAGTGCCGGATATATTCTTTTTTTTTCTCTCTCTCTCTCTCTCTCTCTCTTATACAGAATTTTTCAATTCTGTAAAGTTCTAAGTGTAGGAAGTGCCCTATGGCCCATCCTGTGGTCATACTTATTTTAGACCCCGTTCGGCCCTTCCGGCCGTTAGGCTATATGTTTTCATTTTTCTCGCGAATTTTAAATGGAATGCTATATTTTTTATTCCTGTTAATTGAAGTCCAAATCAGGCTGAGTATAATGAGCTTTTCAATTTTTCAAAAACCTTATCAGGGGCGGAGTTGGTAGGTTGCAAGGTTCAAAACTGTTGCACCCTGTATTTCAGCGTTAGTTAGATTTTTTAGTACAATTTTTATTTACATAGGTTCAAAATATCGTTTTACACCAAATGAAATCGAAAAATATTCTTGTTTACATTTAATCAGGGCCGTAGTTAAGTTTTCGTAAAAATATTTTTTTTTCACGTTAATTTTTCAGAAAATTAATGGTGTTTTGAAAGAAAACTTAATGGAGACGCTATTAAGGTCATAAAAAAGGACATTTAACCTGCTAGTTTTTTCACGACAGTGTCCGGTAAAGTGGGTGAATTTCGAAATTATTGGATTTTTTTGTTGAGAAAACACAATTGGCAGAGAAAATAAATAGTACCTAATAAGGGAATAATACTTCAAACAACAAAATACGAAAATAAATGAAAATTATTTCTTTTAAATCAGTGCTGGATTTGTTCTCTCTCTCTTTTTTTCACTCTTCTAAGTTCAGTCCGATGGCATTCTTGTAGGATCACCGAAGTTAGGCCTCGTCCAGCGAGGTAAAGACTTCGTTATGCTGGCATTCCGGCCTAACCCAGGCTAGGTGAGATAAATGTGGTTAGCAGGTTGGTGAGTTTCCTGCGAATGGAGGGTAACACCCCCTTCGTGATATGATCATATGATCATGCAGTTGAAAGCGATATTAAACCCAAATTAAAAAAAAAAAACATACTGGTGTTGCTAGTAATGAATACCAGGTCTCTACATATAGGGCCATTTTCCATGTTAAGTACCAAACTCTTTTTTTTTTTTTTTAAGAAGATTTTTTTCATTTAATTTTGTATGTATTTATGTTTAGTGAAGATTAATTCTCTTATAAGGTTTTATTTATTTTGTATAACAATGGTGTATTTAAAAAAAACAGTTATTTATGCGTTTCACGGACCTCAGTAGCTTGATGGATAAGGCGGCAGACTTGAAAACTAGAGCTCGGTGGTTCAAGTCCCGGTTTCAGCGTAAATTTAGTAAAGCGAGTTTGAGTGGTTGTGATAACTCGAAAGTGATTAACAGAAATTATGATAACTTAACTTTTTTAATTTGCCCGTTTCACCGGACTCTTTATGGAAAAACTAGTTTTCTATTTGTTTGAAGAAAAATTGTGTTTTCTCAACAACAACAAAGAATCCAATAATCTCGAAATTTAAGAAAAAAAATACCAGGTCAAGTTCCAAACACTTGAGGCTGAAAATTAAACCAATTCAATTATTTTAAAGAGAAGAGAGAGAGAGAAAAAAAAATCCGGCACTGATTTGGAAGAAATAATAATTTTCATTTATCTCTGTATTTTGTTATGTTATCTAAAGTATTATTCCCTTATTAATTATTATTTTTTGGGAAATGTCAAATTCCTTCCCGTTGACCAATTTTTTAGCAAATTGGGTCCATATCAAATTCGGTCCTATGTCAAATTGGGTCCATATCAAATTTGGTCATATATTGGGTCCATATCAAATTCGGTCCTATGTCAAATTGGGTCCATATCACATTTGGTCCTATGTCTAATTCGGTCCCTTAACCTTTTTTCAACATTTTCACCGGATATACAGGTGAAAGGTTTGCATAGGTTCATAGCAATAACCACGCTGAGAATAATTGAACCATCCATGAAAGTCCCAATACTTTTACAAGGAATAGGATGACGCCAGGAACCAGAATCTTTCTTTTGCAAAGCTTTGAACCGCGCAACATCAATGATATTTTTGATAGTCATCTCTTTTTCTATTTTAATAACAACACATAATTATGTCACCATAATTTCTTTGCACACATGTTTTACGGAGGGCAAAGTACCTCTATTGTTGTTTAACCACACATTCAGAGCATCTGAGCATTGACATAAATCCAACAAATAAACTGGAGATGATGTCTTTGTGCTGGAGCTCCAGGACTCTTCACAATTTCTGTGGGTACGATTCGACGGATTTCTACGAAATTTTGTACACATAATATACAGGGTGGGGCAAAAGTCTGGAAACCCCTGAATAACTTTCGAATGGCTTTCTTCGGTAAAAATAAAATTTTGTAAGGTAAACCGGGCTAATGAGACCTTCTGTTAGAGTGGGGTCGATTTTTGTTACCGGCCCCCATGTCGGGACCAGGGGGGCCAACTTCATTTTTTTAAATACGAACCCCCACCTTGTGATACATTTTTGGAAAGGTCTTTAAATAAGAAATACATTGGTGCAAATTTTATTTTTAAAATATTAATTATTTGAAAATGGCGTCCAACTTTGTATATGCAGTAAAGTCTGGAAAACCCTGAATATCTTTTGAAAGGGCTTTCTCAGTAAATTTAAAATTGTGCACGGTAAGTCGGAGTAATATGACCTTTCCAAAAATGTATCGCAAGGTTGGGTTTTCGTATTTAAAAAAATGAAGTTGGCCTCCCTGGCCCCGACGACATGGGGGCCGGTAAAAAAAAAATCGGTCCTATTCTAATAAAACGTCTAATTACCAAGGATTACCGTACACAATTTTAAATTTACTGAGAAAGCCCTTTCGAAAGATATTCAGGGGTTTCCAGACTTTACTACATACACAAAGTTGGACGCCATTTGCAAACAGTTAATATTTAAAAAATAAAATTTGCACCAATGTATTTCTTATTTAAAGACCTTTCCAAAAATGTATCGCAAGGTGGGGGTTCGTATTTAAAAAAATGAAGTTGGCCCCCCTGGCCCCGACATGGGGGCCGATAACAAAAATCGACCCCACTCTAAAGGAAGGTCTTATTAGCCCGGTTTACCGTACAAAATTTTAAGTTTACCGAAGAAGGCATTCGAAAGTTATTCAGGGGTTTCCAGACTTTTGCCCCGCCCTGTATAGAGACGTATTGTAGATGGTCTCATTTTAAATTTATCAACTTCGCATTAGCGGTTCTTGGCGATAGAGACCATGCGCCTGACCACAACTTTTTACTTATACGCTTACTAGCCGCGATGATTTTATCAATGCATGGCCGACTTGTATTTAATACGTTATATTCGGAAACTACCATCGGATTTGGATGAAAATTTGTATTCATATAGAAGTACAGAACGTCTCCTATTTGTACACAAATTTTCATCAACTGCGCACGGTGATAGAGACCATGCGACTGACTACTAACTTTTTCTTAAACGCCTATATCTCGGTACACTTTGCAAGAACATTGGTATTAGTGTTTAGATAATATATATATACAGGGTGATTCAGAAAAGTACCGTCAAACGTTAACCACATATTCTATGGGCTAGTTAAGGAGGGGTCAACTCTATAAAAGAAAGTGCGCAAATGCCTCCTAACGGAGGTACACACCCCTTAAGGTGTTTTTAAACAATCGAAATTTTCATTTTACGGCTTACCTATTTGGGATATCGCAATGTGGTAAAAAAATCACTCTCAATACTAGATAGCACCTTTCTTTTGGTACAAAATTTAACACCATTCCAATGTCAGGGGCGGTCTCAGGAGGGTCAGATAGTAGAAAAAAGGTCCTAACTTTTTAGTCGTTGCTTGTAATTGAATTTGGTTTTCACCCTATTAAAACGTCTGTCATTGTCTTCAAAAATGTTCTGAATAATTTTTTTCTCAAACCAACACAAATGCTTGAAAATTTAAATTGAAAATTTTAAAACCGCATTAAGTTTTGAAACCTATGCAACTAGCATACAATTTTAGAACAAGAATTTTCAGCCAATTCATTATTTAACAAAGAAATACACCTGGAATATTTGAACGTGTTCGTCAATCTTTTCGAAGGCGTATGGAGGTCTGCATTGAAGCCAGAGGAGCCCATGTGGAACATTTGCTGTAAATCTTATTTCGGCTGAAGCCCTTCAATTTCAATTTTCAAGCGTTTGTGTTGGTTTGAGAAAAAAATTATTCAAAACATTTTTGTAGACAATGACAGACGTTTTAATAGGGTGAAAACCAAATTCAATTACAAGCAACAACTAAAAAGTTAGAACCTTTTTTCTACTATCTGACCCTCCTGAGACCGCCCCTGACATTGGAATGGTGTTAAATTTTGTGCCAAAAGAAAGGTGCTATCTAGTATTGAGAGTGATTTTTTTACCACATTGCGATATCCCAAATAGGTAAGCCGTAAAATGAAAATTTCGATTGTTTAAAAACACCTTAAGGGGCGTGTACCTCCGTTAGGAGGCATTTGCGCACTTTCTTTTATAGAGTTGACCCCTCCTTAACTAGCCCATAGAATATGTGGTTAACGTTTGACGGTACTTTTCTGAATCACCCTGTATATATACAGGGTGTCCCACCAAACTTGGACACCTCAAATTACTCGGCCCCTGAAAGAGTTTTTGAAAAATAAAAAAATCTAGGGTACATGTGCTAATTATGCGGTTTCAGTTATGAAATTTTTTTTATACAGGGTGGTCCAAAAGTCAGAAATTGAGGTGTCAACTTTCGATTTTTAAATGGATCGACCTGAATTTTATTTGATAATTTTACTTCTAAATGATACTTGAGTACTTTTTTAAACAAAAATATTACATACAGGGTGGTTTTTTTTTGACCAATTTTTTTTCTAAATCTTGAATAACTCAAGTTTGGTTAATTTTTTCGATAACAAGAATAAAAAGTGTTTGTGTAATGAAAACACGCACTTTCAATTGGCATCAAAAATTTTTATACAGGGTGGTTCACAAGTGAAATAATGACTAAACAACACTTTAGTTTTGTTTTTCGATATGACTAACGAAAAATGTGTAAAATTAGACGGGAATTATTAATACTAAATAAAAAATTAAAAAAAACTCGGTTTTTAAAAAAATCAAGTCATTATTTCACTTGTGAACCACCCTGTATAAAAATTTTTGATGCCAATTGAAAGTGCGTGTTTTCATTACACAAACACTTTCTATTCTTGTTATCGAAAAAATTAACCAAACTTGAGTTATTCAAGATTTAGAAAAAAAATTGGTCAAAAAAAAACCACCCTGTATGTAATATTTTTGTTTAAAAAAGTACTCAAGTATCATTTAGAAGTAAAATTATCAAATAAAATTCAGGTCGATCCATTTAAAAATCGAAAGTTGACACCTCAATTTCTGACTTTTGGACCACCCTGTATAAAAAAAATTTCATAACTGAAACCGCATAATTAGCACATGTACCCTAGATTTTTTTATTTTTCAAAAACTCTTTCAGGGGCCGAGTAATTTGAGGTGTCCAAGTTTGGTGGGACACCCTGTATAATATATAAGACCGACCTCAGTAGCTTGATCGATAAGGCGGCGGACTTGTAACCTGGAGGTCGGTGGTTCAAGTCCCGGTTTCAGCAAAGATTTAGTAAAGCGAGTTTGAGTAGATGTGACATCGCAAAAGTGATTAACACATGTATGATAACTTAAACTTAAAAAATTATAAATAATATATTATTATATGCTTTTTCTTTGTGTTATTATGTCACAAAAAAATTGTTTAGATAATATAATTTAGTCCTGATATTTACGAAAGTACAAATTTTTGTACAAAATATTGCAAAAACAAGGTCCACGACGGTACTTGATGATGCGCCAGCGTCATGGCTATCTGCTAATACCTATTTAATTATTTCAGGGCTTATCTAATTCCTATTTTGTCCAGCTAGATTGCTCAAATACCCTTGTGTGCGACGGCAACTGACCTGTTTATACAAAATTTTGTGTTAAATCTAAAATGAACCGTTTAATTCCATACTTATAAATCAAATTTGAAGAAAATCGGGCGGTTCTGGAGGTACAATTGATTTATTAACACTTAGACGACCGGGTGTACCACCGGTGGTACACAATGTCGGAGAGCCGTAGTATCGCCGGTCCCACAAGAGAATTCACGAAAAATCATGCCGGTCGTCTAAGTGTTAAAAATCTTAAAATTGTATTTTTCTTTTAAACTGATTTTTTTTTTTTTTTTTTTTTTTTTTAGAAAATATCGCCTTGCATGTGATTCAAACTCAATCATGTTCTTATCATCCGAACAGGGTACACAGCCATGTAGATGGACTGTACGATGACGTTTATATGGATGACATAACCATACCGTCGACAGCAAATGGACAGAATTCGAACTGGCGGACCTTGGCTCTCTCGGCGCTATTCGGCGGATGGTTGATGGTGAGTTAGTGCCACTGTTGCTGAGAGCCACTCAAATTGGCGTATGAACTGTGGAAATTGTATCCCTAAAAATTTAAGTAGATAATGTATGTACAAGATTATACAATAAACCTAAAAGATATTGTTTTCAATCACAATATATACATACGGTGTATCTCATTTTAAAGAACCAATGCTATTATTGAGTGGTTAGGCACTCGCTTGCCATGCGAAAGGTCCCCGTTCGAACTCTTGCGCCGACAAAAATTTGTATTCAAAATTTGTTTACAGTTGTTTTTCAGGAATACCTTCCGGTGCACTCGTGTCGACCCATCACTTAAATGGGAAATATTGAGTTACGTCTCGCCCATCAGAGGGGAGGCATACTACGGGATGGGCAGGCTACATAACAGACCAAAACGTCTACAGTAGCTCCTGTTTTATGGCTACAAAATAGAAGAGGCTGTGAATTATAGTTAGTTATTATGAATTATATAATTATTATAGTTAGTCCTACAGAAGTTCACATGGTAGGTGTCATTTTTTCTGAGCCGCCTGTGACAGTCAAAAATCACCAATTCAAGTAATTTGGCGCAGACAATGGCCCCATAAAGGACAATGGCCCCATTATCAAGGAAGTACAAGTCAGCCAACTTCCTACGTTCAGATAGTGAGGGCAAATCTGAAATCCAATGATAATGTCGAAAAGAAAAGTATCTGAAGAATTTCCTCTGAACGCGTTCAATAGAAGCATTATGAACAGCATAGAAAGGAGACCACAACACACAGCCATACTCAAGCAAAGGTCGAATCAGGTATAAGTAAAGAAGATAGAACGCTTTTGAAGATAAATCTTTAGAGTTTCTTCTATTAATATATCCAAGAATTCTGAAACAACGCATGCAGGTTGGAAACTTGGGAAGCAAAAGAAAGCTTCTGATCAAATAGAATCCCAAGATTCCCAAGGTCTTGGTGAATGTATTATGCCGTTACGATTTCAAACCACATACGCCACTGATGAGAGAGAGGATTGTTCTAGAAACCAGTTCTCGTGTTTGTGGTCAATTGGCTGCCAGAAAGGATAGATATTCAATAATCCTTTGGCGGAAGAGAATGCCGTTGGCATTAGCACCGCCCTTGATCAAGTTTTGTTTCTTAATTTTAATATCTATGTATGTATATATTCTATGTCATTATTTTGTAAATAAAACTTGATCCAACTTGTTTAATAATAATAATAATAATATAATAATAATAATGATAATAATAGAAGTTGCTAAAGTAATCCATCAAGAATTAGCAAAAAAATATGACCTCATATCTGATCCCCCTCCATTTTACCAATATTCCCCAGAGCCTGTAATCGAATCTAGAGACCATCTAATATACTGGGACAGAACAATTTTAACCGACAGAACAGTTGCGCACAATAGACCAGACATCATATATATAAATAAACAAGAAAAGAAAGCCATCCTGATTGACATTGCTGTTCCACTGACACACAACATCGAAAAAACAGAAGTTGAAAAAATTAATAAATACCAGGACTTGAAATACGATATGAAACAAACATGGAAATTGAACAACATCCAAATTATACCCATTGTCATGTCAAGTGAAGGAGTTACATCACGCAATTTTAAAGAAAATTTGAAGCGATTGGATATGCGACACTCTGTAGAAAGAACCATCCAGAAAAGTGTAATCCTGCAAACGTGTCATCTTGTGCGGAAATTTTTAAACAATTAATTTTAACATACTAGTTATAGTTTTAGTGAGATAGACTGAAATGTCTCCTCACTATTAACTTAGAAGCAAAAAAAAAAAAAAAAAAAATGTATCTACCTCGAAATAATAATAATAGGTTCTTAAGGTGTGCAGTTTGAGCAGGATTCCCCACAAGGTAGGTAAGTGTCCTAGGGATGAAATGGGTGCACTCTTGTTTTCGTAGGTACCTAAGTGTCCTAGGGATGAAATGGGTGCACTCTTGTTTTCGTAGGGAAGTGTCCTAGGGATGAAATGGGTGCACTCTTGTTTTCGTAGGTAAGTGTCCTAGGGATGAAATTGGTGCACTCTTGGTTTCGTATAGGTAAGTGTCCTAGGGATGAAATTAGTGCACTCTTGGTTTCGTATAGGTATAAGTGTTTTAAGGATGAAATGGGTGCACTCTTGGTTTCGTATAGGTATAAGTGTTTTAAGGATGAAATGGGTGCACTCTTGGTTTCGTAGGTAAGTGTCCTAGGGATGAAATGGGTGTACTCTTGTTTTCGTAGGTAAGTGTCCTAGGAATGAAATTGGTGCACTCTTGGTTTCGTAGGTAAGTGTCCGAGGGATGAAATGGGTGCACTCTTGTTTTCGTAGGTAAGTGTCCTAGGGATGAAATTGGTGCACTCTTGTTTTTGTAGGTAAGTGTCCTAGGGATGAAATTGGTGCACTCTTGGTTTCGTTGGGTTTTTGTTGATTTTTACTTACCTTATTATATAATAAGGAAAATTGTGTATTTTAGGGTTGGCTACGATGAAAAATATCTCATTATCGACTATTATTTTGTACTCCGCTTTCAGAAGCACTTTAGAGTAAGTAGGTATTCTTGAATGGTAATCTGAAAAATTACGCACCTTCAGTTCCGAATTATGAAACAGGATTTAAATATCTAGTATTTGTTAATCAAAGCAACTGTCAATTAACAGCTGGTCTTCTCCCTATCTTACGTTCCCCAGCCAGAGAGATATTGGGACTTGAACCACTGACTGCCACCAATGCCACCATATCGATTGAGCTATAGTCTTGTCACAAAAGATCTACTTATTAGGTCCCAGGGACACAGCTACTGACTGTAGCCGATAGCTCTTGTTACATAGCTTTTAGCTTGTAAGTTAACATATAATTAGTTTTTTGTATTAGTTGTAAGCTTAATAATGTAGCTCCCGCGTTTTATAAAATGGACACGCTAGTTCGTAAATATTAAAATATATATACAGGGTGAGCATAAAGTCTCACCCCCCCCCCCGTATCTCAAGAATGGCTGAAAATACAAGAAAACGCAAAAACCCGTATTCTTTAAGTTTTAGGGGGATTAATTTTCAGCCAAAAAAAAAAATTGCCTACAGGGCCCCAGTCAGGCTGGGCATGGACCAACTTTAAAATCTTAAATAGAATAGTATGTCTTGTGGCATATTGTTTTAAAGGTCTCATAGAGAGAAGTTCATTACAACAAATTTCAGTAAGCTACAACTTACCGTTATTGAGATACAGGGTTGGACGTCCTGCGTAATATCCATATATTTTGACCTATAACTCGTTGACCGTAAATTCAAGAAAAATGAAATTTGTTGAAAATAACTCCTTATGGCAAGAACTTTCGATCAAGTTAAAACTTGATTTGTTTTTCCGTTAAATTTTTTCGGACTGTTCGTCCGGCTGGCTGACGAAACCGACCAGAAACTAATATCAACAGAGTATGTCGAGTTATACCTTTTTCGACAGGGCTCGTCATAAGAAGTTATTATCAACAAATTTCATTTTTCTATATTTTACGGTTAACGAGTTATAGGTCAAAATATATGGATATTACGCTAACGTTCGACCCTGTATCTCAAGAACGGTAAGTCGTAGCTCACTGAAATTTGTTGTAATGAACTTCTCTCTATGAGACCTTTAAAACAATATGCCACAAGACATACCATTCTATTTAAGATTTTAAAGTTGGTCCATGCCCAGCCTGACTGGGGCCGTGTAGGCAAAATTTTTTTGCCTGAAAATTAATCCCTCTAAAAATTAAGCTACACGGGTTTTTGCGTTTTCTTGTATTTTCAGCCATTCTCGAGATACGGGGGGTGGGGTGAGACTTTATGCTCACCCTGTATATATATATACAGGGTCTTCATAAAGTCTCACCCAGGCCTCGGTTTCTCGAAAACGACTCAGAATATCAAAAAACGCAAAAACCCGTATTCCTTTATATTTAGGGGGATTGATTTTCAGCCAATTTTTTTTTTGCCTACACGGCCCCAGCCAGGCTGGGCATGGACCAACTTTAAAATCTTAAATAGAATGGTATGTCTTGTGGCATATTGTTTTAAAGGTCTTATTGAGAGAAGTTCATTGCAATAAATTTCAGTGTGCTACAATTTACCGTTCTTGAGATACAGGGTCGGACGTCCTGCGTAATATCCATATATTTTGACCTATAACTCGTTAACCGTAAATTATGGAGAAATTTTTTCTTGTTAATAATAACTCCTTATAGCAAGAACTTTCGAACAAGTTAAAACTTGATTTGTTTTTTCGTTAAATTTTTTTCGACTGTTCGTCCGGCTGGCTGACGAAACCGACCAGAAACTAACATCAACAGATTATGTCGAGTTATAACTTGTTCGAAAGTTCTTGTCATAAGGAGTTATTATTAACAAGAAAAATTTTCTCCATAATTTACGGTTAACGAGTTATAGGTCAAAATATATGGATATTACGCGGGACGTCCGACCCTTTATCTCAAGAACGGTAATTTATAGCACACTGAAATTTATTGTAATGAATTTCTCTTAATAAGACCTTTAAAACAATATGCAACAAGATATACCATTCTATTTAAGATTTTAAAGTTGGTCCATGCCCAGCCTGACTGGGGCCGTGTAGGCAAAAAATATTTGGCTGAAAATCAATCCTCCTAAATATAAAGGAATACGGGTTTTTTCGTTTTTTGATATTCTGAGTCGTTTTCGAGAAACCGAGGCCTGGGTGAGACTTTATGAAGACCCTGTATATATCTCCCTTAAGAAGAGACAATGCTTTCCAGAAAGAGAAAAGCCCTATCCAAAATTTTATATCATATCTTCATAATTATAACATACTGTGAAGCCTTTAAAAACTGTGCAGCCTCCTGGGGACCATGTTCCAAAATTTGATCCAGCAAACTTCGGATGGACTTCGGATCGAGTGGCAGCTCTATCTAACAGGAAAGACCGAGGGGTTTGACTTGCCACGACACAGACTTTGGATCCATCCGTAAACAGCCTCCGTGGCGTAACGGCGTATCGCGGAGTAGACTTTTCGAAGAATAGACTTTTCGAAGAAAACTCTATTACCTCCGAACACGTGAGACTGGCATTTCCGTTCCAACCCAGCTGGGTGAGGTTTATGTGGGTAGCTGGTACGATTCCCAGCGAATAGAGTGTGAAACCTCCGTCCTATCTTAAATCAGGACGTTAAAACCAAATAGGATCAACTGGTCACAATGGATATAATTAGGACGCACTGTTAATTGTAAAGAAAGGGGTTCCACTGAAAACCCTGCAACCAGGCAGATAGTAAAAAAATACTTTGAAAATGCCTTACAAGGTTACAGTGCTCTCCTTCTCTCTACTTTTCTACCTCTCCTCTTTTCTTCCTCTCCTTCTTTCCCCCTCTCTTCCTCTCTTCCTCTCCTTTTCTCTATCTCTCTTCCTCTCCTTCACTCCCCCTCTCTACCTCTCTTCCTCTCCTTCTCTCCTTCTCCCCCCCTCTCCCCCTCTTCACCTCGCTACCTCTCTTCCTTCTCCTTCCTATATCTCTCTCTTCAAATTTATCTCTCCCGTAGTCGCTACTTTTTCTCTCTCTCTCTCTTTCTCCTTCTCTCTCTTTCTTTCTTTCTCTCTCTCTCTCTCCCCTCTCTCCTCTCTTTCTCTCTCTCTCTCTTTCTCTCTCTCTCTTTCTTTCTCTCTCTCTCTCCCCTCTCTCCTCTCTTTCTTCTCTCTCTCTCTCTCTCCTAATATACATATAAATCTTCCTCAATCGCCGATAACTTTCAGCACGTGAATATACCAGGAAGTCTTAATATATCGCACGTGGAACACACCGCACTTCATACAGACGGCATTTTGACTATCGGGTCCTCCTACCTTCATTTGCCTTAAACCTGTCGTAGAAAACCTGCCTTAAACCTTTTTTTGTAAATGTACCATTGTATCTAAATAAATATATCTATTTTTCAGTACCGACCTTAATATACATAGTTTAATGGCTAGAACAGCGGCCTGTAACCTGCAGTTCAGGATTTCCAGTCCAAATCATGGTAAATTTTAGCATTAATGAATAAATTTTGATATTTACTCATGAAGGAAATGTGCTAAGCTCACGAGATTTTATTCCCATGAGAAGGGCAGCGGGACTCGATCCAGCGAATACCCGCTTATTTATTAACACCAATATGATAATAATAATATTAATAATTTCGCCTTATTAATACTGCCCAATTAGGACTATTAGGTCCCATTATTCCAGCAGTAAGCCCAAGACGTATTATTATGTGGTAAAAATCCCAAATGGGAGGATAACTTGTCTTGTCCCGGCTGGGTTTCGAACCCACGACCTCTGGAATCTCTGGATTCACAGAGAGCCGCCTTTACCACTGAGCTACCGGGATGATAGTTGAAAAAAACATAAAAAAAAATCCCTGGAATTGGTTGGTTTCACATTTAAGCTGCTCCGCATTCTCTTGTTCCAAATATCTCAAGGCTTTGTTTTTCCAATCCTAAAAGTTGCCTTTGCTCTTCCTCTCAGCTTTTCCAACTTTCTCAATCGTAGAATAAATGAAAAAGAGATAGAAGGTATCTAATGTAGAGAGAGAGAAAGAGAGAGAGAAACGAAGAGAAAAAAGGGAAGGGAGTAGAGGGAAAAAGAGAAAGAGTGAAGTTTTATGTAGGAAGAGACATGACGTAGAGAGAGAGAGAAAGAGAGAGAGAGAGAGAGAGAGAGATACCAGGGGGTATTTCAGGTAGGAGGGAGGGATTTGAAAATAATAGGTTTCAGGGTAAGTTGAGTGTAAGTAATGGGGAGGGAGAGGGAGAGAGGACCATGGCATTGGAAAAATGTTCACTCGCTTTGTATACTTTGCTTTCCAATGGTTTCAGAGAAAGAGAGGGAGAGAGAGAGTGAGAAAGAGAGAAGGCGAGGGAAAGAGAGTGAGAAAAAGAGAAAGAGAGAGACATAAAGAAGGAGGGATTGAAAGAAATCACAGGAAGAGATAAAGATTATCCTATAGAAATGAAATCTGTATGAATAGAAGAACAAAAGAAGATTGTATTAAAAGAGGCATTAAAATGGACGTCATGGGGAGGAAAAGTGTGCGCAGCTAGGTAGTACTCGTGCCTAGGTGTAGTAGATATAGACTGTGTGAACGGGTGCTATCTTCACGCACCTTGTGGACATCCCTAAAGATCATATGGAATGCAGTAACAAGAGTCACAATCACAGTCACCTCGAGAGACTAATGGCCAGGTCGAGGTAATCACATATCCACCAATCACAGGGCTCCATACAGCCTCCAACATCCATGTGACTAATGGCCAGGTCGAGGTAATCACATATCCACCAATCACAGGGCTCCATACAGCCTCCAACATCCATGTGACTAATGGCCAGGTCGAGGTACTCACATATCCACCAATCACAGAGCTCCATACAGCCTCCAACATCAATGCAGACTCAATGCAACATCAATGCAGCCTCAAGCAACCTCCAATTCTCCATGCAGTGTTTGTGAAAAAGTCCTTGCCTGATTTGAGCCAGTAGCCAACATGGGCCTCGACCCCGGGCCTAATAAAAATTCAAAGTGAATAGAAATGAACCTCTATGAAGATTTTTCACACAATGACTGTGTATTTTTTGTTTTTTTTATATATATGTAAAATAAAATTGATAATTGAGTCCTCGTAGCAAATGTAATATAATATATTATGATGAACTAAGGGCGGAATTAACGAATTAATAAAGATTTATGGTGGCTTGACCTGCATCCAGAATGATGCAGGTCAAGCCACCATAAATCTTTATGCTTTGAGTATTAACCTCGCCTGGTGGTTACCTCCCACTAAAGAGTGTTATTATTATTATTTCATAATCTACTGGCCTGAGGATGCTATAATGGCTTAATCTAAAATGGCCTGAGGATGCTATTCTCTTATGCTATTTTCAGTATTTTCCTATGCTCTTTTTATTAATAATAATAATGCTTTTTCTTTGTGTTATTATGTCACAATTTTAGTGGGTAGCGCAGAATCATAGGACTTTACCACTTTAATTTACAATATCTAGTATTATTTTTTGCCTAAGATTCTGCCACTGGTCGCTGCTTCACATTAAAGCAGCTACTCATTTTTCCTCACGAGGTATGAGTGGACCCCGAACATCCAAGTACAGAGCAGAAAAAATCCTCCCCCGCTGGAATCGAACCCAGGTCACCATGTGTGCAATGCCTAGCGCGCTAACTCGCTCTGCCACAGTGACTACTTGCTCTTTTTATTATAAATCTTATTAGTTATGACGACAGAATTCAAGGGAAGAAGCTAATAATTGACAAGGGCCCCCAAAACCAAGCCAATGCTGGTCTACTCCCTGTTTTTAGTCCCCCAGACAGACTGCTGGTCTACTCCCTGTTTATCATCTATTACTTCCGGGAATATCTGTAATACTACACCCGCTTCGCCAGGTCATCAGACACACAGCCACACATGCACGGTCGGTTTGTTATTTGAATTCCTTGCTACGCGCAAATCTCAGAAACTAAAGAACAGATTTCAAAGAAATTTATAGTGTGAAAAATACGCATACATAATTTTAGATGACGTTTTGTAGGTGGTCCCATTTTATTTTCATCAACTTCAACTTAGCGAATTTTAAGATAGACACCATATAATAATTATATGCACCATGTGACTTCTAACTTTGTTCTTAAACACTTATGTCTCGTAAAGTTTAGACCTAAATTACTTTTGATATGTACCCCAAAAGTTGTACCCCCCACCCCTCACCCCCCAAAACAAAGAGAAAATCCAAAAATTGATGTATAAGTTTTCAGTAAAAAAATCTCAGAGTATATTGATTTTAAGTCGATAAACGGTTCACGAGGAAGTAATGTGTCCATAATTGGCAGTGTCCATGATTTGAAATCATCCAGCCATACTCCTAGTCTAATGGACCTAATTACTTATACATACTTTTTCGTCTATTATCATGTAGATATATTTCCTTTGGTTTTAACACCAATAACCACAAGTATCTAATAATACTACTTAGTTCGGTACAGTTCTTCCTAGCATCCTTCAAGTCAATTGATCAGGATGAGAAAATGAACTAGTGGTCAATTGACTATACCTAATACGATATCATCAGGTGATCTTAATATCTAATTTAAATCACTTTCAAATTGATTAAATATCTTTTAATTTATTTGCAGTATTCTCAACTTACATTTCCTACGAGATAACTGATGGGTAGGTTGTTATTAGTTATTTCATTAGGCAGCCAAGTACACACCGCAATATCTTTCTCTTTAATCCTTAGGAGTCGCTGGTCTCACCAACCGTCCTGTTTTCTAATATTTACGACACAATCATGTTACAGTAAAGCTAATAATATCACTACTTCACATTACTATACTGTAATGTTATAATAATAATAATATCGCGTTATACTACCCGACTAGGACTATTAACCATTATTCCAGCAGTAAGCCCAAGACGTGTTATTATGTGGTAAAAATCACATACAGAAAGTTCAAATTGTCATGTCACGATTGGGTTTTGAATCCGCGACCTGTGAAACCTCTGGATTTACCACTGAGCTACCGGAACAGACTAAAGTAGAGATACTTGTAATATTAGCTACCTATAATGTAGGTAGCTTACGACGGGGGTGTTATAATCCATTTGCAAGAAACTCACAAACCTGCTACCCACATTCATTTTTGTTTGATCATTTCAAGCTTTTCATTCATATAAATTATAAATCATTCATATAATTCAAATAAAGCTTTTCATTCATATTCATGGTTCCTATTTCTCTTTACCATAATCTGCATGATTCCTATTTCTCTCTACCATAATCTGCATGATTCTTATTTCTCTCTAACATAATCTGCATGATTCCTATTTCTCTCTAACATAATCTGCATGATTCTTATTTCTCTCTAACATAATCTGCATGATTCTTATTTCTCTCTAACATAATCTGCATGATTCCTATTTCTCTCTACCATAATCTGCATGATTCTTATTTCTCTCTAACATAATCTGCATGATTCCTATTTCTCTCTATCGTAATCTGCATGATTCCTAATATTTCTCTCTACCATGAACTACATGATTTCTATTTCTCTCTACCATAATCTGCATGAATCGTATTTCTCTCTACCATAATCTGCATGATTCCTATTTCTCTCTACCATAATCTGCATGATTCATATTTCTCTCTAGCATAATCTGCATGATTCCTATTTCTCTCTACCATGAACTACATGATTCCTATTTCTCTCTATCATAATCTGCATGATTCCTATTTCTCTCTACCATAATCTGCATGATTCCTATTTCTCTCTAGCATAATCTGCATGATTCCTATTTCTCTCTACCATGAACTACATGATTCCTATTTCTCTCTATCATAATCTGCATGATTCCTATTTCTCTCTACCATAATCTGCATGATTCATATTTCTCTCTACCATAATCTGCATGATTCCTATTTCTCTCTACCATGAACTACATGATTCCTGTTTCTCTCTATCATAATCTGCATGATTCCTATTTCTCTCTACCATAATCTGCATGATTCCTATTTCTCTCTATCATAATCTGCATGATTCGTATTTCTCTCTATCATAATCTGCATGATTCTTATTTCTCTCTACCATAATCTGCATGATTCCTATTTCTCTCTATCATAATCTGCATGATTCCTATTTCTCTCTATCATAATCTGCATGATTCTTATTTCTCTCTAACATAATCTGCATGATTCCTATTTCTCTCTATCGTAATCTGCATGATTCCTAATATTTCTCTCTACCATGAACTACATGATTTCTATTTCTCTCTACCATAATCTGCATGATTCCTATTTCTCTCTACCATAATCTGCATGATTCCTATTTCTCTCTATCATAATCTGCATGATTCCTATTTCTCTCTATCATAATCTGCATGATTCTTATTTCTCTCTAACATAATCTGCATGATTCCTATTTCTCTCTATCGTAATCTGCATGATTCCTAATATTTCTCTCTACCATGAACTACATGATTTCTATTTCTCTCTACCATAATCTGCATGAATCGTATTTCTCTCTAGCATAATCTACATGATTCCTATTTCTCTCTACCATGATTCCTATTTTTCTCTACCATAGTCTGCATAATTCCTATTTCTCTCTACCATAATCTGCATGATTCCTATTTCTCTCTACCATGATTCCTATTTTTCTCTACCATAGTCTGCATAATTCCTATTTCTCTCTAGCATAATCTGCATGATTCCTATTGAGTTCAAAGTTGTTGAGTTCCGAAAGTTAGCCATCCGAAATTGATTAGCTGATAAATTCGCGGAGCATAAAATAGACAGCACACTTAAGCGGAGGTGTGAATTGATAGCTGCTGTGCTGGTGTATGAATTATGAACTGAATATTTTTCAGATTTTTTTTTTTTAATTTGGGTTTAACGTCGCTTTCAGCTGCATGGTCATATCACGACGGGGATGTTACCCTCCATTCACAGAAAGTTAAAAATCTGCTACCCACAATAACATCACACATCCTGGGTTGGGCCGGAATGACACCATCACGAACTATTCACCTCGCTGGACGTTGCTCCACTTCGGTGATCCTACGAGAACCGGTGTACTTAAAGCGGTGTACGGCAACTTATCAGATTGTTAAGTAACTACAGAAGAGTTTACTTATAATAATAGGTATAATCCCCCTAAGGAGGGTATTCCAACTGTTATTTTAATGCCACCTTTATGTGCTGTAAGTTTCAAAGAAATGAGTATAATTTCATCATTGGGATTCGACCGAACGGATCGCTAGTCTGGCTGGGGGACGTTAAACAGGGAGAAGACCAGTGTCTCGCTAGCGGACTATAAACAGAGAACAGACTAGCCAACCCTTACAAGCCAGGCTAGCTTGTAGTTTCCTGAGGGTTTAATGGCTTTAAAGAAAAAGTCCAAGTCCTCACGATGGTTGATTGCACATAGAAGTATGTGATTCAGGACGAGCCAACTTTGAAATAAAGTTGACTGGAGACCATCATTCCCCCCTCCAGCTGTAGCCAAGCTGGCTACAACAACAACAACAACGGATCGCTTCGCTACTTGTGTTAGGAAATAGTGTCTTAAACACTCGAACACAAAATGCACCTTTATATTACGAATATGTTCTAAATATCTAAAAGATGAAAAAAGTTCAGAGATCCTGAGTTCGATTCCGAGTCGAAGCAGACTTTGCGCACAGAAAAATTCTGTTCCCTCCGTACACGTGAGACTGGCAATTCCGGCCCTACTCAGACTAGGTGAGGTTAATGTGGGTAACTGGTACGATTCCCAGGGAATGGAGGGTAGAATCTTTGTCCTAATCAAAACGTTAAATCAAATAGAATCGCTGGCGTTAGGAAGGGTATCTACTGTATCTAGCCATAAAAATGTGCCACAACCAACCAACCTCAACCATGCTGAGGTTTAACAATGCCGACCCAAGGAGATTTGGGAAAAAGGCAAAGTGAAAGAAGAAGATCTAAATACTGGAAAAAATCTAAATAATAAATATAAAATAAGGACCTATTATTCTACAACAAATTACTTATCTGCACCTATGTATGTTTGTCCAGCTCTCCTGACGGTCCCGACTTAATTTCTACTGGTTTAGAGGCTAGCTCAAACCCGACAATTAGTCATGGCATGAGCGCACAGATCATCGCGACACCTGACACCGACCTTAGCAGCTGGAACGATAAGGTGCCGAACTCTAAAGCGGAGGTCGGTGGTTCGAGTCCCAAGTTCAACAAAGCTTTCAGCAAAGCGAGTTTGAGTATTGTGATGCCATATCGTGTTTAAAATAAAATATGATATTATTATTTTTTACTGTTCATACTGTCTTATAGATATCTACTGAATAATAATATGCTGAGTACATGCTGTAGAGATCTTCTTGCTAGATTCCGAATCTCATGATTCATGCCCTTGGATTATCTCTGTTTCTTAATAAACTAGTTGTGTAAAGATGTAGTTCGTGAGAGATTTTCAGTAATTAATTCAGTATGGATATATTTCCACTATAATGGAGTGTAGTTCAGTTACCTACTTATAACAACCAGTCGACCTTGCCCACCTTACATTATTTCGCTGCAAACTCAAGTACATCATTGATTCAATGCAAATATTATGAGTTGAATCTCTATCTCTCTCTCCCCATGGAAAGTATAAAGGTTAAATCAAATTATGATCAATCTCAATACGAGTAATATAATCAAATTTTATTAACATTTTCTAGGACAAAATACCATCTCATCTATCACCAAGATCATCATAGATAATAATCAGATATCTAGTTCAAGTGTTACGTACTTCGTGCCTTCAAAGCCACCTAGTTAGTTATTAATTTTATTTTTATTGACTCTTCATACCTAAGTACTTATTTTTCATCCTCCGTTATGATTAAATCTACATGAAATAGCTTGAGTAGTTGTGATATCACGAAAGTTATTAACACAAATATGATAACTTTCATTAAAAAATAATAATAATATGTTGTTCTCTTAATACGAAAACAACAAACTCATACACATGACAATGTGAATTTACAAATATTTTCACATTACATTTTGCGTGAATACAACATTCTACTAATGGTAACACATCTGTTTCATGAATAATTGCATAATTCCTTTATTAAACATTGAACTCACTGTTACGATTAGGTCAACAACTCTACAATACTGACCTACTGCTACCTATTTAAGATGAAACAGTTACCATGCTGCTGGCGTAACTTTGATCCATTAAGTAGGTATACATCATCTCATCCTTAAATTGCCATGTTACCATACACAGCATAGTATGGTAACATTTCATGCTCAACATAAATGGTTTAAGTTATTACCAATTACTAGATAATTACCCATTTTTTTCCATGAGAGTTGTGATGGTATCAGCATTAGTATCGATGCCAATGAAAAACTCATAATACATAAGTACGAGTATTTCAGCATTTTACAACCAGACGATCCGATAGATCAACTCAGGAAGTTTAAAAATAATGGAGTACTTTTTGAGAGCCATTAAAATTGTGATCATGATCTCAAGTTCCAACCCCCTAAGTATAACAGAAGGATAATCTAGATGGAAAATGAAGAGAACATAGGGGTAAAGGAAGTATTAGGTACCTATGAATGAAGTAAGGAGGATGGACATTAAAATCGAGACATTATATTATAATAGAGACCATTAAAATCAATCCCTAAACCTCATTGGAATGCAAGATAAAGTCACATGACCACCACTTTCCCATAGTGGAAAGCTTTAGGGCGAAATTAATACACGTTCTTGTAATACCTCAGTGGCGCTAAGTCACGGATTGCGTACTGTGTATAAGATAGGGAAAACCGACGCTTAGCAATGACTTGAGTTATAGAATTTGTCTATTTATTTCGCCCTTAGAGTTTCAATCTAGAGCACGCGGGTTTGAACTTTATTGATGAAGATATTTTGATGCGTAAATTATTATAGCTTGAAGAAATCATATCATCAGAAGATGTGAGTTCACACTTTCCAGATAAAAGTTGAGTTGACTTACCTCCCGATACACACAACGCCAGGAACACCACTCCAGCGCCAAACAAACCATTCACATTTTTTAAACTAAATTTAATTAACTTGAAATTAAAATATAACATAATGACAGAGCGCGCGAAGTTTTCGAAACGGCAATTGACTTCGTCATAAATACACGAAAAATGTAAATTTAAAATTTCTAATTAAAAGTTCTACCCGAGTTGAAACTATTCTGGCAATTTTGAGTTCCTGATGGCAATTTAGGCTATTTGTTCTCTCCACTAGGCAAAATGTCGCGTCCCTCGAAGCTTGATGGCTGAGTTTAAGCTATGTACTGAACGCAGGTCGGGCTGGAGACGGCATCGCAGATGAGACTTGCGCCACGCGTCTTCCTCCTAACTTTCACTTGAGCGGTATAGCTGTACCTATCCGTCTGAGTAGTGCTGTGGGAGATGCTGAGAGCCACTGGAGCTCTGGTGTTCTGGTGGTGGGTTCATGGTCGCTATACTGGTGGAGGGGACGAATTTTGTGATTTACTTGTTTCCGTCTGTTCACAGAGTATATTAAGACAAAATATGATAAGCAGACGTTAGAGTTTTAGATACTTGTGTTTTCTTGGTGTAATAAGTATGTCTCTTTCTTTGTATAGGCGTTCTGCTTCGGCCGAGGTGTTAGATTATAATAAATTATATTGTGTGGCTCTGAATAGATCAATATGTTAATCCAGTGCACAAATTTATCAGTTAAAAAAACTTTTTTTTTTTTTGGTTTTAACGTCGCTTTCAACTACATGGTCATATCACGACGGGGTGTTACCCTCCATTCGCAGGAAACTCACAAACCTGCTACCCACATTAAACTCACCCAGCCTGGGTTGGCCGGAATGCCAGTATCACGAAGAGTATAATAGATTATGTTGATTGTTGACTATTGAAAAGATTTTGTTTTTTTTTGTTTTTGTTTGTTTGTTTTTGGTTTAAACGCTAACAAACTAGATCTGCATTAGCGTTTAAACCTCAAAAAATCTTTTCAATAATAAAATATATGAAAGCAAAATAAATATAATTTTATTTATTCTCATTTGCTTGTACATTAAAGTAAATGGTTATTATTAATTTTAACACAAAGTATTATTTGAAAAAGAAAAACTGAAGAAGAAAAAAGACTGTCTCGACCTAGATTTGAAGTGAAACCCTTCCGTCACTATACCTACATAGATATATAGTAAGTGTATAATATTGTATATTATGTACTATCTATGTATATATTGTATATAATATTATTTTATATGTGTTTCAGTGCATGTTAATTGTTTTATGTTTATAAAAAAAATGAAACAGTATTTTAAAAAAGATTTTTCTCCGTGCTTTCGAAATCCACCACTGTTTCTTGCTTTGTTCCAGAATAGAAAACATCCTCAACACAATACAAAAGAAGCTCTTGATATTTAATCCTCCATGTCAATAGCTCAGTGTGATGTGTTTATGAAATTAAACCAGCAAACAAATACCTTATAAACCGCACAACTTTATATAACTGAATGAAAAACTGAATGCCATGATAAATTCGTGGGAATACACTATTAGGTACCTAAATAGGTTAAGGTAACAGGTACATATTATTTATATTGTGTAAGCACTAAAAAAAAAATTTGGACATAAATACAAATACATGTATACACATTAGAATAATATGAGATGCTCAGTAGTATGACAAACAACATGCCCAAATATTTTTATTATTATCTATCGAATTTCTATAAAACTATCGTAAGATATATTATTTGGCCCATTGATAATAGTAATAATAATATTTACTGGAAGGTAACTGTCCTGGAAGGGGACGGTCAGGTGAATGCTCAAAGCATTTTCCAACTCCTAAACCTCAGAGTCTTATTATTATGTGGTCACAAACTCAAATAAAAATGATGGTTCTGTGAGCTGAAAATTCTGTGAACACTGAAGAATTAACTACCTACTAATGAACCATCTAAGTGGTCAAGATCTCTTTATACCAAGTAATAATTATAAATGTGTTTTTTTGCGTTATTATATCACAATTTTAGTGGATAGCGCAGAATTACAGGACTTTTCCATAACTTGAATATCCCAATATGTAATAGTTGCCTATAACTCCGCCACTGGTGGCTCCTAACATTAAAGCAGCTACTCATTTTTCCTCACGAGGTAAGAGTGGACCCCGAACACCCCAGTTACAGAGCAGTAAAAATCCTCCCCCGCTGGGGATCAAACCCAGGTCACCGTGCGTGCAATGCCTAGCGCGCTAACTGACTCGGCCACGGTGGCTACTCTCTATACTGAGTAGAGAATAGGTTCTCGCCGACTAATAGACTTTTAGTGAAATAAAAAGTTATAGTCTCCTTGATTGCACCTTAACTATGCAATAAGCCTTACAAAACACAGGTTGTGACAAATCAACAAGATTAACACAAAATACAAGGGCTTAATCAGAGTGTTAGCTAGAGGTCCGTTAAGCATAATAGAGAAATCAACTGATTAGTCTGTTGCTGAGCTAATTGAGTTCTTCTCTCAGCAGTGTTTTGTATACTCATCTTCAAATTTTTTAGTTGGAACCTATGTATAGTATATATTTAATATAAAATAAATTAAATTAATTTGAATAAATATTATTTTTTCAAAAAAGGTAAGTGTGCCCTGAAATCGCTTTCGCATTACTTCAGGGCTCTTCACCTTTACATCCATGCCATTCCGGAGACGGAAAATCTCGTCAGAATTTTCCACTCCGACCTGTCTCGCCCGCCCTACGCATTATCTTATGCCTTTAGGTAGATAATAATATAGATAATTATGTACCTACCTACTAATTATTAATAATCATGTGTCCGTGAGATAGGTATTGATACCTAAATCACGGTGGTGAGAGGATTATATGGACCCCAGATCCAATGTCTATGCTCCTTTCATGTCCGTTGATTCTATTTGGTTTTAACGTCCTGACTTGAGGTAAACAGGACGGGGGTTTTACCCTACATTCGCTGGAAATCGTACTAGCTACCCACATTAACCTTGCCCAGCATGGGTAGGGCCGGAAATGCCAGCCTTACATGTACGGAGGGAACAGAATTTATGTGTGAAAAATATGCTCCGACCGGGAATCGAACTAAGAATCTCTGAGTTTAAAACCTATCGAGTGGGGTATTGAATGAAAGGTCTCGATGTCTCTTTTCTTGATTGAACATTTATAATGAGATAGTTAAATCTGTGTGAGGTTCACAGTTCACAGAACTACGAGTTATATTTGTGTTAATCACTTTCTTGAAGTCACAACTACTCAAATTCGCTTTACTAAATTTTGCTGAACTTGAGACTTGAACCACCGACCTCCATGGTATACAAGTCCTCCCCTTATCGATCAAGCTACTGAGGTCGGTTGACTATTTATAATACCTACCTTTCTAAGGTATAAAAGCATTGGTTTTACTTCCGAGAAATTTCTATAGGTAATATTGGAAATCGGAAGTATTGTGTTCGTTTTTAAGAAAAAAAAAAAAATTTATTCTCCGATTTCAATTTTTTTTTTCTTTTCTATTTTCATGGTTCTTACGAAGAGTATTTTTTATACTACTTATAATTATTATTATTTGACAAGCAAAACTTTCGACTTCAGAGCGTCTAATTAACCAAACTCACTAATTGAAAGAGGGAATCTCATGAAATATTCAAACAGCTTTGAGGAAGCTCTGTTTATAGTGCCCCAGGTTTCAAAAGCTAGCGCCCATTGTGAAAAGCTCTCTCCTCAGTCTTGCTTCCTCTTTGGCTTGTAATATCCTTTCTCTGTCTCTCTCTTTCTTTCTCCTTCTCTACTTCAGCCTCTTGCTGTCTCTCTTCCTCCTCACTAACAGTCCTTAGAGAATTTGAAGACTACATCAATGTATTTATTTTTTTGTTCCTAATTAAAAATTTAATAAGTGTAAAATAATAATTAATAGTTCATTATAACGGGACTGTTTGTAAAGTAACTGTTTAACTAGTTACAGATTTAGTGTTTATATAATACAAATAATAATATAAATAATTAAAAATAATAATACCGTAAATAGACAAGTCAAGTTTTCATTTGTGTGGCTATATTTAAGATACTTGATACCTATATAAAATCATTTTCTTACAATGTATGAAACCCAGCCGGGATTCGAACTCGGCATATCGGGTCACGATAACAAAACAAGAAAATAATATACACATCACGTGTAACACGAGGAAACTCTCCAGACTGCTTGTCCTTGTCCTAAAGACCCCGAAATATTCTTCATCGGAAGTTCAAAGTAGGAGGAGGAGGTAAGAGGAGGAGGGAGGGGAGAAGAGGAGGAGGGGGAGAGGAGGAGGAGGAGGCTAGAGCGTGATGTGGAAGACAGATAAGTCCCGGGGCTGTGGAGGCTTCCTTCCCAGCTGTGTTTCTTTTTCCCAATAAGACAGGACAGAAGAAGAAGGAGGCAGAGGTGACAGGGGAAAGGGAGAGGAGAGGGAGGCAGAGGAAGTGGGGAGAAAGGGAGAGAGACAAAGAGGGAGAGAGAGAGAGAGAGAGAGGAAGAGGTAGGATGGAAAGTTAAAGGGGGATAGACGGAACACAGGAATAAGGGTGGGGAACATAAGATATATTTTATAGGAAGAGAGAGGGAAGGAAGAGATGGAGGAAAGGTAAGCAGAGGGAAGGAAGGGAGAGGATGTAGGGAAGAGAAGCAGAGGGAGGAAGAGATAGAGTGAGGGAGTCGGAGATTTAATCGGGTGATGGAAAATCACTTATCATCTCTTCACAATTTTCCTTTATCATTTTCCTCAATCCTATTTCCCTCCTCCAGCCCTGAGGGAATCTTACTTGTCTCATTAGAACATATAGTGTGAGATGTTCCTTTCATAGCCCCACAAGGCCCCAGCATGAATGGCTGACGTGGGCTGAGTGTTCTTTATATTTCTTAACAAAACAAACCCCGCTCTATCGATAAGGCGGTGGATTTGAAAACTGGAGGTCGGTGGTTCGAGCGAGTTTAAGTAAATTGTGATTGTGTTTAACATTAATATGATTTAACTAATACAGTTGAACTTGAATATAGTGGACTCGGATAAAATAGAGAACTCTTTATAATAGAGAAAATCTCAGATCCCTGCGTCACCTGTTTGTGTGTAATAGAGAACTGGTTATATTAGAAACCTCTTTATAATAGAATTTCTGCTCTCTCCCTTGGGTTCTATTACATCCAGGTTCAACAGTATTTCTTAACACATCTTTAACTGTGAGGTCTTTCCAATCTTTTACTCGCCATTTACTGTAAACCCACTATCCAGCCACCCATATTTTTTTTTTTTTTTTCTTGTGTTACTATGTCACAATTTTAGTGGGTAGCGCAGAATCATAGGACTTTACCACTTTAATTTACAATATCTTGTATTATTTTTTTGCCTAAGATTCTGCCACTGGTCGCTGCTTCACATTAAAGCAGCTACTCATTTTTCCTCACGAGGTATGAGTGGACCCCGAACATCCAAGTACAGAGCAGAAAAAATCCTCCCCCGCTGGGAATCGAACCCAGGTCACCATGTGTGCAATGCCTAGCGCGCTAACTCGCTCTGCCACAGTGACTACTGTGCCACCCATATTAATACTGTCCAGCCTTGGTTGGGGCGTGAACAGTCAACAATACGAGGATTCAAACTTAGAAGAAACGTTTGCCAATTTTCGCCGACTGTGTGAACTCTGTAGGCAATTCTTTTTTTCCTCGGAAGATTCTTTTCTGCCCACTCTTAATTTTGACATCTAAAAATTAAATTAAATATTTATCCCAATTATTTGCTTTATTTCTTTGGTATAATATGCCACCAAGTCCACGAAACATGGGTCCCTTTATTTGCATAACACCGGTACACAAAATTTGATAGGCACAGAAATATCATATGCCGATTTGTAAAGCTCTGTGAACTATTTTTCTCAATATCTGTAGGTTGATTTCTAAGAAAAAACGGTCTTATTTTCCGGCTTTGAATTTTTTTCTACAACGCTTTTCACTTTTCTAATTAAAACTAATAAGAAACAAGAACGAAACAAGGACAGACGATTTTATTGCTCAAGACAAGTGCGTAGGAGGAAGACAGAGAATGTAATTTAATTTCCATTAGGCAACATTGTCGAGGGTGGAAGAAAGGGATGGGGCCCCCCCTATTCTTCTGGAGGGATAAAAATCGGAGGCAGGAGAGAAAAATATGAAAATTTGAGAAGAAATCATATAAAATGTTTTTCCGGATATAACAAGCACGAAAAGTTTTTTCTTACCAGGGCTGGTTTT
This sequence comes from Bactericera cockerelli, assembly GCA_024516035.1. Taxonomy (NCBI): domain Eukaryota; kingdom Metazoa; phylum Arthropoda; class Insecta; order Hemiptera; family Triozidae; genus Bactericera; species Bactericera cockerelli. Next base: position 11,407,299 of record CM044958.1, on the reverse strand, counting down.
GGAGTTCAGCATATTTTGCTCTCATTTTATTTGCTGTAAAAAGTTATGTTACTTTTCCTCGGAACAGGAGAACATTATACTCATTTCTGATTTTCCTATATCGTCAGCTGGAAGGTAAAACTGACCATCTGCATTCATAAAACTCATAAAACTGACCGTCAGTTTTATTTACCTCCTAGCCGACGATATGTACTCCAAAGCTGCCGTGATAACATTCATTTTGAATAATATCCTACTATTTGTAATGTTCCATATAAATTCAGGCTAAAAAATGGGCAATTTTTTTATTATGTATTCCGATGACTATTGACCAAACAAGTGCTTAGTGGATAATGAACAGATTAAAAACAACTTGTGTGTTCACTATACCTAGTGCAGTGCTTTTAGTATAGAAGAAAGCTAAAGAAGAATATAAGTATCAAAAAAAAATGTACGATAGTATTGATGATTATGCTGTGTTATAGCAACCTGACAAAAGTTAGGCAGCATCGTTTGTATTTTAAATAAACTGTAATATATAGTGTAGTGCTTTCACTATACCTAGTGTAGTGTTTTCACTATACCTAGTGTTTTCACTATATCTTGTGTTTTCACAATACCTTGTGTTCTAAGTATCTCAAAAATTGACAATCCACCGTGAATTTAACCTGGGAATATATTGATACCGATGTGATTCAATGTGGAACATCTAGTTGTATTTATTAGAATTTGCACAATGTTAGGTACTGGTAATATTTCTATATAAAATATGGAATATTCACTTCTTCTTCTCTCACTTAGACTTATTATTAAAATTATTAAACATATTTGATCAAGTTTTATTTACAAATAAAATAGAATATATACATATATAGAAATTAAAATTAACAAAACAAAACAAAACTTGATCAAGGGCGGTGCTAATGCCAACGGCATTCTCTTCCAAAACTTTTTCCAAAACTAGACTTTTCCCAAAACTACTTGGGGCCGGCATTGTTCAACCTCATGGTTGAGCTTGATTGGTTGTAGCACATCTTTATGGCTGGATGCCCTTTGTAACACCAAATATTCACTTAATTCAAGCTCATGATTGATGTTGGTTGGTTGTTGCACGTTTTTATGGCTGGATGGACTTCCTAACACCAAAAGTTCACTTACATTTAATTTTTTTTTTTTTTTTTTTTTTTTTTTTAATGAACATTTATTTAAAGAGAGGTCTAACAATCGGAGTCCTTGCCCTTTAATAAATTAAAATACTGAATGGGAAATGTTGTATAATATCCAGGAGTTCCGTGGCCTCTGAGCTCTGAGGCAGAACCTGGAATTTAATGATCACATTCATAACTCAATAACAGGAGGAGGAGGAGGAGGAGGGATGGGGGTGGGGGTGGGGGTACCTGTTGCGTTGCCTAGGAACACCCCATCAGCACTGCTGCACGCCAAACTGCAAGGACGCGAAAATAATGAACTGGAAGAGACGGAGGGGGAGGGGAAACAGGAAAGGAGGAGGGCGGGGGGGTGGAGTGGATTAAAGGAAAGGGGTGGGGAATTGAGTGAAAGGCAATGCTAACATCAGTATGGGAGGAGGGAGATGGTGAGGGGAAGTGGGATGAGAAAGTGGGAAGGAGATGGAGGGAGAGGGTAAAGGAAGCGGAGAAGGAAGGAAAGGGTACAGGAAAAGGAAGAGGAGGGGTGGAGGGGAAGGAGGAGGAGAAAAAGAGGGGGAGGGTCAGGTATAAAGAAGGAGAAAAAGAATAGGTCGGAAGTCGGAATTTTTCGGCTCTGTAATTGGATCTTACGGGGTCCACTCATACCTCGTGAGGAAAAATAAGTAGCTGCTTTAATGTGAACAGCGAGCCGTGTCGGAACTATGCGCAAAAAAGATATGAGGAGTTCAAGGATTTTTTTCTTATAATCCTGCGCTACTTACTAAAATTGTGATATAATAACACGAAGAAACATATTTATTTATCATTATTTTTTTTAACTTCCCGGGCGCATTCAAGGACTGAAGGGTTCTTTTCTGCTAGAAGTACAGTTAGAACCTCGATTATCCCGATTATAATGTCATCTACAGGGTGTAACAGACTAAATGTAAAATCTCTTAAGAAGTGGTAGTATAGATCATTTCCAACCATTAATGTTCTATAACACTTTTGATTTAACTCAGTGGTTCTCGAGATATTATTTTTTTGAATTATTTTTACAAGTCCCCTGCCGCTCGACAAAGAATGGCGTCTAACTCCGTAAATACAGTAGATGAAGCAATAGATTTAACTATTTCCATAAGATAACAATATTTCACTATTATTTAGACTAGATTTATTCTTAAAAAGTGCACACATACTGAAAAAAATTGGCAGCAGCGGAAAATTTATCGCGAACATGAAATCCACCTGAAACTTCAGCCGCCATTTTCTCAAAATACTGCCCCCATAAAGTATTGGTTTTATTTATGTAAAAACTTGCTTGAAGTCTTATCTTTCAGAAAATATGACACACTTGATATAAAACTTTCATTTTTTATTGAAACCAAGATAAATTAAAAAAAAAGTCAGTCAGTACTACTAACTGTACCTACTAGGCTACCATCCTACTTTTACCTAGGGAACTAATTTTTTTCTTCAATTTGACAAATTATGGTTGTTATTTACTTTACAACGGCCCAAAAAGTTAGCCTCAGTCGATTCATTGATAAGGCTCCGAACTCTTAACTTGGAGGTCACTGGTTCGAGTCTCAAGTATGGCAAATATTTAGTAAGACGAATTTGAGCTATTGTGACACCACCATCGTGATTAATTGACCTTAATATTTTAGTACGTATGTATGGTTTTATTTGTGGTGAAGCACAAGGACTCTTCACAATTTTTGTGGGTAGCGCAGCATTACTAAGAGCCTCCTTTACTTTTCGAATTATTCTATTACATTAATTTCTTTTTACTCTGGTAATGCCGACACTGGTCGTTAATCATACAAGTAACTACTCATTTTTCCTCACGAGGTATGAGTGGACCCCGAACATCCAAGTACAGAGCAGAAAAATTCCTGTCCCGCTGGGGATCGAACCCAGGTCACCATGCGTGCAACGCCTAGCACGCTAACTCACACTGCCACGGTGACTACTAATTGACCTTAATATTTTAGTATCCCCCAAAAAATATCACTTCGTGACATAAAAAAAGTCCCGCCAAGTCGTTGCACAAAAATATTTCAGTTCCCAAATTCATCCCTCCCTCCCTTCCCAAAAAATATATTAGTTATTATTGACCTCCCCCAAAAAATTATTGAAATCAATTTATGGCCCCGCCTTTTATTCATTCACCTAAGTGCAACAGTATACTTATTAATAGCCTCCCCTCTCTCTTTCTTCTAATGTCCTCTTTCTTTTGTTGCTTGTTGCATGTTGGAATGTTTCCTTTACAAACTCAGAACTTAAGTCTTATTTCCTTGCTCCTTTCACCGACTTGGGCTCTTGGCGGAGTACCACTAACTGGGAATGATAAATATATGAATCTAATAGACAGTGCTATTTTTAAAGAATTAAAAAGAGATAATTTAACATAGTGGTTCTTATGGAGAACAGGAAAGGAGAAGTCTAGCCGACCGCGACCCAAGGATGCATTATCTGTATCTAAGTCGCAAAATATCTGCCACCAACGAGAATTGGACCATCAGATCAGGCTCATTTCCACAAGGATCACATGTTTACATATGTCTACATTTATATATAATCTTAGAAAAGAAGCAAGACATCAGTTCCTTTGGCTAAGAACGGACCTGCAGGGTGGTACTCCGCCAAGAGCCCAAGTCGGTGAAAGGAGCAAGGAAATAAGACTTAAGTTCTGAGTTTGTAAAGGAAACATTCCAACATGCAACAAGCAACAAAAGAAAGAGGACATTAGAAGAAAGAGAGAGGGGAGGCTATTAATAAGTATACTGTTGCACTTAGGTGAATGAATAAAAGGCGGGGCCATAAATTGATTTCAATAATTTTTTGGGGGAGGTCAATAATAACTAATATATTTTTTGGGAAGGGAGGGAGGGATGAATTTGGGAACTGAAATATTTTTGTGCAACGACTTGGCGGGACTTTTTTTATGTCACGAAGTGATATTTTTTGGGGGATCTTATAACTTTTTGTAGTGGCCCTGCATAGGTGTGTGGTGTATGATGTATGATACATGTTAATTCAATATAAAACTATTTAACATATTCAATAATGACTTTAAAGGAACAAGTATTGATAAATGAAACAGTTTGAATGTGAAGATAAAGATTTTAGTTTGATATTCATAACCAAGCACAGTATCCTTCTCCAAATTATTTTTTCACCTAAAAAGTAGATATGCGACTTTTGACTCATCTGGGAGAGTGATAATATACTAGATACTGAATATCTATACACCAACTTTGTTCTGAGCTCTGAAAATGATCCTTTTTTCAATTATGGACCAAATGTCCATCTTAGGATAATAGAACAATAGAAGAGCACACCTTTTTTTTTTTTTTTTTTTTTTTTTTTTTTTTTTTTTTTTTTTTTTTTTTTTTTTTTTGGCATTGGTTGGCAAGGCCATTCCATACAGCCAAAAGAGCACACCTACTACCCACGAGAAAAAAAATTAGCCATCGTTTGTGAAAATCGGTCTAATAGTTTTGGCTGTAAAGCGGTCAACGTGAAAGAAGAAGCAGTAAATGATGAAAAAAATGACGTTTTTAAAGTTTGGTTTTCTCCAACTTAACTCAAACGATTTTGATGGTTCTTTTTTCAAAGCTTGTCTTTATCGTGCCCCAATCTATATGTATTTATAGTCCAATTGCCTTCATCACTTGTACTTTTTTTCCTACAACTACAAGAATTGTGCTACATTTGCTCTGGCGTATAATATCACTTGGTATAATATCACCGGTTTCAGCGTAGATTTAGTAAAGCGAGTTAGAGTAGTTGTGACATCACGAAAGTGATTAACAAAAATATGATAACATTTTTAATATCACTTGGTAACCCGCGAATTACTTTGACTTGGAGGTTCGGAGCGCTACCTCGGTCCTAAATTATAAAATTTTATTATTATAATAATGATAGCATTTTCTTATTATAATAATGATCTCGCCATATTTATGAGACAGACAAACGAAAGCCAAATCGTCCAGAATGCAAGTTAAAACAGAACCCCACTTAGTGAGGTTGCTTCGCTCCCTCACTGTGTTCGGTTAATAATAGTATGTCCTACATTGTTTAACGGCAATATTATTATTTTTTGCTCTATTTTACATGGCAGGGTTCTTCTTAAAGAAGCTCTTCCATCCAACAATAACTAGTGTTTCTTTGAACAGTAAATTGAGGTTTAATGTTCAAAGAACCTCACTTAGTGAGTTCGTTCTCACTGTGTTCGGTTAATTATGTTTAAAAGAAGGTAAGATAACAAGCGAGACCCCTCCCTCAAGTCGAAGAACGATTAGAGAGATAGTCCGGGTTATTCTAAATTTAATCCCGTTTCATAAATTGGCCCTTTGCCACAGATTTTTACAAGGATACTGTGTGGTGCCATTCATTTTATCCAGATGGGCCTCTCAACTGGTTCAGATAGTGGGTACACCCTGAACATATTTCCTTAATTTATGTCAGATATAATAATTAGGACTTTTAAGTCCCATTTTCCAGCAGTATGCCCAAGGTGTATTATTATGTGGTAAAAATCCCAAATGGGAGGATAACTATGAATTTTTACAATTAATTTCTATGAAAGAATACTGAGAACGAAGCTTATTATTAACCAGCGGCGATGGCGCGTTGAATGCACCGGTTCTTGTTAGATCACCGAAGTTAAGCAACGTCCAGCGAGGTGAAGACTTTGTGATGCTGGCATTCCGGCCCAACCCAGGCTGGGTGAGGTTAATATGGGTAGCAGGTTTGTGAGTTTCCTGCGAATGGAGCGTAACACCCCCGTCGTGATATGACCAAATGACCATGCAGTTGAAAGCGACGTTAAAAACCACAAAAAAAAAACGAAGCTTATTGTGTTGTTCAAGTAATAAATGTATAAAATATTTTTTTTTCAACTGTTAATTTTTTATAGTATATTATAAATTTCTCTTTTATATATAGAGATGAGGTACAACACAACCCACAACAAAAAGGGTACGTACCTCAGAAACTCACTAAATTTAATGTAAAATATTAAAAAAAAGTAAAGAGTATTTGTTAAATAAAAAAAAATTACATGTCCCAGCTAGGTTTAGAACCCGCGGGCCTCTGACATCTCTGGCATCGCACAGTGCCGCCTTTACCACTGAGCTAACTAGACTGTTGATTTCCCCACGTGGTTTTTGCAACAGATAAAAGCTTCATTTTATTTTAATTTGTATAATAAACTTTTTAGCGGCCAGCGAAAGAAATATTTACTAGAGGGAATTGGATAGGGAAGGAAGCCTTTCACTTCCTATGTAACTAATAGGTACCTACATTCCTAATTAGGAATAGGTATTAGGTAGTGTAGGGGCTTTTACAAAGTTTTCTATGAAACTTCTACATTTCCTACTTAGAAAGGTCCCCAAACATTTAGACATTCATGTTACACATACATATTATTTAACATTGGGTACTAGAGATTTTTTACATTTTTGAACCTAGATAATATAACCAACATTTTAGAAGAAAAAAAAATCCTGTCTTTTTCACTCCTTGGGCATTACAGGTTTATTATAGCTATGTAGGTATGACGTTATTTGTGGTCAAGCACAAGGCCTCTTCACAAATTTTGTGGGTAGCGCAGCATTACTAAGAGCCTCCTTTACTTTTCAAATTCTATTACATTAATTTATTTTTACTCTGGTAATGCCGCCACTGGTCGTTACTTATTCAGTAACTACTCATTTTTCCTCACGAGGTATGAGTCGACCCCAAACACCCAAGTAATGTGCGGAAAAATTTCTGCCCAGCTGGGGATCGAATACAGGTCACCATGCGTGGTAAGCTTAGCGCGCTAACTCACTCAGCACCGGCGACTATTTATGGGTTAGTATACCTTTACACAATTTCACATCGGGACATGTGGATTGAAAGGTTTGTGAATGAATACTTATATACATAATAAACTAGATTCAATATCTATACTCCAATGTTATTCTGAGCTCTGAAAATGATCCTTTTCCTTAATAACGGCCAAATGGTAGCTTTTGGGATAATGAAACCATAAAAAGGCACACCTACCACCCAGAAGAAAAAAAATGAGCCATCGTTCATGAAAATCGGTCCAGTAGTTTTGGCTGCAGAGCGGTCAACGTCAAAGAAGAAGCAGAATTTTTTGAAAAAAAATGACGTTTTTATAGTGTGGTTTTGACCAACTTAACTCAAACGATTTCGATGTTTCTTTTTTAAAAGCTTGTCCATTATCGTGCCCCAATCTGTACATGTAGTTCAATTTCCTCCATCACTTGTACTTTTTCTCCTACAACTACACGAAAAGTGCTCCTTATGCTGTCGCGTATAGTATACTCTTGGTAGCGCGCGAACTATTTCGATTGACTTGGCGGGTCGGAGCGCTACCGCGCTCCTTAATTCCATGTGTTTTATTAAAATTCGGTACCTACTAACATAATAATTTGTACCTCTATGTACCAACCTATGAATGTTCAGTATTTACCGTACCACCTTTACCTGTGGGTGTTAACTATGTAGGTACATTGTTTATGTTTCATTTCATTCAAACCATTTTATCATTGAGACCCTTTCCTCTTATGAACAAATGAACAATTACGATTAATATTGATTTCTGAAGCACCACAGCTAAAAGTATCATACATGGATACGTACATACTAATTTGCCACACTTGAGACTCGAACCAGTGACCTCCAAGTTGAGAGTCTACTGAGGCAAACTTTTGGGCCGTTGGAAAATAAATGGCAACCATAATTTGTCAAATTGAAGAAAAACATTAGTTCCCTAGGTAAAAGTAGGATGGTAGCCTAGTAGGTACAGTTAGTAGTACTGACTGACTTTTTTTTAATTTCTCTTGGTTTCAATAAAAAATGAAAGTTTTATATCAAGTGTGTCATATTTTCTGAAAGATAAGACTTCAAGTAAGTTTTTACATAAATGAAACCAATACTTTATGAGGGCAGTATTTTGAGAAAATGGCGGCTGAAGTTTCAGGTGGATTTCATGTTCGCGATAAATTTTCCGCTGCTGCCAATTTTTTTCAGTACGTGTGCACTTTTTAAGAATAAATCTAGTCTAAATAATAGTGAAATATTGTTATCTTATGGAAAAAGTTAAATCTATTGCTTCATCTACTGTATTTACGGAGTTAGATGCCATTCTTTGTCGAGCGGCAGGGGACTTGTAAAAATAATTCAAAAAAATAATATCTCGAGAACCACTGAGTTAAATCAAAAGTGTTATAGAACATTGATGGTTGGAAATGATTTATACTACCACCCCTTAAGAGATTTTACATTTAGTCTGTTACACCCTGTATAATCGAGGTTCTACTGTACTTACAAAGTCTCCTTAATTGGTTTTATATATTTTTATACCTACCTAATTTTATTTATTTTTTATTTAGAAACTCTTTATTAGTTGAACATATTTTAATTTTATTTTTTTATTTTATTTTATTTGTACCTATTAGGTACAAATAAATTAAAATAGAGGCAAGGACTTCGATTGTTATAGACCTCTCCTTAGATAAATGTTCTTTAAAAAAAAATAATATATTTAAATGAATTGGTTAATGCATGAAAAAATATAAATTAGAAGAAAGATGAAGAAAACATTAATTTGGTTCTAAAAACTACTTGAAATTTAAATTTGAGCATGATGCACTTGACTTGTTTTAGATTTTTTATAACAATGCATGAATTCTGTGCCACCCATGATCTTTTTTCTCAACTACTGGTACATATAAATGAGTCAGCTTTCAGAAAAATTACCGAGAGGAGTTTTCAATGCACATTTATCACGACATCAGGACGTAAATTGTAAGCCGGTGAATACCTATAGCTATGAACAATATGATCATATAATAGACTCAAATTAGTCTTCATGTTAATTGTACATTACTTTAACCTCAAATACATAATTTACATATAAACATAATATAATTATCTACCTATTGTTTTTTATGAAAAAAATTCTTCTAAAAAAAACAAAATATTACACACACTAGGTATCTCATCTTTAAGTTGTGTCTAAGTGTTTATAAACAGTTGCCCCTTTGTTCAAAGTTTAGAGTTGAATTCTTTCAAAGTAAACCAGAAATATGCGCCCATTTTTGATTTGTATTGCCGCACTGTATTGTGTAATTGGTTCTGGATTCGATCAGGTAGGTTTAAAGAACACAATACTTCAGATTTCTAATATGTATAAAAAACTATGGGATGTATAAAATAACGTGAAAATTGAACAAACCCCTAATATCCATCAACAAGTGGTTACATTACAATGAACCTACACCTAATACGATAGGTACTTGTTGACAAAAATAATTATTCACTTATAATATTGTTAGTTTGACTGTCTGAAAAAATTGCTTATCCAAGGTCTGAACCTTATTTATTTATTTGGCTACACGACCTGACATCAAAACTTACTCCTGAGGACCTAATAGGACCTTTCTATTTATTTAGCTACATGACCTGACATCAAAACTTACTACTGACGACCTAATAGGACCTTTCTATTTAAAATAAATAGTAAAAATATACATATTGTGTGAGTTTTTTTTCAATTTTCAATTTCAATTTTAGTTTTCAATTACAATAATATCAATAATTTTATAAATAAGTCTCACGCTTAAGGATTAATACTAAAGAGTAGACTGTAGTAGAAGTATGTGAGTTTTAGTTTTCATACATTTTGTATAACAATAATTTAAGTATTAGTAAGAAGAATCACTGCAATTTTCTTCTTCTTCTTCTTTACAGCCTGGATCCACAAAAGATACCCTCCCACTGATTGAGCCAGAGAATCCATACGAAGACGATAGAATACTTCTGTCCTTGATAAATTTCAGGAACTACTTTGCACGCCTTCATAGCAAGCCATATTTCTGAGCGAATAATGCGATGATTCTCAGAAGACATCTCTATCATAGAATTGACCACTTTAAATGTGATAAATATTTATTAAACAGTTCAAGAGGTGGTTCAATATCAGAAACACACCTGATACATGTTTTGATATCTAAGAAAGCAATACTCTCAGGACTCTAGAATACTCTAGATCTGATATTATCGTACAGACCTATTACGGCAAAAAATATACATTTTTTTTTTTAAATACAAATTAACGGGGTTTATCCATGTTTTTTCCAAAGATATGTCACTATAAAAAAAACATTGCTTTTTACACCGTAGGTAAGGTAATAGAGAATTATAAAGTGATCGAGTGCAATATAAAGGGTGGGGTAAGTCTGGAAACCTCTTAATATCTTTGGAAGGGCTTACCTACTGAGATAGTTCGAAATTTTGTACGTTAAACTGGTGTTATAGATTTATAGAGTGAGACTAATTTTACTTCCGAGAAATTTCTAATATTAGAAATGGGAAGTATTCTGTTCGTTTTTGTAAAAAAAAGAGCAGAAAAAATCCTGTTCCACTGGAGATCGAACCCAGGTCACCATTCGTGCAATGCTTAGCGCGCTAACTCACACTGTCCCGGTGACTGGTATTATTATTAATTATTACATATATGTATATTATTTTTAATTTATACCTAGAAAATTAAAAGATATTACCGAAAATGAGATCTTGTAATTTTCTTTTTCTCAAAAATCCTGTGTGCTCATGATGAACGAATGATATTGGAATTATGGAATTGTGTGACTATAGAAGTAAATCTCACAAAGTAATCCGGAGGAAAAAAGTACGTATTAATTTCTTTGAATTTGACAAGGATCAGGAAAGGGATCAGTAGACAGAGTTGGGAGGGCGGAAAAGAAAAGATATCATTTTTTTGTATGTGTACCGTGCCTACATGCACTACCTACGCACCCCATCCGATTTTATGCAACCCTCTCAGCTTTGAATAGATTTCGTAAGCGGAAGGGGGAGAGATTGATTAAGTCATCACATTCTGTAATGTTTGCCGTCCTGTTCCCCTCCTACCTGAAAGGGGGGGGGAGAGTAAGAGAGGGAGAGATTCACATGGGAAGGGGGATTGATGGGAAGGGGAATTGATGGGGAGAGATTGAGGGTAGGAAAGTGACGGGAGGGAAGGGAGAGGGGAAAAGTATGAGAGAGAGGGGGTATTTAAAACAGAAGAGAATGGTGGGGAGATGATGCAGGGATGGGAAAATGAATGGAAGAGCGAGAGAGAGAGAAAGAGAGGGAAGAGAAATGAAAGAGATAAAAATCTGAGGAATGAATGGAAGAGAGAGAGAGAAAGAAAAAGAGAGAAAGAGGGGGAGGAGTAAGAGAAATAGAAGGGATATAAATCTGTTCGTGGTACGGCAGAAGGAATTAGTGAGGGACAGCGGGACGGAGAGAGAGAGAGGAGGGAGAGAGATGGAGTAAGGGTGGGTAGAGAGAGAATCAGAGGATGAATGACTCATATTTATGTTTCTATCAGACTGAGTGAGCACAAGTGCAAGACAGAAGATGAGGAAGAGAAAGAGAGGAGAGTGAGAATGTGTGTGGGTGTATGTGTGTAAGTGAGAGAGAGAGAGATAGAGAGAGAGAGAGGAGAGAAGATTGAGAAGAAAACAGGTGAAATAAGAGATAGACAAAGAGAGAGGTAGAGTAAAAAAATGAGGAATAGAGAAGGATATTAAAGAGAGAGAGAGAGATGAGAGTTCCAACATGTGTGATGTGTTAAGTCTCTTGTGAATTCCTTATTCCTGTGAATCCTGTGAGCTCGTGTTCCTGTAAAACATGAAAATATACACAACGGTAAGGGAAGAGGGACTATACAAAATCTACTATTAAATAATGGACTTTCGCTTTAAATTTTCACAAAAAAATGAACAACAATTTTTATAACATGAGCCAATCGACGAAGAAACCTTAAAAAAAGTAGAGAAAAAAAAGATGAGCCGTCTTAATTTCGTAGCCATGCAACAGCAGCTAAAAGGTACTTTAATATGGTGTCTGTTATGTATCTTGCCCATCCCATACTGGCGGTACCACCCCTCTGATGGATGAGAAGTGAGACAATACTTCCCATTTCGGTGCTAATTCATCATGGTTAAGCACTCGCTTGCCATGCGGAAAGTTCGAACCCCCGCCCCGACGGAGAGGCATACTACGGGATGGGCAGGCTACAACACAGACCACAAGTGTCTACAGTAGCTCCTGTTTCATGTCTACGAAATAAAAAAAGGATGTGAAACACTCATCTTTACCTATAAATAAAAAAAATTCCTCTCCGTTCTGGGTTCGAACCCGGGACCTTCCGCATGGCAAACGAGTATCTAACCACTGAGCTAATCGAGCGCTTAAAGTCCCTGACTCCCCTTAACGCCTGTCCTGGTGACGTTTGCAAAGGTCATCAGTTCACCCCATAATCTCCTCGGGCTATTATCAAAAGTAAACACACCTCGTAACAGAACACGTTGATTGATAGGAGTTTGTCCTGGGCTCCATTAGTGAGAGTTGAGTGGCGGCTGGCTGCCACGACATTGCTGACGGCAAGTGTGAAATGGCGGCAGCGGCGGCTTTGAAAGCGGCGTACGATGTTGTTATTGTGGGCGGAGGTACGTACATCAGTGAGTCTTTTCTGACCAGCGCCTCATTCCTGAAATCTTTCTCACTCTCAGGATCCCCAAATCTCTCTTTCAACCGTCACACGACGTACTCTGATGTATCCGTGGTTAAGTGGCAGAGAATGCCTAAATCATTAACTTCGCCCCGGATTACAATACATTATACATTTAAATTTATTATTATTATTTTTTTTTTTCTATATCTTATTTTGTAAATACCTATTGTTAAATTTTTTATCTTTGTTAATAATTTATTGTTGTAGGTATGTATTGTATAAAAAATAAAGTGTAAATAAATAAAATAAATAAGTTAATTTGAACGCAATAAGAGTGCGTTGTGTAACGATTGAAACGGAGATTTGGGGATCAAAAGAGTGAAAGTGTTTTCTGAAACGAGGATCAAATTGTTGAAACAAAATTTGACGGTTAAAATAGACACTTGGGGATTATGAGAGTCAGAGTGCTTTCAGACGCCTGAAGTCTTCTGGGACTCGGGTAGCCCGGAGACGCCAGGCGTTGAGCCAAGAGCGGCCAATAGGGAACAAGGTTTCACCTAAATCGGTAAAGGGTTGGGTGGAAGAGATTGCCAAAGGCAATAACCAATAACCCCGCCCTGTAGTTAGGACATACATTATACATATGTGTATATTTATTTATTTTTTCTTGTTTGTTTGTTTGTTTATACTGCCGAGGTGAGACTAAAAAGTCCCTTTAGTCTCACCTAAAAGTCCCTTTTCTTCGTTTTTTTCTCTTTTTACTTCTCTTTATATTGTGTATTATTTTGTAATTATCTGTGTTGTATATATGTAAATATTAATAAAGTCATGTTAATTAATAATATAGGTATCCATCTATAAAATTACAGTCGGCAGTGGACATCTCCACCCCTTACGTTTGATGCTCTTGTAATAAATTTGTGCTATTTTCATCACTGTGGGTTGCAAAAATTTTAGTCAAGGTGACAAAAAATGGATTTTTTCGAGGCATTCACGTTTGACATATTGATGAAAAGAAGAAGGTCCTCATTATGTTACAGGATTAAAGTTATTCGGACACGTCCTCAAGTGGAGTTTCAACCAATCACACCGTACTGTAGCCCGAGTTAGGTAAGGGGTAGTGTCCACTTAGATCTTCTTAGCCTGTTTTGTAACTCGGCTCTATAAGTGTTTTTGAAAATTTTCATAAATTCTAGCTAAATTTAATAAAGACCAAGGTACGAATTATGAAACAGAATTAGATTTATCTGATTCTGTTTTTCCCTTAACACTTAACACGCTCTCTGATGGGAATTTTAACCAAGCACAGCTCATCCATATCAGCTGTTAGTTGAATTAACAAACCATAGATTTAAATAGTCCTGATTTCGGCCCTACTGATTTGTTTATTTACAGGACATAACGGTCTCGTGTCGGCAGGATATCTTGCGCGCGCAGGTTTCTCAGTGTGTGTGCTGGAGAGGCGGCATGTGCTAGGGGGGGCGGCGGTGACCGAGGAGATAGTTCCAGGCTTCCAGTTCTCACGGGCCTCCTACCTGCTGAGTCTGCTACGGCCGCACATCTACACCGAGCTGCAGCTCAAGGTTAGAAATTCAAAGCGGAAAAACTAGCCCACGACCTTTATTTGTAAAGAAAGTCCGTTCATATATTTTTTTTAAAGAATAATAATAATAATAATAATACCGGGTGTACCGGTTCATTTATTAACGAGCTCTTTGTACAATATAACAATATTAATTTCTAACAAAAATCAATGGAGATACACAAAAAAAAAAAACAACGCAACACATAAATGGTAAATGGTAATCGAAAGACATTAAAATACTCTACGATATACCTATATCACAAATGTTTTAAAAATCAAATCCACAATCGGTGTTAGCAGATCTTAACATCCTGTTGAGAGGAGCATAATACTTACTTGTAATTTGAGTCACAAGATGTCACGTAGAATGTGTTGGCTCTCCTGAGTCTCCGGTGGCAATCAAAAGGAATGAGCCCCAACAAATTTTAATCCTACATACGGACCATACTGGTATTCATGTCTCAGTACGGCTTACCATTGAGCTACCGGGACAGACTTTTTCTGTCAATTCACTATGGTTAAAATCGCCGCTAGAAAGTCAAAGAGGCGCAAGTGACAAAAATGAAAATCGAGATTATCACACAGGCATACTGCTATTGAAAGATACTCTTGGTAGCACGAACAGGCGTATGTGATTTCTAAACCCTTGTATCTTCACAATATCTTCACCCTTGTATTGATTTTTTATGTTTGGGCGTATGTGATATTTGCGGGAAAATTTTAGCATACATGTGGCTTAAGTGTGCTCCTGAAAACTTTGATAAAATCACTTACGCCTCTTTGACTTTCTAGCGGCGAAATATAAAAATATTGTCCAAATATAGCCAAATAATTTTTTGGTGCTGAAAGACATTACCACTGACCCCCCTCAGGAGCACGGGCTGAAGCTGTTGACCCGAGACCCCAGCTCCTACACCCCCCTCAGCCCAGACAGGTGGTCCCCCGAGGGGCCAAGTCTCTCACTCTAGGAGCCGACCCGGAGAAAAATTTCGCAGAGATCGCCAAGTTCTCAGTCAAAGACGCAGAGGTAAGTTATTTTTTTGAAATTTATATTTAACGTCACTTTCAACTGCATGGTCATAACACAACAGGGGTACTACCCTCCATTCGCACGAAACTCACAAACCTGCTATCCACATTAACCTCACCCAGCCTGGATTGGGCCGGAATGCCAGCATCACGAAATCTTCATCTCGCTGGACGTTGCTTAACTTTTTAAAAAGCTACCGTTGTTACCAACGAAGGCATGTAAGAAGAAAAAATAATTTGTTATAGTTGTGATTTTCCATGTGTTAAAATTACCGAGATGGTCGATTTTAGGGGTTCTGAACCCTTACTTGTTCCTCCATGTTAAATTGTTAAAGAACCATTTCAAGAACCACAAAAAGCCTCACAGTGTTCAGTTTGAATTTTTGGCAACATTAAAGAGTAGCTTTAAATTATTGTATATGATTATTTAGCTCAAACCCAGCACTTTGACAGGGCAAAAGGTTTTCATCTGTGGCTCATGTTTAAATTGGAGTTTCAAAAAATATTATTCCGTGAATTGGTAATTTGGTACCAAACCATACACCAAGAAACCAAGATCAAGAGAAACTTTCAGGTAAAAGTTTAGCGATCTAGGTATATGAATTTACAATGTTATATCCAGCTGGTGATCACTCAGTGAATGAATCAATGACTGAATAAGTCCGAGTTTTCAATTAATGATACATACTTGTTATTTCCGTATGTGAATTATGTTATCTATAGTTATTATATTTGTACCTATTTATTACAATGGTAATATCAGAATGACTAAAACGGGCTTTACCAAATTTTTGCATAACTTGGGACTTGAACCTCCGACCTACTCCCGTTACGAATCCACCATCTTATCAATGAGGTATTTGAATTATGTTAGGTGTGATTAATGTATCCCAATAATCCCTTTTATTTTGTTCTGGCACAGAATTTTCCAAAGTACGAGAAACACATCGAAGCCATCACAGAGATCCTGGACCCGTTGTTTGACGTAGCGCCGCACGACTTGGGCAACCTGCTCAGCAAGAGAGTGGGGCTGTTGGACAAGCTGGGACTGTTGTACAACAATAAACACATCAGAGAATATGGTGAGACTCAATGGGTGGAAGAGATTGCCATAGGCAATAACCCCGCCCTTTAGTTAGGACTTATGTTTTTATATACATTTACTATTCTCTTTCATTTTTATTGTAGGTATATATTGTTTCCATTTTTTTTTTTTTTTTTTTTTTCATTGTTAAATTAATTATTTGTGTGTACATAATGTCCATTTATACCTAATAAAGCGTTGTATGATAATAATAATAATGGCTGAGTAAAAAAACTCTGGCTGACTACAAGCTCAATGCAGCAAGGACTTTCCATTAATCACTAAAAAATTGTGTCCTTGTGATTGGTAAAAAAAACTTTGCTTACTCTGAGCTAGGAGTCAGTCCTGAGACTAGTTAGCATTATTCAATTTCAACACAGCTATAAAAGCTGTCTTTGTGAACATTCAATAGTCACATGAGTCCCTAGGTGTCACTCAAAAGCCATAAAAAGGAACTTGAGCTTTTTTATGCTTTGAAGAAAATTGTACAAATGGTTTTTGAAGTTCTTTCTGCTGGTATCTCTCACCCCACTGAAGCTTTGTGGAACACGCAATAAAAATAGTGCTTGACTTAAAATTATAAACGTATCACGTCAAAATTCCCAAAAACCCGCAAGGGTTGACCCCGGGAACAACCAGCATCTCGAGGGTCCGAACTTGAATGGTAGGCCATCCAAGTCCAATGCTTGTTGTTGTTTTAACCGGCTTGGCTACAGCTGGGGAGAATGATGGTCTCCAGGCAACTAAAATTGAAAGTTGGATCGTCCTGAACCATATATTTCTATGTGCGATCAACCATCGTGAGGAGTTGAGGACTAAACATGGGTTGCTGGACCTTTCACTCTGACAGAACGAGAAAGGTGTATTTAACATGCCATCAGCCAGCGTCGATGGCATGTTGAATACACCGGTTCCCTTCAGAACACCGAAGTTAAGCGACATCCAGCGAGGTTAAGACTTGGATGGGTGACCATTCAAATTCTAATTCTCGTGACGCTGGCTTTTCCCGGCCCCACTCAGGCTGGGTGAGGTCAATGTGAGTAGCAGGTTTGTGAGTTTCCTGCGAATGGAGGGTAAAACCCCCGTCGTGATATGACCATGGCAGTTGAAAGCGACGTTAAACCCCACTTAAAAAAAAAAAAAAAAAAAAAAAATAACATGCCATCAACTTTTATTTTACACTCATTGGGAATGAGTTTGATGGCAGAGATTGCCTCAGGCAATGATCACGCCTTTTGTCAATATTATTCTTGTCAATAACATGAACATTTTTTTTTTTTTTTTTACATTTGGTACATTACGAGTAGAAGGGACAATTCAGTCCTATTCGTTAATTTTGAAATCATATTGTTTTATTTTTATTTTATTTTATAATGATTATAATAATGAAGAGGCATTATTATTATTATAATAATAATGCCTCTTCCTCTTCAGTGTACAATGTCCTGACGCGCCGCGCGGAGATCCGAGACATCTACTCCCTGCTCACCTGTTCCGCCCACACCATGCTCACCCAGTGGTTCGAGTCGGAGCCCCTCAGAGCCACCCTCCTCACTGATGGGCTCATCGGCGCCCTCGTGTCTCCCCACTCCCCCTCCACCAGCTACGTGCTGCTCCATCACGTGATGGGCGGGTGGACGGGGAGAAGGGCGTGTGGGCGTATCCTGAGGGCGGCATGGGGGCGGTGAGCCGGGCTCTGGCCAGCAGTGCGAGGGCGCACGGCGCCCAGCTCTTTACAGATCAGGTGAGTCTCAACAATTATCGACCTCAGTAGCTTGATCGATAAGGCGGCAGACTTGTAACCTGGAGGTCAGTGGTTCAAGTCCCGGTTTCAGCGTAGATTTAGTAAAGCGAGTTGGAGTAGTTGTGATATCACAAAAGTGATTAACACAATAATAACTTTTATTATTTTTATATATTATAGGTCCCACTATAATCATGATCATCGTAACTTATGAGCCCATAAAACCCGCGTCTAGAGGAATCACCTCCCCTTGTGTCTTTATCTTAGTTCTGCTGTGTCCATCTCAGAAAGTTCTCTATTAATATGTCAAGAGCTGTATCCATTTCTTCAAGTTTCTCTTCTATCTTCTTAGTGTTTGTACATAAAAACATCAATTTGAATATTTACTGTAGTTAATTTTGTAGCAGTATGTTTAAGGCCGTATGACCCTTATGTATCACTCAATGGGATGAGATTTCAAATAGTACCTAGTAATAATATCACCTTATTTATACTACCCGACTGGGACTAATGAGTTCCATTATTACAGCAGAAAACACAAACACGTATTACTATCCTAAATTCGAGGATGATGACCGTCTGGGTTTCGAACCCTCGACTTCTGGATTAGCAGACCGACGCCTTCGCCACTGAGCTACCAAGAACCATTTCTAAATAGTTCCCTATTGGGATTCTCTGTTCGACCTGCGTATTTAAGCGGTTTATAATAATATTATGACTGATTCATTCATAATTAACATGGGTTTGATGGCAGAGATTGCCTCAGGCAATAATCACGCCCTTTGTCAATATTATTCTTGTCAATAAAGAGTTAATATTACATATATTATTATTATTATAATTAACTACACATATACCTAGTTTTTGAATAGCTTATCAGTGTTATCATGATAATAATCATCTTTTTACAATTTTACCTCAGCCAGTTTCAGAGGTGACTCTCGACTCTGACCACAGAGCTACCGGCGTGGTCGCCAATGGCATGGAGATCAGAGCCCGTTACGTCCTGTCCAATGCCACCCTCAAGTGTACCCTAATGGATCTGATACCGGAGGGTACCCTTGATGAGAAAGTAATCCAGGCAGTGCACTCCGTGGACTATGCGTCTCCGGTGACTAAAATTAATGGTGAGAATATCAACATCATCTTATTTGTATCATAAAATTAAGAAAAGAAAAGAAGAAAAAAAAAAAAAAAAAAAAAAAAAAAAACAAAAAACAAACAAATGACAAAATAGGTAAATGAGTAAAAAAAAAAGAAAATAACATTAATGTCCTACCTAAAGGTCGGAGTAATTGCCTGTGGCAATCTCTTCCATAACTACATAATACAAATGTATTATATTATGTAGTTACGTATAGTACAACTAGTAATGATTAAAAAAAAAAAAAAAAATCATGTGATGTGCGATTGACACATCCCCCATTTTTTTATATTAAAAGGCCCGTGAGTACACGCACATAGGGAAAAATTCTCACACGCTCGGCAAAATCGCTAGAACGTGAACAATATTGGTCCTAACCTGTAGGGACCTGGAGTAGCTGTTGATAATATTATGTTTATCTAGATGTTTCCACAGTCCCTTGAGCTATTTTCAATTTCTGTTGCCCGTGACGTGGCGAAAAATTCAGATCGATCTGAAATGTGAGAAATATTTGTTGACCAAAGCTGACCTTTCGTCTTGTTCGGTCTTTTCGATCAATTAAAAAAAACCGCTTTTTGTAAAGCGAGTTTGAGTAGTTGTGTGATATCACGATTGTGTTGCTAACTTTTTATATACCCATGAATTATTTCCCAGTGGCTCTCAAGTCCATACCCAACTTTCTGAGCAACCCCAACCCAGGTCCCAACTCTGTGCAACCTCATCACCAGGCCAGCATTCACATCAACTGCGAGGATATGCAACAGGTGGTGCAGGCGTATGAGGACGCCGCCCTGGGAGTGCCTAGCAGAAGGTAGGAGTGTGGAAGTGTCTAGCACAGGGGTCTTCAACCTTTTTCAGTCTCTGGGCCATATTTATTTTCCGGAAAAGTCCGCGGGCCACTATTAGAAACATAAATTAAGGGGGGGGGGGGGGTTTCCCACCTAGTCTTGTAGGTGGGAAACCCGGGTTCGAATCCCATCAGATTTGTCACTGCTCGTAACTTTTGCATAACAAAAAAACAAAAAAAAATCTTGGCCAGCTAGTGCTGGAAGAAATAGGAAATAACATGAATGAGCTCGCGGGCCACCAAAAATGACTCGGGGGGCCACAAGTGGCCCGCGGGACACAGGTTGAAGACCCCTGGTCTAGCAGAAGGTAAGAGTATGGAAGTGTCTAGCAGAAGGTAGGAGTGTGGAAGTGTCTAGCAGAAGGTAGGAGTGTGGAAGGGTCTAGCAGAACGTAGGAGTGTGGAAGGGTCTAGCAGAAGGTAGGAGTATGGGAGTGCCTAACAGAAGGTAAGAGTATGGAAGTGTCTAGCAGAAGGTAGGAGTGTGGTAGTGTCTATCAGAAGGTAGGAGTGTGGAAGGGTCTAGCAGAACGTAGGAGTATGGAAGGGTCTAGCAGAAGGTAGGAGTATGGGAGTGCCTAACAGAAGGTAAGAGTATGGAAGTGTCTAGCAGAAGGTAGGAGTGTGGAAGTGTCTAGCAGAAGGTAGGAGTGTGGAAGTGGCTAGCAGAAGGTAGGAGTATGGGAGTGCCTAACAGAAGGTAAGAGTATGGAAGTGTCTAGCAGAAGGTAGGAGTGTGGAAGTGTCTAACAGAAGGTAGGAGTGTGGAAGTGTCTAGCAGAAGGTAGGAGTGTGGAAGTGTCTAGCAGAAAGTAGGAGTATGGAAGTGTCTAGCAGAAGGTAGGAGTGTGGAAGTGTCTAGCAGAAGTTAGTAGTATGGAAGTGTCTAGCAGAAGGTAGGAGTGTGGAAGTGTCTAGCACAGGGGTCTTCAACCTTTTTCAGTCTCTGTTCCATATTTCTTTTCCGGAAAAGTCCGCGGGCCACTATTGGAAACATAATAGAAGAAAAAAAAATTGGCATTACACTTGTAAGTTTCCACTGGCAAGATGTAGAACGGGAAGAAGCTTTCAAAGACAGACAATAGTGGAGAGATTTTATGAATCGACCCGTAATATACCTAGATGGAACGTTTCGAGATATGCATGTAAGAAATACCCCCTCAGTCAACACACCCTCTCAATCAACACAAGTCCCCCTCAGTCAACACAAGTTTTAGAGCAGGTGTCTAAAACTTTCGACGAGGGGTATATATGTTAATTTTTTAGGTTAAGTTTACATATATTGTACAAATTAGAGTATAAGACATATTGAAAAAAAAGAAAAGGAGTATGAGGCTAAGATCGATCTGTTAAGAAATAATAAAAACACAAGGATTTCTGTACCTAGGATGTTTTATTTAGTTGACAAATACCAATTACGAGTCAAAGAATCTGCCGGGATTGGAACTACAGCTCTCAGAAGACTTTGTTTTCAGCAAAGTTTGGATTCTTTGGGCTAGGTACGCCATTATTTTCTTGACTTCACTTTCCATCAGGAAGAGTGGGGTGGGTGGGAGTACTGGAAAGGTATGCGTCCAGGAGATTCTCGATTGCTTCCCATCCTTCACCACATTTCCACCAGAAGCAAATGCCGCCATCTGGAATGATGTTTTCTGGGTGTTGGGGAACCAAGGGATCTTTGTGGAATCTTCTTTCTCATGAATTTCTTGTTTGCTGTGAATTTTGATACTAGTGTTGTGGTGTTTGGCAAGCAGTGTCATCATAACATCTAATTTTGAAAACTTGGAATTTTGAACACCAGCACGTGAAATTTTGAACATCAGCACGTGGAATTTTGAACATCAGCACGTGGAATTTTGAACATCAGCACGTGGAATTTTGAACTTCAGCAAGTAGAATTTTGAGTATTAGCACGTGGAATTTTGAGTATCAGCAAGGAGAATTTTGAGCATCAGCACGTCGAATTTTGAACATCAGCAAGAAGAATTTTGAACATGAGCAAGTAGAATTTTGAGTATCGGCAAGTAGAATTTTGAGCACCAGCACGTTGAATTTTACACATCAGCAAGTACAATTTTGAGTATCAGCAAGTAGAATTTTGAACATCGGCACGTGGAATTTTGAACATCAGCACG
The DNA here is from genome assembly GCA_024516035.1 of Bactericera cockerelli. NCBI lineage: Eukaryota > Metazoa > Arthropoda > Insecta > Hemiptera > Triozidae > Bactericera > Bactericera cockerelli. The sequence goes on along the minus strand of CM044958.1, from coordinate 11,385,053 downwards.
TAGAATTTTGAGTATCAGCAAGTAGAATTTTGAGCATCAGGACGTAGAATTTCGAGTATCAGCAAGTAGAATTTTGAGCATCAGCACGTAGAATTTTGAGTATCAGCAAGTAGAATTTTGAGCATCAAGACGTAGAATTTTGGGTATCAGCAATTAGAATTTTGAACATCAGCACGTAGAATTTTGAATATCAGCAAGTAGAATTTTGAACATCAGCACGTAGAAATTTGAGTATCAGCAAGTAGAATTTTGAGCATCAGGACGTAGAATTTTGGGTATCAGCAAGTAGAATTGTGAACATCGGCACGTGGAATTTTGAGTATCAGCAAGTAGAATTTTGAACATTAGCAAGTTGAATTTTGAACATCAGCAAGTTGAATTTTGAACATCAGCACGAAGAATTTTGATCATCAGCAAATAGAATTTTGAACATCTGCACGTAGAATTTTGAACATCAGCAAGGAGAATTTTGAGCATCAGCACGTAGAATTTTGAACATCAGCACGTGGAATTTTGAACATCAACACGTAGAATTTCGAACATGAGCAAGTAGAATTTAGAGTATCAGCACGTAGAATTTTGAACATCAGCAAGGAAAATTTTGATCAGCAAGTTGAATTAAGAACATCAGCAAGTTGAATTTGGAACATCACAAGAAGAATTTTCATCATCAGCAAATAGAATTTTGAACATCAGCAAGGAAAATTTTGATCAGCAAGTAGAATTTTGAACATCAGCAAGGAAAATTTTGATCAGCAAGTAGAATTTTGAACATCAGCAAGGAAAATTTTGATCAGCAAGTAGAATTTTGAACATCAGCAAGGAAAATTTTGAACAGCAGTGTCAGCAACGAAAATTTTGACAATCAGTGTAACTTATTAATGTAGTTCTTGGGTATACTCTTAATTTTGTTGTGTTGTGATGTTTGTTGGATTTAAAATAACTTTGAATGAAAAATTTGAATTCTTTATGTGGCCAATTAAAATAACTATACATATAATTTGGCCAACATGAAACGAATCTTTTCTAACAATTCTAATTCAAAAAACTATTTTTAATTTCAGGAACAAGTGTTGGTATTTTTATTTTACAAATAAAATTAAAAAGAAAATTGTTTCACTCATTTTTTTTTATACAAAAAGTAGAAGAAAAAAAAATTGTACAGGAGTCTCTGATCAGTTTCTGTTTAGAAAAAAATCAACTCTGTGAGGGATCGAACCTAGGTCTTCCATGGGATGGTTGGCATTGCATGGCATCTACCGATTTGACAATATTGGATTGAAGTTTTGTTGTAGCAATCCGGAGGGAGTGTTGGTCAATGCATTAGTCCTGTAGGTGGGAAACCTGGGTTCGAATCCCATCGGATTTGTCACTGCTCGTAACTTTTGCATAAAAAAAAAATAAAAAAAAAATCTTGGTCAGCTAGTGCTGGAAGAAATAGGAAATAACATGAATGAGCTCGCGGGCCACCAAAAATGACTCGGCGGGCCACCAAAAATGACTCGGCGGGCCACAGGTTGAAGACCCCTGGTCTAGCAGAAGGTAGGAGTGTAGGAGGAACGAGGGTGCCCTACTATTTATCCGAGACATGGCCTTACATACATTGTTTCTCAAGCCTACTCTACAGCCGAAGTTTGGCGATATATTTATTTTCCTAACATAACTAGACGGCACCTAATCGGGGGAATAATTGTAATGAAATCGGATGAGCATGTTATCTATGAACAATTACTTCCAACCACCTCTTCCCTCAGAACTATGATAGAGATGGTCCTGCCGTCCAGTCTGGACACCACGCTCAGTCCCCCCGGCCATCACGTGTGTCTCCTCTTCACACAGTTCACGCCCTACACACTGGCGGGCGGCAGACAGTGGACGGAAGAGGTGAAGACAGCCTATGCCAGGACAGTGTTCGCCTGTGTTGAGCAGTACTGCCCTGGGTTCGAAGCGGACATTGTGGGCTACGAAGTCCTCAGTCCGCCTGATTTGGAGCGGGAGTTTGGACTGACGGGAGGGGTGAGTATTCCGTAAAGCCGGCCACACACGTACATGGGTGCATGAGCAAGCGTGACTGTCATGCATGCATGAACGTGTGTGGCAGAAAAAGACCACGTGCAATGTGCATGGCCTTTTTTTGAGCGACTATAATTTTAGACACTTTTTTTTCAACCCCCATAAAATTTTACACGGACACATTTAAAAGTTCTTTTTTATATGTAATTATCAGAAGAAAGACAGAAATGAATAATATCGACACAGAGATTACTAACTTGTCTTTGTATTTTTTATGTAAAGTTTTATGAGTGGTTTTTTATTTTTGTACCCAATTTCTAGTCTGGTTAGGATTTTTCAGAATATGTTCTCCTATAAGACTATGTGCAATTAATTAAAAATAATTTATTATTAACGCTATATACGGTTGTATCCAAAACTAAGTAGTTATGTGAGTCATATGAAGTCCAGAAAACAATACTTTAAATTAATTTTTGGGTAAATGTTTTCGACCTATGTATTTTTCATAATTATATCGTCTTGATCTTTTTTTTTCTAAGCAATTCCCTATGAATTATTTTATGGGGAAATTAAGGACTTGGGTAAACTTAAGTGTCCGATTATGTCTATTACTTTGTCCTGCATTCTCCTTTCCTTCCAGAAGTTTTTGTATGTTTTGGGGGTCTTCTACTATGTATATTAATTTGTAAAATAGAGGTCCATTTTGGAACGCAAATTCGAGTTCTATGGATAGTTTTACATCAATCATATATTTTATAAAACATTTTTATTTATTTTATTTTATTATTTTTACTTGTTAACATTTGGATCAAGCTTTATTTACATCTTTTATATACAATGAACATGATAACAAGTTAGAAATAAATATAAACAAAGCCTGATCAAGGGTGGTGATAATGCCTTCGGTATTTTAATCATAACATCATAATGCACACCTAATGCAAAAGGTATGTAACTCAAAAAAGACGATTTTTCAGTAAATAGGATTTTTGAGAATTTTCTTTCCCAATCGATTTTTTTTGAGTTACATACCTTTTGCACTAGGTGTGCGAATATATTTTAATCAGTTGCACCCTCCCCATTCTTCCAGAACATCTTCCACGGCGCCCTCTCACTGAACCAGCTCCTGTTCAACCGCCCCCTCCCCTCCCTGGACCTCTCCTCCCCCTTCACCCCCATCCCCCGCCTGCTCCTGTGCGGCTCAGGGGCGCACCCGGGGGGCGGGGTGTGCGGGGCGCCCGGCTACATTGCCGCCCACATGGTGACGAGGCTGATGAGGAAATGAGAGAACACACTGGTGACGAGGCTGATAAGTAAATGAGAGAACACACTGGTGACGAGGCTGATGAGGAAATGAGAGAACACACTGGTGACGAGGCTGATGAGGAAATGAGAGAACACACTGGTGACGAGGCTGATAAGTAAATGAGAGAACACACTGGTGACGAGGCTGATGAGAAAATGAGAGAACACACTGGTGACGAGGCTGATAAGTAAATGAGAGAACACACTGGTGACGAGGCTGATGAGAAAATGAGAGAACCTACTGGTCACCCAGCACACGGCTAGTCCAACACAGTTTTAAATGAGTTACAGTGTCTGGGCAGACGAGGCTATTGAGGAAATGAGAGAACCTACTGGTCACCCAGCCCACGTCTAGTCCAACACAGTTTTAAATGAGTTATCATATTTGTGTTAATCACTTTCGTGATATCACAACTACTCAAACTCGCTTTACAAAATCTACGCTGAAACCGGGACTTGAACCACCGACCTCCAGGTTACAAGTCCGCCGCCTTATCGATCAAGCTACTGAGGTCGGTTTGGCACAGTTTTAAATGAGTTACAGTGTTTGGGGAGAGAATCATTCTGTAAAATGTAAAATTAACCTTCCACTATCGTGGTTTCTGGTTCAATAAAATCAGTCACAGTAACGCGCGGCCGGTGCTAAGGAGCTGCGGATCTGCAGCACCTCCAGACGAAAATAAAAAAGAGAGCATTTTCTTAAGTCCTAGCTCGTACACAATGAAAATCATCACACATTTCTAGAATATTTAATGCATAATTATTATGATTGCCAGTTTAAAAAACTCAAACTCTTTGGATATTGAAAGAGCTACTCTATAAATCCCATCTTAGTCGGTTTTTTGTGGCACATAGCAGCATTCCAAAAAAATTTTTCCCCACCGGCCGCGCCTGGTCACAGTAATAATAATAATATATCGCCTTATTTATACTGCCCGACTAGGACGAATAAGTCCCATTATTCCAGCAGTAAGCCCAAGACGTATTATTATGGGGTAAAAATCTCAAAATGGGAGAATAACTTGTCATGTCTCGGCTGGGTTTCGAACCCGCCACCCCTAGATCACCAGTCATACGACTTGACCACTGATAACACTTATGTATTTACCAATTATGTACGGAGAACACAGAAGTCATCCTGGTCTAGTGGTAGCTCTCTTCCACTCCAGGTGAGCAGGGTTCGAATCCCGATGTGGTCGGAATTTTTTCATTCGCAACTTTTACAATGATTGAATATTCCAATATGATGGTTAGTTGGAGATATGTCGCAAAAGCATTAGTTCTCAATAATGTTGATGGCTTCTCATTAAATTGTGAAAGAACACAAATAACTAGCTCTTTTTATAGAACTTTATCTGTTTATGGCAGATTGCCGTAAATTGTAATATAAATACAATGTTTGGTACCTTCTTTATGAACAATATTGCTCAAGCTTCCCTCAGCTCCTCAGCATAGGACCTTATTTGAGAATAGGTTTTGCTCTCCTCGTTTTGAATCAATCCACATTAACCTCGCTGAACTTTGTTTCGGGTTGTGTTTTCGAGTATCATCTGGGTTCAAATTTTTGAAAAAATATTTAGAATTATTGGGTACTAACTACCTTCTCTTTCTTACATTTTTGATTAAATTTGAATCATTATGTACATCAAAAAAATCCATTACTATTTAAAATAAATTACCTCTGTTAAAAAAATAACTAGAACTTTTACCTACTCTGAGAAAAACAACTTCAACATCAGAATACACTGATTTTTGTGATAAAGAATAAATAATATATTTTTTCATTTTATAATACACTATAACAAGTTATTTTATCACTGATAACAGAGATGCTAACAACCTTATCAGTAGAATATTAGGTCAATATCCATGCGTACATTTTCTGGTCTTATTTTCTGACGAACTCTCGCAATGCATGTCTCAATAGAACACTAAAGATTTCGTTAATGCTTCTTTTTTAACATTAAAACTAATAGGTATTTATATTCTTCCGGAAGGACTGTGAAATTCTATTCAAGTTAACAATTTTCATTGGCTTCTTTCAGTTTCAAAAGCCTCAAAATGACTCCATCTAATAATAATGAATGTACATAATGATTGTGCATGTCTTTCAGATCAAAATTATGTTTATTTTTGCTAACTCTACTTAAGGCAAATGATGTGATGTAGAAAAATATTTTCTATATTGACATAATTTTTAGAGTGTTAAAGCTTAAAGCACATATTATTATTGAGAACGGATTAATTTTTCCTTCAGAAAAAGTACACAAGGATATATTTTTGTACAAATTAATTTCACAGAAAATATTTTCATTATGTTATTAAAAAAATATTTATTAACAAAATAGACTTTATTAATAGTGTTATAATTAGTTTGCCCTCGACAGCAAAAAGTTCACTCATGCAGAGTTAACGTTTGATAATCAGGCTAGTTCAAATACGATTAGGTTTTTTTTTTTTTGGGGTAATTTTTATTTTACTAGTTTATTTTAAAACAATGTGCGCAGACACTACAGGAGACCTGCCTATACATCGACCATTAAGTACTAGGGCCTGGGGTCGAGGGTCTACGGTGCAGGGTATAGACAGGTCCTCGTTGTGCCCGCCTGCAATGGTTTGTTTATTTTTGGTCATCTCACAACTAGGCGTCTGCTCACCATTCGCTGCTCCAGCAACTAATATTACCCTACCTAGCCTGAGTAGGGCAGGAATACAATAATGGTCGGTTCTATGAAACTTGGTTTAATGCTAATCTCGGATTGGCAACGCTAGTTCCAAAAGTATTCGTCAAATATTCGTCTAGTCTGCCTATGTAATGTGTATGCGAGATTGAGCCAAGCCGAGGTTCCACGAAACCTCAGTTTTGTCAGTTCTTGATAGAACCGGCCATGGCAGTTTTTGTCAAAACTTCCTTCACGCTAAGTTCAACTTTTTTCTGTAACCGGGCATATGAACATTCTTATTTAGTAAATTATAGATAAATTCTGAGAACACAGAGATAATAATCATATATTTATTGTATTCACAATAATATTTAAAAGTAGAAAATTTACTTTCCAACACGAACACATAACAAAATACTAATATGTAAGGTAACATAAGAATTTCATTTAGCAAAAAAAAAACTTGTCTCACTCAAGCGTCAGTAGGTATGATTTCATTGGTCAAGACCGTACTGAGGTGTCACTCAAGAGTAAGCAATTAAAAAATAGAATCATACGTAAAATGAAGCTGTAAGAAATCAGCCAGCAGAAAATTTGATATACAAGTGTTGGCAACCCGCATACATCAAGACCAAATCCCACATGTAACCCATTCCAGAAACATTCTCCACTCTCAAAATCCCCGAATCTTTTCAACCGTCACACAACGCACTTTCATAGGTTGTTGCGTTCAAATGAATTAACCAATCAGAGTGTGTTGAGTGACACTTGGAAGGGAGATTTGGATATTATGAGAGTGAAGAGTTTTTTAGAACGGGCTACTGGTCCACGCACAGCACTAACCCACGCATGGGAAAGTCCGGGAAGTTTTCAAGTTATTATATTTATTTCATGAGAATCGTCAAACTCGCGTTACAAAATATTAGCCATACAAGGGATTCGAACTACAGCCCTCGAGAGTAACTTACCTCAACATTATTGTTTACTTGTTACTATAGTGATTTGAACTAATTTTCGCGAGCAAAATGAGCAAGGCATCAATAACATTTGAAGATGTGATACGATTGTAACTACAAGAAATCCTATTTCTTGTTCATTATAGAATATACCTTAGAATAGAATATACCTTTTTTATACTACCGCGGTAAGAGTGAAAAGTTCCTCTACTCCAGCAGTCAAAAGGTCTTATATTATTATAGGATAAATGGTCTTGACCTTGGCATGCAGCTCAGAACCCAAATTCTTCGAAGAAAAAGATATGCAATAATTATGAGCTGCGTCTGTTAAGTCATAGTTATCACGTGATGAATGTCTAGGTGTCTATTACAGTACACTGGTAGTCAAGAGGTTAACGCGCTAGTCTGGTAATTCAGGTGGTGTCGGGATCCGTTGGTTCGAATTCCACCCAGTGCATGATTTTATCCTCATTAATTTGAGTATGTGACCACTTAATAATAAAACTCTGAGGGTTAAGTGGTAGAAAATGCTTTGAGCATTAACCTCTCCTGGTGATACCTTCCACTAAAGAGTGTTATTATTATAACAAGTGTTATAATTGGTTAGGGTCTCGTAAGTCAGCTAGCGCAGTGATCTATGATTTCGAATCCCAACCAATACATATTTTTTCCTTAAATTATTTAAGACCATGACCAAAATTATAATGGTGAGCTGCTGTGAGAAAAGGACTTAAAATTCCCAAAATAGTCAGAACATTGTTAAACACATTGAAGAGAAAAAGTGTTTGAGACCACCTATCTGATAGAGAGAAAAACACCAAACATTGTTTCACTTTGTAATTAGGTGTTTTCAAACACCCATTTAAGTTTTTTCATACACTCATTTAGGTTTCCGTTGAAATTAGAAAGAAGGTTCTTTGTTCAAAATGTCTATAGGTACTCTGGGTTAGTAACCACTGAGGTATGTTGATTTTGGGTCAGTGAGTATTATCCTATCCTGTTAGCTCTAAATTTTATCAGTATGGAGGAATACAATAAATTGGACGTTTGCACCAAACTATAATTTCTTACAAATATTCTGTTTGTAAGAAGTTGAGTTTTGTGTTAAATAAAGATTTCTTGAGAAATTTAGAAAATAAATAAATAATAATAATAAAAAAAATAGGAAAATCAAGTATTATTAATTTTTATCAAGTATTATTATTCTTATCAAGAACTCATCAAGCTCCTGCACTATATGGAGCTTGAGAAGTGGGATAGCCAAAAGTGTAGCTTGTTAAGTCCAGTGTCTCTATGGATGCAATTTTAGAACTACTTTATCATGGGGGTTTCAAAATTGATTTATTTTATGAAATAACTAATATTTATATTTTATTTTTACAAATAAAACATTTGTTCCAACTTCGCACCACTTAGAATGGTACCCAATATACACGCGCTATTTCCTCTCTGTATGGCGAGAGAAATTTTTTGTATCAGGCAATTCTTCACTCGACTGCCTCCTGTTTCTTTTTTTTTTTAACAATTGTCCAATTTTGTCAGTAAAGTGTACAGTCTCATCTGCCCATGGCCCAACAGTTTCAACAGCAAAGGCCAAGAAATAATGTGCAGTTTTGATGTCAATATATTTGTCGTGTTTTTTCTTAGCTGCAGTCTCTGATGCGTAGTCTGGTGTAAAGCTGGTATTAACACATATACGACCGGCATGGTTTTAGTAAGTTCTCCCGTGGGACCGGCGATGTTTAGGCTATTCACAGGCGTAGTGCATGCGTGTACCACCCGGTTCATTTCGTACGAACGTGCGTGTACCACCGGTGGTATAAGTACCAGGATCTGGGGTCTAGGTACCAGGGTCTGGGGTCTAGGTACTAGGATCTGGGGTCTAGGTACCAGGGTCTGGGGTCTAGGTGCTAGGGTCTGGGTTCTAGGTACCAGGGTTTGGGGTCTAGGTACTAGGGTCTGGGGTCTAGGTACCAGGGTCTAGGGTCTCGGGTCTAGGTACCAGGGTCTGGGGTCTAGGTACTAGGGTCTGGGGTCTAGGTACTAGGGTCTGGGGTCTAGGTACCAGGGTCTGGGGTCTAGGTACCAGGAGCTGGGGTCTAGGTACCAGGGTCTAGGGTCTAGGTACCAGGGTCTGGGGTCTAGGTACTAGGGTCTGGGGTCTAGGTACTAGGGTCTGGGGTCTAGGTACCAGGGTCTGGGGTCTAGGTACCAGGAGCTGGGGTCTAGGTACTAGGGTCTGGGGTCTAGGGTGCTCCGATGTGGCCCCTAGTAAGACATCTCGGGAGTTAACATTATATTATCCTTTGAATCTAATCCCCCTAGCTATGTCTAAAATGCATTGAACGATTAGAAACACCAAAACTAGTCAAAAGAATAAGAAAATAAAACTTAAAACCATGAAAATTAAAACAATTAAAATTTTCATTATTATTTTCTTCGATTTTTAGTACACGTTAAAAACAAAATGATACAAAACAAAGAAAAGATAACAAAAAATTTAAACACAAGAAAGAAAGAAAGGAGGACTTTATTCTCCAGGAGCTAGAGATTAGTACTGCTTTAGAATACGAGGTAAAGTAGAGGAAGCAACGAAATATTTGAAATGTACAACGAGAAAATATATGTAAACACGTGAGGGGAGAAGAAGATTAGAACGAAAAACAAAGTCTTAGGACATGATCAGTGATAGAGTGTAAATTCTTCTCTCAGTAACAGTGGGGGTGGGGCCATTGACCCCATGAACAATCCTTGCACAAATCACAGTAGGTACATCAACAAACTTTAAATCCAATTTCGTTCATTTAAACTAAAAATACAAAATAGTATACGATATAATCAGCAAAGATTTGAAGAAAACCCGGCTGGGTTCAGAACAAAAAAATAATGAAAATCTCTTTTATACACGAAGCACCGAAAAAAGCTGAGAAGATTCAGCTTTTTGTAAAAGAATAAAAAGGAAAATAAATCCTAACTTTCAAATTTTATAAAAGTAAGAAAATTAAAAACTTGAACTTTGTAGCAGTCAGTAAAAAGGTTAAAGTTAAAGGGTTAAAATGTAACTTGGTAGTTTTCACAAGTATAATTTTACATAGATAGAGTAGAAGGCTTATCCTTTCCGTTCATGTTACTATATAAATGGAACAAAAATGATTGACGATCATAAAACATACGAGACAGCTGAGTCATACATAATTATGTATACTCAGGTTTATCAATTTACAATAAAATAATCTTATTCTTTAAAGAACTACAAGATCTAAGTAAACAAATTCGATCAAATTTACAGATCTTACATATTTCAAAACAGCACTTTACAAAACGAGGGGAAGGGGGGGGATGTGACAAGGGAGCGGACTGGAGGGGGATAAGGGGGGATCAATTTCATAAAATAGAGATCATACAAATCATGGTCAATACTTGAAATGGTCCAGCTGGATTAAAAATTATATTTGTATCTTCACTAATCCAGCTTAGAATGTTTCGAAATTTCAAGTAGTTTTGGTCCAATACATTGAGGTTCTCTCATAGACGAGAATTTTCGAAGCAAAGGTATGACTCAGATTTCTGAGAATACAGTAAAATAATCTAAATTTATATAAAACAAACTTAAATATATTCCTTTCTTGATAAACCAATTTTATTATTTAAGTGCGGATAATTAATAGAATTTACAAAAAAAATTCTTCGGTGATTATTCAAAATACTTTACTAATCTGCAATGGAGGAATTCGAAACATAATTTAGAAATTTACGTAGATGATTTTCACAAAAAGTAAAAATAGATCTCACATACAAACCCCCCGTAATATCGAGGGATACTATTCTTGGCAGAATATAGCTAGTGCTACCCACGTAAGCACAGCCAGCGTCGAAGGCACGTTGAATACAGCAGTTTTCGTTCTGTCTATCAAGTCCAGCAACGTCCAGCGAGGTTAGGACTTCGATGGGTGCCCATTCGAATTCCAACCCTCGTGATGCTGGCTCTTTCCTGCCCTGGGTGAGGTTAAGTTGAGTAGCTGGTTTGTGAGTTTCCAGCGAATGGAGAGCAAAAACCCACGTCGTGATATGACCATGCCGTAAAAAGCGACGTTCAAAGCACACAGAGATACTCTTAGCAGGATGTACCCAGAGCACTTTCACTTCTCGTGATAAAGTCAACGACATACAGAGCTAGAGTTGTCCATGTTAAGTTAACGGAACACAACGATTTTATTGACTAAGATTCAGTCCTGCGCTAGCACTTGTTCACATCAGGCGGGGTATTCATCCGCTGCGCTAGCACTTGTTCACATCAGGCGGGGTATTCATCCGCTGCGCTAGCACTTGTTCACATCAGGCGGGGTATTCATCCGCTGCGCTAACATTGTTCACATCAGGCGGGGTATTCATCCGCTGCGCTAGCACTTGTTCACATCAGGCGGGGTATTCATCCGCTGCGCTAGCACTTGTTCACATCAGGCGGGGTATTCATCCGCTGCGCTAGCACTTGTTCACATCAGGCGGGGTATTCATCCGCTGCGCTAGCACTTGTTCACATCAGGCGGGGTATTCATCCGCTGCGCTAGCACTTGTTCACATCAGGCGGGGTATTCATCCGCTGCGCTAGCACTTGTTCACATCAGGCGGGGTATTCATCCGCTGCGCTAGCACTTGTTCACATCAGGCGGGGTATTCATCCGCTGCGCTAGCACTTGTTCACATCAGGCGGGGTATTCATCCGCTGCGCTAGCACTTGTTCACATCAGGCGGGATCACCGGGGTAGGCGGGGTGGGGAGGAATTCATCCGCGCGCTTGTGATCACTGAGCGCGCGTACGGTGTAGGTATCGTGCGGTAGTTCCGATTTCCGCCGCAAGAGGGGTTTCTCCTTGTTGCGGACTTTCTTCACCTGCAAGAATTCATGAAACCATGTTAGATTACAAGAGTGCACATTAGAGGTACAGTTCTTTATGGTGAAAAGAAAGGAAATAACTTTCGAGCTTTTTTCTTGATTTTGTTTAGTTTTAAAGTCATTTTATTTGCATAATTAACCTATTAAAAGGTTTACATTTCCCTCTTATAACACCCCTCCCTCTCTCTCTGCCCTTCATCTTGAAACTCATTAGATTTAGTCACAAAAAATTCCTCCTTCGATTTTTATTTATTGAATTTCAGTCATTTTGACCTCACTCTAATGATTATCACAAAATTATGTGACAAACTTGGAGGTAAAGTATAGAATAGGCATGCTAGAAACACCAGTTTATTTCTCTTGGTTTTCAAGTACATATATTGTAAGTTATACACTTGATCTTACAAGTATCTATTGGGTTATACTAGATGTTCATTGCAAAACACGTAATACTTGAAATAAACAAGTGGTACAGTCTAAATTCAGATATACGAGTATTTATTATTATGTACACTACACAGTTTCAATTGTTTAAATTACATTCTAACGTGATTATATTGTGTTCGTTTTTACATTATTGTATATTTTATGAATTTTGTGATGTTATGAAACAATAATTATTCAATAAAATTGAATTGTGGTGTTAAGTGTGAACGGAAACATAATTATGATTAGTAATGTAAAGGAGAAATGTGAAGGTTTGAGTTTTTTCAAGGAAAAATGAGGAGAGTATGGAAAAAGGGTTAGGCAACAAAAGGGGCCAAGAAAATAAATCAACAACAGTGTTTATTGACTTAGGAGGTAATACTAAAGGAAATACATTGTAATATACGATAAAAATATGGAAGTTTAATCACAAGAGGGATACCCTAGTTTGTACATGGAAAATAAGAAAAAACGTTAGGAAAAAGATCAGAAAATCAAAGGAGAAAATCAATGATTCCTTCAAGAAAATATTTTTTTGATAGAAAATGATTGTGAGGTGCTGTCATTGTACAAAAAATACTCACGATAAATAGAAACTTCTTACAAATCGCTCTTTCTACCAACTTTTTGCCACACATATTCCATGAAATGTGATTATTTGATTCGAATTTCCACAAAAATTATCACATAAAAACAAGTGAAGTAGATGCGTCTATACTGTTAAGTTTTGTGTTGAATTCACACACAGAAATCTTCTGTACAATCATCATGCTTGATAGTCCTAGTGGGACACATGGAATCATTACAAGCAGTAGACAAAACTGACCTTGAACAATATTTATGTCTGACCTCTGAGTGGAGTTTTACTGTCATATACATGTACACACTTGAGAGGAAGATTGTTTCAGTTTCTAGCACAAGTCAAGCAAGACTAGCATTAGCATTCAACAATTAACACACATTAACAAAGGGTTGGGTGGACGAGATTTCCAAAAGCAGTAATCCCGCTCTTTAGTTAGGACATGTATGTATATTTTTACTCTCGTTTTTTTTTCTTTTCTTTAATTACGAATATAATAATTAATTTGTAATTATCTGTTTAATTAAATGAGTCCTTATTAATAAAGTGTAAAAATTTATGAAAGACACAATTTTAAATATCTGCTTGGAAACTGTACCTTCAGGGATAGGTGTGCTTTATGGTCTACCAGGGCTTTGTTCCAGACAAAGCACTCTCAGTCTCAAAATCCCTACATCTCCCGTTCAATTATAATAATATTCTTTAGTGGAAGGTAACCACCAGGCGAGGTTAATGCTCAAAGCACTTTCTACCACCTAACCCTTAGAGTCTTATTGTTATGTGGTCACAAACTCAAATTAATGAGGAAACATTCTTGCACTGGGTGGGATTCGAAACAACGGATCCCTCCCTACGCTACCATGATTACCAAACTAGCGCGCTACCAGTGCACTTTCGTTCGAATAATGCACTCAGAGTTACATTATTGGATCAAAGTTAGACGGTTGAAAGAGGCAGATGTGGTCATTTTGAGAATGAATTAGTGCCTTCTGGAATGAGGCCCTGGCTGACAGAATCTGGACATGATTTCATCCACATGTTTAGTTTCGGTTGAGACTGATATTTCTCTACTAAATGAATATAATCCTCTAAACAAAGGCAGGAAAAGTAACAATATGTCGCGTGTTACTCTTTGTCTGTCCCGGTAGCTCAGTGGTTCAGGCGGGGATTTGGGATTTTTACCACATAACGCCAGCCTCCGTGTCGTAACGGTTGTGATTACTGCACTTAGTCTAGAGATCCAGAATTCGATTCTCGGTCGGAGCAGACTTTTAACACAGAAAATTCTGTTCCCTCCGTACACATAAGGCTGGCTTCACCCAGACTAGGCGAGATTAATGTGGGTACTGGGTACGATTTCCAGCAAATGAAGGGTAAAACCCCATCCAAAGCAGATCGTTAAATCAATTAAAATCGTTGACGTTAGGAAGGCTGTCCAGCCGTAAAAATGTGCCACAACCAACCAACCAACTCAACCATGAGGTTGAACAATGCCGACCCTAAGTCGATTTGGGAAAAGCAAAGTGAAAGAAGAAGACCACATAATAATACGTCTTGGGCTTACTGCTGGATAAGGGGACTTAGTTGTCCTAATAGGGCAGTATAAATAAGGCGATATACCCGAAGTAATGAGAAATCGGTTCCGGGGCAAAATTGAAACAAAAGATCCTCTGGGGGGTTTTTTAGACGGTAGAAAACCCTTTCACAGGCTCCTAAATTTTTAAACCACTTTTTCCCTCCATTCAATTTTTTTTTGTAATTTGTAAATATTTGGCATCTTATTTATTAAATAATACATATACAGCATACAAGTAGACACATAGAAATATAGACAGTATAGGTTCCAAGTTCTAATTTATGATAAATAATATACAATAAAAGATTGAACAGATATGAAAATTACGACCTATTTATTATTATGTGCCTATAATGTAGCCAATAATGGAACTGCCTTCTACTCACACTGAGAGTTAGAATCTCTTGTTTTGTGAGTATAAAAAAAAAAAAAAAAATAAGGCGATATTATTTATTTCTCGCCACGCCCACTTCCACTGAACCAACCCATAGAATAAACCATTGTTTGTAATTATATAGTTATAGTACTATTATTATTAGGTTTTTTTTATATAATATAAATATATCTATTTTTTTTATTTTTTAATTTTTTTACTTCTTTTTTTTTTTAATTCAATTGACAAATGTTCTAATGTACTGTTCTAATTGTACTGTTCTATTGTAAATAAGCTAATATGTAAAGCAGTATATATAAGTAAAAACAGTCTTATATTGTCATTGTAGACTCACCTCGTAGACTTCGTTCTCCATCTTCTCCCTGTCCAGACTGAGCTCCCCCTCCTCCCCCTCCAGATACTCCTGGCTGGAGGAGGCGGAGAGCGCCTGAGTGGGGCGGTAGCTCGGGTTCTGCATGGCGAGCGCCTCCACACGACTCCACGTCAGCTCCCGGTCCCTCTGTCTCTCCTTCTCCCTGCGAGCAGAGACATGAGTGGTCAATCCAGAGGTCGCGGGTTCAAAACCCACCCCGGTCATGACAAGTTATCCTCCCATCACATGTCACAAAAACAAGAGACCCATACTATACTGGGTCCCTTGGTGTGACAAGTCTGTGTAACCGACCTCAGTGGCTTGATCGATAAGGCGGTGGACTTGTAACCTGGAGGTCGGTGGTTCAAGTCCGGGTTCCAGCGTAAATTTAGAAAAGCGAGTTTGAGTAGTTGTGACATCACGAAAGTGATCAACACAAATATGATAACTTTTAAAAACTTTAAGTGGTCAAGGCGTCGATTCGGTAATCCAGAGGTAGCGGGTTCAAAACCCACCCCGGCCGGTCATGACAAGTTATCCTCCCATCACATGTCACAAAAACAAGAGACCCATACTATACTGGGTCTCTTAGTGTGACAAGTCTGTGTAAAACAAACAGTATCACTTTAATATTTCTTTTCCTATGTGCTATATCTTATATGTAACTATGTAATGTAAAAAGAATGTACAATAAAACACATTTATTATTATTATTTGGAATGTTGATCACATAACCACAAATCTGTCACAGTGACTCAGTGGTCAAGGCGTCGGTCCGCTAATCCAGAGGTCGCGGGTTCGAAACCCACCCCGGTCATGACAAGTTATCCTCCCCATAACCACAAATCTGTCACAGTGACTCAGTGGTCAAGTCGTCGGTCTGGTAATCCAGAGGTCGCGGGTTCGAAACCCAAACCCGTCTCGACAGGTTATTTTCCCATTTATTAGGATTTATTTTGAGCACATAAACACAAATCAGTCAGAGCAACTCATACATAAGGCGATATTATTATTATTGATATGCATTGGTCCAAGTGGTTAAGGTGCTTGTATAGTAATACAGGTAGCTTAGGGATCCGTTGTTTTGGATCCGATCCAAGAAATTAATGTTTCATCAAATATTGGAGAGTTCGACCACTCGTAAATGAGACGGTATAGAAAGTGTCAATTATTATTATTATTATTAGAGAATAAATTCGTAATCAAGTGGTTAAGGCACTAGGTCTGGTAATCTAGGTAGCGTAGGCATCCGTTGGTTTGAATCCCACCACCCAGCTCATGAATTTTTCTTCATTTATTTGAGTTTGTGACCACATAATAAACAATAACGACTCTCAGGGTTAGGTGGTAGAAAATTCTTTGAGCATTAACCCCGCTTGGTGGTTACTTTCCACTAAAAAGTAGTATTATAACTCGATTTTTCAGTGTAAAATCATACATTGGTTGTACTACCAACCAACACATGTTGCTAGATACGACGTACACCTACAGGTCACGTGATTATACTCTGACTCTACTGACAGCCACTTGTGCTAGCAATTAATTGTTCATCTGTTGCCTACGTGCGGAGTCTGAATCACAAAAGAGCCTTACCGTTGAGATATGTACATGTGTGTTGTTCATATACAAGTGTACGTTGCTTAAGGTAGAGGGGCATGCGACAGTAGACCCGCTGTTGAAAGAGAAAATTGTTATTCGGGAAAAGCTGAGAACCAACTGAGGTAGCAAAAATGTAAATATGACACACACAAACTCTCTCACACACACGTACAACACACACATACACACACACACACACACACACACACTCCATACCTTTGTCTCTCCTCCCGGTACTTCTGCGAGCACTCGTCAAACAGCTTTTGATTCATCTCCATGAACAGCTTGAGCGCGTTGTAAATGAGGCCGTGTATAGTTCTGCAAGGATAATTAAACTACTGTTAAACTAATTGTTAAAACTATTAATGGGTGGTTAGAAAAGACATTCTTCTTACAGTTTGAATTTTGACATTTTCATGTCTTTGCTCTGGCACATAACCAAAATTATGTGACGAAATTATGTAACGATATTATGTAACGAAATATCGAATTGTAAAGGGAGAGAAGTCTTCTAATATCGGATATCGATATTATGGTTTCGATATTATCGATATACCTAATATCGATATTTTCGTTTCGATATTGCAACCCTAAGAGAAGAGGGAGAGTGTGTGTCATGCGCACAATACGAAATTTGGTCAGTTGGGTTTTGGACCTTGAATAGTAAAGATGAAAATGTCGAAATGGTTGCAGACTCGTATGCAAGCGGTTTTTTAAACAAAAATTTAACATCGCTTTCAACTGCATGGTCATATCAGTAGTCACCGTGGCAGAGTGAGTTAGCGCGCTAGGCATTGCACGCATGGTGACCTGGGTTCGATTCCCAGCGGGGCAGGAATTTTTTTTTTTCTCCGATTTCGATTTTTTCCAGACTTCTGGATGTTTCATTTCATAAAAGCAACTCTTTTTTTTTCCCAAACTACTTGAGGTCGGCATTGTTCAACCTCATGGTTGAGGTTGGCACATTTTTTACGGCTGGATGCCCTTCCTCACACCAATGATTAGGCTCTGTTTAATCTATTCACTGCTTATAGTCTTCCAGCCTACAAGAGAATGTAATATATACCTATGCGATTGCGATCACCTCTACATTGTGACCCGAATCTTTGAAAGCCGGTCAGGGAAAGCTTTTCAAACAGAATATTTAGCATGGAAAATTTTTAGCATGACTGTTAAAAATTTAACATGGCTCTTCGATTTCCCAAACAAAAATAATGCTGATGATGCCCTTAGGTAGGTAGGTAAACATACTATTAGGTCTTGGAATTCATGATAAATGCCACACTTACTCTTCTCTAAGTTAAGGACAGTACTTACTTGTTCCAATGGGTCTTGGAATTCCTATACAGGGCCGGGAATATGATGGGGACAGTACTTACTTGTTCCAATGGGTCTTGGAATTCCTATACAGGGCCGGGAATATGATGGGGACAGTACTTACTTGTTCCAATGGGTCTTGGAATTCCTATACAGGGCCGGGAATATGATGGGGACAGTACTTACTTGTTCCAATGGGTCTTGGAATTTCTATACAGGGCCGGGAATATGATGAGGACAGTACTTACTTGTTCCAATGGGTCTTGGAATTCCTATACATGGCCGGGAATATGATGAGGACAGTACTTACTTGTTCCAATGGGTCTTGGAATTTCTATACAGGGCCGGGAATATGATGGGGACAGTACTTACTTGTTCCAATGGGTCTTAGAATTTCTATACAGGGCCGGGAATATGATGGGGACAGTACTTACTTGTTCCAATGGGTCTTGGAATTCCTATACAGGGCCGGGAATATGATGAGGACAGTACTTACTTGTTCCAATGGGTCTTGGAATTCCTATACAGGGCCGGGAATATGATGAGGACAGTACTTACTTGTTCCAATGGGTCTTGGAATTCCTATACAGGGCCGGGAACATGATGGGGACAATGACGGTGGCATTGTCGGTAATGAGGTTCATGAAGTATTCGTTGTTCCAGTAGTACAGTGCCCGCTCTGCAACCTAGAGAAGAGAGAGAGGAATGTTAAATGAGTACACATACTTCCGATTTCTAATATTAGAAATTTCTCGGAAGTAAAATGTAGAACATTGTAATTGATTTTTTTTTTTTTTTTGGGATGCGTGTTTTACATCATTTTTCATTTCATAGGATAAGATACAGCAGCTACTGTAGACGCTTGTGGACTGTGTTGTAGCCTGCCCATCCCGTAGTATGCCTCCCCTCTGATGGGCGAGAAGTCACGTAGTACTTTCCATTGAGGTTCTGCTGGGTCAACAAGAGCGCACCGGAAGGTATACCTTACAAACAACTGTATCCAAAATTTGAATACAATTTTTTGTCGGCTCTGAGATTCGAACTCGGAAACTTACGCATGGCAAGCGAGTATTCGATTGTAGTGTCGAGATACTTACTAATACTTCAAAGTTGGCATGGACTTCCCACCAATCAGAGAGCCTCTCCAATTGGTGAAAAGACTTTCTGTTCTTTCAGCGAGGAACCAGCATAAAAATTTCATTCCTCTAGCCGGTATCGAACTCATATCTTTTTAACTTTATATTTATCGGATCAAATACACGTGAATCCATTTTTCAGATCAAAATACCCCTGTTGCATTCTTATGCGCTCAACTGTTTCTGCGTGAATTATTCAGGCACAAGTTAAAAGTGATCACTCTGTATGTCTGACTAATAAAAATTGAAGTTTTTTGAGCCCCCTAAAGTTAGCTCCAGGTTTTTTTTTGTGGGAAAACATGCTCAAAAGAGAACTTGTCGATATCCAATAAAATTACAAAATTTCTGAAATTTTCGATTTTTGTAAAGCTCAAATACAAATTAGACTGGAGTAATAAACATAATAATGAGTGAGAATTTGAAAGAACTCGTAGAAACTAAAAAAAACATTTAGGTGTTGACCCAGCACCTAAATGGGAAGTATTGTGTCACTTCTCGCCCATCAGAGGGGAGACATACTACGGGATGGCCAGGCTACAACACAGACCACAAGCGTCTACAGTAGCTCCTGTTTCATTTTTGTGATATCACAACTACTCGCTTTACTAAATCTACGATGATATCGGGACTTGAACCACCGACCTCCAGGGTACAAGTCCGCCGCCTTATCGATCAAGCTACTGAGGCCGGTAGCTCCTGTTTTATGGTTACGAAATAAAAAAGGCTGTGAAACACTCATCTTTAAAAAAAGAAAAAAAAGAAAGAGAAGCGCAGGTACCTGGAAGTGTGAGCTGGAGACACACTTGGCCATCTGGTGGAACAGAGGCACCATGATCTTCTGGAATTCGGCAGGCTCTATCACATCCAGAATCTCCTCCAACTCGTTAAGAAACATCACCTGGAACCCAACACAACACAACGGTTAATACAATACAATACAGTACACAACGGTTAATACAATACAATACAGTACTTTTTTTTTGGGAAACCATGCAAATGTCATATGACGGCGAAGGAGATCCTCATGGATAAATGGTAATTTCTGCGACGGATGTACCGAGATGAAAAACTCAACCCTGCAAACTCATCACCGAAGCTCGCCAGATAATGTTGGACTCTTACCAACTAAAACCTTTCCGACTATGACTCTTTACATGGGAAATGTCAACCGGAACAACGTGAATATTACTTCAGTTACAATACAGTACTAGGGAAGGCTACGGAACCATGGGATCCGGGGCTCTCTTCTCTTACAGGGGACAGACAAGGTTCTCATGGAATGGCCTTCCATTTTCACATAACCAGGCTTCCGACACGACGGCAGTATCCATAAGTATGCTGCCGTCTTGGGCCTGGTATCTCTATTAAAGAGATTTTTCCTCCTTCCTGTCCACAGGCCTGAAGCCCATTCTGTCAAAAAAAAAAAAAAAAAATACAATACAATACAGTACACAATGGTTAATACAATACAATACACAACACAACAGACTGGTTAACCTCGTATCATGGATGGTAGAGATGGCTTGGCCAGTAGTTCCGTCATTTGTAATTTATCCATATCAATTCTTAAAAAGAGTTTACTACTACACGTCAAGTATAAAGGGGAAATTCAAGGACAACGGATCCTTTACTGCAAGTGGTTTCTTTGTATTATTGTGTGACAACTCTAGAGGGTAACACAGCTATATTAGCCTCATCATCATGTTATTTGACTTCACTCTTTGCTTGCTTGTAATGCTGCTTCCTTTACTGCAAGTGGTTTCTTTGTATTATTGTGTGACAACTTTAGAGGGTAACACAGCTATATTAGCCTCATCATCATGTTATTTGACTTATCTCTTTGCTTGCTTGTAATACTGCTTCCTTTACTGCAAGTGGTTTCTTTGTATTATTGTGTGACAACTTTAGAGGGTAACACAGCTATATTAGCCTCATCATCATATTATTTGACTTCATATTATTTGAATTAACTCTTTGCTTGCTTGTAATACTGCTGCACGTCGAGACATATAATAGACAATTAGCACGGCAAGTGCGCGACATACCGCGTGACAATAGCATGCTATTTATTAGTTATATTGTGACTCATCTTTTGAAAGTATCCATTTCTGTTTAACTTCTCTCTGAATATCTAATTAGAAGGCAACAACACCCATTAGTTGGCTTTCGATTAGCAACATTTTAAAACAGGAAAATACCACATGTTCATTCGCATGTTATTACGGTGTTTATTGCTTGCGTCTAGCCGCAATTTCATCAAACTAATTGCGGCCGTCAGACAAAAAAAGATATACTACTTGCGGAAAGGTTCAAAAAATTCATGTACTTATTTTAATAAGTAAATTGGGTCTATGTACTTATTTTATGTAAAAGTAAATTCCAATGGGTCACTTGCAAAAGGAAAACTAATGTGAATGACTAAGTCTATAGTAACCATACCAGAAATAGCCATTTTCGCCATCAAAACCACGAAAAAAAAAAACGCAAGAATCCTGAAAATCTGAAAAAGGTTCCTGGGATTGGAAAAAAAAATACTATGGAAATCCTCAAGATGAACTTATGGATAGACCCAATAAAAAAATTGGTGTAATTGATCCATTGCTGAAAAGAGAACAATCTGTATGTATCAGTTCTATAATAGTAATAAAATACATTAGAAGGCCATGCCGCAAGTGTACAGTTGGGTTAGGGACATACAGAAATCTACATTGTACCAAATATTATTATGTTGAAACATGGAAAATATATGTATAAGCTGGACGCAAGTAGAAGATATTTGCTAGTTTTGATCTGGTGTTCTATTAGGACCGCAACTCCAAATTCTAACCGGAACTACCTAGTATACAGCCCTAGCCCTAAGTTATTTTAATCTTCTGAACTTTTGTTGTTATGTGTACCTAGGACCGCAGCTAGAAATTCTAACCGCAGCTACCTAGTATACAGCAATAATTCTTTCAACTACTGGCATGACTCATCCTTTGAAAATATGAAGCTTACCTATACATTTAATGAGCATTTATCACGAAATCAGACCGTGTATTTCCTAAAGCTGGTGTATAATAATTGACATAATTTATGTCGACTCTCATTAGTCTAATTACTTCAGACATTTTTTTAAACAAACATATGAGAGACATGCGTTCGATCTTGTGAATATAAACTACGGATATTACTTGGAAGGTACACTTTTCATCCAGCATCCACAGAGTTGTGCCTAACCAGTTACCTTTTTTTACGTATTTGCTTCTTGGACGTGTTGAAAAATTAAATTTAAATCTGAAATATGCGTCATTTTTTGATTATTAGTGTCATCGCACTGTATAGTGCTAATGTTTTGGGATCCAGTGATGTAGGTTAAATAAATAAAAACTTTATTTGCAACTTATATCAACAAGTGGTTACAGCCTGCTTAGAAATATAAGTTTTTTTTAAATACTGTAATCGGAATAATGGGTAGACGCAATAGGCTTTGTTTCGACTGAACTTGTGAGAGAGGGCGACCAGGGCGGGCTGACGTCAAGAGGTGTTCACTAGAGATCGATGAGCGAGACTCCTGAGAGCGATGGTGTGACTCGGGAGTACTAACTGACTTGTCCCTCTTTTCTTAGGTTTATATACGAGTGTTTATCGATGGTACATTCCACATTCCTTGATAGACTTGCTCCTATGATCTGATTATTGTATTATCAGATCATATGAGTTATCTTCAGATTAAGTGGTTCATGTGTCATGTTTTGGCAAGTGTCACTGTTATCTTCCATAGTCTTTATCTGAAGCCTATGGAATTTCTTACACTGATGTTATTCGCGGATGGCAGTGTTACTGTCCCTATGACACCTCCCCAAGTAACGCGAGCTTTGCCCCTAAAGCGACCTGACCGACCTCCTCACTTTGTCTCTATATTTATTGTTTACATTTTAGTTAATCTACATACATGGGTTTATTATAATGAACATTATTATACATGGTAATTTAAATTTTATCGGTGCAGGTGGGCCCTAGTCCGTCCTTTCTCTGCTTGTCGGTGTCTGCCGTGTTGTTGCTGCCGCTGGTGCTGTGTCGGAGCAGCTTGTTTCGTCTGGAGGTGTGTGCGTGTGTGTTTCTCGGAGGGTCACCCTTGCTTGTAATTTTCTGTGACGTTTTCTCGGTGTTTTTGTCTTAACTTCTGGTGGGCTGTGTCCATTGCGGTGCGGTTATTCTGTTGGGATTCGCCTGAAATTCTGCAGGCGAGGGGTTCCGTTGTTCCCTCCTGTGTTCTTTTTTGTATTTCTCGGTGTTTCTTCCCTATGAGTCATGGCTTTTGTCTGGAATTGGTTGGGTGTTCCGGTGGATTTTAGGCTAAATGTTGTTGAGCCGGAGTCAGATGTTATAGTTGATGTGGCCAATGGGTGGAAGTGGGGTTTGACTGCCGGGCCGGTTGGTGGTGTTGGTGTTGTTTCGCCGCAACGGGTTGTTATTGTCGTTGTTGCTTGTGCTGTATGGTGCCAGATGGGAGTTGGTCTTCTCGTTCCTTCACTAGTGTTTTTCCTGAGTAGGGTGACCATCTTACACACTACCTCCATCCGTTCATGTGCTCTGCTGTCCTTCTTGTTCTTACTGTATGAGTTGTAATTGCTTTTCCGTGACTCGTACAGGCGGTGGTGGGGCTGGGGATTGTTGTTGCTTTGTAGTATTTGGACTAGGGCTTCCCTTTTCTGTATAATCAACAATTATGAAGATAACATGAGAACAAAAATTATATTGTTTTACTCAACTAAATATAAGCAGTATAGGCATATTATAAATTGTGAACATGTAAATGTATTTGTTTTATAGATATCTTTTGTGGTGCTAAATATATTGTAAAATCTTATTATATAATATTATAAATCATTAAATTTTAACTGTGGTGCATAATATATTGTAAATCTTAGATATTATAAATCTTAATTATTATAAATATTATAAATCTTAACTGTGGTGCATAATATTATAAATCCATAATTTTTATGAATAAGGTATCGAAAAACATTATTAGCTATACGGTATTTTAAACATTGTATCAATTACGTACTATGTACTGCAAACTCTATCTATAATATAACATTCGGGTTTAGATAACGTATAACATAAGATTCAAGTATAATATTCAAGGTTACATAAATATATTTTTACTATCTCACTGTACCTGATTTAAATTAGATACTTCTTAATACGTTTTTTTTTTTTTTTTTTTTTTTTTTTTTTTTTTTTTTTTTTTTTAGGGATTGTCTGACAATTATCTTTTTTGTAAAAGCTCTTCTTGTCTCGCGATTTACTTTATTCGCTGGTCCATGCATTCGATCCTTTCGTTCATTCGTATTCACACATTCGTTCTGTCACATGCATACTTTGTGTTCCCGGGCCCTGGGAAGCACTGGAGAATTTACTGAAACCATTCATTCTAGTTAATAAGGATACATTCATACTTTAGGAAGGGTGTCTGAAGGAAGGTTTAAAATGGGGGAAGTCGTTACTGCGTTCAAACGTTGACCAGTTTTAGAGTTTCTTTCGGACAAGAAAAGTTCAGATCTATATCCCATGAGCCTAAGGTATGGGTTAGGGTTCCCAGTGTTTGTTTGTTGTTTCGGGCGCCAGGGCTGTTAGCCCGGTATCGGGGACCAACCCCGATTATGAACCTGTATATATACTTACCGTTATTCTCTAGAGTTGTCTTCGTAGAATGGCTTTAATCTTTCTATGTGAACTACATCTTTAAAGTTTTTCTTACTACTAAGTTTGCCTTCAACTTCGTAGTTCACATCTGATACCACTCTTGTGATTGTCAGTGGCCCGTAGTATTTCGGGTCTAACTTGTCCGTTCGGCCTACTTTTCTTGCCGGGTTGTACAACATAACCTTGTCATGTACTTTGAACTTGGTGTCGGATCTTTTCTTGTCGAAATATTGTTTAATCGTTTTTTGTGCTGATTCTAGATTACTCGCGGCTTTTTCTCGCCATTCTTTTATCTTAGTGATCCTTTTATCTTGTGTTTCTAGGTCAGTGTTGGACAGTGCTACGTCTAAGGGAAGTGTGGCCTGTCGTCCGTACACTAGTTCGAAGGGTGAGTATTTCGTGCTTTTGTTTGTGCTGGTGTTGTACGCGAACAAAACTGATGGTAAGCTCTGGTTCCAGTCCTTCTGATCGCTGGAAGTGTAGACTGCGAGCATGTTGGTTAGGCTTGCGTGGAATCTTTCCACTACGCCTTGTGAAGCTGGGTGATAGGCTGTAGAAAATGATTGAAATGCGCCTATCTGTTCCATTAGATTGGAGATAACTTTCGATCGGAATTGACTTCCTCTGTCGCAGCTTAATTTCTTGAATGCTCCGTGTCTTGTTATTATTTCGTATAAAAAGGTGGCTACTTCTTCGGCTGTGGCGGCTTGTACAGCCTTTGCTTCTGCGTATCTGGTCGCGAAATCTACACATGTGATTATGTACTTACTTTTGTCGAAGGCTCTTACGAATGGTCCGACTATGTCTATGCATATGTGTTCGAATGGTTGACTTGGGGCTTTGATGGGCTGCAAGAGACCATTGGGGTGTTTGCTTGATCCTCGTTTCATATGCTGACAGTCGGGACATGACCTGACGTATTCTTCTATGTCGTTATACATGTTTTCCCAGAAATAACGTGTTTTTAATTTCAGCATGCATTTATCTCTTCCTAGGTGTGCTCCTGTGAGTGGGGAGTCGTGGACGCTATTCAGAATTTCGGGTCTAAGGTTGCGCGGTATTACTATCACTTTGTAACTTTGACCGTTATGGTTTATATTTTTATATAGAATGCCTTTTTCTAGGATGTACCTTCTGACCTTTCTTCTGATGTTTCTTTTTGCTTCTGGATTATTAAAGGCTTTTATAATTTCTGCTAGTTCTGGGTCTTGCATCTGCAGGTTATCCATATTTTCTAATCTGATGTTAAAACATGGAATTTCCTCCTCTTCTATGTTGTACAACAGGCTGTCTGTTGGTGTTCTGCTTAGGGCATCCGCTGCCGTGTTCAGCTTTCCTGCCTTGTGCACTACGTCGAAGTCAAATTCGCTTAATCTAAGTACGAATCTCATGAGTCTTGATGATGGGTTCTTGATATTGTTCCAATACCGTAGACTGGCATGGTCCGTGATTACTGTGAACTTGGTTCCCCACAGGTAATTTCTGAATACTGTGGTTCCGAAAACTAGTGCGAGCATTTCTTTCTCTGTTGTGAAATATTTCAGTTCTGCTCCCCTTAAATTCCGTGATGCATATGCCACGACGTTCCCTGTGCCTGCCTTGTCGTTGGGGCCTCTTTGTTGAATAATAGCTCCAACACCATAGTCTGATGCGTCGATGACCAATTCTGTTTCCAGGGCAGGATTGAAGTGGCGTAGAACTGGTGCTGTGAGGAGCTTTTCCTTTATGAGTTGGAATTCTTTTTCGTGCTCCGTTTTCCACTGGAATTTAGCATTCTTCTTCGTGAGTTCCTGTAGGTTTTTGGTTAGTTGTGCGTACTGTGGAATAAACATTCGGTAATAATTAGATAGTCCTAACCAACTTCGAACTTGTTTGACTGTTTTTGGTCTGGGGAAGAGCTTAACGCTTCTTAGCTTTTCTTCGTCGGGAGCTATGCCTTCTGCTGAGACCATATGTCCCAATACTTTGATTAAGTTCTTTCCGAACATACATTTTTCTGGTTTAACTTTTAGATTTACCTCTCTTAATCTCTGAAACACTTTTCTTAGGCTAATTAGGTGAGATTCAAAATCTGAATCTGCCACTAGCCAGTCGTCTACGTACACTAACACGGTGTTCCATAAGAGTCCTTTGACTGCGTCGTACATCGCCTTTTGACATATACTAGGGCTAGATTTCAGGCCGAAAGGGAGTACGTTATATTCGTGCAGCGCGTTACTGGTGGCAAAAGCTGTCTTATGTTTGTCTTCCTCTGCTAATGGAATTTGCCAGAAACAATTTTTCAAATCTAAACACGTGAAAAATTTAGCTCCATTCAGGTGGTTTAAGAAGTCGTCTGTTCTCGGCATCGGAAATTTGTAGTCGGTTACCTTTTTGTTCAGCAATCTGTAATCAACGCAAAATCTGGGATCTTTGTTAGACTTTTTAACCAATACTACGGGTGCTGAATATGGGGATTGAGATTCTCTTATGACTCCAGCTGTTAACATTTTGTTGACATGGCTCTCGATTAATTCTCTTTCTTTATGTGCTGTTCTATATGGAGGACGCGCCACTGGTATGTCGTCCTCGAGTAAAATTCTGGCCGGGGGTACTCTGGCGTTCCCCGCTGGAATTTCATGTTCTGCGGAAAAAATATCTACATACTCGGTTAATAATTTCTTAAGTTGTAATCTTTGTGTCTTATTAAGGTTATCTGCTATGTTGAACTTGATTGTGCTATTCACCTTATTGTTTACACTTGTATTATGGTCTAGTTCAGATGATACTAACAAAGTATTACTGTATATCTTATTGTTCTGAGTATAGATATCGGCGGTAACCTTGCGATAATCCTGAGTGTATACTATTTTATTGTTATGATAAATAATGCTGACTTTGTATTTTACTAGAAAGTCTGTGCCAAGGACAATGCAAGGTGTGAAATTTCTGATTACGTAGAAATCTTGAATAAGATAGTCTGAATTTTTATCAATGAAAAACTTTAATCTCGCGATACCTGACACGGTCATTTTTTCGTTGTTTGCTGCAATGACTTTCCTTATATTACAGTTTCGAACATTTTTGGGGTTAACCAAACTTTGATCGATGATTGAAATTGCACTCCCAGAGTCTAGAATAGCCCTGTGAGTGTTGTCGCCTTCGAATATTTTAATGGTAGTTAGGCCTGTTGGTTTTGGTCCGACCAGGCTGTAGCTGGGGGATTTAAGGTACTTCGTGGCTCGTTTACCCCTCCTTGATGAGCCACGACCCCGTTTCCCGAACGTTTTGTTGTTTGACCAAAGTTTTTTCTAGTTCTACAAAATCTTGCTAAGTGTCCTATTTTATGACAGTTAAAACATGTAGGTCGACCGTCTCCAGTTCGACCATTATCCCTGTACCTGGGTTGAAATGGGCGTTTCTGTGAATAATTCGATTCTAAATTTCTAAGTCTCTCTAGGATTTCGTCCTGTCGGTTTTTGTCATAGTTATTTTGTTTATTATGATTTATGAAGTTACATTGATTAAGTTCTACCTCTGTATTTCGAATGTCGACCATTCGGTTTACCCCGTTTATTTTCTTGATATTGTCTATCACTTGAACTAAAGTGTCGTCACCTCTTAACATGACTGTTTTCAGCATATCTAGGGGTAAGCCATCCAGTAGAAATTCTTTAATTCTATCGGACGGCATAAGCGGATCTATTTTTGAACATAAGGTTAAAATGTCCTGGATATATGCCATTGTTGGTTCATCGTCTGTTTTGAATTTCCTACTTTTAAGTTTTATTAATAAAATCCGTTTTTCTATATCTTCTTCGAAAGCTGTTTTGATCAATGTTACTACGTCTTCCCAAGTATGGTGTTCTTTAATGTTATAATTGTACCAGTCCGACACAGGTCCCTCGAGGTAACATGGAAGAACTGTTTTTCTAATGTTTCCAACCCACCCGTTTACTTGACACGCTAACCTGTATTTTTCAAGAAAATCGCTAATATTTTCACCGAATTTAGCTGAAAATGTAATTGGTTTTAACGTGGGAGTTTTCGGTTTTAAAATTGGGTCTTGGTGTACTATGTTTTGTGTTACTGGGCATGTTATACTTGCTGGACCTGAACATGACGTACTCTGTTCTGTTAGGTGGCGAGTGTTATCCAGGCTCACTAGTGGTGCTGTGTTTGATGACTGTGCAGTGGTGGTCGTTGATGTGGGAGTAGATGTTATGTTTAAAAAACTTTTTGTATTTAGGGTTTCTCGGTAGCTTATGTATTTTTGTAAAAGTTCTTTGAATCTGTCTGAAAGTGATTTAAGCAATATCTTCTGTTCTTGCGAACATTCCGGAAATTTACTTATTCGAGATTTGTAATGTAAGTATCTCGTCTCGATTTGTCTGTAATTTGTTGATCCGTCAGCGAGTCCTTCAAAGAGTGTATTCAAATTATCTAGTCCCCTTTCTATTCTTTCTAACTCAGCCTCCAAATTTGGTAGTTGTTCTGGGGCCAGCTGGGCGACCTCTTTGTTTTTATTTTTACTGAGCATTCGACGAAGGTCGTCGAGTTTTTCTGTGCCTTTTAGGGTTTCCCCTCTTAAAGCTAGCTCGTATTGTACCTCTTCCATGGTTAGTGTATAAATATCGAAAATTAGTTTAGCCATTTTAAATTACTGTTAATAAAATGAAAAGTCAACAAATTCAGTCTTCTAGTCTATAGGCAGGGGTCACAACGTTATGTCAACAAAAATCTAGTTTGTCTATAAAATCACTATGAAAACTAACGTGTACTTACCTAATAGATGAAGGATTCTGGGTTCTGTAATCGGAATAATGGGTAGACGCAATAGGCTTTGTTTCGACTGAACTTGTGAGAGAGGGCGACCAGGGGCGGGCTGACGTCAAGAGGTGTTCACTAGAGATCGATGAGCGAGACTCCTGAGAGCGATGGTGTGACTCGGGAGTACTAACTGACTTGTCCCTCTTTTCTTAGGTTTATATACGAGTGTTTATCGATGGTACATTCCACATTCCTTGATAGACTTGCTCCTATGATCTGATTATTGTATTATCAGATCATATGAGTTATCTTCAGATTAAGTGGTTCATGTGTCATGTTTTGGCAAGGTGTCACTGTTATCTTCCATAGTCTTTATCTGAAGCCTATGGAATTTCTTACACTGATGTTATTCGCGGATGGCAGTGTTACTGTCCCTATGACAATACCTTTCGTGATATAATTTATTTATTTACATATAAAACAGCTCTTCGAAACGCAAGCCATCAGGAATAGTGCCCATGATGCTCACAGCAATTCCTTGTTGAATGGCGATTGATATTTTTTGGATTAAGAAACTTTGGGAACGTTGATCTCCATTCAAACGAGATAGTTTATTGCCCATCTTCTTTACGAAATGCTGTCTTTCCAGTAACCAGGGCCCCAGAGTTTCAACAGCAAAGGCTAAAAAGATGTTGCTAATCTTGATAGATTGATATTTAGCATGTTTTTTATTTGCTGCATTCTCTGAGGCAAATCCCGGACCAGCATTATCGTTGATGTTGGAATGAGCTAGAGAGTCTGCACATGTGGCATCCCATACCAAGGGTCGTCCTCTCTCTAATGCAACATTGGTAGCCCCATCGGGTCGCTTTCCATCGCTTCTTACTAGACCCGTCGGTTCTACTTTTGAACTGAAATTCAGAGTCTGCTATTCCAATCAACATACAAAAATACTAGTATTACAGTTGGTTCGAATATAATGTATAATGTATATTTATTTTAGTTTTTCATTACAATTTTTGTGGCTCTCTCCCTAAGGAATTCTTCTAAGGAGTGCATAATTTTTTCCTCATTTATTTGAGTATGTGACCACATAATAATAAGACTCTCAGGGTTAGGTGGTAGAAATTGCTTTGAGCCTTAAATTCGATTTGTGGTTATCTTCCACTAAAGAGTGTTCTTATAATGATTATCTCTTGAAAAAACCGCAACCAAATTTTGAATACACATTTTTGTGTCGACTCTGGGGTTCGAATCCGGGGACCTGCGTATGACAGGTATGTAAACACTAATCTCATCGTACGCCCAAAGTAATCCAAGCATTTTCTTCTCCTCAGACTTTTCCTTTCGAGTCAGAGGAAAACCAACTTGGTCAGGAGGAAAACCACAATGACAATCTAGTGAGGATGAGGGGTTTTGGAAGTATTTGCAAAACAGAGAAATGGAGGATGATTGGGATTGGGATGATGATGAATGATGAGTGATGATGAGGAGGAGAGAGAATACCATGTGACCCATCCTGCTCGATATCCTACGGGACAGGGACAGTACGAGCCTGAAGGTAATGTCATTCTGAATTCGTACATGTTTTTTTACGAAGAGAATGCCGTTGGCACTACCGTTGATTAAGATAATTATTTTACTTTATAAATCTATATTTATAAAAGACAGTTTCACTGACTGAATGACTGACTCATCACTGTTTCTCCGTATTGGTAAGTCCTAGGAAGCTGAAATTTGGTGGGTAGCTTTGTCTTACAGTCTAGTACTTTAAGATATGACCATGACGTTAAACCCAAATTAAAAAAAATGAAATCTATCACTATTTCGAAACAACATTCTTAAAGCGTTATCTTAGCTTGTGTCGCGATGGCATAACAAAGACACCAGTTCTCGTTCTGTCAATGAAGTTAAGCAACGTCCAGCGAGGATAGATCGTGACCATTCAAATACGAACCCTCATGATGCTGGATATTCCCGGACCCACTCAGGCTCGGTGAGGTTAATGTGAGTAGCTGATTCGAGTTCATTTCAAATTATCATTAATACTAGAATGATTAAAAGTATTATGTTCAATTTTAGGTCTTTAATTAATGAAGAAGAAAGCATCCGATCGAGAAATGTGGAGATCTCAAGAAGGCGTAGTCTTTAAAATATAATGATGATGAATTTGTATCACCAGCAAATTTGATTTCAAAATTTATTTAGCATTTTCTCAATTTGGTACGGAGAAACAGTGATGAAAAGGTGAAAATGCGTTTTTTTTTCTCATGTAAATGCGCTCCTTTTACCCCGCGGCTGGCGCCCCAGTTAGAATAAAAAATATAATCCTTTCTTATTGCACATCTGCAACATAAAATCAATCGATTCATAAATTTTTAGCCACCAGAAATTTACCAGTACGGAGAAGCAGTGATGAAAAGGTGAAAATGCGCCCCTTTTCCCCCGCGGCTGGCGTACCAGTTAGAATATAACATAATCCTTCCTTATTGCACATCTAAATTATAAAATCAATCATTACATAAATTTTTAGCCACCAGAAATTTACCGATACGGAGAAACAGAGATGAAAAGGTGAAAATGAGCCCCTTTTACCCCGCGGCTGGCGCCCCAGTTAGAGTATAATAAAATTCTTTCTAACTGCGCATCTAAGACCTAAAAGGAACCTACATGTCAAATTGCCAAATTTCAGCCTCCTAAGACATACCAGTGCTGGGATATCGAGATGAATGAGTGTGTAAGTGTTAACTTTCGCATTTATGTATAGCGATTCGTTTGTGTGTGTTCCGCCGTGCATTGGTAGTCAAATGGGGCGCTAGTCTGGTCATCCAGGTAGCGTAGGGATCTGTTGGTACGGATCCCACCCAGTGCATGAATTTTAGCTAATTAATTTAAGTATATGACCACATTGACCACAAAATAATAAGACTCTGAGGATTAGGTGGTAGAAAGTGCATTAAGCATTACCCCCCCCCCCCCCCCCCCCCTAGTGATCACTTTCCACTTAAAAGAGTATTATTATGTTGCAAACGCTATAAATCGAGAACCGCAAGTCGGATTGTTACAAATAAAGTTATATCTTATCATAATATTTCTTCTTATCTTTTCAATCAGATGGCCAAGAGGAAGGAGAGGAAGAAGAATATGAGGAAGAGGAAGAAGATCATGGAAACATTAGATGGGGTAAGCAATTCTGAAATCTATGAAAACACCATTCGCATTAAAAACAAGCTCAAAGTGTTACCTCACATATACTTATGATAGATTTCTTTTATGCGTTTAATATTTTTTTGTAGATTTTTTCATGATCAATCTCATGAAATGGTGGCTATCTTTACAAGCTACTTACTCTCTTTACTTGCCGTGCTCATTAGTGTTAATCATGGTATTCGTAGTTAACTGGCAAAAAAATGCATCGCCAATATTAAGGACAAATAAGTTCCCCATGAACGATTTACTCTTTTTACACTTGTCTATAATAGTTTATCAACATTCCACAATCGATATATTCTGAGATTTTTTATAAAAAACTTGTATCTTCAAAAGTACTCGAATGATTTCTCTTGGAATTTGTTTTATATGGTAGAATACCGTTGGTTCTACATAGACCTTATGATTAAGACTTTAGCGCTTTTTGGTCAACATTTTCTAATTTTCGTCAACTGAATTAAAGTAATTCAGCCCTTACTTTTCAATATTAGAACAAGTCCTAATAGAAAGGCTAATTAATTATTCTTTAATAATAAATGGAATGAAGCTTTTCAAAGAGTTGGGAGAGCGGATTACGTGTGTGACAGGAGAGAAGAGAGCAAAATCATACTTAATGCAAAGAATCCAGTTTGGCTGTTCAGGTCGGAAATGCGGCGAGTGTGTTGGGGACAATGAAGAGGACAGCAGATATGCGGGAGGTGTTTTATCTATGAGTTAAACGAATTTGTATTTTAATTAATTATTCTTATTTTTCCAGGCGACTCATCAATGGTCATTCCTTGAGGTAGAGGATCCATACGCAGACAGTACTTGTAAGTTCTAACAATTCTTGATAAATGTCAGTCAGTATTGCCGGCAAGGAATATTCCAGATACACCTATGATCCAATTCGAAAACACGCGATGGGTTACAATATCTGTACCCATAATATTTTACTTTTTAACGCTAATAAGAATATGTATAATTGTATATGTAAAAAAATCAACATTTATCTTGTAAACAAATAAAAATTAACATTTATCTTGAAAACAAACAGGCTTTGTTTTTTTTTTTGTTGACATTTTTACATTAAATCAGCTTTCTAGGTTGTCG
Source organism: Bactericera cockerelli (assembly GCA_024516035.1). NCBI lineage: Eukaryota > Metazoa > Arthropoda > Insecta > Hemiptera > Triozidae > Bactericera > Bactericera cockerelli. Next base: position 11,351,098 of record CM044958.1, on the reverse strand, counting down.
GGAAATGCCGCATAATTTTGATGATTTGTCAGTTAATTAAAAAATCGCAAATTTTAAAATTACCTTTCTCCGACAGACAGGTCGTTCGCGCCGATTTTTAATTTTTAATCGTTTTTATTGGTACTTAATCATAAGTATTTTGGAAGAAAAAAAAAAAAAACATTTTTTTTTTGTCTCACCTCCTTGGGTGAGTGTGTCTTGGGCCAGTACTTGACCACCAGTGTGTCTTACCTCCTTGGGTGAGTGTGTCTTACCTCCTTGGGTGAGTGTGTCTTGGGCCAGTACTTGACCACCAGTGTGTCTTACCTCCTTGGGTGAGTGTGTCTTGGGCCAGTACTTGAGCAGGCACTTGACCACCAGTGTGTCTTACCTCCTTGGGTGAGTGTGTCTTAATAATAATAATAATAATGTTTATTATGCATTAAATAACATCATGGTCTATCGTGTTCCTCTATAAGTACGGGGTGTACTTTTCAGGAACCTGTAGGCTTTTTCTTTTTAACTTTCTTTTCTATTTTCTCAAGTTGTACTTAAATATTTTGTTGTTGATTTTATTTATTCGTTGTTCTCCTTAATGTTTTTCAAATATCATTGTTTTTTAATAAGTGTTTTTGTATTTCTTTTTTCATGAATGTTTTGTGTTCTAATTCTCTAAGGTTTTCAGGTATTTTATTTAATAATGTTGGTATTTGATGTTTAAGGGTTGTTTTTCCATACTTATTATTTATGTTTGGTACTATAAAATTATGATTTCTTATTGCATATGGTGTTTCAATTTTTTGTCTGAATTTTTCTTCGTAATAATGGTTTGTAATCATAGTATAGATGTGAAGATTTTCGAAGTTTAAAATTTTGTACTCTAGCATTTTTTCTCTTCTTTTCACTTTGTTTGTATAGGGTTGTAATGTTGCTTTAATTATTCTTTTATGTGTTGATTTTATAGGTCTCAGATTTTCTTCTGATGTATATGCAAAACATTCAATTCCGTACCGTAGTATAGATTCACATAATGTTTTGTAAATGATATTTTTGATTCTAATGGGTATTATTTTTTCAAAATGGTGTATTTGATATGATATTGTGTTAAGTTTATTTTTTATATAATTACATTGTGTTTTCCAATTCATTTTTTTTGTCAAAATGTACCCCTAAATATTTCATTGAATTCTCTTCTTTAATTATAGTGCAATTACAATTGTTATTGATTTGTTTTTTGTTGATGCATTCGCCATTATGTATTTGAATTTTTTTGTTTGTATTAATTGGTCGATATCTTGTCATCATGGGATTTTCAAATATTATCATGATTGTTTTTTCTTTGTTCAGGAATATATCTTTTATATTGAGCCATTTAACTATTAAATTCAAATCATTTTGTATTTTTGTATATGCTTCATTTAAATCTTCACTTATATAATATAATAGAGTGTCATCTGCGTATTGTAGAATATTTGACTGTATACCTATGTTATGTATGTCATTAACATATATATTGAACAATAGCGGTGATATTACGGCTCCTTGTATAAGTCCTACATCTATATCTATTTCATTACTCTTGGTTTTTCCGATCTTAACTATATGTTTTCGTTCTTTAAAAAAGTTGTCAAATAGTATTTTTGTGTCTTGATGTATTCCAATTTTATTTAAAGCTTCCGTCATTTTTTTATGGTCAATGGTATCATACGCTCTCTTTAGGTCTAATGAAAGGGTTACACAGTATTGATTTTTGTTGAGGGCTTCATTAATATCTTCTGTAAAGATATTCAGTAATGTTGATGTACTTTTATTTTGTCTAAATCCATGTTGTCTTTCATTTAAAATTTTCTTTTTTTCTATGAATTCTTTTAATTGATTGTTAAAATGTTTTTCAAATATTTTTCTATTGATGATAAAACTGCTATTGGCCTGTAGTTAGACATATCATCTTTTTTCCCTTTTTTATATAGTGGTATTATGTTGGCTATTTTCATTTCTGTGGGTATTTTTCTTTGTGTTATTATTTTATTTATGATTGTCATGATTATATCTTCTAAATATATAAAATTTGTTTTGATATCTATTGGTCGAATTTTATCATTTCCTGGTCCTTTTTTAATATTAATATCTTTTACTATTTGAAATAATTGAAATTTATTGATTTTTTCTAAATTGAATTCTTCATTGTTGTGGTAGAAATTATTTGTTAAATTTGTATATGAAATTGTTGATTCTATGTTTTCTTTATTTTTTTTAATATTTATTATATCATTTTTAAAATTACTGTTGAATTCATTTGTAATTTCTTGTATATTTTTATTGGTTTTTTTAAAATTTATCTTGATCATTGATTCTATTTCTTTTCTTTGTTTATTTCTCAACTTATCTAAAGTTTTCCATGTATTCTTCATATCTCCTTTAAATGAATTGAAAATATTTGTATTTTCTTTCTTTTTGGCTTGCGTTATTTTGTTTGTTAAAGTGTTTTTTATTTTCTTAAATTCTTTTAATAATTTTTATCTTAAAACATCATTCCTTGGATTTCTTTTAACCTTTTTCCACTTTTCATTTTTCAATTTTATAATGTCTCGAATTTCCTTATTAATCCAAGTGTTTCCAACGTATTTCTTCTTTATATTAATAGTTTTTTGTGATTTTTCATATATTTGTTTGAAAACATTGGTGAATTCATTATATAATTCTTCTATGTCTTCATAATCTTCAATCATTTTTGTCCAATCATATTCACTAATGAATTTTTTATTTTCTCTTCATCTATAATTCTAATTTCTACAATTTTATTTTTATCATTTGTATTATTTTCTTCTAGTTTTGTAATAATAAAATAATGGTCTGCTATTTTTTCTTCTATAATGGCAGATGTAAAATTATGTTTTATTTTGATATTAATGTGGTCAATACACGACATGGTTATTTTATTATTGTATATTTCCTCTCTTGTAGTTTTTTGTATAGAATTCAATATTCCATTGTTATTTAAAATTTCTATATATGATTGAGTGTTGTTATTGTTTTCTAATGTGTTAATATTTATGTCTCCAATTATTATTATATCTTTGTTCTTTAATTCATTTTGTTTGATCCATGATTTAAGTTCTCTTAGGAATTCTTTAACATTATTTTTGGGAGGTCTGTATGTAGCATTTATTACTAAGTTTTTTCCAACTATTTCAATTTCAATGTTTTCTGATTGTTTAAACTGAACTGTACATTTCTCTGTTATTTCTAAATTTTCTTTTGTATAAATAAGTATACCACCTCCTTTATTATTTTCTCTGCATTTATAAATCATATTGAAATTATTTAATGAATATATTTTCATTTCATCATTTTTGCAATTTATTTCAGTGATAACCAATATATCAATATCTTCAATTATATTTTCTGTATAAACTTTTAATAAATCAAAACTTATTCTTGATAAGCTTCTAATGTTGATGTGCAGTATTATTAAATCCTTTTTCTTGTTACTATATCTTATTTCATTATTTTTCCATTCATTAATACTTTTATAAATACTTGTTTTAAAATCTATTTGTATATCTTCAATATTACTAAAATTCATCAGGATATGTTAAAAAAAAAAATTAATTAAAATATTGTTTTTTTTAATGGAACTATACAATCTTGTTTAGATCTTCCAAGCATTGCAATTGGATGGCAGTGCTATTTTCAGTTTTCCTTATGAATATTTTGCAACCTTTGGTCCATAGGAATGCATATTCTTTATCTGTTTTTAATTTTCTCGCTTCAAAAAGAATTTGTTTCTTCTTTTGAGTCAGATGTTCGTTGATAAAGACTGGTTTCAATATGCAATTTAAGTCCAAATCCTTGGGCCAGTACTTGACCACCAGTGTGTCTTACCTCCTTGGGTGAGTGTGTCTTGGGCCAGTACTTGACCACCAGTGTGTCTTACCTCCTTGGGTGAGTGTGTCTTGGGTCAGCACTTGACCACCAGTGTGTCTTACCTCCTTGGGTGAGTGTGTCTTGGGCCAGTACTTGACCACCAGTGTGTCTTACCTCCTTGGGTGAGTGTGTCTTGGGCCAGTACTTGAGCAGGCACTTGACCACCAGTGTGTCTTACCTCCTTGGGTGAGTGTGTCTTGGGCCAGTACTTGAGCAGACACTTGACCACCAGTGTGTCTTACCTCCTTGGGTGAGTGTGTCTTGGGCCAGTACTTGAGCAGACACTTGACCACCAGTGTGTCTTACCTCCTTGGGTGAGTGTGTCTTGGGCCAGTACTTGAGCAGGCACTTGACCACCAGTGTGTCTTACCTCCTTGGGTGAGTGTGTCTTGGGCCAGTACTTGAGCAGGCACTTGACCACCAGTGTGTCTTACCTCCTTGGGTGAGTGTGTCTTGGGCCAGTACTTGAGCAGGCACTTGACCACCGGCTCCGTGAGGCTGGGGTCCTTCTCGAGGAACTGAACCACGCAGTACGCCAGCTGGGGGTGGTACACCGAGAGGGACTTGACCTTGTGCAGGGGGAGCAGCACTTTGAGGAGGAAGAACTTGTGCTCGTCCTTCAGCGGGAGCGCGAACCCGTTGATGATGCTGAGGGGAAGCAAATGAGATAGGGAGAATGCTGATGGGAAGCAAATGAAATAAGGATAATGATCAGGGGAAGCACAAGACCAATTTTGTAAATTAACTAAAATATGATTTGCCAGCGTCGATGGTATGTTGAATACACCAGTTTTCGTTATGTCAATGAAGTTAAGCTAAGGCCAGAGAGGTCATAGATGGGTGACTGTTCCAATTTCAACTCTTCCTCGTGATTTGGCTATTTCTGGCACCAGGACTAAATCTTACCTTATTTTACCAAACTTCGGTGATCTAGCGAGAACTTGTGTTTTCAAGTAAATATAAGCTATGGGGCACATCGAAAATCGTCGTTTTTATAAACATGTTGCACTCAAACCATGTCAAAAAGACCTACTGAAGGTATTTTATCATCATAAGCATTTAAAAAAGTTGTTATAGTAGTCATTTATTGGTTTATGATTAAATAATTTTAAAACATACAATACATGAATTCTGATTCGTATTACCATGATGGTCATCTTATTTTATTTTAACTTCCCACCTCCATCATAGGATTCATAGTAGTGCATGAAGTGTATTGAAGACAAGGAACCTCACCTGCCCAGGATTTCCAGAAGTTCTGCGATACCGTTGTGATGTTCTGTCTCGTATATAAATCTGAAACGAGAAAATGGTGATTTTATTGGAAAGTTAGACAGCACTCAGTATTGACAAACAATGAATAAAATCAAAGGCGGTTTGCCTCCTATATAGTTTCCTGTCATCAACCAACCTCAGTACGTGTCGACTGCTGGATAAAATCTTTTAGATAGGGACCAGTCTGTGAATGTATATTTGTATACAGGGTCCGCCAAAAAAAAGGAGCCACTCGAAATATCTCAAGAACGATTTGAATTTCGAAAAACGCTAAAACTTGTGTTTCATTATATGAAAGGGGAACTCTTTTCTACTGGTTTATGTTTTTTTATCATTACCAGGGGCGGCCCCAGGGGGGGTCAACTTTGGAATCTTAAATGGAACCACCCTATTTTGAATACAAATTTGAGAAGTACATGACAATAAAAGTTTTTGAGACAAATTTGAGATTTTTTCACCAAACAGGGCCGGAGATATCGTAACTTTTGTTTCAGAAGTTTCAGCCATTTTTTCATTAGAAAATTATTTTATATCTGTAAATATTGTTAAACAAAATGTCTTACTTATTAAAGTACTTAATTTCTCAAGTCTTTTTGATAGCATTAGCTTTACCAGGGGAGTTGTATAGGGGGTCAATTTTTTTTACAAGTAAAAACCATCCTTTTTCTAGTATAATTTGTGATAACTTTACGCAATTACACATGTTTCAATCTAAAAAAAAATATTTTTTCAATCAGGGCCGGATGTACTTCAATTTTATATGGAAACATTGAATATTAATAAGAAAATAAATTGCTACTTCAAAAGAGCTAGTAAAAAATTAAGGCCAGATAAATATTAATTTTTCAAATGTAACTGGCCTTAGTTTTTTACTAGCTCTTTTGAAGTAGCAATTTATTTTCTTATTAATATTCAATGTTTTCATATAAAATTGAAGTACGTCCGGCCCTTTTTTAAAAAAAATATTTTTTGTAGATTGAAACATGTGTAATTGCGTGAAGCTGCACAAATTATACTAGAAAAAGGATGGTTTTTACTTGTAAAAAAAATTGACCCCCTATACAACTCCCCTGGTAAAGCTAATGCTATCAAAAAGACTTGAGAAATTAAGTACTCTAATAAGTAAGACATTTTGTTTAACAATATTTACAGATATAAAATAATTTTCTAATGAAAAAATGGCTGAAACTCCTGAAACAAAAGTTACGATATCTCCGGCCCTGTTTGGTGAAAAAATCTCGAACTTGTCTCAAAATACTTCTATTGTCATGTACTTCTCAAATTTGTATTCAAAACAGGGTAGTTCCATTTAAGATTCCAAAGTCGACCCCCCCTGGGGCCGCCCCTGGTAATGATAAAAAAACATAAACCAGTAGAAAAGGGTTCCCCTTTCATATAATGATACACGTGTTTTAGCGTTTTTCGAAATTCAAATCCGTTCTTGATATATTTCGAGTGGCTCCTTTTTTTTGGCGGACCCTGTATATGTAAAATAATAATTGAAATAAAGAAATTGAATATTTTAAAAAAAAAAAACAACCTCAGTAGCTTGATCGATAAGGCGGCGGACTTGTAACCTGGAGGTGGATGGTTCAAGTCCCGGGTTCAGCGTAGATTTAGTAAAGCGAGTTTGAGTAGTTGTGTGATATCATGAAAGTGATTAACACAAATATGATAACTTTTTTTATAGTTTCTTGTCTCTAAGTTCCAAGTAGTTCTGTAGACAGAGTGGTAGTTGAGTAAGAAAAATAGTAATAAATTTTTTTTTAACACGCACATTTTTATGTAATTAAACTTTTTCTTCATTACCATTACCATTAAGATGAAGCATTACCATTAAGATTAATTGATGAAAATAAATATCTAGTTTTTGAACGCAAAGTATTAAGGAAAATATATGGCCCCATTTACGATTCAAACCTAAATGAATGGAGAATCCGACACAATGCTGAATTAACAGAAATATTTCAACACCCTAATATCATCCAACAGTTGAAAAAGAGAAAACTTCAATGGGCAGGTCATCTGGCAAGAATGGATGACTCTAGAATACCCCATTTAGTACTGCTGCACAATCCTGGTGGATTAAGAACAAGAGGCAGGCCAAGAATGCGTTGGGAGGACAATATCAGTGAAGATAGTCAAGAGATGGGAGTATTACCTAGTGAATGGAAGATTGCAGCACAAGATAGAATTCGTTGGAGGGCTGCTATAGAAGAGACATATGGTCGTTAAGGCCGTCGTCACAATAAAGTAAGTAAAAGTAAACTTTTTCTTCAGCATCAGATTTGAAAAGAAAGTTCGTTCCAAAAGTTACAAATATACATACTAAGTGTATTACACTTTGACTACTGTATCAGATATTGAATTAGAATATTTACTACAGGCATAGAAAATTAAAAAAAAAAACTTAAGAAACCCAAAGGATATAAGGAGAGTCACCACATTAAATTTTTTTACACCAACTACAGGCCAGACCCCCACCTTTCATATGAGAAATAACCAAGTATTGACATGACCAAGGGGACCCCCCTCGTACAGTTTAGCATCCTTTTACAAAAAGGACGATTTTCTTTCACAATATACCTATGATAATGAACAAACAATTACCTAGACAAACCAAAAAAAAAAAAACAATATATCCTATTTTTAGGAATCACAATCGTGATATCATAACTACTCAAACTGGCTTTACTAAATATTTGCTAGACTTGAACCAACGACCTTTGGTTACAAGTCTGCCGCCTTATCGAGCAAGCTACTGAGGTAGATAATTTCATAGACAAAACAGAAATACACAAGATGTTCGAAAACAATTTACACAGTAAGAAATTAGCGATGCACCGTGAGTGAAGAGTAAATATGAAGCTCAGAATAACTGAATACGTAATACCATTAGTACCTGAGTGATAAACGTGCGACGGAGCAATCTGCTTGTCTTTCCTGATTAAATAATCTCTGCATTCTATTCAAGCTAGCTAACTGTGCAGAACGTTCACTTTATATTTTTTTCCTTCATTTTCTCCGAGTGTGACAAGTTTGTGTAGGACCTACAGTTTCTCACCTGCATGTTTCTAATGTGGTGTTTCTTGTAAATTACTAGGTCATGTAAGAGAACTATGTTGTGTATCTTGTAAATTACTATAATTAGTATTGGTAAAAGGGCTATCGGCTACCAAAGCTCTTTGTCACTGCTCTGTCATGTAAGAGGATTGAACAATAAACACATTTCTTTTACTATTATTATTATCATTATATTCAATGAGAATGCTGAGGTGGAGTTGTGGAGTTACGCGGCTGGATAGGATCAGAAACGAAATCCTAAGAAATAAGAACAAAGTAACAGAAGTGTCAAAGAAGATCCAGGAAAGAAGACTGCAATGGCATGGGCATGTTGAAAGAAGGGACGAGAGTTACATAGGGAAAAGAGTTGAGAGAATATTAATGAGGGGGAGAAAAGGGAGAGGAGGACCAAAGGAAAGGTGGAAAAATTGTATATACCTCTTGGTAAAAGATTTTATCAGGAAATGAGGTACATGATAAACTGGAAGGGACTGACAAAAAAAGCCGACACTATTAAATTATTTTATTTTGCTTTCTATGAAGCATTATTTGCCGGAAAATACATACTTGTAGAAGATGTTGTTGCTCTGTTTCCTAATACATACTTGTAGAAGATGTTGCTCTGTTTCCTAATACATACTTGTAGAAGATGTTGTTCTGTTTCCTAATACATACTTGTAGAAGATGTTGCTCTGTTTCCTAATACATACTTGTAGAAGATGTTGTTCTGTTTCCTAATACATACTTGTAGAAGATGTTGTTCTGTTTCCTAATACATACTTGTAGAAGATGTTGCTCTGTTTCCTAATACATACTTGTAGAAGATGTTGTTGCTCTGTTTCCAGGTATGTTCTGATATTCAATTACATCTAGTACAACTTCTCACTTTTCTGTTTATACTGATTGAAATAGAGAGGTTAGTTGATGACATATTCAGAACTATTACCTGCTGATGAGAGCTAATAAGCTCGAAACAGCTGTCCAGGTATGTTCTGGTATACATTTATAATAATAATAATAATAATAATAATAATAACTCTTTATTGACAAGAATAATATTGACAAAGGGCGTGATTATTGCCTGAGGCAATCTCTGCCATCAAACCCATAATTTACATCTAGTACAACTTCTCATTTTTCTGTTTATACTGATTTTCTGTTTATACATACTTGTAGAAGATGTTGTTGCTCTGATTCCTAATACATACTTGTAGAAGATGTTGTTAATCTGTTTCCTAATGTAGGCCCGGAGGCCGAGGAATTTGCCGTAGATCCGGTGGAGGGTGGTCTTGAGGAAGTCTCGCTCGCGCGGGTCCTCCGAGTCGAACAGATCCAGCAGCTGCAGGACGAACTTCTGGTCGATGTACTTTTTGGCGATGTTGGGCTGAAAGTCGGGCGACTCGAGAAACCTGGGAAACGAGATGAAAAGTTGTTTGTTCACTAGGTTTTCATTACAAATTACGGATCTTCAGAATTCTACGGATCTAGAGATGCTGATGCATTGTAATATCCGAACGTAGAAGCTGCAGGACGAACTTCTGGTCGATGTACTTCTTGGCGATGTTGGGCTGAAAGTCGGGCGACTCGAGAAACCTGAGAGAACGAGATAGAAAATTGTTAGTTCATTAGGTTTTCATTACAAATTCTCCCTGTTTATAGTCCTCAAGCGAATCACTGGTCTTCTCCCTGTTTACAGTCCTCTAGCGAGACACTGGTCTTCTCCCTGTTTACAGTCCTCTAGCGAGACACTGGTCTTCTCCCTGTTTACAGTCCTCTAGCGAGACACTGGTCTTCTCCCTGTTTACAGTCCTCTAGCGAGACACTGGTCTTCTCCCTGTTTACAGTCCTCTAGCGAGACACTGGTCTTCTCCCTGTTTACAGTCCTCTAGCGAGACACTGGTCTTCTCCCTGTTTACAGTCCTCTAGCGAGACACTGGTCTTCTCCCTGTTTACAGTCCTCTAGCGAGACACTGGTCTTCTCCCTGTTTACAGTCCTCTAGCGAGACACTGGTCTTCTCCCTGTTTACAGTCCTCTAGCGAGACACTGGTCTTCTCCCTGTTTACAGTCCTCTAGCGAGACACTGGTCTTCTCCCTGTTTACAGTCCTCTAGCGAGACACTGGTCTTCTCCCTGTTTACAGTCCTCTAGCGAGACACTGGTCTTCTCCCTGTTTACAGTCCTCTAGCGAGACACTGGTCTTCTCCCTGTTTACAGTCCTCTAGCGAGACACTGGTCTTCTCCCTGTTTACAGTCCTCTAGCGAGACACTGGTCTTCTCCCTGTTTGACGTCCACCAGCCAGTCTGATTTTTAACATAGCAGCAGTTCGAGCATTCGCTTTTTTTTAGAGGAAATCTTTTAAAGACAAACACCCCCAGGTTGGTGGTGAACAGTGTGGGATTTATTTGTGCTGATAACAGTGCATTCTCACCCACTAAAACCACCTCTTTCTCTAACATCTGTACCCCGGAACCGTTGCATAACATTACTTCAGGACACAGGAGCATTCACTTACCTAAGGAAAAACTCGTACACTAGTTGCAGGTGGGGCCAGGCCGCCTCCAGGGTTGGCTCATCCTCCTCGGGGTCAAACTCGGCTCCGTTGGGATTACTGGACGGCGGGAGAGTCCGAAATAGATTCACAGCAAACTGGAAACGGTAAGCAGAACCAAAATATCAGTCAAAATCTTCAAAAAAAAAAAAAAAAAAAATGTTATCATATTTGTGTTAATCACTTTCGTGATATCACAACTACTCAAACTCGCTTTACTAAATCTATGCTGAAACCGGGACTCGAACCACTGACCTCCAGGTTACAAGTCCGCTGCCTTATCGATCAAGCTACTGAGGTCGGAAGTCAAAATCATCAATCTCACATGAAAAGCTCAAAAATGAGTTTATTCATGTGATTTTTATTTTATTTTAATAATATTGTAATAAATGGGAATACATCCCGTCAGTTCTTGTTACAAAAAAAAAAAAAAAAAATAGTACGAACTATCTCTCGTTTGGCATTATCGAAATAGTTCATTATCACCACTCTTGATCAGGCTTTGTTGACTTTTTAATAATTATACCCTTTCACTGTACCTGTATATAATAATTGTAAATAAAGTTTGATCAAAATTGTTGAATAATAATAATAGTTGAATAATATGACCCAGGCAGATGAAATTTCTTATCATTACACTTACTTACCCAGTCTAAATTAGGCAGAAAATGTCAATCTCATGTTTTATTTAGGTACTTGTAAAATAACAGTTTTTTTTTTAATTCTGATTAATACCAATGATTGACCTCAAGATCTCTAAAGTAGTCACGACCTAGGCAGTAGTCACAACCGTTACATTACGGAGTTTGTCAGTTAAAGGTAAATAACTGAAGTGTAGGTGTCAGTGTCACATTCCATGTCTTCATCTAATGAAATGCATTCCGCACTAATCCTCATCAAGTCGAATAGCAAACTTTACATTAAGTGAATTTTCCAGAGCCTCCCCCCTCCCTGTTGTTCCCACTTGTTGACCTTTTCAGCTTTCCAACATCACTTCCCATCTGCCTCAGGCTCCAGTGCTTCCTTTCAATTCCAAATTTTTAATTAAAACATTTCCTATACATAATTCCACAGCTGTGTATGTCATTATAAATTTATACACTGAATACAGCATGGTTCAGAAGAAGTCTTGGGAAAAGAACCACCGCACCGCCCACCGCCGCTATTGAGCGACCGACGCGACGCGTCCAAATTTCAATTTTGGGTCAGTAAGCAGATTAAATTGATTCCAAAGTGTTTTGGATTTATGTTACTGACGACAGAGTTAATAGATGATGTTTTGTTCAAATAGAAAAAAAACACTATACTTACGATTTCTAATACATATTGAAAATTTCTCGGAAGTAAAAGGTTTTCTATGACAATGTTACTTTTGCTGTTTTGAAAGGAATTACGAGTATGACTTTTGACATACTCCTAGTTCGGTGACATAAAATTATCAAAAATTTATTTATTTTCAATTCAAAAAGTGTCCTTTCATATCTTTGGGAGTTGGGTGATTCCCTTTATATTTTATGTATCTTAAAAAGAAATAAGAAATAAACTTAGGAAACATGATATAATTCAAAATTCATTTTGGATTCTGCTGGGAATTCTGCGACATACAGTACATAGGTACACGTCCGTATTACAAGAATGCATACCTATTACAGGGTATGATATTGAAACATAAAGTGAGTTTAAGATTATAGAAATAGGTACGTTGGCTATACGAAATCTCGTAGATACAGAAGGTGGGCGAGAAATGACGAGAGAGAGAAACGGCAAAAGTAAAGTAAGGAGGATGAGGAGGAGAAAGGAAAGTAGGAGAAAGGAGAGGAGGAAGGAAAGTAGAAGGAAGGAGAGTAGGAGGAGGAGGAGGAGGAAGGAGAGTAGGCTTTTGAAAAATTAAAATGCTGCAGCATTTCCTAAACGAACAAACACACTCTGACGTCACAAGGGAACACTTTACTCTCTTTTTCAAATGTTGTTATTGGTAGTGTTGTTGTTGATATTATTGTTGTGACGGTGTGTTTACATTCAGTCGAAGTTAGAAGGGTAATGGGTATGAAGAAAATGTGAGCTCTTAGCTTGGGGAATTATGATGTCTTTTCTGCCTTCCCTGGATCCATATCAGTTTGCACTGCCCGGGTCAACGGGAATTCTGATGTAAATAAGAAAAAAAAAACCAAAAAACAATCTATATAATACTATGAATCAATCCCTCGAAGAAGTGAGTAGTTGAATGAGGTGATGGTTACGTCCTCGTCATACCCACTTCCCTGCTCACTTCCGGTGAGTATAAATTAACCTACCATTAAATTAATAATAACCAGTCTTTAAATCAAAACTTGAAAAAAGACTCTTTCATATTAACCAGACATAATATTAAATAGGTCATAATAATTGAAAATAAAATTTACTGAAATTAATTTTTAAAAAAATTTGTTATGTATATAGGAAATCGCCGAATGTAGGCAAGCTTGATGTGGCGGACACAAGTTACGTAGACAAACTCATGCAGTCATCCGCCGTACGTAACATCTACGTATTCAAGGCATGGGCACCATTACGTATCCAGAGTTCGCGATGTGGCGGACATATATTACGTAGACCAGCTCATGCAGGCATCCGCCGTACGTAACATCTACGTATTCAAGGCATGGGCACCATTACGTATCCAGAGTTCGCGATGTGGCGGGCATATATTACGTAGACCAGCTCATGCAGGCATCCGCCGTACGTAACATCTACGTATTCAAGGCATGGGCACCATTACGTATCCAGAGTTCGCGATGTGGCGGACACATATTACGTAGACAAGCTCATGCAGGCATCCGCCGTACGTAACATCTACGTATTCAAGGCATGGGCACCATTACGTATCCAGAGTTCGCGATGTGGCGGACACATATTACGTAGACAAGCTCATGCAGGCATCCGCCGTACGTAAAATCTACGTATTCAAGGCATGGGCACCATTACGTATCCAGAGCTCGCGATGTGGCGGGCACCAGTTACTTAGACAAGCTCATGCTGGCATTAGCTGTACGTAATTCCTACGTATTCAAGGCATGGGCAACATTACGTATCCAGAGTTCGCGATGTGGCGGGCACATGTTACGTAGACAAGCTCATGCAGGCATCCGCCGTACGTAACATCTACGTATTCAAGGCATGGGCACCATTACGTATCCAAAGTTCGCGATGTGGCGGACATATATTACGTAGACCAGCTCATGCAGGCATCCGCCGTACGTAACATCTACGTATTCAAGGCATGGGCACCATTACGTATCCAGAGTTCGCGATGTGGCGGACATATATTACGTAGACCGGCTCATGCAGGCATCCGCCGTACGTAACATCTACGTATTCAAGGCATGGGCACCATTGCGTATCCAGAGCTCGCGATGTGGCGGGCACATGTTACGTAGACAAGCTCATGCAGGCATCCGCCGTACGTAACATCTACGTATTCAAGGCATGGGCACCATTACGTATCAAGAGTTCGCGATGTGGCGGACACATATTACGTAGACAAGCTCATGCAGGCATCCGCCGTACGTAACATCTACGTATTCAAGGCATGGGCACCATTACGTATCCAGAGTTCGCGATGTGGCGGACATATACATTACGTAGACCAGCTCATGCAGGCATCCGCCGTACGTAACATCTACGTATTCAAGGCATGGGCACCATTACGTATCCAGAGTTCGCGATGTGGCGGACACATATTACGTAGACAAGCTCATGCAGGCATCCGCCGTACGTAAAATCTACGTATTCAAGGCATGGGCACCATTACGTATCCAGAGCTCGCGATGTGGCGGGCACCAGTTACTTAGACAAGCTCATGCTGGCATTAGCTGTACGTAATTCCTACGTATTCAAGGCATGGGCAACATTACGTATCCAGAGTTCGCGATGTGGCGGGCACATGTTACGTAGACAAGCTCATACAGGCATCCGCCGTACGTAACATCTACGTACTCAAGGCATGGGCACCATTACGTATCCAGAGCTCGCGATGTGGCGGGAAAAAAAATGACATATGTAATATTGGATGAAAGTGAATTGGATGAAATCAGCAGCTAAATGAGACTTTTTCAAATAAACGCTCTATATTCTTTATTTTATGTTTGAAATTTGGGCTTCTATGGTCCTAAAAATGATTTTTCTCTCCAGGGGGTTTTGTTTACTCAATTTTCAAGGTGGAACACGAAAAATAGAAAGTAAACAATTTCGTCAATTTCTTATTTCAAAATCTACATCGCAATTGATAAAGGCTTAGCAACAAAAATGTTTGACAGAGAACGCGAGAGGAGAAAATCTGGAAGGATGTGAGAAGGTGGGAGAGAAATAAAATCGAAAGTCTATTATTATGCAAAACAAATACCAGCTCAAGAGAAACAAGGTAGATAAAGGCTGACGAATAAATAATACATGAAAAATACGTAGAGGTCGAAAGAGTTTATGTAAAACCTATGGAAGACACAAGAGAGGGGCGGAAAATAGAGGAGAGAAGCAAAAGGACAAATAAAGACAGGTTCAGGAGACTTGAGAGACGAAGCAAGATAAAATACTCAAGGGACGTAAGATGAGGACATGATGTAGAGGACAGGGAAGACTATATCGAAGAAGTGGAAATAATAATGAAGGAATATTGGAAACGAACGAACGAGAAAAATGAGAGTTACGTAGACAAGCTCATGCAGGCATCCGCCGTACGTAACTTCTACGTATTCAAGCAAAAGAAAAGGACAAGGACGATAAAGGAGAAAATTGTAAAATAAGGAGACAACAGAGGAAAGAAAATCACATAAGTGGAAAGAGAGTAGTGAGGAGGAAATAGAGAAAGAGATAATCAAGCTCGCCGGGAGGCGAGCGCTCGTCAAGTAGCGCCAGCCACCCGGCCTATATTAACACGAAACAGAGTTTATATGTATTTTGTTTTATTGTTTTCGCCCACTTAACGCTAACTTTTATCAATTTTTATTTCAAATTCGTAATGAGACGCGAAAATAGATTGTGTTTCACGAAAGCGCGAGGTTCCTACGTACAGTTAAAGTCGTTTACTGGCCACGCCGAAAATCTTGAATTTCATGAAATTATTCATACGGGTTTTTTTTTTTTTTTTTTTTTCAGACCAATTTTCTGTCAAGGGTACAGCAACGTGTGCTTATCGTGGAAAGACGTGAGATACGTTTTTGAAAAGGGAATTTTCATCTCTGCATACCTTTTATAGTTTCAAGTATTTATTTTTTATAGGATAGGAGATATGGCCTTCTAAAATAAAACGGGAAAGTTGCACAGAGCCGCCCCTGGTTATCTTGGAGCTGCGATTGTGGTATTTTTCGAAAGGCCTTATCATAGGAAAAAATATAAAAATATAACTAAAGTATTACACTTGACCAAACTTGAGTTATACCCTTTGAAAGGAATACTTATTATGGAGCCCAGAGCCGTCTATTATTATCCTAGAGTTGTATTTCTGGTGTTTTTAGAAAGGTCTAGTCAAAAGGAATCAGATCACTTAATTTCAGATGGTTGAAACAAGTAGAAAAGTATTTAAAGCCATCTAAAGGATTATCTAAAATGAACCCTGGAGCCACGCCTATTCATCCCAAGTTGATGACTGAAGGTTCTTTCTAAAGGTCTAATTACGTAGAAATATACTACGATGTAAATAAAATGTTATAAAAATCAGCGACAGTGTGAGACATAAAAATAAAAAACTGAAATAAGATTTATGAGAGTATCAAAAAATCTTCGCCTCACATAGAACTTAAAATATGGGTGGGATCCAATCATCTTTGCTTCACCGAAGCTGCCAGCAGACTGAGTTATCAGTTAAGGAATAATAACGTTTTATAACTTCATTCAGAGATTTCTACATCAAGAGGTAAACTAGGTCTATATTATGAGAAGTGTATAAAGTATTGGCCAGTAAGAGGAAAAATCTCTATTATATAAAACAGAAAAAAGGACTACCTACCTACCTACCTACCTACCTACCTACCTATGTTTGTTTGTCCGGAGTTGTTTAGCCAAAACGGTAAGAGATAGCGAAAAATATCTCAGAATTGACCCCCCCCAAAACCATTATCGTTTTGTCCAGAAAAATTATGAAAAGTTCAAAAAGGCATTGCTGTCCAGCAGTACGGCCATGCCTTAGTAAATTTGAAATTTAGTCCCGTTGCAAAGCACGGGCAAACGGCTAGTATTGATTAAAATAGATCAAAACAATGATAAATTATATTATGTACCTAGTGAGCAGTCTCTGTGGTCGTCGACTGGTGTAGGTAAAACACAAAGTTTGCAAGGTGATCTGGGTTCGAATCCCGGCTAGGTATAATTTTTTTTTACTCTGTACTTTGGATGT
Organism: Bactericera cockerelli; assembly: GCA_024516035.1. NCBI lineage: Eukaryota > Metazoa > Arthropoda > Insecta > Hemiptera > Triozidae > Bactericera > Bactericera cockerelli. The sequence continues at coordinate 11,333,938 of CM044958.1, read as the reverse complement.
CCGGTTTTCTCGTGAGAAAAAAAACAGTAGCTGGTAGTTTGCGTCAACCTCCTATGACCGTTTAATTTCGAACGAAGTGAGTATGGTTTAACTCGATCAACATTGATTTGTCACAATCTAATTATCCATCTACCTATGTATGTAACATTGTAACATGATATAAGTTGCATTTTTTGTCCAATCGAGCTGAAATTTTCAGGGTATATTCCATGGATATATATGCTTGCTTATTAATTTATAATTATTAAATGTATTATCTAGTATAATGTCTCACTTCTTCTGTTTATACCTACCAACTGATTATGCTGAATTGACACCATGTTTAGTAACTCGAAGTTAGGCAAATATATGGGTCAACATTTCTTAGAGCCATAGTAAGAGGCAATTTCGGAACATACAATAATACTCGGCACTTTCATTTCCCTCTTTATTTTACCAAGATCGAATTTCCATCTACCTACCATGTACTTAGGTACATATTATAATTCAAATTGTATTGTAAACAAAACCACTAAACAAAGTTGTCCGTTATTTAACGAGTTCATAACTAATTTTTCAATACAAGGTTAAAACACTAGTTGATTATTAATGAATTATTGTTAATGGATTTTAAGATTAAATAGGTATGTTTTTTTCTTCATTATTACTGGTTGAAGTTCCACAAAAGAAGCACCAATTATCACACCAACCTCATTTTAAAACGATTGTGACCAGTTGATTGTATTTGGTTTTAACGTCCTGATTTGAACTAGTCAGGACGGGGGGTTTTACCCTGCATTCGCTGGGAATCGTTCCAGCTACCTACATTTAACTCGCCCAGCCTGGGTAGATTCCAGACTTACGTGTTTAGAGGGGAAAAAAATATTAGAAAAGTCTGGAACAACTGGGAATCGAACTCGAAATGTCTGAACTACGGGCAGTAGTTACAACCATTACGCCACGGAGGCTGGCCACTGACAACTGACAGTCTAAATAAAGCATTTATTTTGATCAATGCTTTTGTATTATGAATCGTAAATTACATAAATCTCATTCAAAATTTACAAATATGTACCTACTTTATAAATATAAATAAAAAAACACTGCTAATTATGGACACAATACTTCCTCGTGATTGTTTCACATTGTGTACACCTGGCAATTTTGATTTTTTCGACTAAATCACTTGTAAAACCGCTTAACCGATTTTCTTCAAATTTGTTTTATATAATAGAATACTATTTTTTCTACATTCTAGTTATTTTTGTTCACAAATTCATACTTAAATTAAAAAGGTGCAAGCCTTATTTTTAATAAATGTATCTTTTTATTTCTTGATTGTGATGATGATAATAATAATAATACATTAACATTAATAATAATTTTAAATAAAAATAAAATCTAGCTTACTAGACTTTTAACCTGGAACTTGGAGTTCAAGACCTCATTAAAGGCTAACGATCAATTTGGTATTTTATTTAGTTTGGTTGTTAGGTGGTATTCTAATGACAAGACTTTGTCCTCCACAGTTTAAATAATTTAGACAAATCTTATTACTATACTTACTATCGATAAGGATAACGTACCCAAAAGTACCCAAAAAAATACCGGGTACATTTACAAAAGTACCCGCACCGGGTACATAATAAAATTAGGTACCCGTACCCATACCGGGTACAAAATTTTGCTAGGTACCTGTACCCGTACCGGGTACAACACTGGTGACGGTATAACACACTGGATCCGCATACCGTACTGGGTACCGATTTTATGAAATACTCGGTATTACACACTGGGACCGAGTACCTACGTATCGTACGTAGTAGGCGGGTACCGTTTTTATTAAATACTTGGTATTACACGCCGGGGCCGGGTACCATACCGGGTACCGGTTCTATGAAATAATCGGTATTACAATAATACCCATCTCTAGAACTGGGTACAGCAGAGAGAGGTACTTCATTATTCCGATATTATCTATGAATAATATTCAGGCTGTCGGTGTCCTAATATTTTTCTTTTTGTCTCGTAGAACCAAGTCTTCTATTTGAAACTTCTTTGTCAAACAATTGGACGGTTTAGGGAAATGTACATTATTTAATTCAGGTTATAAAATAGGAGGTGGAGCTTCTAATCTATTGAAACACTTGAAACTAAAACACCCAACAAATTTTGTGAATCGAGATTCGTCTCCTGTAAACATTCTGAATGCAAAATTGTGAGATTTAGTTAGTGTACGGTGCTTTTGTACTTGGTTCTTGAGTGATTACTCGAATCCACTATTCCATTTACATCCGCTCGCAGAATCTCAAAAACAAAGTACAAAAGAACCTCGCGGTAAATACTCAGTACTTTTATGTAATCGATTACTGAAGTACCGGTTCTATGAAATACTCGGTATCACCCATCTCTAATTATTGCCAACAATACTGAAACGGGGTACTTTTCTGTTAATGAATCTAGCAGTGGGTTTCAAAATTTGAAAAGATCAACAAAATTGCTGAGCGCTATCTAGTGCCACTCAATAAGGAATACACCTGTTATCTCAAGATTTCTCCTCTCTCCAGCAAGTACCGTGAAATATTCTTTCAGCATCTTTTCAAAGTTTTTTTTATATCATTTATTTTTCTCCTTGAATTAAAAGATCAACATCCTTTAATTAAGAGTCTTTTTTCTTTTATCTGTTGATTGTTGACCAGTTTTTATTTCATCTATCATATGAAAATCAATTAAATCAAAAAGTAGTGATATCCCCCAAAAAACACTTCGTGTAGAAATAGTCGTCAAGTGTTGGAATGATTAAAAAGAACTGATATCAAAAACGTCAATTTTCTATGTTTAAAGGAAATATTTTTCACGTAATAAGTCTCTTGATAATTCAACCAAAATAATAGCCTCACAACAACAATACACCTTTGAGCAAACTTCGATTTGGTATTTTGAGAATTTAACCAAAAAATAGCCACACAACAAAACAATGCTCTTGTAAGAACAATCTTGCATAATTACAGAACCACGTCCTTGACTGCACACTGTTTTGTTCTGAAATTTATGTGAAGTACGTTGCTAACAAAACAGTGTGCAGTAGTCAAGGACGTGGTTATGTCATTATGCAAGATTGTTCTTACAAGAGCATTGTTTTGTTGTGTGGCTATTTTTTGGTTAAATTCTCAAAATACCAAATCGAAGTTTGCTCAAAGGTGTATTGTTGTTGTGAGGCTATTATTTTGGTTGAATTATCAAGAGACTTATTACGTGAAAAATATTTCCTTTAAACATAGAAAATTGACGTTTTTGATATCAGTTCTTTTTAATCATTCCAACACTTGACGACTATTTCTACACGAAGTGTTTTTTGGGGGATGATAGAAACGAGAAGGAGAAAAGCAAGATTGAAGAGAGGGAGAAATTTGTTTTTTTTTTTTTTAATTTGTCTACGGGGTACGTAAGTAAGTAAGTAAGGTTTATTTTAGTGTTAGGGTTTCGGAAATTTCGTATGCCTGTACAGAAGTGTTGTTAATAAAAAAAAGAGATAGATAGAGGAAAGAGAAGAAAAATAAGAGATAATGATGTGTATAATGGTATAAATAAGGAGACAAAGAAAATAGAGAAAAAGAGAACAGGCAGAATTGAGAAACGCTTCATACGGACCTGAGAACAAGATAAGGTTACATCGGCTGTCTACTCTAGGAAAAGGATATTGAAATATTCAAAAGGAGAAGATAGAAGGGGATATATAACTAAAATCGGAAAAGTGAGGAAGAGAAAGAGAGGGAGAGGGAGAGGGGGAGAGGGAGAGAGAGAGAGAGAGAGAGAGAGAGAGAGAGATAGGGAAGATACTATTTAGAGAGAGAGAGAGGAGAATACGTAAGAAAAGTTAAAAGAAAGAAGGTAAACATCAGGGTGAATTAAGGTCAGGTCATTATTTTCGACATTGTTGTTTATCCAAGGTGTTCACAGAGGAGGGAGTAATTGCGTTTTAAGTCGAACTTTCATAAGAACAGACTGTGTGCTGTCGATGGTTCATAATTATTTTGTACTGCAAAGGGGTTAAAGTAATCCGAAATGTAAGAAAAATTGGACAGGTAAAATAATAATACATCAGGTGCCCGTTTATTTGTAAAAAAAAGTGCCCTTTTATTTGTAAGCCAATAAATTAGGATGATCTTGAGTAGGCCAAAGTAATAATGAAATGAAGAATCCACCTTTGTAGATGGACAATTAATTTATTGGTTCCTTTATGTAAAAATGTACATTTATGTATAGCCATTCAACAGTTAGTTTGGGCTACGCACAGTTACTCACACACAGCCTCGGGGTGGATGGGCTACGCACGGCTACTCACCTTGTTCACAGCCTCAGGGTGGATGGGCGCCGACCTCCGTGGTTCAGTGGTTAAGAGCATTGGTTGCTGACCCGAAGGTTGCGGGTTCGAATCCCGGCCGGAGCGGGAAATTTTAACCGAGTTTTCCGTTTTCGGAGTGGCATGGATGTAAAGGTAAAGTGCCCTGAAGTAATGCGAAAGCGGTTCCGGGGCACAATTACTTAAAAAAAAAAAAAAAAAGATGGGCTACGCACGGCTACTCACCATATTCACAGCCTCGGGGTACATGGGCTCGGCAATGTGCACACATAGCTTCGGGGTATTAGATGAGCTACGCACGGCTACTCACCATATTCACAGCCTCGGGGTAGATTGCCTAAGGCAATAACCCCGCCCTTTAGTTAGGACATATATTATGTATATATTCATTTTTTCTTCTGTTATATTGTACATTTGTAATTATTTGTATTGTATATGTCCTATTACCTAATAAAGTGTAAAAAAAAAAAAAAAATGGGCTACGCACGGCTACTCACCATATTCACAGCCTCGGGGTGGATGGGCTACGCACGGCTACTCACCATATTCACAGCCTCGGGGTGAATGGGCTACGCACGGCTACTCACCATATTCACAGCCTCGGGGTGGCTGGGCTACGCACGGCTACTCACACACAGCCTCGGGGGGGGATGAGCTACGCACGGCTACTCACACACAGCCTCGGGGTAGATGGACTACGCACGGCTACTCACCATATTCACAGCCTCGGGGTAGATGGGCTACGCACGGCACGGTTAATCTTCTACCTCAATATGTGAAACAAATGTCTCAAACACAAATGAGGGATTATCTAAAAGCAGAGCTTTTGGATGCCGTACCCTACAGTATGAAGGAGTGTGAGGAACTTTTGTCCCGACTGTAAGAAGGTTCCTTCTCTTTTTTTTTTTTTTTCTTTTTTTTTTGTGTCTCACCTTTTTCTGTTTCTTACTCGTAATACCTAGTGACCAATATACTAACATATAATATCTTCATTCTCCTTGCCCTTTCTATTGTATACTCTATGAAATTATAGTTTCTAGTATTTAAAATAGCTTGTAAGAAAATGACGTTGTATACATTCAAACATGAATATTTATGTACAATAAAATATTTAATAAATAAATAAACTCACCATATTCACAGCCTCGGGGTAGATGGGCTACTCACCATATTCACAGGCTCGGGGTAGATGAGCTACGCACGGCTACTCAACATATTCACAGCTACGCACGGCTACTCAACATATTCACAGCTACGCACGGCTACTCACCATATTCACAGCTACGCACGGCTACTCAACATATTCACAGCTACGCACGGCTACTCAACATATTCACAGCTACGCACGGCTACTCAACATATTCACAGCTACGCACGGCTACTCACCATATTCACAGCTACGCACGGCTACTCAACATATTCACAGCTACGCACGGCTACTCAACATATTCACAGCTACGCACGGCTACTCAACATATTCACAGCTACGCACGGCTACTCACCATATTCACAGCTACGCACGGCTACTCACCATATTCACAGCTACGCACGGCTACTCAACATATTCACAGCTACGCACGGCTACTCACCATATTCACAGCCTCGGGGTAGATGGGCTCGGCAATGTGCACGTCCTGTGCCGTCAGGTACTCCACCATCTCGAGCAGGGCCGTCCGCTTCACTTCCTTCCATTTCAGCTCGGACAGCGGATCCTGCACGAAGTCGAACAGCACGCAGCACTGGCGGATCTTCTGCACGAACAGCTCGTCACGGTGCTCGCTGCTCGCCTCTGAGGACACAAGAGGCAGGACGGGTGGTTTTTAAAATGCAAAAAAAAAAAAAAAAAAAGCAATAATAACAGACTATACGAATAATATTAGCAGGCGCGGCCTCTGGGGACACAAGAGGAGGCAGGACGGGTGGTTTTTAACACGTTCAGCGCCACAAGGTACATATATGTACCTCAGCTAACTTTTCTTCATGACATGAGGTACGTATGTGTACCTCAAGTATTTTATATTTATTCACGACATTAAGTATGTATTTGTATCTAACCCTATGTTGCTCTTTGAAGACATGAGGTACCTCTATGTGACTCAATACAATGTATTTCTTATGTGGATCTGATAGCTCTGGTCCCACTGAGTTTTTCGGTCCGAGACACTTGAAAATTGGTGCGAGACACTTGAAATGATAAATGAGCTTTCACAACGAATCTCCAATATAGGCTTGGCGCTAAACGTGTTAAAATGCATAAAAAAACCCAATACTAACAGACTATACGAATAATATTAGCAGGCGCGGCCTGTTGGAAAATGTTTTGGGGATGATGCCCTGCTACCAAATAAATCGGAATAAAATGGGATTTATAAAGTCGTCTCTTTTAGTTATTACACGTATTCCAGTAATGAGTGATGGTTTTCATTGTGAGAATGCCGTGGGCATTAACATCGCCCTTGATCAAGTTTTGTTTAATAATTTCAACTTTGTTTATTGTAAATTGTATGTACTATATTTGGTAAATAAAACTTGATTGAATTTGTTTAAAAATCATTGTGTACGAGCTAGTTAGTCTCTTTTTCTTTTCGCTGCAGTTCCGCAGCTCCTTAGCATCGGCCTCCTCTGAATAATATGAACAGTGAACACAGATTATGACACACATAAGGTTGTGCTGTAAAACACCCAAAAGATAAATGCATGTTTGAAAACACAAACATAGGAAATATGTGTTGGCTGTTTCTCTTCCAGATAATTGTGAAGTCAGTAAAAAAAATCATTTTTTTATATCCATGGAAATTTGAAAAATTAAGTGACGAACGGAAATATTCCAGGAAGAAAAGAAAAGAAAAACTCAGAAAATTCTGATATTGAAAGAAAAAACGGGCATGTGAAATCTGGGTGGACAGTTGGACAGACTCTGCATACTTATAATTGAATGAACACTAAGAAGTCTAATGAGGATGGAGAAATGGCAACGATGCAGGAAGAGTAGAAGTTATAAGAGAAAGAAAAGGACGAGATAGATGTAAAGTAGAAGGGGAACAATGAGAAAGATATGGAGAAAGAAATTTCCATGAAAAATTGAAACTGAAGGGACGAAAAAAATATTTCATGAAAAAAAAGAAAAAGTGAGAAAATTCGGATATTTAAAAGAAGAAACGGATATGTGAGCGAAGGAACAAATAAGTACACATAAGAGGGAGAGGAAGAAATGAAGAGGAGGAGTAGAAAGAGAGGAGCAGGGAGAGGAAGAAATGAAGAGAAGGAGTAGAAAGAGAGGAGCAGGGAGAGGAAGAAATGAAGAGAAGGAGTAGAAAGAGAGGAGCAGGGAGAAGAGATATGAAGTGGAGGAGTAGAAAGAGAGGAGCAGGGAGAGGAAGAAATGAAGAGAAGGAGTAGAAAGAGAGGAGCAGGGAGAGGAAGAAATGAAGAGGAGGAGTAGAAAGAGAGGAGCAGGGAGAGAAAGAAATGAAGAGAAGGAGTAGAAAGAGAGGAGCAGGGAGAGGAAGAAATGAAGAGAAGGAGTAGAAAGAGAGGATCAGGGAGAGGAAGAAATGAAGAGAAGGAGTAGAAAGAGAGGAGCAGGGAGAGGAAGAAATGAAGAGGTGGAGTAGAAAGAGAGGAGCAGGGAGAGGAAGAAATGAAGAGAAGGAGTAAAAAGAGAGGAGCAGGGAGAGGAAGAAATGAAGAGAAGGAGTAGAAAGAGAGGAGCAGGGAGAGGAAGAAATGAAGTGGAGGAGTAGAAAGAGAGGACCAGGGAGAAGAGATATGAAGTGGAGGAGTAGAAAGAGAGGAGCAGGGAGAGGAAGAAATGAAGAGAAGGAGTAGAAAGAGAGGAGCAGGAAGAGGAAGAAATGAAGAGAAGGAGTAGAAAGAGAGGAGCAGGGAGAGGAAGAAGTGAAGAGGTGGAGTAGAAAGAGAGGAGCAGGGAGAGGAAGAAATGAAGAGAAGGAGTAAAAAGAGAGGAGCAGGGAGAGGAAGAAATGAAGGAAGGAGTAGAAAGAGAGGAGCAGGGAGAGGAAGAAATGAAGTGGAGGAGTAGAAAGAGAGGACCAGGGAGAAGAGATATGAAGTGGAGGAGTAGAAAGAGAGGAGCAGGGAGAGGAAGAAATGAAGAGAAGGAGTAGAAAGAGAGGAGCAGGAAGAGGAAGAAATGAAGAGAAGGAGTAGAAAGAGAGGAGCAGGGAGAGGAAATTGTCGAACGAGGAGAATAATTTACACCTCCTTCCCTTCTTGGGAAGTTGGTGTAAATTATTCAGAGGAGAGCAGATACAAATACAAATTTCCTGTTTGGAACGCGAGTGTAGCGAGCCGATGGAAGATATCGCTTAAAGAGTGAAGGTTGGTAAAAGAAAAAAAATAGAGGGTGAGAGGTTGGAAACAGGGACAGAAAATTAATCGAAAGCCGAATAAATGATAAATAAAATACGACAGAACTCTATCTAAATTTTGACTGGAGAAAAAGAAATCCAGGGGCATGTTTAATTTAAATAAAAGACCATATTAATAAACACTACATATTTGAAGAAAATTATCACCACCCTTGATCAAACTTTGTTTATCTTTGATTACTTATACCTTTTGACTGCACATGTATATAAATATTGATCTAAATTGTTGAATAATATACATAAATGAGGATATTTTTGTGATAAGGTCTTCCATTCAATATTGCTATAACTTTTAGTAACCACCAAAACTGAGATGTTCATCTATTTTAAAAGCATAGAGATGACATATTCGTAACTATTCAGGCAACCTTGGTGACTTATTCAATAAAAATCTTCTCCAAAGATGACTCAGGTTAAGCAGAGTTCTGCATAAATAAGACTTGATTGATAGCCACTAAAATACGATATCTAAGATGCTGGCTAGTCCGAGGCAGGGTAAGGTTATCGGGGGTAGCTTGGTTTGTGAATATCCAGTGAATGGAGGGTAAAACTTCCACATCGAACGATCTTCAATGACCTTTAGTTCAAGGGCATTTTCTTTAGAAATGAACCAAGTTATGCCTGATAATATCGCTCTTGATATAGTTCGTCCTGGTTTTGGTCGTTTGAGAGATCATCTCTCTACCCTTCCATGACTATAAAGGATATGCTGAAGGTCACATATGTTGGAAAATTCCAGTATTAATCAGTATTATCGGAGATGTGGGAATTACATTAGTCTGTGCCTCTGTGCAAATTGTACAATGTACATGTAAGCCATAGAGATAGGTCCGGAGAGGGAAGGAGGGAGGGGAGGAAGAAAGGAGAGAAAGGGTAGAAATATAATGTTAAAACATTATTATTGAAATGATCATCTTCAACATTACGACATTTCTCTAGTTATGCTCATTTCAAGCATCGCATATTGCATACCTATTATGCTATTGCACAAATAACATTTGATTTCATACAGCAAGTTTTAAACTTAAGCACTTGAAATTATTAGAAACTCGTGGAAAGTCGAGATAGAAAGTTGAAAGCCACGAGTTTATAGATATGTACATAAAGTATGTTTATATTTTATGTACCTTTGTATAAAAAAAATGTAACAGTGATGTAGATATGTATATCAACGGATCCCTACGCTACCTGGATTACCAGACTAGCGCCTTAATCACTTGACTACACAATACACATGCACGGTTTTTACCAATACATAAAATAAAATATTATTGCTACTATGTATTTACATTAAAAAAAAATGAAATTTGAGAAATTTTTGTTTATCTTTATCTAACTAAAGTACTAAAGCTAACATACTTGATATGGCACTTGAAATTTTCGAGCAAATGAACGGAAATGACTAAGTGAAGGGCACACTTATTATTATTATCAGTACGAGTGGATAGTCCTGTGCGGTCTATGACATATAAGTTGATTGGTTCAGTCAGTAATAGAGAAATCAATATCGGGAGAACGCGACGCAACAATAATAGGGGCACAGGATGTTCCACTTATAAGAGGATGCCAGGGCCGATCATGTATGAGTGTGCTACACTCTCTTGTAGAAATAGTTCAGAGGTGACTTTCGAAACCCCATCAACTGCTTCTCAAAGCTTTATAAACGATCTGAAGTCTTTGAAAGTGGGAGTAAAGAACTTCCCAAATGAGTCCCGGCCACAGGCAGGTGAAAATGTTCATAATTTCTTCGCCCAAAAGAGCAAAAGAAATGCTCTGTCTGAGCAATGCGGAATCCTTACTTTTCAACTGACCACTGTAGCCTCGACGAACGTCTAAACACATGGACATACTTCAAAACCCAAAATGCAGTCTCTGTAAAGAAGCCCCAGAGACAGCAAAACCCAGAGACATTCTCTGTGTATGTAAAGCAGCCTCTCACGCTCGACTGAAACACTTCTCAAGGCTGATTCTAACACCTAAAAAAGTTACTGAAATCAGTCCAAAAAGAATCTTAAGCTACATTAACATCTTTGATCTCTTTTAGAGTTAAGGTGGCATGTCACAAAAGATCTATTTAAGGTCGCAGTGACAAAGAGCATTCGTATCCGACAGTCCTATACTTATACCTACCAACACTCTTTAGCTTTAGTGGAGGGTAACTACCAGGCGAGGTTCAAAGCATTTTCTACCATCTAACCCTCAGAGTCTTATTATTTTGTAGTCACAAAACTCAAATTAATGAGAAAAAATTCATGCACTGGGTGGACTTCGAACCAACGGATCCTTACGCTACCTGGATTACCAGCGCACAGTCATCATTTCAATATTTAAAAAGTCCTGAAACATTCTTAATTCCGAACCTGCATTTTTATTGTTTTACTTTCTACATCACATTGCATTCTGCATTGTTAGGACTTCTGAACTATTTCCATTCATGGATTATAAAACTTGAACGCATAGAACTCGGCCTTATTGAACCAGGGCTAAAAATAGAAAAGCTAACTAAATTAGCCGATATGCCACATCAAAGCACATGGTCGTAAGTGGTGGGACGTTCACATTGTGAACTTCACAGTGGCTGGGAGATGGGGAGTGAGTGTTGAATTATTAAAACAAGTATTTTTTTATAGACCTCATTGGAATAAACTTGTACCTCAAAGTAGAGCGAGGTCCGGGTTCGAATTCCGGCTCCCAGGATTTAAACCTTCTCACAGTTCGAGACACCACGACAAATTTTGGGACAAAATACTTGTATAGGCCATACAGTCAGTTGTTGAGTGAGTTTCGAGGTATTGAGTATAATATTACTCGACGTTCTACAACACTAAAGTCCGAACTCTTGTATGGGCCATACAGTCAGTTGTTGAGTGAGTTTCGAGGTATTGAATATAATATTACACAACGTTCTAAAACACTGAAGTCCGAACTTCAAAGGGAGCAGGAGGAAGAGGTGTGACTGAAATTCGAGAGCTCTATATATAAAACAGAAAAAAGGACTACCTACCTATGTTTGTTTGTTTGTCCGGAGTTGTTTAGCCAAAACGGTAAGAGATAGCGAAAAATGTCTCAGAATTGACCCCCCCAAAACCATTATCGCTTTGTCCAGAAAAAATATAAAAAGTTCAAAAAGGCATTGCTGTCCAGCAGTACGGCCATGCCTTAGTAAATATGAAATTTAGTCCCGTTGCAAAGCACGGGCAAATGGCTAGTACAGAGTATAACCCAACGTGCTAGTCTAGACTCGGGCAGGCGAGGAAGCAGGGAAGTGAAGGAAGTGCCTGCTGCTACCAGGAAGAGGAACTGAGCCACACTAATCATCTCAAGCGCCCGGGAGTCAGATCCATCGGATGGCAACATCAAACAAACTTGAACTTCTAGACAAAGTCCCCCCCCCCTCCCCCCCTCGCCTGTCTCCTGCGTGTCTTCCTCGAGGACCCCCAATTAATCTATTTCGGGAAGAAAAAGGAAGAGCAGGGACGATTTCAAGACTTGCTATCGTGGACCGCTTCTCTCATTCCTTTAGAGATGTAAGATGCAAATTTCTAACATTAGAAATCGGAAGTATTTTGTTCGTTTTTGTATGAAAAAAAGTATTTTTTTGCTCCGATTTCAATTTTTTGTAGAATCTACAATGTAGGAAGCGTGGTAGTCTACCATATAAAACAAATTTGAAGAGAATCGCTTAAAAAGTTTTGGAGATAGTATAAATTCTGAAAAATATCAAATTTAGTATAAAATCTCAAAATTAATAAGTGTCAAAAAAAATTCCTTTGTTAACACGAAACACAGTTTGTATGTATTTAGATTCATTGTTTTCCTCAACATCCCTTTAATTTAATTGACGTGGATTATTTCGATAATTTTTGAACAAAATTGTTCGATTTTTTTTCGAGGAAATTCGTTCTTACACATCGAAGTGGATTTTTGCTTATCTCAAAAAACTCAACGTACAACCCTTTTCTCAAACAAAAACTGGGTCAAAGGATCCCTCCTGATAACGCACCCATCACAAGTTCTTCACAAGTGGAACAAATCCTCGCTGGGATTTGAAATGATTCCAGCAGTTCTTTTTGAGATCTATTTCTGTATCTTTCTCTAATTAAGACATCACTTGAAATTTATAAAACTTGAAGTGATAAACTTGACTGTGACTTCTGAGCTCTAATAATAAACTGCATGCTTTCAAGTTTTACAGTGCACTGGAGGGTTTTGTTACTATTTTTATACATCAATATTGATGTCATTATTATTAAAAATAGATTTATTCGGTTCATTGGCGAATAATGAAATTTTCGAATAAGATTATACATACCTAATAATATGTACTATACCTAAAATAAATATTTTTCAAGTGGATTCAGAGGTTTTTTTATTTTATTTATTTATAGGAATTTGATAGTTTAAGGTTTAAGCTAACAGATCTCAGTAATGATTACTATAATTCCTACTTCAGACCGAATTATAACACAGAGTTAGATTCAAGCCAGACTCTCCCTCAAATAGGAGTTTCAACCAATCACAGCGCACTGAAGAAAATCTTGAGAAATAGTCTACTTTACCTTCAATTCGCATTTTTATATACATAGATTTGAGGTTTTATATATTTAGATAAAATCCTGTTTAATTATTCGGCCTTGTGTACAGCTAAAACTGGTGAGGTAATGGAACTTTTCAGCCCTAAGTATTAAAAGCAATAAGATTTTTCTGCAATGAGCTGTAGGCAGGAAATCCTGTCTGCAAATGAAGATTTTTCTCCTTCTTTTTTTATTTCAAATTAAACTTGAGTTTCATTAAAATTATCCTGATTCTTGAAATCGTATTAAAAAATAAATAAGGAAATAAATAACAACATTACTTTCTTATACCATAGGATCACAAAACTAAAATATGACAGTTAAGTTGGTTCAATTTTTATGATATTTATGTTGATCACAACAATTAATCGTGACTGAAAACTCGCCATAATATTTTGTCTTATTTGGGACTCAATCCATTGACCTCCAGGTTAACAATCAAGCTACAGATGTAAATAATACATAATAATAAAGGAAACCCTGCAGTTGTCCTGAGGCATATACCCCATGCTTGACCTACATTGTCTGTAAATAAGGAATGCAATTATTTACCTCATTTCTAATAATATTCTCGTTAAAAACGTCCTTACAGTGTTATTTACGTAGGTATTCAAGCGCCGTGGAAAATTGTTTTAAAAAACCCTCTCATTTTCAAACCCATCCATGACCTACATACTTCAACTATTAAATTTATAGAACATTAATTTAATGATGTCAATCGTACATATTTTCGTATTCATGTAAATATAGTTTGTGGAATTTGTGTAATGAAAATTCTTGAGCAGCAAGTCTTGTGGCGATCATTGGACAGACATTTCATTGATTTTTATCTTATTTATTTAAGAATTCACACAAATACATATAACATCGCATTCACCTGGTGAGGTATCCTGGTAGATAATAAAGTAAGAGTGTGTATAGTTGTGGAAAGGCCTCCCTTGTTAACACTTAGACGACCGCGTGTACCACCTGTGGTTCACGCGTGTCTGTGCGGAATGGACCGGGTGTACCACCGGTGGTACACAAATGCACTACGTCTAAACATCGCCGGTCCCACGGGAGAATTCACTAAAAACCATGCCGGTCGTCAAAGTGTTAAGCGGTAAAAGTCTTTTCTTGGGTTCAGAATTCAGGAGAATCATAAAAAAAAGTAATCATAAGTTAAGTTTAAGGTATGTACTGATGGTTCCTGTTCAGGCAGTATAATTTTAATCTATTCTACTATTCTAAATTATCAACAAAAAAAAAGACAAGCGGAAATACCCAAAAAAGTGCTATTAATATTTTAAAAGCCAATTTTACCTTTCGTAAAATTTCCGTACAGCCTGAAAGGAGTACTGTGAGCATTATTATTTTAGAAGCTAATTTTTCTTGGCGTAAAATTTATGACAAAGCAGCACGCAAGGTGATAACAAAAGCTTAAATGTTGCAGCTAATTGTGCAAAACTCACGATCACTTTATAGACAGTTTCCGTTCAATGTATCCGGGCAACGCTCAATGCTCTTTGCTACTAAAAGTGAAATTATTCTAGTAGACCTTCCTCCATGCCGGGTCCACACTAAGCGAACATTGTTAGCTAACAATGTTCGCTTAGTGTGGACCCGTCAGAAATACCAGAATATTCTTTCATGACCCTATCTGTATCAGAATGATTTCAAAATATAATTAATCAATGAATGATTCCACTCCTGTTGTTACGCTGACGCAACCCTAAAACTTTGGGAAAACTCTAAAACTTTAGCAGATTTCACTTGTAAGTATACAAGTCATGTGTCATGAGTTCAAATGGTCATGACATGTTAACAAAATATCCTTAATATTGCTTTCGAGTTTATCATTACGATAGGACCACCTTGTTGGTAGCAGTAGCGAATCGAAGCCACTTTACTTTCGATAAAGTTCTAATATTAGAAATCGGACAATATTGTTTTCTTTTTTGTATAAAAAAATTGTGTTCATAATTGTCAGTGTACTTAATTTGGTATTTTACTTCCCGTGTCATATTTGAAGCTCCCAGTAGTAAAAAACTTGATGACTTCTTTACAGAAATTCGCCCCTAGATATTTAGACGACTTTCCTCAACAATAGAGACCTTCAACAAAGGGAAACTTCTCGCTCACTCAGGACATTTCTTTATTCATTTTCTCTGTATAGACGAGAGCTCCCCTGGGCTTTTCATGGAGAAAATTGAAACTCCAAAAACTGTGACGTCATTCAATTATCACTAGCATCGTGTGTTCCTCAAAGTTTGCTGCAAAAATCCAATAATAGTGAAACTTTTTTTCAAGGTAAGTGTGCCCCGGAACCACATTCGCATTACTTCAAGGCACTTTACCTTTACATCCATGCCATTCCGGAAACGGAAATTTCCGTCATAATTTTCCGCGCCGGCCGGGATTTGAACCCGCAACCTCCGGGTCAGCTGCCAATTCTCTCAACCACTGAGACATCGAGGTCGGCCCACTCTCAGGATTGCAGAACAAAATGATAACTTCTTTCAATGAGGGTTCTCGACATGCGCGGATATAGCCCTCTTGTACTGGGGGGGCACAATCGCACAATATACCTAACTAGCGGGTTGCACCCGCCGCTTCGCAAGTCTATCACACACACACACACACACACACACCCACCACACCACACCACACCACACCACACACCCACCACACCACACCACACACACACACACACCACCACCACACACACACCACGCACTCACCACAGACACACATTACACACACATACATCACACACACACACACCACACACACACACACACAAATGTCAATATTTTTCGTGTCACCCATCCATTTCTTGTCCTTCATGGAGTTCAAGAATGGCTCATCAGAATTTCGCGATCAATATGTCAAATGAAGACTACAACCCTTGCAAAAACATTCTCGCTTTGAGTGGATAGTTCGTCACGACATATTTCGAGAAAAAATGTCAGCCAGGTCAAAAAACGTAAATACTTTTTGTTTACCCATCCATTTTATGTCCTTACTCAACGTAGCTCAAGAACGGGTCATCAGAATTTCCTGATTGATATCTCAAATGAAATCTCAAATGAAAACTTGAAACCTTGCTTAAAACTTTCTATTTTTCATTTGATACGCCGCGCAGCCCCCGTGGCGCCGTCACGACAAATTTCGAGAGAAAAAAATGTCATTTCGGTCGAAAAATGTGATTTTTGTGTCACCCATCCATTTTTTGTCCCTACCCCGTTTAGCTGAACCCTAGAGATATATTCCCTGATCCAAATGGACCTAAAGGTAAAATTCCAGGTTTCTCGGACAATCTGTGTGGATTTGACAACTTTATTATTTAGTTATTTCTTATTTTTCTTGTGAATTATTTTGGGTCCCGTGCACCCCTAACTTATTGAGATTTTTTTTACGGGATTAGTCTTAGAATTGGGAATTATTTTGATCCCGTGCCCCCTAACTTATTGAGATTTTTTTACGGGATTAGTCTTAGAATTGGGAATTATTTTAGGGCCCGTGCCCCCCTAACTTATTGAGATATTTTTTTTACGGGATTAGTCTTAGAATTGAGAATTATTTTGGGGCCTGTGCCCCCCTAACTCATTGAGATCTTTTTTTTTTACGGGATTAGTCTTAGAATTGGGAATTATTTTGGGGCCCGTGCCCCCCTAAATCATTGAATTTTTTTTTTTACGGGAATAGTCTTAGAATTGGGAATTATATTGGGGCCCGTGCCCCCCTAACTTATTGAGATTTTTTTTACAGGATTAGGTATAATGAAATTTGAGAAACACCGCTTACCGAAAAAATCTGGGGGGGCACGTGCCCCCAGTGCCCCCCCCCCTATATCCGCGCATGGTTCTCGAACGGACGATTCATGTTGGTAAATAACCAGATAAAATTAAAAGAAACTATTAGAAGAGATGTGGCTGCTAGGATTCATCTACTGCACCATAAGGACCATTTTACATTATTTTAAATATAATTATTAATTTTTTCATCTTTTTACTTTTCTTCTAAACCATAACACTTGAGAGTTTTGGTGAATAAATAATCTTACTAAAGCTGACCACACATACGTACATGCATGCATGACAAACATAAATGAGCTTATGCTCGTGTTATTTTTCTGCCAGACACGCTCATGTATGCATGACAGTCACGCCCTTTCATGCATGCATGTACGTGTGTGTGGCCAGCTTAAGATAACAACTAGTGGTTGAGCATTATTAAGAACCAGGAACCGACCTCAGTAGCTTGATCGATAAGGCAGCGGACTTGTAACTTGGAGGTCGGTAGTTCAAGTCCCGGTTTCAGCGTAGATTTAGTAAAGCGAGTTTGAGTAGTTGTGATATCACGATAGTGATTAACACAAATATGACAACAACTTTTTTACTAAGAACCATGAATCCTAAAGACAGCGGCGGACAGTTCGGCGGCCCGCCACTTACCCAGGAGGGACCAGGAACAGTTCGGCGGCGTCAGGCGGCCCGCCCGGCACTTACCCAGGAGAGACGGCAGCTGCATGCCGGCGAACATGAGGGCGCTGTCGTCCGACTCGCCCTCGGTGGAGGACATGTCGCTGATGTCCGAGTAGAGGTTGAAGTCAATGATGGACTGCTTGATGGCGGCGAGGGTGAAGGGATTGGTGGAGGGGAAGTCGCCGGCGGCGGCGGCTGTGGCGGGGTGGCTGGAGGGGGCAGGGGTGGAGGCGGGGTCCGCGAGAAGATCCAGGCCGGAGTGGAAGCTCGGAGACTTGGGTAGACCTAACATAGCCCTCGCCCCGGGGACGTACTCACTGTACACCATGCCTCATGGGCGGGCGCCACCATGAACGCGCGCCGCCCCGACCCAGACCTGAGTGCGTCCGACTCTAGGGGATGGGGTCTGCTGACGGTGCGACCCAAACAACTGAGGGTCTCTCCCAAGCAACTGAGGGTCTCTCCCCGGCAACTGAGGGTCTCTCCCCGGCAACTGAGGGTCTCTCCCAGGCAACTGAGGGTCTCTATTCCAAGAAACTGAGGTGTGTTGTAGATGGCTTGATACGTTCTCAAGTTACAGATCGAACCCAGGCATTGTCAGAAGGCGAAGATGTATTCTGCAGGGGACGTCTTGGTGTTTTGAATAGTTCAATGAATCACTATAACCAAAAGTAGTTCAGGAAATGCTAGTCCGAAGAACACGACTGATCGGGTTGAAGATATCACGTTATCCTATTACTTTTAAGTGGTTCAGGCGAATAAGGTAGTGTTAGAAACTTGACGCGTCCACTTGTTAAAAACACAAGATTAATATTAATATCAGAAAGTTGCGATCAATGTTTGGCCTGATAGTTTTTGACTGACGCACTGAACATAGTAAAATCTAGGTTTATAGTTTATTAGAGAGGAAAAAATTCCATTATTATTATTATTATTATCATTTTAAAAGTAGAGTTCCGGTGCAATTAAACGAGTACCTGCTAATATATTTGCATGTTTGAACTATCCATATTTAGTATTTACATCCTATTTCTGATCTAATAAAGCGCTCCCGTCAATTAACGAAGGATTCACTTAGACAAATTACCCAGGCACTTCTTCTGGATGATAAGCTCTTGTTTTTTTTTTTGTCATATTAGAACAGAGATTTTAAGAGTGTAATGTAAAAAAATAAAGTAGCTGTTTTATAGCTGTATACTTCAACAGTATAGTCATGTATGATGGTTCAGGTCTCAAACAATGCATGTGGTGGGATTTATAATAATAATAACAATAACACCACACTTTTTAGTGGAAGGTAACCACCAGGCGAGGTTACTGCTTAAAGCATTTCCTACCACCTAACCCTTAGAGTGGTCACAAACTCAAATTAATGAGGAAAAATTCATGCACTGGGTGGGATTCGAAATTTCGAACCAACGGATCCCTACGCTACCTGAATTACCAGACTAGCGCGTTAACCACTTGACTACCAGTGCACGGGTGACTACCAGGCGAATGAAAGGAGCTGCAGTAGATTGCCCAACGTTCCCCTGGGGCTTAAGATATTATTCGCCTTATCTATCTACTGCAAACTTTCTTCCTAATACAAATAAACTTTTCTACGTTCTCTTTCAGGTATTACTTTCTGCACTTCTGTTCTAACTTTAATTGCTACCCTGCTTTTAATCCGGAGGTTCCACACAGCTTCTGCATTGCAATCTCATTTGAATAACACCCCAAGGAAATGAAAATTTAAACAAATAATTTTTTTGTTGCACAAATGTACAATGTAGAAGTTTCAAATTAAGAGGCAAACATCAGACATTGAGAAGGAGTCGGCTGTTTCTGAACTGACCAAAAACGCAAAGGTGAACCTGATTTTATAAACTTCATTCAAGGAAATTTGTTATTCTATATGCGAATTATGCGTATCTACTGTCTACCATTATCAAGATGAAATATTTCCGAATATTTTTTTATCAATACGGCAGTATGCTGATTGCTAGCTTGGCGTCGATGGCACACCAGTTCTCGTTCAGTCACTGAAGATAAGCACCGTCCAGAGAGGCTAGGACTTGGATAGGTGACCATTCAAATTTGAGCCTTTGTGATGTGAGCTATTCCCGGCCTCACTCAGGCTGGGTGAGGTTGATTTGTGTGGCTGGTTTGTGAGTTTCCACCGAATGGGGAGCAAAACCCCCGTCGTGATATGACCATGAAGTTAAAGCGACGTTAAACCCAAATTTAAAAAGGTAGTGGAATCATTTAGGAACAACCGTTCTGTCCTTTTCAAAGAAACTTTACATGTATGACAATTTTGTGTTGAAACACACAAATATAACACTATGTGTTGTCCTGACTCTGAGGTGAAGGTGACTCATGTTTACCTGAGTGGTTTCACCTGATAGTGAAAGTAAAGAAAACATTCTAGGATAGTTTATCAATTTGTTTTTTTTTTTTTTAATTGATAAGATAATTAAGATTTACAACTCCTGATAATGTACCTACATATTATCTGTTGACTTTAACATTCCTATAGGAAGTATAGATACAAAAGACGTTCTGTAAAAGCGAGCATCAGTTAGATAAGGGTAGGTAATGTGAATCACGGGTTGTTGATGAACAAGGGTTGGGTGGAAGAGATTGTCATAGGCAAGAACCCCGCCCTTTAGTTAGGACATATTATGTATATATTTTATTTATTTATTTCCTGTTTATATTTATACTGTCAATTTTGTATTTTAATTTTATCATTATTTGTTTGTATATATAATATGTTCTTCTAATAAAGAGTTTCATAATAATAAAATGACACAATCACTCGATATCATCATACTCAAAAAATATTCAACCTGCAGCCGCGAATGACCTTGGTGTTAAAAAGACGGTAAGAAAATTCGTCATGTTTGAGAGACTCGAACCACTGACCTCCAGGCTACGAGTTCACTGCTAATGATGGTCAAACTACTCAGTTCGGTGTAAAAAACAATAACTCAGATGAGTTCACTGAAACACACTGCACGTTTTGTCGATTTTTATTGGAATGTATGCAGAAACGTATCAGGCTCGTAATATTTGCGCTCTAAATCAAGAGGCACATTCGCTTTGAAACAGATGATTCATGCCATATGTATAGTTATGGTCAAACCGTCAAAGGATGACTGAAGTAATTCCAATATTTTAGGATCACAATATTACTGTCACTCGTTAATAATCGAAATGACGAATAATGGGTAGATATTGAATATCAAATGGAAATACGATTACCATGTGGAAGGTCCCAGGTTCGATCCCCCGAGTCGACAAAAAAGTTGTACTCTTGTTTTGGTTACAGTTGTTTGTTAGGGTAACTTTTGGTATAGGATATAGTGCGGAACCTGGATATAAGAGAACTCTAGGGACCAGAAATGCTTTCTCTTATATCCAGGGAATCTAAAAATCGTATAATAGCTACCGCGAAATCTTGAAATAGAACATCAACTCTTGTATAAATAATCCGTTGGTACAACGGGACTGCCACTACCTACCCTGTAGTAACTAAAACAACAGCATTCGCTAGAATTACATCACAACCACCAAAGCATACAAATCAAACCATAGTCATAAGATTGATTCAGATAGATGCAACAGTCAACACTGATTTTTTTTATTAAAGATGAGTGTTTCACAGCCTTTTTTGTTTCGTAGCCATGAAACAGGAGCTACTGTAGACGCTTGTGGTCTGTGTTGTAGCCTGCTCGCATCCCGTAGTATACCTCCCCTCTGATGGGCGAGAAGTGACACCATACTTCCCAATTAGGTGCTGGGTCAACACGAGCGCACCGGAAGGTATCCCTTACAAACAACTGTAACCAAATTTTGAATACAAATTTTTGTCGGCGCGGGGGATCAAACCCAGGACCTTCCGCATAAAACAACAACTTGTTTCTTGTTACGAGTTACTGTTATACATAGGTCATAAATACAATAATATCATTATTCTTCACACCAATGCCCCTAGATACTAAAGTACTCAAAAAATATGAGAAGTATCTCTTGTTGAATGCTATCGAAATGTTGAATGATCACTAATTCATACGATGCTGCATGAATACAAAGACCAGCAGATCTCACACTGAATGCTGATGCTCGGAAAATTTCTCCCAAGAGAAGAAAACAAGCAATTGGGCGTGTGAGATTAAATGAAACAAAAAAATACATAAAAAGTATTTTTTCAAACACATGTTAGTTGAAGCTTCTTTCACATATTTTGTCGAATAAGTTCAAATAAATCATGATTATATGAACATTGTGAGTGAGATTTCATGGAGAAAGCCGAAATCTCAAAGGCCTAAAGTGTATAGTACAGTAGGTAAACCTGAAGCTACTGTAGGTACATACATCAACATGTGGGCGAAACACAAGACTGTCGTGTGACCTTTTCCATCAACCTGTATTTCAAGTTTCAGATAGTATTTTTAACTTATTTTTCTAGAATATATTTCTATCAATACGCGCTTTTTTGAGATTCAAAACATTTAGGCATTTTAGAATATAGTTAGTTAAAATAAATTAAATATGCTAAAATTTAGAGAAAAAATGATAAGTTCACACATCTAATGTATATTTAACTTTGATTATTCCAGTTCATGTGCATGTACATTTGTACACTAAAGAAGAAAAGGAAATAGTAAAACTCCTTTTAATTATTGTACAACATGGAGTTTTTCAAGATTTCTTAATGTACAACGCAAAAAAGTGGATTGCGAAAGATTTGGAACATTCAATTCGGGTAAAATTATACACAACACAGTACGTCGGTCCTCGATGGGGGGACATATAGACCTAAAAAATACTTTTAATCAGTAAATAAATTCACCAAAATAACTGTTAGATCTCAAACGCACTCGAAGCGAAAAACAAACGTTTCAATTATTGTTAAATGTTTGATTCACCAATTTATTCAGCAAGAAACACAAACAAATCTTTTTCGACCGAGACTTTTCTTGGCAAGAAAAAAAAAAAAAATGAAAATTCGAACACAAAGCTTTTCGCGACTAAAAATCATACAAGAAAGAGAGGGAAAAAAAGCGCCGTGTTTTCCTCGAGTTGGAAAATATCGATCTCTCGTGTTCACGTCGCGTTCGGCCGAATGAAGTGGGCCCGTGATGCAGCGCGCAAGCGCAGATAGTTACTCGGGCAAGTGGTCCTTAAAACAAGGGGTCGAAGGGAATCGCTGCTGGGGAGAGAGGGAAGAGATAAGTGGAGAGGGGGAGGGAAAGGGAAGAGATAAGAGGGGAGGGTGAAGGAAGAGTGGGAGTGCGGGGGAGAGAGTGAGAGGGTGAGGGTGTAGGATGAGAGAAGAGATTCAGTAGATAAGGAGGGAGCGAAGTGAGAGATTAAGAGGAAAAAGGGTATGGGGGAGAGAGAGAGAGAGAGAGAGAGAGAGAGAGAGAGAGAGAGAGAGAGAGAGAGAGAGAGAGAGAGAGAGGAGAGAATAGGAATAAATAAGAAGGAAGGGAGAATAAAGAATAGGGGAGAGGGTGATGGTGTAGGGAAGAGAGATTCGGTAGATAAGGAGGGAATACGGTAAAAGAAGAGAATGAGAGATTAAGAGGGAAAAAGCTATGAGTGACAGGGTGAGAGAGAGACAGGGAAAATTATATTAGTGAAAGGGAGACACAAGTATAAGGATATTAGTGAAAGAGAGAGAGATGGGGAAATAAGACACTAGTGAATGAGAGAGAGATAGGGAAAAGGATACTAGTGAAAGAGAGGGAGAGAGGGAAAAGGATATTAGTGGAAGGGATACAGAGGTATAAGAAGGAATAGTAGGGAAAGGGAAGGACAGATGGAAAGGATAGAGCGGTAGTGAAAGGAGAGAGAGATGGGCAAAGGATGACTAGTAGGAAAGAGAGGAAAAGCAAAGTATAAGAATGAGAGGAAAAGAAGAGAGGGGGGGACAAGGAGGTGAAGAGAAATAAGTAGAACAAAGGCAAGAAGGTAAAGAGGGGGGGAGAGGAGAAATAAAGGAGAGGCGGGGGTAGTAAGGAGGTGGAAGAGGAAAAGTAAGGTGGAAGGACAATAGAGAACAAGCAAAGGTAAAGAGGGGAGGGGAGAGAGGATAATAAAGAAGAAGCGGGGGTAGTAAGGAGGTGGAAGAGGAAAAGTAAGGTGAGAGAGGACAATAGAGAACAAGCAAAGGTAAAGAGGGGAGGGGAGAGAGGATAATAAAGAAGAAGCGGGGGTAGTAAGGAGGTGGAAGAGGAAAAGTAAGGTGAGAGGGACAATAGAGAACAAGCAAAGGTAAAGAGGGGAGGGGAGAGAGGATAATAAAGAAGAGGCGGGGGTAGTAAGGAGGGGGAAGAGGAAAAGTAAGGTGTGAGAGGACAATAGAGAACAAGAAGAGGTAAAGAGGGGAGGGGAGAGAGGATAATAAAGAAGAAGCGGGGGTAGTAAGGAGATGGAAGAAGAGAAGTAAGGTGAGAGAGGACAATAGAGAACAAGCAAAGGTGCAGAGGGGAGGGGAGAGAGGACAATCGGGAAGAGGCGACAGTATTCAAGGGAGAGTAGAATAGACAGGAGAGAGGAAAGGATGAGTAGGCAGGTTATTTGAGACGGTTGTTCTGGAGATGTAGAGAGAAAGTTCACAGAGAAGGGATGTAGAGGATAAGGACAGAATAAGAAGAGGTATAGGTAAGACAGGAAAGGAGAACTTACTGGAATTCATGACATCAGACCTGGACAAGATGTGTACGTATTTCTATTTTGTTTACTTCCACCTTTGTATTTTCTTCGGAGGGAACAAAACATTCTGTTCCCTCCGAACACGTGAGGCTGGGATTTTCGGTCTCACCCAGGCTCGGTGAGGTTAATGTGTGTAGCGGGTACGATTCCCAGCGAATGGAGGGATGAAACCCCCCATCCTGACTATCTCAAATCAGACGTTAACCAAATAGTGGTTCAGTTATCATAATTATATGTGGTGATCACTTCCGTGATGTCACAACTACTCAAATCGCCTTATCGAACAAGCTACTGAGGCCCGTTTACCAAATAGAATCAGTTATCATATTTTTGGTAATCACTTTCGTGATACCTATATTACAACAACTACTCAAACTCGCTTTACTAAATCAAGCTACTGAGGTTGCTTAACCAAATAGAATCTATAGACATGGAAGGAGCCTATAGACATTGGATCTGGCATCCATATAATCCTCTCCCACGTGATATAAGTTCTGTGCCATGTGCCCATCTCAAGGACAGGCATTATTATTATACTTTGACTTTCATTCTTCCCTCACCTTCAATTCCATTCTTATCTTCCTCTTCGCTCATCCACTCAATTGCCTTCCATCCAATCCTTCATTCTCATCCACTCACCTTCAACCTTGTCAAACTACTCTTCCTCTATCCTTCTCCTCCACTTATATTGGCCTTCCATCCAATTCTTCATTTCTCATCACTACCTCTCCATCTTGTCCAAACTCACTCTTCCTCTATCCTTCTCCTCCACTTATATTGCCTTCCATCCAATTCTTCATTTCTCATCCACTCACCTCTCATCTCCTTGTCCAAACTCACTCTTCCTCTATCCTTCTCCTCCACTTATATTGGCCTTCCATCCAATTCTTCATTTCTCATCCACTCACCTCTCCATCTCCTTGTCCAAACTCACTCTTCCTCTATCCTTTCCTCCACTTATATTGGCCTTCATCCAATTCTTCATTTCTCATACACTCACCTTTCAACTCCTTGTCCAAACTCACTCTTCCTCTATCCTTCTCCTCCACTTATATTGGCCTTCCATCCAATTCTTCATTTCTCATCACTCACCTTTCAACTCCTTGTCCAAACTCACTCTTCCTCTATCCTTCTCCTCCACTTATATTGGCCTTCCATCCAATTCTTCATTTCTCATCCACTCACCTTTCCACTCCTTGTCCAAACTCACTCTTCCTCTATCCTTCTCCTCCACTTATATTGCCTTCCATCCAATTCTTCATTTCTCATTCCACTCACCTTTCCAACTCCTTGTCCAAACTCATCTTCCTCTTTCCTTTTCCTTCGATCCTTCACACACTCATCCATTTTACTTTCCTACTTCTTGTCCTATATCTCTCCTCCACTTTTCATCTTTGTATTTCCTCCACTTCCTCCGCCATCTTGTACTTCCGTTCCATCCAATCTTTCATATCTCATCCACTTACATCTTTTTCTTTCTTTACAAGTCTGAAGTCTTAACATAAATTATACTTCTTTGCACCGGGAACCCAAAAAATCCAGTCATTGTACCAAAACACTTGTTTTATACTTTTTTTCACACACTGTGGTTCCAAACTTAGGGCATGTGTAAATGAATAACAAAAGTATTTACTTATATGAATAAGTAAAAATGTTATTGAGAGAAGTAGTCCTGTTGTTTCCTTTCTTTTTTTGACACCGGGAGTTATTAAGACGAGAAAAATGGTCGGTTTTTTTTTTCACCCGGTACATTCTGACAGCTGAAGGATAGAATGTAACCTGAGGTGGACGAGGAGAGGAGGAGAGGAGGAGGAGAGAGGAGGAGGAGGAGGAGAGAGGAGAGAGGAAGAGGTAAGAGAGGAGAGGAGAGGGAGAGAAAGGAGGAATAGAGGAGGATGAAAGAGGAGGTAAAGGAGGAAAGGAGGATGGAGTGAGAGAGGAAGGAGGAGGTAAGAGGAGGAAGAGGAGGAAAGAGGAGAGGAGGAGGGAGAGGAGGAGGAGGGAGGAGGAGGAAAGAGGAAGAGGAGAGAGGAAGTAGTAGGAGGAGGAGGTGAAAGAGGAAGAGAAAAAGGAAAGGAGATAGGAGGAGTAGGAGGAGAAGGAGGAGGAGGAGAAGGAGGTGAAAGAGGAGGAAAAGGAGAGTAGGAGGAGTAGGAGGAGAAGGAGGAGGAGGAGAAGGAGGTGAAAGAGGAGGAAAAGGAGGAGAGGGAGGAGAAGGAGGAGTAGGAGGAGAAGGAGGAGTAGAATACAGAGTGGAACGAGTACGTGTCAAATGTGGTTCAAGTGTCAGTGTTAAGGGCAGGTGAAACATACTATAATTGATTGATTAAAAAGTTAAAAAATCACAGGATTTGATTCACAGAAACATAAAGCAATACGGAAATAAAACTCTCATTCAATGTAGGTAATTATTATTAATCACACGTGGCTCAAATTACGAACCAGTTAAACTACTAGGGCTAATATCCTACTTAATATTTAGTTGAAACAAAAAAACAAACAAAAAAACACACACCATCGCGGCTCGCAAGATTAATTCAGATAAGTTTTTCTGATGTCAACACAACAAAAATGTTTAACCACCGGTGTTGAGTTCAGAGGAGAGAGGACAGCTAGGAACACTTGGGAGCACATGGGGAGAATGAGAACTAATTATAGTCCCCCTTATGTAGCATCAGACTCCCTGTGTTGCGAGAGGTGGGTGCATGAGGGCATTAGGATCATAATACTCTTTAGTGGAAGGTAACCATCAGGCAAGGTTAATGCTCACAGTATTTTCTACCACCTATTTGTATCAGCTGCTAAGTGATAGGCGGCTTGGATTAACAAATCCTAATTTTTAAACCTTTTTCATAATGCGGCCCTTAGAATCGTATTACCTATGTGGTCAAATACTCAAATATATGAGGCAAAACCAAAGCATTGGTGGGATTCGATCCAAGGATCCATGAGTTAGATTGTTTACACATGTCTACCGCCGTAACCATAGCGACTGTATCAATGATCATGATGATGGTGAAAGGAAAGTCTGGCTGGGGAAATTAAACAGGGAGAAGACCATTGTCTCGCTACAGGAATGTAAACAGAAAAAAGACTAGCACAAACCTCCAAGCAGGGCTAGCTGGCGGCGTGAACGACAGGCTTATCGCCTTGTTAAAGCGCCGTTAAATCGGAAAAAAGGCTAGCTGGCCTTTTTCCCAAGTGTTTATTGGCTTTTAAAGAAAAAGTACAAGTTCTCACGATGGTCGATCGCACATAGAACCAAGTTGTTTCAGGACGAGCCAACATTCAACTTAAGTTGGCTTTAGACCAGCACTCCCCCAGTCGAAACCGAGCTGGTTACAACACCAACATGATTGTAAAAGTATTGCTAAAGCCGAAGCTACGATAGGAGCGTCAAGCGGTGAGCGGTAAGCGGCGAGCGGCAAAATGAGAATTTGGAAATGCTTATAGCAGGTCGCTACGATAAAAAAAAAAATCGCTTGCTGCTTGTCGGTCACCGCTCCTATCGTAGCCTCGGCCTAATGGTAATGATAAATATCTATCTTCTATTAAATTAAAGTTGTGCTTTTCAACTTTATACCTACTTGTATGTATGCACAGGTAATGATAAAAATGATAGTTTATTTTGATGATACTGATGCGGTAATAGTATAGTTGTGTTTACTCTTATCTATAATAATAATATCATTTTCTTTATACTGCCCGATTAGGACTTATTAGTCCTAATCGATACTGATTTGATACTGACTTATTTGATGATACTGATCGGTAATAGTATAGTTGTGTTTACTCTTATCTATAATAATAATATCATTTTCTTTATACTGCCCGATTAGGACTTATTAGTCCCATTATTTCAGCAATAAGCGCAAGACGTATCACTGTGGGGTCAAAATATTAAAATGGGAGTATAACTACACATGTCCCGGTCAGGTTTTGAACTCACGACCTCTGGCTTACCAGACCGAGTCAAGGCACTACTAAGCTTTTGGGACTGACTGTAATGACACTGGTAGAAAATGAAATCCAGGGTACAATACTTGTGGTCGACCTAGACCACCTGTATGTTTCTATGGTGGTAGTAAACAAACCTAAGGTTAAAAATAGAAATAAAATATAGAAAGACACTGGTAGAAAATAAAATCGAGGGTACAATACTCGTGGTCGACTTAGACCACCTGCATGTTTCTATGGTAGTAGTAAACAAACCTAAGGTTGACAGTTAAGGTCGTCAGGATCAACACCATGACATTGATAACGAAGGACGGCTTTGAATTTGCCGTTTAAAAGGGGTCGGAGGAAACAGACTGTTGTTTTTCGTCAGTCTCCACAATCAGCAAATTTCGGTAATCGTTCAGAACTTGACATTTTGGCAGCTACTTTTACAATATGTTGAATTTGATCTTGCAACCGTAGGTCAAGGCCAAAACCGTAGGTTTCACTAGTCTAATAAATCTTGTTATAAACTAACTGCTTCAACTGTTACGAAAAAATTGAATTGAATTTAACCGGTTGCTGTTCAGATTCCAAATTGTTTTGGAAACAGATTAAAGATTATGAAAACAGCAAAAGTATAATAACGTCTCCATGTGTTGTTGTGCAAGGGGACAGTATGCAATATACGCGGCGTGGCGCCAGAATGAAAACGTGCAGTCAGAGAAAAACTCATCAGCAAATTTTATACCTCACACCTACATAGAATAATTTAAAATTGTGTAAATTCTACTTGCATCCGCTTGTCTGTGATAACTTGATAAGCGTGATAACACTGATAAGAACGTGATAACACTGATAAGAATTCGCAGCGACGAGACGTGTTGATAAGCATTACGTGTTTCCCGTCACATGATAACACAACCTCTCGTGTTCTCCATTTCTTATCAACATCGCTCGTAGTTCGTACTGAATCCGCGAGAGTTCGCTAGA
Source organism: Bactericera cockerelli (assembly GCA_024516035.1). Taxonomy (NCBI): domain Eukaryota; kingdom Metazoa; phylum Arthropoda; class Insecta; order Hemiptera; family Triozidae; genus Bactericera; species Bactericera cockerelli. The sequence continues at coordinate 11,304,528 of CM044958.1, read as the reverse complement.
AGTTTCGCGAGCTACGTTGTTTTCCTGATGAGGCCCGCGTTTTCAAATGTCTCAAGTGATAAGATAATGTTTTATTTTTTTTACCGTGTGCAATTTGTGTATTTAGAGCGGAGGAAACAGCTGGATAGGTAAAGTACATTTCTTAATTAGCTCTATGTGACCTTGAGTTGAGAGCAGACTTCCGGGCGCTGCGTTTCATGTTTGAGTGGTCTTGTGTGTAAAATGTCTGCATTTCCCAGCCTTATCATTCGTTATCAGCTATCCATTTCAATATCCAATACAAAACGCACACATAAATTGAGAGCACATACATATCTAGTATATAATTATATAGTAGATATCTAGTAGATAGTAGATTATGTACTCTCAATTTAAGACATTGACCTAAAAGTGTTCATATTCTGTGTTTTCTTCCTTTTATAGGCGGCTGGCATCTCTGGCGAGCGTTCCTAATCAGCTGTATGAGTGATCATAAGGAGTGGATGCACTCTGCACTCAATCCTGAAGCCAAAAATACCTGTTGTAAATGAAAAAAAAAGTCCGGTCCCTTGAGTTCTGTTATATCCATGTTCGACTGTACCTAATTTGGTTCCATGTGGTCCAAAGTTCCAGGGACAACTGTTTCAACGTGGTGGGACTTTTAATGCAATTGAATCCCTCCTAAGTGCGCGGCCACAACGGAGCCCCGGACAGTTGTAGGGACTTCGTTGAGGCCACTTAAATTTAATAGCATGGTTAGATTATTTTAAACTGGTTATTAAAACGTTTATTTACAACATTTAGATCAGTCAGTATAAACAGAAAAGTGAAAAGTTGTACTAGATGTACATTAATATCATAACATACCTGGCCAACTGTTTCGAGCTTATTTCTCTCATGAGCAGGTAATAGTTCTGAATATCCATGCCATCAACTATAACCTCTAAGATAATAATAATGATATCGCCTTATTTGTACTGCCCGATTAAGACTACTAAAGTCCTATTATTCCAGCAGTAAGCCCAAGACATATTATTATGTGGTAAAAATCCCAAATGGGGGGATAACTTGATATGTTCCGGTTGGGTTTGGAACCCACGACCTCTGGAGTCTTTGGATTCACAGAGTGCCGCCTTTACCACTGAGCTACCGGGACAGTCATGGTTAGATTATTTCACGTGGTACTGGCTCTACTCTAGGGTTTGGGGCTTCATTGTGTACGCATACTGACGTATTCTACTGGAACTTCCCGTCACCCTGTACTCTAGAACTTTCGCGTCACCCTGTCCTGAGCATCGCGCGGTATGCTAATTGACCTAAGTAATTACTGCGCGCTCCAAACCCGGCGCAACGGTTCATGTGTTGAGCTAGGATCCCAACAGTGAGACGATTGAACCATTAATTTAGTTTTATTAAATATAAAAAACTTGTCCCAGGGACCGTCCTTCCGAAAGGGAACCGAGGATGCAAGAAGCATTTCCTCTTTGAATGAACCATTAATGTACTAACCAAGGGCGCATTACGATTCGGACCAAAATGGTTTATGAAAAAGGTTTTCGATTTCAGGTTAAAAAAAAGTCACCGAACGATTCGTCCCAAAACGTTATCTTGACAAAAAAAAAATTGGGCCGAAAAAAAAAAAAAAACGTGAAGTTTCCCTAACCAGTCGTTCTGTCCCTGAAGTTCAGCAACGTCCAGGGATGTTAGTAGAACTTGGATGGGTGCCCTATCACATTTGATCCCTGGTGATGATGCTGGCTATGAGGTTCATGTGAGCAGCTGGTCTGTGAGTATCCAGCAAATGGATGACCGATTGATTCTACAGATCTTGAAAAACACCTAACAACACGAAACCGGGGATTGGGAACGCTTAAGTTCCAAAAGGATATACAGGGTGGTCCAAAAAGTTTGCACCAAAATGATAGGGGTAATAAAAGAGACCATTTCCAACAAAAATATTCCCGGACATTTTCCTTTATTTTTTGTCGTTTTCAAAATGGCGGCCAAAACGTGTGTTTTTCAAATATTCCGACTTTGGTTGGCTTTTGATTTTTTTATTTTTTTCTGTACCACCTAGAAAAAAACGGATTGCATTTTTTAATTGAAAATAAAATTTTAAATAAAATAAGTTAAATTAACCCGTTCAATGTTTTAATGATCATGCTCATTTAGGCTGTCAACGTTCTGAACGCACATATTTGAAAAACACACGTTTTGGCCGCCATTTTGAAAACGACAAAAAATAAAGGAAAATGTCCGGGAATATTTTTGTTGGAAATGGTCTCTTTTATTACCCCTATCATTTTGGTGCAAACTTTCTGGACCACCCTGTATATATATAATATAATGATGCTTTTTCTTTGTGTTATTATGTCACAATTTTAGTGGGTAGCGCAGAATCATAGGACTTTACCACTTTAATTTTCAATACCTTGTATTATTTTTTTGCCTAAGATTCTGCCACTGGTCGCTGCTTCACATTAAAGCAGCTACTCATTTTTCCTCACGAGGTATGAGTGGACCCCGAACATCCAAGTACAGAGCAGAAAAAATCCTCCCCCGCTGGGAATCGAACCCAGGTCCCCATGTGTGCAATGCCTAAAGTTCCAAAAGGATTCGTCAAATTAGCGCTCGTGGTTTAAATCGAGGGTTTTGCAACCACGGTTTGGCGAGCAAAACCCTCGATTTACTACACTAGCGCTAATTTGACAAATCTTTTAGGAACTATAACGTTCCCAATCCCCGGTTTCGTATTTTTTTAGGTGTTTTTCAAGATCCGTTTCAAGATCCGGTCAGGAGAGTACAACATGCGTCGTGATACAGGGTGTCCCACCAAACTTGGACACCTCAAATTACTCGGCCCCTGAAAGAGTTTTTGAAAAATAAAAAATCCTAGGGTACATGTCCTAATTATTTTTTTTATACAGGGTGGTTCAAAAGTCAGAAATTGAGGTGTCAACTTTCGATTTTTAAATGGATTGACCTGAATTTTATTTGATAATTTTACTTCTAAATGGTGTCTGAGTACTTTTTTTAAACAAAAATATTACATACAGGGTGGTTTTTTTTCGACCAATTTTTTTTCTTAATCTCGAATAACTCAAGTTCCTTTAATTTTTTCGATATCAAGAATAGAAAGTGTTTGTGTAATGAAAACACGTACTTTCAATTGGCATCAATTTTTTTTCTACAGGGTGGTTCACAAGTGAAATAATGACTTGATTTTTTTTAAATCCGAGTTTTTTTAATTTTTTATTTAGGATTATTAATTCTCGCCTAATTTTACACATATTTTTGTAGTCATATCGAAAAACAAAACTAAAGTGTTGTACAGGGTGAGACATAATTTTTTTGCAACACCCTGTATATGGGCAGTCAAAGAGACGTAAAATTAAATAGGAAGACTAAATATGCAAGAAAAACTTCGATTTTTAATTATATTAAAAAGTTATGGCGTTTTAACTAATATTGCCACATGGACCACCCTGTAGTGATGTTTTCTTAAACCATCATGTGGGTAGTCGAAATTGACTAAAATTCAACGAGGAGTCCAAATCTGAATGGAAAAAACGAATTCAAAAAGCCATTTTCAATTTCGTGTCTACACCTACCTACTTTTTATTTCAAGTTTTAAAATCATTCATTGTAGACACCAAATTGAAAATTTCTTCAAAATTTGTGTTTTTTACTTGTTTTTTCCGCATGATTCGAAGTCTTCGTTGAATTTTATACAACTTCGAGTACCTGCATGATAGTTTAAGATAATATCTACAGGGTGGTCCATGCGACAATATTTGTTAAAACACCATAACTTTTTAATATCATTAAAAATCGAAGTTTTTCTTGCATATTTAGTTTTCCTATTTAATTTTACGTCTCTTTGACTGCCCATATACAGGGTGTTGCAAAAAAAATATGTCTCACCCTGTACAACGCTTTAGTTTTGTTTTTCGATATGACTACAAAAAAATGTGTAAAATTAGGCGAGAATTAATAATCCTAAATAAAAAATTAAAAAAACTCGGATTTAAAAAAAATCAAGTTATTATTTCACTTGTGAACCACCCTGTAGAAAAAAATTTGATGCCAAATGAAAGTACGTGTTTTTATTACACAAACATTTTCTATTATTGATATCGAAAAAATTAAAGGAACTTGAGTTATTCGAGATTAAGAAAAAAAATTGGTCGAAAAAAAAAAACCCTGTATGTAATATTTTTGTTTAAAAAAGTACTCAGACACCATTTAGAAGTAAAATTATCAAATAAAATTCAGGTCGATCCATTTAAAAATCGAAAGTTGACACCTCAATTTCTGACTTTTGAACCACCCTGTATAAAAAAAATTTCATGACTGAAACCGCAAAATTATACCATGTACCCTAGGATTTTTTATTTTTCAAAAATTCTTTCAGGGTCCGAGTAATTTGAGGTGTCCAAGTTTGGTGGGACACCCTGTATGTATGGCCATGTAGTGTAAAGCCCTAATTAAATAAATAAAAAAAAACCTAATCTTAATATATAAATGTCAAAGTCACTGACTGACTGACCACTGACTGGTCATCGCTCTACAGCCCAAACCGTAAGTCCTAGGAAGCTGAAATTTGGTAGGTAGCTTTGTCTCATAGTCTAGATGTACAATAAGACGGGATTTTTCAAAATTCCCACTACAACACCTGCCATTGGCGAAAAAGGATTTTTTGCTTTCACGGCCGTGCCTCGGCCCGCAAAGCGGGCGACAGCCCGCTAGTATAACCTAAACCAAACTGTGGAGTTATCGTGTGAGGGGAGCCCTGTTTCAGCGGGTTGCTTATCCTCCCCGTGGTATATACAGCCTGGAAATGCTGAACTGAACAGCGAACTAACTCGACCGTGAAATTTTCCTCGCGTTTGCGGATTTCAGGATCTTACCGATGGTGCAAGTAGAGGAGATAATTATCTCGGCCGTTTTGCCAGAAATGCTAAGGGCCAAATTATAAATAGGATTACAATAGATACAGCCAGAAGAATAAAGTGTATCAGGTAGCGGGCAAATTAACGACACAGGTGAGATTTACTAAAACCGAATACATCCTAGACACAGGCGCGGCCGGTGCTCAGGAGCTGCGGAACTGCACCAACCCCAGACGACAAAGAAAAAGAGAGGATTTCTTCAAGTCCTAACTCGGACACAGTGAAAATTACCTGACATTTCTAGAATAATTAATGCAAATTTATTATGATTGCCATGGTAAACAAATTCAAAGTCTCTAGATACTGAAAGAGCGACTCTTTTAAATCTTACTCGAGTATGGTTTGTGTGGCAGCACCCCCAAAATATTTTCTCGCCGGCCGTGCCTGCCTGGACATATAAAAAGTTTCAATATCATAGTTGTGTTGTTTATTGTTTTATAACCCCGCCCTTTTATTTTGTCATTTGTTCGTTTTTTCTTATTTTATATCTGTTAACATTGTACTCTGTCCTCCTAATAAAGCATACTATAAAAAATATATTATAATAATACAACAGACTTACCTTTTAATAAGGGTAATTTTTCTAGTTCTCTATTTTTACTAATGTTAAATCTGGAAGAGCTCTGACGTTTGTCTTTTCTAAGGCTGTTGGTGGCGGAGAGTTGGAACTTGTTGATCTGGGTGGGGGGAGGCACATTGGAGGGTGAGCTGTTGCCTGTCACGACGCCTTTGTTTCCCTGTAACACGAGAGGAGAGAAGCCGACATTCAGTGAAGGGTTGGGTGGAAGAGATTGCCATAGGCAAGAACCCCGCCTTCAGTCAGGACACATGTGTGTATAATTTTTTTCTATTTTTTTCCTTTTAATTGTTCATGTTGTTTCTTTTTTTATTTTGTGGTAATTATTTGTACTCCGACCTCAGTAGCTTGATCGATTGTAATCGAAGGTCATTGGTTCAAGTCCCAATTCCAGCTAATAATTCGTAAAGCGAGTTTCAGTAGATGTGATATCACGAATGTGATTAACACAAACATGAAAACTTAAATATTTGTACTCTACATATGTCTTTTATACTATCTAATAAATTGAATATTTCATTATTGAAAATTTTCAAAAAATTGATCATAGAGAAGGTGGAAAGAATTTACACAAAGGGTTAAATTGAGGGAGGATATGGGAGTGCGATGGAGGGGGGATATGGGAAAAGGGAATAAATTCTGACCTACCCAAAGAGTTGTGTCGCCATTGACGCTAACAACGGCACGTGAGTATTACTGTGTACGTATAACTTTGGACTATGTTATACACATGTATGTATTGTATACATACTTACTTCTGTAAATCTGTATTACTACGAAAGAAATATTTCGCAGACTTTCCTGGAGATCTGCCAGAAGTCCAGAACCCATGCATTTTCGCTCGATGAAATTTGCAATTTATGACAAATACATTTTAGCATTTTTACTGTGTGTATGCAGAAATACATATGATTTCCAGATGAAATTTCCAGATAGTTCAGGATGTTTCTCCAACTCAATCCTTTTCTAAATGGGTCAGAAACATCAAGCGTGATATTGTAGGCAAATGCTCAAGAGTCATGGCTAAATGCATGTCCCACTTGAAATTAGGAAAAAACTCTAAAAATGCACTTTTACACACAGAGGGGAATGTTTGTTGAAATTCTTGGATTCATGTAGGAATTTCAATGACTCTAAGAATATAATATAAAATAATCAGTCAGTCAAGCAATCAATCGGAGAGAGGATTTCACTTTCATATTTTACTGTAAACTCAACAGTCTGGCTGTGGGACTATAAACAGGGAGTAGACCAACATTGGCTTGGTTCTGGGGGCCCTTATCAATTATTAGCCTCCTTGTAAAGACAGTGGTAGAAGTGATGAGTCATTCCTCCACTGTCTGGCTACCATCGTTCACGATGACGCCTGTGATGATGAAATGATGATGAAACTCAAACTATTTATAACACATGCAGATATTGTTGTGTTAAAGTCTGACGAAGTGAGGAGGGAACTGGTAAGACGAGGTCTGAACACCTCACTCACATACTCGTATCACAGTCCAAACCTGAATATAAGAGAACAATTTCCAGGTACAAACTTCTCTTTAAGGGAACATAACCTCTTTATAAGAAAAGTCTCTGGATATAAGAGAAAAAAATCCCGTCCCATGAGTTCTCTTATATCTATTCAATTCAATTCAATGTATTTATTTAATGTAATAATAAAACAGATGTTGACTTACAATGGCTTGATCAACATCCAATTACTTATAATCACATAACAATTAAAAATAAAAACTATAGAGTTTTTCACTTTTCCTGCTAATTTTCCCGTCCTGTACTTCCTTGAAAAAGTAGCACAGTGCACTGGTAGTCAAGTGGTTGAGGCTAATTTGGTAATCGAGGTATCGTATGGATCCGCTGGATCGTATCCCAGCCAGAGCATGAATTTTTTCTCATTATTTTGAGTTTGTGACCACATAATAATAAGACTCTTAAGGGTTAGGTGGTAGAAAATGCTCTGAGCATTAACCTCGAATGGTGGTTACCTTCCACTAAAAGAGTATTTTTGTGAATATTATATATTATTATCAAAGTAGCAGGGATTAAGTCGTCTGTTGTCTTCATGCTCACTTACCTGCTAACATTAGCTGATTATTCACAAGCGCACACTATTTACCAACTAACTTTCTCAACATGAAAGGTACAATCAATATTCTCTATCCTATGCCATTGCTATTAGATGATTCACGTCAAGGATCACTTACTATCGGAAGGAAAGGAGTAATTTAAATAACATCTAATCAATACTCGAATAGTGCATCCTTGTTCACTAGTACAGGGTCGTATAAAAAGGGGCGTAAAATATTCTATGGGAAATTTCTGAACCAGAAAAATATATCGTCTTTTAAAAATATATGGTCTTCAGTGATGGGAACTGTACCAAGATACTCAAAGATGGAAGAAATAATTTATATTTTGTAATAGAAAATATGAAAATTTGATTATATTTATAGACTTCATACTCTGAAGAGTCTGAAGTCTATAGGGTCTAAACTAAAGGCTACGCCTGGGGCAAGGACTCGTTGTTTTTTGATATTTCCTTAAATAAAATATTGTGTTAATTATAAAAAGGGGAATGGCTATTTTATCTCGATATCGACAACTTTTACATTTGTGAGAACGCTCACCTTAGAATTCTCAGATCACTCCTTCTTTCGATGAGATGCTTTCTTCTTTTGAACTCTCCATAAAACCGCAGAACATTATTGAACTGCTTTGAAAAAAGACAGTCCAGGGCGTGTTCTTGATCTTTTCTAACTCGAGCAATACAAGGACGATCATTTAAAACAATATTTATCATACACCCAAAGTTCTAAATCTACATGTTCGTTTCTAAAAAATATCCTTGGTTTACATTTGTCTCACCAAAGTCGTCAGAAATTCGCGCATAAGCTCAGGAGATAATTTTAAGAAATACTATAATTATTGAACAAATAAAACGAAATTAAACTATTCAAATCAATTCAAGTGAAAAAATCATTTGAGATATTTGAATCTTTTCGTCACCTTGTATCAAGTGATAATACCAGTGGTATCATCAGCTGCTAGGAATGGTGATCATTAAACATACTCGATGATTTAATCAAGAGTTATATCGGCCATTACGAAACGTAACAGTTGAATGTGTATGAGTTAACATTTTGATTAAAAGAATCATTCATAGTTTTGGGCAATCAATTTCGACACATAAAAAATTCTGATAAATCGAAAATATCGATATCGAACAGAGGTTGGTTCAAACCAGCAGGCTGGTTCAAACTATTACCTTTTTATCTCGAGAACAGTTTGAGATAGAAGCTGCTTGAAACAAGAAAACGTATGCTCAGCATCGACGCTGAACTTTCCGGAAAAAAGTAATAGAACCGGCTCACATTAGCCTTAAAGCGAAAAAACTTTCAAGAAAAAAGTAATAAAAACCGGCTCAGATTAGCCTTAAAGCAGCAAATGGTGTAGGGCTTTCCCTGCATGCCCTAATGCATGAAACGGGGGAGAGTGAGGTCATTAAAAAGAAGTCACTGATAGTACCTAAGTTGTCATATATGTGTTAACCACTTTCGTCCTTTCGTGATATCACAACTACTCAAACTCGCTTTACTAAATCTACTCTGAAACCACAGGACTTGAACCACCGACCTCCATGCTGTAAGTCCGCCGCCTCATCGATCAAGCTACTGAGGTCGCGGTATTTGTCCCTGCTAATAATTCCACCTGTAACCCGAGTCCCGGCTTCGTCACTCAACTCATTGTGCTGTATGCTGACCGGATGCTAATGATGCAGGCAAACATCAGACGTCATTAGAATATTTTTAAAAAGGGATTCAATATGAAGAAGCAAACTGACATCAGTTGCACAAAATGAACTGACAATAACCGAGGTGTAAACACTAAACAAATAAACATGGAGCTCGAGACGTCACACAGACTCGCCAAAAGGTCATACGACAATTTATTCAAGCAAGCGTGCGACAAATTCGTAAGCAATTAGGTCTGTTTGTCGTCGCCTATGTGGGGAACCCAGAAACTATGGATGAGAGAAATAAATAAATTTTACACGACATAAAAATTTACCACAATTTATGAAACAATACCTATTTTGATATTCATGTACACATCTAGTACAACTTCTCTAGAAGCTATGGATGAGAAAAATAAATAAATTTTACACAACATAAAAAATTGTACTATTAACCAAACAATACCTTTTACTTCCGAGAAATTTCTAATATTAGAAATCGGAAGTATTGTGTTCGTTTTTGTAAAAAAAAATATTTTTTTGCTCCGATTTCAATTTTTACTTTCCTTATCCTTTAATAAGGAAAGTATTGTATTCGTCGAAAATTTGACCTACCCAGTTTTTCACATTTCTGGACGAATCATAGCCTCAGGATACCAAAAAAGTGGTTTTCAGCCATTGGTCCGTGCGTCTGTGTGTGTGCGTGTCTGTGAACAGGATATCTCGAGAACGGTAAAAGCTAGAGACTTGAAATTTGGTATGGAAATTAATTTTATACACCAGACGAACCACGAAACTTTTGGTTGAAATCGGCCGCATTCTGCGGCCACAGGGCCGCAAGCGCCGCTTCTTTGAATTGGTTAAAGATACAAAAAAAGTTGTAGAACATCACTTTCTTAGAATGCAAAAATAATAGGGGTCTACTCTGATCATTTTTTTGATATCTTGAACTTTTTGGATTTCGGCCCCAATTTACTGGTATTTTGGGGGGGGACCGCTTTGACTAACTTTTTTATAATTGATCCTAGATGGGGGTTGTGACACTTGTGACATATCAAATCCAATGATTTTGAGGTGCTGATTACGAATTTGGCATTGCTTTTTAGCTTAGTGTTGCCTTTGAGTCACCAGTGACTTTTGGTCCCGTTTCATTCCTAATATGATAAGGAAAGTCGTGTGATGTTTACACCAGATTTTTTTTCATATTTCTGGACGTTCCATAACCTCCTGAACAAATTTGGTTTTGTGTCCGTCTGTCGGTCTGTTAAAACGATTCCTTGTAACGCGCAAATCTACTCGACCGATTTTAATGAAATTTTGCACACATCTAGGAGACATTTTGTAGATGGTCCCATTTTAAATTCATCGAATTCGTACTAGCGGTTTTGGGTGAAAGAGACCATGCGCCTGACCACTAACTTTTTACTTAAATGCTTATATCTCATGAACGGTACACCCGATTTTGATAAAATTTTGTATGTATATGCATATTATTGTTTTACACAGGCTTTTTATATTTAATTTTAAATTAATTATAAAGTCAAAAAATAAGAACCACGACTTGCCGATACAGAATTTTTTGTAGAATCTAGAATGTAGGAAAAACAATATTCTACCATATAGAACAAATTTGAAGAAAATCGGTTCAGTTGTTTTGGAGATACAAGTAATTTTGTATAAAATCTCAAAATTGGCACGTGTTTACAATGTGAAACAATCACGAGGAAGTATTGTGTCCATAATTGGCAGAGTTTTTTGATATTCATGTACACATCTAGTACAACTTCTCACTTTTCTGTTTATATGGATTAACATAGAGAGGTTAGTTGATGTGCATGGATATTGACTTTACCTGCTGATGAGAGCGAATAAGCTCATTTCTGTCCAGGTATGTTCTGATATTCATGTACATCTAGTACAACTTTTTTGTTTATAATGATATGTACAAATAATCTGACATCTGTAATATTGTGACAGGTGCCGACATTTTCTGATTCCCAATCCCAAAAGACTCGAATTAACAGGAGATGTGACATTGAGGAGATGTGACATAAGAGGAGATATGACATTGTGTCCTTTATTGTTCGGATTCTCATTAGGAAACGAAGAAGATAGCAAAGAGACTTATCACAGGAAAGAAAGTCCACGAGCTGGGGAACACAATTCAACGCTAATAATTATTATTCCTCTTGGCCTCAGACGGAGTTCCGATAATGAGATGTGTAATTGTGTGAAAATTAAAAGGTTCAGAGATGTATGTATAATTGTAAATGAACATTGTACATAAAAATATTGGGATTATTAGTAGTCACCGTGGCAGAGTGAGTTAGCGCGCTAGGCATTGCACGCACGGTGACCTGGGTTCGATCCCCAGCGGGGCAGGAATTTTTCTTCTCTGTACTTGATGGATGTTCGGGGTCCACTCATACCTTGTGAGGAAAAATGAGTAGTTACTTGTATGAGTAACGACCAGTGGCGGTATTACCAGAGTAAAAAGAAATTAATGTAATAGAATGGAGGCTCTTAGTAATGCTGCGCTACCCACAAAAATTGTGAAGAAGTCTTATGCTTCACCACAAATAAAACCATACACACAATATTGGGATAATTGACAAAGCAATTACTCGTAAATTATTTAAAAAGAAAATGTACGCACTGTACGACACAACATGCGTGATAAATGCCGTCCGTCCATAACATAGATTACATAGACCTGTTAAGATGTACAAATCGTACGAGTACATAAGACTTTTAATCGCATATATTGTATGTATTTATTGTATGTATCGGAATTGTTGACAAAACATAAACAACAGCATACAATGTTTTAAAAATAGCCAGTACATCACATTGAAGATTTGAACTGCATTGAACCAAGGAGCTAGCGTATTGACATTGTTGACACACAATGCCTGCTATACATAGACAGTAACGTCAGTAACCCACAAACTCATAGTACTTGCTAAACATATGCATAATATGCATATTGTCAAGATATACCTAATATGTGCAAATATGAAAATAAACACGTCTATACATAATCAATTTTTCTGAACTAAGCTGAACATAAATTATGCACAATTGTACATACTAATACAAAATAAAAATTGATAAAAGTTAGCGGGAAGGGGGCGGAAACAATAAAGCAAAATACATATAAACTCTGTTTTGTGTTAATAAAGGCCGGTTGGCTGGCGCTACTTGACGAGCGCTCGCCTCCCGGTGAGCTTGGTTATTATTGGCTCTCTAAGGTACGGACGTCCCGAGACAGCTGTTTCGGTAAATTCGTCAGCTGGGAGCTGTCCGGTCATAGTCGTACTTCACGCCACACAGGGCCACATTATAAGGGTTGGGTGGAAGAGATTGCCACAGGCAATAACCCCGCCCTTTCGGTAAGACATTTCTCTCTTTTTTTCCTTTTTGTATATTTGTTTAATCTTTTTGTTTTTCTTTATATTTCATTGTGTTCTACTGTAAATATTTTTTGTTCTACCTAATAAAGCTTAAAAAAAAAGTTAAACTAAGCCTGACACGCCCTCAAGTTAGAGTTTTCAACCCAATCACATCAGCGTACTATAGCCCGAGTTAAGGGATAGGGTCCACTTAGATAAAATCTAATCCAGTTGTATAATTCGTCCCAGACTGTCAAACCTCATTGTAAACAAGTACATAGAACACAAACAAGTGTGTAAAACAGTCACAGCTCATAACGCAGCACTGAAATACCAAGGCAATAATAGCCTGTCACATGTTTGCTTATCTTCAGTCATAATATTTGAGACACTGCCAATCCCACAATGGATTTGCCAAATCGGCGGAGTTCGCAGGCAAAAAAGAGAATGAGTGGAAAATAACCACAGTGCCTACTGGCAAGTACAACGGGTACATAAATAGATTAGTTGGTCTGGCTCAGGAGATGATAAGGTGAATTGCATCTGTGGAACCGGCCGGTGAATAATTGAATCAGTGGCGACTATACAGGTAAGTTGAGGGAACTTTCGATGCTGTGGCAGTCCTAACTGTGTGCGTAGATTAAGTAAGGGTTGGGTGGAAGAGATTGGCGCAGGCAATAACCCCGCGCCATTTAGTTGGGACATTATTATTTTATTCGTTTTTATTTCTTTATTTTCAAACTACATATTTTATTTAGTAAATATTGAATGGGAGGATAATTTGTCATGTCCCAGCTGGGTTGAGAAGTCGCAACCTCTGGCTTACCAGTTTAGACGCCTTGACCACTGAGCTACCGGTAGAGACGAGTGTAGGTAATCATATTTCGACTTCAAATTATCGTTTTCGACTGAGCTAATCGTGCGCCCATGCTGCACATCTTGGGATTGACTACTTTCATGGGTAACTTTTAAGAGAAATAAAAACAATAAGTCAGCCATCATTAGAAAATGAATACACAACACTGAAGCTTGAGCCAATTCAAGATACGTCCTTAACATTTGAATGAGAAGTAAGTTAGGTACTATTAAATGCGGACCAGAGACAGAGAGTAGAGTATTAAAATCTCAACAGACCTGGTTGGACATTAGCACCTAATATACCAAAAGCAAATGTCAACTTATTTTTCTTATAAGAGACACCTCCACTTCAGAACACAGACACCTCAACTTCAGAACACAGACAACTCAATTTTAGAACACAGAAACCTCAACTTCAGAACACAGAAACCTCAACTTCAGAACACAGAAACCTCAACTTTAGAACACAGACACCTCAACTTCAGAACACAGAAAACACAGCTTTAGAAATAAGTCGGAAACAGTCTAAACGCAATGTTTATTTAGTTACAAAACATTCGACCTAGAAATTAATGTGTGCAGTAAAAATCATGACGTCAATTCGTTCTTCAGTAAATTATCTTATGCAGAAACGTATAGTCCTACACATACGAGTTGTACATACATAGTATGTCTGTCTGTTTATAATTATGATTGTTTGTACAAGACAAGAGGGTAACTAATATGTTTACATTTTCCATCACTATGTTAATGTAACATCAAATAGTGTTAATGTAACTCAACTCGAAACATGAAAATGTATAAAATTTGTATACGAGTTACATTTCTTTTAAAACATACTCTTGTACGTCTAAAGAGAAATATTTTTTTAATACGAGTGTTTCACAGCCTTTTTTATTTCGTATATAGCCGTGAAACAGGAGCTACTGTAGACACTAGTGGTCTGTGTTGTAGCCTGCCCATTCCGCAGTATGCCTCCCCTATGATGGGCGAGAAGTGACACATTACTTCCAATTAAGGTGCTAGGTCAACACGAGCGCACCGGAAGGTATCTCTTACAAACAACTCTAACCAACTATGAAAGCCTGAAAAACAGCCAAATTGAAAGTAACCTCACCCATCCCGGGTGAGGTTACTGTGGGTAGCTGGTATTATTCTCAGCGAATGGAGGGTAAAACCCCCGACCTGACTACTTCATAATCAAGACGTACATATAAACCAAATAGAATCAACTGGTCACAATCACAAGAGATCTAAATAGAGGTCGCTGTGATAACTGGTGCTTCTCTTGTGGAACTCCAACCAGTCTATAATAATAATGTATGTTTAATTGTGTTATTGTATAAAATTTAGTGGGTGTTTCTTTCTTTCATTTTATTTTTACCCTTAGACCTGTACTTTTAGTACTCGCCACAAGCAACCACTGATCGCTACTCATTAAAATATCATTAAGTGGCTAATAAGTGGTGAAAGAATTGACAAGAGCCCCAAAATATGTAAATGGTTCTTTTCATCAATACCAAATTTGCTCCTCATTACACATTATACCTTTAAGGACAATTGTTTCACGTGCAAACTCAGCTGAACTAACCAGAATAAAACAGACGGTTAATATATGTATTTAAAATGGACAAAATTGTGGCTGTCTACACAGTGAATTCAAATCAATCAATAAGAAATAAATTTTCTCCATGATAGTTTGTTGGTATACGAGTAGTATTTTTATTAAAACATGTTAGATCAAGTTTTATTTACAATAAAGTACGTACACGCAATGCAGATAATGTTGACTATCAACCTGGTTTACACCTTCCTGGTGAATCTTCCTCTTTCTGATTGACACAATACCACCCACAATTCCTCCACGGGCCTGGCCGCCAGCTAATGAGACATGAAATATTCTATTACCTAGCAATTAGCCAGCGTTGGCTCGACCGCTGAGCTGGCATTCCTCTGCCATGATTCATTGAACAAACAGCGGAGCAGTTGCACATTGCCTCGGTATATTTCTACAGGGTGCTCCTGTAGCAGGAACTAGGAATTTCAGCCATGTTCGTTTAGAAATACTTGATAGAAACACTTTTTTTTAAGTGGGTTTAACGTCGCTTTCAACTGCCATGGTCATATCACGACGGGGGTTTTACCCTCCATTCGCAGGAAACTCACAAACCTGCTACTCACATTGACCTCACCCAGCCTGAGTGGGGCCGGGAAAAGCCAGCGTCACGAGAATTAGAATTTGAATGGTCACCCATCCAAGTCTTAACCTCGCTGGATGTCGCTTAACTTCGGTGTTCTGAAGGAACCGGTTGTATTCAACATGCCATCGACGCTGGCAATAGAAACACTTGAATCATGCTAAAATTGTGTTGTGCCTTTTCAAAAAAGAAGCTGTGCACTAACCCATGACACCTTTAGTGCAAAATAATGGGAGAAAAAGTATTTCCTACAAGCCGATTGCCAAACTGGAGCATTTATATACTGACCCAGTTACAATGTGTCTGTGTAAACATTCTACATTGGGTCGTGACATAAATATATTACTACTTATAAAATTACTCAACACAATGATATAAATATATTATTACTCTTTAGGCAAATGCTAATATATCTGTGTATGACAGAATGTACGCATACAATGACAAGTATATTAATGTAAGTGCGTAGTTCATAATTACAAGACAGTATTCCTATGCTGCGTTTAATATACAGGGTGGGGCAAAAGTCTGGAAACCCCTGAATAACTTTTGAATGCTTTCTTCGGTAAACTTAAAATTTTGTACGGTAAACCGGGCTAATAAGACCTTCTTTTAGAGTGGGGTCGATTTTTGTTACCGGGCCCCATGTCGGGGCCAGGGGGGCCAACTTCATTTTTTTAAATACGAACCCCCACCTTGCGATACATTTTTGGAAAGGTCTTTAAATAAGAAATACATTGGTGCAAATTTTATTTTTTTAATATTAAACTGTTTGCAAATGGCGTCCAACTTTATGTATGCCGTAAAGTCTGGAAACCCCTGAATATCTTTCGAAGGGACTTTCTCAGTAAATTTAAAATTGTTTACGGTAATCCTTGGTAATTAGACCTTATATTAGAATTGGACCGATTTTTTTTTAATGACCCCCATGTCGGGGCCGGGGAGGTCAACTTCATTTTTTTAAATACGAAACCCCACCTTGCGATACATTTTTGGAAAGGTTTGATTACCCCGACTTACCGTGCACAATTTTAAATTAACTGAGAAAGCCCTTTCAAAAGATATTCAGGGATTTCCAGACTTTACTGCATACACAAAGTTGGACGCCATTTGCAAACAGTTTAATATTTAAAAAATTAAGTTAGCACCAATGTGTTTCTAATTTAAAGAGCTTTCCAAAAATGTATCGCAAGGTGGGGGTTCGTATTTAAAAACATGAAGTTGGCCCCCCTGGCCCCGACATGGGGGCCGGTAACAAAAATTGACCCCACTCTAAAAGAAGGTCTTATTAGCCCGGTTTACCTTACAAAATTTTAATTTTACCGAAGAAGCCATTCGAAAGTTATTCAGGGGTTTCCAGACTTTTGCCCCACCCTGTATAATTATGATGTACAACTAGATATATACATATTATACATAGTGTGTTAAGCAAACCAATGGAACTGCACATATATTATTATCTATTTATTTATCTATATTTATTACTAGAAGTTCTAGAAGTAAGTATTTTTCCAATAAATGCTAGGTGGTGCAGTTATTATTATACTTACGTCACTTTTTTCTCTCTATCTGAGTACACTTACCCTACTATGCCAGGGTCCTTACCTTACCCCAATATAATTGAGTAATCTTAACCCCACTACCTGAGGACACCTACCCTACTATCCGATATAACCACTATCTGTAAACATTTATCCCAGGGTTCTTACTACAATAAATGAGGAATCTTACCCCACTATCCGAGGACACTTACCCCAACTATCCGATATATCTTACCCCACTATCCAAGGACACTTACCCCACTCTCTGTGGACATTTATCCCAGGGTTCTTACTACAATATATGAGGAATCTTACCCCACTATCCAAGGACACTTATCCCACTATCTGTGGACATTTATCCCAGGGTTCTTACTACAATATATGAGGAATCTTACCCCACTATCGAAGGACACTTATCCCACTATCTGTGGACATTTATCCCAGTGTTCTTACCACAATATATGAGGAATCTTACCCCACTATCCGAGGACACTTACCCCACTATCAAAGGACACTTACCCCAACTATCCGATATATCTTACCCCACTATCCAAGGACACTTACCCCACTACCAAAGGACACTTACCCCACTACCAAAGGACACTTACCCCACTACCAAAGGACACTTACCCCACTATCCGAGGAGGTCCAGCTCTTCTTCCGTTTGAACATGTTGCCTAGCGCCATGGCGAGGAATCGAACGGCGGACTACTAGCATAGGAGGCGCACCACTCAACTTCTCAAAGCAACTAATGCAGGATTTTGTAGTTTAGACTTATCAGATTGGAATTGAAAATAATTATTGAACTTGAGAGTGATTAATTATTTATTTTTTAATAGTTGTAATTTATAGTAAACAAATCACATTTTTGAGAAAAAAATTGGCATGTCAAAAAATGTTTTCACTTCTAGAGTGTAAGTTTATGACTTAACTTTTCTTGGAAAATTCTCTCGCAGGTTTATACACGTATTGTTTACTGAAATAGAAGAGTAGGTTAGAGTGTGATTTCAGGCGGCCGCTAAAAAGATGGCGGTGCAACTTTTAATAATTTATCCTTGACACTTGTACGGCTTAGTGATACACTCGTACATTATGGGGAGGTGATATAAAGAGGAGGAGGAGGAGGAGGAGGAGGAGGAGGAGGAGGAGGAGGAGGAGGAGGAAGAGGAGGAGGAGGACGTAATAGTCATTAAATAGGTAGCGCTGGAGAGCAATTACAGTTAAAATGGTGTATATTCGTAATATGTCAAAATGGTGTCTGGTGTGTACGAGAATTACGTCACACTTGAGGCTTTAGCAAAAGTTTTATCCAAAATGCGTTCAAAGAAATGGGACCAACACATGTCATTAGCACAACTACCTACAACAATTTTCACAGATAGCTTTCCAATAACAGCTAATATCTGTTAATTTTTTATCAAGGATCTAGAATTTTCAAACTTTAACACATCATCGCGGATATCAAAACTTTTTAACTCTATTAGCACAACAGGACCTGGAGTATCCCGGAACTGGAACATCTAGCTCACCATTATCTCGGATCTCGGCCAATAAACACAAGAGAGGATTTCACATGTCTTCACCGCGTACATTATTTATCATAAACGTTTCGGGAGTATCTCGCAATCTAAGATCTGAAACTTTGCACTTCATAACGGCGATAAAATATTATAAAACAATAAACTGTTCACACTATCATAAAAAGAGATGCTCTCCAGATTGTAGAAATATCGCGCGCAAAAAAGAACAAAGATATCATTTTATATCGCAAAAAAACATTATACAGCTTTAGTTGGATTAGCAGATAAGCAGCCAGATAACATTGTATCTATCCTATTTATGTACGCGAAAACTTTTCACTAGGACATGAAAATGCGATAGCTAAACGTTACAACAGAACGAAATGTAGTGCTTCAGTGTATTGTTTACGCTCGTTACGTCCTATTTGAAACATTAGAGGTGGTATTTCCTAGTCATATTGACTGCGGTTATTGGCTAAACCTTGATAAAGATTAATGAGTGTGAGGTTTAGAAATCATAACAGCGCTGAAATTGTAGCGAACTGCATTAATGCACAATGACGTGCGCCGCGTCACTATCCCGTTGCATTTCTTCCTGGTGCAGCTCCAGGCATGGACTCAGGAATAGTGGTTCTTGGGGTATTGCCCCCGGGCCTGTTAGGCTTGGCACAATGAAAACCATTTTCAAACTAAATGTAGAAAAGCTTGAGATTTATTAAAACTTAAATTTTTACTTTCCAAGGCAAAATTAGAAGTAAATATAATATTTCAATATTATTATTATGTTAGAAAGAAGGACGCATGCAGATAAAAGAGTAGTTCAACCCAAATCTATTTGAATAAATAGATTAAATTTTCATCTTCCAAAGTTTATATTTTCAGGATATCTTTTTCAAAAGAGTTCGAACGTCGAGCTCTCCAGATGGAAATAGCACTAACAGAGACTGAGTTTTGAAAAAACACACTTTACTAATAACTCTCTTATGCTATCGGCGGAGGAGGCGTAGGACTATAATAGAGCTTTCCGTCAGCTTCAAACCTTCGGCGCTTTCTTCAAGTAACCTACCGGGATAATCAACAGTTGCGTCTGCAGATCAGCGAACAGAACGCGGTGCGACTGACTCAAAGCAAACGTGTAGAATGAATGGAACATTTTCCAGGCACTCAATCACAAGCACAGTAAAAAAAATTGTTCACAAAGAAAAGAGGAAGCCCTAGTAACAACTGACTTTGAAAGAAAACTTCACTCAAGTAACAAGATTAAGTTATTGTTGTTCATTGATGACCTCAAGGTAGAACTAAAGTCAAGACGAGAACTGTTTTCATTCATGCAATCACAAACACTTCTGAACGAATCTCTGAAAAGTTGTGTGGAAATCGAACTTTAGTACCTTATACTGAGTCTAGTTCACAAACTTTACGTCAAAAACAAAAAATAATAATTCTTAATCTAAATAGAAAGAAATGTTACTGAAATTCGCAGCTGTCACTGTCCAATAATTACGCGCTACAAATGAACCTTGGAAATGATGCCAGATTTATCATTTCGATTTCGTCAGTAATCGCAATTTCGCAGCATATTCGGCTCATCACTCACTGACAGAAGCTATTTCATAGATAAAGAAAAAGTTGCACACATGAAATGTCCAGATGGGTGAGAAGATGTACGAATGACACTACTGATGCATTTATTCACCAATATTCAGGCTGTGGAGTGTGGATTAAACAACAAGAGAGGAACTTCGCCGAAAATTATACCATAATTTCATCTCAAATGAACCTTATTTCGCCTAAAAATTAAACATGAAGCCTTATGCATGGTGACCAAGCAATCAACTAATGGGCTATCAAGATCAAGAAACAACAGTTTTGAAAAGGAAAAAAATGTCGATTATGTTTTGATATCAGACCATATCAAGCAAGATTAACTATTCAAACATAAATGACAAGAAGATACCTCCTATGGAACGTTACGGAACACGAGTGATCTGAGAAGACATAAGATTGCTAAAGAATGCCAGCTCTCAGATCTGCTTCCTGCTGTGCGGATGATCATATATCTATATCGTACATATGTAGGACCAGACCATAGACATACATCCATATTTATTAAAATCAGATTGGACTAATGTTGAAATTATCAAATCAAATGATGAGCAAGGTCGTCCTGTACATAAAACGAATGAAAAAAGACCGAGAAAAATGTAAACACGAGGGAACGTTGAAATGTCAGATTATTTTAACGGTATTTATTTGAATACTTTAAATCCAAACGATTAGAAACAGAAATAGATGATAAAGAGATAAAGAATAGTGATCCTGGAACAACGCCACAGGGTCATAAGGATTTATCAACTCTAAACTGTAATACCTTATCACATAGAGAAACAAATAACCAACACACGGGGCTCGGTCAATATCAATAATAAAGGCTGCCGATGAAAATACTATTTCCGATATCTTCGGCTATTATCGGCAATATCTGCACACAAACTATATTTTTAACGCACTTTTAAATTCTTAACAAACCTTCGAAGGACAAAAAAGAAGCCAGAAGCAAAACTCTGGAAGTTGAAGTTACATTTCCTACGATCAACTACATATGCACCCAAAAAAAAAATCAAACAAATCAATACTTTTTTTGGCAATGGTTGACAAGGCCATTCCATACAGCCATAATCAATACTTCCATTTCAGTTATGGAGTTCGAACATCGAATAGATCTACTTACCAGAAATCTTGAGATTTTTATCTGGACCACCAAAATAGTATTCCAAAAACAATTGGCACTCCATAATACACTGAAGGAAAACCGGAATATCAAGTAAATTTTTCAAAGACTAGTGAAACACACACTTCCTATTCTTTAACATATTATAAACCTTAACTTGGTCAATCTGGTCTTGTACAGAGCGAAACATCCTTAAACCATGCCAAGCACCGAATTGAATGAACTATTTAAACTATTATTTTTTAATATCCACACATACGGTGCGAGTGCACTATAAAATTTATGACCAAAATGATTGTTCATAAAAACCAATGATTAATTAATCACTAACCGTCAGCTTCAACAATTTCATAGGATAAACCCGTGCTGAAAATTCTAACTTACCATCTCGAAAAAAAATATAGATGTTAAAGAGACGTTAAATAACAGAATAAAAATTCCTTACGAGCCTACCCAGATTTAATTTATTCAAATAACTGTTGAGAGACTTGTGAAAAAAATTCAACTTACTTTCTTTTGCACAATGTTTAGCATGCTTTGAATTCGCGAATATCGAATACACACATACATATCGCACCTGAGCATTTGTTTACTACTGACTTGTGGCCTTTCATTAGCATTTCGTTTAATTAGCCTGGGCTGACCAATAGTCCGGTGGTGTGCTCTATAGTAATTGCATCCGCTCGGATTAGCTCAGTACTGTCTACTAATATAGCTATTGACGTAGCTGGGAGAAGTGTAATGGCTACTGAAGTAATTGCAATGGTATAATAAACAATGGAGGTAATTGCAGTACTACGCAGTGGATAATTAATCAGCTCTTGATTCTCGTGATATAATTAAAATATTCAGACATATATTGACTACCTATTTATACTGACCAAATAGGGCAAATTCCTATATATCTACCAGCATAAATTCAACATGTTTACTTTCTATTGATCTCCGCAGAAGCTAGATTTAGCTTATAGGAGAAGGAGATGTATACGTAATAACTAATAATGAATAATATTCTAGTACAAATAAATAAAAATATACAACTAAATATTACCTTTGCCAATATGGCACCTAACACCCATTATTTCAAACTTCTGGCATACTGGAAGACAGTCTTGCGCTAACATGCTAAAATTAAAAAAAAAACACTAACTTATACCTATGCAAGGTATCAAAGTATCACGCAATGGTCAAAAGGGTTTCAGAATGAAGCTGGCATTACGTTTCATCTAGGCACGTCAGTATATTATTTTATGAACCATGTGCAATAGTACATACGAGTCTATTAGTCCACGGACTACAAAACTGTGCTAATACAATTCAGCTAGTTAATCACGTAGGCATGCAAGCCAGAGTAATTCAATACTATCGAGAATTATTCCAGATTTATAATCATCATGGATTTCTACTCCACAAGTGGCACTGTCTGCATAACACTTCTCGTCTAAATCCTCGTCGATCCATGCTGTAGAAAACCTCCAGAGAAGTATTAATAGCTCGGCGCATTCGATTTCCTTGACCATGAAGGTGCAAAACATTATCTTATCGCATGGCCAAGGAACAAGGGAACGCATTGGCTCTGTAAATAAATTACATACAACATACATATGTAATGCGTGTGCTATCAGTTTTGTGTACATTAGGTTTTATGTTTCCACTGATATTTCCATAGGCTTGTCCTAGTCGCCCCGTGATGGAGGTAGCATTGTATACAGTATACTTCTGAAACGGTGGCCACCCCCTCGTATCTTTTAATGATAGGAAGTGTCCTATGGCACATCCTGAGGTCATACCTACTTCTTTTGGGCCCCGGCCTGACCTTTCGACCTTTAGGCCATATTTTTTAATGTTTCTCGTGAATTTTAAATGGAACGTAATATTTTTTATTCCTGTCCATAAAAGTCTGAATTAGAGGCTGGGAATAATAAACTTTTAAAATTTTCAAAAACCTTATCGGGGGGGTTAGAGCTATTAGGGTACAAAGTTCAAAACTGTTTCACCCTGTATATCAGCGAGCATTTCTTTTTTTAGTGCAATTTTTGTTACATAAGTCCATCATATAAAATTGTTTTTCACTGTATGAAATCAAAAAACAAAAAAAATCTTGTTGTATTTTTACTAGGCCCGTAGATAAATGTTTGTAAGATTATTTCTTCGTTCACGTATTTTTTTGGGTAAAGTAATTGTCATTTAGAAAATGGGCCTTCTCGGGGTGAAAGTCTTTGGTGACCTACTTTTTTTATGCTTTAAAACTAAATGAAAAAGCTTATATTAATAAAAAAAAGGCCATTTAACCTGCAAGATTTTTCACAACAGAGTCCGTTAAAGTGCATAAATTTAGAAATTATTGGACTTTTGGAGGAAAACACACTTTACCGGCTAAATGTAATGGAAAATCTTACCGGTTAAATGGCATTTTTTATGATTCTAAATGCTTCTACATTTAGTTTTATTTCATTTGAAAGCATAAAAAAGATAGGGTACCACAGAATTTCATCCGGAAAAAGGCCATTTTCTAAAAGACCATTATTTTACCCAAAAAATGACGTGAAAAATAAAATAATATGAAGAAAATTTATATATAGTAAAAAGCCAACAAAAATATTTTTTTGATTTCATTCAGTGAAAAAAACACACACAAGTGACCTCAGGGTAAGTTAGGAACAATGTACACGAGCAATGACCAGTTAGTTATCTCTTTTTCATCAGATACTTAACTTAATGGATCAAATCACATGTAACATCCTTCATCAGCTCATCATAACAAATCACTTAATATTGAATAAGCGAGCATGCCGTTTAAACAGGACACAACATTGGGAATAGAACCGCAATTTGTCACTTTTTGTTACAGTATAATTAATATAATTATGAACGACTATTACTGAAAATATAACCAATACTTCTCTTTAGACAACAGGCATAACAGCCTCCGTGGTGTACCGGTTGTTACTACTGCCCGAAGGTTAGAGATCCTGGGTTCTATCTTGGGGCAGAATTTTCAGATAGACCCAGACTGGGTGAGGTTAATGTGGTAGCTGATACGATTCCCAGCGAATGGAGGGTAAAACCCCCGTCCTGACTATCTTTCTCAAATCAGGACGTTAAAACCAAATAGAATCGACTGGTCACAACAGATCTAATCAGGTCGCAGTGTTAATTGTAAGGGTTTTTTTTGTTTTTCCCCCGTTATGCGCTTTAACACCACTGGTGGAGTGGGTCGTTCGCGCTGATCACTCAATAAACTATATCATGTTAATTAATTTTGTAAGTTTCAAATACTCCATAAGGGAGAATCGACTGGTCACAACAGATCTAATCAGGTCGCAGTGTTAATTGTAAGGGTTTTTTTTGTTTTTTTCCCCCGTTATGCGCTTTAACACCACTGGTGGAGTGGGTCGTTCGCGCTGATCACTCAATAAACTATATCATGTTAATTAATTTTGTAAGTTTCAAATACTCCATAAGGGAGATGAGAGTATATGTTTAACCGACAGCATCTCTCCGCATTGGCAAACGGGTGGAGTTGTCTTGAGGAATAAGAACTTATGGGTAATGCGAGTGTGGCCAATGCGGAGTCTAGTAAGGACAACTTCTTCGAATCTAGTATTTCTACTAGACGAAGACCAATAGTCAATCAAAGGCTTAATTGACTTTAGTTTATTGGAATGGGCTTCTGAATTCCATGATTCCAAAATGTCTTTATGAGCTTATTGATGAAAGGAGAAAAATCTTCAGAAGAACAAATTTTCAAGGCATCATGGGAATCATTAGGAGTGTGGGTAGCTCGGTCTACAGCTTCATTCCCAAGAGGGATATTTGTTTTGAACAGGTTTTGAGGTCCAAAATTGCAGAAAAAACTTTTGTAACAAGAGGATTGGTTGCTTTAGAGTTTGATAAAGATAATAGAGCGCTTAGAGAGTCAGAGACAACTAGAAAGTTAGTGGATGGGAGATATTTAATGTGAATCAGACAAAGGAGCAACGCAATCAATTCAGATGACAAAACACAGTTCACATCATTCAGTTTGTATAAGAGTAAATGGTATTTTCAATGCTATAGGCAGAACTTGTGAAGTTTACAGATTTTGAACCATCAGTATAACATACTACATGATTTTTATATTTGGAATTAATAATTTCAGCAAAGTTTTGACGGTGTACATTCGGTGCAGTATTACTTTTTTTATTGGTGTGAAGAGAGAGATCTATATTAGGAATTTCTAGAGACCAAGGCGGCTTAGGCTTCACAAATGGAGCAAACTCGCTTAGCTTTATCAACCTCGTGAATTCATTATATTGATTCACACGGGTAGACAATGGCACCGGCGATGTAAGGGTTTCACTGAAAACTCTGCAACCAGGTTAGATGATGAAAATATCTTTAGACATTCTCTCATCCGATACAGATTTCATTTTGTTTTCAGTTTGGGATGATGTCACTTTTATCATACAACAGAATTTTTTTATCCAAATAGTGTCACATACGTAACATGTATTTATTGACGAGCCTTGGACATTTTTTATAGTTATTTTAGATGAAATACTAACCGATTGTTCTAAAAGTAATTTATAATTTACACTTCACTCATCATTTACAGTGACCAAGACGTTTAATGGAATACTTTAAATAACATACAGGGTGGTCCAGAAAGTTTGCACCAAAATGATAGGGGTAATAAAAGAGACCATTTCCAACAAAAATATTCCCGGACATTTTCCTTTATTTTTTGTCGTTTTCAAAATGGCGGCCAAAACGTGTGTTTTTCAAATATTCCGACTTTGGTTGGCTTTTGATTTTTTTATTTTTTTCTGTACCACCTAGAAAAAAACGAATTGCATTTTTGAATTGAAAATAAAATTTTAATTAAAATAAGTTAAACTAACCCGTTCAATGTTTTAATGATCATGCTAATTTAGGCTGTCAACGTTCTGAACGCACATATTTGAAAAACACACGTTTTGGCCGCCATTTTGAAAACGACAAAAAATAAAGGAAAATGTCCGGGAATATTTTTGTTGGAAATGGTCTCTTTTATTACCCCTATCATTTTGGTGCAAACTTTCTGGACCACCCTGTATATATTATGTATTTAGTCATGTGTTTATGTTCAGTACAAATAAGGGTAGCAATTTTCCAGGTAAGGGAATTCAACAAACAGACATCATTTCACTACAGTTATATGGAATGAAGCTCTAACGCTATACTTCAAAACAAACCGTTCTTGATATACAGGCAACACCACTCATACAAACCAATTGGTCTTAGAACATTTCAGGTTCCGGAAAACCCAAAACGTGTAAAGAAATTGAAAAATAGACATCAAAAGCACATACATTCCTTCCTTTACAAGATAAGGACTTTTTTCATTTTTGTTAAAGTCTCTCATCTTTGACATTCGAGGATTCGGAAACAACTCACATACCACCTGGACTGTTTGACTTCACCGTCTTCGTATTTCAATCATCTGACGAGAATTGGTGTATTCAACATGTCATCGACACTAATTAGATAAGAAACTTGTCCATTCTGCCATAGATACTGGTGGGGTCCAAAAGTCTCCGGTGTCTACTGCATGTCTCTAACGCACCGCTTAATCGAATTTTCGCAGAGAACGGCAGAATCCGCTCGATTTCACTTTCATACTCATTCCCCGGACTTCTGACCAACTTGCGACTTGTTCCACCGTTGTTGACCTTGATCCGTCGTCTCTTTAGGAGATAATTAGCTCGGAGTGGAAGCCAACAAACCACTTGTCCATTCCGAACATGCGCGCTGCTCACCGGTCCGGTGACTGACCTGAACGGGTCTTGATAAATATCTCCATATGTTCTACCTCATTATTCTACTTAATTGAACAGAAATTTAAGGCTCAATTCAAGTTGCGAAACACACAGACATTCATGTTGGCGAGTGGTATTAATTGTTGTGTGCTGGACTGCTTAGGAATTGTGGAATTTATATGGTAGCAGAAGAAAAGAGATTGATAAATCGGTTCGTGAAATGCACCACTTATATCGTCCGTTGTAACAAGGTCAAGAAAAGAATTCATTTTGTTTACACAACTTGAGATTCACGAAAAACAACAGCAAGCGCGATCATCACCAAAACAGGACAGAAGAGAGAAACTATTTCACCCTTAACTTTAGTAACGGATAGATCCACAAAGTAGACTCAAGAGATAAGAGAAGCCATTCTGTTTCAATGAAAGTCTATTGTCAAAAAAGCTCAAACGAGTTCAAAAGTTTTTGCTTCTCAGTTCGCCGCTAAATGACAGCTAAAAATGGTACAACAAGCAATCGACATTGTTTAATAGAATTGTCAGAATAGAAGAAGAGTTTAAGTAGATCAAATTGAGAGCAATGCCACCCCGCCCCTCCCACCCATCGAGTTGATAACAACCTGCCAAGGCGACAGTGACCCGCGCGCTGGATGACACATTTATCTAATGATTCCTTGATGAATCGAGACTTGAGCAAGTCCCCAGACACCTCAAAGTTCAAGGAGACAGGATCAGACAACAGCTGTAGCCTCACTCTCATTCAACTCATTGAGACATTTGCCACGAGGCGGATCAGACGGACAGGTTGGGTGGAAGAGACTGCCCCAGCCTTTTGAGCTTTAGGTACTGAAATAATTGATATTTAAAAAATATATATAATTGAAAATCTTAATATATAAATGTCAAAGACACTCACTGACCACTGACCACTGACTGATCATCGCTCTACAGCCCAAACCGTAAGTCCTAGGAAGCTGAAATTTGGTAGGTAGCTTTGTCTTATAGTCTAGATGTTCAATAAGACGGGATTCTTCGAAATTCCCACTACAACACATGCCATTGGCGAAAAAGGATTTTTTGCTTTCACGGCCATGCCTCGGCCCGCAAAGCGGGCGACAGCCCGCTTGTATGGAATAAAGATTCTAGACTTCTCGAGTAAAATTTCTGTGGGGAACGTTAAACAGATACGGTAACAGATTTCTCAGACCAAAAGTATACAGCTATAATGTATACGTATACTATGTAATTGGGTGCTCGCTAACTTTTGTAAAACCAACACCTGTATTGTACTGCACTCTAAATAAAAATATACTTATATCTTAAATGTATATTGTATATACAATGTTGTAAAGAGGCCTGGCCGAGAAATCTAGGTATCATATTCCGTCCCGAACAATATTTACAATAAATTGTACATACATGTTTTTTCTCTCCTATTTCATTGGGAGTATCACTGCCTAGTAATAGCACTTCAGATATATTATTAGGTATTAGAAAATGACTTTGAGAAGAGTGAGTAACTACCTATTTTTATTTTATAAAGTTATCATATTTTTGTTAATCACTTTCATGATATCACAACTACTCAAATTAGCTTTACTACATCTACGTTGAAACCGGGACTTGAACCACCGACCTCCTAGTTACAAGTCCACCGCTTTATCGATAAAGCTGCTGAGGTCGGTGCGTACCTATTATTATAAATAATAATATTATCCTTTTTTTTGCTGACGGTTCAGTAAAATCTTTTACTATTGATAGCAAAATTCTTTTTTGCTGAGTCCAAGATCTATGTAATCTTTGCACTTTTGCTAGCTATGGTATGCATTATTTTCTTTATTGATACTATAGTATGGTATGGTATACCTATATCCTGTATTGTGGTATGGTATATTTATATTGAGTATAAGTTATGGTGAGGTGCATACTCCACAAGTGTAGTTTAGGCGGTCATGATACGTCAGGATATTTTGCCCACCAGAGGCTCTAGTAAGGAGAAAAATATCGATACCAGAAAAGCGGGACATGAATTTTCACCGAGGAACGCCGGACCTAAGAAAAGGATTGATGTTATCGAACAATCAAATCAATACTTTCTTCTACTTTCTTAAGGAAGAGGAGGTAAACGTTACAGCTGTTTAAGACGAACACCAGACTGAATTCCCCACCTTCAGCACAAGATTATTATCTTTTGAAGGTACAAGATTATTATCTTTTGAAGGTACAAGATTATTATCTTTTGAAGGTACAAGATTATTATCTTTTGAAGGTACAAGATTATTATCTTTTGAAGGTACAAGATTATTATCTTTTGAAGGTACAAGATTATTATCTTTTGAAGGTACAAGATTATTATCTTTTGAAGGTACAAGATTATTATCTTTTGAAGGTACAAGATTATTATCTTTTGAAGGTACAAGATTATTATCTTTTGAAGGTACAAGATTATTATCTTTTGAAGGTACAAGATTATTATCTTTTGAAGGTACAAGATTATTATCTTTTGAAGGTACAAGATTATTTATTATCTTTTGAAGGTACAAGATTATTATCTTTTGAAGGTGGGTATACAGGTATACACTCATTATTTGTAGAAGATGTTTATTTGTAAAAATAAATACATGGAAACTAAATAAAAAAAATACCCACTAAAACTCTCTCTCTTCCTATAACCGTAACGTACAGTGTTGGACTGCACCCCAATATGTATAGGCCGTATAGGGCAGCGGTCGGCAACCTGGGGTCCGCGGACCCCCGGGGGTCCGCGAGAGCTAAATTGGGGGTCCGCGAACCCATTTCAGGATTTAAAAAAAAGAAGAAAAATAGCTCATGAACTCGAATCATAAATAGTCCGAAGTACCCTACTTCCCCCTAACTCTCTATGTCTAGCATCCGCAAAAATGATCTCCAAGTCGGCGTATCAATTTTGGCCCCACGTATCAAAGAACTGGTCGGACGGAAACAAGAGCAGCCTTCTCATTAACCATTGAGTGGTTCAGTAGGTTAATTCAATAATTTTTTACCGTTATTAATTTGGGTAATGTTTTTATTTTCGTTTTCTTGTTTTAATAAAGAACCAAATCCATTAAGAATCTTAATAACCATTTACATATCTACCTACTTTTCTTTCATACCCCCCCCCCCCCCCCCCCCCTCCACGCTCTTGTAATGTGGGGGTCCCTTAAAAAAATTCGAGATAAGCTAGGGGTCCGCGTAGTTCAAAAGGTTGCCGACCGCTGGTATAGGCTATTGGACTTTAGTTTAGAATGTATTAAAATTGCCAACAGACCTTACCCGCTCGATGGATAAGACGGTAGACCTTGGTGGTTGGTGGTTCGAGTCCCGAACACGGCTATATTTATAATTATTAATTATATTCATCTCTAATAATAATTATAATAATGGTGAGAGCACCGTTCTGGTTACAAAAAAAAACGACGATAGTGTTTTATAAACTAAATAAATGCTAACTAAATTGTTCAATCATGTTTAAGAGGTCTGCTTTTGGTACTACGAAAACAAATAAATAGTGACTGTCTCTTGAGTTCTTACTGCTCCAATTTATGTTTCTCCTGAGTGTCAGCTAACACTTTTATGTAATAAAACGAACAACAATTTCAAAGTATCTTACAAAACGTTGCATTTCTTCAAGGAAGTGTTCTAAAAACTATTGTCATACCGAAAGTGATTTACTAGCTTTTTTCCATCGAATTTAGGTCAATCCTAAATATAAAACAACACATCTCTTCATTGTTTGTATCATAATTAACCCAATTTATATTTCTTCTGACCTCAGTAGCTTGAACGATAAGGCGGCGGACTTGTAACCTGGAGGTCGGTGGTTCAAATCCGAGTTTCAGCGTAGATTTATTGAAGCGAGTTTGAGTAGTTGTGATATCACGAAAGTGATTTACACAAATATGATAATTTTACTTATTATTACTTATTAGATCTTCTTGTTTTTTCTCTTTGATAACATGCTACCATTGTTGTCACTCTGGGGCTGGGGTTGATATTTGGTTTCAGCAAAAGTGCGTGTTCACGATTTTTTAGACTTTTTTGTGCCCCAGCAAATCTACTCAATGAGTAGCCTAGTTGTTGGTGCACTCTTTGTTTACGCCTGACTAGACTACTCCCACGTTAGGTAATATACCAATTCCTCGTGTTCGCAATAAAATTTCAAGGAAACTAAGCGATAAGAGATAAGCAAGTGATTGGATCAGGATCAAGATAAATAATTCAAGCCAGATAAATTTGAAAGCTGAAAACACAGGAGTGGAATAGTATTGATGTTGAATTAGGTAAATACGTATTAGATTAGGTAATGGTAAATTAATTTGAATTGTAAACAGTTCTTCTTGATTAAATAAATAAATTAAATCAATAATTGTTACGTAATCGAGATCCCAGTTATCAAAACAGAGACAGATGAGAATGTATTTTCTTCCATGTAAACTTGACCTTCACTTTAAAAAAGTTATTATTTTATAAACATAATATAAACATACATATATTATATATAAAAAAAAAAATTATTAGATGACAAAGAGGAGTAATTAATTTTTACCGCTCGTGTCACGAAAAACAAACAATATAGGTCAATCAATATTGGATTTAGCCAAAGCACCATTAATGAGAGCATACATACGAGTAAAACACTGGAAAAATCTCTCTTAGTATACAAATCAAAATAAATTCATGTTTTCTGCTAGAATTTAATTTTTAAATCGTATTTTTTTATCTTTCACAAAAAAAAAAGTTTTGCAAACCTTTGTTTAATAGAGGGAAGGGGGTTTTACGAAAAGTTCTACACAGATACCGAAAGTATTTATCTGTCTTCTCTTCACACAAAATTAAATTAGATGAAAAGTCACCTCTTCTGTTACCTACTTATTTTGCACTGAACTGACCTCGAGACTTCGCGTCACATTAAATCAAATCACAACATAAATAAAATTTAATACCTCATCTTTTTATTTAATCACACCAAATAAATCAAATTACTTTATTTTTTTTTTATCAAAACAAATTTTATCAAAACAAATCTCATCACTTAATGATCGATTAGTCGCGATCGATATTATTACCAATGGAGAGAATTGATTTCGTACTGAAGAACGTAGAAGGGTAAGACGCACGATGTATG
The DNA here is from genome assembly GCA_024516035.1 of Bactericera cockerelli. Classification (NCBI taxonomy): domain Eukaryota; kingdom Metazoa; phylum Arthropoda; class Insecta; order Hemiptera; family Triozidae; genus Bactericera; species Bactericera cockerelli. The sequence goes on along the minus strand of CM044958.1, from coordinate 11,272,115 downwards.
TATCAACTGAAGTAGAAGTCACAAGTAGCTGATAGCTTCGCATTCAGCATAATAGTTTACTTCACTTGTCTCTCTCACATACCAGGGTTAAGTTCTCAAGATAACATACACAAATATCTTGTACATAGGAAGTGACCACTGTCCCTAAATTAATTCTGATTTATGTACAAATAAGCTAATACGACCAAATACAAAAAGAGGGCACTTTTCCTCTATTCACTTCCCTCTATGACGTTTTTTATTTGTAATAAAAAATATACACTAGATACTCAAACTAAAACAAAACTTGAAGCAAGATTTAGGGACGCACCCCGAATGGTAGAATTTTCGGTTTTAGGGACAGCAATTGAATAAAATTGAAAGAATTTTTTCCAACTTCATACTCATATACGCATAGGGCATAATAATAATAATGTTTTTATCGGTGTTTACAATGATTCTTATTCTACTGTACTACTAAATAATGTATCTATTTTTTTCATTTATTTTTTAATGTAAGGGTTGGATCATACCTTTCTTCTGTCTCTTTTGTGTCTTTTGCAGATACTTTATGAAGCATCTGCAAAAGGGGAAGGGGAACTTCACGATTCGGCCCAAATTACCTGAGGAGACCTTTTCCATAGCATGATTCGTCCCAAAACACACTATCAAGTTTTGATCCCACACAAAAAGTCCCACTTTCATTCCACCAAAAAAATCCCTATAAAATAGTATGGAAACGTTGCCCTGAAAGAACTGAGAACAATGGCGATGTTCACGATGTTATTGTTTTGAACTAGTAACAGTCATCTTTGTTATCAGTGTTTATTTGAGTGTTTGACAGTAGGGTTAGGTAATATACATAGAAGGCCATGCCTCAAGAATATAGTAGGGTTAGGTAAAATACATAGAAGGCCATGCCTCAAGAATATAGTAGGGTTAGGTAAAATACATAGAAGGCCATGCCTCAAGAATATAGTAGGGTTAGGTAAAATACATAGAAGGCCATGCCTCAAGAATATAGTAGGGTTAGGTAAAATACATAGAAGGCCATGCCTCAAGAATATAGTAGGGTTAGGGATAATACATAGAAGGCAATGCCTTAGGTTTATAGTAGGGTTAGGTAAAATACATAGAAGGCCATGCCTCAAGAATATAGTAGGGTTAGGTAAAATACATAGAAGGCCATGCCTCAAGAATATAGTAGGGTTAGGTAAAATACATAGAAGGTCATGCCTCAAGAATATAGTAGGGTTAGGTAAAATACATAGTAGGCCATGCCTAATACATAGAAGGCCAAAGCCTGATATACATAGAAGGTAATTCCGTAATTTAATGTTGAATAATAAAAAATCCCTCAATATGTACGGTACTTCGAATGTTGCACTGGGCCGAATCGTTCGGTGACCTTTTTTACCTGAAATCGAAAACCTTTTTCATAAACCTTTTTGGGCCGAATCGTAATGCGCCCAGGGGAAGAAGGAAACAGAAAAGATCGAAAAATTATAAATCTGACATTGAATTCAGTATAAATTTTCCAGGCTGACCTTGAATAAAATGGTTTACTATTAGTTTTAAGAAAAACCTTCCGCATGACAGGCGAGTTCTTTACTTGTAAGGTGTCGAAAATGTTGTTTTTGAATACCTACTTTTCGTACTTAATCTGTCGCATTGAAGATAAGACCTTTAAAATGTAAACATGTAGGATTCTTGTAAGTAAGTTCTTAATAACAATAATATACCTGCGGCTAAATATAAGAGCTTAATTTTGACGGTACAATGTTGAAATTCGGCTTTAAAATACAGGGTACAATTATGAACAGGTGGAGCTATCGGGCGCGTTTAGTCATATCAAATCACCATATACGTGGTGTTTGAAATGAAATTCGTCCTTTTCGCTCCTGAGACTTTTACTAGATTTTAAATGATGAAATTGATATTTTCATGTTCTCTTCAGAAGACCTCTTTCTTTTGACGAAAAAAATGATGTCCAAAAAGAAAATTTGGGCAAAGTTAGCCCTCACGATCGTTTAATCCGGGAATGTCCCGTACAATTTCTCAAAATTTCTAGCCCACTAAACTTTGCTTTCAACTGCATGGTTATATCACGATGTGGGTTTTACCCATAATTCCTTGGAAACTCACACACCAGTGACTCAAAGTAACCTCACCCAGACTGAGGCGGCCGGACATATCCAGCATCACGAGGGCTCGAATTTGAATGGTCACCCATCCAAGTCCTAGCCTCGCTGGACGTTGCTTAACTTTCGTGACAGAACGAGAGCTGGTGTATTCAACGTGCAATCGCTCGTCGTTGGCTGCATGGATTTTTATCATTTGATTGAATAATAAAACATCCTCATTAAACAGTTGTTTTAGTGTTATTTTTACTATAATAATAAAAAATAAAAATAACTGTTTAATTATGACGTTTAGTCCAATGCAGACAGTTAATTAGCCTATAATTAACTTACTAGCCCAAAGCTGGCAGACTGCAGTCTGTAAAAGCAGAACTCTAGCCGATAGTAGAAAGTTCTGGAAGCCAGATTTGAAAAGAGATATCTACTTCATGTGCTTCAATCTGAGGTGTGACTTCAGTCTAGAGATAAAGTAAAACTGATAGGAGAGGGGCTGATAAGTACACTCATTACATTGAGTGCGACAGTGTGCGTCTGTATGTATGTGCTACGTGTTTACTATATCGCTGAGAGTACGTATGTATGTGTGTGCATACTGTTTACAGTAGATTTCGTAGTTTGGCACACTACTACACCCCGCTTTCCTCTCCGTCAACATACTCACAGTGTGGTATAAAACAGCACGTCTAATACGTCTATATTAATGTGTTCGATTAGAATTCTCCGTTTTGCCAGGTCGACTCCACACCGTGAAAACTGTTGTGGGACTTGGGTGATTTGTTTTTTATTGGTAAAGCCAATTAAATGGCATAAATTTGCTAAACTAATACTAAGCTACATAATTATTCTCATGTTTGTTTAGAAAATACTTCTCTGCTCAAAAAGTTACGACGTGAAGATTGTGTTTAAGTTTGCTACTGTTTAATAGACTACAATAAAATTGTGGGTGGGAAGATGTGAGAATTAATGATTATAATGTAAGAAGAACAGATGAAAACATTTAAGAATACGAACAAGGTTGTGCTGGTGACAGAGGAAAACAATAATAGATAAATTGGCGGAAACTTAATTAATACTTTTTAGGGAGAAAGCTCTACTCCTCTTTCTCCCAGAGAGAGAGAGAGAGAGAGAGAGAGAGAGAGAGAGAGAGAGAGAGAGAGAGAGAGATTATTGTAAAATATTATCATTTTTCTTCTTTCTCATTTTCGTCATCAAATTGGGAAATAGTATCCAAGTGTGGATGAACTGTTGGCAAGTGTCATTAGGCAATGTGAGTGGAATTTTCTTAGAATGAAATGTACACAAATTAAATCTTCTTAATGACACCCCATTGTATAATCATATGTAGAATTTGAATAGGTTACCTAAATATTAATATCAACTATAATTTGAGAAATACAGGTCACTTGAAAAAATGAATTTTGTTATTTTTGGAAAGAAAAAAATAAATTTCCTTCCATCCAAGTTATTTGAAAATTAATAATTTATCAGCTCAATTTTGAAATTAGTGACCAATTACAATACATTATAGGTAATGTAAATTAAAATTGTATAGACATGTGAAAGACACATTATTTGTTATTGCATTGTTCTTTTCTATTTTTACTTTCTTTTAACTGTTAGCTATAGAAAGTATTGTTTTCAGATACTTTTTGATTTTTTTTTTTTTTTTAAGAATTATGTTTCTTAAAATAAGTACCTAAGTCAAAAAGATATTTTAAAATGATGCAATCTGCTTTAAAATTCTCTCTCCTCTCTTTTGAAATAATAAAAACTCATTCATTTTTACCACATGGTTTCAGCAATAAAAAACAAATTCCACCTTGTAAAAAGTTGAAATTTGAGTAAATAATGTACAGGGACCTTAGCATCAATGGTTAGTAGTTAGTTGTCATTATTATTTGTCATGTGACATTTACTTAAACTCACATTTCTGAGTTTTTACCAAACTTGGGACTCAAACCACCAACTTCCAGGTTTAATAGTCCACTGTCTTATTGATCCAGCTACTGATTTTTGTGTTAATAGTAAAAATAGAATTGTTTCATATAAGGTTTTCTGATCATCTTACCTCATTGGTCTTATCTTTCTTCTGTGATGATGCATCCTGAAAAAGGAAAAAAAGTACATAATGGGTATTAAACTTTTTAAATGATTGTATTTGTGTGAATCAAAATAGTAATGTGTTGAAAACATGTTTCCCACATTACTATATTTGACATTATTGGTCTTAAACCACACACCTCTGAGTTACAAGTCTACTACCTTAATAACCTTTAAAGCTGTTTGCTATAGGTATAAAATTTAAATTGTTACATTCAATGATACATTTAGGACTGAATTACCATAACAGTAAATATTCCATTTATTGCATTAAAATAGTTTGAAAGAGAAGAAAGAGACAAATAAAAAAATATGCTAGAAATAATTGGGGAAAGCACCATCACTATTTATAACTGCCACATGTTCCCTCTGAATTGAATTGTAAGGGAAATCTATGGCTTTGAATTGAATTGAATATAATTATTTGAATATAATTACATGAAGTGTACAAAGTTGGTTTTCAGAAAAGTTCACATGGTCTGGACACAATATTGATACCAAGTAAATTTTACCAAAAAAGTAATAATTATAATTAATTACAGAAAAAGAACCCCCCAATCAGTTTGATTAGAGTAAATTACAAGGATTACAAGATATGTGGTTTAATGTGAGCTAATGAATAATTAAGTTTTACAATATATAAAAAGTAACACATTGCATGCATTTTAGGAGATAGCAGACTGAAATTTTAAATTAATTTCCATTCAGATAGGAGGACTAGAGATTTTTTTGCATGATGACCAATAAGTGCCCTAATGTGATTTTTTTATTACAATCACAATTTTTAGATGCAATAACATATTTATTTTTTAGTATACCTTTTATGAAGGTGCAGATCTATTTCATACAAGGTCATCTGGTTTAAAATAGAGCATGTGACATGTAGCAACTTCTTTGGGCCTCTGTATTTAGGACATTATTTATCAACAGATGGTTCCAAACTATTGGTAATGGAATATAAGTAACTCTGCTAGTTCCAGTGGACAGTTATCTTCAACCATCTACCAATTAATTTTGCTGCCACTGAGAAAGCTGATAGAGCTAAAGAATGTATTCTCTTTCAAAGTATGCAGTGTAAATTATTAGCTGTCCAGAGGTTTGACTTGATGACCTTGAAATTCAAGAAATCTGATAACCAATGATTCTGGATTATTATCTTTCAATACTAAGAGGTTAATGAACTTCATAAGAGCTCACCAATGAAAAAGACAGTCCAATAAGAGATATAAACATTAGAGAACTGCCCCTCATGAAACGATACGTTTATTATCCTACTTCCAGATTTCCAAAAGAAAGTACCTATCCCAAGAATCAGATGTAGGGATTGGTCGGCACAAGTTTCTAAAATGTACGAGACAAAGCCGAGTGTTACCTTTTCCTTCTTGATTTTGTTGGGCATCTTACGGAGCTTTTTAACACTATAACATAACACATTAATTGTTAATGACCATGTAATTTAATCAAATATTGCACCAAAAAAAGGAAATTTGGAAAATTCAAAACAGCAAGATTTTTGAAAATTCTAATGTAAACATTTGACAAGTATATCTTTACAGTGTTGCCTCATCTCAAAAACAATTTAAAAAAATCTAGCTCTCTATACAAAAACTAGATTTTATTTTAAACGAGTAGCGATAAAACTAGATTTTTATTGGTGAAGAGACTTCGTGAAACGGAACTACAAAGGATATAATTATGTACATTGTACATACAAAATACAATGTATGCAGCGATAAGAGTCCAAGCTTGGATAAGCAGTTATAGAACATCTGTTTTCTCATCGTTCAGAATAATCATTTGATCTCTGGTTATAGTGGTCATGTACTGACAAAGAATATAATAGATAATAATAACTCATCTAGATAGACTTTAGAGATTTGTTCTATTGGGTTGTTTCTCTATATTCATTTTCCCATCTCATAAGCCACTCAAAACTTTAAACTCTAATTTAACGAAATATAATAATATACATACAAGAATTGAAAAATGTGGGAATTTATTTGGAGCTTAGAATTTAGTGTTAATGTAATCCCACAAAAACATAAATGTAAAATAAAGGCCAAGTTCCTAACCAAAAATGTTGGCCCTTAAAAGTATTGAGATCTAAATTAGGTCCAAGTTACAGATTACAGATATTCCTATAGGTACATTAAGACTGAACAAAATATTTAGGAACTCCCTAGAAAACCGTATATAGAAAATTACAAATAATATTTTACATAATTATATTCAGTTTTATCTTTGATGTTTTAAATTTTCACTTGGCAAATTTTCTTTAAACATTTAGAAGAGAGCCCTAAAATGTAAGCCGGCTGTGTAAACAAACATTATTATCAGTACAACCTGCGGAAGGTTGGTTCAGTGTAGTGCCTGTTCTATCGTCTTTATTTCTGTGATAAAAATGTCTAAAAGAAAACTGTATAGTTTTATAGGTGAAGAAGAAGCAAAGAAAATTCGAAATTTACTTTGTGGTAAGTAATTTATTTGCTTTCTATGTTTATTTGAGGGTCAAAGATACCTCTGTAAAGTATATCTCTGTCTCTTTCTAGCACACTTGTTTTTTATTTATTTTTATTTATTTATTATACAATATACGGATAACAAAAGATCCTTTTCTAACTATTACATTAAATCCCTAGCTAATGAAATTGTAATTATTCTATCTTATTTTAATATAATAAATCTAAATCTAATGAAAATGATGTACTAAAGTTAAGGTATGCTTGGCATGAGAAAAAAAATTATTGGTGAAAAAAAAAAAAGCATATAGATAATAGACAAAGAAGGATGATGTGTGATACAGGTGGCGTTGTTAGGATTGATTTCACGACCCTCTTCAACACATTGACTTTTTGTACTTCCACTACCTCCCTTTTTTTAACAGTGTTTTATACCTAATTATTTACCCATTTTTAGCTCCCATATCGCTAATTGTGGATCTATTGTTCTTTATACAAAGTCAAAAGTTTGGGTCGTCTACAAACACCCTGTATACGAGGTCTGTAATCTGAAAGAAAAAATCTACTGGACCGTAGCGCTTCGTTTCATTCCGAAACAACTCGACCTGATGAACAAACAAAACAATGCATGTGGTACATGCACTGGACCTTAAGGACTATCAAGTGAATTTTATACTGGAGTTTAGCAGCGTTTCTATGGTTGCATGTGGGACATGCACTGGACCGTAAAAGGCTAAGACATCCTCACTTTCGCAATTTCAGAGAACTGGATTGTAAAAATCTGTGTTCTGAACCCTAGGATCATAGATTTTTCTAAATGCCGGGTCCACACTAAGCGAACATTGTTAGCTAACAATGTTCGCGAACAATGTTATCCGCACATTTTGTTCGCGAGCATTGTTAGCTAACAATGTTCGCAGTGTGGACCCACATTAGAAAAAGTTTTTACGACTTGTTTGAAATAGCATTGTTAGCGAACATTGTTAGCTAACATGTTCGCTTAGTGTGGACCCGGCATAAGAGCGAAAATAATAGACGTTTCTGTAATAATTCTGAGGCGCTAAGTCACGGATTGCTTGTGTAAGATAGCAAAAACCGACGCTAAGCAATGACTTAAGTTATCGATGTTGTCTTTTCATTTCGCCCTAAATCTATGCCTAGGATATCACGAAAAGCTTGGCAACACTGTAAAATATAGACGGCCACAGAGTTGTATCTGTGGGCAATAAAAGCGCTAAATTTTCTTCTTGACAATCAGCAAATCAGCAATACAGCTGCAGCACGCTTTAAAATTATTTCAGTTTCAAGTTTTGAAGTATTACATTTTCCAAGTTTACCTTCATATTCAAAATGAATCTATATTGATCCAAAGAAGTTGAAATTTAGACCGTTCTATTCAGTCCCGTTTAGTAAATTATTTCTTGTGCCTTATTTTTCAAAGTATCTTTCTGATGAAATAGTTTTATTATTCAAGAATCCCAGGGTAAGTTTTTCAAGTGTTGCATGAAAAACACCTGTTGCTGCATTTTAAAATTTAATCAAAAGTATTAAATTAATAATTAATGTGGACATTTTTTAATTGAAAACACTTTCAGATTCTTCTTCATTTTGAGCTCTTACTACCTTTGGTATAATAATAATAATTCTGCCTCCTTAACACTTTCTGTGGCGGTGTTACCGTTTGGTAACACCTGTTCAGAAAAATGGTGTTACCGTTTGGTAACACCGAAGACATCTAGGTACATCTCGACCCCGGTGTTACCTTTTGGTAACACCGACACAGAACAAGAAAAACTTCAAAAAAATTCAAGCCTGTGCCGGTGTTACCATTAAATTTGGTAACACCAGCCAAATATAATGCTACGGCACTGGGCAATAATTTCAAAATGAGTCTCCGGCACGGAAAGTGTTAAGATGGGCACAGATACTAATATCATGGTGGTGAGATGATTATATGTGCCCAAATCCAATGTCTAGGCTCCTTTTATGTCCATTGATTCTATTAGGTTTTAACATCCTGATTAGAGATCTTTCTTTCTGATGAAATAGTTTTATTATTCAAGAATCTCAGGGTAAGTTTTTCAAGTGTTGCATGAAAAACACCTGTTGCTGCATTTTAAAATTTAATCAAAAGTATTAAATTAATAATTAATGTGGACATTTTTAATTGAAAACACTTTCAGATTCTTCTTCATTTTGAGCTCTTACTACCTTTGGTATAATAATAATAATTCTGCCTCCTTAACACTTTCTGTGGCGGTGTTACCGTTTGGTAACACCTGTTCAGAAAAATGGTGTTACCGTTTGGTAACACCGAAGACATCTAGGTACATCTCGACCCCGGTGTTACCTTTTGGTAACACCGACACAGAACAAAAAAACTTCAAAAAAATTCAAGCCTGTGCCGGTGTTACCATTAAATTTGGTAACACCAGCCAAATATAATGCTACGGCACTGGGCAATAATTTCAAAATGAGTCTCCGGCACGGAAAGTGTTAAGATGGGCACAGATACTAATATCATGGTGGTGAGATGATTATATGTGCCCAAATCCAATGTCTAGGCTCCTTTTATGTCCATTGATTCTATTAGGTTTTAACATCCTGATTAGAGATAGTCAGGATATGGGTTTTACTCTCCATTTACTGGGAATCATACCAGCTTCACACATTAATCTCATCCAGACTGGTTATTAGGTTTTAACATCCTGATTTGAGATAGTCAGGATATGGGTGAAAAGTCTACACCAACCAGCATCAAACTCAGGATCTATATTACAGGCAGTAGTCACAACCATTACACAATGGAGTCTGGCCTTTGATACCCCGATCAATGAGGCATTGGACTTGAAACCTGGAGTTTGGTGGATCGAGTCTCAAGTTCAATAAAAATTTAGTAGCACGTGTGAGTTAGAGTAATTGGGCCATCACAATAAGTGATCAACACAATTATGATAACTAAATTTTCTATTTAATTACTACCTTTGCATTTCATAATTACAGTTTCATTATTTTGTCATTCTTCAAATAAAGTGACAATTATATTAATAGGTAGGTAACTGACACTTATTTAAATATTTATACTGTCTGATTAGGAATAAATAATTCTTTTTTTCCAGCAGCTCTTTTGGTGCCAATAGTGGTAAATTTGCATTAAACATGAGAAAAATTCATGCTGGAAATGTGGTAGTCAAGTTAATAAAGTGCTAGACTGGTAATCCATGTAGTGTAGGGATTGGTTGGTTTATATCCCACCAAGTGCATGCATTTTTCCTCATTAATTTGAGTTTGTGACCACATCTGAAGGTTAGGTGGTAGAAAAAAAGTGTGAAGAAAACCTTACACTAAAAGTGTTATTATTATTATGGCTTTGGTGAATATAATGTGGAATTACTAAACTACTACAAGGCAAGCTTAATACAGCAATTTTTTGTCAAGATGAGGTCTATTTCACCTTTTAATTTGTTCAGAAGACTGAATCAGTAGTCAAATTGTAAAGATTCACACAAAAGTTTTTTTCCCCTCAGAACTTTGATTGTTAATTATCTTGTAGCCCATAACAGATAGTAAAAAAAGTTCTAAGAGTTGGTTCCTACCAAAGATAGTGTATCCAACCTCAAAAAACAACATTTTTAACTAGGATTTCTGAGAAAAAAAAATATTTTTGGAAAAAATTCCCTTCTAAATTCCATACAAGAGTGAATTTTTCATTTAATAAGTGAAAAATATCAGAAATGAAAGTTCATTTTTTATTGCAATTTTTTTTTCTTCTGAGATTCTTTAAATATAAATAACAATTATCATCTTGGTCAATATTTCTTGCCAAAAATCAACTCGACTCCCTTTTGTATATCTTAAACCTTATCAATGAATCATTCAATGTTCTGATTTAGTTAAAATAAGTTGATAGAATTCTGGCACATGTAATATTGTTTACCAATTATCAATTAGTTAATTAATCATTCATTGATTCACTTATTGATGTAGGTATCTCTGAAACAGTTAGACACAAAGTTGAAATTTTGTTCAAATATTCCTCTTTTGGTAATAAACAAAGAAAAGTGATTGAAATGTTTAAGTTTGAAACTTTTCAATAGAGGTTATGAACGTAAATATTATTAACTTGCCTCACTAGGTATAATTTTCAATATTTGTGCTCATTTACTCATCCTTCTAGTGTTCTCAGGAAGATTAACTCCATAAACTAAGCTGCCAAGGAAATCATGGCAGTCAATCACCACAATGTGTCTCATCAAAACACACCATCTCAAACACTTCCTATGCTGTAAGTAATCATAAATAATTATAATCATGGGTTGGTGTGAATAAGTAGCATAGCTTGTGAACAAATATTTGAGAATTTCTAGCACTGTCTATAATTTATTCATAAGGATGACAAACAAAAGGCCCACAACAATGTTGTATGATTTTTTTTTTTACAACTACTGTCTCATCCAATAAGAACTCATTCAATCATTTTTTTATATATATAAAAGAGGAATACATATTTGCATCAACCACCAGCATAGCTTAATGCCTGCGAGCCAGTGAAATGGTTTTTTACTGTCTAAAAACCTCTTCTTATTAGTGTTTTTTTTTTCTTTTGATTATTATATGTTGCCCTGGGACTACCATGTGACATGTAATCCTTAATTGGTTCCCTTGAAACAGATAATAGACCAATAGGAAAACCGATAATAGACTGTTTGGTAGAGTATTGTAGTTGTGTTAACTGAATGTCCATATTACAGGATTTTAATGAAATTGTGTACAAGAGATAGTTGCCCAGCAGTATACAGGTTATGGTTGAATAAAAGCCAACCATTGTCATGGTATGACAAATAAAAAAAGACATTTAATAATTCACAAATTATAGTGATTACCATTTACCAGGTGCTGGGTTTGATAGGTTCATCAGTTGGCTTAAAGTATTGTTGTTATGACTCAAAATGTTCATAAAATAAAAATATTGCATTTGTAGTTCCTCCTTCAAATTCAAATAATCCAAGCTTTCTTTATTTATATCTTTTTTTCTCTCCAGAAACTCTGGTGATATGCAGCCATATGTTCAAGGAATGAATATGTCAGATTTCTCTTTTGACATTAACTCATCACCTCCAGTGGGAGATTTACATATCTATGAGCCTGATCATCACGAGAACAGTGAGCTCCATCAGCACCATGAGGTAATTATTGGATTTCTTTTGATAGTACATTTGCCATGTTAATTATTTTCACTTTGGTATTCCACTTGTACAACCCAGTTTGTTCCTATTCTAGGCCAGCACTAGAAAAAAATCGTTGTGTGTGTGTGCGCGCGCGTGTGTGTGTGTTTGTGTGTGTGATGGCTTGCCAGAGAGGGTGCAGCCCGCTAGTCTACATAACATATTCAATATAACTAACTGTTCATGCTAAATTAGTTCTCCATGCTTTTTATTTTATATCAGCGAGAGCTACCATATTTGAGTTATTATTTAATCTATCACATTGATTTATACTGTCAATTTTATATCAAGTCCACTTTTAACAAAAGCAGTTGGTATGTCAATAACAACTGTTATAACAACAACTATAACTATAACACTCTACATGAAAGGTCCTAAGTGTATATCAGACTGGTTTTATCTCATAGGGTTAAGAAAAAAATGTCAGAATTTTTACAACGCTCAGGCAGAAATGAGTTCGGCTTTTGCAGAAATTGAGATAGACAAAATTTCAAGGCAATCAGAGTACGTTAACAGGACCCGCTCTGGCCTCAAAGTTTGGAAATTTGCCAAATTTTCAAGGTTGAGCTGACATTTTCGGCCATTACTCGAGAACGAAAAATCATACAAGCTTTAAAGATATATCAAATGAAAGACCATTTTGTTGGCTTTACTTTGTTGTATAATACTATGTCCCGAAATCTTAATGGTTACTGACTAAATTAAGAATATGTAGTCTAAAACGGGCCAGGTACCCAAAGTAGAGCATCTAAGGCATGATAGGATAATGGGTGAAAATACTTATGACTTATAAAACTTATACATGAAAATGTTACAAGATTAGTTTTGAATGATTTTTTGAAACATTATGAAGCTATAAATACCCGTGTTTACCTACTTGATAGTTCCTGACAGGTTAAGGCATGGCCAGAAAAACAAAATAATAATACAAACATATTACGTCAAAGTTATTCTCATTTTTTTATTGTAGAAATACAAATATCTAAAATTAAAAGTACAAATAGGTAACATTTCGTCAAAAAAAATACAAATCAAGCAGTAAAAATTAACTTAGTTAGTTGGGAGAGGGTTAGAGAGGGAACTTTTTGAAGAATCAGGATAGAGTCTCCTGTATTTACTCACAACTTGTGGGACTAACTGTTTCTGACATTCCTCTCTAGTTAGTAAGTCGCTGAAGTCACTCCTCAACTTAACGCCTCTCTTGGCTGTGTCGCTTACAACTTTAAGGGATTGTACAATTTTAAGTCCTTTCTGATACTGAGGCTCGCCACGCTAAATTTAGGGGTCTACCCTCAAAAAGTCAGTTTTTATGACAAATCGACTAAAGAAAAGAAAAGTTCCGTGAGTAATGAACTCTTTAACGCCCCCTCTCACATAAGCTGGTATGTCTTTTATTCGCACTGTAATGTTAACATTTTTTGTCTCCTCTGTATTATCAGAAGAACTGAAAAGCTTTGCAGCCATTCCAGACTTTTCATCATGTGACAAAGTTGGATCGAAAAATCCCAAGCCAACAGTTTTGGCATTCAAGTACCACAGGTTATAGCCAAGAAGCAGGAGCTACTGTAGACGCTTGTGGTCTGTGTTGTAACCTGCCCATCCCGTAGTATGCCTCCCCTCTGATGGGCGAGAAGTGACACAATACTTCCCATTTAGGTGCTGGGTCAACACGAGCGCACCGGAAGGTATCCCTTACAAACAATTGTAACCAAATTAAGAATAAAATTTTTTGTCGGCACGGAGGATCGAACCCAGGACCTTCCGCATGGCAAGCGGTACTTAACCACTGAGCTAATCGCGCTCTCATATAAATTATTTGGATGAGGTTCAGTTCTATAACCCATTTTACAGTCAAAGACGCTCTAACATTTTTTCTAATAATGGGCAGGGTCCTTTTATTCTACACCTGTGTTTGGTGCTGTCGTATCAAAACACATAGTTCAGAGAAAGCACTAAATAAAGTTGTCTATCACCTGTGGTACTTGAATGCCGAAATTGTTGGCTTGGGATTTTTCGATCCAACTTTGTCACATGATGAAAAGTCTGGAATGGCTGCAAAGCTTTTCAGTTTATCTGATGATACAGAGGGGACAAAAAATGTCAACATTACAGTACGAATAAAAGACATACCAGCTTATGTGAGAGGGGGCGTTAAAGAGTTCATTACTCACGGAACTTTTCTTTTCTTTAGTCGATTTGTCATAAAAACTGACTTTTTGAGGGTAGACCCCTAAATTTAGCATGGCGAGCCTCAGTATCAGAAAGGACTTAAAATTGTACAATCCCTTAAAGTTGTAAGCGACACAGCCAAGAGAGGCGTTAAGTTGAGGAGTGACTTCAGCGACTTACTAACTAGAGAGGAATGTCAGAAACAGTTAGTCCCACAAGTTGTGAGTAAATACAGGAGACTCTATCCTGATTCTTCAAAAAGTTCCCTCTCTAACCCTCTCCCAACTAACTAAGTTAATTTTTACTGCTTGATTTGTATTTTTTTTGACGAAATGTTACCTATTTGTACTTTTAATTTTAGATATTTGTATTTCTACAATAAAAAAATGAGAATAACTTTGACGTAATATGTTTGTATTATTATTTTGTTTTTCTGGCCATGCCTTAACCTGTCAGGAACTATCAAGTAGGTAAAAACGGGTATTTATAGCTTCATAATGTGTCAAAAAATCATTCAAAACTAATCTTGTAACATTTTCATGTATAAGTTTTATAAATCATAAGTATTTTCACCCATTATCCTATCATGCCTTAGATGCTCTACTTTGGGTACCTGGTCCGTTTTCGACAACATATTCTTAATTTAGTCAGTAACTATTAAGATTTCGGGAATAGTATTATACAACAAAGTAAAGCCAACAAAATGGTCTTTCATTTGATATATCTTTAAAGCTCGTATGATTTTTCGTTCTCGAGTTATGGCCGAAAATGTCAGCTCAACCTCGAAAATTTGGCAAATTTCCAAACTTTGAGGCCAGAGCGGGTCCTGTTAACGTACTCTGATTGCCTTGAAATTTTGTCTATCTCAATTTCTGCAAAAGCCGAACTCATTTCTGCCTGAGCGTTGTAAAAATTCCGATATTGATTTTTTAAAACCAGTCTAATCAATGTGTATATCAATACAATATGTTGATTGTATCAATATAATAAACCGCACGGTTAAGCACTCGCTTCCCATGCGGAAGGTCCCGGTGCCGACAAAAATTTGTATTCTTAATTTGGTTACAATTGTTTGTTAGGGATACCTTCCGGTTCGCTTGACCCATCACCTAAATGGGAAGTATTAAATCACTTCTCGCCCATCAGAGGGAAGGCATACTACGGGATGGGCAGGCTACGACACAGACCACAAGCGTCTACAGTAGCTCCTGTTTCATGGCTACGAAATAAAAAAGACTGCGAAACATTCGTATTTAAATAAAATAAATGTTCCGATCTTTCATATTTAAAGATTAATGTCATTTTCTACAACTTGAAAAGTTTGATTTTATTTTATTACATTATGTCATAACTGTCTTAATCATAAGGTATCATTTTTTATTATAGATAGATCATAGTGAGACATAATTATGTAGGTGGACAAGGAACAATACAGACCTCTAGTTTCTAAATTGGGTATTGTATCATATAAAAAAGTTACCATATTTGTGTAAATTACTTTCGTGATTTCATAACTTCAGTAGGTATGTGTATAAGAAGAGCTAGGAGAAGGTGGAGGAGGAGTGATAATTGGAAAAGAAAGTAGTGGTAGTGAAAGAAATGATTCAATTGAATGTTTTAAATATAATACACAACTACTCAAGCTCGCTTAAGTAAAGGTG
Organism: Bactericera cockerelli; assembly: GCA_024516035.1. NCBI lineage: Eukaryota > Metazoa > Arthropoda > Insecta > Hemiptera > Triozidae > Bactericera > Bactericera cockerelli. Next base: position 11,256,381 of record CM044958.1, on the reverse strand, counting down.
TATTTTTCTTTTGGATATATTTTTTCCAGGTTCGGTATTTCCAAATATTTCCAGTTTCACTTCCCAACTGTTCGTGAAAGAAAAATGCGTTTCGGTACTTTTAAAGATAAACAATGGGCTTAACCTATAAAAAAATGGAATCAAGAATTTTATACATCCATTTTGGTTAACCAAGCTGGAAGAAGATTTTTTCTCTTCCAAAAGAAAAATGCCTTTCTTCCAGTTCCATTTTATTCCAGTTGAATCCACTTTGGTTAGTAAGAAAAATACTGCTTGAATCTTTGCTGAACCTGCGAATTGAACCACCGACCTCCAGGTTAAAGTCCGCTGCTTTATCGATTAAGCTACTGAGTTAGGTTAAATTGGATATTGTATCATGAGTATGGAATGATTAAAGCTGAGATACTTACATTTAAATTGCTATTTGCCTCGCTCGGGAATCGATTGTATGACCAAAAATAAAGTGGTCGTCTAACCTTGGAGGTTCGGAACACAGCTAATAAATACATTATTTTCTCATATTTATTCTTCTTTTTCGAGAACTAGCCATTTGATGGTATCTGGAAATAGGGTTAGATTTAAAATCAACTGAGGCATTCAAATTGAACTTGTAATTTGCCTATATTGCTTTTGTTTTGGGTACCATTCTAATTTACCAATTCTCAAATAGACAATATGCATTCATGTAGGCATTCATCGGGATTTGAACTCATTGATCACAAGTTATTAAATTAGTAGATACATAATACATATTTTTTTTGTGGGTAGAGTGGGGAATTGGAGATATTACATTTGTCCGTCATTAAAAATGAAATTACTGTACAATACTGTACATTCAGTACATATTTGATATCACAACTTTCGTTGGTATTTAAGTATTACGAAATTCGTAAACACATCATTTGCCCAAGTAACATGTGTTCTTATCGTAATGTCGCCACTGCTCGTTACTGATATAGTGAACTTATTTATTTATTTACACTTTATTAATTGGACATAATTATTATATACAACACAAATAATTACAAATTAAAATACATAATAAGAGAAAAAAAAACATATGTCCTAACTAAAGGGCGGGGTTATTGCCTTTGGCAATCTCTTCCACCCAACGCTTATTAAAAAATGAACTCATATTTTTCTTCTTCACGAAGTATGTATGAGTGGACCGCCGACATTCAAGTACAGAGCAGAAATTTTTTTCTACCCTGCCGGGAATCGAATTTTATGAAGGGAGAATGGTCGAAAGAAAAAGAGAGAGACCGGGAAAAAAATAAGGAGAGAGAAAGACTTAAGGCGAAAAAAAATTTTTCACTTAACTTGGAAGCAAAGTACCTAACACCTGTTTACATCTCCTACTATTATTATCTCCTATTCCCAATTATTATTATCTTCTACTGTCTCAACGAGTTCATACCCTTTCAATACCCTGTATAATCTTGCTTCATTCATTGATCGAAAGTTATTATCAATTAAACTTTATCCAAACTTTTATTCCATCATCTGGACACAATACACTTTCTTGTTGGTGACTTGTTTGTTGTGAAAACTACAACTTGTCTTTAGTGCCGAACTAGCTCTTGAATAGGTACCTACACTACTTATCAGTCTCAATAATTTCATTACTCTCATTTACCTCTTACGGAATGGAAGCTGTTTTAATTTTGAAATCAAATAGTTTTCTTTTGACTTTTAAGTTGTTGAGTTTTTAGATTTTTATCTATTTTTAATTAATTTTATTTTGGTAAGTAAATAAAAAGAATAGTTTTGATATTTTTTTAAAGTGCAATGACATTCACGTTATCAGATCTTTTTAAATCACGAAAATAATCTTGTCCGAAAATTTTTAAGTTCTCAATAGATTTTTTTTCCCGAGTAAATTTTATCTCTCATTTTAATACTAACTTATTGTCAAAGTTTATGTGAGAAGAAAGTATGAATTTACTCCTCACATAATCAAAGAAAAACTGTAAAATGAAAGTACAAGTATCTGGTTCATAATATCGTCTTATTTATACTGTAAATGAAAATACAAGTATCTGGTTCATTTTTAAAAGCCAGGATTACTAGACTATAATATGCTTTTTTTTTGGTTCATAATATCGTCTTATTTATACTGCCCGATTAGGATAATAGTAATAGACACATTATTATGTGGTAAAAATCCCTAATGGGAAGATAGAAATTTGGCATGTAGGTCACTTTTAGGTCTTAGATGGGCACTAAAAAAAGGGGCACATTTACATGAAAAAACGCGCATTTTCACCTTTTCATCACTGTGTCTCCGTACCGGTAAAATTCTGGTGGCTAAATATTTATGTATAGGTTGGTTTTTATATTGTAGATGTGCAAGAAGAAAGGATTTTATTATATTCTAACTGAGGTGCCAGCTGCGAGGGAAAAAGAGAGTCCTAACAGAATGGATGGGTGACAAAAAAAATATTTACATTGTTTTACTTAAATGTTTTATCCCATCAAATATAATATATAAGACCTGTTTGACTGCTGGAGTAAAGGGACTTTTCAGTCTTACCTCGGCAGTATAAACAAGGTATATTCTATTCTATTCTATTCTATTCTATTTTATTCTAAATGACATTGTTTACTTAAATGGCCTATCAACTAAAATGAGAAAGTTTTAGGCAAGGGTTTGAGCTGTCATTTGACATATCGATCGCAAATTCTGATGAACAAGTCTTAAGCTACGCCGGGTAAGGACGAAAAATGGATAAGTGACACAATTTGATAAGTGGTGTGTGTATGTGGTGATTCTGTGGTGTGTGTGTGTGTGTGTGTCTGATGAGCTGGCTAGGCGGCGGCGGGTGTAACTCTCTAGTAAAAATATAAATGTGTAGGGACGTCGTTCTTAAATAAAATGGATTACAGTGCGCAATCACACTTCGAATTTGCGTCTTACATAGAATGGGAAAACTTACAAACCAATTGAAACATGTGAATCAGATTTTCACTGAACTTCGTCTATAATATTAATGTGTGCAGTGTGCATTAATTAGATTTTGTTTAACTAGGTGTGTCAAAGACGGGAGAATTACAAGTGATTATTAATTCCAATCGTATTAAAATATACTTATGTTTTTCGTAATAAGATAATGAAAAAATTCCCTTAAATGCTAAAGTACCTATTTTACGAAACTTCCGGGGTCGCCGACCCCAAACATACTTAGGGTCGGAGGCTTATGATTTAGTCACCCACTTATTATTATCATCTGTGATTTATGTTTTAACCAGCCTACAATACCATACAACTGTAACCAAAATTTGAATTCCGCAAGGCAAGCGAATAACTTACCACTGAGCTATTCGTGTGTTCTATGCTGCTGGAACAAAGGTACTCTTTAGTCCCACGCGGGAAGTATTAACTATTGTCTTATTATGTTCCCTAACAGCCTCCGTGGCGTAATGGTTGTGACTACTGCCCGTAGTCCAGAGTTCTCGAGTTCAACTCCCGGTAGGGGCAGACTTTTCGAAGAAAATTCTGTCCCTTCCAAACACGTGAGGCTGACATTTCCGGCCCTACCCAGGCTGGGTGAGGTTAATGTGGGTAGCTGGTACGATTCCCAGCGAATGGAGGGTAAAACCCCCGTCCTGACTATCTATCTCAATCAGGACGGGGGTTTTACATGTTTGTATTGGAGACTTAAAATATACAATAAAAAAGTAATAATAAAAAAATAAAATAAGTTCTATGTAAATTCCACTTGACGAGAATTTACATAGAACTTACATAGAAAAAATAAGAAAATATGAAGATCTAAAATCAAAAATGACAAAAATATATAACTTAAATTCTATGAAGATTATCCCAATCATTTTGTCTTCCAATGGTTTTGTACATAAGAACTGTGTAAGCGGTCTAAAAGAATGTGGTCTGTCTAATGCTAACTATTTATTAGAAGAAGCACAAAAATCTGTATTATTATCAACTACCTCCATCATAAGAAAATGCCTCGGCATACAATAAGTCCTCCATGAGAATAATAATGTAAAACAGAAGTATACCTATGTCTTGTCTCCCCTGCACCTCCACCACCTCTTCATCATCATCGCGTATCGTCACTATCTCACTATGTCGCAACTACAAATTTTCATCAATCAACAGTAATACATTGTCAGCTAGACCTGTAGTATCTGTATTTTTTTTTTTTTTTTTAGTATAAACAGAAAAGTGAGAAGTTGTACTAGATGTATATGAATATCAGAACATACCTGGACAGCTGTTTCGAGCTTATTTGCTCTCATCAGCAGGTAATAGTTCTGAATATCTATGCCATCAACTAACCTCTCTATTTTAATTAGTATAAACAGAAAAGTGAGAAGTATATACCTAATAAAGTGAATGTCCTTATAATAATATTATGTTCCCCCAGAACGTGACATCGAGTGAAATGTGCGACTCGACCCGACTCCACCCGAATGACGCCTACGCCCCCGGGGGCGACTCCCCCCGGAGAACATGGTCATCATCCCCCACTTCCCCGCCCTCGCCCCCCCCTACTCCGAGGCCACCATCTCCTACCCCTCCGTCAACGATTATCCGGGCAACTTCAACTTCGAAATCCTGCTCGATGGGAACGGGTCCGGATTTAAGGCATGGATGGTAACTATTACGCTTTTTAGTGTTTTTCCAACAACAACAACAAAATTGATAGCTCGTACAATGTACCGGTTCTCGTAGGATCACCGAAGTTAATAATAATAATAATATCGCCTTATTTATACTGCCCGATTGAGACTTATAAGTCCCATTATTCCAGCAGTAAGCCCCAAGACGTATTAATATGTGGTAAAAATCCCAAATGGGAGGATAACTTGTCTTGTCCGACCTCAGTAGCTTAATGGATAAGGCGGCGGACTTGAAACCTGGAGGTCGGTGGTTCAAGTCCCGGTTTCAGCGTAGATTTAGTCAAAGCGAGTTTGAGTAGTTGTGATATCACGAAAGTGATTAACACAAATATGATAAGTTATAGTGTTTTTCCAACAACAGCAAAATTGATGGCTCGTAAAATGGTCCGGTTCTCGTAGGATCACCGAAGTTAACCCTGCAAGTCCGAAAATTACTTTTATAGTTTTTCTATTTTTCTACTGCACATGTCAAGTCCTGGCGTTACATATTTGTAACAGTGAACTTTCTGTGACCATAGGTTGAACCGACTATTATGAATCACTAAAAAACGTGTTATATGAGTACTATTATATTGTTTTTAATATTTAAAAAAAATGTGCTGACACGTGTTTCGTGTTACCTGTTATATATATGTAACGCCAGTACTTGAAGGGTTAAGCAGCGCTCAGCGAGGTGATGACTTTGTGATTCTCGCATTCTGGCCCAACCCAGGCTGGGTGAGTTTATTTTGGGTAGCTGGTTGTGAGTTTCCTGCGAATGGAGAGTAACACCCCCGTCTCGAGATGACCTAGAAATTTGACGTTGAATGGGACTGAAAACCCCAGTCAATAATCTAGAGAAAAAAAAGTGTGTTAAACTTATGTTCAATCAGTTGATGCCCTACAACTATTGTATGATTTTTGGTGACTATGTTTAACTTAACTTGAATTGGTTGATAATATACCTACGAGTACAATCACAAATGAGACGGGTCAATTTTACATAGTTACAAGTTTTAGTACACATAGAAAAATTGACAGACTTTTTTAGTGCAAAAGTCTCGCATTGCGTTCTGTGTTAGATGGGGAAAACGGATGCTGAGCAATGACTTGAGTTATTCGTTTTTCTCTTTTAATTTCGCTCTTAATGTAAAATAGAAGGATATAACATAATTATTTTAGCTTTTAGCTGACAGATATTTTTTAAAAGAAAAATTTTCATGAATAAAATTAATAATTTATCGAACAAGTTTGACATCCATTTTGTAAGATGATTATATTTTTTTTTGAAGGCAAATGATAGGTAAAAATAATGATTAAAAAGGTCTTCATGACCACAGTATATTCCATTGTACAGAGTGGATGGCGGAAAACGGAATTGATTATAAAATAAAAAACAGAACTAATTGATGAAAAATTCTCAAACTTTTATTTTTTCCTCACATGTAATAATATAAAATTTAGATTTATATGGTTTTGAACAGCGTATCTGGCACATGGGCACCCTTTCACTCTGAATACACTGATCAAGCCTTTTTCCATGTTTTCGTGATTTCTTCCGAAATTCCTGTGGAAATCACAGGAATTTTGGTGATGTTGGCCCCTATTTTATCTTGAGGTCTTCTATGGTCCTGGGACGATCAAAGGAAAAAAATCGCAAGGAACAAATCTAGCTATTCTCAAAGTAGGCTCTAACTCAAAACGTACGATGTTCCACAGACCAAAACATTGCGGCGTCCGATTAGGTACAAATCAAAATTTCCCATTTTCCTCTTTCAAATGAACCCCCTTCCAGACCCCTGCTGCGCATGCGCCTCTACCAAATCCATCCGTCTTCCATGCTCCACCCTGTACATATGAATATATTTAATAAACCAAAATCCTAGAAAAACCTATAGAATAAACCTTTGTTTATTATAGTTATAATACTATTATTATTATTAGGTTTTTTTTATTTTACTTTATATAATATACCTATATCTATTTTTTTTTTTTTTTATGTATTATTATTTTTATATTCTTTTTTTATTTTATTATATTTTTTTTTTTACATTCAATTGACAAATTGTTCTAATGTACTGTTTTATGTATTTATTTAAAAGAGCAATAAAAATACAGTCTTTTATTGTCTTATATTGTGTTTTGAGGCACACTACTCTAATGTCACCCATTCCATTTCCTCGCAGTACTCGTACGAGCTTAACAAGGTGTTCATCGACATAGGCAAGGTCCTGCCCATTCAAGTGAAGCTCCTGTACAAGCAGGACGAGCGCATCCCGCCCCTGTTCCTGAGAGCCACGCCCATCTACTCCCAGGACGACTTCAGGGGGAGGCCTGTGGAGAGGTGCCCCCTGCATGTCATCAAGGAGAATCCTACCAATGAAGGTAATAATATTTTTTTTTTGTTATCCTGTCTTGTGTGGGAATAATGGGAATGTCCTTAATAGGATTAATAAGGGAATGTCCTTAATAGTCCTAATCGGGCAGTATAAATAAGGCGATATTATTATTATTATTACATACCTATACATTTAAAAAGGAACAAGAGAAGTTTGTATGTAAAAACAAATTATGAAGAAAAAAAAAAACGAAAAAAAAACTTCATTGTTCTGTAAATTAAATTAAATCATACGTTGTGGCCAGGTTTTTAAAATATTATTACACATTATAATTTGTGGCCAGGTTTTTAATATGTTTGTAGTATAATTTGTGGCCAGCTTTTTAATAATTATGTTTGTAGTATAATTTGTGCCCAGGTTTTTAAAATATTATTATTATTATTTGTGGCCAGGTTTTTAATACAGGGTGGCGCCGCAGGTTCTCGTGTTTTTGAAACGGGTAGTACGGCCGAACGGAGGGGATGACGGGGTCGACGACCAACCCCTCTTGAAGGGTAGGATGGGGAGTTTCAGTAACAATGCCGATCTGGTCCGTGGAGCATCATGTTTTCGCTGTAGAGCAATTTTTGCGAAATAACGAATCTATCGTTGCAGTCACGCGAGCCTTCCGCTGCAATTTCAACGTCCCAAATCATGGTGCTGTTCCCTATCGTGATTCGATTTGGAGTGGGTACGAAAATTTCGTGCAACGGGGGTTCATGTGCACCGACTTGGAACAAGACTCAACCTCGAAAAACAAGAACACCGGAGAATGTGGAACGTGTTAGGCTTGACTCCAAGAATGTATCGCCCAAGAAGGAAGTCATTTGATGGACATCATTGATCATAATTGAATATTTTTCTTTTCTTAAATAAAATGCCCTTGTTACTGAACATTTTAAAATTTATTTCAGCCCAATATTGACGATTTGACGACTGTTTCAATTCACGAGGCATAGCTGCGCCACCCCGTATGTTATCATTATAATTTGTGGCCAGGTTTCTAATAAGTTATCATTACAATGTGTGGCCAGGTTTTTTAAATGTTATCACTATTACAATGTGTGGCCAGGTTTCGAGTCCGTGGTGAAGCACATCGTCCGCTGCACCTCCTCGCACTGTCAGTACCCGATGGACGAGCGCTCCGGGCGCTACTCGTGTGTCACCCCCCTGCTCCCTCCCCAGCCGGGGGCAGACACGGTGACGCTCATGTACAGCTTCGTGTGCAAGACGTCCTGTCTGGGCGGGATGGACCGGAGGCCGGTGCTGCTGCTGCTCACGCTGGAGAACCAGGTCGGCCAGATCCTCGGCAGACGCAGCCTCAGTGAGTAGCGAGATATTTTTTTTTTTTTTTAAATAATAATAATAATGCCCGGTATACGGGTACATTCATTGACGGTACAATACCTTTATACAAATTATAAACATGTCATAAACATTAAATTCTAAAATAAAAAAACAATGGTGAACAAACAATTTACATCGGTTGAAAATTTAAATGTAAAATATTATGAACAAGATAAAGCAGCAAAATAAGTTCAAATATCATTTGCAATAGTTTTTAATAGTTTAGTCTGCAAGAGAGAAGATTGCAGTGGCTTGGACATATAGAAAGAAGAGAAGATTATGACATCGGGAAGAATATGGAAGTATCAGGAAAGAGAGGTAGAGGTAGACCTAAAAAATCGTGGAAAAATTGTGTTAGAGAGGACATGAGAGAAAAAGGAGTAAGACCATCTGATGCACAATATCTATTGAACTGGAAGAAACTGACTAGAAACGTCGACCCTGCTTGAGCGGCATAAGACAGAGAAAAAGAAGAAGAAGAAGTCTGGCTGGGGGACTATAAACAGGGAGTAGACCAGCAGTCTGGCCGGGGGACTATAAACAGGGAGTAGGCCAGCAGTCTGGCATGGACTACTAACAGGGAGTAGACCAGCAGTCTGGTCGGGGCACTATAAACAGGGAGTAGACCAGCAGTCTGGCCGGGGGACTATAAACAGGGAGTAGACCAGCATTGGCTTGGTTCTGGGGGCCCTTGTCAATTATTATCCTCCTTGTGAAGACAGTGGTAGAACTGCTGAGTCATTCCTCCACTGTTTTGCTACCATCGTTCACGACGACCGCGACGCCACCCTATGATGAATAGTTTATTTATTTATTTTCTTTACAAAGAAAAAATTATACAAAGGTACTTCTCCTAAGATTTGAAGGGCTTCTAAATAACGGAAGGGTTAGGTGAATTACAAACATCTAATGGTAATAGTTATCATAGTTGTTTTAATAACTTTCGTGATATCACAACTACTCAAACCCGCCTTACTAATTGTTTGCTTGACTTGGGACTTGAACCACCGACCTCCGGATTACAAGTCCACCGTCTTATTCATCAAGCTACTAAGGTCGGTATCTAATAGTAATAATAAACTATAGTTGTGCTTCATTTAGACTGTCAGCTCGAGACATGGAGTCCCATTATGCTAACAGTTTAATGTCAGTTTTAAATGCACAATTCCAACTCAAACCAGTACACACTGGATACGGAAGCATCACACAATATTGTTTCAGGGCGTCCAAAGGGTTCAATAACCCATATCAATCCTGCCACCACCATGACATAATATCACTCAAGGACATGAAAAGTAAAGTACATAAGTAAGGACAAGAGTCCCATTATTTCAAAAGTTGTTTTAATGTAGTTATTATGTAGTCGCTTAAGTAAGGACAAGTGTCCCATTATTTCAGAAGTTGTTTTGATGTAGTTAATATGTAGTCGTTTAAGTAAGGACAAGAGTCCCATTATTTCAAAAGTTGTTTTGATGTAGTTATTATGTAGTCGAAGTCTCGAATTTCCGAGTCTCAAATAAATTTATGAATTGGGTGGGACTGTAAAAAAAAAAAAAAAAAAAAAAAACATCATCTGCTTTTCTTTTCTTTTTATACTGATTAAAATAGAGAGGTTAGTTGATGGCATGTATATTCAGAACTATTACCTGCTGATGAGAGCAAATAAGCTCGAAACAGCTGTCCAGGTATGTTCTGATATTCATGTACATCTAATACAACTTCTCACTTTTCTTTTTATACTGATATACTGACTGACTGATTTTGTTCCCTCTCAGGCGTGAAAGTGTGCGCCTGTCCCAAGCGGGACAAGGAGAAGGAAGAGAAGGAGTTTCAGAGCAGTGGAGCCACCCGGAGGACAAAGGGACGGAAGAGATCCTACGATACCCGGATCAAGGAGGAGATGGATGACACCCAGCTAGCGAACATGGGCGGGGACAATAGCTGTGGAGATCTGTTCAACCTCGGTAAGTGAGAGTTCAACCATCCATCACTATCATTTACCATTCTCATCATTTCCTAACATTACATTCCCTCAAATCCCAATAATCGTAGAAGAGATTGCCACAGGCAATAACCCCGCCCTTTAGGTAGGACATTATTGTTATTTTCTTTTTCTTTTTTTTTACTTATATATTTTGTCATTTGTTTGTTTTTTTTTCCTTTCTTTTCTTAATTTTATACTGTTGTCTGTTTGTCCTCCTAATAAAGCTTAAAAATAATAATAATAATAATCATTCACATACCATTTAGAAATAAACTGCATCATTTGAATTTCCTCTTCTCCCTTTAATTTATGTGAAAAATATTAGATATAAGTGTTTAGATTTAAGAACTTTGTATACATGTAAAACATATTATATACAAATAAATAAATTACAAAAAATTACAAATTACACCTGTCTCAGGGGAACGAACCAAGGACCTCGGGCTTGAACTGGAACTGCAAAATATGTTCAGCTTATTTTGTATGGGTGGAATCACTGAAGTGTATAAAAAACCGAAGCTACTTCTATTATTTTCACAACAGAACTTTTTGAACATGTCATTTAATATACGTTTTAGTAATACCTCTGTGGCGCTAAGTCACGGATTGCGTACTGTGTAAGATAGAGAAAACCGACGTTTAGCAATGACTTGTGATATAGAATTTGTCGATTAATTTCGCCTTAAGTGTTTTAATAAGAAATTCATAACAGTGATTTAGTCTCTTGAAAAAATTATCATAATTTCTTGAACATAATGCTGTAACAGTGGGACTCATTAGTCCTAACCTAAATATTATTATTGTTTTATAAAGTACCCTCTAGGTACTTCCTAGATCAAATGAGACCGTCACCAAATCCCAGTCTGTTTCCATGTCTGGGCAACAAAACAAATGATGAAATATCTATTGAAAGAGGAGTCTGTGGGCAGTGAAGGCATTCACCAACCTTGCGATCAGAATTGGTTAAATTTTATTTTTGTACTCTATGAACCATTTAAGTCCAGAACCGTAGCTCGTATGTCCGAATGTCCTGAAAATCTGATTCCTCGTTGAAAATTACATAAGAATATGCGCCGACAAAATTTTGTATTCAAAATTTGGTTACAGTTGCTTGTAAGGGAAGGGGTACTTTCCGGTGCGCTCGTGTTGACCCAGCACCTAATTGGGAAGTATACTTCTCGCCCATCAGAGGGGAGGCATACAACGGGATGGGCAGGCTACAGCACAGACCACAAGCGTCTACAGTAGCTCCTGTTTCATGGCTACGAAATAAAAAAGTCTGTGAAACACTCATCTTTTAAAAAAAAACATATGCCAGCAATATACCAAATATCTCACTATAATAATAATAATGAATTTATTTGTTTCTGAAATGTACATTTAAAATTCTAATTTTCCCTCTAAGTACTTATATAATAATAATAATAGAAAGTCTTATAAGGGCAAAGTTTTATAAGTAAAGCTATTAAGCCCAGAACTTAGTGTACTTTTAGGGAATTCTATGAAACAACTAAAAAGTAGAAGCCCTGTATATATACATGGTTTATATAAATATATATGTTTGTAATGAGAGCCTGATTCGAATTGTTCATGTTGTGTTCCCCAGGCGTGGCAGTAGCCTCACTGCCCGCGGACCACAGGTTCTACCTGCTGGACCACATGTCCACACTGCTGGCTGGCATGTACTTCAAGAAGGGGAATGAGGCGTGTCGCCAGGCTGCGGAGAAGTGCCGGGCCCAAGTGGAGACTCTGAGGACTGAGATGGACCCCGCCGCCGAACCCTTTTAATCCAGAAGAACCCTAGGACCCCCCGGCTGAACCCTTATCCAGAACCCTATGACCTCTGGCCGAACCTTTATAATCCAGAACACGAAGTCTTAGTGAAGAGCCCCTCTAAATCCAAAACAGAAAGTCCTAGTGAAGACCCCCTCTAAATCCAACCCGGCCGAACCCTTCTAATCCAGAAGAACCCTATGATCCCCCGGCCGAACCCTTATAATCCAGAACACATAGTCCTAGTGAAGACCCCCTCTAAATCCAAAACAGAAAGTCCTAGTGAAGACCCCCTCTAAATCCAAAACAGAAAAGTCCTAGTGAAGACCCCCTCTAAATCCAAAACAGAAAAGTCCTAGTGAAGACGTCCTCTAAATCCAAAACAGAAAAGTCCTAGTGAAGACCCCCTCTAAATCCAAAACAGAAAGTCCTAGCGAAGACCCCTTCTAAATGTAAAACAGAAAGTCCTAGTGAAGACCCCCTCTAAATCCAAAACAGAAAGTCCCAGTGAAGACCCCTTCTAAAGCCAAAACAGAAAGTTCTAGATCCTAGCTCTGAAGAGTAAACCCCTAAATCCCAGTGCTAAACTCTACACCCCACCAAGACCATTGATCTCGATATCACTTAGACTGCCATTATTTATTACATATGGGCTTATAGGGTTAGAGACAGCTCAGAGCAATATTATAATAAAAAAAATTGTTTTATACATATATTTAGTTATCCAATGAAATTTGGATTTGGACATTGCAAGTCATACTCAATTATCATTTAAAACTTGAAGGATATTGGTTATAAGTGTCTTTATTTTTTCATTACCCATCCAGAGTCCTTGGGTATTTTATTTTAGGTAGCAAGTGCTCTATTGTTAGTTTCCCGTGTTTCTACTGCCTTCACATAAGGGTTAGGAATTCTATTTTTGGAATCCTGGTTTGTTTTTCAAGCTTAAAAATTGTTGACTCTTTCTATGAACTGTTTGTTGTAATGTTTTAAGTATTACATTGTCCTTTTTAATATTCTTAAAATTACTACAGACAAATATGTATGGAGTAAGTGAGTTCTATGAACTTGAGGACGCCATCATATTATAAAGATTGAAACTTCATTTGGCGTTTCCACATTAACATTCAATTGGAATATTTGAATGAGGGTATAATATTTTTTTTACTAACTAAACAAAGCATTGTGGAGATTTATTTATTTGAATGTAAGTTCAATACATTGGGAAATGATTGATAAAAATCTCACTGTTGGTTTTGACTTGAAAAATAGTTTTTCCGAAACTCACCACAAGTCTTTATTTAAAAACTCTCAAAGCGGGAAGATTATTAGCCTACATGAGATGCTGCAAAGTATTGTAAGGCCTACCGCCTCGTTAAAGCGCCGTTAAACCGGAAAAAAGTATTGTAATCGAGTATTCTGTGCTAGTTTTGAGATTTTTTTCCTTCCTATTGTTTACCCCTACCATTTATATTATTTTGTTGTACCTTACACATTCTTTTCATTACTATTATTTAAATTTATTATTGATAGAGGTTTGAGAATTTTGATAAACACGAATTAAGTACTACCTGAAAAAATTGACAAAGATACAAAAAATTACGAATGACCTTCTTAATTGGAAAAAGAAAATTTAATTCGTGTTTTCATTTTCGTACCAAACAAGATGGTATTACTAAATTGTTATAGGTATTCATATTTATTGTTACTTACGTTTAAGGTTGTATAGACAGTCTAGTCGGTATTTCATAACCTCGACCACTGCTACTGCTATAACCAGCATACTTAGAAGTAACTAACATGGCAGAAAGTGACATGGAACTGGCTATCTAGCTTTTTTTTCATTATTAAAGGGCTATAGTAATGTTGCCTATGTTAATATTAATATTAAAAGAACTTATACATAAGTCCCGCAATATTTCTCAAAGAAAAGAAGCAAAGCACATAAGGTGTCTGAAGTTATGGAATACTGACTAGTTCAAATTATGTTGGCTGCAATTTTTTATTCAAGTAGTTAGAATGAAAATGATAAAAACTGTCCAAGGTATTTAATTAGTGCTCATTAAGATAATTAAATTTTAAGCAATTTGAATTGTTTCAAATGTTGAATAACTTTAGGTACAGAAATTCTAAGTGGATTCAAAATTTAACTAACTATTGAAATTTAACAATTAAAAATTGCAGCAGTGTGGGTCAATTTTACAGAAAAGGACCCGGGACTGGGAACAATTTCATCTCTTTTTCAGGGACCTGGTTATCAAAAGTGCAAAATTATTTTTTATTTAATTATTAGTTAATAACTTAAGGTATACGATCAAACATAATGGTTAAATCATTATTTTTATTTTTCGTGATAATTTGAACTAACATTTTTATTTTTGGCGTTTTGTTTGGTTGTACCAGTTCATAATTTTTTGTCATTCAAAATTGGGCACATGCTTATTGAAATAAAAATTAAAATGAGCAGTTTTCATTGGAAATCGGTCCAAGATTTTTCAAAAAAATTACTTTACATTATGTAATGTTTAAGCTACAGTTCATTAGAAAGAAAAAACATGTTTTGGTTATTAAAAAATCGAGCATCCTTTTACTATTCCTACAGGATGAAACCTAATTACAAGTGATTTATTTTTAATTTAAATGAATTAAACTTTGAATGACAAATTGATGATCATTGCATGGCAATAATTGCCAGCAAAATCTACCTTGAACAAACTTTCTTTTTTATTTTGTTTTTACTTTCCATTGTTTTTTGTACTTTACTTATCTACTTATTTTTTGAATTTCTCTCTTTTGTATTATGTGATATTTTGTAATCTCATTTTAATTTGAGTTATTGATGGTGCTATAGACACATAAATATAGTATTATTATGACAAAAATATTACCTCTTTGTTTTTGATTTTATGCAAATTTACCTGTAGGCAAGCTGTTCTGATACTAGATGACTAGAGATTTAAGTTGGGATTGAGATTTTCTTAAATAAAATGTGATGTGTGAAAATGATGGTTTACTCCTAAAATTTGTTGTGGTCATTTCTTGACCGATTAGAACGCTCTACCTTAGAAAGTAACATTTTACTTTACTAGACTCCGTGGCGTAATGGTTATGACTACTGCCCTTAATCCAGAGATCCTGAGTTCAATCCCCAGTCGGAGCAGATTTTTCACAGAGAAAATTCTGTTCCCTCCGTACATGTGAGGCTGGCATTTCCGACCCTACCCAGGCTGGGTGAGGTTAATGGGGTAGCTGGTACGATTCCCAGCGAATGGAGGGTAAAACCCCCGTCCTAATCCAGGACGTTAAATCAAATAGAATCGTTGGCGTTAGGGAGGGCATCCAGCCGTAAAAAAAATGTGCCAAAACCAACCAACCTCAACCATGAGGTTGAACAACGTTAACCCTGCTCAAGCGGGATAAGACAGAGTAAAAGAAAAAGAAGCAATTTAAAAATCTTGACCCTTTCGTCGTATTCTAGCGCTAATGCAGTCATGCCATGCGTTATAGGATGCCCTTACAGTAAGATTGAATTTCATCATACGTAACAACACAAACAGTCGTAGTAAAATGATATGTTATCTTTCGTATACGGAAATGTATACAACATCCTCAAAATAGCTCGGAGACTCGGTTATAGTGTTAGGTACTTTTTCAACCAATCATATAAGAAAAACTTTTCAAAACACATACTAAAAATCAACTAGAATAGGTAAACATGTATTTTTACTGACAGTAAAATTGTACTTGTACTTACCATCATGATGGCCAACACACACAGTCCGTAGACATCTTCAAAACAGGTATATATGTAAGTTCGATTCTATGCGTAGACAGATTTATTAATTGGTTAATTTAAATGTAACTGTAAATATTCGAATATTAAGTATTTCTTTGAAATATAATAATGATGTTCACTCTTGAATAAAATAGTTGGACAAAAAAAATTGTAATAAAATTTGGTTACAGTTGTTCGTAAAGAATACCTTCCGGTGCACTCGTAATGACCCATGAAGTATTCAGTCACTTCTCGCTCAACAGCTACTACACAGCCTATAAGCTTACAGTAGCTGCTGTTTCATAGCTACGAATTAAAAATGCTATGAAACAGTTCTTCTGAGCTAACAATTCAGCAATATTAAGCATCACATTCAGCGGAAGTTTTTAAGAACTAAAAATAGCCAGCATCGATGTGACCCGTTGAATACACCAGGTTCTTATTCAGCCACTGAAGTTAAGCAGCGCCCAGCAAGGCTAGGACTTGAATGGGTGACCATTCAAATTCGAACACTCGTGATGCTGGCTATTCCGGACCCCACTCAGGCTGGGTGAGGTTAATTTGAGTAGTGGGTGACCAATTAACCATGTAAATTCGAACACTCGTGATGCTGGCTATTCCCGACCCCACTAAGGCTGGGTGAGGTTAATTTGAGTAGGTGGTTTGTGAGTTTCCAGCGAATGAGTGATGGTTAAAACCCCGTCGTCGTAAATACAGTTGAAAGGGACGTTACCCACAAAAAAAAAAACACTTACAAAATAAAATAAAGTTAAGAAAGGTCGACAAAAAAATAGATAATATATCGAAAACTCAACATCCCGTGAATTTTTCTGAGGGGAGTTTTCAAACACTTGCCGTTCGCGTTCAAAACTAATATCTACTAAACATTTCCCTAACAACGAAATACGTAGAACTATTAATTTCAAGCAAATAATCACTTTCCTAAAAAGTTGGGTCAAATACATATTATTTCTTCCGATTATTCTTTGTATTAATTATTATAGGTACGGTGAATAGTACCTAATGTAATATAGAATTTTTCATCGATTTTCTTGCATGGTAAGTAATAATAAACTTTTTAGAATTATATACCTAATACCCTAATATTTTTTATTCAAGAGAATCTGGTACCGACCCTGATGATACTCGTATATGATGGAACAATTAATTAAAAATATATATTTTATTCACGCCTGGCTTTTTACTGGAACTCTTATAAAGTTGAAAAAACACAGGGGCGTTTTTACTTTCCTTATCCTATAATAAGGAAAGTATTGTATTCGTCGAAAATTTGACCTACCCAGGTTTTCACATTTCTGGACGAATCATAGCCTCAGGATACCAAAAAAGTTGTTTTCAGCCATTGGTCCGTGCGTCTGTCTGTGTGTGTGTCTGTGTGTCTGTGTGTGTGTGAACAGGATATCTTGAGAACGGTAAGAGATAGAGACTTGAAATTTGGTATGGAAATTAATTTTATACACCAAACGAACCACGAAACTTTTGGTTGAAATCGGCCGCATTCCACGGCCGCAGGGCCGCAAATCTTAGCCGCAAGCGCCGCTTCTTTGAATTGGTTAAAGATACAAAAAAAATTGTAGAACAACATTTTCTAAGAATGCAAAATTAATAGGGGTCTATTCTGATCATTTTTTTGATATCTTGAACTTTTTGGACCTCGGCTCCAATTTACCGGTATTTTGGAGGGACCCGCTTTGACTAACTTTTTTACTATTCATCCTAGTTGGGGTTGTGACATATCAAATTCAATGATTTTGAAGTGCTGATTACGAATTCGGCATTTATTTTTAGTTATCTGTTACTGTTGAGTCACCAGTGGCGGAATTCGAGTCCTTTTTGGGGGATAAGGAAAGTCGTGTGATGTTTACACCAGATTTTTTTCAATAGTGATATCTACATAGATACAAAAATGGCTATTCTTTTATATTATGAAAAACAGCTATTGCAGTCAAAAGCTTTCTTTTTGGTTTTAAACTTCAATATTAGCACACCAGACACACCAGTGTACCATTTAATTTGTTTTATTTAAATTTGATTTAACATGGTGATTTTTTGTTGATACCCTTAATGAACTAAAAGATCTTCTAACATTAAAGCACCTACATCTATTGATCTGTTTTCATTTACCGATAGTGAGAAGGGAAGTCAGCATGACGAGAGTGTAAAGTGTAAACACCTCATCCGTCGCCTCTTCATTTCTTCACTTATTATGCTACTTTCTACTTCTTAAAGTGAGTACCTGACAAGAAAAATAGCAGCATACATATTAATTAATGAGCAAGTGAGTGCGACGGTTACACTCTCGTCACGATCACTGTTCTGCTCATGCGGTCTGAAAGACCACCATAGCCCTTTGAATACACAAGTTCTTGAGGACAAGGTGAAGACTTGTATAGGTGACCATTGAAATTCCAACCCTCGTGATGCTGGCTATTCCTGGCCCAACTCAAGCTGGTTGAGGTCATGAGTAGCAGGTCTGTGAGTTTCCAGCGAATGGAGGTTAGAACCCCCGTCGCAATATGACTATGGGTTGGGTGGAAGAGATTGCCATAGGCAATAACCCTTAGTTAGGACATATGTATATATTTTGTTTATTTTTTCTTGTTTATATTTTTAATGTTGTCAATTTTTATATTTAATTTTTACAATTTTTTGTCTGTGTATTTATGTTCTACTTTTAAAGAGTTTCTAAATAAATAAATGCAGTTGAAAACGACGTTAAACCCAAAAAAGCCACCATTATACACTTTTGTTTCCTCACCTCAGGCGAAGCCCAACTTGAAAGATGCCCTCAAGAAGTGGGAGGAGGAAAATGGGAGACCAGTGTCCGAGGCCAAGGAAGTTGGACTCCAGCTTCAGTTCATCGAGAAAATGGACGCTTCTCTTGCTGTGCTCACCAATTGCGAGTAAGCATGAACTTCTGTTTGTTTAATAAATGAGAAAAATTAGAGTAATTTTTACTAACTTCACTTTTGTAATAATTTATTGCTTTATTTAAGGGAATAAGACATGTTTCGCCTGTGAAGGCATCTTCAGTTAAAAAAGAAACATGTCTTATTCCCTTAAAATAAAGCTATAAATTATTACAAAAGTGAAGTTAGTAAAAATTACTTTAATTGTTCTCATTTATTAAAATGGACCTTCACAAAATTACTGAGTCATCCATCCAGATGTTCTGTTTGTTTAGTTCAGCTTTAGGGCCACATTATGAAACAGGATTAAAGTTAAGATAAGCCTGACAAGCCCTCAAGTCGGAGTTTCAACCAATCACAGAGCACTATAGCCCGAGTTGAGGGCTAGTGACTATTAAGATTGAATCTGATTCTATTTTATAAGTGGTAGCTCAGTCATCAAGGCGTTGTTCTGGTGAATGATAATTCAGATGATTCGAAACCCAACCGGGACATGACAAATCATCTTTTACTTGGGATTTTCACCACAGAATTATAAATCTTGGGCTTATTAACTTATAAGTCCTAGACGGGCACTTTAAATAAGGCGATATTATTTTTTACGTTTAGTAGACACCGTGGCCGAGTGGCTAGCACACTAGGCTTGCATGCATGGTGACTTCAATTCGAGTCAGAACTTTTCGGTTCCGTACTTTGGATGACCAGAAGCAGAATTATGGGCAACTATAAAAAAAGGGTAATTCAAAGAAAAGGTCCTATTACTCTAAGCTACCCACTAAAATTTCAAGACAGTCGAACCTGGATATAATAGAAAACTTTTTATAAAAGAGACAATCTCAGGTCCCTGCGTCACCAGTTTAATAGAGAAATAGAGACCATACATTAGAAACTTCTTTATAATGGACTTTTTGCTGTGTCCCTTGGGTTCTCATATCTAGGTTCGACTGTTTAAAACACAAGGAAAAAATAAAAGGATTGGCTGGAAGAGATTGCCACAGGCAATAACTTTACGTAGGACATTAACTTCATTCTCTTCTTTTTTTTTGTTCTTGAATCTTTACTTAATCTTATTGTTTTTTTTTTTTTTTTTCATTCTATTTTACTGTATATATTTTTGTTCTAACTAATAAAGCTTACTATAATAATAATAATATAATAAGGAAACAATTTTATTTCTCATCAGGAAACTCTCGCTCTCCACCAACATGATCGAGAAGATCAACGGACTTAGCGGTCTGAAGAAACTCAAAGTTCTCTCCCTCGCGCGCAACAATATCAAGTCGTTCGCGGGTCTCGAACCCTTGGCTGACACGCTGGAGGAGCTGTGGGTTTCGTACAACTACATCGAGAAGACGAAGGGTATCGGGGTGCTGAGGAAACTGAAGGTTCTCTACATGAGCAACAATCTGATCAAGGAGTGGGCTGAGTTCAATAAGCTGCAGGAGTGCCCGAATTTGGTCGACCTGGTGTTCTGTGGTAAGAAATCCCCCCAAAAACACCACTTCGTGATTAAAAAAGGAAGAACGCCCCACTCAATAGAATGAGTATAATTAGCTAAAAATAAATGATATCAAATTGAGAACACCTTTACCTCCTCTCATTCTATTTCTCTGCACTCCTCTCTGAAGTTATTCCTCTTATGTTTATCTTTCTTTATTCTTTCTAGGGGCCATCACAAACTTGATTTCTTTTTAAATTTACTTGTTGAACGGCAATTAAAACTGGCGGTCGGAGTATCATTTTTCTGCACTTGTTTGTTTTGAATCGAGAAAAATCTTTTCATGTCTTTCACGATTGTTGGGGGGTCTCGAAAATAAGGTTCCCGTTGGCCTTGGAAGTCAAACAAAAAGTCAAATCAATTTATTTTTCAATGTAGACTCCATTTCTGCAATAAAAATCGCAATTTTTGAAATTCATGTTGCACTTTTCGCTGGCTGAAAGTACATGAAATGCATGTGAACTATGTTTTCCGTAACCTTACACTCTGCCGGGCTGTCTCTTTCTTTGTATTGGCGTTCTTCACACCTCGGCCGAGGTGTTTGATTAAGAAGCTTTGATAACCGCAACTTTTAAGTCTATTATTACTTGGTAATCTCGGTATGTATCTATAATTTTCGGCTCTTTTCGTCACATAAGGTTTTCTCTTTTGGTTCTCCAGTATGAAAAGTGTTATAAATACAGTAGGTATGAAATAAAAATAAAATTCGAAATCTACGTAAAATTCTACCCATAATTGTGTCAAAATTCACTGGTGTTAGTCAAGTTTAGTGGTTAACACGCTAGTCTGGTAATCCAGGTGACGATGACGTAGAGATCCGTTGGTTCGAATCCCACCCAGTGCATGAATTTTTTCTCATTAATTTGAGTTTGTGACCACATAATAATAAGACTCTGAAGGTTAGGTGGTAGAAAATGCTTTGAGCATTAACCTCGCCTGGTGGTTAGCTTCCACTGAAGAGTATTATTATTATCCTCACTCGATACTTTGAACGGATCATTAATCAAAACCAAGGAAATTGATCAAAAACAAAAATTCATTGAAATTTTCAGAATAAAAGTGTGAAAACCCAACGCCGTATTTAGGGGTGGAGTCAGGGGTGTCTGGACCCCCCCCCCCCCCGAAAAAAACGTAGATTTCGAATATAAAATAATAAATAGGGGGGGGGGGTTCTATTTAAAAATCGAAAGTTGATGCCTGTTTCACTACTTTTGGGACAACCTGTAAAAATTTCAATTCCGCGAAAATAAAAATCTTGCGTTAGAACATCAGTAAAAAAATTGAGTCTCTATCTTGAGCTGTTAAAATGATAACAATTCGTCCCGGGACTTTTTGTTCACTCTGTATATTATTAAAAAAAAATGTTTTTTTTTTCAAACAAGGAAATTATAATTTATTAAAAATAAGTAGGTACATTCAATTCCATCTTTAAAGCCAACTCCGTCTAAATTTGGAACACACCACATCCATCTTCAACTTCATACTTCAAAAAATAGTTGCTTTTGCAAGAACTCAATCTATAATCTTTTAATTTCAGGGAATCCACTGATTGAAGGAATGGATGACCCTGTATACAAGACAGATGTCAAGAAGAGATTGCCGAACTTGAAGAAATTAGATGGAGAAGTGTTGCCGGAGTGAATAATGTTCCATTTGTTTGCATTGGATTTTATCCAAGGGCGGAATTAATAGACGTTTATTATACCTCTATGGCGCTAAGTCTCAATTTCCGCACTGTATTGCATGGGGAAAACCAGTGCTACGTCATGACTTGAGAACTTGATGCTGTCTATTATTTTCGCCCTAGAACTAATTTAATATTTTTCAGTTTTAGGAAAAATCCGTTTCAGGAGAAATCAAGTTTACATCAGTAGACTTGAGTCTTAGAATGAAATTAACGTGCACTGGTAGTCATAGTCAAGTGGTTAACTCGCTAGTCTGGCAATCCAGATACCGTAGGGATCACAAGTTCGGACTAAGCATTAGTTTCTCGATTTAAAATAATACGCAAAATCTAGACTTAATATCACAGAAGTATAACAAAAACGAATTTCTCCGCCCTCAATCGAATTATGATTGTACGAATGTACAATTGAACACAGAAATCCATGTCTAATGATTTCCAACTCTACAAAATAATACAGAGTAGAACCATTACTTGTTTCAGTATATTTCGTACGAATTCGGTAAATACTTCAAATTTATCAGGATAAAATTCCATGTGTTGGGTAATGTGTATAGTATAGCTTGCGAATTTAATCTGCTAGTGTTTGCAAGTATGGGTATGGGTACTATTCACTTAGATAAATACTTTAGATTTATCAGACAAGTCAAGTAGTTATAGGAACTTCATACGTATTTAAAGACATTATGAAAAATAATATAAGAGATTTATCCAAAAGATTTTATTTTAAAAATGAAAAATATCAATTTTTTTATTTTAAATTATTGTGGATCCTAAAAGTTCACTTTGAAAACATTGTTTGCGGTACCTTTCTGATTCCGATTCTGCCTTCTTTACCACTAGTGGGAATCAAATTTGCAAAAGTCCCTCTTTTTGGTTAAATAATAAATGTAAAATCCCGGGTTCGATCCCCCGTGCCGACAAAAAATTGTTTTCTTAATTAGGTTACAGTTGTTTATAAAGGATACTTTCCGGTGCGCTCGTGTTGACCCAGCACCTAAGGTGGAAGTATTGTGTCACTTCTCGCCCATCAGAGAGGAGGCGAGCTACAATGTAGAGTATAGACCACGAGTGTCTACCGTAACTGCTATTACATAGCTATTAAATAATATATTTTTTAAAGTCTACCAGCGTCATCGTCAATGGCACGTTCAATACACCAGTTCTCGTTCTGTCACTCAAGTTAGACAACGTCCAGCAAGGTTAGTACTTGGACGGGTGACCGTTCAAATTCAATCCCTCGTGATGTTTGCTATTCCCGGGCCCATTCAGGCTGGGTGAAATTAATTTGAATAGCTTTGTGAATTTTCAGTGAATGGAGGGTGACCATGAAGTTGAAAGTAACGTTAAACACAAATTAAAAAAAAAAACTGTGAAACACTCAGCTTTTTACTTTGCTTATCTTATAGAAAGAATCCAGTTATGGATTAAAAGAAAAATATTGCTTGGACCACGAAATAGTATTGGACGCTACGCCAAAATATGGAAGAGAACTGGCATTAGCACCGACCTTGATCAAGTTTTGTTTTATTAATGTCAATTTCCATGTATGTAAGTTATATCCCCATACTTGCTGACTTCCTAATTATTAATGCTGATCCACAGCTTTTGAAACTTGATCTATTTCTGACTGCGATTCTCTCGTCAGTTCTGTTACCTGCATCGAGCAAGTCAGTTTCTCACCCATAGTTTAAGTTTTATTATAATAATTGTAATTTTCTAAGGTTCGAAATAAATCGACTTTCGAGTCTAGCTTTTTTAAAAAGCCTTTTGTGTAACCCTACATTATTTTTTGTATATATTCTATATAAATAAAACTTGATCTAATTTGTTTAATAATATTCCTTGTATGTGTATATATTGTCTTAATGTAAATAAAACTGGATCGAATTTGTTGTATAATAATAAAACAGTGGCGTAGGGTGACCCCAGCATCTCAGGACTCCTCCTCCTGCACTGGGTCCAGCTGATAGTTGTCCACGTTCATATCATTCAGCCCCAGCTCCTCGTTCTGGTCAAAGGTGCGCTCGTAGGTTGTGATCTTCAGTCCACTGTCCGGCTCAGGGTCGGTTTTACTCTGAAAAAGGGAAAAATCAAGTTTCAATAAAACGGTTCAATCTCTTCCTACAATTTTGACTTGAAATTTGATGGTTAAAATTTTAAATTCTAGCAGGACTTTATGCAGCCATACCGGCGCGTGCCTGGCTAATTACTGCCTGGCTAGTTGAAAAATAGTAAAAAGTGTTGTAAAAGGCAAAACGTTTGCGAAATAAAATAATAATAAAAGGTTTGGGTGGAAGAGATTGCCAAAGGCAAAAACCCCGCCCTTTAGTTAGGACATAATAATATGTATATATTTATTTATTTTTTCTTTATTTTTTTTCTTCTATTATATTGTATTTTAATTTGTAATTATTTGTGTTGTATGTAATATGTCCCATTAATAAAGTGTAAATAAATAAATAGCTCATAGGTTCCGTATATTATTAGATTATTACACGTGAGCAGGGACTTGGAAGGCTAATCTTGTTCCGGCCATAAGAAATTCTGGTAATTACTTGAATTAGCAATAACTAAACATTATACCTTCATAAAGTGCCGAACTCACCTGCACATAACTGTTCCACTCACCTGCACATAAATAAGCTCGAAACAGCCGTCCAGGTATGTTCTTATATTCATGTACATTGTACATCTAGTACAACTTCTCACTTTTCTGTTTATACTGATTATACTGATAACTGTTCCACTCACCTGCACATGACTGTGAAAATTTTGGTCAGGGTTGCCAGATTGGGGGATTTTTTCCCCAGAATGGGGAAAAAACACGCTCCTGGGGAAATTTTGGGGAAATTATTTTAGACTCCAACTTTGGGGAAATATTTGGGGAAATTTGGTAAGGTAAATATTTTTTTTTTTTTTTTTTTTAATTTTCTGTATCATTAATTTTATTCATAATAATCTATTTCTCGAAGAAAAAAAAATCGTGATCGTGATAGTTATTTGAAGCACTGCGACGGCGCCGACGGCAGCGAGCATCCGGCAATTCCGGCATCGTCTTTGTCCGTTAGAATATTATGTATCCACCGCGCGCGCGCGGCGAGGTTCAAATTTCAAAATAATTTGAAATCAAAGAATTGTGCTAAGATTAAGTCTATTCTATATCTATACCTACCCATTTATTTAGGACTTTTTTGACATTTTCATGTCTTTGCTCTGGCACATAACCAAAATTATGTAACGAAATTAAGTGACGAAATTATGTAACGAAATTAAGTGACGAAATTATGTAACGAAATTAAGTGACGCAATTATGTAACGAAATTAAGTGACAAAATTATGTAACGAAATTAAGTGACGAAATTATGTAACGAAATATTAAATTATAAAAAGAGAGAAGAGAAAAAGTATGTGTCATGCGCACAATAACGAAATATTAAATTATAAAAAGAGAGAAGAGAAAAAGTATGTGTCATGCGCACAATACGAAATTTGGTCAGTTAAGTTTTAGACATTGAATAGTAAAGATGAAAATGTCCCAATGGTTGCAGACTCGTATGCAAGCGTTTTTTTTGACATTTTTCTTCTAGGCTTCCTATACATAAAATATTCTATTGGTTTTGTCTTGTCCCCTTAAACAAAAAACAGTCTCGGAACCATCTCCGAGATCTAGGAACGAGATTGTATCGTCCTGTCTCGGATCCCAAAAAATGATATCGGAGACACCTAGGAGACCGTTCGGAGACTGCTACGGGACAGTCTACGTCCGCACCGTAGCGTCGATTGCTGGTGCTCGAGATTGCTCCAAGATCGGTCTCGGGAACTGTCTCCGAGATCATTCTCGGGGACCGTCTCCGAGCCTTCTCGGAACCGTCTCCGAGAACATTCTCGGGGACTGTCTCCGAGCCTTCTCGGAACCGTCTCCGAGAACATTCTCGGGGACTGTCTCTTCTAGACCAGAGACCGTTTTAAATACCCTGGGAATTTTAGCTGTAAAACCACCTAAAAATAATACGACACATTTTTATAATAGAACATATTTTTTATTGTGAAATTTAAAATAAAATAATTAAGAACAAAACAAAAAAAAAAAGAAGAATAAACCTTAAAGAATGAAAAATCCCAATAAGAGACTAGAAACAATTGGAATAAAGAGATTGCCATAGGCAATAACCAATAACCCCGCCCTTTAGTTAGGACATATGTATAGGACATTGGATACGAATTCAATTTTTAATATTAATTTTTCGAGTTTAAGTCAGTTCTAACTCAGTTAGGGTCCATTTCTGACCCCTAGTTGATAGAGATAATCCATGCTTATTTGACCCAAGGAATCTAAGGTATCAATATATTTATGCAATCAATTTAGAAACATTAGAAAAAAAATTGACATGAAAATAAAAGTATCACATAAGTTCACATCTTAAAAGTATCTCTATCTTTAGTCACAGCAGACTACCCAGACGGCACAGAAAGTGTTTAAAAAGATTTTAAAAACACTTATTTTGACAAGATTCAAACATTTTATAAAGCTTATTTTGACAAGGCTTAACATTTTAGAAACACTTTTATAAGCTTACTATTTCCTCCCCCTGAGCATTTTATTAAGCTTATTTTTACAAGGTTTTGGAAATTGAATACCTAATTAATAATTAAGGGGCTCCATATTGAATTTCATACCACCGCCATTGCCCGGAAAAATTTGAAAATTGTGATTTCACAGGAAATTTTTAAAATTAATTTGGATTTGATGAAAAATATACTATTTCAAGGCAATTTGGTTCTACAATGATGAAAAGCTGTTGATGAAATGCTAACATTAATAAATAAGAAGACAATTTGTGTTTTTCAGTTTTATATTTTTCCATTTTCATGGTAAAAGAATTAAAAGCAAAAATATGTAACAAACAAAAACATGAAACAAACAGAATATAATACATAGAATCAGCAGATAAATTAAGCCAAGTGGACTTAATTAATCTAAATCTATTATACATATAGGTAATTAAGAGAGAGATGTGCTGAAATGCCATCTTCCTGCCCAGCAGCAGGCTGCCTGAAGACAAAGAATACCAGAACAGAAGTTGAGATTATTAAAGATGAAATTAGGAAATAGAACCCAGAGAGAATTTTGACTATAATATGGCATTCATAAAAAAAGAACAGTCTTCCAGATTTTTTTTTGTTTGATTAAAGTGGGTTTAACCTCAATTGCATAGTCATATCATGACCAAGGTTTTACCCTCATTTGCAGGAAACTCACAAACCTGTTACCCACATTAAGCTCACTGAGCCTGGGTTGGGCCATTTTATTGTGAATTTACTGGGAATAGTACCAGGTAGCCACATTAACCTCACCCAGCCTGATAAAGGCTGTGTATACACATGTCAGCCTCATATTTTCTAAAGAAGGAGAATTATCTGTTTCACAATAACAAAAATGAACCAAAATCTTTAGATTACGGGGAGTAGTCAAATCCTGAATAATGCAAGCTACTGTTTTAAAAATTAAAATTAATGAACACATTATAGTAAAAAATGTACTTATTACAAGTAAAAAAAATGTCTAAATTTGCAACATTTAATACTTCTTCTAAACTTACAATATTTTTTTTTTTTTATGTTATAGCTGGTTCATGAAAAACCCCTGTCCTGATTTGAGATAGTGAGGATGGGAATTTCATTCTGAATTTAATGGGAACAGTACCAGATACCCACATTCACCTCACTCAGCCTGAGTAGGGCTAGATATACCAGCCTCACATCTTCGGAGAACAGATTTATTTAAAATAAAAATGGGGGTTGTATACTGAATTTACTGGGAATAGTCCCAGCTACCCACATTAACCTCACTTAGCCTGATAAGGGCTAGAAATGCCTCATTTTTAAAGGGAACAGAATTGCTGTTTGAAAGAAAAAAAAAACTGTGAATTGAACACAGGATCTATTGATTATGGAACAGTATAGTCAAATCTTCAATAATGTGAACCTATTAAAAAGCCTTTAGCTAGTCAGTTCTCTGTTCATAGTTGTCTAGCAAAACACTGGTCTTTTCCCTGTTTAAAATCCCCCAGTCAGACACCTGTCAAGAGTGTGATTCTGATTAAGTGGAATATCTGGAACAGGTTAATCTCCAGCATTTCCACATACATATCCTGGTTTGACTATAAAACAATGTAAAATGTAAGATATTGTTTAGATATTGCTTACCCCACTAATTGGAGTGTAAAACTCACTTATGATTAATGCATGGAAATTGGTACACTTTAGAACAGTAAACTTTTTAAAGTAGAGAAAAATTTCTTTTTAGTTATACCCTAAAACTATGATGTAGGAACTTTAGAAGAATCAACTTGTTGGACTTTTATCAGAAATTGTTAGATATAATTATTTTGTGTAAATCATCAATTTGTAGTCACTTTCACTTATCCCAGGTTCAATATGTTTGAGGAGGGAGGCAGCTTGAATAGGTATCTTCAGGTTGAAGCTATGTTGGATTGGATGCACAATACATGTAAACAGGTGGAAAATATCATGTTGATTTCCTCCATAGATCATAATTATTTTAAATGCTAGGTCCAGTTTAAAAAGATATTATGTTTGCAGACATATTGACCATTACTTAAATTACTTAAAACACGTTTTATTAAATCACTTATTTGGATGAGCAGAAGTCACTGATGTGAAATTACTTATGAAGTTACTTTATCTTAGGAATGAGATTACACATATTGACGGTAGTTTCTCAAAATACTGTATAAAATATCTTTACCTTTTATGTATTTGAGTTTTACTAATTATCTCAGGAAAACTAATTAATCTATTCAAATTTCGGAATTCACTCGATTTTGAAAATGTTTTGCAAATTTTACTTTCAATTTCCGGTGTTGCCACAGGGTATTGGATCTCGTTCCGAGACGGTTCGGAGAACATGTACTCGGGACGAGTTAGCTCGGATCTTGTCCCGAGTTAGCTCGGGCATAGATCCGGGATAGGTTCCGAGTAAGTTGGTTAAACATTCTCCGGGAGAGTTCCAATCCATTCCCGCAGCACTCCCAGAGAAAGATGTTTCCGAGCACGCTGTTTTTACTCTCTCGTATCAATCTCCGAGACTACTATATCGGAGTTAGTAGATCAGAGACACCTTTTTGTTTAAGGGGGTGGTTCATATAAATATGCTATTGCCTCAGATAAACCTACTTCACGTCTTTCAGTGAAACCCTGCTTGTCTCATGGATCCATATCATATGTGATGAAATATTTGTTCTTTATAGCTAATGGTTCAAATTCTGGATTGGGATGACTTTTTGATTACGAATCTGGTTAATGTTGGTTAATGTTTTGAAACTTTTTTTTGCTGGTGTTTACTGATATGTGAGTATAAGGGTTAGACAAGTAGACACAAAGAACATGTCTAAGATTAAAGAACAAAAATAACACATTTTTGGGTTTGAATAACTGCAAATAAACGGTAGATTTTTTGGGGAATTTTTCTGAAAATAGCATGTTTTTGGGGAATTTTTTTGTACATGGTGGGGAAATTACACAAAGTTCATCTGGCAACCCTGATTTTGGTACCTATCATACACAAGATGAAAAAATAAATAAAAAATAACGAGGTGGACTGGCAGATAAAATCGTATATCGATAGGTGCTGCTTTATTCAATCTTTGTGGTCTAAAATTAAAAATTATAAACAAGTCACAAAAAAGAAGAAAAAAAATGCACATGTCTGTTCCACTCACCTGCACATAACTGCTCCCCTCACCTGCACATAAATAAGCTCGAAACAACTGTTCAGGTATGTTCTTATATTCATGTACATCTAGTACAACTTCTCACTTTTCTGTTTATACTGATAACTGTTCCACTCACCTGCACATAACTGTTCCACTCACTACTTACTTTAGGGACCATTTTTGAAAATTTTGGTACCTATCATACACAAGATGAAAAAATAAATAAAAAATATCGAGGTGGACTGGCAGATAAAATAGTATATCGATAGGTGCTGCTTTATTCAATCTTTATGGTCTAAAATTAAAAACAAGTCACAAAAAAAAAAAAAAAATATGCACATGACTGTTCCCTTCACCTGCACATGACTGTTCCACTCACCTGCACATAACTGTTTCACTCAAAACTACCCCACAAAACAAGAGGACTGCATCCCCTTAGTGTGGGGTAGTCGCATTAAATATATGTTATTTATTATACCTATTATGTACTATTATTAAAGCGAATAAATTACAAATTACAAACTCACCTGCACATAACTGTTCCACTCAAAAATACCCCACAAAACAAGAGGACTGCATCCCCTCAGTGTGGGGTAGTCGCATTAAATATTTGTTATTATTATTCAACAATTTAGATCAATCTTTATTTACAATTTTTTATATACAGGTGCAGTCAAAAGGTATAATTAATTAAATATAAACAAAGTTTGATCAAGGGTGGTGATAATGCCTTTGGCATTCTCTTCCATTATGTTACCTATTATGTAAAATTATTAATGCAAATAAATTACAAATTACAAACTCACCTGCACATAACTGTTCCCGGCCGGATCGTCCAGCACGAGCGTGATGGCCTCCTTGTTGCTCAGAACATCGGCTAGCCTCTGCAGGAAAGCTTTCATCCGCCGCGCGGTTTCGGGGTCTGCCGCGTCCGAGAACATAGAGCCTCTATCCACCAGCTGGGTCTTCATGTCTTGCAGCAGCCCCTCCACGGTGGTGAACTTCCCCCCCAGGGCGGCGGGTCCCACCTCCAGGTCCAGCTCGGGGATGCTCAGGTAGCAGGAGTCGGACTGGGGTGAGACAGTTGTTAGAAACACATCAATCTCTCTTCACACACACAATTAAAAAACCCCGCCCTTTAGTTAGGAGGTTAGGACATATGAATATATTTTGTTTATTTTTTCTTGTTTATATTATTTTATTATTTTTTTAACAACATTTCCATTTATTTGACAAATATAAATTACTAGCGGGCTGTCGCCCGCTTTGCGGGCCGAGGCATGGCCGTGAAAACAAAAAATCCTTTTTCGCCAATGGCAGGTGTTGTAGTGGGAATTTCGAAAAATCCCGTCTTATTGCACATCTAGACTATAAGACAAAGCTACCTACCAAATTTCAGCTTCCTAGGACTTACGGTTTGGGCTGTAGAGCGATGATCAGTCAGTGGTCAGTGACTTTGACATTTATATATTAAGATAACAATATAAAAATAATAGAGAGGTATACCCGTCTTCAAAGTAAAAAACTGTTGTCATTAATGTTGTCAATTTTTATATTTAATTTTTACCATTTTTTGTCTGTATATATTATGTTCTACTAATAAAGAGTTTCTAAATAAATATAATAAAAACATATAGATATGAAAAAGTTACTGTATGGTAGCGTGGGAGGACACAAGACTGCAAGGGATTTTCCTTTTGGTTTACAGCGAGGTGAACTTGGAACGAAAAAGATTCGATTATCTACTTAGTTGGTTTGGAGAATACTGCCTTGCTCGTTGATAAATAGTTGGTGCAGTACCGGGCGATGAACGGGTATCTCCTCGCTACTCGCACCTACCGGGAGTCAGTAGTCACTGTGGCAGAGCGAGTTAGCGCGCTAGGCATTGCACACATGGTGACCTGGGTTCGATTCCCAGCGGGGGAGGATTTTTTCTGCTCTGTACTTGGATGTTTGGGGTCCACTCATACCTCGTGAGGAAAAATGAGTAGCTGCTTTAATGTGAAGCAGCGACCAGTGGCAGAATCTTACGCAAAAAATAATACAAGATATTGTAAATTAAAGTGGTAAAGTCCTATGATTCTGCGCTACCCACTAAAATTGTGACATAATAACACAAAGAAAAAGCATTATTATTATTATATTATTATTACCTACCGGGAGTCCCTACAATACGCAACAGTTATCGTATTAGCTACTCAAACTAGCTTGACTAAATTTTTGCTCAACTTGGGACTCGAACCACCGACCTCCAAAATTAAAAGTGTGCCACCTTATCGATCAAGCTACTGAAGCCATACAGGCACTGCCTACAAACATAACATATAGATGCTAGTCAATGAAATTTAGGTGAAAATTAATCTTGCAAAACCAAAAGAGGAATTTTTTAAAAGACAATACAGTACTTTGGAAAAAATAATAGGACCGCCATAGGATTTATATGACTTACTTTTAGCACATCCCTCGAGAAATCCTCAGGTTCAGACACAGATACTTCGATTCTGATTCCTTTTGGCTCAATGCCACCACCCGACTTGACTTCGTTGGTTCGATGCCCGCAAGTGTCACAGCTTGTTGCCATGATGATGACTTCTTTGAAGTATGGAATTTCTGAGATGAAACGCACAAGTTAAGGAAAAAACTAAACATGGTGCTTTCTAACTTAACTATGATTGTGATTACTAATGGATATCAAATTAGGGGAAAAATCAACATAAAAGTCTGGTCAGTTCTGATTTTTATCTGTTTAAAATGATATTAATACAATGCACTACAATACACTGTTTATCGTACAAGAATGAGACTAAAGAGTCCCTTTACTCTCACAGTCTTACTCCAGTCTAGTGGAAGGTAACCAATATGCGAGGTTATAGTAATAATACTCTTTAGTGGAAGGTAACCACCAGACGAGGTTAATGCTCAAAGCATTTTCTACCACCTAACCATTAGAGTCTTATTGTTATGTGGTCACAAACTCAAATTAATAAAGAAAAATTCTTGCACTGGGCGGGATTCGAACCAACAGCTCCCTACGCAACCTGGATTACCAGACTAGCGCCTTAATCACTTGACTACCAGTGCACTGAGATCAAGGGCATTTTCTTTAGTAAAAGTTTGGCATTGGCCATGACATTATATTATTATTATTCAACAATTTAGATCAATCTTTATTTACATTTTTTATATACAGGTGCAGTCAAAAGGTATAATAAACTTAATTAAAGATAAACAAAGTTTGATCAAGGGTGGTAATAATGCCTTTGGCATTCTCTTCCTCATAAAGGATACTTGTCATTTTCATATTGGTCATGCATGGTGTTCCACACTGAGAGCAGTTGGTCGGGAACTGCATTACTTCCCCCATCATGTTCTCGTAAGTGAACTCCCCCTGGGCTATACTCCTCATCACTCCCTCTCTTTTGTCTTTCGTATCCTTCTCTCCAGCCACTTCCTCGTGGGAGAAGACACCAAGCAGATGGTCTTGGTCCTTGGAGCGTGGGAATGGGTGACTCTCTAGGTTCGGATCCTTCTGAGGTGCGAAAGGGTTTGATATAAATGTGTTCCCACTGATGTCTTCCAGTATCTGAAATATGGTGAAATTATACACAGTTAAAAAGAAGACTCTTTTCATAGTCATGCAACAGTTTTGGTCAGTGTTGTAGCTTACCATCACGAAGTAGATATACCTCAGGACAATACTTTCTATTTTCTCACATAAAAAAGATGAAAGCGTTTTGACCAATGTCTCTAACTTTACACAGATAGTTGTCATTTAGTCTGAAATCAAAAATAAAGATGATGAAAGCATCTACTGGTCGGATAGAATTTTTTATATACAGGGTGTCCCACCAAACTTGGACACCTCAAATTACTCGGCCCCTGAAAGAGTTTTTGAAAAATAAAAAAATCTAGGGTACATGTGCTAATTATGCGGTTTCAGTTATGAATTTTTTTTTATACAGGGTGGTTCAAAAGTCAGAAATTGAGGTGTCAACTTTCGATTTTTAAATGGATCGACCTGAATTTTATTTGATAATTTTACTTCTAAATGATTCCTGAGTACTTTTTTAAACAAAAATATTACATACAGGGTGGTTTTTTTTCGACCTATTTTTTTTCTAAATCTTGAATAACTCAAGTTCGGTTAATTTTTTTGATAACAAGAATAGAATGTGTTTGTGTAATGAATACACGCACTTTCAATTGGCATCAAATTTTTTTATACAGGGTGGTTCACAAGTGAAATAATGACTTGATTTTTTTTAAAACCGAGTTTTTTTAATTTTTTATTTAGGATTAATAATTCTCGTCTAATTTTACACATTTTTCGTTAGTCATATCGAAAAACAAAACTAAAGTGTTGTACAGGGTGAGACATAATTTTTTTGTAACACCCTGTATATGGGCAGTCAAAGAGACGCAAAATTAAATATAAAGACTAAATATGCAAGAAAAACTTTGATTTTTAATTAAACTAAAAAGTTATGGTTTTTTAACTAATATTGTCGCATGGACCACCCTGTAGATATTTTCTTAAACTATCATGTAGGTACTCTAAGTTGCATAAAATTCAACGAACACTTCGAAT
Organism: Bactericera cockerelli; assembly: GCA_024516035.1. Classification (NCBI taxonomy): domain Eukaryota; kingdom Metazoa; phylum Arthropoda; class Insecta; order Hemiptera; family Triozidae; genus Bactericera; species Bactericera cockerelli. The sequence continues at coordinate 11,222,062 of CM044958.1, read as the reverse complement.
CATGTGGGAAAAACAAGTAAAAAACACGAATTTGAAGCCATTTTCAATTTGGTGTCCACACTGAATGATTTTAAAACTTGAAATAAAAAGTAGGTAGGTGTAGACACAAAATTGAGCATGGCTTTTTGAATTCATTTTTTTTCTTTCAGATTCGGACTCCTCGTTGAATTTTAGACAGTTTCGACTACCCATATGATGGTTTAAGAAAATATCTACAGGGTGGTCCATGCGACAATATTAGTTAAAACACCATAACTTTTTAGTTTGATTAAAAATCAAAGTTTTTCTTGCATATTTAGTCTTTATATTTAATTTTGCGTCTCTTTGACTGCCCATATACAGGGTGTTACAAAAAAATTATGTCTCAACCTGTACAACACTTTAGTTTTGTTTTTCGATATGACTAACGAAAAATGTGTAAAATTAGACGAGAATTAGTAATCCTAAATAAAAAATTAAAAAAACTCGGTTTTAAAAAAAATCAAGTCATTATTTCACTTGTGAACCACCCTGTATAAAAAAATTTGATGCCAATTGAAAGTGCGTGTATTCATTACACAAACACATTCTATTCTTGTTATCGAAAAAATTAACCAAACTTGAGTTATTCAAGATTTAGAAAAAAAATAGGTCGAAAAAAAACCACCCTGTATGTAATATTTTTGTTTAAAAAAGTACTCAGGAATCATTTAGAAGTAAAATTATCAAATAAAATTCAGGTCGATTCATTTAAAAATCGAAAGTTGACACCTCAATTTCTGACTTTTGAACCACCCTGTATAAAAAAAAATTCATAACTGAAACCGCATAATTAGCACATGTACCCTAGATTTTTTTATTTTTCAAAAACTCTTTCAGGGGCCGAGTAATTTGAGGTGTCCAAGTTTGGTGGGACACCCTGTATGTATAAAAAAATCACCTCTCAACAAAATTGAAATGAGTATACATCTCTTTGCCCAAGATGGCAGTGTTCCTATTATAAATGCTGCATTTTCCATCTACATAATTATATTGTGATGGAGATCCTTTGGGCTCTAACTCGGGAATTGCTTGTAATGTTGTAATGGATGTCAAAACATTTGCAAGATCTTTGATCATGTTACTTTTTTCTTTAAGCTTTGTTTCCCAAACCTTTATTTTTTACGGTTGAATATAGATCTTTTAAATTACCATTGTAAAAGGGGATTCAAGTGTTTTGAGCTGGGCTATTTTTCCTATAAAAGCATCAATCTGAAGAGCTGCTTCTGGGTGTTCGTTTCTCCTTTTTTCTTGGTCCTGACTAAGCCCTCTGACTATTCTGTCTAACACACCTTCTACTGTGGTTACTTCTGAAATTTATGAGAGAAAAATGGATTAGGCATTGTTTTTAAAACATATACAACGGAAATAGTACTGTCAAGAAGTTAATAATAAAACTATCAGATGTAGAAAAAATATTACCTACTATGATGGGTAGTATTTTTTTCTACCTATTTTTAAGCTATTTTATTATAAAAATACCAACCTCAGTAGCTTGATTGATAAGGTGGCGGACTTGTAACCTGGAGGTTGGTGGTTCAAGTCCCGGTTTCAGCATAGATTTAATATTTAAAGCAAGTTTGAGGAGTTGTGATAGCACAAAAGTGATTAACACAAATATGATAACTTTTTTTTTATATATATAAAAATAAAATAGCCTTAATTGAACAAATAATAATTAGAGAAAAAAAAGAATAAAAAAAAAGAGAGAGAGGGGGGGGGGGGGGAGGAGAGAGGGGGGGGGGGCGAGAGGGGGGGGGAGGGGAGGGAGGGAGGGGGGACACATAGTTCTTGGGATGAGAGGGAGAGTCAGGGAGAGTCCCAGACTGGAATTTTGATTGAAGTAAAATCAGATGGAATCTATCCATCTGGTGGATGGTTTTATTAATAAACGGTGTGGATTTGGTTGATTTTACACCCTTCTCTTCTATCCGGCCACCAGGCTGGATCTCATTATTCTGATAGCCACAGTGAGTGCAATCAAAGGACATTATTACTATTTCCTTGAAGAATGGAATTTTTGTTAGTAATAGTCTGGTGGTTCCCTGGAAAAAAAAATAATAATAAAAAAATTGAACCTAATATACTAAATGAAGTAATTTGATATGTTAAGTATTTTTGTAAGTTCTAGTAATTTGAGGTTTTTTTAGTTACAATAGACTGACAGAACACACTAAACAGCTTAAAATGCTAGAAAGAGTATTTAGATATCTGATGAACCTCTAACCTACCTACACAATTTTAATAATTTAAATACCATTCATCATACTACCAAGTATAATGAAAATATTTTTTTAGTCTGGTAGTATACTAATGAAACCCAACAAGCTGACAGTCAAGGTTATGTCCATAGAACCATTGGTTCTGTCAATTCATATAAGTCAAATATTTTTATAGTTAGCCCAGCATCAGACTATTCTGACCTTACTACTATTCTATTATTTTTTATCATGGCCCTAAACTGGAAGTTTGAACATTATTTGAATTCTGCATAGATTCTTCAAATGTTACTTTGGTATAAATAAAACTTGAGTAAGAAGAGTACAAGAAAGAAGTGAGGGACGCCTTGCTATAAAGGCTCAACCCTTTAAAACTCACATTTTCTTCACAATTCATACAAAAACTTTCTATCTCTGTGGTCTCAGGATCTGGGTCCTCTGCATTTAAATTACGAAACAAAGGTTTGTTTTCACCCATTGTGACAGTAATTGAATCTGAAATTTAAAGCATACCATTTAAACATACATTATAAACACATGGACAGGCATGGACAAGAAAGGCCTGTTTTTCATTTGGATTGATTTTTTTTCCAGGTTTGATATTTCCAAATATTTCCATTTTATTCCAAGGTCAACAAGGACATTCGCAAAAGAAAAATGCCTGTTTCCGTACTATTAAAGATAAACAATGTACTTAACCTATAAAAGAACTAGAAGCAAGAATTTTCTACTTCCACTTTGGTTAACCAAACAGGAAGCAGGATGAGAAAGAATTTCCTCTTCCAAAAGAAAAATGACTTGCTTCCAGTTTGGTTCATTTTATTCCCATTGCATCCACTTTGAATAGAAAGAAAAATACGGCTAAAGTGACATTTACAGTACTTAATATTTAGGTAGACCCCAACATCAAAGTAAAGATCAGAAAATTTCTGTGCTACGAAAGTTTGATGTCTATGACTATGAAAGTTAGGCGCATCAAATCAGTTAGTAAATCAAAAGGCTCCTTCAAAAATATTGTAGCCTCATGTAAAAGCTGTTTCTGATATGAGTGCCATGTTCATGAAATTTTGTAATTTAGGGAACTTACCTTTATATGATACAATTTACTGATAAATGATAATAAAATTAAGAACTAGAAGCCCAAGGATTCCTACAATTTATGAATTTAAAAATAAAATCAAAAAAACTTTGGAGATGACTGAAAATTTGAAAATACTTGAAATTTTTACTTTCCTTATCCTAATAAGGAAAGTATTGTATTCGTCGAAAATTTGACCTACCTAGTTTTTCACATTTCTGGACGAATTATAGCCTCAGGATACCAAAAAAGTTGTTTTCAGCCATTGGTCCGTGCGTCTGTCTGTCTGTGTGTCTGTGTGTGTGTGTGTGTGTGTGAACAGGATATCTCGAGAACGGTAAGAGCTAGAAACTTGAAATTTGGTATGGAAACTAATTTTATACGCTAGACGAACCACGAAACTTTTGGTTGAAATCGGCCGCATCCCACGGCCGCAGGGCCGCAAATATTAGCCGCAAGCGCCGCTTCTTTGAATTGGTTAAAGATACAATTTTTTTTGGAGAATAACAATTTCTTAGATTAAAAAAATAATAGGGGTCTATTCTGATCATTTTTTTGATATCTTGAACTTTTTGGAACCCGGCCCCAATTTACCGGTATTTTGGGGGGGACCCGCTTGGACTAACTTTTTTACTATTCATCCTAGATGGGGGTTGTGACATATCAAATTCAATAATCTTGAGTTGCTGATTACGAATTTGGCTGTGATTTTTATCTATCTGTTACCGGTGAGTCACCAGTGGCGGAATTGGACTTCCTTATGGGAGATAAGGAAAGTCGTGTGATGTTTACACCAGATTTTTTTATCATCATTATCAGTTTTAAAATTTAAATTTTTCGCGCTAGCAGGCTAGCACATATATTTCGATATCTTCAAAATCGTTTGCATAAGGCCGTTGCTAGCATCCTACCCAACAAACTGAAGTCAATGATCTATCGTAGAGTTGCCGCGATTAATCGAACTAATCGATTAATCGATTATTAATAATCGATTATTTGATAATCGATTAACGATTAGTGACTAGTCAGATAATCGATTAATCGATTATTTTCATGTCGATTAATCGATTATTTTGGACTATCTACTATCTAGTTAATATAGTACTTATAGTTATCTAGATCTAGCAAGCACCTTGGGATTGGGGGAAAAAAAAGTAAAAATTGGGGGATTTTTTTTAATTTTTTCTGGCAACACTGGTTACTGGTTATAAAAGGCGGAAATCACGGCATTTTTTAAATAACCTAACATTAAAATTTTAAAAACTAAAAGTGTCATTCTCAATTCTGTCATTGTCAATATTGTCATATTTGTCATTTTGATCATTTTCCTTCTAACATACCTAATCAAAGAACAAAAGAACAATAAATCTAATAAATTAAATTGATAAAATATATGCCGTCCTGACAAACTATATAAAAAGAAAAAAATATTAATAAAATCTAGTTAGGTGAAAAAATTGGTATTTTTTTTTTTTTTTTTTCAGAGTGGGCACTATAGATCCAGTAGAGGTCAAAATTGGCTCAATTAGTATCTAATTAAAGGGAAAGATATGAGAAATGATAGTATGAAATAAAAATAATATGTCGTCGCGACAAAAAAAAAGTAAAAATTAGTCAAAGTCAATTTTTGGTTAATTTCAGATAATCGTCAAATAATCGATTAATCGATTATTTGAGTGTCGATTAATCGATTAATCGATTACCAACGAGTCCGATTAATCGATAATCGATTATCGAGATTTGAACTAATCGCGGCAACTCTAATCTATCGTGCAATTTCACCTCGTTAACTTTACCTAACCCTACCTTTGCCCATTAAGTCTCATAAAAATAATTATTATTTTAGTTTAAAAATTATAATAATAATAAAAGAAAAAATCATTAATAAAAAAAATGTTACATCAGTTTAAAAATTAAAAAAAAAAAAATGACGAGAGCATGATTTAAAGACATATCCTGAGCACGCGCGTCATAAGGGACATGCTTATACCGCATCGCTACCCAACAGTTGAGAACGAATGTCAAAATAAGTATTATTGAATACCGCGGGTAAAAACTTGATAAGAATGCTACACGAACGCTGCGTAGCGGTCAACCTCAGTTTCAATCGGCGGGCTTCTAGACACTTCGGCAATAAATCGATCGAAGTGTCTAGAAGCCCGCTGATTGAAACTGAGGTTGACCGTTACGCAGCGTTCGTGTAGCATTTTTGCTCATGCTTATGTAATACTTATTTTGACACTCGTTCTCAACTGCTGGGTAGCGATGCGGTGTAAGCATGTCGCTTATGTCGCGCGTATTGAGGGTACGTCTTCAAATCATGCTCTCGTCAATTTTTTTTTTTAATTTTTTAAACTGATGTAACATTTTTTTTATTAATGATTTTTTCTTTTATTATTATTATAATTTTTAAACTAAAATAATAATTATTTTTATGAGACTTAATGGGCAAAGGTAGGGTTAGGTAAAGTTAAGGAGGTGAAATTGCACGATAGATCACTGACTTCAGTTTGTTGGGTAGGATGGTTGGGTGAGGGGCTTAGGTTAGGTTGAAATTAGTGCAGGGTTAGACCGGGTCGCTGTAATAATTATTTTTATGAGACTTAATGGGCAAAGGTAGGGTTAGGTAAAGTTAACGAGGTGAAATTGCACGATAGATCACTGACTTCAGTTTATTGGGTAGGATGGTTGGGTGAGGGGCTTAGGTTAGGTTGAAATTAGTGCAGGTGGTTAGGCCGGGTCGCGCAGCGACCCGGTCTAACCCTGCACTACCCAAGCTATCACTACCTCACCCAAGCTATCCTAGCTGGCTAACGAAACACAACATTTAGACTGAAAAATTAATAGTAATTCCGCGAATAATGGAACTTTGAGAGGATGCTACACGAACGCTGCGTAGCGGTCAACCTCAGTTTCAATCGGCGGGCTTCTAGCAACGGCCTAAATCGATTCGATTGGTTTTGAAAGGAAATTTTGAAATTATTAAAATTGAAAAAAAAATCTCAAACCAGAATTTATCTTTTATTCCTGTGTGCTGAAATTTTCTTGAAAGCTTAGAAAAGCTCCTTCTTTTATACTTTCGACCCTAAGCACTAAGAACCTTCTTCAAAATGGTCTTGGAAAGTACCATGATATGGTAAGTTATTCAGCTAAATTATTAAATATGGACACCAAAAGCACAAATTTATGAGGATGATTAGGCAACTTTTTCATTGTCACTTTAAGAGTTTCCTAGGTCTCTTTTAAGCTTTTAGGTAGTTAGATGTTCTGAGTTAGAGCCTCAAATCATTTGCTCAACGAGAAAAAAGTAAGCTGAGGTATCCATGTATGGAAAGTTTTTTTTTGATGTCTCCGATTATTGACCAGCAGCCTCTCCCAGAAGTCTACCTTTCAAACATCACACATTACACACTCTGATTGGTTCATTTTCATGCAATAACTAATCAAAGTGTGTTGTGTGACAGATAAAACAGAGATTTGGAAATTGTGAGAGTGGGGAGTGTTTCTGGAACAGACTATAGGTATTAAGATGCTTCTTCTTCCTTGAATTAGTAAAGCAAGAGAATCTTAGCACATAAGAAGATCATTTTATTAGATTCTGAAGAGATTGTAAAATAGGCATTCAAACAAGCCTAAATAAATGATAAAATTGATAGTTAGCTGTCACTAACTTCATAGGCATTGGTGCCCAACAATAAAATTAAGAACTTGTCTCTAAATATCTATCCTTACTGCTTTCATTGTGAGATATTTATAATATGTGCTTCTCTTGAATATTTGTTCTCTGACAGTGTGGACAATAGTGACTTCATGAGAAATGGTGACTTCCTCCCCACAAGACTGCAGGCTCAGCAAGACGCTGTGAACTTGGTGTGTCACTCTAAAACCAGATCTAATCCTGAAAACAATGTTGGTCTCCTGGCCATGGCTGAGTGAGTACATTAACCCAGATAACGCGGTGAATTTTTTTGTTTTATTTTTTGGAGTGATATATTGAGTCCTTAATCAAAATAAGTGCTGTCAACTTATCACTCAGACTCAAAACAAAGAGCTTGAGGTGTCGCCAACTAACCTCAACAAGCTAAATTAATTATAAAAATCCACAATGTAGTACCTTTCACCAGATGGGGCTGACGTTCTTCTGGAAGGACGTCAGCCCCATCTGGGTTAATATATATAAAGTATTTTTTGACAGACATTTAACATTAGAAGACTCATTATTATCTGCTTTTCCTTCTTTCTCTGTACCTTTTCCCAAACCTACTTGGTGTCGGCATTGTTCAACCTCTCCCTCATTATTGAAGTTGTTTGGTTCTGGTACTCCTACTTCTGTATTTTATGGCTGGATGCACTTCCTATGACCACTCATTTTGGCCACCAATAAGATCCATTATTCTGAAGTGGAAAATCATAACAAATGAGAGTAATAAACATTCGACTAGAGTAAATTGGTAAAATTATTATTCTACACTATTCTACAGCATATCAAATAAACTTTATTGACTACCACTAAAATACTTCTGGTTTTAAAATGAAAACACTCAACATTAATATTGGTCTAGTTTTAAGCTTCTGAGACTTCAGAGTGAGTTACAAAATTTATTGTAATATATTAACTGGAGGTTCAATAATAGAAAATCTATTTAATTAGTAAGCAATTTTATGGATTTTCTTCTATGATTAGTAACTAATCAAAGATAAAAATTGAAGAATAGGTGGAGTTTAACTGGAGAGTATAGCACAATAATTTATTTTTAGAGGTATTTTTTGTTGTTAACTACTTGATGTATTTCATTCATGATATTTAGACATTTATATTGTTCTATGGAGACTCTGCTATTAGGTGCATATTAATGTATTTTTTTCTTGTTCTTTTTTAGTTCTGTTGATGTTTTAGCTACACTAACATCTGATGTTGGCAGAATTCTTTCAAAACTGCATCAAGTTCAGCCAAATGGAAACATCAATTTTATGACTGGAATTAAAATTGCTCATGTGAGTATAAGTTTGGCCTATCTATTTGTGTCCTACTTTATCTTCCTTTACAAATTTTAACCATTTTTGAATGCACTTGTTATTTTGGTAAAAATTCAACCCTTATCTTGGCAATGTGTATATTTGGATACCATCAGTTTTTTTTACTCTATTGGCCAAAAATTAATCCTAAATCATTTTTTCTTCCACAGAACATTTAACATTATTTCAATTTTTAAATGCTTTATTTAAAGTGGCAGGATGGAGCTCTTCCATCCAACCATCCAATAATCATCCTTCCATCCAACCATCCAATAATAAATTAAAAATTGAAATTCTCTGCCAAGATAAGGGTTAAGCTTGTTCTAATGACCTAAAGAAACAACTGGTTCATGAGAATAACCATTATGCATTTTGTAGGATTTTATAGTTTTAAATTATTAAAAATACTACCATTTGGCTTTACCAGTTGAGGATTTCCTAAATTATAATTAGTTTTTTTTTTTTTTTGAAATGCTTATAAACTTCACTGTCAAATATATTTTTGTAGTGAAATAGTTTTTATTATTTTTCAGCTGGCATTGAAACACAGACAAGGAAAGAATCACAAAATGAGAATCATAGCATTTGTTGGTAGTCCTGTTGATCTGGAAGAAAAAGAGCTTGTGAAACTTGCCAAACGTCTGAAGAAAGAAAAGGTCAACGTGGATATTGTGTCTTTTGGAGAGGAGGTAAGAATTATTCACCCAGTCCTAGCAGCAGCAGCAATGTGAGTTTTTTTTTTTTCTTTTTTTTTCTTAGCATTGTTCCAACGAAGCAATTTTACAAGCTCCTCTTACAAGAACAATAAGAAGAAGTTTAGAAAGGGAGAAAAAAAAAAAAAAGTTACACCAAATTAATTTGATGGTGTCTAACTAGTCTCAGTGTGTCATTTCATCAAACTCCAACATGATTTTCTATTCTACAATATCAGTTAATCATGATGTGAGCTACATTATAAATATCTTCCATTATAAATGAAGGTCAACAACCTTTGAATGGCCATTTTCTGTTTTAAGAAATTATTATATTTCTTTCTGAAATCTAAATATTTTTATTTTCATACATATATATTTTTAATAGAACCAATTAAGGCTCAAATGGCTCCAATTGAGGCTCAACCAAAAAATAATGCTATTAATTTTTTTAAGTACATAAAAAGGCTTAAAAGCAATATGATTGTTCCAGATATTTGTTTTTTTTTTTTTTTTTTTTTTTCCTTTTGTAATGTTGTGCTTCCATTGTGCCTTATTTCCACTCTCACTTCAAATTCCAGGTGGTGAACACGGAACTTCTCAACACATTCATCAGCACTCTGAACGGCAAGGATGGAGCGGGCAGTCACATGGTGACCGTGGCTGTGGGACCTCACCTATCTGATGCCCTCATATCCTCCCCCATCATACAGGGTGAGGATGGGGCAGGAGGCACGCCTGGCTCTGCCTACGAGTTTGGAGTGGATCCCAATGAAGATCCTGAGCTTGCCCTGGTGAGTTGTTTGATAAATTTACTCAAACTCAATAGCTTGATTTATAATGCTGTGGGCTTGTAATTGTAATTGTATATTTACGGGTCAAGCCCAGTGTAAAATCAAACTTAAATACATGTTACTACAATGAAAAAACATAGATAAATTAAAACATATAAAACATTTAGTGACTAGATAAAAAATAAATAATAACATTGGTAACATAAATAAATAATAACATAAATAAAGAAATAAATAATAACATTGTAACCGATAGATTGGTGGTTCAAGTCCTACAAAAATTTACTGAAGCAAGTTTGAGTACTTGTGATATCCACAAATACAGTGAAAACTGGATATAAGAGAACTGAAGGGACCGGAATTATTTCCTATGTTATATCCAGTTTTCTCTTATAAAGAGGTTATTTTCCCTTATAGAGAGCTAAATTGGACCTGAAAATTGTTCTCTTATATCCAGGTTTGACTGAACAATAACTTCTTTTGTAGTAAAATAGGCACATATGATAAATAATCATCCTTTTTGAATTCTTACAATTAGCAACAAATGACCCTGCTAAATCATCTCCAATGCTGGCATCTCTTTTCATTTCTATGTTATTCTAAAAGTTTAATTTTGATCACGTTCTGTCCTTACAATTCTGTCAATTTATCTGTACCTATGTGTCCCGGTAGCTCAGTGGTAAAAGCGGCACTCTGTGAATCCAAGATATTCCAGAAGTCGTGGGTTCGAAACCCAGCCGGAACATGACAAGTTATGCTCCCATTTGGGATTTTTACCACATAATAATGTGTCTTGAGCTTACTGCTGGAATAATGGGACTTTAATTGTCCTATTCGGGCAGTATAAATAAGGCGATATTATTATTATTATTATTATGTATGTATCTCTTCTCAGGCACTCCGCGTCTCAATGGAAGAGCAACGCGCCCGTCAAGAGTCTGAGGCAAGGCGTGCCGCCGAGGGAGCTGGCGGCTCCAGTGACCCGGCCAAGGCAGGCGACGCCGCCGCTGCGGTTACCATGGCAACGCCCGATAACAAGGAGGCAGCGGGCGGAACTGAAGAGGCACTACTGGAGCGCGCTCTAGCGATGAGCATGGACACTACGCCTGCGCAGACACGAGTGACGTCACAGCCAGACTTCTCCCAGATGACTGAAGAGGAACAGATTGCATTCGCCATGCAAATGTCCATGCAAGACGCACGTGAGTCAAGCATGATGCTTTGTCTTTTTTTTATATCTTACTTAAGGTACCACGAGGAAGACCCAGACATCGTTACAAAGACACTCTGAAATCAGATATAGAAAAGAGAGGGTTTACTCTAGAAGTAATTGAGAGGGACCAGAAATATAATAATAGACTATGGTGGAGAGGCTTTGTCCATCGACCCGTTACGACGGAACGAAACCGGTTTGATTGATTGATTAAGGTAAGGGAATAGAACTATGTATACATTTGCACATTCATAGTCCTTTGTCAAATAATTGGCACAGAAAAGAGTCCAACCTGGGATCTAGAAGTCCCAAGACAGCACAAGCATTATCCTTCTTGTGCCTTACTAGAGTTGTGATATGTGATATAATGAACTTTTTTCTCGTCATATTAAATCAAACCAATACAAAAAAATTACTTCTAAAAAAATAATCATAATAATAAAACAAAATTGAAATCATTGTAGTCCTCAATAATCTATTAATTTATTTAATTTAGTAGTCACCGTTTATTGAATTCAGATTTATTTGGTAGGCCGAGTAGGTAGCGCGCTAGGCTTGCACACACGGTGACCTGGGCTCGAATCCCGGCGGAGTCGGAATTTTTTGCCTCAGTACTTGTACTTTGGATGTTAACTCATACCTCGTGGGGAAAAATGATTATCTGCTTTGATGTGAGCAGCGAGCAGTGGCGCAATCATGGGTAAATGATGACACATGAATTTAAAAGAAAAGGAAAAGTCCTGTAATTCTGCACTACCTACAAAAAATGTGATATAATAGTTGTAACTTTGTGTTATTATATCACATTTCGAACCCCCGTGCCGATAAAAAATTGTATTCAATTTTTAATTAAAGTTGTTTGTAAGGGATACCTTCCAGTGCCCTCGTGTTGACTCAGGAGCTAAATGGGAAGTATTGTGTCACTACTTGCCCATCAGAGGGGAGGCTAGCTACCGGATAGGCAGGCTACAACACAGACGACAAGAGTATACAGTAGCTCCTGTTTCATATCTACGAAATAAAAAAGGCTGTGAAACACTCATCTTTAAAACGAAAAAAAAAAAAAATATAACACACATTTATTTAATTTATTAGTCTTCTTCTTTTTCTTTGCCTTATCCCGTTCAAACGGGGTCGGCATTTCGAGTCAGTCCTCTCCACAGTATTCTATCATGTACTAAATCACTTGATATTCCTTTTGCATTTAGGTCTGTATTTATACAGTATCCATTTTCTCTTGGTGTACCTCCTTTTCTTTTTCCCTGTATATCTATTTTTTCTATCTTCTTCCAAACATAGTGTTCATCTCTTCTTTTCACATGCCCATTTATTTATTTATTTCAACTTTATTTTTATAATAAACATTTAACAATTCACATAATAAGTAATTATAATATTACAGAGTACAATTTTTAAGGATGAGTAAGATAATATAGATAAGGGTATTTAAAGTAAGTATAGTTTTACATTATTATGGACTGAGTAATTTAATATGTGTTTTTTTTTTCAATTAATTACTTTTTTTATTTACAAAACATAACAATCAACGAAATATATAAAAATGAGATCAGATAGTGTATGTAAAAAATATAATAAAATTTCGTCAATTTGCTATTTTAATTATTAAATAAAAAAAGTGTGATATCTAGCCCTATACTCTATAGTCTATAGCTTCGCTCTTGTATCTTTTTGGACACCTCTGTGACTTTTATTTTGTTTCATTTATTAGTCAAGGCGTGTATACTAATCTCGAATACCTTTCCCATTGCAGAGGAGCCAGCGGCGGCTTCTTCTTCCACGCCCACCGAGGCGGGGGGGGCGGAGCCTATGGAGACAGATGAGCTGGTCACGGAGGCGGCCTTCCTGCAGAGCGTGCTGGAGAATCTGCCCGGGGTGGACGCCTCCAGTGCGGAGGTGAGACACGCCCTCTCCTCCTCCACGCGCGACCAGAAGAAGAAGAAGGAGGAGAAGAAAGACGAGAAGAAGGAGAAGAAATAGGAGGAGAAGAAATAGGAGGAAAAGAAATTTGAGCTATAGAGTTTATTTCTAAAGATCTTAAGGTTTATTTCTAAAGAAAGCTGGGGAAAGCTAAATGCGCGGACCAGAAGAAGAATTAGGAGGAGTTTGAGCTATAGAGAGTATCTTAAGATTTATTTATAAAGAAAGCTGGGGAAAGCGACCGAAAGCTAAATGCGCCGACCAGAAAAAGAAGGAGGAGGAGAAGAAAGACGAGAAGAATAGGAGGTGTTTGAGCTGTAGAGTATCTAAAGTTTATTTATAAAGAAAGCTGGGGAAAGCGAGCGAAAGCTAAATGCGCGGACCAGAAGAAGAAAGAGTTTGAGCTATAAAGTATCTTAAGGTTTATTTATAAAGAAAGCTGGGGAAAGCGAGCGAAAGCTAAATGCGCGGACCAGAAGAAGAAAGAGTTTGAGCTATAGAGTATGGACTATTGAGTATCTAAGGTTTATTAATAATATGGGGAAAGCGAGAATGAAGGATGTTTTTTCCTTTCATTCAACAATTACATTTCAGTGACTTTAAGCGCGGAACAGAAGATGAAGAAGTGGAGCCGGTTTTATGATCGAGGATTGTAATGAGTTTTTTTCATAGATGTGATGATAATAAAGAGAAAAAAGAAAACTACAATGACAGAAAGAGAATAGATTAAACATTATTCGATAATATCTTCACGATCTAAATCTAACACAATGTACAGAATTCAGGATATCATAACATTATAGAAACATTACAATTACCTACATTTATTAAATAATATACATAAATTTACATACTGATGTATTTTACTTCATTTTCATTGTATGAAAGATAGTTATGTGATAAATATGATATATCACACGTATAGCTTATGCCCCCCGTCCTCAGTTTAATTGAAATTTTAGGTCCACGCAAATGAACTCAAGTGAATTCTTAGAATTTTATGTTAATATTTTTTATTCTTACTTAATATTTTTTATATATAGGTTAACCATAAGGTCTATATGAAACTCGGGAATCTAATTACCTTAAAATTACGGAGAGAGATAGTTTTTTTAGAGGTAGCATTGTCCATTACTGCTTAAGACTCAATGGCTTGTTTTCAGCCTAGTAAGAGTATGTGTGTTTGTTTCATCTTTTTGTTGGATAATGACGAAATTTCTTTTTCTTATGTATGTATTTTAAACATTTATATTGCCAATTATGTCTATCACTCATATAATACTGTTTTTCAGGACTAGGTTACTGTTAGGTTAGGCTTAACCCAAACTACATGCAAGGCTTAACCCAGACTACATGCTAGGCTTAATCTAATTTAACCTAACCTAATTTAGTTTGTCCTTGTAAAAATTAATATTTCGGTCGATAACACACACCTACTAAGTAAATTTATTGACCTCTATTGTATTCTGCATTTTATCTCCAATAAAATTGAAAACAATTTTGTTCTCTTTTCCCACAATATTTTCATTTTTTTGCCCTTTCAATTGAGTTGTGTTCAGTTTGAAATAGAGTCTTGTTTGAAGATGCATCGTCTTACCTATTAATTAAATTTGAATGGCACGAGAACTATGTAGAATGTAGGCGTCCCACGGTCATTCCTTATCACGGCGAATTCATTTCTTATCAGTCTACAATCATAATTTTACGTACAAAAAGTAAAAAACGAAGGCCTTTTCGAATCGGGTTCCTTTGCGATCGGTCGTGCGTTCTCTTGAAGAGTGACGTCCTGGAAACGTGTGTAAAGTCAGATAATATTTGTTTGACATTGAAGTCGCGAGTGAGAGTCGTGCTATGAAATCTATGGTACTCATTTTAATTTAGCGAAAGTAATGTGCTGTTTGACGATAATCGTGCTGTAGGTATTTTTTCTTTTTCTCTCAATGTTGGTTTCGTAAGCTGAGATCCTTACTTCAAATTATCGTTTTTTACCACAACTTCAATAATTGGAATCTAATTTTTCCCAATATTAATTAAAATAATCTAAACATCTTATTGAACTAAGAGATTTTAAACCCGGCCGCCGTGAATTGACGGTAGTTTAGTTTGATTTATTCATGACCATAAATGTTAAATTAGTGGAAATTCAAGTGAGTGATCTTTCAAATAATGCCAGAAATGAAGGGACTAATGAAGAGATCTAAGAAGTAAGTTTCCCTGTTAATCTGCATGATTTTCTCAGCTTTTGCTGAAATCAGTGAACACTTGATATAAATATCAATCCTTGCATTTTTTGTTTTTATTAAAGCCCGGTCACGATGAAGCAGCAATTATGTCGAAATAACATGAGAAATTACTTCCCTTGAAATATTGCTTACACTATTTTTCATTTTTTCATCTAAAGCTCAAAAATCTTTTTCATGGTCCTGGGTGATATTTGCCGACACCAAACCTCCTTGGGTTCGGCATTGTTGAACCTCTATTTCATGTTAGAGGTGGGTTGTTTCGGCACTTTCCATATATTATGCATACCATTACGACGCCCTTCTAAAGCCAACTCTGTCAGGGGCCAATGATTTTGTTATTGTTTTGTAGCTTGAAAAAGCTGTTTAACGTTCCCCATTGAGACACGGCGAAGTAATATAATATTCAAAAATTACTCGTATTTATCACAATAATACATTTTTTGTATCATAATAATAATAAATTATTATTTCAACAAATGGCTTTAATCCAGTTCTCGTCAGACTACTTGTGACGTAAAAAAACGTCCAGCGAGGTCAGTACTTGGTGGGTGTCGGATAGTTTGTGAGTTTTAAGCATTGGGAAGATAAACCATCCGTCTCGAAGGTTCTAGAATTCCTGGATGTTGAAGAGATGTTAAGCAGAAAATAAAAGAAAAATCAACAACCCGGAGAGAGGTATTGATAATTTCAAATCCCGATCCTAAATAAGTTAAATCGATGGAAATCCGGAATCCCGAGGTTGTACTTTTTGTAACTATAAGAAAATCTTATCTTAAATCCACACCATATAGGTACCTATTTATCACAATAGCAAAAGCTACACCATCTAATAGGGTACTCAAGTACCTTTTTTACTTTCCTTATCTTATAATAAGGAAAGTATTGTATTCGTCGAAAATTTGACCTACCAGTTTTTCACATTTCTGGACGAATCATGGCCTCAGGATACCAAAAAAGTTGTTTTCAGCCATTCGTCCGTGCGTCTGTCCGTCTGTCTGTCTGTGTGTGAACAGGATATCCCAAGAACGGTAAAAGCTAGAGACTTGAAATTTGATGCACAAATTAATTTTATACACCAGACGATCCACGAAACTTTTGGTTGAAATCGGCCGCATTCTGCGGCCGCAAATATTAGCCGCAAGCGCGCTTCTTTAAATTGGTTAAAGATACAAAAAAATTTAGAGAACAACTTTTTCTTAGATATATGTAATATTATATAAAACTAGGATTCTTTTAATTTAAATTTCACTCACCGACTTAAGTTTCGCCTAACTCGTAGCTTGATCACGATTAAGGCTTGATAATCGTGATCACGATTAAGGCTTGATAATCGTGATCAAGCCTACGAGTAGGCGAACTTAAGCCCGGTGAGTGAAAATTTAAATTAAAAAGAATCCTAGTTTTATATAATATTACATATACCTAACATTTTGATTCTATATGAACATAATAACAAATTTTCTTAGATTAAGAAAATAGTAGGGGTCTATTCTGATCATTTTTTTGATATCTTGAGCTTTTTGGAACTCGGCCCCAATTTACCGGTATTTGGGGGGACCCGCTTTGACTAACTTTTTTATTATTCATCCTACATGGGGGTTATGACATATCGAATTCAATGATTTGAAGTGCTGATTACGAATTTGGCATTGGTTTTTAGTTATCTGTTACCTTTTTGGGGATAAGGAAAGTCGTGTGATGTTTACACCAGATTTTTTAAATCGAGTAAAAATGCAGGATAGTTATAATAATTAAAAATTTATACTACCTATGCCTCACAATAATGTTCGTTGATTTAGAAAACAGTTTTTTTGCCTTCTGTAAAATGGTAAATACGAAACAGGTGGTGTAGCTTTTGCCGCAAAGTTATAGTATGTAACCTATATTATTTACCTGTAGACGCTTTCATTTAACATTAGGTGGTACCGTTGACAAAGCTCTCTCTCAAAATCGAGATTATCCTTTAAAAATAGAAGAAAATGCTTTTGTATTAGGTGTTTCTTTTTTGTTTCTTTTTTGTATTAGGTGTAATTCACAACCATAGATTTAAAAATGATAAATTGATAAGATCTCCCAATGTTTTTTGGGCATCTCATGTGAAGCACACCCTCAATAGAAAATGGGGGAAATCATAATAATAAATTATGCTATCAGCATCGTGTCGCCATTTTCTAATGAGGAAGTTGTATGCTATGTTCATACCTTGGCCATAGCATGTAAATTCTACACGCTATGCCTTGGCCGAGAAGAGGTAGGTGTAGTTAGTAGAAAAACGAGTGTTAAGAAGCTCTCAAAGCTTAGGAGAAGTACCTTTGTATAATGTTCTTTATAAGAAAATAAATAAATAAACTAAAAAAAAAAAAAAAAAAAAAAAAAAAGATGCCGGAGGTGCCTAGTCACACTTTTGTTGTGTCATTGGTGTTTCCAGTCTCTTGAAGCTCCTTGTGTTTCAACAACGAGCACAATATTTTGACCGTTGGTGTTTTTGCAAATCAAAAACAAAATAAAAGTACGCGCTCATTTTTTTACCTCGTCAATTTGACATTTTACAAATTAACTTTAATTAAACTTTATGCTTTTCTCTCATCAAAATCATCAACTTAATTATTTTTTAAAAGTGTTTAAAAAGAGCTTTGCCTTTATTCAATGAGTGAAATTAATTGAAGTATCCACTTTGCTATCATCGAGGACAGACATATCAGACTCAAAAGTTCAGAAATAAGCAACAAGTAAGTTCTTCCTTTTCTATTTTAACTATGAACTGGGTTTTTTGGGTGCAGGTTGATTTGGTATGTTCATAAATTGTCCGAATAATCCATGAACATACAAAATTTCTTACTCCATTTCCAGAAGTGTATTATTTGATGTACTTGACCCTATGTATTTGACCCTGACTAGATAGAGTCAGACTAATAAAAGTCCAGAAGTATAATCACTATTGATGTGACAAAAGAAAGATAAGAATCATTTGGTATGTCAAACATAATAGCATTTACAAGAAAGAGAGAGGTATATTTTGTCTACTTTTTGGGCAAAAACTGAGATTTTTTTCAAACTTCAGGCCTTGTATGGGTCAGGTGAACATGCTCCAATTGAGCTGAAACTTTTTAGAGATCATATTGGCAATTGACCTAAGGCCCTTAAGAAAATCTAAGATTGACTTTTTCTACCAGCCTAGTAACCAAGTATTTTAGTAATGAACATAATGATGTGGTAATGAGTATTTAGGTACAGTAGAAATCGTTTATAACAAACTTCAAGGGACCGGACAGATTTGTTCCTTATAGCCGATTTTCACTATAACCGATATATCGGCTATAAGGAACAAGTTCACTATATCCGATATGTATCGCTTATAGAGAACAATGTACGTTATAAGGGAACATCGTAAGACATGAAAAATGTACAATTATGTATGAATGTAGGTAGGTAATTCTAACTTTTAGGTGCTAATAAATGATCTAAATCAGACAGATCACTCATCTACTCCTTGACAAAAATCTGCATAATAAACATGTTTTCTGTTTTACTCACAGAGCATCAAAATGAATTTTGTACGTTATAACGATAGAAAGTAGCCACGGGACTTGAGAATTTGTTCGCTAAAGCCGATATTGTTCCTAATAGCCAATGTTTGTTATAAATGATACCAATGTTAATTTTCCATAAAAACTCCAAGGACCGGAGATTTTGTTTGCTATAGCCGATTGTTCCTTATAAACGGTGTCGTTATAAACAATTTCTACTGTATAATGTTGTCAATTTTAAAAAAAAAGTTATTACTGAACATCAGGGTTTGCTTTTTAACTTGATAGACTGCAGGCATCCGAACTACACAGTAGATTTTACTTCCAAGAGTATCTAATTAATATTAGATATTGGAAGTAATATGAACCATTCACAAGAAAGTATTGTGTTCATAAATGGGAGTGTATTATTGCCTACTCAGGGGTCTCAGGGACCAAAACGTAGGTCATCTATGTTCAAGCTGAGTCCACCACCCTCTCAATCACAGTGATTACTGAAATATATCATAAAGTTCAAGTGTAGAAGCTCTTTTTTTTATTAGCATTTATTAAAGTGATGTATTGTTATATACACTTTTATTTTATTTAAATTTTGAGTTTTGACAAATTTCTTTAAAGGTAAATCTCTCAGAAAATAAATGAAAATATCTTTAAGTACTGCTACTTTATATTATCAACAAAAGATTTTCTAATATTATGATTAGTCTAATGATATACCTAGTTCACATTGAATCATGTGCCTTTGTTGACAAGTTCACAATATGTATTTCTGGATTTTTTTTTAAATAATTACAGAGAACCTAGTTCTGAACTAAAAATAAAGTGACAAAAACTCTTGGGTGATTATTTTTATGAATTCATAGATGTTTTCAAAATATTATTTTTTCTCAATATTTTACTTTATTTTTCTTGGTATACATGAATAAGAAAAAACATTACTTTGTAATGAGACACCTTCTTGTGGAATAAATAATAAGGGACATAATTATGTTGATATAGATATAGGTGGTTTCAAAAATAATTTATTCTTGGTTGATTTGTGCCTGCACTGTGATTTTCTCCTATTATGACTGTGGGTGTTTCTGACTCAACATTTTGACTGTGATAAATTTGATTTGTATCATTCAAAGAATTATTTGGAGTAGTACTACTCATACCATTCACTGTGTGTAACTGACCATCAGAAATATTTGCAGAACTATTTTGAGCTGTGTCCAAGTGGTACAATATTGGAAGTTGTTCTGTAACTGGTGAATTCAGTGTTGTTGGATTTAGAACATTAATAGATTTGGACAATGTTTGATTACAGATTGTTGGAGTTGGAGGGTTTGAGTTTTGTATGACAACATTAATATAAGGGGGTGGTTCACAGTTCTCTGGATATATAGTGATGGCTGCATTGTAGCTGGGAGGGGGGTCTATTCTCACAAAATAAGGTGGTGTTGGGCCAGATCCTGATCTTTCCTGTAATCAAACAATAACTTTCCTTTAATCCAACAGTAACTACAAAATATACTCACCGGCAGAATGAACCAGACACTTGATGTTTTTCCATTTGACTCCAAGTTAAATTTGTAGTTGAAATTTTCAAGCTATTATTGCTTTGATAGAAAACGAACAGTATGGAGATTAATACTGAACAGTAGACACATGTTTATCTTTTCAGGTACCTAAGTTTTATTAATGTCATTAAAAAAAATCATACGCTTTGTTTTCTATCAAGAAAAAATAACTGAATTTTTTTAAATGTTTTTTCTGTTAAGTATTAATCTTTATACTGTTACTTTTCTACCAAAAGAAAAGTACCTAGAAAATTTTTATCACAAAAAAAGTTATGTCAAATTTAGTCCATCAGGAAATACATGGAGTCAAATGCAAAAACAAATGTTTGGTTAATTCTGCCGGTCAGTGTATTACAAGAGTGTTTTTTTTTTTTTTTTTAAGTGGGGTTTAACGTCGCTTTCAACTGCCATGGTCATATCACGACGGGGGTTTTACCCTCCATTCGCAGGAAACTCACAAACCTGTTACTCACATTGACCTCACCCAGCCTGAGTGGGGCCGGGAAAAGCCAGCGTCACGAGAATTAGAATTTGAATGGTCACCCATCCAAGTCTTAACCTCGCTGGGTGTCGCTTAACTTCGGTGTTCTGAAGGGAACCGGTGTATTCAACATGCCATCGACGCTGGCACAAGAGTGTTTATTTATTAAAATAATCTCCATCAATTCTGTAGTAAATTTTGTAAATTTCAATCCTTCATAAATGTGGAATTTTAAACATATTTTACAAATTCTTTGTCATTAACTTTACATGTATCAAATAAATATATCATTCAATATAGGTATTCATTTGATAATGATTTCATTTGATGTACATATAATATAAATAAATACATCATTTGATGTATTTATTCATTTTATTTAAATAATTTCTTGTTGGTGCAGTAATTGGGTTTTCTCATTTTTTCCTACACATTTAATTACATTGCATTTTAAGTTGTGTATACTAGTTCTTACAACAAAACGACCACATGCTCTCATATGTTCACTGGGCCTCCGCTCATAACCACTGTCATAAGGTATGATGGGTGTTCTGCTGTTTCTTGTGAATGTAGTCAGGAACAGGATGCCTATGAGAACAAAGCTGAGCCACAAATATGCTGCCTGCTGACTCACAGTCAAAGCAAGAATAGTTGAAACTCCAACAGTCAGCATGAAAAATGCTGTCACAATGCCTAGAGGCCATTTGTCACCCTGAAAAAACATAGAATACAGTTGAATATTGTAAATCAAAAATTCTCAAGTAGGTAATAACTTTATTTTGTTCCCACAATACAACATTTTGTTTTTTTGTGGTCTGTTATAACTTGTCATTCTGTAGTTATAACTTGTCATTCTGTAGTTGCTTCCCTCCGAATGGAATATTACACAAGAAGAAAATTAAAAGCACTGCCAATTATGGACACAATACTTTCTCGTGATTAATTCATATTGTATACAGTATGTTTCAGAAAAGGTGGCCACCCCCTCGTAACTTTTGAACGCGACGGAATTTTTCAATTCTGTAAATTCATAAGTATAGGAAGTGCCCTATGGCCCATCCTGTGGTCATATTTATTTTTGGCCTCGGTCGGCCCTTCCGGCTTTTAGTCCATATTTTTTCATTTTTCTCGAGAATTTTAAATGAAATGCTATATTTTTTATTCCTGTTAATAAAAGTCCAAGTTAGGCTGAGTATAATGAGCTTTTCAAATTTTCAAAAACCTTATCAGGGGCGGAGCTGGTAGGGTGTAAGGTTCAAAACTTTTACACCCTGTATTTCAGTGTTAGTTAGATTTTTTAGTACAACTTTTAATTACAGAGGTTCAAAATATTGTTTTCCACCATATGAAATCAAAAAAATATTCATGTTTACATTTAATCAGGGCCGTAGTTAAGTTTTCGTAAAAGTACTTTTTTTCTCACGTCAATTTTTCCGAAAATTAATGGTGTTTTGGAAATTGGCATTTTAAGAGGTGAAAGTCTGCAGTGACATGTGTTTTTTATGTTTGAAATCGAAAGAAAACTTAACGGAGAAGCGATAAGGATCATAGAAAAAGCCATTTAACCTGCTAGTTTTTTCACGACAGTGTCCGGTATATAAAGTGGGTGAATTTCGTATTGGATTTTTTTGTTGTTGTTGAGGAAACACAATTGACATAGAAATTTAGTAATACCTAATAAGGGAATAATACTTCAATAAACATAACTAAATGCGAATATAAATGAAGATTATTTCTTCTAAATCAGTGCCGGAAATTTTTTTTTCTCTCTCTCTCTCTTCTCCTCTTTAAAATAATTGAATTGGTTTAATTTTTTTTTTGGTACTTGGTACCTACTTGACCTGGTATTTTTTTCTCTTAAATTTCGATATAATTAGATTTTTATTTAGAGACCTGGTAGGTATTCATTACTAGCAACACCAGTATGATTTTTACTTTCCTTATCTTATAATAAGGAAAGTATTGTATTCGTCGAAAATTTGACCTACCCAGTTTTTCACATTTCTGGACGAATCATGGCCTCAGGATACCAAAAAAGTTGTTTTCAGCCATTGGTCCGTGCGTCTGTCTGTCTGTCTGTCTGTCTGTCTGTGTGTGTGTGTGTGTGAACAGGATATCTCAAGAACGGTAAAAGCTAGAGACTTGAAATTTGGTACACAAATTAATTTTATACACCAGACGAACCACGAAACTTTTGGTTGAAATCGGCCGCATTCTGCGGCCACAGGGCCGCAAATGCTAGCCGCAAGCGCCGCTTCTTTAAATTGGTTAAAGATACAAAATTTTTTAGAGAACAACATTTTCTTAGATTAAAAAAATAATAGGGGTCTATTCTGATCATTTTTTTTGATATCTTGAACTTTTTGGAACTCGGCCCCAATTTACCGGTATTTGGGGGGGACCCGCTTTGACTAACTTTTTTATTATTCATCCTACATGGGGGTTGTGACATATCAAATTCAATGATTTTGAAGTGCTGATTACGAATTTGGCATTGGTTTTAAGTTATCTGTTACCGTTAAGTCACCAGTGGCGGAATTCGACTCCTTTTTGGGGGATAAGGAAAGTCGTGTGATGTTTACACCAGATTTTTTTTTTGGGTTTAATATCGCGTTTCAACTGCATGGTCATATCATAAAGGGGGTGTTACCCTCCATTCGCAAGAAACTCACCAACCTGCTAAACACATTTATCTCACCCAGCCAGGATTAGGCCGGAATGCCAGCACCACGAAGTCTTCTCCTCGCTGGACGTTGCTTAACTTCGGTGATCCTACAAGAATCGTTGCATTCAACGCGCCATCAGACTGACTCCAGAATGATTGACAATGTGTTTTCTACAGATTTTACCAACTTACCAACTAAAATTGTCTCAAGAGGGGACCCCTAGGCCGACTTTAGAAGCAGCATTATCCGATAATTATTTTTGATACAACTTTTTGAAAAGTGAAAAAAAGAGAGAGAGAGAAAAAAAAAAACAATATCCGGCACTGATTTAGAAGAAATAATTTTCATTTAATTTCGCATTTAGTCATGTTTATTGAAGTATTATTCCCTTATTAGATATTATTTATTTTCTATGTCAATTGTGTTTCCTCAACAACAAATAACATCCAATACGAAATTACGAAAGTTAAGTTTTCCTTCGATTTCAAACATAAAAAACATATGTCACTGCAGACTTTCACCTCTTAAAATGCCAATTTCGAAAACACCATTAATTTTCGGAAAAATTGACGTGAGAAAAAAAGTACTTTTACGAAAACATAACTACGGCCCTGATTAAATGTTAACAAGAATATTTTTTTGATTTCATATGGTGAAAAACAATATTTTGAAAACAATGTAAGGGTGTAGATTGTAGTAAGTGCATCAACAAATAAACAAATAGATCTGCACATTGCAATGAATGCCAATAATGGACAGGCAGAAACACAGCAAATATTTCTGCAAGAAAAATTGCACCCTAACTTGAATTCGAAATTTCTCAAATATGCAAACTCCGAAAAAACCGCCAAAATATGCAATATGCCAAAATCCGGGCTTTACTTATCATATCGCCTTAATAACGAGATCCAAGCTACTAAATAAAATTTCAAATTTATAATTTTTGGCTGGAGACTGATATAAGTCTATTGAACATCAAAGTATCCTTGAAAATTTCATTTGATATGAAAGTTTACTCTAATTAGAAAGTTTTATATGAGTGCCTACTCTACATTGATTTTTACATTTTTCACAGAATGACTGAATACGAAGTAGAAGCTGTTTTGGACAGTATGGAACTAATGGCTGACTTGATTGTCTATTATGTTAAATGGAAGAACTACAGTGATGAATACAACACGTGGGAACCTATTGAAAATTTAAGCAACTGTCACAAATTGTTGGCTCAATTCCTGAAAACTGGGCCTGACCAAGAACGAAGTGAATGGGATAAGATGAAGAGTTACCTACTTTCACATACTGAAGAGGAAGTTGAAAATGTTCTGAAAAGGTTCCGGAACAAAAAAGGTAGAGTTTTATAGTTTTTATTTACCTAATCAACTTTCGTATTAAAAGTTATGAAAATAAGTATGTACATACTTCAGTATCTTCTGAGGTACCTGGTACCTACAAAATTATTAGACTCCAGTTTTCTTTGATAATGATACCAAAAAAGAAAAGAAAATGTATGTACACTTCTAATAGACCTTCAATAAATTTCTAATATGAAATCCTTGTATTTTTTAAATCCAAATTTCTAAAGGTTCTCATATTTGCCACTTCCAGGTGTCCTCACAAAGATAATTGAACCAAATTCTAGCGAGGTGAACAGCCAAGTGAAGAGATTCATATCAAACAGAAAACTTTTGTCAAGTGTGAGGGATTTTGAATTTGTTCATCTGCTTCTGTTAACCCAATTCATCTATGAGAGGCGCCAGCAGCAACTAGAAAACATTAGAAAAGCCGAGGAAGCTTATAATGCTGCTTCAATAGGGGCTGCAAATATAACTGTAGAGAATAATTTTGATCTTGATAGTCCACCAATGGATTTCACGTACATACCATCAAGTGTCCCACGTGATGGTGTGGTTGTCATTGATGACCCAGTTATTTGGTGCACCTGTAAAGCCAACTGTAGCTCAAGTAAGGACAACTGCTGTGCAGACCTCAATGACTCTGACTTTGCCTACAGTCGCAAAACAAAAAGACTAAAGCTTGACAAAGGCACGCCCATTTATGAGTGCAACAAAAAGTGTTCCTGTGATGAGACATGCAACAACAGAGTTGTACAGAAGGGTAAGTATTGCAAGAGTTATACCCTTGTTCATTCATATATTTATTCCATACTTATTATCTACTTTTTAAATGAATATATCTACATAAATAATTAAGTAGTCACCGTGGCAAATAATTAAGAAGCTGCTTCGATGTGAAGCATCGACCATAGGCAAAAAAAATACAAGATATTGTTTATTCAAGTGATAAAGCCCTATGATTCTGCGCTACCCACTGAAATTGTGACATGATAACACAAAGAAAAAGCATTATTATTGTATTATTTAATAATTTATTTGTAAGTCTTGCTCAACAGAAACTTATTTGAAAAAAGTAATGGCATTTAATTTTTTAGGGATAGATATCCTGGATGAATGCTATAATCAGTCATCTCGATTTCCTAGGTCTTTCTTTCTTAATATACTTTATTAATTTATTTGTAAGTGTTGCTCAACAGAAACTTATTTGAAAAAAGTAATGGCATTTAAATTTTTAGGGATAGATTTCCTGGATGAATGCTTTATCAATGTTCTCGATTTCCTAGGTCTTTCTTTCTTAATATGCCAGTCTTTTGCTTGCTTTTAATAGTGTACGATTCTTTTTATCATTTTATTTTGTCATTCCAAAAAGCGCGTTGAATTAAGATTTCCAAAATGACTTTCCCTCAGGTATCACAATACCTCTCACCGTTTTCAAAACACACAATAATCGTGGCTGGGGGTTGCGTACGCCTCAGAAAATCAAGGCTGGTACATTTGTTTGTGAATATGTTGGAGAAATCCTGACTCACGAGACAGCACTGCAGAGGAAAGATCAGAGGTACTGTTTCAATCTAGACTTCAACCACGACAGTGATAATGTAGCCTTCGTTCTGGATGCAGCCAAGTTTGGTAAGTGGAGCTATTGTTTATCTCTCAATATACTCAAATGTGTTCCTTCAAGTTTAAATTATTTTTACAGGAATTAAGGTAATGGATTTTATAGGATTCATTCCGTCAAGTTTAAATTGAAGGAAGGATTTCCTTCAAGTTTAAATTATTTTTTATAGGAATTAAGGTAATGGAATCATTACTTAACCTAACCTGTCTAGTCAACTGTCTGAATAATCTATTAAGCTCTACAACTTGAAGGATTTCCTTCAAGTTTAAATTATCTTTTATAGGAATTAAGGTAATGGAATCATTACCTAACCTAACCTGTCTAGTCAACTGTCTGAATAATCTATTAAGCTTTACTGAATTGAAGTCAAAAAGTTTCTTTACTTTGTTATTGTAAAAACTTTTTTTGTAATATTTTTCATGCTAAAAAAAATCATAAATAACATTATTTTTTACTTTCCTTATGCTATAATAAGGAAAGTATTGTATTATATACTGCGTTTATACCAACTAGAAGCATTAATATGAAATAACTAACGCAGTCTTACGTTCTTGCATAAAAAAATCATTCATACCATCTATGTTAGGTCAATCTTATTTGACCCTCGCAAAAGTATAGCTCATTGAGTTTGTTGAATTTCATTAGACTTGTGTAAATATCTTGTTCATTAATTTCGTATTTTTGATTATTGTACACCTTACCAACCAACAGTTTAAAGCGCCATAATTGAAAAAAAAAATCATTCATCATAGGGTGGCGTCATGGTGAACGATGGTAGCCAGACAGCACATTTATGGTAGCCAGACAGTCACACTTTTATTTTATCTATTGACTTTTTTATTATCTTATTCAATGACAGTCACACTTTTATTTTATTTATTGACTATTTTATTATCTTATTCAATGACTGTCATAGCTTTTTATATATTTACAATTTGATTATTTTATTCAGTGACAATTTTCATGATATAAAATCTGACATCTATTTGACATTGATCAACATTTTCATTTATTTAAACAATTAATAATTTAAACTAATATGTACCAACTTTTCATGTCATTTTATTTAACTTCTTCATCTGTATTTTCCTTTGAATTTCTTTTTATATTAATATTAGTATTAAGACTAGGGTCACATTGTAAAACTGGGTATCTCCCGTTAACTTATTAAATAAATAAATAAATAAATTTATTACTGTCTTTACAAGTAGGCTAATAATTGACGAGGGCCCCCAGAACCAAGTCAGGTCTACACCCTGTTTATAGTCCAGAAAAATCATCATTAAATCATATTACAATTAATTGAACTTATTATTTTAATGCATATTGTTCATGAAAGAACTACAAACAATTTTAAAAGATTCAATATATATTTTGAAACAACACATTTACAAGTAAAAAAAATAAGGCGAAAATAAATGTTTTTTAAATTGATTGTTATGCTGTGTTTTTCTTTCTAACCAAAGTTAACCAAACGGGAATAAAATGAACCAAACTGGAAGCAAGTCATTTTTCTTTTGGAAGAGGAAAAATTTCCACTTCCAAAGTTAACCAAAGTGGAAGTAGAAAATTCTTGCTTCCAGTTCTTTTATAGGTTCAGTCCATTGTTTATCTTTAAAAGTAACCTAACGCATTTTTCTTTTACGAATAAAATGGAAATATTTGGAAGAAACCTAACCAGGAAATTTATTTTGGTTAGAAAGAAAAATACGAATTTATTCTGTGATTTTTAGCAACCCACCATATGGTGGGCAGCATGAATATTTGTCAAAAAAAAAATAAATATTATTATACTTCTTCAGGCAATGCGTCACACTTCATCAACCACTCCTGCGATCCGAACCTCGAGGTGTTCGCCGTGTACATCAACAATTTGAACCCGGACCTCCACCAGATAGCGCTGTTCGCCAAGAGAGACATCAGCAAGAACGAGGAGCTCACGTTTTGCTATCTGGATCTGAGCAAGGCCCGCGCCAGGCCCGACTCCAAGTCCCGCCTCCTGGCACGCAATGCTTGCCACTGTGGCAGCTCCAACTGTGCTGGCTACTACTATCTCAACTGACCCTTGCTACTTGTTGCTACAACTGAAAAGCTCAGAAAAAGTTGATGGCATGGGTACTCAGAACTATTACCTGCTGATGAGAGCCAATAAGCTCGAAACAGCTGTCCAGGTATGTTCTGATATTCATGTACATCTAGTTCAACTTCTCAGTTTTCTGTTTATACTGATACTGATTATACTGTGCTGGCTACTACTATCTCAACTGACCCTTGCTACTTGTTGCTACAACTGTGCTGGCTACTACTATCTCAACTGACCCTTGCTACTACTATCTCAACTGACCCTTGCTACTACTATCTCAACTGACCCTTGCTACTACTATCTCAACTGACCCTTGCTACTACTATCTCAACTGACCCTTGCTACTACTATCTCAACTGACCCTTGCTACTACTATCTCAACTGACCCTTGCTACTACTATCTCAACTGACCCTTGCTACTACTATCTCAACTGACCATTGCTACTACTATCTCAACTGACCCTTGCTACTTGTTGCTCCAACTGTGCTGGCTACTACTATCTCAACTGACCCTTGCTACTACTATCTCAACTGACCCTGGCTACTACTATCTCAACTGACCCTTGCTACTACTATCTCAACTGACCCTTGCTACTACTATCTCAACTGACCCTTGCTACTACTATCTCAACTGACACTGGCTACTACTATCTCAACTGACCCTTGCTACTACTATCTCAACTGACCCTTGCTACTACTATCTCAACTGACCCTTGCTACTACTATCTCATCTGACTCTGGCTACTACTATCTCAACTGACCCTTGCTATTACTATCTCAACTGACCCTTGTGGCTACTACTACCTCAACTGACCCTTGCTACTACTATCTCAACTGACCCTTGTGGCTACTACTATCTCAACTGACTCTGGCTACTACTATCTCAACTGACCCTTGCTACTACTATCTCAACTGACCCTTGCTACTACTATCTCAACTGACCCTTGCTACTACTATCTCAACTGACCCTTGCTACTACTATCTCAACTGACCCTTGCTACTACTATCTCATCTGACTCTGGCTACTACTATCTCAACTGACCCTTGCTATTACTATCTCAACTGACCCTTGTGGCTACTACTACCTCAACTGACCCTTGCTACTACTATCTCAACTGACCCTTGTGGCTACTACTATCTCAACTGACTCTGGCTACTACTATCTCAACTGACCCTTGCTACTACTATCTCAACTGACCCTTGCTACTACTATCTCAACTGACCCTTGCTACTACTATCTCAACTGACCCTTGCTACTACTATCTCAACTGACTCTGGCTACTACTATCTCAACTGACCCTTGCTACTACTATCTCAACTGACCCTTGCTACTACTATCTCAACTGACCCTTGTGGCTACTACTACCTCAACTGACCCTTGCTACTACTATCTCAACTGACCCTTGCTACTACTATCTCAACTGACCCTTGCTACTAATATCTAAACTGACCCTTGCTACTACTATCTCAACTGACCCTTGCTACTTGTTGCTCCAACTGTGCTGGCTACTACTATCTCAACTGACCCTTGTGGCTACTACTATCTCAACTGACCCTTGCTACTACTATTCTCAACTGACCCTTGCCACTTGTTGCTCCAACTGTGCTGGCTACTACTATCTCAACTGACCCTTGCTACTTGTTGCTACAAGGATAAATACAGTCAAACCTGGATATATGAGAACAACTTCAGGTACAATTCATAATCATCATCATAGGGTGGCGTCATCGTGAACGATGGTAGCCAGACAGTGAGGAATGACTCAGCACATCTACCACTGTCTATACAAGGAGGCTAATAATTGACAAGGGCCCCCAGAACCAAGCCAATGTTGGTATACTCCCTGATTATAGTCCCCCAGCCAGACTTCTGGTCTACTCCCTTTAAGGTAGGTGGAAGGTAACCACCAGGCGAGGTTAATGCTCAAAGCATTTTCTACCAGCTAATCCTCACAGTCTTATTATTATGTGGTCACAAACTCAAATTAATGAGGAAAAATTCATGCACCGAATGGGATTCGAACCAACAGATCCCTACGCTGCCTGAATTACCACACTAGCGCGTTAACCACTTGACTACCAGTGCATTCAAATCTCTAAAAGGAAAGAAACCTCTTTATAAGAGAAAAAATTTCCGATCCCTTGAGTTCTCTTATATCCAGGTTCCACTGAATAACAAAACTTTCTAATGACCCATCTACGAGTATGTTGCTTTGTTACAATCAAAGAGAATGTTGAAATGGGTACTAACATTTCGGTGAGATACATTTAAAATTATTATGACTACGTACTAATATTAATGGAAGTTGTATGAGAAATTTACGCGGTAATGGTATTGCAATGACATATTAACCGACCTCAACAGCTTGATCGATAAGGCGACGGACTTAAAACCCAGAGGTCGGTGGTTCAAGTCCCGGTTTCAGCGTAGATTTAGTAAAGCGAGTTTGAGTAGTTGTGATATCAAGCAAGTGGTTAACACAGATATGATAACTTAACTTAACAATGACATATAAAATGTGATTTAGAATTAAATTAATAGAAAACGATACTTAAAAGTAAAATGTCACATGCTGCTTTCATCCCACATCTATCAAATCATACAGGATGGAGACAGTTTTTCAAATGGAATATTTTTAAGTAGTATGTATTGAGACAGGAAATCTTAGATTCCAGTGAGGGAAATAATGGCCTCACATAATATTCATAGATACACTTTACACATGACAGTATTTTGATTCATTATTATTTACTAGTTGCTATGGTAACTCCAAATCAATATGAAACCAAGTGAAGCATAGTTAGAAATAGCATGTTGTTGTAACGTCATAAGTACCGCTAAATGTGTGTCTCGTCAGCATTTTACTGCTTTGTCCCAGCTCACAGATAAAGGCTTGACGGTCAGCATCAATGTCATTTTGACTAAATTAGTTCTTGTCCGATCACTGAAGTTAAGCAACGTCCAGTGAAGCTAGGACTTGGTGGGTGACCACTCAAATTTGAACCCGGGCTAATTCTGGCCCAAGCTAGGCTGAAAGAGGTCAATGTGGGTAGTCGATGACCATCGTCAAGTTAGCCGCGCCACTTAATGCACACAATTTTAAAGCTACCTCATTTTTCTTTTTACGTGCCTACAGGATATAATAAAATAATAGTGCGCCTACAATGATCGCTATAGCCAATATTCACGCAGCCAACATGAGCTTGGCTGTGCCACATCACTATATACTCGTATAGCTGCTTTGTAAAGGCGCACATTTTTTTGAGATCCTGAAAGTACAGAAAGTAGATACTAGATAATGTATGTGATATGTCTAACACTTGTTTAGATCTTTTTGGGAATGGCAATATGTTTTAGTATTGTCTTTGCCTTTGTTGTAAATCTAGAGTGATCATGTATTGTAACTATATCTTTCTATTGTTTGTTCTGAAATTCATGGGGTTTAACAACAATAAGCTTCATACATTTTTGACCGAAGTTTATTTCAAAATTATTTTTCAAATTATTGTTAACTACAATAAGCTTCATACATTTTTGACTGAAGTTTATTTCAGAATTATTTTTCAAATTTTGTTAACAACAATAAGCTTCATACATTTTTGACTGGAGTTTATTTCAAAATTATTTTTCAAATTTTGTTAACAACAATAAACTTCATACATTTTGGACAGAAGTTTATTTCAGAATTATTTTCATATTTTGTGTCGTTAAACTCCCGTTCATTTATTAAAATTTAATATTTTAGAGTAGGTATTATGAATTTTTTGTATCGTTTTTTTTTTTTTTTTCTGTGCCAATGAATCCGAACATATCTGAAATATCGCAAGTATTGTCTTTTTCCTCTTGTTTCTATTTTATGTTTTTAATTGGAAAATCGTTGTCGCGGTAAGGTACATGTAAAATTTAAAC
The DNA here is from genome assembly GCA_024516035.1 of Bactericera cockerelli. Taxonomy (NCBI): domain Eukaryota; kingdom Metazoa; phylum Arthropoda; class Insecta; order Hemiptera; family Triozidae; genus Bactericera; species Bactericera cockerelli. The sequence goes on along the minus strand of CM044958.1, from coordinate 11,189,649 downwards.
GAATATTTTGATTTTAATCTGATAAAGCCTCGGCGAAACTAGTGAGGCGAAAAATGGCCTTTAATTGTGTAGTGAATCCTACTTACGTACCTATCAAATTTGAAGTTTACTCGATTGGAGTCAATCGGAACTTGCCCTATATTTTTGATTAGTTAGGATTAGTAAAATGACGATTTTTAAAATAGTATCATCATAGGGTGGCGTCATATTGTACACCTTGCCAACCAACAGTTTAAAGTGCCATAATTGAAAAAAAAAAAAAAAAAAAAAAATATTCATCATAGGGTGGCGTCATGGTGAACGATGGTAGCCAGACACAGTGGAGGAATGACTCAGCACTTCTACCAATGTCTTTACAAGGAGGCTAATAATTGACAAGGGCTCCCAGAACCAAGCCACTGCTGGTCTACTCCCTGTTTATAGTACCCCAGCCAGACTATCAACATCTGAATATTAAGATCTAAAATTTAGTACAATGTACCTACTCTATCAAATTTCACACCTTTTAAATAATTATAGGCTTATGGTATGATGAAAAACAGACAAACACTATGTGTTTTACGCCAGAACTTGGCCTAGCGCACTGCCGTGTGCCCAGATGAAAATAATCAGGTCAGGCTGTCCATGTTGTCTTGGATTTTTTTTTTGACATATGATTATGAATGACCCGTCAGAAAAAAAGAATTAAACAAACAATTATTTATTTTTCTATTTTATATATACAAAAAAATGGGGCACTTTAAACAGGGAAAAGACCAGCAGTCTGGCTGGGGGACTATAAACAGGGAGTAGACCAGAATTGGCTTGGTTCTGGGGGCCCTTGTCAATTATTAGCCTCCTTGTATAGACAGTGGTAGAAGTGCTGAGTTATTCCTCCACTGTCTGGCTACCGTCACATCGTTCACTATGACGCCACTCTATGATGATAATAAATAAATATTTTAAATTTTAAATTTAGGGAAAAAACCCCTGAGAGATAACTTGATTGGGTTTTCTTTTCCTATTTTATACACCATGGAAAGTCAAAGAGAGGTACTAGGTGTTGTAAAAGAATACCTAACCATAATGTTCTTCATTAATGTAAAATTTATTATTGTAATAATGTTAATAGATGATTGAATTTCTTTCTTCGTGTGTTTTTATGTATTGTAATTGTTCGAAATTGAAAATAAAAACGTTTCGGTTGTAAATATATTGCGTTTCTTGTCATTATTTTTCATGAACTTTACAAAGTCACTTTACAAAACAGATCTAAAAAAAATAATCGAAACAATTTTTTTTTTTTACAAAAACGAACACAATACTTTCGATTCCTAATACCTATTAGAAATTTCTCGGAAGTAAAAGCTTGTATTGTAAAAGTGGCACTCTTGCTAAGCACAAATACTCTTAACTCTCAGCACAAATGACTTACTTTACAAAGATTTGACAGCATGGTAATTTCCTATTAAGTGCTTCCTTCACATTTGACAATCCTAACTGACTTTATGGTGGATATTCACAGATAAAGCTGCAAACCTAATCTCAAAGCGGAAGACTGAGCGATCAACAGGGCTCTCGTGAACTAATTTCAGTCCTAACGATCATTCGCAGCTAAAATCGTCGGATAATATCGACAAAAAGTGCAGAGAGCTATTTCACTATCTCTTACATTGATGACAGAGAGTGAAATAATTTCTCGCTATCTTATCTCAAAGAAATATAAGGTACCAATATTTCTATAGGTACCTTACACTTGCTAAATATTTTTTGACGCACCCGTAGAACTCTTGATGATACATGAATTTATCTCGTAATCGCAACCCAAACAACTTAACACTACTAGTCAAGTGGTTAACGCGCTGGTCTGGTAATCCAGGTATCGTAGGGGTCCGTTTTTTCGAATTTCACCCAGTGCATGAATTTTTCTTCATTAATTTGAGTTTGTGACCACATAATAATAAGACCCTGAGGTGGTAGAAAATGCTTTGAGCATTAACCTCACCTTTTCGTTCGTTACTTTTTTTCGTTACAGCGGCGTTAAAAGATGAAGAAGTAGACGATCGCTATCCGGTAGTATGTATATTATAATTTTGTCCCATTAGCTCAGTGGTCAAATTGTCCGTCTGATAATCCAGAGGTCGGGTTTCGAAACCCAACCGCGGGACATGCTAAGTTATCCTCCCTTTTGTGATTTCGACCACATAACGATCAATACGTCTTGAGCTAATAATGGGACTTGTTAGTTCTAGTCGGGCGGTATAAATAAGGCGATATTATTCATGTATCAGTAGTCTATCACCGCGTCTATGAACCCGGAAACAAGAAGACTTGGCGTCTGAAGAAGTCCTTATCAGAGAGAGAGAGAGATAGGACTAATACAGAGAGAGAGAGAGAGAGAGAGAGAGAGATAGAAACTAATAGCACAAAGCCTGTTCTAGTTCTTTCCGAACACAATAACTTATTAGGTATGTGTTCGTGCTTTGTAATGCATTCTCTCGCTGTACCCAACTGATGTTGGTACGACAGAACACATCTGGCCATTGTATGCAGGGCTGTCTCATCTGGCCATTGTATGCAGGGCTGTCTCATCTGGCCATTGTATGCAGGGCTGTCTCATCTGGCCATTGTATGCAGGGCTGTCTCATCTGGCCATTGTATGCAGGGCTGTCTCATCTGGCCATTGTATGCAGGGCTGTCTCATCTGGCCATTGTATGCAGGGCTGTCTCATCTGGCCATTGTATGCAGGGCTGTCTCATCTGGCCATTGTATGCAGGGCTGTCTCATCTGGCCATTGTATGCATGGCTGTATCCTGCTCGAGACGTGTAGGGTTCACTTGGTCGTCAGACCAGGGACGTAGGACAGGTAACAGGAGGTCGCAAGTTCCTGCCCGACCCCTGGATGTATCTTGTACCTTTGATTTAAAGAAAAAAACGAACACAATAATTTTGATGCCATATAGTAAAACGCGGAAGCAAAAAAATGGAAATAATGAACGGACCAATGGTACATACATATTAATAAAATAAAATAGGTAGGTACATAATATATATGGCTGACATAGATTGAGCACTTAAAGGACTTACACCATAGTTTATCTATACTTAAATTAGAGAGTTTCACTCACTGACTGACTGACTCACTCACTGATTCATCACTGTTTCTCCGAACTGGTAAGTCCTAGGAAGCTGAAATTTGGTAGGTAGCTTTTTTTTTTTTTTTTTTTTTAAGTGGGGTTTAACGTCGCTTTTAACTGCCATGGTCATATCACGACGGGGGTTTTACCCTCCATTCGCAGGAAACTCACAAACCTGCTACTCACATTGACCTCACCCAGCCTGAGTGGGGCCGGGAAAAGCCAGCGTCACGAGAATTAGAATTTGAATGGTCACCCATCCAAGTCTTAACTTCGCTGGATGTCGCTTAACTTCGGTGTTCTGAAGGGAACCGGTGTATTCAACATGCCATCGACGCTGGCTGTAGGTAGCTTTGTCTTATAGTCTAGATATGCAATAAGACGGGATTTTTCGAAATTCCCACTACAACACCTGCCATTGGCGAAAAAGGATTTTTTGCTGTCATGGCCATGCCTCGGCCCGCAAAGCGGGCGACAGCCCGCTAGTTACATATATATGGCAGAATAAAATAATGCATAATATAGCGCCTTATTTATACTGTCCGATTAGGATAAATGAGTCCCATTACTTAAGGAGTAAGCCGACTACGTATTATTTGATGGTCAAATAAGAGGGTACCTTGTCATGTACCGACTGGGTTTCGAACCCACGAACTCTGGATTACCCGACCGACCGACGCCGACGCCTTGAAAACTGATCTGTCGGGACGGGAAGAAAATAAAGTATAACGACCTAGTATATGGAAATTACATACTTAGATTACATAGATATAAAAAAAAATATTCAACATGCAATCTCATTAATTTATTACCTACCTCATCCGAATAAACTATAATTAAATTATGCACATTTTCGCGAATAAATTGTAGCGTGCATTCGTACAGCCAAAAACAAGACATTGACCTCGCTCAGAAATGAATTAACTTGGCGGACATGATGTAAACACTCAACATTTGGCGATGCTTTCTACTGCAACTAGGTGCCAAAATATTTTCAGCATAATTTCCGCGGTACGGTGTTATGTTTGACAGAGAATAATGTACGGTGTTCGTCAGATTTTTTGTTTGCTAGTTGCAAAATAAATTGTTTCCATTGTCTGAGTACATACCTATATACAGGGTCTTCATAAAGTCTCACCCAGGCCTAGGTTTCTCGAAAACGACTCAAAATATCAAAAAACGCAAAAACCCGTATTCCTTTATATTTAGGGGGATTGATTTTTAGCCAAAATTTTTTTGCCTACACGGCCCCAGTCAGGCTGGGCATGGACCAACTTTAAAATCTTAAATAGAATGGTATGTCTTGTGGCATATTGTTTTAAAGGTCTTATTAAGAGAAGTTCATTACAATAAATTTCAGTGTGCTACGACTTACCGTTCTTGAGATACAGGGTCAGACGTCCTGCGTAATATCCATATATTTTGACCTATAACTCGTTAACCGTAAATTATGGAGAAAATTTTTCTTGATAATAATAGCTCCTTATGGCAAGAACTTTCGAACAAGTTAAAACTTGATTTGTTTTTTCGTTAATTTTTTTTCGACTGTTCGTCCGGCTGGCTGACGAAACCGACCAGAAACTAACATCAACAGAGTATGTCGAGTTATAACTTGTTCGAAAGTTCTTGCCATAAGGAGTTATTATTAACGAGAAAAATTTTCTCCATAATTTACGGTTAACGAGTTATAGGTCAAAATATATGAATATTACGCAGGACGTCCGACCCTGTATCTCGAGAACGGTAAGTCGTAGCTCACTAAAATTTGTTGTAATAAACTTCTCTTAATAAGACCTTTAAAACAATATGCCACAAGACATACCATTCTATTTAAGATTTTAAAGTTGGTCCATGCCCAGCCTGACTGGGGCCGTGTAGGCAAAAAAAATTTGGCTGAAAATTAATGCCCCTGAATATAAAGGAATACTGGTTTTTGCGTTTTTTGATATTCTGAGTCGTTTTCGAGAAACCTAGGCCTGGGTGAGACTTTATGAAGACCCTGTATATTGGTAACGTTATGGTAATGATTTATTAATGAACTAGACTTCTAGTTCTTTTTTTTTAAGTGGGGTTTAACGTCGCTTTCAATGGTCATATCACGACGGGGGTTTTACCCTCCATTCGCAGGAAACTCACAAACCTGCTACTCACATTGACCTCACCCAGCCTGAGTGGGGACAGGAAAAGCCAGCGTCACGAGAATTAGAATTTGAATGGTCACCCATCCAAGTCTTAACCTCGCTGGATGTCGCTTAACTTCGGTGTTCTGAAGGGAACCGGTGTATTCAACATGCCATCGACGCTGGCAGACTTCTAGTTCATTATTAAACAATCTGTTCCACCCAACTTAATGGTTGGGTGGAAGAGATTGCCACAGGCAATAACCCCTCCCTTTTGGTAGGACATTAGCTATATTCCCGTCTTTTGTTCTTATTTCTTTAATTCTTTATTCAATATATTTTTTTATGTATACATAATTTCATTGTATTGTTCTGTAAATATTGTAGGTACTTTGTCCTTACCCAATAAAGCATAGTATAATAATAGACAACTAGATGCCTATTTCAATGAGTTTTTTTTTTTTTTTTTTAAAGTGGGGTTTAACGTCGCTTTCAACTGCCATGGTCATATCACGACGGGGTTTTACCCTCCATTCGCAGGAAACTCACAAACCTGCTACTCACATTGACCTCACCCAGCCTGAGTGGGGCCGGGAAAAGCCAGCGTCACGAGAATTAGAATTTGAATGGTCACCCATCCAAGTCTTAACCTCGCTGGATGTCGCTTAACTTCGGTGTTCTGAAGGGAACCGGTGTATTCAACATGCCATCGACGCTGGCTTCAATGAGTTTTACAAAATTGAACTGAGTGGAAACACAAGGGAGGCCTTACCCTGGACCCTGAGGTGAATTAAGTACAAACGATTGCATTAAGAAAAACATGAAAATTCCAACTGGGCTGGGCCAACTTTATTCACCTTGGACCCTCTGGTACCACGTCAACTAATCTTACCATGTTATTAAAAGGTGACAACGGAGTCCCGAATATTGTCTAAATAATTATATCAAGCTATTGGTAACAGGGTCTGTGGTAGTTTTTACCGATCTCAATGGTTACCGTTGCGGACGCGGTTTCAGAATAATCTTCTGATACCGACCCCCTGTCGTTTTGAAAAGAAAAAAAAAAAAAAAAAAAATACTTGAGTGTATCGAAACTTTACTCCCTAAATCAGTGAAAATACGACGTTGAAAAGAAAAAAATCTTACAATCAGAACTTTTAACTTGAAAATTCAGCCCTGCTATATTCCAGCTAGAATGCCTGTTGCCTATTCTTATGATTGAGTAGAAGCCATGCCTCACATAACAGCTCAAGTACCCGCGGGGTTCTGCAAGAAACTGCAACATTAACCCATCAGTGGTTACCCAGCGCCAATGCTGGACTGGTTAGACACACGTTATCTGATGAGTGAAGTTGAACAATGTACAGAAAATTTCATTTCTTGCTGGTTATATATAACCACTGAAATTCGTGGCCCAATCCATAAAAGGCTGGGTTTATAGGTTGCAAGTCTGTGGGTTTCTTGTGAAAGGAGTGTGAAAATGACCCAAGTTTGTGGGTTTCTTGTGAAACCCCCTGCTCAAATGACCTCTGATGTTAGAGACAGAAAAAATAATAGAGACAGAAAAACATTGACTCAACAACGTTGCAGAATTGGAAATGCAACAAAAATCTGAAGACAGATGGATTCGAACCCACTCCATGTCTTTTCCCCATGCTCGACGTTGCTTTACCTTATGACACAATAGTTGTAGGTATAAAGAAATTATTCTTGCATGTAGTTCGTGATAATCACCCTAGCGCAATCGGTTTAGTACCGATTTATAAAGCAGGTTTAAATTTCTAGGATTTGTTAATCCGAGCCACAATCACTTAGTAGCTTGATATAAGAGCGCTGTGATTGGTTAATTGAAATTCCCACCATACAGAGAGGGTGTTAAGGGATAGTGTAGGATTAGTTAATCCAATCCTGTTTCATAATTTGGGCCTTGCATACTGGTGACCAGGGTTCAATTCCCGGCTGAGAAGAATATCTAACAATCTGTACCTACTTTGAATGTTCGGGGTCCACTCATACCTTGGGTCCACTCATACCTGTTAAAGAAACATTAAAAGTTACTAAGAAACGACTTGTGGTGGCATTACCATCAGAGTAGGGTATAAAGAACTTAATATTTAATATAGAGGAGTTATAGAAAAGTAGAGGAGGCTCTTAGTAATGATGTGCTATCCAAAAAAATTGTAAGTATCTTCCTTTACCACAAATAATTCTTACTTACCTATACATACTATCTAATAAAGTGTTTCATAATAGTAATAATAATAATAACAATTTTTCGAGATACGCTTTCAATTATTAATCTAGGACCGTCGAACCTGGCAATGCCCAATCTTATAACCATCAGTAGCCCATTCCAGAAACAAGTCATATTACTTATATTTTGTCTACTACAATGACCTGCAATGTATGTAGAACTAGCGGGCTGTCGCCCGCTTTGCGGGCCGAGGCATGGCCGTGAAAGCAAAAAATCCTTTTTCGCCAATGGCAGGTGTTGTAGTGGGAGTTTCGAAAAATCCCGTCTTATTGCACATCTAGACTATAAGACAAAGCTACCTACCAAATTTCAGCTTCCTAGGACTTACGGTTTGGGCTGTAGAGCGATGATCAGTCAGTGGTCAGTGGTCAGTGAGTGTCTTTGACATTATATATTAAGATATTGTAAGTACATACCTATTGTATGAATATCCGTCGGATATTGGTACATAAGTACCTACATAACTCCAACGTGCAATCTCCACTAGATAATTATTATCTTTCATTTGTTATTCGAAAAACTTTGGCAAGGATTTTGTTTGTTGATCTACCTATGTAGGTATGTGCGATAGTTTGTATATTATTATTATGCTGCCTACGTCATGTATTAGGAAAACAAAAACGTACTATGCTAAACGGCACCTTACATAATCTATGCCGTCAGATGTTTTCTTATTGATGTCTATTTATACACAGGGTGTATCAAAAGGTCATGTACAAAAAGAAACCACGTATAGTAGAGCTCAAATAAAGGCCATGCCCTCTGCCTAATAAACCCCTATACGGAAATGGACCCTAAGGTCGTTAGGGCTACCACATGACCCCCCCCCCCATAACTCCACCCCTGATCGGGGAGAAAGTGCCAAATACTCACCAAAGAAGCATGATAACAATTGAATACGTCATGCAAAAGACGAAGTCAATCGCAAAATAATTCGATTTATAATCATTATTTTTCGATTTTTAAGTGACAAATTGTGGTGGCCCTATAGCGACCTTAGGTCCATTTCCGTACCTATAGGGATTTATCAAGCAAAGTGGTCTTTATTTGAGCTCTACTATACGTGGTTTCTTTTTGTACACGACCTTTTGATACACCCTGTATAGTATTTATCCCGCCATAAGATGTGTTGACGTCACGAATAAAAGTCATCCAGGTTTTTGTAAACATCCCAAATGATGACGTCACAAAATCAATACAACTCCTTGTAGGTATTACGTACAGTCACAGTTTTGTATGTAGGTACAATGAATGTACTTTATATTTCCAATTTCTACCAATGCTTGTACCAATACCTCCCTAGGTTCCTAAGCTTTAAGTAGCTATAGGCTATACATACATATTGTAAAATCGAGAGTTAATCACTCACTAGTCGTTTCCCCGTGATAAAACATGAGAGTAAATTTTAATTTAATGACAGCATAAATATTAAATAATTTTCGTCATAATGTAGTCACTTGTCACCGTTGCCGAGTGAGTTAGCGCGTTAGGCATTGCACGCATGGTGACCTGGTTCGATCCCCAGCGGAGCAGGAATTTTTCTGCTCTGTACTTGGATATTCTGTATTGGTCCACTCATACAAATGAGTAGTTACTTGTCTGAGTAACGACCAGTTTCGGCATTACCAGAGTAAAAAGAAATTAATGTTATAGAATTCGAAAAGTGAAGGAGGCTCTTAATAATGCTGCGCCACCCACAAAAATTGTGATGAGGCCATGTGCTTCACCACAAATAAAATAATACATTTTTTGGGAGTACCGAGTTCGATTTTTTTTTTTCTATTTTTTTTTTTTTTCAAAGATGAGTGTTTCACAGCCTTTTGTATTTCGTAGCTATGAAACAGGAGCTACTGTAGACGCTTGTGGTCTGTGTTGTAGCCCGCCCATCCCGTAGTATGCCTCACCTCTGATGGGCGAGAAGTGAAAATACAAAGTTCAAAAGAAAACAAATTTTTCTTTCGTATTTTCAGTTACCTACTTAAATAATTATTATTGAATGTAAGGTGTGCGAGGTTTTTTCGCCTCAATGCCTTACTGAGAAATGGTACAGGGCGGGTTAATCCTGCGGACGCTTCATGTGCCACAGTCACACTGCTTGACATCTTTGTTTTTTGACTCGCTCAACTCAGACTTGATGTGAGAGAGATAGATCGTACGAGTTCAGCCCAGTTGGCAAAATAATGTTTCATTTTCTTTGTACACTTATGTATGTACAAAGAGTATGAATTTTATGTTCTTCAAGTATATACTTATGAGTGGATGTGTACACTGTGCAAGTGTGCAGTGTGTATGTAACATAGAATATTGTACACTATATTGTGTGTATGTAACATAAAAACACATGGTCTTGAATATACAGGGTGAAAGTTGAGGGATGAAAGTAGGTACCTTGATTCAGAATTTTAATGTTAGTACATGACACTCATAATTATGATGGTAGTACCATTAGCAAAGGTTAATGCTTAAGTCGTTTTTTTTACCATTTAGCCATCAGAGGACGCTGCATGAGTAAGAGGGAGGGTGAGATGAAATATACAGGGTTGAAAATTAATTAAAATTATAATTGAATGCGTGTTGCGTACACTAGCGGATTACCCATATGGCAGATGTCAAGGGCCCCGCGGTTTGGTAGCTCCCCCTGAGTGCTTAGTGATCGGTTTTCTCGACATCTTAACCAATGATCTTCACATGGGCGTAGCCAGGGGGAGGGCTACTGCCCCCCCTTAGAAAATTCCAGTAGTATGCGACACTAGGTATTATTGATTGTTCACTATAGGTATTATTGATTTTCAGCCAAAATCCTGGCTACGCCTATGGATGCCTTTTAGTTAGGACATATGTTTATAAAATATGTTCTTTTTCTTTTCTTTTTTTTTTTATTGTTTTATACCTATATTTTTCTATTTTATTTTTCTTTTTCATTGTTATAATAATTATTTGTATTGCACATAAATATGTCTTCTTATCTAATAAAGTGTTTCATAATAATAATAATTTTTCGAAATACGCTTTCAATTATTAATCTAGGACAGTTCCAACCTGGTAATGCCATCATATTCCAATATCAACCTCGTCATGCCGCCACTGGTCGTTGCCTACTCTACCCCTTTTGTCCTCACGAGGCTATGGTAGGCCCCGATATCCAAAGTACAGAGCCCCAGAAATTCCGATCCCATCGGGATTCGAACGCGGGTCGCCTGGAGTGGAAGCCGAGCTACAAAGGTGACTACTTTTTAACATAGATTATTTTATTTAATACAAGTAAAACACCTCATCCATATTGACACTTGATGGCAATGAGCCAATATGCTCGCTAAATAGATTTGTAAAAGTCAATACTATCTTATACAGTACCTCCCCTATTTCTGTTCCATGGTCCATCCTGTAGATTTGGAAACTAGCGAGAGTTTTAGCATAGTCTCCTCCGGCATGGCTACTTGCCCGGTGGAGTGGGTTAGGTTGAGTTGAGTTGAGGTTGGGTTAGTTTGCTTTTAGCTGTTCGTTCAGTTGTTTACATTCTATCTCGCTTTAGGAAAGTTTTCAATAATTTCTCTGTTTGACTTTGCTTTTCATTGTTGAAAAAGAGAACGACTGAAACATCGATTTTAACTTTCGCGGAGCCCGAAAGCGAGAGGAGCGAGGGTCACTTTCCGCTGTCGAATCTCATATTTTTTTCACGTATTTTTAAACGTATTGTTTTTTTTTGTTTGTTATTTTTTGAGATAAATTTATTTTTAATTTTTTGTGCCGAAGGATGAAGTCCGATGAAAGTGACACCGAGTACGGAATCAAAAGGTAAGTTGCTGGTAATTCCTAGTGTTCGATAGCTTAGCACAAATATCTAGATACCTATCAGTGCGAGTTGATCCAGGACCGTTGATTTTTTTCGCTAGGAGAGAGCTTTCTCTAGGGAATAGTCATGTATTAATATTTGAGGACATACATTTTCTTTAAAGGTAGTTGTGCTCCAGAACCGCTTTCGCATTTAATTCAGGGTACTTTACCTTTGCATCCATGCAATTCCGGAAACAGAAAAAACTATTAGGCTAGAATTTTCGCTACTGCCGGGATTCGAACCCGCAACCCTCCGGGTCAGCAACCAATGCTCTTAACCACTAAGCCACGGACGTCGCCGAGTACATACATGGGTTATTCATTTAGGTACAAACTTACAAATTGAGATTCCGGGTTCTTAACGTCTTTAGACAGTCTAAAATTTAAATAATTTAGGTACTACTCCTTATTTTAAAATTCAAAAACTTGGAACAGTCATCAGCATCACTCCAGGGGAGATGAAAAAATTGTATGAGTGGAAATTTTCTTTCCAAAATTCCACCTGTACCAAGAATTTTCATTATTGTTTAACACTTTATTATTCGGGACATGGAAATATAGGTATACAACAATTACAACACAGATAATGACAAATTAATACTTATACAGTCATATGTACAATATTAGGAGAAGTAAAAAAAGGAATAAATGAAGAAAAAATAAATTAATATACACATTCGTTTACTTTTTAACTGGAAATCTTCAAATTAAAGGATAGAGATACTTAGCTTTCCGTGTCTATGGGTGATATCTTACCTATAACATGATTGTCATGGTCAATGAAGGATTGATATGGTTATTGAATCCTTTTGCAATGCTGTGGCTCCTTACGTGTGTAGACTCTTGAAACTTCCTATTAGTGAAAATATAACTTGAAAAAAGTTATCATATTCGTGTTGATCACTTTCGTGATAACACAACTACTCAAACTCGCTTTACTAAATCTTTACGCTGAAACCGGGACTTGAACCACCGACCTCCAGATTGCAAGTTCGTCGCCTTATCGATCAAGCTACTGGGGTCGGCATTAACTTAAAATGTGGAATTGAAAAAGACACGGAGCTTTCCATTTTGACGTTGCCTATCACTTAAAGAGATGGAGGTGTACACTTTATACCGCAAAGCTCATCAAATATTATGGCCCATTAATCATTGTTGTTCGTCTCTCTGGGGTCGAGTTAATTTTTAGTCCATATCACTCAAAAGAAGACTTTCAAACGTAGGTCTTGGCAAAAACAATTCCCAATGGATTTTCAATTATCAATGAGTCAGTCATACGTAGGTCATTCTCCTGACTTACCCAACACACTATATGGGTAGGTATTTTTTGAGGCTAGGTAGAGTATTATAATAATATTGCATACCTAATCTCTCACTAATACATAAAACATAAATCTCAACTGGCGTATACATAAAGTAGGTATGACCGTTCCATTTTCACATTAATGGTAACAGATAGCGGAAAAATATTGAGTCATAACTATTTAGTTTTACGTAGATTTTAATTTATTTATAATACGCCTTTTGTTTTTGTTTTGTTTTTTTTTTTTTTTTTTTTTAACATCAGGTTCATCGCCACAATATATTATAGGATGTGTTGTTATTCTGTGCCAATCTTGTTCTGCCAAAATTGACAAGTATTATCACTTTTTAGCTCTGTTCCAGGACAATTGTAATCACATAAGAAATACATTGAAATAAAAGCCCTATACTGATTTAGAGTACAGAAACTCTTCACATCATACAAAACCGCAGGGGGGTTTTACGGTACCAGTCAATAAAATCAGTAAAGTCCCCATGTGGGTTTTCGGTACCAGCTCTATTTCTACAGGGTGGTCCAAAAAGTTTGCACCAAAATGATAGGGGTAATAAAAGAGACCATTTCCAACAAAAATATTCCCGGACATTTTCCTTTATTTTTTGTCGTTTTCAAAATGGCGGCCAAACGTGTGTTTTTCAAATATTCCGACTTTGGTTTGGTTTTTGATTTTTTTAATTTTTTTCCGTACCACCTAGAAAAAAACAGATTGCATTTTTTGAATTGAGAATAAAATTTTAATTAAAATAAGTTAAATTGACCCGTTCAATGTTTTAATGATCATGCTCATTTAGGCTGTCAAGGTTCTGAACGCACATATTTGAAAAACACATGTTTTGTCCGTCATTTTGAAAACGACAAAAAATAAAGGAAAATGTCCGGGAATATTTTTGTTGGAAATGGTCTCTTTTATTACCCCTATCATTTTGGTGCAAACTTTCTGGACCACCCTGTATATGGGTTTACGGCGCTGAACGTGTAATTTATTGTATAATGAATTTACATCCGTGAATTAAAAAAAAAAAAAAAAAAATGATGAGAATCGGACCCGCGACACGTGTTGAAATTTATCATGCTTTCCGAAAATTATATTATGAATTATGAGAAGTACAAAAAGACAAAGCCTTATAAGATATGGCCATGCCCTAGTAAATTTTATGGTTAGTACCTTTGCGAAGTACGAAAAAACGGCGAGTAGGTAAATTATCTAAATATTATAACAGTTCGTTTCCACTTACCGATATTTTTCCCGTTACGATTTTTTCTCTTCGACAAGCTGGCCGCGCCATTTAACGCATAATATTTGGTAGCTACTTCATTTTAGTGTTTTTTACGTGCTTTCAGGATGGTATAAAAAAGTGTGCTTTACAAAGCATTACAGACGCTGCCAAGTTCACCGCGTGAATTTTTTTTAGATTTTTAGATAGCCTGAAAGGTCTTAAGAAGCACATAAAAATGAACTAGCTACCAAATTTCGTGAGCAAATAGGGGGGGCCAGCTTGACAGGCTAGTCGATGAGAAAAGTATAGGAATTTACACCCTAAATTATCTCAAAAAACGGTAATAACTAAAAAGTCGAAATTAATGTGGTTTTTTGAAACTCCAAAAAAGAAGAATCATGTTCTACCTATATTAATCTAATTCACATACAGAAAGCGAAAATATGATGAGAATCAAACCCTCGACAACTTTTGAATTTTATCACGCTATCCGAAGTTTTGTAAGAAAAAAAAATTACATAGAAGTACAGGCGATACATACGTAGATAGACACATATGTATTTCTAAATAACACGTAGATTGTGTATTATTAATAATAATTGAATGGGTGAGTAGAAGAACCAGGAATGTAAAAAATCGATTTTTTTTTCTTCGTAGAATTAGAAGGAATGTACTCTTTTCTATCATCTCTGTGAATATGAAGGAGAAATACCCCTTAAAAGTATAATTTTTTTCGATTTTAAAGTGGGGGAAGCGGAAAAAAAATCTGATGTAAACCAAGGAATGTATCAAAATCACCGACCACTTTTGCTAGCGGTATTAGTACCTAGTTGTGAGAATCTTGTCGAATAACAAGGAATGTAAAATTTAATTTTATTATACTCATTAGCATCAGGAAAGCAAAAATAAGACAAATCTTATTTTCGCTTTCCTGAAAAGTCGATTTTTGACATTCCTGGTTCTTCTACTCACCCATTCAATTATTTATATTATTGTTTTTATGCAATATTATTGTGCATGTCATTGTGTACAGAAAGGGGTTTTCTCATGCTGGGGGTGTACAGTTGTATAGCGTGATAGAATGATGTCAAGTTCATGTCGAAAAACTGTTTCAGAATTAAAAATTTCCTGGCATTCAGCCCAAGGATAGCGGAAGAGACAGCTCAATGAATAATATTGTGGCCCATGCGCTTTTATCTGTGGGTGAAAGGCGCTCTGGTAACAGCAGGACACTGGTTCAAGTCCCGGTGGATCTCGGAAATGGCATTTTAACAATTTAGATTCTAAACTGGTCTAAAAAGCCATCAATAACTTTGAATGGACGAAAAACATTAAGGGCGAAATTAATAGGCAAACTTAATAGCTTAACTCATTGCTTAGCATCGGTTTTCCCAATCTTAGACAGTACGCAATCCGAGACTTAGCGCCACAGAGTTATTACAAAAATGTCTATTAATTTGGCCCTTACTCATTTTTTGTCTGATCACTGTATCTCCATAAAGTATTAGATATTAGAAACTAGAGGTATCTCTTTTTTTTCCTCTCAATGTAGATAGTAATTTTCTGAGACTTTTGTCTAATACCTACTTACACATTGGAAAATTTATGAGTGATTCCTTTCATTTCATTATGGGTTCTGAGAATTTCCAGTAGAATTCTTTTATTATGTAATTAGTTAATTACCTCAATTACTTACTGATAATACCAGTGCTACAAAGAAAAACAACATAATTAAATACGATTTTTATACTTGAAAATCTGAAGCTTCTTTGCTACATCTCATACAAAGTAGGTAGGTGAGTATTCAACACAAAATAAAATGTAGAAACAAATCAAATGTTACATGCGTTAGTGCCACTCTTAGTTTTAACATTAAGTTCCGCAATTTTTCTATATTATCTAACATTCATTCTCATTCTCATAGATTATGTTGTCAATGGATAAAAACGTCTTTATTGAATTCGTTGAATGTACTTCGTGATTTATCGGCCTTTGTTTCGAGTTCCTGCATTGGTGTTTGACAGAAAAGAATCGAGGTTGAATGTCCATTATGCTGCGTGCATAAAAGTTTATTTTAATATCTCTAGCCATGAAGTGCAGATCGGGATATATCGTTGGCTCTACCCATGGACAGTGGACTTTTAATGGTTTCACTAAAAAAGTGGTTCCTAAAATCTTAGATCAGTCAGTCAGTGTAAACAGAAAATTGAGAAGGTACTAGAAGAAGATAAAAGGAAAATTCATTTGCACAGCTTTTTTGTCTTGAAATTCTTAAAATTTCATATAGTCTGACTGAACGTAAACTCAATGGAGATAGCCTTTCACAAGAGGACTTTAGAACCAGTATACGGTTGTACGTAACGCATCATTTTATTAACGGATTGGTAAAGTAATATGTAAACTTGTAACTTCTTAGAAATTGTAAATCTCTAATTTTAGTGAAAAATAATAAATTCATAATCAATTTTTTTAATTGTGGATGTTTTCCACTAGTATGTACTCAGGAAGGTTACGTCTTATACTCGTAAGTCGAACCAGTATTCAAGTATCTGCAATCCGACGAAATTAGTGAGTTGGTTAGGTATACAATTTAGAATTAAACATCGTTTTTAACTGCATGTTCAATTGTTCATACACGACGGGGGTTTTACCCTCCATTGGCAGGAAACTCAAAAACCTGTTACCCATATTAACCTCACCCAACCTGGGTTGGGCCGAAATATCAGCATCACGAAGTCTTCATCTCGATGGACGTTGCTTAACTTCGGTGATCTGATCCTACGAGAACCGGTGCATTCAACGCGCTATCGACGCTGACCATTTCGACGAAATATTTCTTCAAAAAGCAAGTTCCGAAACCGTGGTTTTCAAGTTTTTCAGACTTCGAAGGTACCTATAAGTATTGAACATTGGTACTTATAGTGATCTAATGACAGCAAATCACACAGCATCCATTAGACAATTAGATACAAGTACCGATCTATAAATCTTGGAGCAGACAAGCAGTCCACTTGCTTTTGTTTGACTGTCGGAAATCATTTACCACCAAGGTCAAGGAGGTGTTAAATGGGAACACAAATAGCACAATAGGTACCTGTATTATTACGTCTGATAAGTGTTTTACTCACCGGGAGATAAATGATTTACAAATTGTTCCGCGGACATAAATAATTATGCACTTCTCCAACTATATGACGGTTCCAGACATGCCGGTTCCACGAATCATGAACGTGTAGAAATACAATACTTCTTCGTTATCATAGAAATATACTCATATCACCTCATGAGGTAACATGAAACTAATTGTTATTAATTATCCGTAACTTGTTAGGTATACACACAGATCCATGAGTATTACTAACTTGGTTTGGTAGATTACTTGGTAAATGTGTAGATCTAGGTTTCATCAGAAAGATGAGCTGCTAGGTTTGAGATGTAAAATTGTATTACTCAGTAAGTAAATTGTATTGGGAGGATTGTAAGGTGTCCCTTCTCCCTAAGGAACTGCAGCACCCCAAACAAAAAAGAAAAAGAGAGGATTTTCTCAAGTCCTAGCTCGGGAACACAATGAAAATCATCACACATTTCTAGAATAACTAATGCATAATTATTATGATTATCATGGTAAACAAAGTCAAACTCTTTAAATGCTGAAAGAGTTACTCTGAAATCCCATTTTTGTCCGGTTTATGTGGCAGCACCTCCAAAACATTTCCCCAGCGGACGCGTCTGGATTTATCATGTGAATATTTTACTTCTTGTTTGGATATTACTAGATTAACTAGTAGAGACTTTTATACTAGACATAAAATAATATACAACATAGGTACATAACAGTATTAAGAATAAGGGTATAGAAACCTTTTGTATACTTTAGGTATGTCATTCACAATTATTAGTACTTGTCAGAGTACAGTTTCTAAAAAAATCCTTTGACATCAGTTTCCCTCTTCTTTCACAGCCTGGGTTGGGCCGGGAATAGCCAGTATTCGGAGGGTTCAAAATTTGAATCATCCATTTAAGGCCAAAACGCGTGTTGGGTTCAAGTTTCTCGTTGCCCGAAATTCTACGCAAGCTGTTGTTTATTTGAAGACAATGAAATCTACAGATTTTTAGAACGACTTTTCATTACCAAAATATGACATTTATAGAAAACATATTATTTCTCTTTGACTCTTTTGCATGCTCTGAGGGTTCAGTGAACCATTGAACCTTAAGGGGAACCACCACTGCAACACACACATAACTTACAAAACAGGCAAATCTATCGTTATCAACAGTATTTCTATTAGAAAAGCATTGAATTCAAGGGTGTTATCCCTATGTACCAAGGCTACATGTGACATACAACACTCATGCCTCATGTTTCTTACATTGTGGCATGCAGGCATGCTCTGTAATTGAGCAATGATCATAACTCATAAGTTACACATTACGAGAATGCTTTCCCACTGTCGTGACTGTTTCTTATTGTTTAATGTGATTAATTGGGCCAGTGGTGTAGTGTGTCGTATTAATCGATGTAAAAGTATATTATTATTGAGAGATGTGCTATTGTCTGCAAGACGTTTGTGTTTGTGTCTGTATTAGAAGAAAGAAAAAAATCTTATCTTATATTTTGTTAATATTGTAAATTGGTTATGTACCGTAAAATATACAATACCTAACGGTATTTATTATTATTATTATTATTTAAAAATGACCTGGTGTATCAAACTATGTTGTATAACTTAAATTACATAATTTATATACTTAGGGGCCTATATATTGTAAGTACGGAAAGTTGACTTATTTGTGTTAATCACTTTCGCGATGTCACAGTCACAACTACTCAAACTCGTTTTACTAAATCTTTGCTTAACTTGGGACTTGAACCACCGACCTCCAGGTTACAAGTCCGCTGCATTATCAATCACGCTACTGAGGTCAGTTAGGTATGTACACTTGTAATAGATAGAGGTACATAATGTGTACTTTCACTTCTCTAATATCGATTACCTATTTAAAAAGAAAAGAAAATTCTTACCGACGTTAAGCAAGGTTTAGTGAAGTGAAGACTTCGTGATGCTGGCATTCCAGCCCAACCCAGGCTGAGTGAGGTTAATGTGGGTAGTAGCTTTGTGAGCTCCCTGCGAATGGAGGGACTTGCGAAGACTTCGTGATGCTGACATTCCGGCCCAACCCAGGCTGAGTGAGGTTAATGTGGGTAGCAGGTTTGTGAGTTTCCTGCGAATCGAGGGTAACACCCCCTTGTGATATGACCACGCACTTGAAATTGGCGTTAAAACAAAGAAAAACCATTGGAAGAATTTTTCTCATTAAAAAATGAACACTTTCCAAGTCCAAATTACATCTCTTTGGGAAAATAATCTTCATAAGAGAAACATGGGATCTATATGATCCCACGTACTATGGGTCTTACCACTACACCACCGAAAAAAGAACCACATGATTGAGTCGATATGATCAGCAACAAAAAACGTGCTATGGTGCTATGTCTATTTAGAATGCGGATGAAATGAATAATCAATTATTATTAACATCATACATAGTTTATAGATGAAGAATAATAGGTAGGTACCTACCTACTATAGGTATTATATAAACTAAGTAGGTATGTATGTTATGTATGTATAATTGTATAAGTTGTATAACGATAAATTGAGAAATATTTTATTATTTTTTGACCAACTCTACTAGGCAGAGTACTAGCAGAGTTGTACAAAATTTCTAGTGTAAAATCAGACACTTTATGCAAAGAGGCAAAGAACCTGAATTTTTTAAAACTAAAATTTACAAATGGCGGAAGGCGGTAAGTCCTGAACTTTTCCTCGGCAAAATTTTAATTATGACTATGAGTGTAAGGAATTTCCTATGTTCATTATTTGGTAAGTACATTATATTATTATGTTGTATAAGTAATTAAGTAGGTGCTCTTAAAAAAAACTAGCATTTCTTAAAGTAGCTAGCAGTCTCTTTACCAATTTAGGTAACCAATTTTTTTTTTTCTTCTTAGGTTTCACGTCCCTTTCAAGAGCTAGGTCATCTCGAGACGGGGGTGTTACTCAGAAACCTGCTACCCACATTGACCTCACCCAGCCTTGGGTTGGGCCGGAGTGCCAGCATCACGAAGTCTTCACCTCGCTGGACGTTGCTTAACTTCGGTAATCCTACGAGAACCGGTGCATTCAACGCGCCATCGACGCGATGCTGGCTACCAATCTTACTATTAATAATTTCATGATACAACCTATGTAACACTAACATAACTTAACTTTACAGTATATTGAGTTAGTATACAGGAAAACAATATTTTCCATAATAGAATAGCAATAGAGAATAAGTGCATCACTATCAGGCATACATAAACATATTTACTCATCATTAATTTAGTCACACATCATAAAAGCCTCCTCGCACTAAAACTGCTTATAAATCATTTGTACAAAATCCTTGAATATTTACCAAAACGAGAATCGGTATTATGGTACATACAATACATACTTATACATATGTATGTGTAATTGTGTATACATTATACCTACATGATATAACTGACCAAAAGCGTATAAAAATACCTGTAACAGAAGATCATACCCAAACTTCATGAAAAACCTTGGGGAAAATGTTGGAGGGATTTGAAGATTGATCAATGATAATTAACAAAGTGCTGTGGTGTCGGTGACCTTAGAAGTGACATGCATAATCTAAAATAAGTAAAGCCCGGATTTTATGCAGTAGGTTTGATCTTGTTTCAGTAGGCTAGCTGCTTGTCAGTACTCGGTAGGTACCCACATGACTTCACAATGAATGTAGGTAGGTACACTCACAAAATGTGATTTTACGATTAAATTTACGTCCTAAGATTTGAATGGACTTCGGTAGCTCTGAGTAGGTAGATAGTGTCCCCTTAAACAAAAAACAGTCTCGGAACCATCTCCGAGATCTAGGAACGAGATTGTATCGTCCTGTCTCGGATCCCAAAAAATGATATCGGAGACACCTAGGAGACCATTCGGAGACTGCTCCGGGACAGTCTACGTCCGCACCGTAGCGTCGATTGCTGGTGCTCGAGATTGCTCCAAGATCGGTCTCGGGAACTGTCTCCGAGATCATTCTCGGGGACCGTCTCCGAGCCTTCTCGGAACCGTCTCCGAGAACATTCTCGGGGACTGTCTCCGAGCCTTCTCGGAACCGTCTCCGAGAACATTCTCGGGGACTGTCTCTTCTAGACCACAGACCGTTTTAAATACCCTGGGAATTTTAGCTGTAAAACCACCTAAAAATAATACGACACATTTTTATAATAGAACATTTTTTTTATTGTGAAATATAAAATAAAATAATTAAGAACAAAACAAAAAAAAAAAAGAAGAATACACCCTAAAGAATGAAAAATCCCAATAAGAGACTAGGAACAATTGGAATAAAGAGATTGCCATAGGCAATAACCAATAACCCCGCCCTTTAGTTAGGACATATGTATAGGACATTGGATACGAATTCAATTTTTAATATTAATTTTTCGAGTTTAAGTCAGTTCTAACTCAGTTAGGGTCCATTTCTGACCCCTAGTTAATAGAGATAATCCATGCTTATTTGACCCAAGGAATCTAAGGTATCAATATATTTATGCAATCAATTTAGAAACATTAGAAAAAAAATTGACATGAAAATAAAAGTATCACATAAGTTCACATCTTAAAAGTATCTCTATCTTTAGTCACAGCAGACTACCCAGACGGCACAGAAAGTGTTTAAAAAGATTTTAAAAACACTTATTTTGACAAGATTCAAACATTTTATAAAGCTTATTTTGACAAGGCTTAACATTTTAGAAACACTTTTATAAGCTTACTATTTCCTCCCCCTGAGCATTTTATTAAGCTTATTTTTACAAGGTTTTGGAAATTGAATACCTACTTAATAATTAAGGGGCTCCATATTGAATTTCATACCACCGCCATTGCCCGGAAAAAATTGAAAATTGTGATTTCACAGGAAATTTTTAAAATTAATTTGGATTTGATGAAAAATATACTATTTCAAGGCAATTTGGTTCTACAATGATGAAAAGCTGTTGATAAAATGCTAACATTAATAAATAAGAAGACAATTTGTGTTTTTCAGTTTTATATTTTTCCATTTTCATGGTAAAAGAATTAAAAGCAAAAATATGTAACAAACAAAAACATGAAACAAACAGAATATAATACATAGAATCAGCAGATAAATTAAGCCAAGTGGACTTAATTAATCTAAATCTATTATACATATAGGTAATTAAGAGAGAGATGTGCTGAAATGTCATCTTCCTGCCCAGCAGCAGGCTGCCCAAAGACAAAGAATACCAGAACAGAAGTTGAGATTATTAAAGATGAAATTAGGAAATAGAACCCAGAGAGAATTTTGACTATAATATGGCATTCATAAAAAAAAGAACAGTCTTCCAGATTTTTTTTTGTTTGATTAAAGTGGGTTTAACCTCAATTGCATAGTCATATCATGACCAAGGTTTTACCCTCATTTGCAGGAAACTCACAAACCTCACCGAGCCTGGGTTGGGCCATTTTATTCTGAATTTACTGGGAATAGTACCAGGTAGCCACATTAACCTCACCCAGCCTGATAAAGGCTGTGTATACACATGTCAGCCTCATATTTTCTAAAGAAGGAGAATTATCTGTTTCACAACAACAAAAATGAACCAAAATCTTTAGATTACGGGGAGTAGTCAAATCTTGAATAATACAAGCTACTGTTTTAAAAATTAAAATTAATGAACACATTATAGTAAAAAATGTACTTATTACAAGTAAAAAAACTGTCTAAATTTGCAACACTTAATACTTCTTCTAAACTTACAATATTTTTTTTTTTTTTATGTTATAGCTGGTTCATGAAAAACCCCTGTCCTGATTTGAGATAGTGAGGATGGGAATTTCATTCTGAATTTAATGGGAACAGTACCAGATACCCACATTCACCTCACTCAGCCTGAGTAGGGCTAGATATACCAGCCTCACATTTTCGGAGAATAGATTTATTTATTTAAAATAAAAATGGGGGTTGTATACTGAATTTACTGGGAATAGTCCCAGCTACCCACATTAACCTCACTTAGCCTGATAAGGGCTAGGAATGCCTCATTTTTAAAGGGAACAGAATTGCTGTTTGAAAGAAAAAAAAACTGTGAATTGAACACAGGATCTATTGATTATGGAACAGTATAGTCAAATCTTCAATAATGTGAACCTATTAAAAAGCCTTTAGCTAGTCAGTTCTCTGTTCATAGTTGTCTAGCGAAACACTGGTCTTTTCCCTGTTTAAAATACCCCAGTCAGACACCTGTTAAGAGTGTGATTCTGATTAAGTGGAATATCTGGAACAGGTTAATCTCCAGCATTTCCACATACATATCCTGGTTTGACTATAAAACAATGTAAAATGTAAGATATTGTTTAGATATTGCTTACCCCACTAATTGGAGTGTAAAACTCACTTATGATTAATGCATGGAAATTGGTACACTTTAGAACAGTAAACTTTTTAAAGTAGAGAAAAATTTCTTTTTAGTTACACCCTAAAACTATGATGTAGGAACTTTAGAAGAGTCAACTTGTTGGACTTTTATCAGAAATTGTTAGATATAATTATTTTGTGTAAATCATCAATTTGTAGTCACTTTCACTTATCCCATGTCAGGTTCAATATGTTTGAGGAGGGAGGCAGCTTGAATAGGTTTCTTCAGGTTGAAGCTATGTTGGATTGGATGCACAATACATGTAAACAGGTGGAAAATATCATGTGGATTTCCTCCATAGATCATAATTATTTTAGTAGTAGTATCTATTGATTGAGCACCAAGTTCTTCACGTTCTTTAACTGAAGACGGCTATTCTAGCCTTTATCTTGGTGATAATTATTTTAAATGCTAGGTCCAGTTTAAAAAGATATTATGTTTGCAGACATATTGACCATTACTTAAATTACTTAAAACACGTTTTATTAAATCACTTATTTGGATGAGCAGAAGTCACTGATGCGAAATTACTTATGAAGTTATCTTAGGAATGAGATTACACATAATATTGACGGTAGTTTCTCAAAATACTGTATAAAATATCTTTACCTCTTATGTATTTGAGTTTTACTAATTATCTCAGGAAAACTAATTAATTTATTCAAATTGCAGAATTCACTCGATTTAGAAAATGTTTTGCAAATTTTACTTTCAATTTCCGGTGTTGCCACAGGGTACTGGATCTCGCTCCGAGACGGTTCCGAGAACATGTACTCGGGACGAGTTAGCTTGGATTTTGTCCCGAACTAGCTCGGGAATAGATCCGGGATAGGTTCCGAGTAAGTTGGTTAAACATTCTCCGGGAGAGTTTCAATACATTCCCGCAGTACTCCCAGAGAAAGATGTTTCCGAGCACGCTGTTTTTACTCTCTCGTATCAATCTCCGAGACTACTATATCGGAGTTAGTAGATCAGAGACACCTTTTTGTTTAAGGGGGTAGATACCTACTTACCGAATTTTCCCCCTAATAAACCCCGAAATGTGCAAATTTTGTCCAATATTGTTGAAATATGCAGGATTTTGCTCAAATATGCAAACTCCCTAAAAACCGCCAAAATATGCAATTGCATATGCAAATACGTAATATGCAATATGCAAAAATCCGGGCTTTACTAATAAGAGATAGATAATAAGAGATAGATTGATACATCAACAATGTGCTAAATTCCAGAGAGTTCATTTTAAGATACATTCTATCTTTTTCTTCCAAAATAATGTTGGAACACATTATGGTAAACGCCATCTTTTGAGATTTATCCAAATTTCTAGGAAAGGTGGGGTATCTAATTTTTTTGTCACTCATAAGCATCATATTATGATCACTCTTCATATAATTATGTCAGCTGACATACTGTTGGTAAATTTTGAATTGGATGATGTTATAAAATACTCAAACCGTGTTATTTCTGCTCCTAGCTTTCCGCAGATGACTAGACAGATTGAAATTCAGAAGAAGAAGAGGAAAAAAAATCCGTGTAATAATAATAATAAAAAATTGGGGCCGAGTTCCAAAAAGTTCAAGATATCAAAAAAATGATCAGAATAGACCCCTATTATTTTTTTAATCTAAGAAAATGTTGTTCTCTAAAAAATTTTGTATCTTTAACCAATTTAAAGAAGCGGCGCTTGCGGCTAGCATTTGCGGCCCTGTGGCCGCAGAATGCGGCCGATTTCAACCAAAAGTTTCGTGGTTCGTCTGGTGTATAAAATTAATTTGTATACCAAATTTCAAGTCTCTAGCTTTTACCGTTCTTGAGATATCCTGTTCACACACACACACACAGACAGACAGACAGACAGACAGACAGACAGACAGACAGACAGACAGACGCACGGACCAATGGCTGAAAACAACTTTTTTGGTATCCTGAGGCCATGATTCGTCCAGAAATGTGAAAAACTGGGTAGGTCAAATTTTCGACGAATACAATACTTTCCTTATTATAAGATAAGGAAAGTAAAAATCTGGTGTAAGCATCACACGACTTTCCTTATCATATATTATTAGGAATGGAAACGGGACCAAAAGCCACTGGTGACTCAAAGGTAACATTTATCTAAAAATAAATCTAAATTATCTAAATAACCCCCATCTAGGATGAATAATAAAAAAGTTAGTCCAAGCGGGTCCCCCCCAAAATACCGGTAAATTGGGGCCGAGTTCAAAAAAGTTCAAGATATCAAAAAAATGATCAGAATAGACTCCTATTATTTTTTTAATCTAAGAAAATGTTGTTCTCTAACATTTTTTGTATCTTTAACCAATTCATAGAAACGGCGCTTGCGGCCAATATTTGCGACCCTGCGGCCGCATTCTGCGGCGGATTGCAACCAAAAGTTTCGTGGTTCGTCTGGTGTATAAAATTAATTTCCATACCAAATTTCAAGTCTCTAGCTCTTACCGTTCTTGAGATATCCTGTTCACACACACACACACACACACACACACACCCCTAAGACGCACGGACCAATGGCTGAAAACAACTTTTTTGGTATCCTGAGGCTATGATTCGTCCAGAAATGTGAAAAACTGGGTAGGTCAAATTTTCGACGAATACAATACTTTCCTTATTATAGGATAAGGAAAGTAAAAAAGAGATAGGCACAGATACCTATATCATGGTGTTGAGAGGATAATATGGACGCCCAGATCCAATGTCAAAGCTCTTTTCATGTTCAAGACAGATAATGAGCTTGAGGGAACGTCCAGTTTTACCTCTGGGTTTATTCTTAAGCCAATTTCCATTTTACCACTTGGTTTATGCTAATTTTCAATCTGATAAGTCTGGATTTCTAACTTGAAAAAGCACTTGCAACCTGTAGAATGTGATACCCAGGGCCTAGCAGGTCAGAATAAGGAAAAAGTAGATGACTATTAGAGCTAATGAGTAGCA
Source organism: Bactericera cockerelli (assembly GCA_024516035.1). NCBI lineage: Eukaryota > Metazoa > Arthropoda > Insecta > Hemiptera > Triozidae > Bactericera > Bactericera cockerelli. The sequence continues at coordinate 11,163,308 of CM044958.1, read as the reverse complement.
ATACGTGAAACACAATAATCATGTCTGTGGTCAGGAACTCAGGTCCAGCTGGAGAAATCTGATCCGAGATTGACTAGACACTATTCGTGGTCTAGAAGTCTTCTTGTGAGGAGTTCACTAGACTGACCAAGTGACCAGTACTCCGTTCCAGAAACACTCTCCACTGTCAAAATCTCCGTTTCAACACCGTCACACTACGCACTCTGATTGGTTATTGCAATTTAATAATAATAATCAGAGTGTTTTGTGTGACAGTTGAAAGGGAGATTTGGGGATTGTGAAAGTGAGAGTTCTTTCTGGAACGAGGGCTGGAAGTATAGATATACAACAAACAAAAAAAAATCGCCAAAAAAAAATGAGCTACAAAAAAGGGTTAGGTGGTAGAAAATGCTTTGAGCATTGGTAACCTCACCTCGTGGTTACCTTCCACTAAAGAGTGTTATTATATTATACTAGCGGGCTGTAGCCCGCTTTGCGGGCCGAGGCATGGCCCGCAAAGCAAAAAATCCTTTTTCGCTAATGGCAGGTGTTGTAGTGGGAATTTCGAAAAATCCCGTCTTATTGCACATCTAGACTATAAGACAAAGCTACCTACCAAATTTCAGCTTCCTAGGACTTACCAGTTCGGAGAAACAGCGATGATCAGACATTCAGTGGTCATGGTCAGTCAGTGACTTTGACATTTATATATTAAGATTATAGGCGTTTGTTTGTTATTATTACAAGAAAGATAAATTGTTCTACCAAAACATCAACACTGTTACCTCTCACGCATGAAAAATGTGTAGATTGGTTGAGCAGATCTGATGGTAGTGCCTAGTTCAGAGGTTTCCGCTTATAAGGGTGCCAGTAACCCAGCATTTTGCTAGCAGAGATTCAACATTTTGGCGCAAACATCATTTTGTCATAGAATATAATAAATATTAACCCTTTGTCCAAACTTAAAATTAAAAGTGTGTCCCGGTAGCTCAGTGGTTAAGGCGTCGCGTGTCCGTCTGGAAATCCAGGGTTCGAAGGTTAAAAACTTAGCCGGGACAGGGACAAGTTATGCTCCCTTCCTTGTTTTTGGAATTTCGACAGCATATACGTTATACGTCCTAGGAATACTGCTGGAATAGCAGGATTCATTAGTTTTAAACGGGTAGAAATAAATAAGGCAATGTTATTCTTACTTATTATAAAATAAGCCAGGTTACGCCTGGGATGGGTGACCAAATTCGAACCCTCTTGATGATGCAGGCTATTCCCGGTCCCACTCAGGCTGCGTGAGCTTAATTTGAGTAGCTGGTTTGAGATTTTACTATAAATGGAGGGTAATACCTCGTTGTTATGACCACGCAGTTGAAAGCAACGTTAAAAAATATAGAACCAACCAAATTATTTTGACATTGATTTATTATTCGACATGTCATAACAACAGAGATTTGAGCAACTTTCTAAAACGTAAGAACAACTGTGCAATTTCAGCGCCGAGTAAACCTTGCTTTTTACGACATAACACCTCGTAATATAATTTTTTATGCCTACCTCCTCACATTAATATCAATCAAATAGGCATTATACAGGGTGATTCTGAAATACTTGATCAAAATTCTGACTGATAGAATTAGTAAATTTTGCAATCGAATACATTGCAATATATTTTTTTATTTATTACAAGGTTTGTAACAAGTTTATTGGTACTCTTTTACATTGTAGACCTTAGAAAATAGATAAAATATATAATAATTTTATTATAAATTATAGTAAATAGGTATAATTGGAAAAGAAAAAAGATCCATTATACAAATATTAAGATAATACCTCTTCAATTGAGGATTTGAGTGCACTATGGCTAATACAGAAAACATCACTGTTGTTTCTGAAATGGAAGTTGCCCATAGATAGAGAAGATGTAGTTCCAAGGATTGGTTTTTTCTTCTTGTTATTGAATTTGCTCCATTTTCACAATGGTGGCCACTTTTTGATTTCTTGAAGTCACATTGTAAAGAAAAAATATTTAAATTTTAAACCGTTCAACAGATCATAAAATTTGCCATAAGATAAAAACATGTTGAGATTTAAAATGCTGATCCTATATCTAGTATTTCAAGAGCACTTGTTAAAAATTCATGCTAAACGGAGGCGGATTTCCAATGTCTTCTTGAAATTTGTGTGAAAATATAATTCATTTCGGTATAATCACTTATCAGACCTAATAAGGGTTGGGTGGAAGACTGGAAGAGTTTGTCATATGCAATATCCCCGCCTTTTAGTTAGGACATCTGAATTTATTTAATCTATGTTGTTTATTTATTTTTCTTGTTTATATCTATACGATCAATTTTTTATTATAATTTTTACCATTATTTGTTTATACGTAATTATGTTAAAAAGAGTTTAATAATAATAGAATTTTGGTCACGTAACTTATATTCACCCTGTATGACATAATAATTTATTGTAGGTAGGTATAAACTTTATGTAATATACTCAATACCTAAATGTTAGTGTTCGCGAAAACCAGCTACTCTACTTCTTAATATATTTCGCGTACCTACCTCTATACAGTGTGAGCATAAAGTCTCACCCCACCCTTCGTATCTCGAGAATGGCTAAAAATACAAGAAAACGCAAAAACCCGTATTCCTTAATTTTTGGGGGGATTGATTTTCAACCAAAAAAAATTTGCCTACACGGCCGCAGTCAGGCTGGGCATGAACCAACTTTAAAATCTTAAATAGAATAGTATGTCTTGTGGCATGTTGTTTTAAAGGTCTCATAGAAAGAATTTCATTACAACAAATTTTAGTGAGCTACGAGATACAGGGTCGGACGTCGGACGTCCTGCGTAATATCCATATATTTTGACCTATAACTCGTTGACCGTAAATTCCAGAAAAATGAAATTTGTTGATAATAACTCCTTATGACAAGAAATTTCGAACAAGTTAAAACTTGATTTGTTTTTTCGTTAAAATTTTTCGGACTGTTCGTCCGGCTGACTGACAAAACCGACCAGAAACTAATATCAACAGAGTATGTCGAGTTACTATACCTTTTTCGACAGGACTTGTCATAAGGAGTTATTATCAACAAATTTAATTTTTCTATAATTTAGGTTAACGAGTTATAGGTCAAAATATATGGATATTACGCAGGACGTTCGACCCTGTATCTCGAGAACGGTAAACCGTATCTCACTGAAATTTGTTGTAATGAACTTCTCTCTGTAAGACCTTTAAAACAAAATGCCACAAGACATACCACTCTATTAAAGATTTTAAAGTTGGTCAATGCCCAGCCTGACTGGGGCCGTGTAGGCAAAAAATTTTTGGCTGAAAATTAATCCTCCTAAAAATCAAGGAATACTGGTTCTTGCATTTTCTTGTATTTTCAGCCATTCTCGAGATACGGGGGGTGGGGTGAGACTTTATGCTCACCCTGTATATGTATTATGTATCCCACAAAAAACTACCGTTAAAAAAGGGCCAAGTTCCAGAACTCCTATCCAAAAAGGTTTCGCCAATGAATGCAGTGATATCTTGTATTCGGCCAAGTTATCTTAGTACTAAACTATTTCTTTTATTAAAACCCGTTTTCTGAGGTCCTCATTTTGTATGTTCTTAATTGCAAACTATCATCTAACTTGACCAGTTTCGCTCGTTGTTATATTGTCATTTTGTACCTCTACATATAGTCGTAATATTCCATACAACCGATGGCAATAAACTGGCCAAGTTATAGGATAGTTTGCAGTTAAAAACAAACAAAATGAGGAACTCAGAAAATGGGTTTTAATAAAAGAAATAGTTTAGTACTAAGATAACTTGGCCGAATACAAGATATCACTGCATTCATTGGCGAAACCTTTTTGGATAGGAGTTCTGGAACTTGGCCCTTTTTTAACGGTAGTTTTTTGTGGGATATCATTACTTTTTGTAAATGGTTCGTTTCACAGCACGTTTCATTATTTTTTATTAAAAAATTCAGGATTCTTCACTTTAATATGCTCCCTAAAACGACACCGTTTAACAGCAGAAATAGTGCAAAAGTGACGGTTTTCAGATTTTTCCCTGTACTTTTACAATGAACCCTAGCACTATACAAAATTTCAGCTTTGTAGGTAGTAGTGAAATGCCTCATAATTTACTACCTCCCTAAAACGACACCGTTTAACAGCATGATAAGTGCGAAAGTTCCAGTTTTCAGATTTTTTCCTTGTATTTTTACAGTAAACCCTACCACCATGCAAAATTTCAGCTTTCTAGGTAGTAGGCAAGTGCTTCATAATTTATATGCATAATCGAGTATATTTCCTCCCTAAAATAACACCGTCTAACAGCATGATAAGTGCAAAAGTGACGGTTTTCAGATTTTTCTCTGTACTTTTACAATGAACCCTAGCACCATGCAAAATTGCAGCTTTGTAGGTAGTAGGGAAATGCCTCATAATTTATATGCATAATTGAGTATACTTCCTCCCTAAAACGACACCGTTTAACAGCATGGTAAGTGCAAAAGTTCCAGTTTTCAGATTTTTCCCTGAATTTTTACAATAAACCCTACCATCATGCAAAATTGCAGCTTTCTAGGTAGTCGGGAAGTGCTTCATAATTTAGATCCATAATCAATCTCTGTTCCAAATTTTATATCTCTATAATCAATTGAACCGAAGATATGAGGGTGTGAAAAACCGGGTGAATCGGTTCGTGTAAAGATACACTGCCGTGCTTGCTGGAACTTGGCCTGGCGCACTGCCGTGCGCTCAGATTTATGTAATTATATATATATATATATCTCCCTTGCCTTTATCCCATATTAGCTTATGTTGCTTTTGGGGTCGGCATTGTTCAACCTCATGGTTGAGGTTGGTAGGGTGGAGCACGTTTTTTATGGCTGGATGCCCTTCCTAACGCCAACGATTCTATTTGATTTAACGTCCTTGATTAGGACGGGGGTTTTACCCTCCATTCGCTGGGAATCGTACCAGCTACCCACATTAACCTCACCCAGCCTGGGTAGGGCCGGAAATGTAATTAATTAATATAATTTATATGATGTACATATGTAGGTATATTTTGCGATTCTTGAATTGAATTATTGATTAGCTGCCGCTTATACTTATCGAAAGTGTACCTTGCAATGGCGTAGCTAGAGCTACATTCCGGGGGGGTGGGGGGGGGTTTGAGGGGATTTCGGGGGTCTGGAGGGGGGTTCAGAAATATCGCCTAACATATTATATTCCATCTTTGCTGGAGTTTCTTGGAAATTTGGGGGGGCGGTGGGGTTTGTCCCTAAACCCCCCCCCCTTGGCTACGCCACTGTTACCTTGACAGCATAATTATGTTAGTTTAGTATTATTAAACCCGCTGTTTCGAATCAATCGCGGCCGACACTCAGATCTCATTATATGCAATTATGCACTCAGAATCACGTGCTCATTTTGCACAAAATGTGTGTCAAATTTAATCAACTTATTTTTTTCTTTCAATTTAATATCGCACTTGCCGGTGTAATTCTTCTATGTTGCTTATTTGCACATGTGCATTGATTTTTTCAATACTGTTGTAATTAGCTAATTATTCATATTCACATAAATACTGCCCGTAAAAGACGTTTAAATGGTTGGAGTCATATTACCTACTCTAGAGGATCTCTTGGGTGTCATTTGATTAGATATTTGGCCAAAGTTTAAAAAAAAAGAAGAAATACCAAAAAAATATATCAATGACAATAATCCATGTCCATATTCTATGCATAATATGTTGAGCACCGAACTTCAGAACTCATGCATAGATTATTTGACAATACCTGTTGGGCCTGCATAGTAGTTATTTTTTTAATTTCACTTTCAATTGAGTTTCAATAAACACCCTGTCGCCATCAGTCACTTTTAAAATGTAGCATAGCAATCTAAATAATATTAATAATAACATTCTTTAGTGGAGGGTAACCACCAAGCAAGGTTAATGCTCAAAGCATTTTCTACCACCTATACCACTAAATAAGAACCAAGGAAAATACTAGTCAGACAGTTTCATATAAGAAATACGATTTTTGTATATTATATTAAGTAGTTCGTGGTAGTCAAGTGGTTAACGCGCTATTCTGGTGATCCAGGTAGCGTAATGATCCGTTGGTTTGAATCCCACCCAGTGCATGAATTTTTCCTCATTAATTCGACTTTGTGACCACAAAACAATAAGACTCCGAGGGTTAGGTGGTAGAAAATGTGTTGAGCATTAACCTCGCCTGGTGGTTACCTTCCACTAAAGAGTTATTATTATTATTTTATTCTGCTAACCTTCTTATTATTACTATACTAGCGGGCTGTCGCCCGCTTTGCGGGCCGAGGCATGGCCGTAAAGCAAAAAATCCTTTTTCGCCAATGGCAGGTGTTGTAGTGGGAATTTCGAAAAATCCCGTCTTATTGCACATCTAGACTATAAGACAAAGCTACGTACCAAATTTCAGCTTCCTAGGACTTACCAGTTCGGAGAAAGAGTGATGAATCAGTGAGTGAGTCATTCAGTCAGTGAGTGAAACTCTCTTTTATAAGTATAGATTTTTCCTACTGTATTTAGAAGTTCCTATCCCCCCAAAAACACCACTTCGTGGTTATAAAAAGAAGAACGCCTCACTCAAAAGAATGATTATAATTAGCTAAAAATAAATGATATCAAATTGAGAACACCTTGCCACCTCTCTTTCTGTAGCTCTGTACTCCTCTCTGAATTTATTCCTCTTATGTTTATCTTCTTTATCCTTTCTAGGGGTCACCCCAAACTTGATTTCTCTTTAAATTTACTTGTTGCACGGCAATAAAAAATGGTGGTCGGAGTATGATTTTTCTGAACTTATTTGATTTGAATCGAGAAAATTACACCGCGACCGCCTTTTTTATTGCCGTGCAACAAGTAAATTTAAAGAGAAATCAAGTTTGGGGTGACCCCTAGAAAGGATAAAGAAGATAAACATAAGAGGAATAAATTCAGAGAGGAGTACAGAGCTACAGAAAGAGAGGTGGCAAGGTGTTCTCAATTTGATATCATTTATTTTTAGCTAATTATAATCATTCTTTTGAGTGAGGCGTTCTTCTTTTTTTAACCACGAAGTGGTGTTTTTGGGGGGATATCAGTTCTTTTTGTACGAAAATATAGGTTCATACACTACTCAAACATTATGAATAACAAAAGTAAATAAGCTGGGAAAATGTAAATGTACCAAGTTGTCTTTTTTTAAAGATATAGTTTTAGCAGTACGTATTTAATTTTTCCAAGGTCAATCTGTATTTGGATCACAGATTTGGCCCCCTGAGTCCCCAAATTGAGTAAATAATATCTCTCCCAGGGGTCACCACGAGTATCTCTCCCGGAAATAAGACCATGCTTTTTTACATTAGGCATTTAATAGCCGAGTTTATCACAACTCCACCAATCACTGATTCGCCAACCACCCTCGAATCTCGAGGGTTCACGAATCCACCAATCGGGTTTTATCACGAAAATTCAAGCTCGAGTTCGCGAATCATGATTGGCGTTACGGCAACATCGCAATTATACGAAAACTCTCATAAAAGCCTCTGATTTTTCGAAAATTGCGATGTTGTTTTGTTAACTTTTTACATTTTGAATGCTAACATTTCTGAAAGCATTTTGAACGTTTTTTTTTGTGTCGTTCACATGGTCATTTCATAAGTTTCATATTGATCAATGATCATTTTGTGTGACTTGGGTTCAATTCTCAGCAGGGCAAGATATTATAAATTACCTTATGAGTAAGAATGCTGTTTCAATGTGACTATCAGGGATGGAATTATGGTCAAAATAAGATATTGGGACAGATGGTGATCTCGGTTTTATTCCCAGCAGGGAAGAAATTTTTCTGCCCTATGTCCACTGTATTTCCATCACGTTTTCATTAATGTTGTGTACTAGAATTATAATTATAATTCTCATACCTAGCTGTTTAAGAATTCTAAATATTATCAAACACCTCGGCCGAGGTGTGAAGAACGCCAATACAAAGAAAGAGACAGCCCGGCAGAGTGTAAGGTTACGGAAAACATAGTTCCCATGCATTTCATGTACTTTCAGCCAGCGAGGTTTTCAGCAGGAGTTTGTACATACTGGTGTGGAGAGATGATATAGGACCTGCACTCATACCCAGAGTCACCAAGAAGTTTTAGTACATGTGTTTTAAAGTCTAAGGGCGGAATTAATAGACGTTTTTGTAATACCTCTGTGGCGCTAAGTCACGGATTGCGTACTGTGTAAGATAGGGAAAACCGACACTTACCAACGACTTAAGTTATTGATGTTGTCCATTAATTACGCCCTAAATCTTGTAGGAACTGAGATTCGGACAAATTTAGAATGTTCCCGAATGAGCTTTTATCTTCCTGGGATTAGCTCGTTTTCAGGAAATATCATATAGACTTAGAAATTCAAATTGTGGTGAAGCACAAGCAGAAAAAGCACAGGTGAAGCACAGAGCAGAAAAATTCCTGCCCCGCTGGGGATCGAACCAAGGTCACCATGCGTGCAATGCCTAGCGCTAAATCATTGGGCAACGGTGACTACTCACAAATCGCTTCTCGGTCTTTTGGTTAAGATGTAATATCACAAAAATAAGTATTAATTAATTAATTTTAATAGCAATCGCGTGATAATGGCCAGTTTGAAAAATTTTCAAGTATTTTTTTAGGAATAATTCAAATTTATTTCAGTCTTTATTACAAAACTTTTATAAACTTAGCACATCAGGATAAGATGACAGGTTTATGAAGAACAAGGACAAGGATAATTAAATAATGGGCAAAAAAATAAAGATGTCATGAAGATAAACAAGTATTTGAATTTTGAAAAAGATAAACATTTTATCTTTGTTTACGATTTAAAAATTCCAAAGAAGAAATTCTATAGTATTTTCAATATTTTTTTCTCTTTGGGAAGCCAATCGGTCCTCGAATCACTGATTCGTGAATCAAGGTTACTTCCTCAAATTGAGTGCTCCGAATCACCTGCGAATCAGAGATTGGAGATGATAAAACCCGATTCGTCGAGCCAATCCGGAGTTCGAGTGAATCCGGGGTGAATCTTGGATGATAAAATCGGCTATAAAGAAAATGAAAACTATAAAATTATCATTTTTATATAAGAATCGGCCTTTTAGAAGGAAATCTTTTAAATCTCTAACTAATGAAAGGCAATGCCTTCAGTGTATAGTAGGTAAACATAGAAGGCCATGCCTCAGGAATATAGTAGGGTTAGGGATAATATATAGAAGGCAATTCCTCGGGTTTATAGTAGGGTTAGGTAAATATATAGGCCATGCCTTGGGTTTATCATAGGGTTAGGAAAAATACATAGAAGGCCATGCCTCAGGTCTATATCAATGATTCCTAGGTGTTTCGATTATAATTTTTATGCTAGGTCTAAACTATGTAGGTATAAAATCAGGTAAAAATGCAAGCGACGCGACGGGAGACAATTTGGTGTTGGTAAAACCATGAGCGGGAAAACTCGGTGGTGACGTCCCTTATCAATACCTCACGAGGTATGAGTGTACCCCGGACATAATGGACAGAGAAAAAAAACTTCCCTGAAGGGGATCGAACCCAAGTCATTATGCGTGCAAGACTAGTATGCTACCCACTTGGCCAAAGTCACTACTTTGTCACAATTATTAGTGAGTAGCATCGATATTATGAGAGCTAATTCATCATATTTTATCTCCATCCAACCATGATTGTCCAAAATCAATCTCGTAATGCCGCCACAGGTCATTGCCAAATTCTGCATCTACTAAAATTTTCCTCGCGAGGGTAATGGGGTCGTCATGAAGATCAAACATAAAGATCGGATAAACAAAACAACGTTAAGCCCAAATTGAAAATATATGTAGAGCTAAAAAAATTCGTACCCGCCAGGATTCGAACCCATGCTAACTGGGTGGCAGGTCGAACATGCTACCAATGGACAAAGTTATCTTCTAAAGAAACGGACGGAAAATGAACTAAATTAATACTTGGAAACTTAAACATTAAAATTTTGCAGTGAGAGAGCGAGGTCATCTCGAAAAATACATACTGGCCAAGATCTGACCACTAAGCTAAGGATTCGAAGGTACCTACCCGCCAAAGAAAATGAAAAGGCCACCAGGTGCCACCCAGTGGACCCGATGAAGGAATAAAATCAATAAATTTGGTATCTGCTCATCAAGATCTTTCATTTGATACCACTTAAGATTAGTATTATCCTTCAATTCCCGATTTGGGCTCCCAAAACCCGAGGCCGCCCAAATGGGCCGCCCGCTTATAATTTAGAAATTTTTTTTGGTCCGGGCTCATCTCCATTATATCTTGATCACTTTAGACACCTCACTTAATCTTCAGTGCCAAGTTAAAGACACGAAGTCGGGTCTCAAAGGATCCGTATGAAAAAAAAACAGAAAAAAAAAAAAAAAAAAAATTATGAATCTTTTCATGTCTTTCACAATTGTTGGGGGGTCTCGAAAATAGGGTTCCCAGTGGCCTAGGAAGTCAAACAAAGAGTCAAATCAACTTATTTTTCAACGTAGAGCCCATTTCTGCAATAAAAATCGGGATTTTTGAAATTCATGTTGCACTTTTCGCTGGCTGAAAGTACATGAAATGCATGGGAACTATGTTTTCCGTAACCTTACACTCTGCCGGGCTGTCTCTTTCTTTGTATAGGCGTTCTTCACACCTCGGCTGAGGTGTTTGATGGAGGTTTTGCTTTCCATTAAATATTCAAGAAGATGAATGGGCGGGAGTCCCAAGTGACGTATCTTTACATGACATTTATCATGCCACGTTGCCACGTGTGTGAATGATGGGTAATTTGCATTGACAGATTTTAATCGTATGGAGGGCTTGTCTGGCAATGCTAATCGTCTTGTTATAGACATGTCTATTGGTTATAGACATGTCTAATGGATGTTCTCAAAGAAGGTCGTATACATAATTACATACCTATAATTCTAACAGAATGGTCCCATTAGGAGAACGATTTTAAACTGGAACATATTGAATACAGCATAGCTGAACCTAGGTACTTCGAACATGTATACTATTACTATATGTACACAATACTACACATCATGGACTATTTAAAGAGATAAATCATAGCAGTAGGTATTTAATAAATATTGGTACTCTTATGTTATGTGTTATGTCTAATTTGGGTAGGTACATATTATATACATAATATACAAGTATGTATGAAAGACATTGGAGCTTGCAACTTCACAGTTCCTTATAGTATCTATAGAAGAAAAAAAAATTAAAAAGAAAAGAAAATACATACGAACTAGGCTTAGCGTAAGTATAGCACGCTCGTTTTGTTTTTCTTGGCGTTGCAAAACTAGCGTTTTGCTTGATTAGTAACTAACCGGTAATGGTAACCAGTCCACCGTTAGGCATTTCTTCTAATTTTTTTCGACTGTTCTTAAAAAAATAAAGTTCTTGCAAGTTCATAGCCCACTTTGTGCGACAAATCTGTTAGCAGGGCGTGCATCAAACGAAAAGTGTCTCTTCCCTTTGAACAACCATCAAAGCCCAAATTATGAAACAAGAATAAAATAATGAACTAATCCTACACTGTCCCCTAACACGTCCTCTGGTGAGAATTTCAACCAAGTACAGAGCGGCCGGTGGAGATAGTGGAAGAGATTGCCATAGGCAATAACCCCGCCCTTTAGTTAGGACTTGTGTATATATTTATGTTATCTATGTTATATATCTTTTCTTTTCGTGTTTTTTTTTTTTTTTTTTTTTTTTTTTTTTTTTAAGTGGGGTTTAACGTCGCTTTCAACTGCCATGGTCATATCACGACGGGGGTTTTACCCTCCATTCGCAGGAAACTCACAAACCTGCTACTCACATTGACCTCACCCAGCCTGAGTGGGGCCGGGAAAAGCCAGCGTCACGAGAATTAGAATTTGAATGGTCACCCATCCAAGTCTTAACCTCGCTGGATGTCGCTTAACTTCGGTGTTCTGAAGGGAACCGGTGTATTCAACATGCCATCGACGCTGGCTTTTTCGTGTTTATATTGTTCTAATTTCGTATTTTGATGTTTATAATTTATTTACATTTATGTCCTTATTAGATATTATTTAATCCTGTTTCATATTACGGCCCTAGTGTCTGATTATTTGCATTCCCCTTTGCATCTCCTCTTATCTTTCCGCAACCATCAAGTATCCAATTATTACCATTCCTCTTTGCTTGCATTATCATTCTTCTCTGCATTGTCTTTCCGCAACCATCAAGTGTAATTATTTCCATTCCTCTCTTCATGCTCTCTTATCTCCCCGCAACCATCAAGTGTCTAATTCTTTCCATTCGTCTTTGTATGCACTATCTTTCCTATCTGCATTATCTTTCCGCAACCATCAAGTGTAATTATTTCTATTCCTCTTTTCATGGCCTCTTATCTTTCCACAACCATCAAGACAAGTGTCTAATTATTTGCATTCCTCTTTGCATACATTATCTTTCCTCTCTGCATTATGTTTCCGCAACTATCAAGTGTCTAGTTATTTCTATTCCTCTTTGCATGGCCTCTGTTCTTTCAACAAACAAGCGTCTAATTATTTCCATTCCTCTCTTTATGCCCTCTTATCTCTCCGCAACCAATAAGTTTCGAATTAATTTCATTCCTCTTGGCATGCATTATCTTTCCGCAACCATCAAGTGTCTAGTTATTTCCATTCCTCTTTGCATGGCCTCTTATTTTTCTGCAACCATCAAGTGTCTAATTATTTCCTTTCCTCTCTTCATGCCCACATCTCTCCGCAACCATTAAGTTTCGAATTATTTTCATTCCTCTTGGCATGCATTATGTTTCCGCAACCATCAAGTGTCTAGTTATTTCTATTCCTCTTTGCGTGGCCTCTGTTCTTTCAACAAACAAGCGTCTAATTATTTCCATTCCTCTTTGCCTGTTCAAGGTCACCCTCCGAGGAGGCGCTCCACCCCCTGCAAGTCCCGAGCGCCAGACGCGACTCTCAAGCAGCGTCGGAGGCCGCCGGCAGCTACTTTGATCTCAGTTTCAAACCCACCGAGGATGTAGGCTACGCCACTGTTCTGCCGCAGGTGAGTTCACCAGAGACCTCAGGGCCTGGTTCCAGAAAGTCACTAAAGTTAGGGTGGTATGCAGAGTCCTCACTGTAGGGATGCTTGGGTCATTTGTCCCTTCAGCTGATTTTGTTATGCAGAGACGTTTGTTTAAAGCGTCTGTGCGCATGTGCAATCAGATGTTTCTTTAATAAATAATTTTCAAGGTCGAAGTATTCCCTATAGCAAGCTCGGGACCACCCTACAGTGAACCCTATAGGGATTACTAAATCGTCTCTGCATACCAGCCGTAGAGTTTTGAGGATGTATGATCCTCGTTCCAGAAAACTTTCTCAGAGCCAGTTCTCATTAGCATCGCGTAGTGGGTAGTTTTTTCCGCTGTCTTTAGTGGCATTTTAAATGAGAGTGTTTCCATTGAAGCTTCTCCGTTACACGCTTGCTAAACAGAACGGGGTCTTGCGATCCCCAAATCTCTCTTTCAACTGTACGTTCAAATAACCCAATCCGAGTGTGTTGTTGAAAGGGAGATCTGGAGATTATGAGAGTAAGAAAGCTTTCGTTCGTTCAAATATCCAAATCAGAGTGTGTTGTTGAAAGGGAGATCTGGGGATTAATAATAATAATAGAAAATCTTATAAGGGCAAAGTTTTATAAGTAAAGCTTTTAAGCCCAGAACAAAATTATGAGAGTGAGAAAACTTTCGTTCGTTCAAATATCCAAATCAGAGTGTGTTGTTGAAAGGGAGATCTGGGGATTATGAAAGTGAGAAAGCTTTCGTTCGTTCAAATATGCAAATCAGAGTGTGTTGTTGAAAGGGAGATCTTAGGATTATGAGAGTAAGAAAGCTTTCTAGAGCGAAGACCATCATACACTCTCAAAACTCCAAATTGAGTGGTAAATAATAGTAATATTTAAAAATAATCAGATGGTTATTGTAATAATATTACTTAATTATGAGAGTTGATAGCTGTAGTGGTAAATTTACATATGGAGTGTATTATATTCATTGGGGGTCGACTGGTCGTGTGGTTAAGGTGCCATTATGGTAATCCAACCTAAGGTTCCGTTGGTTCAATGGCCACCAAATGCATGAATTTATTCTCATTGATTTGAGACTTCGACTACATAATAGTAACACCAAAACAATTGCTGGAATAAGGGTGCTAGTTATATTCAGTGTCTATTTCATACTCGCATTAGATAGGAACATACAATTACATGTTTGTGTATGTTCATCATGTCGGGAGTTATTAGGTCCTTTTAGCTGATGATAGATATAAATGCTTTTTACATCGAATATAATCACCTTAAATGTTATCCTTTTACAATATTTCATTTACCTATTATTGTAGAAATGTTTGATGAGGGAATATTTCAATATTCAATGTTCAAATCTGCGGGTAGACTGTCAAATGTTTTCATAGGGGCATGAATGATTCTTGTGATTTTATTATGCATCAATTTATATTTCTTCTTCCTCTCAAGTGGTAATGACTCTGGTCGATATGCTGGGGATATATTTTCAAATCATAAGCCATCAATGAACATGAACACGAATATCTCACAAGGTCTATACATCATTTTTTCAAGACAAAATAGAAGATTAGAGATATGTTGTTCAAGCAGTGTGCGTGTTGTGGACTTTGGCTTCACCTCTTATGGTCATAATCATCATAGAGTGGCGTCATCGTGAACAATGGTAGCAAGACAGTGGAGAAATGACTCAGCACTTTTGCCACTGTCTTTAGAAGGAGCCTAATAATTGACAAGGGTCCTCATAACCAAGCCAATGCTCGTCTACTGCCAGTTTATAGTCCCTCAGCCAGTCTGGATGATCATCATACTCATCAAAATTTAAATAATTTTAAACATACATCCCAGCACCATCTTCACAACCCAGTTCTCTCATATTCTCGTTCATCTTATTCTCATATGGACAGATTTTATAATGGAGATTTGTGTTTTAGATCTCAGCTATCCCAACAACTGTCCCATTTTCCTGTTTATTCTTTCCGCACTTCTCTTGATAAAACTTATTCCTG
Source organism: Bactericera cockerelli (assembly GCA_024516035.1). Classification (NCBI taxonomy): domain Eukaryota; kingdom Metazoa; phylum Arthropoda; class Insecta; order Hemiptera; family Triozidae; genus Bactericera; species Bactericera cockerelli. The sequence continues at coordinate 11,148,179 of CM044958.1, read as the reverse complement.
TCCTTATAGCCATCACAACATACAACAAGATCTTAAATCTTCAACTGCATGATCATATTTATAGTGTTTTTCTCTTGAATGTTGCTGAGCAATATTTGACCAGGTTCGGGTTCCATACGAGGCAGCGTCAGCATTTTCAATGCGTACATCAAAGAACGCTTACCTCGCAGGTTCCCAAACTCAATGAAGCATAAGGTCTCCTATCAGAGCAAGTTGATTTAGATCAGCATCATGCATTATAGGTTCCAATACACCTGCATACCCATACCACGCCAGCTCAGTCCAATCTTTTACACAATTCCTGTGTTGATCATGGCCTCATTTATTTATAACCACCTTTTGTGCAGTTAAAAACATGGACCACGTTAAAAACATTATACCCGCACCCATCACAACATCTTAATAATAATAACACTCTTTAGTGGAAGGTAACCATTAGGCGAGGTTAATGCTCAAAGCATTTTCTACCACATAACAATCAGAATCCTATTATTATGTGGTCATAAACTCAAATCAATGAGGAAAAATTCATGCACTGAATGGAATTTGATCCAACGGATCCCTACGCTACCTGGATTACCAAACTAGCGCCTTAACCACTTGACTACCATCTTGATAAAATATTTAGAATTTAGACATTCAATTCCATTTTACCATTTTTCCCGTTTCTAATTTTGTTCTCCAGCCACCAACAGATCATAGGACAAACGCGTACAACTCCAGAGTTACTGCAAGTATCCAATGTATAAAGTTATTTTAACCTGTACCTTGCATTCAGTTTTCCTTTTTATTGATGTTTTGTGTGTGGTTTTCAAATGATTATGATTTTAATTTTGCAAACCTTTTTCAAAAATTTGCTGTCCATATTTTGCTTTTCTTTTTGTAGGTAATTTTTTTTTTTTACATCCTGTTTATAGATCGGCATTTTGAATGTGACTGAGGTATTTTCGTATTTTAACGATCTCTGACAAAGATTAAATTTAGAAAAAAAGTCAAAAACAGGATGACAAGTTGTGAACAATTTTTTTTACGACCTACCTATAAAAGTTGATTTGTGTTGACTTTTCGTAATGAAAAACTCCCATAAAAACAGAGGGATGGGGAAATAAATCCTCCAACCTATGAAATATGTTTTAGGGGCCCCAAACAATTTTATAATCATACTGTGGACGGTTGTGAAAAAACTTTCGATAAAGTTTCTCTATCTTACAAACTAGAAGACACGAAGAAGGAAAATCTTCTTTTTTGTTGGTTCAACGTCGCTTGCAACTTCATGGTCATATCACGACGGGGATGTTACCTCCATTGACAGGAAAGTCACAAACATGCTACCCATATTGATCTCACCCTGGGTTTGGCCAGAATACCAGCATCACGAAGTCTTCACCTCGCTGGACGTTGCTTAATATCGGTGATCCTACGATAACCGGTCCATTCAAGGTGCCATCGAGGCTGGTTAAAACCATCTTCTTTAAAGTTGCTCGACATTATTACTTCACTGATTCGCATGGCACGTTGCGTACATCAGTGCTTGTTCTGTCACTCGAGCGAGGTTAGGATTTACATGAGTGACCATTCAAATTCGAACCCTCGTGATGCTATACGCTGGAGCTATTCCCAATCCAACAAAGGCTGAGTGAGTTGAACGTAGATAGCTGGCTGGTAAGTTTCCAGCGAATTGAGAGTAAAACCCCCGTCGACCGTTTCGAATGACCTAAAACCTCCATCTTGATATGACCTTAGCAGTTCAAACAGGACGTTAAACCCCATACCAGTCCCATAACAGTCCCCCCTTGTGATTTTCATGCGCAATGTGACATGACTTTTTCAAACAGTCGTCCACCAGCGGGCGAAAAGCTTTGCCACAGCGCAGCGTAGTGTTTGAGCTAGTAGCAAGGTGAATCATCAAACATTTACTCATTTAGTACGCGAACACAACGGAGCCTGAGACCCTAGGGTAGCCCTGGCACCACGTAGAATATCTAACCATGTTATTAAAGGTATATATACGAGTCCGGAAAATCGTCTATATTTAGGTGTAGGGACTAGGGTCTAGGTCCAGAGTGCTCGTTGTGGCCACTTACTTACACCAAGCATTCGTAGTAGATGTGGTTAATGTGCAAGACTTCTTATGTAAATTATCGAGCGCACGGATCCTTGGATCGAATCCCAACCAATGCTTGGATTTTTTCCTCGTTTATTTGAGTATGTAACCACATAATAATAAGTCTCGGAGGAATAAGTAGGTAGTAGAAAATTCTTTGAGCATTAACCTCGCCCGGTGGTTAGCTACCTACCTTCCACCCACGCTCAGGCTTCGGGCTTCATTCTACTCGAAAATAAACAAGAACTCTGTTCAGTAGAAACGGGACGAGCAGTGGTCCGAGCGTTCAAAATAATTATCCTGCCTGTGATGGGGATAAATCTTCCTGGAATCCTCAGTGGCGTAACTGCAGTAAATACCGTTTAATTTTTCTAATTTGGGTTTCACGTCCTTCGTTTTCAACTGCAAGGTCATATCACCCGGGCCCGGACGCAGAATGCGCCAGGAGAAGAGTCTCCAGACAAACCAAATCGTGAGGCAGAATGCCCCCGTGTTGAAACCGGACGCAAAAATTAAGTTAGTTCCACTCCTGAAACACTCCAAGTCCAAGCTCATCTTAGGACTGAGCACGCGAAGCTTTAAGGGCTAATAGCCAAGGTGCACCCAGAATGGGGACCTCGCGTGCTTGGAAATCAAGTGTTCGATATCACCGTGCTCTTAGTGGATCAGGTGCCACTAGTGAGACAAATAGGCCAGACTCCGAGTCATGCCCGCAGGTTGCAATCATAATATACTTACGTGGTTCTTTCTTCATTTTTATACATTTTCTATGTGGCCGCCTGATCCACTATAAACAGAGTGCGTTGTGTGACGGTTGAAAAGGAAATTATGAGATTATGGGAGTGGAGAGTGTTTCTGGAACAAGGGCCAGGAGAGAGCTATTTACATCCAGGAGAGGATGTAAATGGCCGCCCGCCCCCTAAGAACTTCCCTTGTGAGGAGTTCCCTAGACCAGTGCCCCGTTCCAGAAACACTCTCCACTCTCAAAATCCCCGACTCTCCGTTTCAACCATCACACCACGCACTCTGATTGGTAATTTTTCTAACCAATTCAAATTAACCAATCAGAATGCGTTGTGTGACGGTTGAAAAGGAAATTATGAGATTATGGGAGCGGAGAGTGTTTCTGGAACAAGGGCCAGGAGAGTTCCAGTAGAAACACATTTCTAGTACTTCCCCCAGTAGCTAGTGACTTCTATTAAATTTAATACTTACAATTTGAATTTCCATTCCTCAGTTGATAGTTAGACATTCAAATCGACCATTAGTCAATGTTGGTCCGACTAACAGCAAAGTCCCGATTATTGCTAGTCAACCATAATCATTTTTGCGTCAATCTTTTCTTTGGGCAATCCTAAGAAAACTAATGAGGGAGCTTGTAATGTAGAATATTTATTTAATTGTAATATTATTTTACAAATATTTTTTGTAATTTATAAGTAAACAATATTTTTGCATAAGTGCCACTGAATGAAGAATAGCACTATGCAACAGAATAATAGATCAATTTTTCCATAATGAGACATATACGCCATTAGAGCGCAAGACCGAACTATTGGTGTTAAGTTTAACCAAATTCGAAGGAAGGTTCTCTCTTCCCATTCCTACGCCCCTGTTGAATCAGATTATAAAGAGCAATAATAACTCAACTTTGATTTAAATGAGTTTAGATAAGAGATCTGCGAATTCAGACTGTAAAAAATATACCTACAAACAGATACTTATAATAATTTATAGCAAGTTGATTTCATCAGAGTTTGTTTGATGGGGTCACGCCCACATGAAGTAAATATCCAACACAACCAACAGTTTGCTGTAAGCAATATTTTATTTCTCCTCGTGAACCAATTTGCAATGGCTCTTAGTGCTACCTGTACCAGCTGTACCTGTGTTAAGATCAGAGCTGGGGTCATCAACCCGCCGCGCCGATCGCGAGCTACCGTTATTTTATGGAAATATGAGAGCTTAAAGTGGACAAGGTCCAAATTTCCCTTGACTGAAGGGTCTATTGTTACCATTTTGGATCGGTATTATGAACCTTTTTACTGGGAATTTTCAAAAACAATGTTTGCAGAGTGGTGCTTTGAAAGAGTCTGCGTCCCTTGAAAATAAAAAAAATGGCTTGGTTTCCATTAAATTTACATAAATATATCAATTAACGTTATAAACATAATATTTTTTTTTAATTGTCATGGTTACTTTTAGTAAACACTAAATAGCCTTATTGACCCAAGTGTAGCTCACCAAGCGTCTCCTGATCGTGTGAGTAGCTCGTCAGTTATGAGAGTTGGCAACTCCGGAGATAGGCTTAATATACAACATGGTTTGGCCCAAGAGTTGCTTCCTGTGTTTGTCCACTTGTCCATGCTTTGCGAATGAACCAAGTATTGGAAGTCGATGAGGTTAAGGTGCTAGACTTGTAAAGCAAAGACCTGGATCGGTAGTCTGGCTACTGCCTACTCTGGCTAAGGCACTATTATAAAAAAAGAAGACCGCCATTCAGCGCAAAATTCTACACTCTACCGAATAAGAAAATATCAATCGGTAAGTACGAGTAGTAGGTTCAATTTTTTTGTTTTCTATTGAATGTTGTAATTTGGGAAATAGCTTTTGAACTTTTTTTTAATTCTAGTAATAGTCCTAGTAGGTATCTTAATCTTTCTTAGGTATTTTGAGTTTCTTTCATTTTTATATAGTCTTATTTGCTGTTCGACTTAGCTTGTGATTATTTCCTTTCTTTTTTGTTTTGTTTTTCCTATAGTGAATGAATTTTTGTGAAAAAATTATATTATTGAATTAATTTATCACCTGTATTGAAATCAATGTTCATTTAGTTTATTTCATGATATTGGAAACTTCAGGTTAAATTTTTTTTCAACTTTCAGCTAAAAGGTTAAGGGCAAAATTATAAGACAGATTATACATATATCACAAGTCATTGCTAAGCGTCGGTTTTCCCTATCTTACACAGTACGCAATCCGATACTTAGCACCACAGAGGTATTACAAAAACGTCTATTAATTCCGCCCTAAAACTTTTTTTGATTTGTTTTCGTGAGAAGTTGATTCGTTTTCATGACACGTGATTAATTGAATTGAACTCACCCAACCCAGGCTGGGTGAGTTCAATGTGGTTTGTGATTTTTTTCGAATGAAAGGTAAAAGCTCACGCTAGTCTGGGAATCCATGTAGCGCAGGGATCCGTTGGTTTGAATCCCACCCACTACATGAATTTTTCATCATTAATTTGAGTTTGTGATCACATAATAATAATAATACTCTAAGGGTTAGGTGGTAGAAAATGGTTTGGGCATTAACCTCACCTGGTGGTTACCTTGCATTAAAGTGTTATTCTTATTATCATTATATAAAACTCCCGACTTGAATGACCTCCATTCTTAGAGACGTCAAAAAAATAGTCTTGTTCTTACTAAGTATTGTATTAATACTAGGTATAGTACCCAAACTTACAAAGAATTTATAATTATTTTATTCCGATAAGGAAATTATTTGCCTACGTGCTATTTGGAAATGCATATCATTTCCTTATACGTTTATTATGCATATTTATGCTATTGAGATTGTCCTAAATACGAAATAGTCAGAAGCCGAGTGATTAGATAATATTTTTCTTTTGTAATCTCTCATAAGTTCATAACCTAGTAATAATAATTGATGGTAGGTATGTTTTTTATGTTGATAAAAAATCCGTACGTAATGAAGAAAAACAGGGTTTACTACACCCAAATTGTACCTTTTTTTGTAATGAGTGTTCCACAGCCGCTTTTATTTCGTAGCCATGAAACAGGAGCTACTGTAGACGCTTGTGGTCTGTGTTGTAGCCTGCCCAATGCCCATCCCGTAGTATGCCTCCCCTCTGATGAGCGAGAAGTGACACAATACTTCTGCTGGGTCTACACGAGCGCATCGGATGGTATACCTTACAAACAAGTGTAACCAAATTAAGAAGAAAAAAATTTGTCGGCACGGAGGGATCGAACCCGGGCCTTCCCTATACAAAAAAGAGACAATATTTATTTACAGAGGAGACTTATCAATCAGAGTCCTTCCTCAATTTCACTTTGTTTGTTTACCTATGTTTAGCTATTAGAACCTTGACTTTTGAAGTCTTGATGATGAGAAGACCCACTATTATGGTATCACCTACTATACCGAGCTATATTGCAAGTCGAACAGATAACATTTATTAATCAGCCAAATTCTTCTTAACAATTAAAAACTTCTAGGTCGAGCGTGATAAGATGTCTGTCTATTTATTATGATTAATTGATTTTGATAAAACAAGCAAGGGGATTGCTAAATTAGTAGAACTGAGGGAGCCGTGGTAAAATGCTGATATCAGCAGAATTGTTATTATTATTAAGTGATATTATGTGGAATTGTGGATCAGCAAACATATTGTAATTTTCTTTGATAATGCAGTTAGTCATAGGAGAACAATATACTCGTTGTAGATATTTTCACAATAAAATCAATATAGTAATACCTATTATACCTACAGTCCTACATATCAAATGGATGTAGGTAGATAGATACCTTTGATGAAATGCTTGGTAACCAGTAAACCACACAAAATCCGTTCAGTAGTTTCTGAGATTTGCCTGTAACAAGGAATGTTTTAACCGACCAGACAGACAAACACAAAACCAAAGTTCCTCAGGACGTTATGAAACGTCCAGAAATATGAAGAAGAAAAAAATCGGTGCAAAAAAATATTTTATTTTTTACAATGACGAACACAATAATTTCGATTTCTAGTCACCGTGGCAGAGTGAGTTAGCGCGGTAGGCATTGCACACACGGTGACCTGGGTTCGATCCCCAGCGGGCCAGGAATTTTTCTGCTCTGTACTTGGATGTTCGGGGTCCTCTCATACCTCGTGAGGAAAAATGAGTAGTTACTTGTATGAGTAACGACCAGTGGCGGCATGACCAGAGTAAAAAGAAATTAATGTCATAGAATAATTCGAAATGTAAAGGAGGCTCTTAGTAATGCTGCGCTACCCACAAAAATTGTGAAGAGGCCTTGTGCTTCACCACATATAAAACAATACATACATACTTTCGATTTCTAATATTAGAAATTTCTCGGAAGTAAAATGTAATTTTCAACGATATTTACTCAGCCCCTCTTTTTTCTCGCTCTTCAGATCATCGCCTGTATTGCCGCAGCCTCGTATCACTTGCCTGTCGGCCTCGTAGTGGGCTACTCCGCCATATTGGTGCCCCAACTGCAGCAGAAGAACACAGAGATTCCCATCAGCAAGGAGGAATCAGCATGGATAGGTAAATATTTGTCTGATAGTGTGAAATTAAAGTATACATTGTGTGAAAATGATAGAGAAGACAGGGAACACACAATCGATGAGTCACCTTGTAGCTAAAATAAGCATGACAATCCAGAGAGGTAATGCTGCCAGCCTGTTAGGAGCATTGCCATCAGAAGAATTGACTTCAATGTTCTATCTGTAACTTTTAATAAAACTACTAAGCTTGTAAAAAATTATGCAATGCTTGAGCTACAGAAGAAGATAGTGAGCACCACAAAGTCCGTGTGTGAAAATAGAAGTATGAAAATACAAGTGTATAGGCACAAGTACAAGTAGCAGTGATTCAGTTCGCCATCGTTCGAGCTGTATCTTTAAGTCTGGAGGGGTCCAGAAATCTACATAGATACAAACCTCGAAGTTATGAATTAATTGAATTCCTTTTTTTAAAGTTGCCTGTTTTTTTTATTACTGTTTATTAATTTTATTTAAAATGTTGAAATGTTTGTTTGAAAATTTAAATTTGCTTACCTGAAATTGAATTAAATTTCAGAACGCAATACGACGAAAGAAAATTAGAAGAATTTATTTACATTTTCCTATTGTTACTCCGTGGCAAACAATGAATCGAGATCAATGTGAAATTTCTATGAGCGCCCGATAAGTCTTAGCAATTATGCAATGTGCCTTATATAAGCTAGAATAACCCTAGTACTGGAACCTTCTTTTCTCGTACCTACCGACATATAGAGAAAACAATATCCAATAATCATTGTTATAACGACGATACAATGATAGATGAGTCAGTTTGATCAGTCAGTACATTTTTTCAAGTAAAGCTAACATTAGATCTAAAAATATTTTGTCCGTTCGTCTAGAGACTTATCCATTTATTTATTTCGAAACTCTTTATTAGTAGAACATATATACAGACAAATAATGGTAAAAATTAAATATAAAAATTGACAACATTAATAATAATTACAAACAAGAAAAGAAAATAGATAAAATATTTACATGTGTCCTAACTAAAGGGCGGGTTATTCATCAATTTATTTGTTACCTAAAAGCTAACCAATATTACAATGTGATTTGATTCCAGACAAATAATGGTAAAAATTAGATATAAAAATTGACAACATTAATAATAATTACAAACAAGAAAAAAAAAGTAGATAAAATATTTACATATGTCCTAACTAAAGGGCGGGGTTATTCATCAATTTATTTGTTACCTAAAAGCTAATCAATATTACAATGTGATTTTATTCCAGCCAGTGTCGTGGTGTTGGTGGTTCCCGTGGGCGCCCTCATCACAGGCTACCTGGTGGACCGGATAGGCAGGGTGAACACCCTCAGGCTGGGGGCGGTACCCTTCATCATAGGGTGGCTACTCATCGCGCTAGCCCATGATGTGAAGCTGCTCCTCCTGGGACGATTCATTTCTGGATTCTCAATGGGTGAGTCGTAAGTTGGTTATTTATTTATTTTATTTATTTATTTACACTTTATTAATAGGACATATTATATACAATACAAATAATTACAAATTAAAATACAATACAATAGAAGAAAAAAATAAATAACTATAATAATATATGTCCTAGCTAAAGGGCGGGGTTATTGCCTTAGGCAATGTCTTCCACCCAACCCTTAAATTTACTCTATAGAGTGCATTGTCACTAACGGATTGATAATTATAGTTGTTCATTTAATCGACCATAAGCCATTTCATTGTCTATACAGAGTCAAAAAGAAAAAGAGCTAGTTATTTGTGTTATCATGTAATTAGAAAAAATCTTTATTTACATTATTAAAATGCGTTGAATGCACCAGTTCTCGTAGAATCACGGAAATTAAGCAACATACAGCAAGGTGAAGACTTCGTGATGATGGCATTCCGGCCCAACCCAGGCTGGGTGAGGTTAATGTGGGCAGCAGGTTTGTGAGTTTCTTGCGAATGGAGGTATCACGACGGAGGGTAACACCTCCGTCGTGATGAGAGCGACGTTAAACCCCCCGAAAAAAAAATCATTCACTAGTGCTACTCTTTGACACAGAAGTTAATGTACTGATCAATATTTCAAATACTAATAGGTCTTTTTTTTCTCTTTTTTTTTAAAGCTTTATTAGGAGGACAAAGTACAATGGTAACAGTATAAAAATAAGAAGAAGAAGAAGAAAGAAAGAAAAAAAAAAAAAAAACACACACACACAAACAAATGACAAAATAAATAAGTAAAAAAAAAAAATAACAATAATGTCCTGCCTAAAGGGCGGGGTTATTGCCTGTGGCAATCTCTTCCACCCAACCCTTACTCTTAGTCCCAAACATTTAATTAATGATAGATTACATGACAGTAGTCACTGTGGCAGAGCGAGTTAGCGCGCTAGGCATTGCACACATGGTGACCTGGGTTCGATTCCCAGCGGGGGAGGATTTTTTCTGCTCTGTACTTGGATGTTCGGGGTCCACTCATACCTCGTGAGGAAAAATGAGTAGCTGCTTTAATGTGAAGCAGCGACCAGTGGCAGAATCTTAGGAAAAAAAAAACATACAAGATATTGTAAATTAAAGTGGTAAAGTCCTATAATTCTGCGCTACCCACTAAAATTGTGACATAATAACACAAAGAAAAAGCATTATTATTATTAGATTACATGACTTCTTTACAGCCATGGGACCTAGTCCAGCCATTGTTTACATCACAGAGGTGGCTCGACCTGACCTGAGAGGAGCCCTCATCTGTATTGGCCCGTCCATTACGTCATTAGGTAACGTATCCATTAACATACTATGAACTTGTTTTTTTTTTCAAGTATTAGGTATGAGGTTGACCAAATTTTTTGGCAATTTACAAAAGTTGTTTAAAATTAAATATAAAATGAAAGATTGATCTAAGTGAAGTACACTAAAAACTAATAAAAAATGTGCACTTCAGAATGTATCTAACTACCTGTGTCAAATATTAAATAATATGAGTAACTCAAAGGATTGTAATATTTTAGAGACGTCATTGTTTAAAGTCAAGTAAGTCAAAATGATTTATTTGCAGGTAATTTATGAAACAATGCCGAAAGCATGTACCTACATATTAAATCATACAAGTATCCTTTTGTGTATTCACAAGAAACCAATTTGACCCAAAAAAAGTCGACCACTGAAAATCCAAATAAATTTGAAAACGTCTGATTTGTGTATTTACTGTCAAACGGCAAAGTATAGCTGGTGGAAATTTTCTGATCACACAACATAAAAAAATAGAATCTGGCTTAAACTTAATGACCGATGAAATCCATAGGGTCCAAATGAAAACCCAGCCTGAATGGGCCGGAAATATCCAGCATCACATTTCGAGATTTCAAATTTGAATGGTCATCAAGTCCTAATATTGCTGGACGTTGTTCAACTTCAGTGACACCTAGAAAATTAGATACTGTTGCATTACAACTTCACCTGAGTTTTTTCGATATTTACTACAGTGAAGAAGTACGGGAAAACAGCTAGTAATAAGTGAAGATATTTATGAAGCTTCTGAAGTCACCGTGGCAGAGTGAGTTAGCGCGCCAGGCATTGCACACACGGTGACCTGGGTTCGATCCCCAGCGGGGCAGGATTTTTTTCTGCTCTGTTCTTGGGTGTTCGGGGTCCACTCATATCTCGTGAGGAAAAATGAGTAGTTACTTGTATGAGTAACGACCAGTGGCGGCATTACCAGAGTAAAAAGAAATTAATGTACATAATAGAATAATTCGAAAAGTACAGGAGGCTCTTAGTAATGCTGCGCTACCCACAAAAATTGTGAAGAGGCCTTGTGATTCACCACAAATAAAACCATAGATACATACATACATACATATTTATGAAGCTCCTTCTCCCCCAGGCATGGTGATAGTGTACGGGCTAGGGGCAGTCCTACATTGGCGTACAGTCGCCTGGCTGGCCCTGGGCTACATTCTAGTGCCCCTGATAGCCTCATTCCTCTGGACTCCTGAGAGCCCTATATGGCTCGTTAGCAAGGGCAGGTCAAGCTATGCGCTCAAGTCTCTCAAGTACCTGTGTCGCAACTACAAAGATGTAAGTACCTCTAGTGGACTGCGTAGCTCAACTGTAAGTGCGGAATTAATAGACGTTTTTGTAATACTTCTGTGGCGCTAAGTCACGGAATGCGTACCATATAAGATAGAGAAAACCGACGCTTAGCAATGACTTGAGTTACCTATATAATAAAATTTGTCGATTAATTTCGCTCTAAATCAGTATAAACAGAAAAGTGAGAAGTTGTACAATTGTACATACATGTACATGAATATTAGAACATACCTATAGACACTTGGACACCTGTTTCGATCTTATTTGCTCTCTTATCAGCAGGTAAAAGTCCAGAATATCCTTGACGTCAACTAACCTCTCTATTTTAATAAGTATAAACAGAAAAGTGAGAAGTTGTATACTAAAGTATTCACCATTGGTGTGACGCCCTAAGCTTCCACGCACGGTGACCTGGGTTTGAATCTCGGCTGGGTAGAAATTATTCTACACTAGCCGTTTGTCCGTGTTATGCAACGGGACTAAATTTCAAATTTACTAAGGCATGGCCGTACTGCTGGACAGCAATGCCTTTTTGAACTTTTTATATTTTTTCTGGACAAAGCGATAATGGTTTTGGGGGGTCAATTCTGAGACATTTTTCGCTATCTCTTACAGTTTTGGCTAAACAACTCCGGACAAACAAACATAGGTAGGTAGGTAGTCCTTTTTTCTGTTTTACCTATATATAGAGATAGTATGTACTTTCCATATTAAAGGGTTTATTCATACCCCGTCCCCCGTCATGAAAAATGAGAAGCTGTTTGTATGAATAATAGGGAACTAAAGTTGTGACATAATAACACAAAGAAAACACATAATTTTAATAATGTACTCAAATGTTCAACATTCACAAAGGATGACAATTTTTTTCAAACAAAAAGTTACTCTTTTGACACTGACTGAAACATTGATCCGCAAAGTTATGCAACACTTGGCGTTTAAAATTCGAGACAAAATGTCACAAAACGTTAAGAGACAAATTGTTTTATTATTATTATTTAAATCTTTATTAATAAGACATTTATATGTATACAAACAAGTAATGATAAAAATAATACAAAATTTAGAACAATATAAACAAGAAAAAAAGATAAACAACATTGCAGATAACATATATAAGTATAAAATAGTTATCATATTTGTGTTAATCACTTTCGTGATAATATATCACAACTACTCAAACTCGCTTTACTAAATCGACGCTGAAACCGACCCGCGACCTCCAGGTTAAAAATACAGTATGTTTCAGAAAAGGTGGCCACCCCCTCGTAACTTTTGAACGCGACGGAATTTTTCAATTCTGTAAAGTCCTAGGTATAGGAAGTGCCCTATGGCCCATCCTGTGGTCATATTTATTTTTGGCCCCGGTCGGCCCTTCCGGATTTTAGGCCATATTTTTTCATTTTTCTCGCGAATTTTAAATGGAATGCTATAGTTTTTATTCCTGTTAATTAAAGTCCAAGTTAGGCTGAGTATAATGAGCTTTTAAATTTTTCAAAAACCTTATCAGGGGCGGAGCTAGTAGGGTGCAAGTTTCAAAATTGTTACACCCTGTATTTCAGCGTTAGTTAGATTTTTTAGTACTTTTTTTATGTTCATAGGTTCAAAATATTGTTTTACACCATATGAAATCAAAAAAATATTCTTGTTTACTTCTAATCAGGGTCATAGTAAGGTTTTTGTAAAAGTACTTTTTTTCTCACGTCAATTTTTCCGTAAATTAATGGTGTTCTCGAAATTGGCATTTTTAGAGGTGAAAGTCTGCAGTGACATATGTTTTTTATGCTTGAAATCGAAAGAAAACTTAATGCAGAAGCGATTAAGATCATAAAAAAAGCCATTTAACCTGCTAGTTTTTTCACGACAGTGTCCGGTAAAGTGGGTGAATTTCGTATTGGATTTTTTTTTTGTTGAGGAAACACAATTGGCATAGAAAATAAATAATAGGTACCTAATAAGGGAATAATACTTCAATTAACATAACTAAATGCGAAATTAAATGAAAATTATTTCTTCTAAATCAGTGCCGGATATTTTTTTTTTCTCTCTCTCTCTTTTTTTCACTTTTCAAAGTTCAACTTGTACCAAAAATAATTATCGGATAATGCTGCTTCTAAAGTCGGCCTAGGGGTCCCCTCTTGAGACAATTTTAGTTGGTAAGTTGGTAAAATCTGTAGAAAACACATTGTCAATAATTCTGGAGATGGCGCTTTGAATGCAACGATTCTTGTAGGATCACCGAAGTTAAGAAACGTCCAGCGAGGAGAAGACTTCGTGATGCTGGCATTCCGGCCTAACCCAGGCTGGGTGAGATAAATGTGTTTAGGAGGTTGGTGAGTTTCTTGCGAATGGAATGTAACACCCCCGTTATGATATAACGATGCAGTTGAAACGCGATATTAAACCCAAATTAATAATAAAAAAAAAATCATACTGGTGTTGCTAGTAATGAATACCAGGTCTCTAAATAAAAATCTAATTATCTCGAAATTTAAGAGAAAAAAATACCAGGTCAAGTACCAAACTCTTGAGGGTAAAAATTAAACCAATTCAATTATTTTAAAGAAGAGAAAAGAGAGAGAGAGAAAGAGAGAGAAAAAAAAAATATCCGGCACTGATTTAGAAGAAATAATCTTCATTAATTTCGCATTTAGTTATGTTAATTGAAGTATTATTCCCTTATTAGGTATTATTTATTTTCTATGCCAATTGTGTTTCCTCAACAAAAAAAAATCCAATACGAAATTCACCCACTTTACCGGACACTGTCGTGAAAAAACTAGCAGGTTAAATGGCTTTTTTTATGATCTTAATCGCTTCTGCATTAAGTTTTCTTTCGATTTCAAGCATAAAAAACATATGTCACTACAGACTTTCACCTCTAAAAATGCCAATTTCGAGAACACCATTAATTTACGGAAAAATTGACGTGAGAAAAAAAGTACTTTTACAAAAACCTTACTATGACCCTGATTAGAAGTAAACAAGAATATTTTTTTGATTTCATATGGTGTAAAACAATATTTTGAACCTATGAACATAAAAAAAGTACTAAAAAATCTAACTAACGCTGAAATACAGGGTGTAACAATTTTGAAACTTGCACCCTACTAGCTCCGCCCCTGATAAGGTTTTTGAAAAATTTAAAAGCTCATTATACTCAGCCTAACTTGAACTTTAATTAACAGGAATAAAAAATATAGCATTCCATTTAAAATTCGCGAGAAAAATGAAAAAATATGGCCTAAAATCCGGAAGGGCCGACCGGGGCCAAAAATAAATATGACCACAGGATGGGCCATAGAGCACTTCCTATACCTAGGACTTTACAGAAATGAAAAATTCCGTCGCGTTCAAAAGTTACGAGGGGGTGGCCACCTTTTCTGAAACATACTGTATATACAGGATGTCCTGTATATATTTAAAAATAAAATAAAATAAATACAGATGTCCTATCTAAAAGGCGGGTTTATTGCCTATGGCAATCTCTTCTACCCAACCCTTTCCTTCTTGTATATCTGTTTAATCGTTTTGTTTTTCTTTATATTTCATTGTGTTCTACTGTATATATTTTTTGTTCTACCTAATAAAGCTTAAAAATAAAACCCTTATTGTTGCACTCAGTGGCATCCAAGCCTTACTATCTTTTAATTGAAAAATGTTACACCCAGGAAGACACAGCTGAGAAGCTTCTACGAGACATCGAGAAGGAGCAGGAGATGAAGAAAATGAACTCCAACAGAGAGAATCAAAGCCTCACCACGCGGCTACTCAAGCTGCTGACCATGCCCACAGCGGTCAAACCCCTGCTACTCATCACAGTGCTGTTTGCCCTGCAGCAACTGGCCGGCATCTACATTACCATTTTCTACGCGGTGCAGTTCTTGGAAGTAAGTCAATACCGGACAAAGACGGACAAAGATTTGCCTTGGTATCAGAAAGCTTTCTGGTGATGTGAACAAGATATCACTAAAATCACGTTAGGGATTTTATTAAGAACTAGCCGTTTGCCCGTGCTTTGCAACGGGACCAAATTTCAAATTTACTAAGGCATGGCCGTACTGCTGGACAGCAATGCCTTTTGGAACTTTTTATAATTTTTCTGGACAAAACAATAATGGTTTTGGGGGGGTCAATTCTGAGACATTTTTCGCTATCTCTTACCGTTATTTTGATGCTACATTTAGTTAGATAATAATTTGAACCAAAATTTAATCATTAAATATTTTTTAAAAATTGATCAACAAACTCGATGAATATGTACTACTGAAAGTTAAATATTAACTAAAATTAAGTGCTGATTAAAGGTTATGCTATTATTTTGTGCTAATCAATTTTGTTACTGTCACAACTACCCAAACTTGCTTTACTAAATCTTTGCTGAACTTGGTACTCGAACCACCGACCGCCAGGTTACAAGTCCACCACCTTATCGATCAAGCCACTGAGGTCGGTAATTAAGTGCTGATTACATTAATAAACTTGTAGACTCACGTCTTACAGCTCGTGTAGGACGTATTGACCCTTTCTATCCCATGTGGGTCGTATTGACCCTTTCTATCCCATGGCATTATAGTGGTACATGACGTTGAGTCATGAATCAGAGTGCAGTGACAGAGAATGCCTAAAGCCGGCCACACATGTACATGCATGAACAGATGTTACTGTCATTCATGCATAAGCAGGCGTAATTGTCATGCATGCATAAGCTCATTATGCTGCCTGTTACCTGTTCATGCATGTACGTATGTGTCCGCCTTAAAGCATTAACTTCTCCCCAGATCACAAAAAAAACCATATTTTTTTTTATTTTTTTTTTAAGAATTTTAATTTACAATCTACAATTTTAAAATGAATTAATTGTAATAAGTAAATTTGTTGTGGTGTGCATATGGCTTGATGGAGAAGATACTCATTAGTATCACTCCAAAAAAAACCATAGTAAAAATCAAACAAATTTTCTATTTTTCTTTTTTTTTTGTTTCAAGTTGTTTTTTTTTTGTGTGTTATTATGTTAATATTAAGGGTCTGCCTAATCGCTTGACCACGAAAAACGTTGACCAGATCGAAAAACTCGGACCCGGAGGGGAATTCCTATTATCATGAGATTTCATTCAACAACACCCCTCTTTTACAACCTTACGTGATTAACCCTGGTCAGCATGTGTTCAACAGAATTACATGGCTAAAATACAGTTTTTTTTTAAATTTATTTATTATTAATAATGTATAAAGCCTATAAGTTTTATGTAAACTCAATAAAGATGATTTTTAATAAATATCATCCCGCTCGCAAGTATGTACAAAAAATAAGATTTTTATTAAGATTCTTTCCACTATTCTGTATGACCCATTACTGCGGCAGTGAATGTTGAAATGTGCTCAGATCAAGGGAATCATAAGGGATTACAACTAAGATTATACCCACAAAGTTTCATCTCGGTCGGCCGTATGGTATGCTCGTACAGAAAACATTGTACAGATGGGAGGGACCTCAAAAATCTGCCCCTGTTGTTTGTGAAGATCTGAATTTTTTTACACAAACTTATATACAGTGCTGCTTTATTCATGCAAAAAATTATAACGCTATAAGCTACGGCGTTACCTACAGAGAAGCCATTGACTGGCCCTTGTAAGGCCCATAGCTGCGGCCCTGAATATTGTAATGCGCTCAGATCAAGGGAATCATAAGGGATTACAACTAAGATTATACCCAGAAAGTTTCATCTCGGTCGGCCGTATGGTATGCTCGTACAGAAAACATTGACCAGATGGGAGGGACCTCAAAAATCTGCCCCTGTTGTTTGTGAAGATCTGAATTTTTTTACACAAACTTATATACAGTGCTGCTATATTCATGCAAAAAATTATAACGCTATAAGCTACGGCGTGACCTACAGAGAAGCCATTGACTGGCCCTTGTAAGGCCCATAGCTGCGGCCCTGAATATTGTAGTGCGCTCAGATCAAGGGAATCATAAGGGATTACAACTAAGATTATACCCAGAAAGTTTCATCTCGGTCGGCCGTATGGTATACTCGTACAGAAAACATTGACCAGATGGGAGGGACCTCAAAAATCTGCCCCTGTTGTTTGTGAAGTTCTGAATTTTTTTACACAAACTTATACACATTGCTGCTATATTGATACAAAAAATTATAACGCTATAAGCTACGGCGTGCCCTACAGAGAAGCCATTGACTGGCCCTTGTAAGGCCCATAGCTGCGGCCCTGAATGTTGTAAAGTACTCAGATCAAGGGAATCATAAGGGATTACAACTAAGATATTACCCACAAAGTTTCATCTCGGTCGGCCGTATGGTATGCTCGTACAGAAAACATTGACCAGATGGGAGGGACCTCAAAAATCTGCCCCTGTTGTTTGTGAAGTTCTGAATTTTTTTACACAAACTTATATACAGTGCTGCTATATTGATACAAAAAATTATAACGCTATAAGCTACGGCGTGCCCTACAGAGAAGCCATTGACTGGCCCTTGTAAGGCCCATAGCTGCGGCACTGAATGTTGTAAAGTACTCAGATCAAGGGAATCATAAGGGATTACAACTAAGATATTACCACGAAAGTTTCATCTCGGTCGGCCGTATGGTATGCTCGTACAGAAAACATTGACCAGATGGGAGGGACCTCAAAAATCTGCCCCTGTTGTTTGTGAAGATCTGAATTTTTTTTACACAAACTTATATACAGTGCTGCTATATTCATGCAAAAAATTATAACGCTATAAGCTACGGCGTGACCTACAGAGAAGCCATTGACTGGCCCTTGTAAGGCCCATAGCTGCGGCCCTGAATATTGTAGTGCGCTCAGATCAAGGGAATCATAAGGGATTACAACTAAGATTATACCCAGAAAGTTTCATCTCGGTCGGCCGTATGGTATGCTCGTACAGAAAACATTGACCAGATGGGAGGGACCTCAAAAATCTGCCACTGTTGTTTGTGAAGTTCTGAATTTTTTTACACAAACTTATATACAGTGCTGCTATATTCATGCAAAAAATTATAACGCTATAAGCTACGGCGTGACCTACAGAGAAGCCATTGACTGGCCCTTGTAAGGCCCATAGCTGCGGCCCTGAATATTGTAGTGCGCTCAGATCAAGGGAATCATAAGGGATTACAACTAAGATTATACCCAGAAAGTTTCATCTCGGTCGGCCGTATGGTATGCTCGTACAGAAAACATTGACCAGATGGGAGGGACCTCAAAAATTTGCCCCTGTTGTTTGTGAAGATCTGAATTTTTTTACACAAACTTCTATAGAGTGTTGCTATATTCATGCAAAAAATTATAACGCTATAAGCTACGGCGTGACCTACAGAGAAGCCATTGACTGGCCCTTGTAAGGTCCATAGCTGCGGCCCTGAATATTATAATGCGCTCAGATCAAGGGAATCATAAGGGATTACAACTAAGATTATACCCAGAAAGTTTCATCTCGGTCGGCCGTATGGTATGCTTGTACAGAAAACTTTGACCAGATGGGAGGGACCTCAAAAATCTGCCCCTGTTGTTTGTGAAGTTCTGAATTTTTTTACACAAACTTATATACAGTGCTGCTATTCATACAAAAAATCATATTTTTCCTCACGAGGTAATATATATGAGTGGACCCCGAACATCTAAGTACAGAGCAGAAAAAATCCTACCTCGCTGGGAATCGAACCCAGGTCACCGTGCGTATTGGCCTAGCGCGCTAACTCACTCTGCCACCTTGACTACTACTTAATCATAGCATGTAATTATATAAATAATAATAATAATATCGACTTGTTTATACTGCCGAATTAGAACTATTAAAGTCTCATTTTCCCAGCAGCAAGCCAAGATCATGTGATAAGAATTCCAAACAGAAGGTAATTGTCATGTCCTCACTTGGATTCGAACCCACGACATTTGGAAAATCTGAGTTCACAGTGTTCCGTTTGTTAGGAAAAAGGAAAATATAAAATTGAAAATTTCAGAAGCGATTTATGATTTATTATAAAAGTAAACAGTAATAGGTATAGTATACAGAGTATGACATTATGTTATTACCGATAAGGCGGCGGACTTGTAACCCGGAGGTCGGTGGTTCAAGTCCCGGTTTCAGCATAGATTGAATAAAGCGAGTTTGAGTAGTTGTGACATCACGAAAGTGAATAGCACAAATATGATAACTTATTACATAATATCATACTTAACACAATTCCACAAAGAAGCTGAAGGTAAAAAATAAGGTAGGTACATACCTACCAAAGAAATGTGAGCGTAATATAAACGTCACATCAATAAACGATTGTTTATCTTCGTCAGCAACGCCTGCATCTGAATTATCTGCGACAAAAAAAAATGGAAAGGTCTACCTATCTAAATTCTGTGAGATTACATTTATTATATACCTACTCTTCTCAGAAACAATTGCATCAATATCAGGCTGAATGTTACTTTATTAGCTATCATACTTGTGTTAATCACTTTCGTGATGTCATAACTACTCAAACTCGCTTTACTAAATCTACGCTGAAACCGGGACTTGAACCACCGACCTCCAGGTAACAAGTCCGCCGCCCTATCGATTAAACTACTGAGGTCGGTCTAATCAGGTTGAATGTTACTCATTTTAACGCGAATGTCAGAGGACACTTCTAACTTACTCCTATATTTGTGATTTACAAATACAACATGAAAAGCCAGATTCGCACATATAATTATGTGGTAACAAAGGGTAGTAGGGCTTTTATTATTTTTTTGTGGAGACTTGATATTGATTTTCATCAAAAAATCAACTTAACTACTAGTGTTAAACATATATTATCTTTCACGGTCTTTGTGTACGGTCAAAATTTTATCACATTTTGTGTACAAGTGAAAATGGCTTCCCGTACCATCTGAAACTGCCCCGAGTACCACCGTTTGAGAACCTATGGTTTAATTCATGAGAACAACGTTGAGTCCCCCCGCACCTCTGCTCCCATCGCTTCGTTGCAATGAGAGAGGCACGGGGTTCCATACAGTTCTGCATCTGATTTGCGTTTCAATAGGCGAGGCGGGGGGTGGGTTTTTCGATGTTAAAACCTCTCTCCTGGCGTTATGGTTGGAGTACAAAATTCGGAGTTTGTTGTTCCTGGGAGTACATAATTCAAAGATTATTTTGGTATGCGGTACAATATTCTAGCTCCATCGGTTAAAATCGTGTAGTTAGCACCCGACATGTTCCAACCTCTCTCCTGGGGTTACGGTTAAAGTACAAAATTCGAGGTTTGTTGTTCCTAACAGTACAAAATTAGTACATTATTATGGTAGGTGGTACAAAATTCTAGCTTCAATGTCGGGTGCTAGCGTGAATTTAGCACCCGACATGTTTCAACCGCTCTCCTGGGGTTACAGTTGGAGTACAAAATTCGGGGTTTGTTGTTCCTAACAGTACATAATTAGTACATTATTATGGTAGGTGGTACAATGTCGGGTGCTATCTTCACGGACCTCAAAGATGACCGAGATGAAACTTTCTGGGTATTATCATTGTTGATATCTCTTATGATTCCCTTGATCTGAGCATATAGAATATTCAGGGCCGCAGTTATGGGCTTTACTAGGGTAAATAAATGGTTTCTCTGTAGGTCACGCCGTAGCTTATAGCGTATTGATTTTTTGCATGAATATAGCAGCACTGTATATAAGTTTGTGTAAAAAAATTCAGATCTTCACAAACAACAGGGGCAGATTTTTGAGGTCCCTCCCATCTGGTCAATGTTTTCTGTACGAGCATACCATACGGCCGACCGAGATGAAACTTTCTGGGTATAATTTTAGTTGTAATCCCTTATGATTCCCTTGATCTGAGCACATTACAATATTCAGGGCCGCAGCTATGGGCCTTACAAGGGCCAGTCAATGGTTTCTCTGTAGGTCCCGCCGTAGCTTATAGCGTTATAATTTTTTGCATGAATATAGCAGCACTGTATATAAGTTTGTGTAAAAAAAATTCAGATCTTCACAAACAACAGGGGCAGATTTTTGAGGTCCCTCCCATCTGGTCAATGTTTTCTGTACGAGCATACCATACGGCCGACCGAGATGAAACTTTCTGGGTATAATCTTAGTTGAAATCCCTTGTGATTCCCTTGATCTGAGGACATTACAATATTCAGGGCCGCAGCTATGGGCCTTACAAGGGCCAGTCAATGGTTTCTCTGTAGGTCCCGCCGTAGCTTATAGCGTTATGATTTTTTGCATGAATATAGCAGCACTGTATATAATTTTGTGTAAAAAAATTCAGATCTTCACATACAACAGTGGCAGATTTTTGAGGTCCCTCCCATCTGGTCAATGTTTTCTGTACGAGCATACCATACGGCCGACCGAGATGAAACTTTCTGGGTATAATCTCAGTTGTAATCCCTTATGATTCCCCTGATCTGAGCACATTACAATATTCAGGGCCGCAGCTATGGGCCTTACAAGGGCCAGTCAATGGTTTCTCTGTAGGTCCCGCCGTAGCTTATAGCGTTATGATTTTTTGCATGAATATAGCAGCACTGTATATAAGTTTGTGTAAAAAAATTCAGATCTTCACAAACAACAGGGGCAGATTTTTGAGGTCCCTCCCATCTGGTCAATGTTTTCTGTACGAGCATACCATACGGCCGACCGAGATGAAACTTTCTGGGTATAATCTTAGTTGTAATCCCTTATGATTCCCTTGATCTGAGCACATTACAATATTCAGGGCCGCAGCTATGGGCCTTACAAGGGCCAGTCAATGGTTTCTCTGTAGGTCCCGCCGTAGCTTATAGCGTATTGATTTTTTGCATGAAAATAGCAGCACTGTATATAAGTTTGTGTAAAAAAATTCAGATCTTCACAAACAACAGGGGCAGATTTTTGAGGTCCCTCCCATCTGGTCAATGTTTTCTGTACGAGCATACCATACGGCCGACCGAAATGAAACTTTCTGGGTATAATCTTAGTTGAAATCCCTTGTGATTCCCTTGATCTGAGCACATTACAATTTTCAGGGCCGCAGCTATGGGCCTTACAAGGGCCAGTCAATGGTTTCTCTGTAGGTCCCGCCGTAGCTTATAGCGTTATGATTTTTTGCATGAATATAGCAGCACTGTATATAAGTTTGTGTAAAAAAATTCAGATCTTCACATACAACAGTGGCAGATTTTTGAGGTCCCTCCCATCTGGTCAATGTTTTCTGTACGAGCATACCATACGGCCGACCGAGATGAAACTTTCTGTGTATAATCTCAGTTGTAATCCCTTATGATTCCCCTGATCTGAGCACATTACAATATTCAGGGCCGCAGCTATGGGCCTTACAAGGGCCAGTCAATGGTTTCTCTGTAGGTCCCGCCGTAGCTTATAGCGTTATGATTTTTTGCATGAATATAGCAGCACTGTATATAAGTTTGTGTAAAAAAATTCAGATCTTCACAAACAACAGTGGCAGATTTTTGAGGTCCCTCCCATCTGGTCAATGTTTTCTGTACGAGCATACCATACGGCCGACCGAGATGAAACTTTCTGGGTATAATCTTAGTTGTAATCCCTTATGATTCCCTTGATCTGAGCACATTACAATATTCAGGGCCGCAGCTATGGGCCTTACAAGGGCCAGTCAATGGTTTCTCTGTAGGTCCCGCCGTAGCTTATAGCGTTATGAATTTTTGCATGAATATAGCAGCACTGTATATAAGTTTGTGTAAAAAAATTCAGATCTTCACAAACAACAGGGGCAGATTTTTGAGGAGTCTCCCATCTGATCAAAGTTTTCTGTACGAGCATACCATACGGCCGACCGAGATGAAACTTTGTGGGTATTATCTTTGTTGTAATTCTTTATGATTCCCTTGTTTTGAGCACATTACAATATTCAGGGCCGCAGTTATGGGGCTTACAAGGGCAAATCAATGATTACCCTGTAGGTCTCGCCGTAGCTTATAGCGTTTTGTTTTTTTTTTGCCGTAGAATTTCAATTTTTTGTAGGAATATAGCAGTAATGTAGATAAGCATACCTGAGATATTTCAGCACTTCACTTATACCAGGAGCAGAGATAAGGGGTGTTCCCATCTGTTCACAGTTTTCTGTACGAGCATATCATACGACCGACCGAATTCTGTTTTTTTATCTTTAAAAGATGAGTTTTATCACAGCCTTTTTTTGTCTTAGCCATGAAACAGGAGCTACTGTTGACGCTTGTGGTCTGTGGGTTAGCCTACCTATCCCGTAGTATGCTTCCCCCTGATGGGCGAGAAGTGACACAATACTTCCCATTTATAGGTGCTGGGTCAACTTGGTCAACTGTAACCAAATTTTTAATACATTTTTTTGTCGGCGCGGGGGTTCGAACCCAGGTCCTTCCGCATGACAAGTGAGTACTTAATGCTTAACCACTGAGCTACCCGTGCGCTTCATTTAATGGCCATTCAACGTTTTCTGTGTAGGTCCCGCCGCGTCGTAAGCTTTAGTGTTCTAATTTTTCGTATAAATATAGCAGTAATGTAAATAAGCTTACCTGAGAAATTTCAGAGATTTACCATTATCAGGGGGGGAGATATATTATGAGATCGCTCCCATCCGGTCAATGTTTTCTATCAATTTACAATGATACAACTCTTGTCTACAAGGGTTAAGTAGGGGAAGTGAAGATGTAAACAATACAAATATATAGAAATAACAGAATACCATCATATCCATAACATTCGAGTCAACGTTTTTCGAAAGAAATTTTATACGAAAAACCCGGACCCATGTATTCCTTATGGCGGGTCAAAGTTTTTCAATCGAGTCAATCTTTTCAGTCGGGTCCGGGTTTTAGTATCGCCCTAATATTAATATTACTAATGTTGTTGTTGATGGTTTTGTGGAAAATAAAATCAAATTTCCAATCATCTCTTAAATATAGATAGGTATAATAGCAATAAGACCTATATTTACAATTAAGTGCAAACTTTATATATTTTAAGTTATTTTTAAGATGTTTTAGTTATTTTTAAGCTACCTATCAATGTAAACTGTTCAATAATTTGAATTGTAAA
The DNA here is from genome assembly GCA_024516035.1 of Bactericera cockerelli. Taxonomy (NCBI): domain Eukaryota; kingdom Metazoa; phylum Arthropoda; class Insecta; order Hemiptera; family Triozidae; genus Bactericera; species Bactericera cockerelli. The sequence continues at coordinate 11,123,641 of CM044958.1, read as the reverse complement.
AATACAAATACTCTCTTGCAGGACATGGGCAGCCGCATGAACGTCTACATGGCCACAGTGCTTGTGGGCGTGGTCAGAATGCTGTTCGGCCTTCTGACCAGTCAGCTGTTGCGCTCCTTCGGCCGGCGGTCGCTCACCATGTTCAGTGGGTTCGGGATGGCTGTGTGTATGATCGTATCGGGGTACTACACCCAGCTCATTATGACAGGTAGAGTTTTTTTTTTTTTTTTTAATACTTTTTCATCATTTATTTTTTATAAACATATAACAATTAACAAGCACAGAAACACAAATAAAATAATATTATATACATAGATAAAATGCTTAATTGTTTTTTTGTTATTTAAATTGCAGTAGAAGAGACCCGAAGTGCGCAAGCATGTGTTGGGTCTCTTATGGATATTAAAAATAAAATTTATTATACAGGGTGTTTCAGAAAAGTGTGCATTAATTGTAACCACGTATTTTATGTACCATTTTAGGGGGGTCAACTCTATAACAAAATGGGCGAAAGTGCTTCATAAGGGAGATACACATCTCTAAACGTTCTTTAAAAAAATCTTAGATTTTGAATTACGCCTTACCTGTTAGAGTTATTGAAACGCGGAAAAAAATTGACTCCCAATACAAGATGACGCCGTTATTTTGATGTGAGAATTGAGGTCATTGCACTTTCAGGGACGGCCACAGGGGGGTTAACTGAAAGAAAATAGGCCATACTTTTTTGGTGGTTAATCAAATTTGAATTTTGTTTTCGCCAAATGAATAACCATGTTATTTTACACGGGTAAGGTCGGAATAACTTTTCTCTAAAAACAAGACAAGTGCCTCAAATTTGAAATTGATGATTTTTCATTTGGTAGGTATGCTTTAATAAAATAAAATTGCGAAATGTATGCAGTGCTCGTGGTTTTATTTGTTTTCTTATCAATTAAACTACATTGAAATGTTACCCAGTTCATTTTAAAACACTGCGAGACATTCTCACATCAAAATAACGGCGTCATCTTGTATTTTTTTCCGCGTTTCAATAACTCTAACAGGTAAGGCGTAATTCAAAATCTAAGATTTTTTTAAAGAACGTTTAGAGATGTGTATCTCCCTTATGAAGCACTTTCGCCCATTTTGTTATAGAGTTGACCCCCCCTAAAATGGTACATAAAATACGTGGTTAAAATTAATGCACACTTTTCTGAAACACCCTGTATAATCTGAGTTTAAAAATATTTATAGTTAAAAATTTAATTTCCTTATTACATATTTGTAACACTGTTTTATTCCTTTTCGTCATTTTTCAAATGGTTAAAGAGATATAACACGCTGTGTTGACTGACCCGGTTCGAGACCATCGGAACGATTCGTCGTTGCTCATACCGCTACAATTTTCATAGGTACACTAGCGGGCTGTCGCCCGCTTTGCGGGCCAAGGCATGGCCGTGAAAGCAAAAAATCCTTTTTCACCAATGGCAGGTGTTGTAGTGGGAATTTCGAAAAATCCCGTCTTATTGCACATGTAGACTATCAGACAAAGCTACCTACCAAATTTCAGCTCGCTAGGTATTACGGTTTGGGCTGTAGAGCGATGATCAGTCAGTCAGTCAGTGACTTTAACATTTATATATTAAGATAATAATACTCTATAGTAGAAGGTAACCGCCAGGCGAGGTTACTGCTCGAAGCAATTTTTACCACCTAACCCTCAGAGTCTTATTATTATGTGGTCACAAACTCAAATTAATGAGGAAAAATTCATACACTAAGTGGAATTCGAACCAACGGATCCCTACGCTACCTGAATTACCAGACCAGCGCGTTAACCACTTGACTACCAGTGCACCTGGTAGTCAAGTCCTGTAAGTACATGGGACTTACTGGCGCGGCGTATCAAACTACAGTCTCTTTGTTGCCCGATCAATCTGCCTCTGAAGACAGTTTTCACAGCATAAAAGTCATCATAATTTTCTGTTCATCACAATCGTGATTATCACTTCTACTCAAACTCGTTTCAGTACGAGTATACATTTTCCGAACTTGGGACTCGAACCACCGACCTTCAGAGTTTTTTTTTTTTTTTTTTTTAAAGATGAGTGTTTCACAGCCTTTTTTTTATTTCGTAGCCATGAAACAGGAGCTACTGTAGACGCTTGTGGTCTGTGTTGTAGCCTGCCCATCCCGTAGTATGCCTCCCCTCTGATGGGCCTTATCGTTAAAGCCCTTATGGATTAAGCTACCGAGATCTCTAAGTTTTCACAAGAGTATCTCATATTATGGGCTGCACCCAAGTTAGCCATTGCCGTACATTGTTCCGGTCCTGAATTCGGCAACATAACGCTTCCGCCCAACACAAGACTAAGGGCGGAATTAATAGACGTTTTTGTAATACCTCTGTGGCGCTAAGTCACAGATTGCGTACTGTGTAAGATAGGTAAAACCGACACTTACCAACGACTTAAGTTATGAATGTTGTCTATTAATTCCGCCCTAAGAGTTGGTCGAAGGACATTAGCTTTATTCTCTATTTTGTTCTTGTTTCTTTGGTAAATCTATTTATTTTTTCCTTTGTAATTTCATTGTATTGTAGGTACTGTAAAGATTGTACTTTGTCTTTACCTAATAGAGATTAACACTTAGATGACCGGCATGGTTTTTCGTGAATTCACTTGTTTAGGACCGGCGATGTTTAGGCTATTAACAGGCGTAGTACATGCGTGTACCACCGGTGGTACACCCGGTCCATTCCGTATGAACGTGCGTGTACCACCGGTGGTACACCCGGTCGTCTACGTGTTAATATAATAATAATATCTATCCTTATTCTCAACCCCTCAGGTCAGATGGAAAAGTCCCTGGTCCCAGTGCTGTGCATTCTGTTCTACGTCGCCATCAGTGTGATAGGCCTCCTGAGCATCCCTTGGACCATGACTGCCGAGATCTTCCCACTTGAGATACGGGGTGTGGCACAAGGTAAAATGCTTTCAGCATTAACCTCGTCTGGTGGTTATCTTCCAGTAATGAGTGTTAAGGTAAAATGCTTTCAGCATTCCCCTCGTCTGGTAGTTATCTTCCAGTAATGAGTGTTTTATTATGAAGGTTATTACAGTGGTGTTAAAGTTAAAAAAAAAAGTTCACGCTTGGGACTCGAACTAACGACCTCAACATTGTGAGCCCATGGCCTTAGCGATCCTGCTGCTGACGTCTGTTTCAATTATTTAATTTAATAAAAAAAAAAAAAACGTTGGAAGGTGTAGCTACTGTAGATGTTTTGAAGTGGAAAAAAATTAAGTGCTTTCTCTACCTAGACTGTATAAGAGCGGAATTACAAGACGTTTTTGAAGTATCTCTATGGAAGTAAGTCTAGATTTTGCGTATTGTGTAAGATGGGGAGAACCAATATGCTAAGTCATGACACTCATGACTCATGAGTCATGACATAAGAACTCGATTTTGTGTATTCATTTTGCCCTTAGTCTAGCTTCCTAGGTCAACAAAACAAACGTAATCAAAATTGGTCTAAAATATGCTACTTAAACTAGATTTGGAATTTAAGGGCGGAATTATTATTTGTGTTGTAATTTTGTTTGTACGGTTCAAATTCTATATGTCCCGGTAGCTCAGTGGTAAAGGCGGCACTGTGTGAATCCAGACATTCCAGAGGTCGCGGGTTCGAAACCCAGCCGGGACAAGACAAGTTATCCTCCCATTTGGGATTTTTACCACATAATAATACGTCTTGGGCTTACTGCTGGAATAATGGGACTTTGATAGTCTTAATCGGGCAGTATAAATAAGGCGATATTATTATTATTATATGAATAAATAATTTAAAAATAACACTTCCAGGCATGACCTTCTCCCTGGCGCACATCCTCATGTTCTTCGCCCTGCAGTACTACCCCTGGTTCAAGGACAGCATAGGCGGCTCGGCCATGGTCCAGTGGTTCTTCGCTTTCATCTCCGTCCTCTCCATTCTGTACGTCTACATATTCCTGCCCGAGACCCACGGGAGGACCCTGCTCGAGATAGAGGAGTACTTCGAGACCAGCTGTGTCTACCTGTGCAACAAGAACAGACGGAACAGCTCCGGTATCCTCAAGGAGAGTCCGAAGATTGTGGTGGTCAGCGCTGAGCCATCCACCTGAATGCTGACTCACTCAGCTCACTGAACAGACGGAACAGCTCGGGAATCCACCTGAACTGCTGACTCACTCAGCTCACTGAACAGACTCACTCAGCTCACTGAGAGTCCGAAGATTGTGGTGGTCAGCGCTGAGCCATCCACCTGAACTGCTGACTCACTCACTGATGAACTTCTGACTTGAAAGAGCGGATCAAATGAACTGATGTGTTGGTTGATCAAATCATCAAATGAATCTCTTAGTAAACACTGATCAAATGAACTGATGTGTTGGTTGATCAAATCATCAAATGAATCTTTTAGTAAACACTGATCAAATGAACTGATGTGTTGGTTGATCAAATCATCAAATGAATCTCTTTGTAAACACTGATCAAATAAACTGATGTGTTGGTTGATCAAATCATCAAATGAATCTTTTAGTAAACACTGATCAAATGAACTGATGTGTTGGTTGATCAAATCATCAAATGAATCTTTTAGTTAACACTGATCAAATGAACTGATGTGTTGGTTGATCAAATCATCAAATGAATCTTTTAGTTAACACTGATCAAATGAACTGATGTGTTGGTTGATCAAATCATCAAATAAATCTTTTCGTAAACACTGATCAAATGAACTGATGTGTTGGTTGATCAAATCATCAAATGAATCTTTTAGTTAACACTGATCAAATGAACTTATGATGCAGTAAGCATAAGCATCAAGCATTTAACCTCTTCGGCCCAATGTCCTCTGAACATTTATGTTATAGTCCTTAGTGCCCAAGCTAAAAAATTATACTACCGAGTAGTATATAATGTTTGTCCTCGGGCCAGGACAACGGTAACTTTGTACTAAAAAACAAAAAATGGTCTTGGGCGCGAAGAGGTTTTAAACTGAACTGATATCTTAATAAGCAAGCGCGGTTCAAATGAATTGATATGTTTGTGGATCAAATCGTCAAATGAATTTCTTAGTACACACTGATCAAATGATGCATTAAGCATAGGCACTTTCAAACTGAACTGGTATCTTGATAGGCACTGATGAAATAAACCAACATGTTATAGAATATAGATCAAATGAATTCATACGTTGGTTGATCAAATGAATCTCTTAAATACTGATCAAATGATACTATAAGCATAAGCACCTATAAACTGAACTGATTTCTTAATAAGCACTGAAATGAGTCACTGATTAAGTGAGCACTAATTAAATGTAGGTACTCTCAGCTGAGTAGTGTTGGAGCTGCTAAATTGGTAAGCACTGATCTGTTGTTTTTAAACGTGCAGAAATTATTTGACTGCTCGGCCAAGTCTATAACTGATAAATCCATGCGTTAATGTATTATGGTAAAGACTTGGGTCCAACACAAATCTTATGTCTAGAACAACAAAACCAATTTTTTTCTTGTGGAAATATTTCACATTGAAAGTTGTTAGGAAAGAAAGTTGAGTTACGTTTAATTATTTAAAAGTATATAAATTGTTAAATATTTGTGATGTAAAGCATGACAGAGACGTTAGATAATACACATATGAGATGATGATGTATTTTCTTTTCCAAAGAACTTGCAAAGTGTTGCTTTTGTGAACCAGTTTTCGATTAATGATAATAATTCTGTGTCCGTGAGATAGATACAGATATCTATCTCACGGTAGTGCGAAGATTATATGGACGCCCAGATCCAGTTTTAGGCTACTTTCATGTTCATTAATTCTATATGGTTGTCACGTCCTGATATGAGATAGTCAGGACGGGGGTTTTTCCATCCTTTCGCTGGGAATCGTACCAGCTACCCACATAAACCTCACTTATCTTGGGCCGGAAATGTCAGCCTCACGTGTTCGGCGGGAACAGAATTTTTCTGCGTGAAAAGTCTGCTCCATACGGGAATCGAACTCAGGATCTCTAGACTACGGGCAGTAGTCACAAAAGTTTTCAATAATAAATTAGAATAAAATGAAAGACTTCTAGCATTTTATCTCTCGAGATGGTTGATTTATTTAGAAGCCAACATAATGTAGATGGTCTAGTAATTTTTGTTAAATAGTTGAGTGCTGTTAGTTATTCTTCTACCTAAATCATAGCTATTGTAACACAGTAAATTGTGACTTAAATAGATAATTGGTTTTGCTTTTAAACCATTATTATTGATTTTTCAGATAGTATGTTCTTCTTAGATTTTCCTCGCAGCTGTAAGATGTTCATTATCTTCTCTGATATGGTGCCCCACATACTCTATCTATACGTATTCTTGCTAGGGGTCTACCTTTTCGACTTTTATACAAGTAATTTAAACCTATGCCACTCAATAAATTATCTATTTCATGCTTTTTCAATGGTGCATTACGTTTAAGTAAATGTTAGTAAGTGGGCACTTGGGTCCTCAAGAAATAAAAAACAAAAATCTTTTACACATCCATTTTCTGTAGATTATTTGAAATTGGATATTGAAAATTCAGGACCCACCTCTGACATAGCAAAGAATACAAGATGGACTTTGAATGTTTATGTTTACATTACCTACTATGTAAAGAAATGTATTGTGATGTATTGACTATTTTTAAGAAACAAATAAATAAATTTCATACAATTTTATAAGTAAAAAGTTTTATTTTTTACAAAAATAAGAAGCGTTTTTTCTGAATCTTTCCTTTAGTTATTTTAAATAGATCTATTCAAGTTACTTTTTAAGAAAAGTTATTTCCATTGATTAAATAGATTTCATGGTAAAGCAAAACAAATGAGAAAGAGTATGTTTCAAAATCCCAAAAGGTAGGATTACTCGTCATGTCTAGTCTGGGTTTGAAACCCACAGCCACTAGATTATAACCTATTCTTCTCTAAAATTTAATTGGAGTGACAGATTCTGTTTTTGATGTGTACATTCACCGGGAGAAATTTATCTTTAGGTTCATGAATCACCAGAGTAATGTTAGTGAAGAGAGTAACACAGAACTTTACGAACAATGAGTTTCATGATTTTGTTCCTGGTAATTATTGTTTAAGGGAAGGGAAATAATACAAAATAATTGAAATCAATGCACCTGGGTTTTGACATTTCCCTCTCGACAATCACTGAGGGATATTGGACAGATGATCTCTCACTGTTGCCACGTCTAACCTCCGGAATCCCGTCTCATCAGCGATGCCAATCTCGATATTCTCTGCAGTCATTTGACCTTCGAATCCTTCTTTCAAGGTTAGGATAGCGGTGTGTACAGCGTCATCAAGCTCCAGATCTTCACTGTATCTGTGAGGAAAGGTGAAAGAGTCAGAGTTAGGTGCTTGCTTACCATGCACAACGTGCCAGGTTAAAATCTTTTGGCAAATACGTATGTATAACCAAAATAAATACTAAAATATGAAAAGAGCCAGTGTCTATTCATTTCATCTTGTATGTATGTTTAAAGTTCATTTTGACGTGAAACCCTCATTAAAAAAAGGCCATTTTTCAAATAGTGATTGAGCCTTACATGGCCTTACATATAATATGAACTTCTTCAAATGACAGACTTTATTTAAAAGAACAAACCTCTTCTCCAGGAAAGTTTTTCCATTGATGTAGTTGCGGCCCATGGCAGTAGCTTTCCAGGCAAAGTAAGCACCAGATGGGTCACACTGATACAGGTAAGGGCGGTTCTGATCCCACCCACAGATTAACAGGGATACACCAAACGGTCTAACACCACTGAAAATAAAATAATTAAGTTATAAGCATATTTACCACCTGACCACCAAGACACATATTTTTATGTTTCTAAGTAGGACTATACTGCACTCTTCAATACAGAAACAAGCTCATAAGGTAATGAAATATCATAGATTTCATGTGATGATACTAGGAGATACTAAATTTCCATCAAGGAGATTAGAAATTTCCTTTTAATTTTCTAGATGTAAATTAAGAAAAAGTACTTTTCAAATTGTATTCAGGCATTGTGTGCTATGTCCAACATTCTATGACAAAACTTTGAAATTTTAAATTGTACATATTGGTGAAAAATGATAGTAATTTTATACACTTTTCATCTAGTTTGATTTTCGTCTTTAGATATTTGTCTGTAGAATAAGGGACTTTGGTTGAATATGTCTCCATGTCCCATTTTCTTACAGTGAATTAAATGGTGTTTGCTTATTTTTTAATGTTTGAAAAACTTTTTTTAAGAAGCAACTTCATAAGCTAATATCTACTTGTAGACAAATTTTGGTCAACATTGAACAATTTTTTTTCTTTTTTTACTCTCATGACAATTTATTATTTTTTCAATTTTTTCTAAAAAGATTTAATGTGAAATCTGAGGATTTTCATTGAATTTAAATGACATTAAAACCACTAGCACCACTAATTTTATTTGGACCATTCAAGGTTAAAAAAACTGAAATCATTATTGAATTCTGCATTGACCACAATGACAGTATAATATACAAAAGTAAATCATTTAAATTGGTTGAACACAATTTAATCAAGGCATGGATTTGACCGCAATTGTCACATCTTTATAGCAAGCAATAACCTTTACAAGAAATAAACTCACAATTGTCTAATTTGGGCAAATTTGATTTACTGGTTGTGATTTACCTTCCTTTAAATTTTGTCTTATTTATGCTGACTTACCCTGAATAAATATAAGTGCTTCATTCAGCACAAGACAGGATGTCTCATTATGTAGAAAATAAAATGAACATTTATAATTTTTTTAGCTAAACTATATGTATATTATATGAATCATAGGGTGAGAAAATACATTCCATGAATTTTGTGATATTAGTTACCTACTGAATTTGCAATCTATTGAAAAATCAAATCCTAATTGTTAACAAGGAAATTTCCATGTCACATACCCAGACTGCGTGTACTCCTGCATGATTGCAGCTACTCTCTGAACTAGCTGTTGTGTAGGGATATTTTCTTGGTAGATCAATTTGTATTGCTGGGCTATCTTCCTGGCTTTTTTCACAAGGAGTCTGTAATCTGGCCCCATGCCACTGTACACCATTCCAATGTAATCTGTGATGGGTTCTACTTTATGAATGCAATCTTCAAAGAGAATAGTTTTTTGCTTCTTCTCAGTTGCCAGAACAATGCCATTTGATGCTGAAACATTATAAAAACAAAACATTTAAGTATACTACCATTAAGTTGTTCCAAAATTTCTTAATGGTTCGATACCTTCAAATTATCTCACTTCTTGTTGTCTGGCTCGGGGATGTTACACAGGTAGAAGTGTCTTGCTAAATTTTCACAATGTTTGAATGCACATAGAAATGAGAGGTTCAGGATTAAACAACTTTTTATTTTAATGGCTGTTGGCTGGAGACCATGACAGTACAAACCTGTAGCTATGGTGGTCTTGACATCTTCTAAGGGCTATATTATGAAGCAGGATTAGTAAATCTAAGTTGACCCATAGATTGTATCAGCTATCTATTGGTCAGCTGTAGTATAAATCTGTGGGGCTGTTTGTTAACATATATGTGAGTCTTATGAAAATGTGAAAAGAGATAATAGAATTTTCTGTGTTTAAAGTCTACTCTGGGAATAAAAACTCAGAATCAAAAACAGTATCTCTCTGGACTATGGGTAGTAGTCACAACAATTGTGCCACAGGGACTAGCTACAGCTCCATTATGCCAGAGGTAATATATTGCTACAAAGTCCAGACTTCTTCATTTGTTGTCAAGGTGAAATTTAAGGTTGAGTGATACAAAGATACTAAGATTAACTAATATTGTTGTATAATACAGCCCCAAGTTCCTCCCTCTGTTGAGCATTGACCTTCCACTGAAGAATGGGGAACAGTTGCACAATCCAGAAGTACCAAAAGAAACTTGAATAAGTGGTGACTCACCTTTAATGCCTACGGATGGAGCACCTGCTTCTACTGCTGCTAGGGCATATTCAATCTGTACCAATTTACCAGAGGGACTGAAAAGAAAGTCAATTGATAATTTAATAAGTCTGTATCTCTTTTTTTTTTTACCTCAGTTAAATTTCATTAATTTCTCTGTGGTCAGTGCTTTCTCTTGCATTCTATTCATTCTGATGTACACCTACTTAAAAAAGGAATGATATTGTACAAGGAAAAAGTTTGACCACTAACAATTCCATACCTCAATAGGAACTGTCTTAGTGTGGGTCAGTTCCTTAATACAAGACAATCAATAGAAAATCCAAGGTGGCAAACTATATATATATTTTTTTTTTAAAGATGAATGTTTCAGTCTTTTTTGTTTTATTTTGCAGCCATGAACCTGAAGCTACTGTACACACTTGTGGTCTGTGCTGTGGTTTATCTATTCTGTAATACACCTCCACTCTGATGATCGAGAGGAGACAGAATACTTCCTAATCTTCCTATATAGGTGCTGGATCACAAATGCACTGAATGACAGATCAGAAACAGCCTATAACATTAGCGGGTAAAGAACATGTATTGTATGAACAGCAGGATCCTATATCATGTTCTAAGCTTTTGTTCCAATTATATTTGTGGTAATAGCTCATGGATTGGAATTTGCTTAAAAACCGACAAGTCATGACCGTTGACTTGCACTTTATGGATGTAAATAGCTATGTAATGTAATTTTAAATACCTGAAAGTTGTGAGAGAAAAGCTGTAACGTTCTGTGGCCATAGTGAATCAAGGACTTGATTTAAATCTTATGAAAACTTGACAAATCTTTCCAGATAGTTTTTTGCGGTCTTCAGGGGAAAATGGAATCAAATTCTAAATTTTCTTGGCAAAAATTGTTGTAAGAAATGATTCTCAATTTTCAAAATTCGTGATAGGTAACAAGTAAACAAAAATTTAAATTCTAGTCTATGCGCAGAGTTCTGCGCATCTCTCAAAAAAACAAAAACCTCATGAAAACCTCTCAGTTAGTAAAAGGTCAACAGACAACACTGTAAAATTTTGAAAAATTCAAATTTGATAAGAGCCAGCGTCGATGGCGCGTTGAATGCACCGGTTCTCGTAGGATCACCGAAGCAACGTCCGGCGAGGTGGAGGCATTTCGGCCCAACCCAGGCTGGATGAGGCTAATTTGGGTAGCAGGTTTGTGAGTTTTCTGCGAATCGAAGGTAGGTAACACCCCCGTTGGGATATGACCATTTGAACAATATTGACCATGCAGTTGAAAGTGACGACGTTAAATCCAAGTTAAATAATAAGTTTAGTGGCAGAGAATGCCTAAGGTATTCATTCACTTCGTCCCAAATTACAATGCAATTGTACATTAAAATTTCAATATTTTTTTTTCTATATTTAATTTTGTTAATATTGTTAATTTTTTTTATCTCTGTTCATAAATTGTTAATTGCTTTGTAAAAAAAATGTAAATAAAAGCCCGTTGCAAAGTACGTGTTGAGTTCTAGTGAAGTATACGAGAACTCACGTTTCAGAGTTACCCGTACTGTTACGTTTAGTTAGGTGTAAAACGTGCAATAATAATCCACCTACGTAACTGCAGTTACGTAGTGCGGATAAACGCCTTGTTAATTTTAAAATAAATCCCGTTGCTAAGTACGAGTAGATTAGTGAATGCCTAATTAAATAACTCTTGTCTCAAAGTGCGCGGTAAAAAATTAAAGATTATTAAAATATATTTATTTTATAACTATATAGTTATGGAAACTGGCTGTACACCCTCTTTTTTTTTTTTTTTGGGTGGGGATGCCCGGGAGGTAAAATCCTCTCTTACTCCCAACATTAAAACTCCCACTCTTATTGGAGTGTGAGTGTCAATGCTGAGATTAGGACGAATATTGTCGTAGTGACAATAGACAGTGTGGGGATGATGTACACCACTCGGAAAGGGTAGAGGACCCTCTCAGGATGATGCAAACCGACCCACTAAAAACCCCCCTCATCATCCATCATACACACGAAAGAGGCTGCCCCGGCACCATACAAGATATTACTTCAGGGCAGCTCTTTATTAGATGCATCCTTCCTCAGACAGAGTCTTACAATATATGGCCCCTTCATCAATTACAATATACTACAATACAATACAATACAATACAATACAATACAATACAATACAATACAATACAATAAAATACAATACAATACAATACATTATCTATTTCAGTTGCTTTTCTCTATTCCCTTACCTGTTCTTTCTTTCTTTCTTTCTTTCTCTCTCTCTCTCTCTCTCTCTCTCTCTCTCTCTCTCCCCCTCTCTCTCTCTCTCCCCCTCTCTCTCTCTTGCTCTCTCTCTCTTTCTAATACCGTAATCCTAATGTACATACTTACATACTTAATATATTAACCACATGTGCATGGTCTTACAATTTTACATAATAATTTTAGGAAATAGGCTGTAGGTTGAGGAGGGGGGTGCTGCCACCTCCCCCCTCCTCCCTCTACAGGGAAAACTTATGTCTAATTCCCTACCTAAATTACGTTTCTACAATTTTAAAAGGACTCATTCACAGGTGGTTAGTGTTTTTTTTTTATTATTATCTATGTACATTTTTTTTTTTTTTTTTTTTTTTTTTATATATATATAATTAGGTTTATGTACCATTTAGGTATTTTCTTTCACTTTCTCTCATCTTCCGCTTACTCTTTCTTGTCGCATCACCTCCATATTACAAACACCTCATACATATGTGAAGATATCACCTACATATCTTTTTATAGATATATATAGATAAACAACTCCCGGCTGGGGCAGACTTTTCGAAGAAAATTCTGTTCCATCCAAACACGTGAGGCTGCCATTTCCGGCCCTACCCAGGCTGGGTGAGGTTAATGTGGGTAGCTGGTACGATTCCCAGCGAATGGAGGGTAAAACCCCCGTCCTAATCCAGGACGTTAAATCAAGTAGAATCGTTGGCGTTAGGAAGGGCATCCAGCCATAAAAAACGTGCTCCATCCTACCAACCTCAACCATGAGGTTGAACAATGCCGACCCCAAAAGCAACATAAGCTAATATGGGATAAAGGCAAGGGAGATATATATATATAGATAAATAACTACGATGTTATGTCATTGAGATTATCATTACTTATGTCCGGGTCTTGAATTCTTGTCTCTTGTTTCCATCTATCAATATCTTTATTCTTCTGCTTCAGTATTCCAGAGATGTAGTTCTTGATTAAATCCCAATTGTTTCGACTTTCCAACATGATTCCAACTATATTTTCTGTTGTCAGTATAATTTTTAATTGAATATTTAAATCCCTTCTTTTGCTTTCCCATCTTATACACTCAAATAAAGTATGGTGTGAGGTAGGTATCGATCTTGTTACTACAGTATATACATAAATTCGAATTTGTTATGTGAAATCTGTGTAGATAATACATAAAGCATCCATGTCCCGACATTGCCTGAGCCATGTAATAATCTATCTCTCCATGAGTTCTGTAGAACCATGGTTCTATGTATGGAATTAGTTTTTTTGTCCACTGTCCTGTTGTTTCTATTTCCCATCTTAGTTGTAGCTTTGCCATTGTTTCCCTACGTTCTTCTGCTTTTTTTTCATCGTCTTCTCCAATAGTTCTAACTCTTTCTTCTGACAATAGATCCCATGGAATCGATCGAGCCAAAACAAAAATTGACATCGTTCCAACTGTCCTGTAGCACCGGGAAATTCTCATAGCCATTTGTCTCTGTGTGCTCAAAATTTTTTTTCTAAATTTATTGTACTTAAGTACTGAGATCCAGTTGGAGGCGGCGTACAACACTTTTGATTGACATACGTATTCGTATAATCTTCTTTTGTCTTCACTTGCTCCGCCCACTCTTGGTAAAATTCGTCCCAATGCCATAACTGTACTCAGAGCTTTTTCCGTAACCTCCTCTATGTGTTTTCCGAAGGTAAGAGAACGGTCCAGATAAACTCCGAGATATCGAAGTTTCTGACTTTCTTTTACAATTGATTCTTGTATTTTTATCTGGAGAGGTCTGGTTCTTTTTCTGCCGCTTAGGTTAATAAATTCCGTTTTGTGCGGTGCTAATGTCAATTTGTTGGCTGTCATCCATCCTCGTATCTTTTCTAGAGTGTCATTTGTTTTGTGTTCTATTTCCTCTTCTGTTCTTGCCTTCACTATAACTGCCAGATCATCGGCGAATGCTACCAGTGTTACATCTTCCTTTACTTGTAAGTTCAGGACACCATCATACAGACAGTTCCAGAGGGTCGGGCCAATTTTGGATCCTTGACAGACGCCCGCTGTCATGCTATATTCCTTTCCGTCAGCTGTTACCAGCTTCCGGTCTGTCAAATAGTTTTCCAAAAGCTTTATTAGGTATTGTGGAACAAATTTCTCCTTCATAGCTGTTAGAATGGCCTGCCAAGGCGCGGAATTGAACGCGTTAGCCACATCGCACGCCACCATGATACAAAATTTCCTCGATCTGCTGGGTTTTCTCAATTCTTCTTCTGCCAATTTTTGTACAGCCTCTATTGCTTGACAGGTTGTCCTACCGTTTCTAAAACCAAACTGTCTGATCGATAGTTTGTTGTTTTGTTCCAGATGTTCTGTCAGTCGTTTTGTTACAAGTCCTTCTAGCAGTTTCCCAAAGGTGTTTATGAGGCAGATCGGTCGGTATGGGTTGGTATTATCTTTGCCACTCTTAGGGATCAAGACAACCTCTGCAATTTTCCACTGCTTTGGAAACTGTGAATTTTTAAGTGCAGCATTCATTATGTTAAGTACTACATCTGGAAATTTAAAACATATTATTTTCACAATCTCTGGAGGTATTAGATCAGGTCCCGGCGATTTTCCTGTTTTTGTAGCTAACACCACCGCCATTATTTCCTCTACAGTAAATTCCTCGCCTGTCTCTATCTCTTCCCCATTCTCACTCGCCCATTCCGTCTCTCCATGGTCTGGAAATAGAGCTTGTATGGCTCGCTCCATCAGTTCCGGGGCAACTGCCTCGGGTTTCTGCAGTCTTTTCATGACCAGCCTGAATCCTCTTCCCCATACATCCTGCTGGACCTCTTCACACAGCTTTTTCCACTCCATTTTTTTGGATTTCTTAATTTCTGATTGTAGTAGCTTTTTTGTTATTTTATACTCATTCATCAAAGTTGTATCATCTAATTGTATGTCTCGGTTTCTTCCTCTAAATCTCGTTAATTTTCTCCTAGCTTTAATCGTATTTTTTCTGGCATTGCTAATTTGTTCATTCCACCAGTGTACTGGTCTTTTCTTTGCTTGTTTTGTCTTCACCATTCCTTTTTTACAACCACTAACAACTGAGGTGATGAATTCTTCAACTGAATCTGACGTCCGGTTATTCCACCTTTGAATGAATCCTTCTTCAACAGCCTCAACATTTATATTTTTTGTATTCCATCTGGACTTTTTTGTTTCGTTCCAATATTTCCGATTATCTCCCAGAGCTCCCTTACTAATTTTAAAATCGATATATTGATGATCAGATCCGCTCTCTGTTTCAATGACTTTCCAATCCTTAGTGTATACTACCAATCCCTCTGACACGATTGTGAGGTCTAGCCAGGCTTGCTGTTGTCCTCTGACAAAAGTTGGAAGGATCCCATCATTAAGCAATACTAAGTTTTCGGATCCTATCCACTCTGTCATTTCTATGCCTCTATTATTTAGTCTCGTTGATCCCCATGCTGGGGATTTGGCATTGAAGTCACCACCTATTACAGAGGAAATTCCTGGTCTTGAAGACTTCATGGCACTCGTTTGGTCTAAAATATTGGTCAAAGTGTGTGAGTTGGGGCTAGCATAGATAGAAAATATAAGTACACTCCCAACACGAACCATGACAACTCCTTCCCCTTTAGCTTGATCTGAGATTGTAATTTGTTTATTAACTACCCAAATTGCAGCATCTTTCTTACTGTCCACATACCAGTTCTCTCCTAATGGCTGTACACCCTCTGAATTATTAAAAGGAAATATTATATTTTAATAAAATATTTTAATTACAAATGATAAAAAATCTGGTGTAAACATCACACGACTTTCCTTATCCCCCAAAAAGGAGTCGAATTCCGCCACTGGTGACTCAACGGTAACTGATGACTAAAAACCAATGCCAAATTCGTAATCAGCACTTCAAAATCTTTGAATTTGATATGTCACAACCCCCATGTAGGATGAATAATAAAAAAGTTAGTCAGAGCGGGTCCCCCCCAAATACCGGTAAATTGGGGCCGAGTTCCAAAAAGTTCAAGATATCAAAAAAATGATCAGAATAGACCCCTATTATTTTTTTAATCTAAGAAAATGTTGTTCTCTAAAAAAAATTTGTATCTTTAACCAATTTAAAGAAGCGGCGCTTGCGGCTAGCATTTGCGGCCCTGTGGCCGCAGAATGCGGCCGATTTCAACCAAAAGTTTCGTGGTTCGTCTGGTGTATAAAATTAATTTGTGTACCAAGTTTCAAGTCTCTAGCTTTTACCGTTCTTGAGATATCCTGTTCACACACAGACAGACAGACAGACAGACAGACGCACGGACCAATGGCTGAAAACAACTTTTTTGGGATCCTGAGGCCATGATTCGTCCAGAAATGTGAAAAACTGGGTAGGTCAAATTTTCGACGAATACAATACTTTCCTTATTATAAGATAAGGAAAGTAAAAAAGTTCTTCCTAAAAAAAGCGGATTTTTATTAAATTCTTATATCTACCAACATTAATTTTTAAAATTCAATGACAACAGCTGCATAAAATCTCACGAGATAGGGAAAGGACCATATTTATCTATTTTGTAAGTACCTATAATTTCCTCTGTAAATTTTTAAGTAAAGCATCACATATAGTATGTAGGTATAATATACCTACTACCTACCCAGTACCCAATTACTCACCTACATTAAAAACCATGCGTTAAACAAGGAGAAGACCCGTGACTCGCTAGAGGACTATGAACAGTTTCAAGTTCAAGTCTTCACGATGTACTTTTTCTTCTTCATGTATACAGGGTGTCCCACCAAACTTGGACACCTCAAATTACTCGGCCCCTGAAAGAGTTTTTGAAAAATAAAAAAATCTAGGGTACATGTGCTAATTATGCGGTTTCAGTTATGAAATTTTTTTTATACAGGGTGGTTCAAAAGTCAGAAATTGAGGTGTCAACTTTCGATTTTTAAATGGATCGACCTGAATTTTATTTGATTATTTTACTTCTAAATAATTCCTGAGTACTTTTTTAAACAAAAATATTACATACAGGGTGGTTTTTTTTCGACCAATTTTTTTTCTAAATCTTGAATAACTCAAGTTCGGTTAATTTTTTCGATAACAAGAAGAGAATGTGTTTGTGTAATGAATACACGCACTTTCAATTGCCATCAAAAAATTTTATACAGGGTGGTTCACAAGTGAAATAATGACTTGATTTTTTTTAAAACCGAGTTTTTTTGATTTTTTATTTAGGATTAACAATTCTCGTCTAATTTTACACATTTTTCGTTCGTCATATCGAAAAACAAAACCAAAGTGTTATACAGGGTGAGACATATTTTTTTTGTAACACCCTGTATATGGGCAGTCAGAAAGACGCAAAATTAAATATAAAGACTAATTATGCAAGAAAAACTTTGATTTTTAATTAAACTAAAAAGTTATGGTGTTTTAACTAATATTGTCACATGGACCACCCTGTAGATATTTTCTTAAACTATCATGTAGGTACTCTAAGTTGTATAAAACTCAACGAACACTTCGAATCATGTGGGAAAAACAAGTAAAAAACACGAATTTGAAGCTATTTTCAATTTGGTGTCCACACTGAATGATTTTTAAACTTGAAATAAAAAGTAGGTAGGTGTAGACACAAAATTGAGCGTGGCTTTTTGAATTCATTTTTTTTCTTTCAGATTTGGACTCCTCGTTGAATTTTAGACAGTTTCGACTACCCATATGATGGTTTAAGAAAATATCTACAGGGTGGTCCATGCGACAATATTAGTTAAAACACCATAACTTTTTAGTTTAATTAAAAATCAAAGTTTTTCTTGCATAATTAGTCTTTATATTTAATTTTGCGTCTTTCTGACTGCCCATATACAGGGTGTTACAAAAAAAATATGTCTCACCCTGTACAACACTTTGGTTTTGTTTTTCGATATGACTAACAAAAAATGTGTAAAATTAGACGAGAATTATTAATCCTAAATAAAAAATTAAAAAAACTCGGTTTTAAAAAAAATCAAGTCATTATTTCACTTGTGAACCACCCTGTATAAATTTTTTTTATGCCAATTGAAAGTGCGTGTATTCATTACACAAACACATTCTCTTCTTGTTATCAAAAAAGTTAATCGAACTTGAGTTATTCAAGATTTAGAAAAAAAATTGGTCGAAAAAAAACCACCCTGTATGTAATATTTTTGTTTAAAAAAGTACTCAGGAATCATTTAGAAGTAAAATAATCAAATAAAATTCAGGTCGATCCATTTAAAAATCGAAAGTTGACACCTCAATTTCTGATTTTTGAACCACCCTGTATAAAAAAAATTTCATAACTAAAACCGCATAATTAGCACATGTACCCTAGATTTTTTTATTTTTCAAAAACTCTTTCAAGGGCCGAGTAATTTGAGGTGTCCAAGTTTGGTGGGACACCCTGTATATTTATTTATATTTTCTTTATTTATTTATTTTTTGTTTGTTTGTTATATTGTATTTTCGTTTGTAATTATTTGTACTGTATATGTCCTATTATCTAATAAAGTGTAAATAAATAAATAAAAAAATATAAAAGAAAATTAATCGCATATAGAGATAATTATATGGTTCAGGATGAGCCAACTTTGAAATAAAGTTGGCTGGAGATCATCATTCCCTTTTTCAGCTGTAGCCAAGCTGGCTATAGCAACAATCTGCCAACTTACCTGGATAGAAAAACCCCGCGGTTCGAACGCGGCATAAAATTGTAAACGAATCTTTTTTGGCAGAAAATACGGTGCGGCGTCACACAACACAAGTTCGCACAGCATAATGGTCTTTCAGCATAAAATATCGATAATCGAATTCACATTTTAAAAATCGTGTTCGTACAACACAATCACATCCAACACAACGGTTACACAGCATAAGTTCGTACAGCACAATGAACGCACAGCATAACCGATTAATCGAAAAAAACTTCATTGTATAGACTATGGATGTAGGGGAAGTAGACATACGGGATTTTTCCCAAATCTCTAGTAAAATATCCCACGATATTTTTAAATAATCCTTTAAAAGTAAATATCGCAAAAGCTTAATAAGACCTGGAACATGTTTATTTTATTAATTATTTAACTAATTTTAAGGGTTTAAAATCGAGATGGATACATTTGTCACCGTGGCCGAGTGGGTAACGCACTAGACTTGCACGCACGGTGACTTGAGTTCGATCACCGCAGGACAGGATTTTTTTCACTCGTACCTCGTAAGGCAAAATAAGTAGCTTCTTTACTGTGAGCAACGACCTTAAAGATATGGAACCCCAAAATTATAGATATTAAACCCCAGTTAAAATAAATAAAATTAATATTATTCATTTCTGTCGCGTGCGGCACTTATAAAGGGGTATTCACAAAACATGCAGCTATTCAAATAAACCTCACACAGTCTGAGTGGGCGGGAATAATAATAATGTGTTTCTTTATGTTATTAAATCACAATTTTAGTGGGTAGCGCAGAATTATAGGACTTTTCCATATCTTTAATAACCCAATATCTTATTTTTGCCTATAATCCTGCCACTGGTCGCTGCTAACATTAAAACAGCTAAAATCCTGCTCCGCTGGGGATTGAACCCAGATCACCGTGCGTGCAATGACTAGCGCGCTAACTCACTCGGCCACGGTGACTACTGTGGGGCGGGAATAGTCAGCAACACGAGCATTTGAATTCGAATGGTGACTTATCCAAGTCTTGGACTTTTTTTTAACTTCATTGCTTAATTTCAGGATCTTTTTTTTAAATTTGAGCTCAATATGGCTTTCAGCTGCATGGTCATATCACACGGAGGTTCACCCTCCATTCGCTTGAAACTTACAAACCAGCAATGCAAATTAACTTCACCCAGCTTCAGTGAGGTCGGGAATAGCCAATATCAGGAGGGTTCTAAATTGAATGGTCACTCACCCATGTCCTAACCTCGCTGCACGTTGCTTAACTTTAGAGATAAAACGAGTACTGGTTTATTCAACGTACCCTTGACGCTAGGGCTACAGGACTTAAGTCCGACCCTGAGAAAGAGAAAATTTGAGTTTTTAAATTTTCTGTGTGTGCGAGAGAGAGAAAATTAAAAAGACGACCTGACAGAGAGTAAGTGAGCGAAAGAGAGAATGATAAGGAGAAAGAATGATTGAATATTTAGAGCATATTAAAGTGGTTTTGGTTTTGAATTGATTTCGTGGAATAATTTTTGAAAGACGGGTAAATTGGGTCTTTTCTTTCCTTTATTGGGTCTTTTCTTTCCTTTATTGGGTCTTTTCTTTACATCCTCTTCCTAAAAGAAGTCTACAAATATGCAAAAATTGTCCTTTCTGTAAGATAAGGGTAGTCACGGTTGTCCAGTGGGTTACCGCTCTTGGCTTGCGTGCAGCGTGCACGGTGACCTGGGTTCGATCTCCAGCAGGGCTGGATTTTTTCGTGTCTGTACTTGCATGTCCGGGGTCCAATCATACCTCGTGAGGAAACATGAGTAGCTGCTTTAATATGAGCAGCGTAGAGAGGCGAAATTATAAGCAGAAATAAGATAAGGATTATACCGGATACGAAAAAGTCCTATAATTCTGCTCTTTTTTTATACACATTTATTTAAATTATTATTATAAGATAAGGAAAGTAAAAAAATGACAGAAGTTACCTTCAAGCATTTTATAAATAGATATATGTATATACAGGGTGTCCCACCAAAGTTGGACACCTCAAATTACTCGGACCCTGAAAGAGTTTTCGTAAAATAAACTCGGTTTAAAAAAAAAAAAAAAAACCAAGTAAAATTATTTTACACCCTGTATAAAATTTTTTGCTGACAATTGAAAATGCGCGTTTTCATTACACAAACACTTTCTATTCTTGTTATCGCAAAAATTAAACGAAATCGTTATTCGAGATTTAGAAAAAAAAAAAAAAAAAAACACTGCCAATCATGGACACAATACTTCCTCGTGATTGTTTCACATTGTATACACGACCACGTGCCAATTTTGAGATTTTCTACTAAATCACTTGTATCTCCAAACCGCTTAACCGATTTTCTTCAAATTTGTTTTAAATGGTATAATATTGTTTTTTCTACATTCTAGATTCCACAAAAAATTCTGTATCGGCAAGTTGTGGTCCTTATTTTTTGACTTTTTTGTCCAAAATTTCGGATTTTCATATCAGAGTTAAATTATAATTAATTAAAAAATAAATATAAATAGCCTATGTAAAACAATAATAATTATGCATACCTATACATACAAAATTTCATCAAAATCAGGTGTACCGTTCACCAGATATAAGCGTTTAAGTAAAAAGTTAGTGGTCAGGAGCATGGTCTCTTTCAACCAGAACCGCTAGTACGAATTTGATGAATTTAAAATGGGACCATCTACAGAACGTCTCCTATGTGTGCAAAATTTCATCAAAATCCGTTCAGTAGTTTCTGAGATTTGCGCGTTACAAGGAATATTTTTAACAGACCGACGGATCGACAGACGGACACAAAACCAAAGTTGCTCAGGAGGTTATGAAACGTCCAGAAATCGGAGCAAAAAATATTTTTTTTTTTTTTACAAAAACGAACACAATACTTCGATTTCTAATATTAGAAATTTCTTGGAAGTAAAATGGTCAAAAAAACCTACCCTGTATGTAATATTTTAGTTCAAAAAAGTACTCAGAAACCATTTAGAAGTTAAATTATCAAATAAAATTCAGGTCGATTCATTTAAAAATCGAAAGTTGACACCTCAATTTTTGACTTTCGAACCACCCTGTATAAAAAAAAAAAATTCATGACTGAAACCGCATAATTGAAACATGTACCTACCCTTGAATTTTTTATTTTTCAAAAACTCTTTCATGGGCCGGGTAATTTGAGGTGTCCAACTTTGGTGGGACACTCTGTATATCTCGAGCTTTTTAGAACCCGTCCCTAATTTACAAGTGAGTAATGTCAACTCGAGTGACATTTGTCCGTATTTCGGGTGAGAGTCGAAGGTTCAGGCGTAAAATGTTTCTACAGCCGAAACGGTAACAGATGGGTGCGATGGGCAAAATCTGACTCTTGTCGACCCCCTTCCCCCTTAACCGATCACACTATTTCAAAAAGACATCAAAGGCATAGCCGAAGTTATGGACTGCCGTCCAGACTTAAGGCTTTCTGGTGTGACGAATGGAGGTTAGGAGGTATAGTGATGGATAATTGAGGTTCCCGCCTAGAGTCGTCTTAAGCTTGCCCAGTATCGAGGTATTCTACCAAGCAGGATAGACTTTTCCTGGTTGAGTTGAGGTCTGCCTCTACTAGGTAGGAGCCTGCGCTGCGGTCGAGTGTTCCTTCCTAGCCGGCCTAAAAACAATAGGTAAAATTCTAAGACCCCAATGAACCTGTATACATACTAATAACAATTTTGAAGAATCCGGTCGGGTGCTATCGCTTAACAGACAGACAAACGAAAGCCAAATCGTCCAGTACCCAAGTTAAAACAGAACCTCGTCTCTAGTGAGGTCGCTTATTCCTCATGAGGTATGAGTGGACCCCGGACATCCACGCAGAAAATTTCTGCGCTGCCGGGAATCGAACCCAGGTCACCCTGCTTGCTAGCCTACTCCACTCGGCCACAGTGACTACTTAATAAAGTAAGCACAGTGATTCCCATCCTATAATGCTGATGTGATATAAAATTTCTGAAGATAAAAAAAAGCCCTCATTATTAGTTGGGTTCAATACAAAATCTCTTTCTTTTTATAGACATCTTCAAAATTTTGTCTGCGGCTAAGTCCAATATCTTTGATTTATTCATGCTAAGTGTGCCGCGATGCTAAAAATGTTAAGAACCACTGCTTGGCCATTTTATCTTTCTGGCTGCTCTGGTAACTGTAAAATTGACAAGAAGAAGAATAATATTTATTTTTTATACAAATATTCGTGCTGCCCACCATATGGTGGGTTGCTAAAAATCACAGCATAACAATCAGTTTACAAAAACATTTTTTTTTTTTCTTCTTTTTTTACTTGTAAATGTGTTGTTTCAAAATATATATTGAATCTTTTAAAACTGTTTCAGAAATTGTTTGCAGTTCTTTCATGTTCAGGTTGAACTTCTTGAAAAAATTAATCGAGAATTGACTAATGGTTCCTCGCGATCCAAACCATAATCCTATTACTTCATATGTTCTGTCTGGATATTTCTCATCAAATTTCGTTTTTAAGTTTTTAATGCATGGCTCATAGATTCTTTTTTTATCTTGATTCACACTTTCAGCTTGTTCCAAATCATTACTTTCAAACCTGACAGTGGGGTCAATAATATAAGCCTTATTCTCATATTTTGGAAAAGCCAAGATATCACAAAATCTTCTACATCCAGATTCGTCATAGCAAAACACTTCTTCGAAGCAGTCGATGTCTTTTTGTCTGAGCAGTTGGATCAGGGATTTTTTCACTTTGTGATGTCTAGAGGTGATCAGGTTTTCGTTGTGAATGAAGTGTCACTGATAATGTCAATTTTACAGTCTCTAATGTGTAATATAGTAGAAGTACCAACATTAATATTATTTATTTTTCAAATTCAACAATATTTCAATACATCTTTCAATTTTCTTTTTCTTTTTATTTTCTCCACCTATGAAACGTTGAATACAAAAATGCAATGGTATTTTTACAAGCTATAGGTGGTGGCTATTTGTTTTGTCTGGGAAATAGAGAACATCAGAATTTCAATTTTTTTTTTTTTTTCTTTTATTGTAATAATTAAGTTTACATTGTTTAGAAGTGGGTTGACATGAAACATGGTTGCCTAGACAATCTTAATCAGGGTGTAAATGAATAAATGAATAATAATACAGGCAGGCAGCAGAAAAGCCGGAGGCAGCTGAAGAGCCAGATAGCCGGAGACAACAGAATAGCTGGATGGCCAGAGGCAGCAGAAAAGCCAGATGTTCAGAGGCAGCGGGAGTCACTTAAAGATTTGCACGGCAAGTCTCTGAAACAAAAAGATAGATAATTAATATTATTGAACACTTTATTGGATATACATAGACATAATTATGTACAGTACAAATAATTATTATAAGAATTAAATAATGGAAAGGAAAAAAATAATGTATACAATAGAGTGATTTTTTAGGGTCCTCTCAATTATTATCCAGACTTTTATATAGGACCTCGATTATCCAGCATACGGGCATACCCCTAGTAGACATTAATCCAGATAATGAAGGTTCTACTGTATTGTGAGGTGGAATAGAGAGATAAGTGAAGCGAGTATTATGACTGTGGAATGAAGAGTGTATGAAATGATGAGTGAAGATATGGAGGTGAAGTCTCATTCAAAATTCTCCACAGTAAGCCCAATCTCAGATGTTCTAATCTTTTATCAATTCGTAACCATTGAAGATTTTTTCATTTAGCTGAAACATGATCAAACGACTGAAACACAACACAAGCATTCTGAAATGTTTGAAGTAAATTCCCTTTGATGTTTGACATAGCAGCTCCAGTTTTCAATCAAAGGAAATATAAGAGAAGTACATAGGAGCTGTTTTGTCTTGCAGGGCTAAAACCTTTGCAAATGTTTCAGGGAATAAAACATTTGATACACTTCCTTACCAATTTGAACAACCTGAGAGTTCCATTGAAGATCTGGATCTAAAAGTATTCCAAGATTTTTCACACAAGAAGACAAAGGAATAGGCTCAGAATTGAAAATGATAGATGGGACTGAGAAACCCAAAGTAAAATCTATAATTCAATTGAACTATAGATTCAATTGAAGTACAATATAACACAAAAAATAAGGGCAGGGACAGGGAATCCTTCTTATACTAAAAAAAATAGTTATGTAGTGAAAATTAAATGAAAAGAAAAGAAGCAAAGTTTAGTTTCGATTATAAGGGAATGGTTTCATTTGTAAAAATCAGGTACATAGTTTATTAATTTTAAACATGAGAGGACATAATACGGTATTTGTATCAGATTATACTTTGTAGATAGAATTTGACTGGTAGCCAATGCAAACTTTAATTTGGTATAGCATGGAAATCATGGAAACATAAGGTATAGCTTGACAATTGATAGACCATTTTGATGAATGTTGAATTGGGGTAATGGTGGTTAGAAGTTGAGGGATGGTGAAGAAAAACTAGATGCACGTGGGCTCTTATGGAGGCTGGGCATGAATTTAGCAAGGTTATTCAGACTTGGGACAATTCATTATGGGGATATGATAGTCACCAGTGTTTGGGGCATACAAAGAGATGGTGATGATAGGGAAAACAGAAATAACTTGTTGCTTTGGTCTACATAATTTAGGACTCATGGTAATGGAGCTTTGCTGGTGTTTTGATAGTTAGTGGGGGGATGATATCACACTTCAGCTTGGCCTCAGCCATCCTCTAGTTGTGTCAACTAGTCCATTATTGATTAATAGACTTGATGTTTATAAAAATAGACATTTTTACAAGGGTTTTAGATTTATAATTCCAGATTCTTGAATTCCTTATTGATGAAACAAAATTGAAAATCTCAGAGGGGAAAAAAATCAATGCAACATGTATTGCAGTGGATTTGGGAATATGGAAATAATGTTAAGTCCCAAGTCCCAGATATCTGGAGGCTCTTCAGAGAAAAGATGAGGGTCAGATGACACAAGCATTGTTTTATCATTGGGATTTAGTGATAAAGGCACAAATAGCACAATGATATGGTAGTGGCAAAGAAGGGAACTGAAATTTTTTGGGATAAACAAGCTTTTAACTAGACAGGCTTGCTGTCTCACAATAGTGATGATCATAAAACCATTCATGCTTATTACATTACTTACTTTACTTTTCATGTCCGGAACAACAAATCTTTCATATCTTAGATTGGCCAGGGTAACCAGGGTTAGATCTTGTTGGGTACAGGGTTCATCCAATTGATTACAGACAAGGAGATGTTCATTTGTCTGCACAGTGTGTGTCCACAGTGGCAGTCATTATTCTCTTCATATCCCCATTTCTATAGATTACTATAGATTCAATCAAAGGCTGGTGACACTCTAGTTTCCATAGTTCAACCTTGTGGACTTCAGTAATGTGAGTACAGCTGTCGATGCTTGTTGTCGTTCAAATAAAACTTTTCTTATTACATTGATATTATTTTTAAAAATAAATTTCCAATCCTTTGATTGTTAGTTCACCGTATTTTAATAATACACTACTCTTAACTACAAAAAAAGAAAACTAGAAAAGTAAAAAATAAAAATTGAGTTAAGGTTATTCCATTATTCCACCCTGCAAAATTCCCTATTTCATAGATAAAATTTCTCTATTCTCTTCTGAAGGGAAACTTTTGAGCTCTGGGTGGGGAAATGGAAAGAGTTTCATGGATTTTAACCATTTCAAACGTTCGTACAACACAATTTCGCAGGGCATAATGTTCTTTCAACACAAATTCACCCAGCATAACGGTCGCACAACATAATCGATTTCGATTATTATGCTGTATGAACTTGTGTTGAACGAACGCACACCGAAAATACAACAGAGAAAAAAACGTATCAATGAGAAGATAGCCGCCTGTCTTTCAATTTTTTGATTATAAAATAAATTTTGAATTTTACTTTAATTAAAATATTTTACTTTTAATTAATATGTGGATTAATTGTTTTAGATTTTAATTACAGTAAGAACAGTAAAAACACACAACTCTGGTTCTCAGTGGCTAAACCATTTATTGAATTTCATCTGAACAAGTGAATATTAGTAGAATCCCCTTCTAAGGTTCATCCTGCAATCTTCATGTCTTCTGTGTTCAAGTAAGCTTATTTTGAGTTTAATTTTGTGTTACTTTGGACCTGTTATAAAGACTTCTGTGTGCCATGGAAGGCTCCTCAGGGACCCGTGCTAATAGATTTGCCATGGAAGGGGTTGGGGCCAGAGTCATTAGAGGTCCTGACTGGAAATGGGGTAAACAAGACGGAGGGGATGGTCATGTTGGAACTGTAAGGAACTTTGAGTCCCCTGAGGAAGTGGTGGTCGTTTGGGACAATGGAACAGCAGCCAACTATAGGTGTTCTGGAGCTTATGACCTACGCATTCTTGATAGTGCACCCACTGGTGTAAAGCATGATGGTACCATGTGTGACTTTTGTAAACAACAACCAATTTATGGGATCCGCTGGAAGTGTGCAGAGTGCTCAAACTATGATCTATGCTCCATCTGCTATCATGCTGAGAAACACAATTTAAGACATAGATTCTACAGAATTAATTTCCCAGGTAGTGAAAGAGTCTTACTGGAACCAAGAAGAAAAAGTAAAAAGATATCAGTGAGAGGTATATTTCCTGGTGCTAGAGTTGTACGAGGTGTTGACTGGCAGTGGGAAGATCAGGATGGTGGTAATGGTAGACGGGGCAAAGTGAATGAGGTTCAAGACTGGTCAGCTGCAAGCCCAAGATCCGCTGCTTACATTGTTTGGGATAATGGTGCTAAAAATCTATACAGAGTTGGATTTGAAGGCATGGCAGATTTGAAAGTTTTGAATGATGCCAAAGGGCATTCCGTGTATAGAGATCACTTGCCTCTTCTAGGAGAGCAAGGCCCAGGACGTAATGGTTCTCATGGTTTACAAATAGGAGACCTGGTGAACGTAGATTTGGAGTTAGATCTTGTACAATCTCTACAACAAGGTCATGGGGGATGGACAGATGGCATGTTTGAATGTTTGGGAAACACTGGTACAGTTGTTGGCATTGATGAAGATCATGACATTGTTGTTTCTTATCCAGTGGAAACCGGTGGACATTCAATCCAGCTGTCCTCACGGCTCTTCCTTCTGTTGTTCCAAGCACCTCAGAGGGAGCTACAGCCCTGGTACCAGTCACACAGAACACACGTTTTGCTGTAGGAGATCATGTGCAGATATGCAATGATATGGAAGAAATGAAAATCCTACAGAGAGGCCATGGTGAGTGGGCAGAAGCTATGACTCCTACTCTGGGCCAGATTGGAAGAATCCAGCAAATCTACAATGATAATGATTTGAAAGTGGAGGTGTGTGGTACATCATGGACTTACAATCCAGCTACAGTCACCAGACTGAGATCTTCAGATACCAATGTACCAGGTTCTTCTAGTGGTGAGAGATTGAGTGCCCTTTTAAAGAAATTATTTGAAACACATATTAGTGGTGATGTCAATGAAGAACTAGTTAAAGCTGGAGCAAATGGAGATAGCCAAAAATGTGAAGATTGTTTAAAGAGGTCTGATGCTGATGTTAACACTGTGTACGGTGGTCACACAGCATTGCAAGCTGCTAGTCAGAATGGTCATGTGGAGGTCATCAAAATTCTTCTTATGAACAAGGCTGATGTTGAAATAGAAGACAAAGATGGAGACAGGGCTGTACATCATGCAGCATTTGGAGATGAACCCAATGTTGTGGAGCTCTTAGCCAATGCTGGGGCTGACCTCAATGCTAGAAATAAAAGAAGACAGACAGCTCTTCACATAGCAGTTAATAAAGGGCACTTGTCTGTTGTGAAAACATTACTTGAATTGGGTTGTCACCCAAGTCTACAAGATTCAGAGGGAGACACACCACTGCATGATGCTATCTCTAAGAAGAGAGATGATATGTTGACCTTGCTGCTGGATCACAATGCTGACATCATGCTGACAAATAATAATGGATTTAATGCACTGCATCATGCTGCATTACGAGGTAATCCAAGTGCCATGTGGATCCTACTATTAAAGTTGCCACGCCGCTGGATAGTTGATGAAAAGAAAGATGATGGTTACACCGCTCTACACCTTGCTGCTCTTAATAATCATGTGGAGGTAGCAGAGCTCCTTGTACATCAAGGCAAAGCAAACATGGACCTTCAGAATGTAAATCTGCAAACAGCTTTACATTTGGCTGTTGAGAGACAACATACTCAAATAGTCAGACTCCTTGTGCGTGAAGGTGCCAACTTAAATGTGGCTGACAAAGATGGAGACACTCCTCTGCATGAAGCACTTAGACATCACACACTTTCACAACTTCGACTTCTCAGAGATGTGCCAGATGTTGGTAAGTTACTCATGGGACTTGGTAGCCAAGCTGCAGATAAAAAGTCTTCAGCATCTATTGCATGCTTTTTAGCAGGTAATGGAGCTGACTTATCTATTAAAAACAAAAAAGGACAAACACCTCTGGATCTTTGTCCTGATCCAAACCTTTGCAAAGCATTGACCAAGTGTTATAAAGATAAGGAAGTGGACCAGATAGAACCTCGTGTTGGAGAAGGTGATGGAACAGAAGATATGGTCACTCTAGATGAATGTAGAATTTGTTCGGATCTCAAGCGTGACATCTTGTTTCAGCCCTGTGGGCATGTTGCTTGCTGCTCAGTATGTGCTCCACGAGTGAAGAAGTGTCTTATCTGTCGTGAGCCAGTGGAAAAAAGAATCAAGATTGAAGAGTGCATGGTCTGTTCTCTGAAGAAAGCATCTGTTTTATTCAAGCCTTGCTATCACATGGTTGCTTGTGAGAGTTGTGCTTCTCTTATGAAAAAGTGTGTCCAATGCCGCACTCAAATAGATCACATGCATCCTATGGTGGTGTGTTGTGGTGGAGCAGGTGTTATATCTGAGGTACAACATACAACAGAGCATCCTGAGGAAGAGAATGCTATTGCACTTCCTCCCAACACAAATACTGCTGCTGCTGCTCTAATAGAAGCTTCCACTTCATCAGGTGCTCTTATGAACAATGGTAGTCGGGACACCTCCACATCAGATATTCAGAAGCTACAGCAACAACTACAGGACATAAAGGAGCAGACAATGTGTCCCGTATGTCTGGACAGACTCAAGAATATGATCTTCTTGTGTGGACATGGAACATGCCAAATGTGTGGTGACAGAATGTCAGAGTGCCCCATTTGTAGGAAGGCAGTAGAGAAACGAATCTTACTTTACTGATTGTCTTCAGTAAAATCTTGGTGGTAATTATTATTTTAATGAATTTAATCTATAATATTAAATGAAGCATGATTTCTTTAAACTCATAAGCAGCTACTGAGTTCATTGGTGAGTTGATTTATATACCTACCTTTTGAATGACCTACAAGAACTGATGCTGTACTTAATTTTACCTGGATTAGGAATGAATGCAATGACTTCATTTTTAAATGTACCCTTTATTTAATAATAATAAAATACAATCTAAATTGCATTGACATATTTGCTTCTATATGTTTCTAGAAATTAGGAACAAAATAAAATGATGGTCAACAGAATTGATATTTAATTTAAATGTGCCTATTATTAATACGAGTAAAAATTTAAACTAAACAAGTACAGCACTTGTAGTTACCATGTTGCTGGTTATTGTGAAGGTATACACATAATACTGTACTATGTTGCTCTCACATTGTCAAATCAATCAATTTTCTAGAAACTTGTTCTAATTAATCTCATGTTATTTCTTGTAGACATATCCTCATTTCACATGAAACCATTTTCCTTCTACTTATCCTGGCTTTAACCAGGCTGGCATTGTGCCACCTCGCTTCAACTCTCTTGCAGCTCCAGGTTTCATCAGCATGGTTGTTTGGTAGCAGCCAGCAGCCGCGGCCGGTGGGAGACATGTTACAAGGCACTTCTCCGTTTCAGTTTTGATGGTTTTGGCTATGTTATCAATGTCTTCTGTATATTTTTCCTCATTCGTTTTGAGACTACCAGTGAATCGGATTTCAATGATTGAATCTTTTCGTTCAATTTGAGCTTCGAGCTTTTCCAGACCTGGGGTAAGGTAGGGGTTGTTTATTTTAGGCAGAATTTATTTAATTTACCTACTTTAACACTTAGACGACCGGCATGGTTTTTCGTGAATTCTCTTGTGGGACCGGCGATAATACGGCTATCCGACCCCGTGTACCACCGGTGGTACACCCGATCCATTCCGTACGAACGTGCGTGTACCACCAGTGGTACACCCGGTCGTCTACATGTTAAGTAATGAAAGTCTGGAATCGAGTAACCTACTTGATTCTAGAACAATAAGTAATACTATGGTCTATGGTAGAGTAAAGACTCATTATATCCAGTCTGATGTTGTACAAGGAATAACTCTGGATTACATTTGTATTTGTAAGTATACAGAACTATTATTTATATTTGGAAATGTTGCCATCACCCACTTCTTGATAGTATATTATGGTTTCTCAGCATACTTAAATTTTTGTTCTTGTATCAAAGTTTTGCTTTAGCATTGTTATAACAATACTCCATTGGATGATAACCACCAGACGAGGTTAATGCTCAAAGCATTTTCTACCACCTTACCCTCAGTATCCATTACTACTTGGTCACATACTGAAATAAATGATAAAATTTCAAATATTGAATGGGATTCGACGATCCCTACACAACATGAATTACCAAACCAGCACCTTCATCACTGACTACCAATGCACGTTAATTAATCCGGGCTTTAAACTTCTAAACTACTCATTTTACCTATATAAATAATAGATGAGTGCATTAAATTAATTTGACATTAAATATTGTGCACAGATTAGATGAAACTTTGCCACTTACTCACTTCCACTAGTTCGTTAAAGCTAGCCTTACCCAAGACGCAGGCAGTGACGTTGAGAGAGTAATGTCGGATAGGGTTGCTACTATTCTCTGAACCTTGGTTTTGAGGTGAGAGAGCTTGGTTCTGGTTTTGGTTTAGGTTCTGGTTTTGGTTTTGGTTTTGGTTCTGGTTTTGGTTTTGGTTCTGAGGCACACTTGGGCATCCGGTATAGGCTGGAGCTACGATAGACGTGTTGGCGCATTCTCCCAACTGTGGTTTGCCTGACAAAGAATTGTAAGAGTTAAAAATACTGTTTTCCTATCTCTGTTTCTTCGTCCTGCCTAAAATTATGATCATAATAAATTAAAGTACATTTTCTAATAGTTCAAATTCCGTTGAAAGAGTCTGCTGTTGAAAAACACGAGTGGGGTCATTACCTCCCTGCTGGTAAGGATTCTGCTGCGGGGGAGGCGGGTAATAATTCCCAGGCGGCGGGGGTGGAACAGGCGGCAGGTGGTGATGAGGCCCATGGTTGTGTGGTTGCGGCCCGTGGCTGTGCCCCCCATGCATGTGCACATGGAGGGGCTGTTGAGGAGGCCCGGGCGGCCCCCCTCCCCTCGGAGGATAGTACGAACGAGGGTTCGAGTCAGCTGGTTCGTATTTATTCGACGGCGGTCGGTTTCTATCTTGACCCCACTGTTGACTTTTGCATTCCCCCCGACGGCGTCTCCTGTACCGATCTTCCTCCTCCTCTTCTGTCCTGTTCCCGTCCTCGCAATCACTCTCCCGGGAGAAGTCACTCCCCTCGGAATCTGCTGCGTTCACCAGCCCGTCTAGTCCCGTCAGGTTGATGCAGATCAGCTGATCCTCCGAGGTGGGGTTTTTGTTCTGGTGGCGGTGCTTCTTGGTGGAGGATCCTCTGCAAGACATGTCGCTTGCGAGTGTATCTGAGATGTTGAGAACAAAGTAGGCTTCCTTTCAGTTTTTTGTGCATGCTTATTTTATTATTCCAAAACAAATTTAGTTAAAAAAAAAAAAAAAACAAGTCCATCTTGTACTAAGTATATTATATTTTTTTGTACCAAATAGGAAATTGATCCCGGAACCGAAGGTTCTTTGACAGGACCACTTTCCTCTTGACCACTAAGGTGGTGTTCAATCGCTTAAAAAGGTTCGTTGCATCAATGCATTTATAATTTGATTTATATTATGTTCTATTTCTTTGAATAACCAATCAGATTTAAAATAAAAATCTACTTATTTATCTCTTTCTATATGGATTAAGGTTTTGCTTGAAACTTTTAATCTCACTTGTCTGCATCCTAATCATGTGTACTCTTGATAGAGATAAAAAAAAGTTTAAGGTTAAATCAGTTATTTGTTTGATAATCATAAAAATACCTATTTCAAAACATATTAGACTGTTGATTTATTTGTACAATTCAATATCATTGACACTTACCTTTTGTTCCCGTGTTTGTTTGTGTCTCGTATGGAATATTTATCAACTTCCCCGAACCTTTTTAACTTGGTTGTTCTTGTATGTACGTATGTGAATTTGATATATTATATTTATTATTGTTTAAATGTATTTGATTTTATTTACTGTGTGTGGGTTAAATTGTGTTTCAAATCCTCTTCAGAAAGAAGTATCGGATAAGAAATATGGCCAGTTTCAAGCTCGTAATTTCATCCACTGAAGCGCGGTTTCGGGCTTGTTCCTCTTCTTCGATAGTTCGGGGCTGAAATGAAAAGCGTTTTGTATTTCTTGTGGAATCTAATGGCCGGGTTGAAATGCGGCTGCCAAGATACCGGCTCATGTTGATTCAACTTCACGTGATCAATTTCCACCAATCAAAGAGCTCCAAAGGATCACGTGACCTTAAAACAACATGAGCTGAGACCTGGTCGGAGCATCTTGACCCGGCCATAAAAGGGGATGTCAAGACAGATTCAACTCAAGGTGGCAGTGACAAAGGACTTTGAAAAGTTGGCCCTTGGTATTACAATACATGTCAACTGTATTTCACAAGTTCTGGAGTTGTGTATTGTGTAATGATGGGAAATGTTTCGATGCCTGTCGAACTCATATGCTACAAGTTTTATAATTTCATCTGCAGACAATAGACATACTTATCTATCACATCTCTAGGGAGACGGCATAACGTGTGCAGGGAGATTTTTAAAATTTGAGCTCGTACTTATCGTACCTACATGAAATCTATTTAGCAGTATAACCGGAATTTTTCTACGATATACTCTATACTGTTACAAAGATAATGAAGAACACGAAGAGCATGTCATGTATATTTTGAATCATATAAAAAAATGTTACTTGGTTGTCCTGATATTTTTGTAATATTCCTTAACACGTTAAACCATCTTCCCACACACAATTTGTGTTCATATTTGGCCGAGCTAAAAGATTGTTTGTTTCTAACAGACCCTCCTATTATAAATGCCCGAAAAATTAATTGGAATCTGTTTTGTGCTGTATGAGTTCTATTGTGCCCTTTGTTTGTAAAACTTTCACCACATCACCAATAAATGAGACTATATTTAGACTGTGAGAGTAAAAGGGACTCTTTCGTCTCATTCTTGCAGGATAAATAGAGTATTTTATTTTAATGTACGCGAGAAAAAAATGAAAAAATCACCGGCTCTTCCCCGTTTATAAGGTACCCCATAGTAACTACAACTTTATCCTGAATAACTTGAGTGACTGAATTTCATCTTGTTTTTATGTCAATCGTAACAGCATTATCCAAACTTATTCAGTAATTTTTCTAGTAAATAATTTGATATAATTAATTACTTAATGTTGTATGGTCCTTTGTCATGTCCCGAATTTATTTGAGTCTGTAGAAAACTGCAATTAAAATTAGTGACACATGAAAGTCTATCTTATCAGTAAGTTATAAGTGCCTATGTGTAATACTATAATATATCATAATATGTTTTTGAAAATAAATTTTATTATTATTTTTATTCGACTGTTGTAATTTAAAATTATTCTTTTAAAATTTTCATGTATTTTTTTTTAGATTTCAAATAATATTTATGTATTTAAAACCATCTGTCATCACTTCATTTTACATATTAAACGTTAAAACCATGTATATTATATCTCAACAATGCTTTATATTGCTATTGCAAACTAAACATGGTTCTTATTTTCTTAATAGGGTTTTGTTTTAGCCAGCATGGCTACAGCTTGGATACAGTGATGGTCTACAGCCAACTTTATTTGGTTCGTCCTGAACCACTTATTGTTAATATCGACCAAAAATCGTGAGAACATACTCTTCCTTTAAAAACCATGAAACCCTTGGAAAATTGCAAGCTAGCCTGGCTTGTCAGACTTAGCTAGTCTATGCTGTTTATAGTTCTCTAGCAAGATTTCTTAATCTATTCTAAAGAGGTACTGATTATTAAACATTATCAATTTATACACTTCTTTCAAATACATTGGAATGTAAATAGCCATTTATCATTTACATTGAGCTGCTGAATTACAAGAATCGTAAAATTAAATAATAATAATAATAATGAATAAACGTGTTTCTTTGTATTATTATATAACAATTTTAGTGGGTAGCGCAGAATTATAGGACTTTTCCATATCTTTTTTTTTTAAGTGGGGATTAACGTCGCTTTCAACTGCCATGGTCATATCACGACGGGGGTTTTACCCTCCATTCGCAGGAAAATCACAAACCTGCTACTCACATTGACCTCACCCAGCCTGAGTGGGGCCGGGAAAAGCCAGCGTCACGAGAATTAGAATTTGAATGGTCACCCATCCAAGTCTTAACCTCGCTGGATGTCGCTTAACTTCGGTGTTCTGAAGGGAACCGGTGTATTCAACATGCCATCGACGCTGGCTTCCATATCTTTAATATCCCAATATCTTATTTTTGTCTATATTTCCGCCACTGGTCGCTGATAACATAAAAGCAGCTACTCATTTTTCCTCACGAGGTATGTGTGGACCCCGAACACCCAAGTACAGAGCAGAAAAAATCCTGCCCGTTGGGGATCGAAGGTCACAGTGCGTGCAATGCCGAGCGTGCTATTTCATTCGGCCACGGTGACTACCTTAAAATTAAATTAGACGTTAGTTTTTTCTTGAAGATTTCAAGCATTGAATCTATATGAATGGTTTGAGACAATCCTCGATATTAGTAGGTATACTAGCAGCGTCATTGAATACTCCACATCTAAATGCTTGCCTGATAAAAAGAAGAGCAGTTAAATGAGAATACATTTCTCACCGCTCCGTCCAGGCATTGATTTTCTTTTTAACTAAGTAATTTGTAAAAAAAGAAGACGGTCACATTCATATAAAATTGATATATCACAAAAATTTATTAGGATAATATTTTTAGAGGACAAAATAAATAATAAAATTATCGATAAAATCTGTTACATGGTACGTCTACGTTTATATTTCTAGAGAAAAGAAGATTAAAAAAAAATATTATACATTAGAATATTACGCCACGGATAGTCCTATATCTTTGCTCTTGGAACTACTATCTGCCAATACTTGCCTTGTAGAGTAGAGGGATTTCACCTGCTCAGATCATATTCCGTTGTGGGAGAGAGGAGAAATATAGAATAGGAGAAAATCTAGTTTTGGAAAATCGAACCTCAAAAGTATTTGGGTATTCAGAGATAACTCATCCTGTTGAAAGCTACCTCACAAATCTTTTATAGTGTCAACCGTGGTTTCATGGACGAAGAATCCACCTAGTTAAATTTATTTTCTTCATAACTAAAATTATGTTCGAGACTACAATAATAATAGCACCAAAAAAAAAAAAAAAAATGTGCCAAAACAAACCAACCTCAACCATGAGGTTGAACAACGTCGACCCTGCTTAAGCGGGATAAGACAGAGTAAAAGAAGAAGAATAATAGCATCAAAAACTGCTGCTGGAATAGAGGGGCTCTTCAGTTCTAACTGGGCACTGGGCAGTATAAATAAATATATTAGTTAGTAGGTATCATTCTCTTCAGATCGTATTAGTCACTTAGTAGGTATCATTCTCTTCAGATCGTATCAGTCACTTAGTAGGTATCATTCTCTTCAGATCGTATCAGTCACTTAGTAGGTATCATTCTCTTCAGATCGTATTAGTCACTTAGTAGGTATCATTCTCTTCAGATCGTATCAGTCACTTAGTAGGTATCATTCTCTTCAGATCGTATCAGTCACTTAGTAGGTATCATTCTCTTCAGATCGTATCAGTCACTTAGTAGGTATCATTCTCTTCAGATCGTATTAGTCACTAGTACGGATTCTGTGTCGGCGACAGAAAAGGTTTCGACTGATTTTCAAACGTGCGTTTGATCGTTCACCGGTGTTCTTCTCGTTCAACTGATGAGTGCTCACTTGGTGACAGCACCGGTTAGAAGAGGCCCTGGATTTCGCCAGTTCTGGTGTCGATGTCTATATCATAGATGCTGGGCCGTGTCGAGAGTCCGGGCATTTTGCTGATCTGAAATTAAACACGAAATGAAAGATCTTGGATATACCTAAAAATACCGACCTCAGTAGCTTGATCGATAAGGCATAAGATAAGATAAGAATAACTTTTATTTGGTATTTTCGCCACGAAGGCATTCCAAAGGTCAGTACAATACAATAAAATGCAATAATACAAAAATTGGACTAGTAACCTGGAGGTCGGTGGTTCAAGTCCCGGTTTCAGCGTAGATTTAGTAAAGCGAGTTTGAGTAGTTGTGATATCACGAAAGTGATGAACACAACAAATATGATAACTTTTCAACTTTTTTTCAGATATACCTAAAAATAAATCCTAAGAAAAGAGATTGTTAGAAAAATAAATCTAATGTACAGTAATATCAAGATTAGAAATTCACAACCTCTTCTTTGTCTGCAAGGATTTTCGAGATCCAATCATGTTATTAACGAACTTCTTTTTTATTTATATATTTTTTTGTTTTAACTCTGCTTCCAACTGCATGGTCATATCACGACTACGAACTACTAAACTACTGACTAATGGTCCAATTAAGATTGCTGTGATATCGGAAGTCCTGAAAAAACTTAAGTACACTTCCATTACGACGTAGAAGAAGTTGGTTTGACTACAACACCAGTCAACTATTCAGAGCTACCAATGACGAACCTTCGATAAAAGAGGATCATGAAGAAAAATGTACAATTTTGTAATCTGATTTTACTATATATTTTTTTTTATAGTAAATAATGTTACGAACAGCTTTCAATTATGGATTAATAAATCCAGTATCATTGAAAGTATACTTAGGGCGGAATTAATAGACGTTTTTGTGATACCTGTGTGGCGCTAAGTCACGAATTGCGTTCTGTGTAAGATGGGAAAACCGACGCTTAGCAATTAATTTCACCCTTAGTTTTTCAGTATACTTTTTCAGATTTTCAAGCTCTTTATTATAGTTATTCTTCTTTTCTACGTTCCTTTTTTTTTACTATCCCCGGGTGCTTCTTATTTTTTTCTATCTCTAATTGTTGCTGACTACTAGTCGTTAACAAATGGTTGGGTGGAAAGAGCTCAAGTAATTGGGACTCCTGTTGTTGGATTCGCGTAACTGGGCGTGGTGCACCACGACCCACAAACTCATGCGAGATGTTTCAACGGAGAAATAACTTGTTAAATTTGGAGAGCAACAGCAGAGATCCCTTACAGACAAATTGGAACGTCAGTCTGTCACCACTAATTAAACGGTAGAAACGCTGTAAATAATCTCTTCTGTGTCTCGTAATAAATGTAAATTTAAATACCTAATTGTACGTTAAATACCCCTTCAGAGCTACCGAACAACACCTGTCATTAACCCTTCAAGTACTGGCGTTACATATATTTAACATGAAACACGTGTCAGCAGATTTCTTTTTATTATTAAAAACAATATAATAGTACTCATATAACACGTTTTTTAGTGATTCATAATAGTCGGTTCAACCTATATGGCCACAGAAAATTCACTGTTACAAAATAATATGTAACGCCAGGACTTGACATGTGCAGTAGAAAAATAGAAAAACTATAAAAATAGTTTTCGGACTTGCTTAAAGCCTTAAAAAATAGTGCAATTGCACCCTGGCAGGAGTTGTTGTACTTAACCTTAACCATTGAACATCATCTTTTCCTTCTCTTTTTCCTCACTCTCCCTCCTTCTTTCTTACTTACTTACTTTCTCTCTCTCTCTCTCTCTCTCTCTCTCTCTCTCTCTCTCTTTCTCTCTCTCTCTCTCTCTATAACTTTTACACTCACTCTTTCTCTCTCTTACTATATATCGCTCTTTGATTCCTTTCGCTTCTTTCTCTCTGTTTTATTTGACTTAAAACTGTTTTTTTTTTATTCTTATTTTACATTGTTATATTTAAAATTGTTTATTAGTATTAAGTTTAATAGTTTATTTTTTGATAGTTAGGGTAAAATTATAATTAGATAGTAGGTATAGGTCCGCCCGTATATTGAAATAAATAAATAAATAAATAAATAAATAAATAAATAAATAAATAAATAAATAAATAAATAATAAATAAATAAATAAATAAATAAATAAATAAATAAATAAATAAATAAATAAATAAATAAATAAATAAAATAAATAAAATAAATACTTACATCTCCAGCAACGACCACCACAAAGCCCGCCCCCGCCGAGACGTATACATCCTGTATGGGGAGCTCGTAGTCCGGGGGAGCCACACCCTTGATGCTGGGGTCCCCACTCAGGGAGAGCGCTGTCTTGGCCATGCACACGGCGAGGCGTCCGTAGCCCTGAAGGGAGATAGTTATTAGTTTACAAAACATATTTCATTTTGACTATTTTTAGATGAAAAATTCTACCCCCAACCGGGGATCGGACTCGAGAGTTCTGGACTACGGGCTGTAGGTAGTTACAATAATAATAATATCGCCTTATTTATACTGCTCGATTAAGACTATTAAAGTCCCATTATTCCAGCAGTAAGCCCAAGACATATTATTATGAGGCAAAAATCCTAAATAGGAGGATAACTTGTCATGTTTGTCATGAAAACTTGTCATGTAGCCCTGAAGGAAGATAATAATAATAATAATATCGCCTTATTTATACTGCCCGATTAAGACTATTAAAGTCCCATTATTCCAGCAGTAAGCCCAAGACATATTATAATGTGGTAAAAATCCCAAATGGGAGGATAACTTGTCATGTCCCGGCTGGGTTTCGAACCCACGACATCTGGATTCTCTGGATTCACAGAGTGCCGCCTTTACCACTGAGCTACCGGGACAGACATTTTGTCCCGGTAGCTCAGTGGTAAAGGCGGTAAACATATTTTAGTTTGACATTTATAGATGAAAAATTCTGCCCCCAACCGGGAATCGTACTCGAGAGCTCTGGACTACGGGCTGTAGTTACAACACAGAGTCTGACAAAGAAGAAGAGAAGTGGACTTGTTAATGGACAAAATTATCTGCTTACAGTTTGAATTGGGCTTACATTTTGTCCTCTTAAATTTTAAATTGTACTTGTTCAAGGACAAAATATGGTGTAGCTATATTTTACGAAAGGGTTGGGTGAAAGAGATTGCCAAAGGCAATAATCCTGCCCTTTAGTTAGGACATAATATGTTATGTATCTATTTATTTATTTTTTCTTTATTTTTTTCTTCTCTCATATTGTATTTTAATTTGTAATTATTTGTGTTGTATATAATAATTATGTCCAATTAATAAAGTGTAAATAAATAAACGTATGGCATGTGCATTTATGGCCGGGTCGAGATGCGTATCTGCTCATGTGATCACGTGACCTTAATTAATCTACATGAGCCGGGGCCTGGTAGGCGCATCTCAACCCAGCCTTTAGTGTTTAGTGCGTCCGTAGCCCTGAAGGGAGATAATAATAATAATAATATTCGCCTTATTTATACTGCCCGATTAAGACTATTAAAGTGGGAGGATAACTTGTCATGTCCCGGCTGGGTTTCGAACCCACGACATCTGGATTTTCTGGATTCACAGAGTGCCGCCTTTACCACTGAGCTACCGGGACAGACATTTTGTCCCGGTAGCTCAGTGGTAAAGGCGGTAAACATATTTTAGTTTGACATTTTTAGATGAAAAATTCTGCCCCCAACCGGGAATCGTACTCGAGAGCTCTGGACTACGGGCTGTAGTTACAGCACAGAGTCTGACAAAGAAGAAGAGAAGTGGACTTGTTAATGGACAAAACTATCTTCTTACAGTTTGAATTGGGCTTAAATTTTGTCCTCTTAAATTTTAAATTGTACTTGTTCAAGGACAATTTGTAGCTATATTTTACGAAAGGGTTGGGTGGAAGAGATTGCCAAAGGCAATAATCCTGCCCTTTAGTTAGGACATATGTTATGTTTCTATTTATTTAATTTTTCTTTTTTTTTTCTTCTCTCATATTGTATTTTAATTTGTAATTATTTGTGTTGTATATAATATGTCCAATTAATAAAGGGTAAATAAATAAACGTATGGCATGTGCATTTATGGCCGGGTCGAGATGGGTATCTGCTCATGTGATCACGTGACCTTAAATGAGCCGGGCCTGGTTGGCGCATTTCAACCCGGCCATTAGCGTTCTACACTTAGAATGAGCGTTTTACTTGGCGAACTCACCAATGACTCTAGCTTCCGCAGTTTGTCCTGCACTGCCGGGGGACAGTTCACTTTGACTCCATACATTTCCCTGGCTACCGTCTCTATCTTGTCAAACAGAGGCAGATGTATATCGTACAGGTACCTGGAATGTAATAGATACTTATGGTGAGACATCAGGACATTGATATTTTTAAAACATAAACAACTGTCTGTCAGTTTGTTTCGTTTTGGTGAAAAATCAAAACGATTTTTCTATTTCTATTGAATAAAGCAAGGCTCTTGAGATTTTGTAGAGTTGTCGATAAAATATATCTGAGTTCATCGGTGAAATTTGGTCATCGTGAAAGCTAAGGGGGCCGAACTGTGTTAAAAAATCGAGAAAGGGTAAAAAAGTGCCAGTTGATACTTTTTAACACTTCCCGTGCCCAAGGCAAAAACATGACATTTCCCCCCAGGCCCAAAATGTCAGACGTATGCGTCAGACGTGGCCTTATAGGTTAAACTCTTCAGACATATGCGTCTGACGTATGTTCATTTTTCATGTGTAACTTCCTTAATTTTCAAGATATTTCAGATTTAAAAAAAGGAAAATGTTCCTCACAAGCCCAGGATTATTAATTCAATGCTAAACACATTGTTGTGTCAGACGTAAGGGTCTGACATGCATTTAAAGTGAGGAAGGACCTGCAGACGTATGCGTCTGACATGCACTTTTTTGGTAACTCACTGTCGGACGCATACGTCTGACGTGGCGGGGGAAGTGTTAATTAAAACCTATCGAGTGGGGTATTGAATGAAAGGTATCGATGTCCTCATGCTTGATTGGACATTATTAATGCGATAGTTGAATTTGTGTGAGGTTTACAGTTCACAGAACCACTAGTAGTCCTAATCAGGCGGTATAAGTAAGGCGATAATATTACTATTATAACGAAACTTCAAAGAAATAGGTAACCACTTTGTATAGTAGGTATTATGCTTAGAATAGAAGCGAGACGTTGGAAATGGCCAAGTCTATTATTATTATTACTATACAATTCTTTATTAGATACAAAAGGACATTATGTACATACAAATAATAATTTTAATAGTAAAAAAATGAAAAAAAAAAACAATATATACAATAAAAATGAAAAAAAATAGAAAATATTTGAAAACATAAATGTCCTAACTAAAGGGCGGGGTTATTGCCTATGGCAATCTCTTCCACCCAACCCTTGATAAGGTTGGGTGGAAGAGATTAGGTCTAGATACCCATGCTAAGAGCAAGCACATGTGGATGTAGGTATTACGTGATCACAGAACTCCAAAGTTATCACGCGACCTTCCATCCACATGAGCTTGGACTTAACAAGGACGTATCGATCGGACCCTGCCGATTTTTTGCATTATAAGTAAAAGAAGTGACATTTCGAAACAGCGGGGTTAGAATTTAGATGGTTGACCACTTAAATTCAAACCCTCGTGATGCTGGCTATTCCCGGCCCCAATCAGGCTGGGTGAGGTTAATTTGAGTAGCTTGTTCGTTAGTTTCCAGCAAATAGAGGTAATATGAAGATGCAGTTGAAAGCGACGTCAAACCTCCAAAAAAGTCGGATCAAGCTATCTTCCTTTATTTACAACTTTTAAATAAAATGAACATTCATCATCATATCATCATAGGGTGGCGTCATCGTGAACGATGGTAGCCAGACAGTGGCGGAATGACTCAGCACTTCTACAACAGACTGTCTTTACAGGGAGGCTAATAATTGACAAGGGCCCCCAGAACCAAGCCAATGCTGGTCTACTCCCTGTTTGTAGTCCCCCAGCCAGACTAATGAACATTATAAATCGCCGCTAGAAAGTCAAAGAGGCGTAAGTGATTTTATCAAAATTTTCAGGAGCGCACTTAAGCCTGTTTGTGCTGCAATTTTTCCCGCAAATATCACATACGTCCAAACATAAAAAAATCAATATCATCACAAGGGTTTAGAATCACATAGGCCTGTTCGTGCTACCAAGAGTATCTTTCAAGAGCAGTATGCCTGTGTGATAATCTCGATTTTCGTTTTTTGTCACTTACTCCTTTTTGACTTTCTAGCGGCGAATTGTACATTTTTTTTCATGATCCTCTTTTATCGAAGGTTCGTCATTGGTGGCTCTGAATAGTTAACTGGTGTTGTAGTCAAACCAACTCCTTCTACGTCGTAATGGAAGTGTACTTAAGTTTTCTCAGGACTTCCGATATCACAGCAATCTTAATTGGACCATACTTAGTAGTTCGTAGTCGTGATATGACCATCTACGACGTGATACGACAAATTATTAATGATTATAATAAACA
Source organism: Bactericera cockerelli (assembly GCA_024516035.1). NCBI lineage: Eukaryota > Metazoa > Arthropoda > Insecta > Hemiptera > Triozidae > Bactericera > Bactericera cockerelli. The sequence continues at coordinate 11,079,843 of CM044958.1, read as the reverse complement.
AAGGCTGACCACACTCACTTGAACTTCTTCTCCTTGCTCTCGCTGGCTGTTATAAATTATTAATGATTGTAATAAACAAAGCCTGACCACACTCACTTGAACTTCTTCTCCTTGCTCTCGCTGGCGAAATTATTAATGATTATAATAAACAAAGCCTGACCACACTCACTTGAACTTCTTCTCCTTGCTCTCGCTGGCTGTTATAAATTATTAATGATTATAATAAACAAAGCCTGACCACACTCACTTGAACTTCTTCTCCTTGCTCTCGCTGGCTGTTATAAATTATTAATGATTATAATGAACAAAGCCTGACCCCACTCACTTGAACTTCTTCTCCTTGCTCTCGCTGGCTGTTATAAATTATTAATGATTATAATAAACAAAGCCTGACCACACTCACTTGAACTTCTTCTCCTTGCTCTCGCTGGCTGTTATAAATTATTAATGATTATAATAAACAAAGCCTGACCACACTCACTTGAACTTCTTCTCCTTGCTCTCGCTGGCTCGCACCACGGCGTCTGCCAGCTGAGTGGCACCCGCCCCGCCCTTCGCCCAGTTGTCACACACCACGGCGTCGTACGCCCCTGCCTGTTGGGCCGCCTGGCGTATCACCTCCCACTCGGCGGGGGTGTCGCTCCTGAAAATAGATTGGGCATTTCACAAAACAAATTCTTGGAAGCTTTCTTAGAAGCTTTAGCTTAGGAAAAATACCTTTGTATATATGTTATCCTGTTACTAAATAAATAAATTTAAAAAAAATCTCCACAAGGTTATTATTTTTTTTTTCCAAAATACTCAATTCATAATATATTTTACATTAAATGGTATGTACAAAAATAAACAATGAAATATTGAAAGATAATGTAATAACTTGAAAAAAAAAAAAAAAAAAAAATGCGAAGTGAGTATGGTTTAACTGGAGCGACATTCGTACCTACCTATCTATTTATTAATAATAATAATACTCTGTGGTGGAAAATAACCACCAAGCAAGGTTAATCTTCAAAACATTTTCTACCACCTAACCCTTAGAGTCTTACTATTATGTAGTCACAAACTCAAATTAATGAGGAAAAATTCATGCACTGGGTGGGATTTGAACCAACAGATCCCTACGCTACCTGGACTACCAGACTAGCTCGCGCCTTTATTATTGCTAATGAAGCGTAACGAAGCGAGTCTACCTTTCATTCAAGCGGCATTTGTGTATGTTTATAACGCGATGAAAGTCGTAATTTTCATCCAATCGTGCTGTAATTTTCAATGTATGTTTCCAAGATACTTGGAATTTGCTGTATGGTTGGACCACATCATATTAAACAACATCGAGCTAGGCTAAGAAATGAGTCCATTCTATTTAACGCAATAAAAGCTGCAATTTCTGTCCAATTCCATCTGACAATTTCAGGGTATGTTCAATACATGTTTAGAATTTAATTTGTGCTGCTTGACATGGTTTATGCAGCGTTGAACTGTATTTTTGTTGTAACAATCCATATTAAGGAACAAATATGTATGTGTGGGTGTGTGTGTGTGTGAGAGAGGGAGAGAGAGAGAAAAGTTCGTACTTGAAAGCATTGATAGCTACGACCACGGGAAGACCGAACTTGCGACCATTGGAGATATGCTTCTCCAGGTTTACACAGCCTTTTTGCACAAGATCCAAATGTTCCTGCAACAATACAAGGTAAATTAAGTGAGATTCTGGGGATAATAACATTAATAATAAATTTAGTCGGTTTTCAATAAAAATCATTGCTAGAAGTTCCGCTAAGTACATTTGTACTTTTCGGGAGCTTCGATTTTCATATTTTTGTTAGTACTTTTTGATTTTCATTTTGGCTTGTAAAACAGAATAGAAAAGAATGACCAATTGTTTATACCACCCGGTTAGGACTAAGAAGTCTCACAGTTAAATTTTATTGTCCTCACTATATCAGGGTCTATTAGGTATGTACCAGAACAACATGGATACCATAATGGGGACGATTTAACGAAACCTCGGTTGGGTTACAATTTTTTTGGAATGGAAACGCTAGTTCCAAAAGGATTCATCAAATTGGTTGATCGCATATATTATATATAAAAAAAGCAGTTCATAACGAGCCAACTTTTCCAATCAAGTTGCCTGGAGACCATCAGTATATTTTTTTGGATTGTTTTTAAATAAATATTCATTAATATCATGTTACATTATCTTGTCCTAAAAATTACACTATCGAATTTCTCGTTAAAAATTACATAAAAAACAACTACCTATTGCTTTATTTCCATAATTACCCTACTTGGGAGGATATTCCAGCAATCAAAACTCCCACATGAAATTCTAGGAAACAACTAGAAAGTAGAAAACCTGTATAATATTAAAAGGTTGGGTGGAAGAGATTGCCACGGGCAATAACCCCACCCTTTAGGTATTAGGACATTAACTTCATTCTCTTTCTTTTTTCTTGTATATTTGTTTAATCTTTTTGTTTTTCTTTATATTTATTTATTTTTTTATAATGGGTGAATAACCCTATTAGAGGGTTAATTTACAATATTATATTTTAAAGAGAAAAACATCGAAATATTTTATATATTTCATTGTATTCTACTGTATATATTTTTGGTCTAGGTACCTAATAAAGCTTAAAAAAAAAAAAAAAAAAAAAAAAAATACTACTGACATGGGTGTACTCGGGTTTGAGTGGCTGCCCCGACGCCACAGGGGGGCCGCCCCCATGCATCTTGAGAGCCCGCACCGTAGTGACCAGCACCACCGCGTCAGGGACCTTACCCGAGGTGCGGCACTTGATGTTAAAGAACTTCTCCATGCCTGGAACAAAGGGGAGGGTTGGGGATCTTATTATTATTATTATTTTTTTTTACATGAATTACCTATACATATTCACTTATTCACTTAGAGAGAGAACGTAAAAATATTTATTAAAATACTTTACAATTGGTGCCACATGGGCACTTGCCTAAACGACACAGTATACATTTTTTCCCCCCTTCTTATGTTCTTTGATACAGGTGGTTGTGTATTATTTTGTGAGAGCCACGTATTACATTTGTGATAATATTCTCACAAGTGATCTTTGGTATATTGAATTTGGTTTTGAAGTCTTTGAAGTGATTTGTTAGAGATATTAAATATTAAAAAACTAAAATCCTATCTAACTTAACTGATTAATACTAGCTTAAAATAAATTAAATTCCTAGCATTAAATTAAATTGAACCAAAACTAAATCTAAGTTGGAGAACTTCTCCATGCCTGGAACAAATGGGAGGGTTGGGGATCTTATTATTTTTTTTTTTACATGAATTGAATGGGTGAGTAGAAGAACCAGGAATGTCAAAAATCGACTTTTCAGGAAAGCAAAAATAAGACATGCTAATGAGTATTATCATGCTAATGAGTATGCTTCCCCCACTTTAAAATCGAAAAAAAATATACTTATATATGGGGTATTTCTCCTTCATATTCACAGAGATGATAGAAAAGAGTACATTCCTTCTTATTTTACGAAAAAAAGAAAATCGATTTTTGACATTCCTGGTTCTTCTACTCACCCATTCAATTATACATATTCACTTAGCATATATTAAAAAACTAAAGCCAGCGTCGATGGCATGTTGAATACACCGGTTCCCTTCAGAACACCGAAGTTAAGCGACATCCAGCGAGGTTAAGACTTGGATGGGTGACCATTCAAATTCTAATTCTCGTGACGCTGGCTTTTCCCGGCCCCACTCAGGCTGGGTGAGGTCAATGTGAGTAGCAGGTTTGTGAGTTTCCTGCGAATGGAGGGTAAAACCCCCGTCGTGATATGACCATGGCAGTTGAAAGCGACGTTAAACCCCAATTAAAAAAAAAAAACTAAAATCCTATCTAACTTAACTGATTAATACTAGCTTAAAATAAAATAAATTCCTAGCATTAAATTAAAACTAAATCAAAATTGAACCAAAACTAAATCTAAATTAAAATTTAATCAAAATTAAGTTAAAATTCAATTACTCGCGCCAATTTAAAAGAACTTATTTATACTTCACGATTAGGACAAGAAGGTCCTTTGATAAATCAGGTCACAAAGGAATCAGAATCTCACCTATATCAGACCCGAAGCCCGCCTCGGTGACGACATACCCCCCCGGCCCCACCAGCTTCAGGCCTATGAGATCCGCCACTACGGAGCTGCACCCGTGGGCGATGTTAGCGAAGGGCCCGGCGTGAACCATGACGGGGGTGCCCTCTAGGGTCTGCATGAGGTTGGGCTGCACTGCGTCCTTGAGTAGGACGGCCATCGCCCCTGTTAGTCCCTGGCGAGATAATAATATAATAATAATATTGCCTAATAACACTCTGAGGGTTAGGTGCACTGAGATCATATAACATAGAGGGAACCCGATGTATTAAGTTTTGCGTCCAGTAGGGACCATCGGCTGATTTCAAAATCAGTGCCGGAGTTGTAATAATAATAATATTAATATCGCCTTATTTATACTGCCCGATTAAGACTACCATAGTCCCAATATTCCAGCAGTAAGCCCAAGACATATTATTATGTAGTAAAAATCCCAAATGGGAGGATACCTTGTCATGTCCTGGCTGGGTTTCGAACCCACGAGCTCTGGAGTCTTTGAATTCACAGAGTTCCGCCTTTACCACTGAGCTACCGGGACAGACTGTTGAGACAGAATAGGTAATGTTGAGCTTCTTCCAAGGGCGGCGGATTTCTAGCCTCTATCCCCAATTCCCCACCCCCTTGGTCACAATAGATCACTACTAAGATCACACTACACACAATAGACCCCCGACTAAGAATGACTGATAACAGGGCACAGCCATTTCAAATACCCCGTAAAGACAACTATACTTACAAATCCCCAATAATACAGGCGCTTGATGTATATAACAACACCAATGACAATGACAGACCAAATGTTATTATTTTATAATACCCAAAGTAACGCGTCAGTTATTGCCTCACACGTCACACAGAAACCTAAGGTTTCTGTTATCTGTGATGAGGTGTAGACGACTATTAAAAAAAAAAAAAAAATAGATCACACTAGGTCGCAGTGTTAAATGTATGAAGTTTCAAATGAGTCCCTATAACCAGGTCATATGATTGCCGACCTCAGTAGCTTGATCCATAAGGTGGAAGAATTGTAACCTGGAGGTCGGTAGTTCAAGTCCCGGTTTCAGCGTAGATTTAGTAAAGCGAGTTTGAGTAGTTGTGGTTAACACAAATCACGAAAGTGGTTAACACAAATGCTGTCATATGACATAACTGTCATATGACAATAAAAAATATCCACCCCCCCATGCTTGATCAAACTTTATTGAATGTTGTTGCATTTATTTTGTCTTACACAGTGGAACCTGGGTATACCTAAGAGAAACCTGGATAAAAGAGAACGATTTCCAGGTATTATTTACCTCTTTCTAAGAGAAAAGAAATACCATTGTATATTATGACACTTAGCACTTTAAGCCCCAGAGCTGGGATCGGCGAGTGAGCACGAGGGACCACAAATTTCAGAACCCAACACTCATACATTGTTCCCAAGGACCACTAGAACCTATTCCCTATGAGAAACACATAGAAACGAATACCATAGAGAGTGCTCATGTCTTCGAAGTAAAGGAAGGTCGTGAATACCATATAGAGTACTTATGTTCACAGTCAAATTTCGGGTGAGGGTCATATATGGTACTCATGTCCTTTGTGAAATGTCAGCTGAGAGTCATATATGGTATTCATGGGCTCAAAGTGCTAGTGAAGCAAGTCAGGCACCTTGGCTGTATGGGCTTATTTTTGGCCCACTGCCAATTTTCTATATAAAAAAAGTCAGCCACCCCCCTTACCAGATCATGGATCGTGACGGGTCTGCCCTAAAAAAAAAGTCAGCCACCCCCTTACCAGATCATCGATCGTGACGGGTCTGCCCTGCTTGTCTTCCGCCACCATCATCCTGGCCAGTCGGTTGTACAAATCCTCCAGGTTCCTCGCTAAGGCCAGGGCGGCCATCACTTCGCTCGCCACGGAAATGTCGAACCCGGTACTCCGGGTCATATTCTTCTCCGTACTGCTCTGGCCCACCGTGATGCTTCTCAGGAAACGGTCGTTCGTATCGATCACTGCGACATTTGGGTAGAGAGTTATAGGAAGTCAAACAAAAAGTCAAATCAATTTATTTTTCAACGCAGAGTCCATTTCTGCAATAAAAATCGCAATTTTTGAAATTCATATTGCACTTTTCGTTGGCTGAAAGTACATGAAATGCATGGAAACTGTGTTTTCCGTAACCTTACACTCTGCCGGGCTTTTTCTTTCTTTGTATAGCGTTCTTCACACCTCGGCCGAGGTGTTTGATGTAGTTATGTGTGGATATATTTCAGGATTTATTTTTAATTAACCTCCCCCAGACAGCACAGTCAACTGGATGTATACCATACTGTTAGGTGGAAAAAGTCTACTTGCCCACCTGGAAATCAGCTGGAGATTTCCACCTTCCACCTGACCTCCACCTGGAAATCAACTGGAAATGAACTGGAAAGTAACCCAACTTTTAACTGGAAATCAGTTGACTTAAGTCAACTGGATTTGTTCCACTTATTTCCAGCTACTCGTAGCGCTCTCTAGTGGATGGGTAGTAACTCACTACCACAATGTTGATATACCTATTTACCTATACTGTACATTATACTACATAGTAATCAAATGCTATGCTCTTGGTTTTGAGGTCATGGGTTCGAATCCCATTATATGCATTTTTTTGCAAAAAAAAAAATAATAATAGTAATAATAATACTAGAAACAAATGTATATTAGGCATAAATTCAATTTAAGTTATTTTATTTAGAAGCCGGTATAATCTCTATATATAAAACTCAAAGTTGTGCATGTCTGGCTGACTATGTCCTCTTGGGTTTACAATACCAAACGGTACTCTCACTGAGAGTTCACCCCCCCCTAAGCCACCTTCAACATACTAGAAAATTATCAAAATTAAAATATCTAATACAATTTTCAAGTGCACTGGTAATCAAGTGGTTAACGTGCTAGTCAGATAATCAACCTAGCGTAGGGTTTCGTTGTTTCAAATTTTTCCTCATTATGGTTGTGACCACATAATAATAAGACTCTGAGGGTTAGGTTAGTAGAAAATGCTTTGAGCATAACCTTTAACCTTACCTGGTGGTTACCTTCCAATTAAAAGTGTTATTATTATTTTTATTGGGACACCGGCCATGAGGAAAAAACCTTAATGGTGACAAAATGCCAGGTTTTAGCTAGTATAGAAATAAAATAATGATATCCAATTATAAAATATGCTCATAACATGTACATAATCACAATAAAATAATAATACTATGTAAATGAAAATATATTTCTTTAGTGAAACCAAAAATAACAAAGAAATAAACTAATAGCCAGCAGAAAATGAAGATGGGGCATGGAATACACCAGTTTTCATGAAATTGCAAAAGTTAAGCAATATCTAACATGGTGGAACATGGATTAGTGAATGTTATTATGTATTTGTAATCCTTCATGACAATTTATATACTGCTGTGGCTAATTAGAATTGCTGGGTTGTTTGCTTTGAGAATTATTACCAAAAAAACATTGTTATACTTAAATTAAAACAAAATTGACTTGTTAAGACTAGTGAAATTATAAAACACAATAGTGTGGAACACTTTTTTTAAATAGACATAAAATTAACTCAAAATTTTAGGGGCTTCATAGTAATAAGGTGGTAGAGAGAGCACAATAGTTATTATTGTTATTATGAACAGTGCACATTAAATTGGCCAATTAATTTTAAATCAAGTAATCAGGAAGCATGTCACAAAGTAAACATCATTTTTTAGTGTGGCAGAACCACCTGAGTGAAATATTCATTTTATAATAATATGTATTGTACATCTAAATAAAATCCACAGAGTGAAAAATTTCACTATCTAGCACTATGCATTCAGCTGTTTCTTTGCTTGAACCAGAACCTTTTTTTAGCCAACCTATGGTCAAGAGATCTTGAGCATAAAAAATTCTGTTTCCCTTAACACATGGTCCTACTTTGGCTTGGCTAGGCTAGGTGAGATTAATATGGGTAGCTGGTATGATTCCAAGTGAACTGTAGGTGTTAGTCCATTGTGCTAGTCCAGGAACAGCAGAGTGCAGAAAGTTCATTAGGGTCCAAGTGGATGTCTCTAGAAATGGATGGTTATTGTCAGATGAAAAAGGTGATCCAGTATTAAATGTTTCTTGTCCTTTCCTTTTGTTCTGTCACGATTCACGATTTAGACAAACTAAAGAACTATTTTTTGTTACACCTCGAAAGCAAATTTGGAGTTCAGAAATGACAAAGAAAACACTTTCAGTAGTTATAAAAAAGATGTTCAAAACTAATTAAAATATTATTTGTATTTAAAATATGTTCAAATAAATGAAATACCTATTATTTAAGAGAATGATTAATTATTTAAAACAATTCACAATTTGTCACAAAAATATCACAATTTCTGAATTTCCTTCAACAAAGGACGAGTTTTATCGAGTTTTATCTAAACACTTCCAGTAGTTATAAAAAAGATCAAAACTAATTAAAATGATATTTGATTTAAAAATGTTCAAAACTAAATGAAATACCTAATATTTAAAAGAATTATTAATTATTTAAAACAATTTACAATCACCAATATCACAATTTCTGAAATTACGAAAGATCAAAGATGGCGTCTTCAACAAAGGACGCGTTTTATGTAAACTGGAAAAATATGGAACATTTCCAGCTGACTGGTCAACTGACTAAATTCTAGTTATGTCCTAGCTGGAGAGAGTCGTTATAATTCCAGCTGACTGCCCAGGTGACTGAGTCTAGATGGATTTTTGTTGGAAATATCCAGGTGGCTGGTCAACTGATTTAATCCATGATGGAAAAATCCAGCTGTCGGGACAGTTGGAGGTCCAGTTGACTTTATACACCTGGATATTTCCACCTTAAATCCAGACTGGAAGTCAACTGCCGTGCTGTCTGGGCTTGATCTCAGGTAAAATTTTCAAAAATATCGGAAATCTATAATTAAAGTTAAAAAAAAAAAAAAAAAAATATGTGTAAAATCAACTTTTAAAACGATTTTATTCTTCTCGTTTTAATTTTTTTTTTTCTCGTCATATAGGTACAATATATTTTCTCTCTTTCATTATGAATTTTTACTCAGACACGTCAGTCGTGCCAAATGTGAATATTTTTATTTTTAGGGTAATTTTTTTGGTACCTAATGAGTAGCTATATATATGGCTAGCAACCAGTGTGGCGCCATTAGAGTAAGAAAAGAGTTACGTAGGTCAATGATAAGATTAGGATCATGGGTTGTGTTGCACAGCAAACGATATGTATACACCCTCCTCTGTCAACTATGGATTTGTGAAATTTTTAACGTAATTATACTAAGAGAATAAAAAGAAAGATTAATATTTATTGTTCTTTCTTTAAGAAAAAAATAATTGTTTTGACCATTAACTAAGAGACTATCATGAGCACGATGAAAAATTTAAACCAACACCAACATTTTCCGTAAACATTAAGAAACAAAATAAAACGAATACATGAAGTGCTCTCTTCGAACGAAAGGAGGTCAGTGAATACCAATTATTAGTTCACACAAATTTGGTGACGGGTCATATATGGTCTGTCCTTTGTGAAATGTCAGCTGAGAGCAATATCGTTCGGCTCAAATGAGTGAACAATCGTCGCTTGCTTTATGGACATTATTTTGATTAATCTTTCAATCAGCACTTTAGACTGATCGTGGGGACTGTAAAACAAAAGTCAGCCACACTCTTGTTCTAGGGGGTCTGCCCTTGTCACATTCATCAGATCACTATGTAACGGACTGCTGTTGTTCATGAATATGGGCAGTGGTGCATTCCTCCAGTTCCTGGGCTAACCAGCGGCCATCATGTCGCCACCGGATGTGAACCCGATTATATTTTGACACTCTCTGCACCTATGTTACTAAACGGTCGTTGCGTATCGACCCAACAACTAGGAGATGGGATAATTTCAGATTATTTTTATAACCCTTATCATAAGAATTTCATATTTGTGTAATTTATTATTGATGTGAGGAAGGATATTGATGCATGGTTGGATGAAAAGCTCCATCCTCACCTTAAATAAATTAAGCGTTTAAAACTTGAACAAATGCATTTGTTCTTAAAAAATCTTTATTAATTTAGCCATAGATAAAAAAAACGATACCAAAATACATTGCTAAGAAATTAAACTTGTCTCAAAAATTTTCAAAATTTATATCGAAATCTTTAGTAAAAAACTTTGTAAAAAAATGTATTGTATCTATATAAATAAAATTGTTAAAAACAAAAAAATATCTTCTGTTAATTTTTCCATAATTAGTATTGAATATTTTCTCGGTTTATCAGTTTTTCTCACGTATGTGCAATGTGAATATTTTATTTTACGAGTAATTTTTTTGTACCTTTAATCATTACCGGATCCAACACAAGACCCGGGTGAGGAAGATATCCAGTGGACGCTATTTTAGGCTATCACAGGCGGCATGAGTGGACTTACGTAGGTCATGATACAGATTCAGGAACAGTTGTTTCACCGGTGGTACAACTCTCGTCCAAGTGTTGAAAAGTGACGTAATATAATAAGGATAGATAAAATTTATTTTTTGCTTTACTTTATCAAAAAAATTATTGCATTTTAAGAGTTCTTCATGTACTAAAAGTTAAACAAGGCTTTTTAAAAGGGTAATTTATTGCTCTTTCGCCAACGATGGACAGGGTTCACTTAAGTCTCCAATTTTTTATTTTTTATTTTTCTGTCTTGTTAATTAGGCGAAGCAAACGTGCACTTTAGAAATATGGAAAATCTCGCAGCACGAAAAAGAAACAACAAATGACAATGGATAATAAAAAGGGAAGTAAAACAATTGGCTGGTGGGCCCTTATAACCTTTAAAGGGCAGGGTATTGCTGTGCATCTCTTCCACCCACTGTCCTGGCTACCATCGTTTACATGATGTACGCAACCTTTTTGCTCTTTACTGACGGTCTCAACACATAACCGCATGTTTTTAAGTATTTGTGACCGATGTTTAGCTATTACGGCGTGTCATCGTTAACACCGTTCCTGTACCTTTACGGAAGGGTACCACGGTGTACACGGTCGTTAAAGCCGTATTTTTGCTTTCTTAAAAAATTCCGGTTAGGTTTTCCTATTTCCTTTATTCCAATAATTCGTGAAAGAAAAAGCTGGTTACATTTAGATAAACATTAGACTTACCTATAATGATTGAAAAAATTTTTACTTCCCACTTTGTTAATTGGTGAAGTGGAGATTTCTTGGTCTTGCGAAAAAAATGATTTTAGTTTGTTAATTTATATTCCGTTGTAATTGGAGAAAAATGTAATTAAGAAGCTCTCTGTACTTACCGAGGGTACCAGGCGGCCATACAGTTGCTGGTCTGTCTGCGTGGCCTCGTGGAACATGCGGGCATCCAGCTGGGCTGCGGCCAAGTTGTTGGCTGCGGTGACCGCGTGGATGTCTCCTGTGAGGTGGAGGTTGAAGTCCTCCATGGGGATCACCTGGGAGTAGCCTCCCCCGGCGGCGCCGCCTGGGAACAAAAATAATAATAATAATATCGCCTTATTTATACTGCCCGATTAAGACTATTTAAAATCCCATTATTCCAGCAGTAAGCCCAAGACATATTATTTTGTGGTAAAAATCCCAAATGGGAGGATAACTTGTCTTGTCCCGGTTGGGTTTCGAACTAACGACCTCTGGAATCACTGGATTCACAGAGTGCCGCCTTTACCACTGAGCTACCGGGACAGAGTAAGTGTAGTAAATGTGTTAATTTTGTTCTATATATTTTATATCTATTTTTTTTTTATTTTTTAATTGATTGTTGATTGTTTTGTATGAAAAATAATAATTTTCGATGCATAGTTGATACAATTTTAATTGGTCCTTTCAAGATGATGGGATCAATATTCAATTTAAACAACTGATTCTAGAATCTCGTTCACTGATATCTTTTTTGTGTTCATTTTTTAATCAACCAATTAGAGGGCTCGTAATATTAAAGAAAAAAACATTTTACCAGTGTTGAACTACCACTTAATTTTAAACACGATTTACTGGATTAGCACTATGGACTGAAATAATCATTTAATTTTTCCAATAGGCTTTAAGGATCTCTAGTTAACACACCGATTGGTGTCTAACAATGAATTACAACATTGGCATTCAAGTGGTTAACACGATAGTCTGCTAATCCAGGTAACGTAGGGATCCATTGTTTTGGATCCCACCCAATGCATAAATTTTTCCTCATTAATTTGAGTATATAACCACATGATAATAACACTCTGAGGGTTAGGTGCACTAAGATCATATAACATAGAGGGAACCCGATGTATCAAGATTTGCGTCCAGTAGGGACCATCAGCTGATTTCAAAATCAGTGCCGGAGTTGTAGTACTTTTAGTACTTTTTAGTAGTACTTTTATCTCGCGAAGGAGTGGGTACCTAAACTATCTAATTCTTCTACAATAATAGTTTTACTTTTTTCATACTTACCTATTAGTTATTTTTGTCTTTGCTTCCTCTTTTACTTGACAAGTGGACAATTTTGAGCATTAACCTCGCTTGGTGGTTACCTCCCACTAAAGAGTATTATTATTACCCCTTAAGTTTTACATAAAACATAGTCATAGGTGTTTTGATATTAATGTTTAATTGTAGCCATAAGTGCTTTAATTTTAATGTTTGGTTGTAAGTATTTTTTTTGATGTGGTGAAATGGGCCTAACTCGTAAACTTGTGTAAAAAAAAAATTAAAAAAAAACGACTGTTGAGTATTTAATTATTTACCCTAACTATCAAACCCTAACTATCAAAAAATAAACTATTAAACTTAGTACTAATAAACAATTTTAAATATAACAATGTAAAATAAAAAATAATAATAATAATAATAATAATAAAAAAAAACAGTTTTAAGTCAAATAAAACAGAGAAAGAAGCGAAAGGAAGCAAAGAGCGATATAGTAAGAGAAAGAGAGAGAGAAATTTACCTTTGATTCCAAACGTGGGTCCCTGGGAGGGCTGCCTCACACAGGCGAAGGTATTCTTGTGTCTGTGGGCAGCTAGAGCCTGGGCCAAGCCTATGGTAGCGGTGCTCTTGCCTTCCCCTAGCGGAGTGGGGGTGATCCTGCGAGTAGGAAGAATGCAGAGCTCAAGCCATTAATAACTCAAGATAACTAAATAATTTGGGATGCAATGATTTTAAATAAATAATATCGTATTTTTTATTTATACTGCCCGATCAGGACTAATGAGTCCCATTATTCCAGCAGTAGCCCAAGACGTATAATTCAGTGATCAAAATCTCAAATGGAAAATAAAGGACGCACCACACAGGAATTTCTTCAAGTAAATACCCCCATGAATAATAATAATAATATCGCCTTATTTATACTGCCCGATAAGGACTATTAAAGTCCCATTATTCCAGCAGTAAGACCAAGACATATTATTATGTGGTAAAAATCCCAAATGGGAGGATAACGTGTCATATCCCGGCTGGGTTTTGAACCCACGACCTCTGGAACCTCTGGATTCACAGAAAGCCGCCTTTACCACTGAGCTACCGGGACAGAATAATGAAAAAGTCGAGATAAAATACTTGTAGGCAAGTTTCAAAACGCACTACAGTGACCATACTTAAAAATAACAGTTAAGTTATCATATTTGTGTTTATCACAATCGTGACATCACTCACTCTACCGAAATTGGCCTCTTGGCCTGGGTGACTCAAACCAACGACCTCCTGGTTACGAGTCTAACGCCTTTTCAATCGAGCAGCTGATGTCGGTAAAAGAAAAACGGCTAAATACTAAAGACGCGGGACTAAAGTCCATTGTGATGAGATGATGACAATCTGGTCCGACCATGTTGATAGTAAAAATAATTATTTTAATCTACTAACTTAGAAACAATATTTTCATAATATATCTCCTCTATGCTCTTGCACTTTGTACAGTGACGTTAGGAAATTAATTAAAAGATGAAAAAATGCACTTGCCAGGTCCCAGCCTAATTAGATTTGAGGTCACGTGATCAATTTCCACTAATCACGTGACGTTAAATCTACATGAGCCGGCAGGCACATATCAACCCAGCCATTAAACTTGTGAATCAGATTGGTTGCTGCTCACATCAACTACTTATTTCTCCTCAACCCAGGTCACGATGCGTGCAATGCTTAGTGCGCTAACTCACTCGGCCACGGTGACATATACCTACCTCTTTTACATACATATCGCACACCTATTTCAATACTGCCACATCTTAAAAATCCCAACTTTTCAGGAGAGCAAAAAAAAATTTTTTTCTCAAAAATTAAAAATAGAAAATTATCCCATCTCTATATTTTTGGTAAATTTAGAGTCAACATGTTACTGATTACAATTATAAAACTTCGATAGAGTTTGAAACAAGTTGTAAAATAGTAATAATGAAGCCCTCTAAATTGGAAGACATCAGGTTGTGGCAGTATTCAATTATTCATCCTCCATTATATTAAATTTGTATATTTATGTCTGTTATATTCACAGATATGGCACTTTTCTTCTTTGAATACCCGATGAAGCTTATTTTTGTTGTGTGTTTATTTATTATTATGGCAGTATTTCGGAAACATTTTATGATTGAATCAAAAATGGTGGGAGGAGTAGTGACACATCTTTTCATAGGGAAACTTCTATTCAAGTTAGAATCATGGGGAATTTTTTCCGAGTAGAGGGAAAAAGTGCGGATTTAATTATGAAAAAATCCCAAAATCGAGAAAAGGTGAGATGTGGCGGTATTGAAATAGGTGTGCGATATGTAAAAGAAAAGAATATATTAAATCAAAGTAAAAATTAGTTGAATTAGTTACCCCGCCACGACAATGTACTTCCCATCCGGCACATTTTTTAGTCTGTCCAGAACTTCAGTGCTGATCTTAGCCTTGGTTCTTCCATAGCTGCTGATCTCGCCGGAGTGCAGGCCTATCTCTGCCGCTAGCTGAGTGATCTCCTTCGGTTCCTGTGCTCGGGCAATGTCGATGTCACTCGGCACCTGGAGATAATTTGTTCATATGGATCACCATAGTCAGTTTCAAGTGCATAATATATTCAAACATAGACCACTATACTTACGCTGCATACGGAAGAAGCCCACAACGCAAAGACTGACTTTCAAAGTACCCTAACCCAAGACTTCGTCTAACCCAAGAGCTAGTCTGGCTGGGGGACGTTAAACAGGGAGAAGACCAGTGTCTCGCTAGAGGACTATAAACAGAGAACAGACTAACGAACCCTTACAAGCCAGGCTAGCTTGCAGTTTCCTATGGGTTTAATGGCTTATAAAGAAAAGTCCAAGTCCTCATGATGGTTGATCGCACATAGAAATATGTGGTTCAGGACGAGCCAACTCTGAAATAAAGTTGACTGGAGACCATCACTCACCCCTCCAGCTGTAGCCAAGCTGGCTACAACAACAACAACCGAATTAATAGACATTTCTTTTGTACCTCTGGGTACTTCAGTCTAGATTTTGTTTATGGTTTTGCATGGGGAAATATGAGTTCTGACACGAACTTGTGAATTCTCATCTTATCTGTTAATTTTTCCCTTAGACATACAGAACAAAAAAATCATATTCCCACAGTATTCCTCTAGAAAAAATCGATGCTGGGCTATTCCTTTTCAAGGCTCATAAAGCTTCTTTCAGTTTTCAACCTCTTAAAACAGTTCAAAAATAGCCAGCTATCTATGCTGCTTAAAGAGTTTCATTCTTCAGAGTCAGAACAGGCCATGGTCCTTGATCATTTCCCTGGGTACCATGAGTAAAGAAATATCAGTTAACTAGAATAACGTCCAACTTACCGGTGATAATAGGTTGAGTGGTAGAGTGCGCAGATTCCAAGTCGGCTGAAGGAGTCGATTTATGTACCTCTCGGCTGAGAGAACAGTGTTGTTCATTAGCATGGCGACCGTCATGGGACCTACACCTCCTGAAATATACAATGGATTGGTTTTATGCTTTTTAAAAGATAAAAAGCAAACAACTTTTTCATTTAATTCAACTCAAAACAATCAGATCCAATCAAAATCCCCAACTTCAGTTGAATGGCAGTAGCAGAGAACTAAACGTGGCTCGATTTGGAAAAGAAATTTATGCTTGGCCTTAATTTGTGTAACTGTAACAAATTGTTTCTATGTACTAGAGAGCCATCGAAGTGAATACCTATAGTTGCAGTGCATTGAATTTTACAAGATATACACTGGGGACCACAATTAGGGGAACGCTTTTTTAACCCTGTATTTCACCTTGAACTGTATAAATTGTGGTGATGAAACATGATCTGAAAGATAGATATTTTTGTTGGGAAAGGGAAAGCTTTATTTTTTGACAATAATCAAACAATGTCGAAAAAGTGACAAAAAAAAAAGATTTGAAATTTCGAGATTTTGAAAGATCTCTGGAATACGTGGTCTCAATACCTTGTATTGCCACCCCTAACACCAAGTATTAGGGTGTCCAATCGCCTCGGCATGCTTCGGATGAGCTTCTGGACGAATTCTTGGGGCATCCGATACCATTCTTCAACAACTGAATTCTTGAGCTGCGCTATGGTGTCCACGGGTGGATTCCTGTTCCGGATGGCCATTTTCATATGGTCCCATACATGTTCTATGGGATTCATGTCCGGAGAGCGAGCATGGTGTCGGAGGACCTCCAAGTTCACCTCCTGAAGGAAGCGCTGCACCTGGTTTGCCACGTGTGGACGAGCATTGTCGTGCATCAGGATCATCTCCTCCCCAATGAAGGGCTTGAAAGGAAGGACAATACCTTCAAGAACCTCTCTTCTGTACCGTTCAGCAGTCAGCGCCCCTCCCTCCAGGATATACAGGGTTGTACGGCCGTTCAAACTTATACCCCCCAGACCATGATGGAACCGCCATCAAATTGGACTTTTCCAACAAAGTTGCACTGTGAGTACCGTTCATTTGGGCGTCTAAGTACTCGGATACGGTTCTCATCTGACTTCAAGCTAAATTTACACTCGTCTGTAAACAATACCCTTCCCCATTCACGCATTGACCATCTTCTCTAGTTGTTTGCGTACACGACCCTTTCAACTTTGTGCTGGTGATTGAGAAGAGGCGATCGCTTGGCTCTGCGGGACGTCAGAGAACGCTCTCTGAGTCTTCTTCTTATTGTTTTAACAGAAACATTCACATTGTGGCTTCGTATCAGTCGCGGGCATAAACCGGTTTCTCAGTGCAGTGACCCTTAGGTAAGAGAATAATGAAACTTCCATGTTCGTCAGGTATCCATGAAATCATGGGTTTTACAGGTCCTCTCAGTAAACTTGTAAGAATTTGTCCCTAAGTGGGATACATCTGTATAAATGTAGCATACATTGATAGACCATCGTATTTGTAATAATATAAAGTTAAATAGGGGTTCCTAAAGTGAATACAGTATATTAAATTCGAAATCATCTGAGCTTTCCCCTAATTGTGGTCCCCAGTGTACATGGACTGTTTACTGTATAAATGATGTACCACTTAACACTTAATATCTTCTTCTTCTTCTTCTTCTCTTCTCTCCTATCTACTTTTCTTCTTTATTTTTACGACCAACTTAATTGTTTATTTTTAATTGAATTTTAATGGGGGAAAAAAAAAAAAAAAAAAAATGTGTAAGACGTAAAATGTATCGTAAATGTATTTATTACACAATAAAATTTTTGATTGATTGATTGAACATTAGCCACTTACCTGGCACGGGTGTTATCCACGAGGCTTTGGTCTTGGCCTCGTTATACGCAACATCTCCCACTAGTCGGGATCCAGAGGCCTTGCTAGGGTCTGGTATAGAGTTGATGCCGCAGTCTATCACTACGGCCCGGGTTTTATCCAACTACCTGAAATAGAATAATAGGTTCATCTATACTTATAAAAGAGAATTTCACTCACTGACTGACTCACTCACTGATCCATCACTGTTTCTTCGAACTGGTAAGTCCTAGGAAGCTGAAATTTGGTAGGTAGCTTTGTCTTATAGTCTAGATGTGCAATAAGACGGGATTTTTCGAAATTCCCACTACAACACCTGCCATTGGCGAAAAAGGATTTTTGGCTTTCACGGCCATGCCTCGGCCCGCAAAGCGGGCGACAGCCCACTCTAGTTCAATTATAAAATATAAGAAAATTTATACAGTCAAAATTTAGTGATCTTAGTTCATTTCTAAAATTACAAAACAAACTGAGAGTCCCCAAAGGATTCAAGTAAGTTATCATATTTGTGTTAATCACTTTCGTAATATTACAACTACTCAAACTCGCTTAACTAAATTTACGCTGAAACCGGGACTTGAACCACCGACCTCCAGGTTACAAGTCCGCTGCCTTATCGATCAAGCCACTGAGGTCGGTTCAAGTACCTACTTATAAGATACAGCCCAAGATCTCATGATCGTTGGTCGCAAAGGGAAATATGTGTTCCATAACAAGTCAACTTTTCAACTAACTTGGATGGAGATCATCACTGCCCCCAGCTACAATAATAAATGGCTACAATAACAACTGCTCAGCGGTTAGCTACTCGCTTACCATGTGGAAGATCCCGGGTTTGAACATTGAAGCGGACAAATTTTTTAATTCATAATGTTTTTATAATTGTTTGTATAACCTTCCTGTGCGCTCGTGTTGACCCAGCGACTAAATGGGAAGTATTGTGTCACTTTACGTCCATCAGGGGGGAGGCATACATCGGGAGGAACAATTTACAACATAGACTTTAAACGTCTAAAGTAGCACCTGTTTCATGGCTACGGAAAAAAAGGCTGTGAAACACTCATCTTTTTCAAGAGAACAATGTCAATGTCTAATATAGGTATCATAGGGTGACGTCATCGTGAACGATAGTAGCCAGACAGTGGAGGAATGTCTCAGCACTTCTACGACTGTCTTTACAAGGAGGCTAATAATTGACAAGGGCCCTCAGAACCAAGCCAATGCTGGTCTACTCCCTGTTTATAGTCCCCTAGCCAGACTTTCTAATATACACCTCTATATGTATAAGGTAAAATAACTTCTTTATAAGAGAAACCTGGGTACAAAAGAAAAAAATTGAGTTCTCTTATATTCAGGTTAGACGCCGGTATTTTTTTTTTTTTGGCATTAGTTGGCAAGGCTATTCCATACGGCCATAAAATTTAATTCAACGGTATTGGAATAGGGGAGGAGGAAGAGAGGGGAAGGAGAGAGAGAAGGGAAGGAGGAGGCATTTTATGAGGAGGAAGAGAATGAGAGAGGAGAAAGAGGAGGTAGAAGAATTGAGGGCTCTAGTATCAAAACTGGCTCTCTCCAAAAAAAATGAAAATGAGGTTGTGGTACCCCTGGAATCTCTTTTTAAAGTCGCATGAACTGAAAAAAACATTACATCTCAAAACCTACTCTCTCCCATAGTAATTCTGTAGTAAAATATGCGTTCATTTTCAAACTGTACTCTCCTCATTCAAATACATTGATTAAAGGGTTATCGTTTAATATGTTTTTTGCTTATCCTGTAAAATTAGAAAAAGTGGAGAGAGCCGGTTTTGATACTAGAGCCCTCAATTATAGCTTACCTTTCACATACTCGGGCTATACCTTACCTTTCACATACTCGGGCTGGCCTATCCCGACCACCAGAATGTCGGCTCCCCGCACGATGGCCTCTATGTTCTGGCTGCGGGAGTGGCACACAGTCACCGTGGCGTGGCCCCACTTGAGCAGCTCGGCAGCCGGGGTGCCCACTATCTTGCTTCGCCCCAGCACCACCGCGCTAGACCCCGCTATGGTCACATTGGTTCTGAAGAAATAAGTAAATGTCGTTAGACCACCGCGCTAGACCCCGCTATGGTCACATTGGTTCTGAGTAAATAAATAAATGTTCTGTAAAGTTCCCAGGATAAGAAGTCCCTATGGCACTTCATAATATTGTGTCTAGGCACAGGCACAGTCATAATATTACTGTACGTGAACAAATAAATTGTATATTCACGGTCGTTTTTTGAGAATTGAATATACTAATAAAGATTTATTAAAAATTTCTCTAAACTAACTGGTAATCACCAGCCTCCGTGGCGTAATGGTTGTGACTACTGCCCGTAGTCCACAGGTCTCGAGTTCGACTCCCGGTTGGGGCAGACGTTTCGAAGAAAACTCTGTCCCTTCCAAACACGTGAGGCTGGCACTTCCGGCCCTACCCAGGCTGGGTGAGGTTAATGTGAGTAGCTGTTACCTACGATTCCCAACGAATGGAGGGTCAAACCCCCGTCCTGACTATCTCAAATCAGGACGTTAAAACCGAATAGAATCAACTGGTCACAATCGATCTAATTAGGTCGCAGTGCTAATTGTAAGGGTTTCACTGAAAACCCTGCAACCAGGTCAGATAATAATAATAACATAGAAGCTTTAGCTTAGGAAAAATACCTTTGTATATATAATAATAATAATGCTTTTTCTTTGTGTTATTATGTCACAATTTTAGTAGGTAGCGCAGAATCAAAGGACTTTACCACTTTAATACAATATCTTGTATTTTTTTTTTTTGCCTATGATTCTGCCACTGGTCGCTGCTTCACATTAAAGCAGCTACTCATTTTTCCTCACGAGGTATGAGTGGACCCCGAACATCCAAGTACAGAGCAGAAAAAATCCTCCCCCGCTGGGAATCGAACCCAGGTAACCATGTGTGCAATGCCTAGCGCGCTAACTCGCTCTGCCACAGTGACCTTTGTATATGTTATCCTGTTACTAAATAAATAAATAAATTAAAAAAAAAACTGGTAATCAACGATGAAATCACTCGGTTACCTCTTGATGAGTTCCAGAACGCCATTGGGTGTACACGGAATGAACCCGTTCATGTCTCCGATGGCCACACGACCCTCGTTGATTGTGTTTAACCCATCCACGTCCTTCTCCGGAGAAACAGAATCCGTGACCAGCATGGCGTTGATGGGGTGTTCGGAGTCCAGGGGCATCTGGACAATTATTCCGTGCACTGAAGGGTCATCGTTGAGCTTTCTGAGACGAGACAGGAGCTGGAAAAGTCAATGGGGTTAATTGTTTAATTTTTTTTAAATGAGGATATACAAATTTTCGAAAGACCTAACCCACTGGTGTATGGAATTTATACCCATTAAAAACCTAGGAGATCTCAGAAGACGTAGAGGAGATCCCGAAAGCGTTAAAAAAAAAGTTTTCATATTTGTGTTAATCACTTTCGTGATATCACAACTACTCAAACTCGCTTTTTAATAAATCTACGCTGATACCGGGACTTGAACCACCGACCTCCAGGTTACAAGTCCGCTGCCTTATCGATCAAGCTCCTGAGGTCGGTATTAGGATAGTATAGTATAGTAGTGCTTTATTTAGACTATCGGTTCGAGACAGGGAGTCCCATTATGCAAACAGTTTAATATAGCACCTCTTTATTTATTGTATATTTTATACAGGATATTATAACTAGAAAAACATAAAAACTAGAAATTATAACTAGAAAAACATAAATTATAATTAGTAATGTAGTGAAAGAATAAATATGAAGATATCCTAAATAAATATAAAGAATGAATAAATATAAAGGTATACAAATCTTCTAAAGGCACCCAGCCACTCTCACCCGCTGGGGTGTGGAATTTTTACCCATTAAAAACCTAGGAGATCTCAGAAGACGTAGGAGATCGCGGAACTGTGTCATACATTAGTTCGAAATTTCTAACAGTAAGGGCCGTTCAATATTATATTGTTTCACATTAAGGGCCGGATTATAAAACAGGATTACGTGTATTCTAAGTGGACACTATCCCTTAACTCTCGGGCTATAGTGCGTGGTGTTGTTTGGTTGAAACTCCTCTACTTGAGAGCGTCTAGCTTAACTTTAATCCTGTTTCATAATATGGACATATGGAAGTGGGATGTGACGAAATTTTTGAAAGGGTTTTATCATTTAGAAAATAAATGAGGTGTTAGAATAATAAATACTTCCGATTTCATCCGACCTCAGTAGCTTGATCGATAAGGCGGCGGACTTGTAACCTGGAGGTCGGTGGTTCAAGTCCCGCTTTCAGCATAGATTTAGTTTGAGTAGTTGTGATATCACGAAAGTGATTTACACAAATTTAATATGATAACTTTACTTCCGATTTCTCATATTAGAAATTTATCGGAAGTAATTGAACGGTTTGACAAGATAAAGCATTCATTCATATGGCGAGAAAATGGACATATTTTGGACAGGTATTATGCTCCGTATCAAATACACACTACATTTTCTACCTCGATGAACGGATCTCGCAAGACTCATGTACGTACAGCCAGCGGAAATAATAAGTCGAAATATACCAGTTCTTATCCGGTCACTAAAGTTAAGCAACGTCCAGCGTTTTGACGACATAGATTGGTGACCGTTCTGCTTTCGAAACTATGCATGGTCAATTGGTCTTTTTGGCAATACACGTTCTACTGGCAACTGGCGACTCCACTCAGGTTGGGTGAGGTTAGCTGGATTGTTTTCCGAGAAAAGTGTGGGTAAAACCTCTGTCGTGATTGGGTAATGTCACTGGCGTGATATGACCATGTACATGTACTTGAATGCGATGTTTAAGGGTGGTGCGGAAGAGAATGCCGTTGACATTAGCACAGTGGATAGCGCAGAATCATAGGACTTTACCACTTTAATTTTCAATATCTTGTATTATTTTTTTGCCTAAGATTCTGCCACTGATCGCTGCTTCACATTAAAGCAGCTACTCATTTTTCCTCACGAGGTATGAGTGGACCCCGAACATCCAAGTACAGAGCAGAAAAAATCCTCCCCCGCTGGGAATCGAACCCAAGTCACCATGTGTGCAATGCCTAGCGCGCTAACTCGCTTTGCCACAGTGACTACTTCTTAATTTTAATATCTGTCTATGAATAATTATACAGGGTGGACCAAAAAAAACGTTTACACCCGTTAATGGTAGATTACTGACGACATTTCCAGGCCGGATCTGCAATCCGTTTTTTCGGATTCGCCTTCGTAACTGCACAAAGTGATTTTTTGCAACTTTCCGAAAAAGTCCGACTTTGGCTTATTCTTCAGGTCAGTACTTTTTTCCTGTTTGAGATGAGTTGATTCTGAACAATTTTGCAGAAAGCCAACAAAATTTCGATGTTTCTAGCTACACTACTTTGTTTTTTACGATTTGGTTTGTCATATTTTTTTACACCTGAAAAGAAAAAAACACCCAAAAAAACTTTTTTACTAAATAAAACACTCGACATTTGTCCGAACAAATTTTGGCACAGACATGGGCAAGTTTGATAAAAGTTGGCGACCGCCCGAGGATGCTAAAAAATAATTTTACGATTTTTTATCCCGTGATCTTCTGGGAAAAATTATTAGAAGTTTGCCAAAAACTCTTCAAAAATCCTAAGAGTTTTCTAGCTGTAGACTGTGTAAGGGCGTCTTGTATTGTTTACAAAAATTGTTTACATTGCTTATTTTGAATACCGCGGTCTCACATGCCTTCATCAGCCAGTTTAGGAAAATTCAAATGATAAATTTCGTGCCTCTCAGATTGTCAGTGGTGTTAGCTAGATGTGGTAGTGCTAATAATGTTAGTCGAATGACCGAGGTTCAATTCTCGACGGTCTAGATTATTTTAATTATCAAAAAAAATCTGATGGAATATTTTATTCATACCTGTATCCGACCTGTTGTAACACCAACAACTTATGGTTTTTTTTTGTAGTAATACCATCTGTAAATTGAGTTATATCAGATACTATTGGTTACACATAATTATTATTCATGTAAGCACCTGAGAGACTGCCTTTATAATGTAAGGATGGTTTTTCTTATGCTTCCCTACGAGAGAAAAAAAACAAGCGAATTTTCCAAACGAAAATAGAGTTTATGAAATAAATCCAGGTAAATAAGTAGGTAGGTTCTTCTATCATAAACAATACCAATTAAATAACAAATATTTACCGCTTGCCAACTCAAGATAATATTTTGTAAAATTAATAAACTTATGCAGTCTTTATTATGTTTTATACTATTTTGATATAAACAAAAAGGTATTTAAAAAAACATTTTGTGTTAGTATGTTCAATGAGAAACGATTAGACGCCCACGATTAGCTCAGTGGTAAGCTAGTCACTTGCCATGCGGAAGATCCCACCCCGGTCCGAACGCCAGAGCCAGCAAAAAATTCATGACTACAAAATAAAAAAGACTGTTGCCATTTTTTATTTAGCCATAGTACACACTATGGATTCTCCTCACACAAATTTTTGAAACCAATGGTGACTTTAGTACCTTAGTTCTAACTCAGAACTGTCCTTCTACCAGCTACCTTCTTGCCTTTCTCTCTCTGTCTCTCTCTTTCGCTCTTTGCCTCTCTCTCTCTCTCTCCCTTCTCAATTCCCTCAGAGGAACTGTTGGAAGTGGCGTCCACCTTCCTTTATGCAAAGGTTGAACCTCTTCATCATGTTCCGTCGAATGTTGCGGAAGATTCCAGGTTTTTCTGTCAGGTCATCGAATGCCAACAGGATTCTTACTACCAGATTTCGTAAACTATGTTTTTCACGTGATCCCAAATGTTCCTGTTGGCAACTCCATATGCTAAATGCGTATCTGCCATTTCAGCATCCGAATTATAATAATGTAATTTGTACTAAAAAAACTCAAGAAGTTTTTTTTTTATATTTTTTTTTTTTTAAGTGGGGTTTAACGTCACTTTCAACTGCCATGGTCATATCACGACGGGGGTTTTACCCTCCATTCGCAGGAAACTCACAAACCTGCTACTCACATTGACCTCACCCAGCCTGAGTGGGGCCGGGAAAAGCCAGCGTCACGAGAATTAGAATTTGAATGGTCACCCATCCAAGTCTTAACCTCGCTGGATGTCGCTTAACTTCGGTGTTCTGAAGGGAACCGGTGTATTCAACATGCCATCGACGCTGGCTTCAAGAAGTTTAAAGATAATATTTCATAGAATGCAGAAAAATATGCTTGAAAACTATCATCGAGAAACAAACAATCATTCATTTGACTGGCCTTTAATTAATTCCAAGGAAAATAATTATCAGACATAAATAGCTAATTACTCTTTGAGTACAAGACGACCCTACACGGTCAACACTTTTAAGATTTTGAACATCATTTTTTGAGACTTACCTGGTTTGTTTACCTAGAAGATCACGTGATAAAAAAAAAAAAAAATTATTTTTTAGCATCCTTGGGTTAGCCGCCAACTTTTATCAAACTTGCCCATGTCTGTGCCAAAATTTGCTCGGGCAAATCTTGAGTGTTTCAAACTGTAAAAAATTTACATGAGAATTTTTTTTCTATTCAGGTGTCAAAAAAGATGCCAAACCAAACCGTAAAAAAACAAAGTAGTGTAGCTAGAAACATTGAAATTTTGTTGGCTTTCTGCAGAAATGTTCAGAATCAACTCATCTTAAACAGGAAAAAAGTTCTGATCTGAAGAATAAGCCAAAGTCGGACTTTTTCAGAAAGTTGCATAAATTCACTTTGTGCAGTTATAAAGGCGAATCCGAAAAAACGGATTGCAGATCCGTCCTAGAAATGTCGTCAGTAATCTACCATTAACGGGTGTAAACGTTTTTTTTGTCCACCCTGTGGATCAATTTATCTACTGACTTATTGTGATGGTGATGATGATTTTGTTGTTGCAGGATGATATTGTTATACGACGAATTATCATTCTGATTTATTCTGAAAGGCCGTTGTGATTATTTTTGAGGATGGAATTGAATGGATTTGTTAATTGAATGCATGTTTAGAATAATGGCGTCTATCATTTTTCACTACTTTTCAGGAGAACACTTTAAAGTTTCATGTAGTAACATAATATTTGAATGCTTTTCCAAAACCATTTTTCTCATTTTTCAATATTAAGTATTTTCTTTTAATGCTAACAATGGATAAAGAACATTACATAGGTCCTAAAAATGACCAAAACGATTTTCGCCTTTTGTGAAATACGTCGTTATTCCAACACCCATTCAATTGTTGCAACTAATGTTTCAAAATAATGATATATTATTCTTTTTACATACAAAACTCTTCTGATGTTCCTGCATAAGTTCTTTTGTACTTTTCAGGAAATGATAATTACCTACTAATAATTTTTGAGGTTAATAATTGATTACATTGGTGATGATATTATTTTTGTCTTAGAAGGATTGTTGTTGTTGATAATGTCTGATTTCTTGTTGATGCTACTGTTAGGTTTCCATCACTTTCGATTGCATCGCTACTGATGCATGATTCATGATATAATAAGTGCTAAGTCTGAGATTACTTTCGCCAAGGCTTACTTTTTATCTTATTAGGTTCATATTCAGGGTTTGGAAATAACTATATTTATGTTGATATATTCATGGGGCCTACAGTGTTAAAATGTTATTTCATCCATTCTCCGCCTTATCTTATCGCCTGCTCTAGATTAGATAGATCTAGGTTTTTTCCACCCTACTCGGCACTTGTTAGTTGCCTCAGTATTGCAAATATTGTTCATAGAAAGTCGTTAGATTTTCAAGAAGTGTAAATTTGACTTGCTCTATTTAAAATTAATTTAGTAGGTTTCCAGACGTTTGCTATTATTTTTAAAGAATCAGTACAAATTTTGAATAATAGATAAAAGGTCTCATTGCCTTCATAGACGAAACTAAATGACCAAAGCCGATTTATTGAAACTTTGGTAATTACTGGATAGTATTTAAAGTTCATTTTACGATGTGTTCCATTACCACAGACAACGGTGGATTTTCTGTTTCCGGAGACACAGTGAACATCTCGTATGGAAACACCCTCGTCGGGAAAGTCATCTTCGTAACTGGTTGTTCCTCAGGGATAGGGGAGCAGTTGGTTCGGGATCTAGTCTCGCTGGGAGCCAAAGTTGTTGCAGTCGCCAGGAGGATAAACAAACTGGAGGAGCTGAAGACGAGTCTGCAGAACTCCCCGGGAAGTGTGACCATTAAGAAGTTGGACGTCACAGTTGAGAGCGACGTAAAGAGAGTGGTGAGTGAGGTCATGGCAGATTTGGGAACCATTGACATTCTGATCAACAACGCAGGTGTGCTGTACTACACACTCATGGAGGAGAATAAATTGGAGGAGTGGAATGCCATGGTGGATGTCAATATAAAGGGTGTGCTTCACTGTATAGGAAACATCCTGCCCCATATGATTCAGTCTGGACGGCCCTGCCATATTCTCAACATGAGTTCCAATGCAGGTGTCAGGACCTTCCCAGGGCTTGCGGTGTACACTGGGACCAAATATTTCATCGAGGGACTATCAGGGGCCCTACGACAGGAGGTGTGCCACAAGAACATCAAGGTGACGTGTATTCAAGCAGGGGACACCGAGACGGAGATCCTCTCCCCTTCAACAGACAGGGAGGTTTTTGAAAAGTATGATGTCAGCCGAACTGTTCCTGTGTTGACAACTAAGGAGATTTCTCAGAGTATTGTGTTTGCGCTGCTCCAGCCAGCTCATTCGGCAGTGAACAGTATTCTCATAGAACCCCCACTAGCATCTATTTAGTATGTTAGGCATTTTCAATTTGTGTAAGATCATTATTTTCAATGAATAACTAAAATTATCCGCTCATAAAATTATACGACCATTTTATAAACTCTTATGTAATGTTCACCCACCAATACGACTTTTTCATATTAAAACTAAGTAAGGTACATCTCGTAAATCTCACCCTAAATTTATTGAAAAGTTAAGTTGAAAAGTTACACATCGTAACAACCAATATAATAAAAGCTCGGGACTCGAATCAACGATGAGCGCACTCGTAACCCAGAGGTCGATAGTTTACTTACTGTATTGGAAAGAATAAGAATGTACCTTTTAATACCTATTATAAGTTGTATCAATTAATATAATAATATATTATTTTAATTATTGATCCCACACACATAATCACAATTGTTACTTGACAGCGTAGATTGCACGTTAAATAAAATGGTATCGCTCTGTCACTGAAGTAAATTAACGTCTAGCGAGGCTAGAATTTGGATGGGTGACTATTCATATTTGAAGGGACTATTCAAGATGAGTTAATCCTGAGTTCGATCCCCGGTCGGAGCAGACTTTTTTACACAGAAAATACCGTTTCCTCCGTACATGTGAGGATGGCATTTCCGGCCCTCCCAGGCTGGGTAAGGTAAATGTGGGTAGCAGGTACGATTCCCACCGATTGGATGGTAAATAAATAGAATCATTGGCATTAGGAAGGGCATCAAGCCATAAAAAATATGCCAAAACTAACCATTTCATTTATTTTTAATATTTAGCACCGCAGGTAATTACTTACCTATTTAATTAGACTGTGAATAATTTCTACACTTTCATAAAAATAAGCAAAGTATATGATACATTGCACATTGCATAATCAGTCTAGTAAAACGGCGCGCATACAAATGAAGATTTATTCACGATGAATTTTATTAATAAAAATATTTTTTTCATTTTTTTTTGTGTGTTAATCACTTTCGTGATATCACAACTACTGAAACTCGCTTTACTAAATCTACGCTGAAACCGGGACTTGAACCACCGACCTCCAGGTTACAAGTCCGCTGTCTTATCGATCAAGCTACTGAGGTCGGTATTAATAAAAATATTAATTTTTTTTGAGATATCAGTGTTTACAATAGGTACTAGTTGGAATAATCGAGTGATCGACTGACTAATCAACTGATTATTCTGTTCGTCAGTGCTTATCGAGTTTTTCATTCAATGCAAGTTTCATAAATATTTTAAAATATTTGCTTACCTATATGTTGTACCACATAATAAAGAGGCTCTTAATATGTTAAGAGCCCTCTGATTGATTCTGTGATGTTTCTTGATAATCGCGGAACTTTAAAGTTGATCCGACCATCAACGGTGGATTCTTTTAGTGTCCAATTTTATTATCAACAATTAAATCAAAATTAACCCACCAAATGTAATCGGTCAAATAATATTGAAATCAATAGCGTTGTATTTTTATTTGGCCTTCAGTAAATCAAGTCTGACCGCAAGAAGGATATTTTACGTTACCACAATCCGATTGTGTCATTTTTAAGTTCAGGTTATACAGGGTGGACCAAAAAAACGTTTACACCCGTTAATGGTAGATTACTGAAGACATTTCCAGGCCGGATCTGCAATCCGTTTTTTCGGATTCGCCTTCGTAACTGCACAAAGTGATTTTTTGCAACTTTCCGAAAAAGTCCGACTTTGGCTTATTCTTCAGGTCAGTACTTTTTTCCTGTTTGAGATGAGTTGATTCTGAACAATTTTGCAGAAAGCCAACAAAATTTCGATGTTTCTAGCTACACTACTTTGTTTTTTACGATTTGGTTTGTCATATTTTTTTACACCTGAAAAGAAAAAAACACCCAAAAAAACTTTTTTACTAAATAAAACACTCGACATTTGTCCGAACAAATTTTGGCACAGACATGGGCAAGTTTGATAAAAGTTGGCGACCGCCCCGAGGATGCTAAAAAATAATTTTACGATTTTTTATCCCGTGATCTTCTGGGAAAAATTATTAGAAGTTTGCCAAAAACTCTTCAAAAATCCTAAGAGTTTTCTAGCTGTAGACTGTGTAAGGGCGTCTTGTATTGTTTACAAAAATTGTTTACATTGCTTTTTTTGAATACCGCGGTCTCACATGCCTTCATCAGCCAGTTTAGGAAAATTCAAATAATAAATTTCGTGCTTCTCAGATTGTCAGTGGTGTTAGCTAGATGTGGTAGTGCTAAGAGTGTTAGTCGGATGACCGAGGTTCAATTCTCGACGCGGTCAGTATTATTTTACTATCAAAAAAATCTGATGGAATATTTTATTCATACCTGTATCTGACTCGTTGTTACACCAAAAACTTATGGTTTTTTTGGGGTAATACCATCTGTAAATTGAGTTATATCAGATACTATTGGTATCACAATACACATAATTACTATTCATGTAAGCCCCTGAGAGACTGCCTTGATAATGTAAGGATGGTTTTTCTTATACTTCTCTACGAGAGAAAAAAAAAACTAGCGAATTTTCCAAACGAAAATAGAATTTATGAAATAAATCCAGGTAAATATGTAGGTATGTTCTTCTATCATAAACAATACTAATAAAATAACAAATATTTACCGATTGCCAACTCTTAATAGAAGTCTTGATAAAGAACAAAATAATATTTTGTAAAATTAATAAACTTTTGCAGTCTTTATTATGTTTTATACTATTTTGATATAAACAAAAAGGTATTTAAAAAAACATTTTGTGTTAGTATGTTCAATGAGAAACGATTAGACGCGCACGATTAGCTCAGTGGTAAGCTAGTCCACCCAGTCCGAACGCCAGAGCCAGCAAAAAATTCACGACTACAAAATAAAAAAGACTGTTGCCATTTTTTATTTAGCCATATTTCACAATATGGATTCTCCCCTCACACAAATTCTTGAAACCAATGGTGACTTTAGTACCTTAGTTCTAACTCAGAACTGTCCCTCTACCAGCTACCTTCTTGCCTTTCTCTCTCTCTCTCTCTCTTTCGCTCTCTGCCTCTCTCTCTCTCTCTCTCCCTTGTCAATTCCCTTAGAGGAACTGTTGGAGGTGGCGTCCGGTGGATGCAAAGGTTGAAGCTCTTCATCATGTTCCGTCGAATGTTGCGGAAGATTCCAGGTTTTTCTGTCAGGTCATCGAATGCCAACAGGATTCTTGCTACCAGATTTCGTAAACTATGTTTTTCACGTGATCCCAAATGTTCCTGTTGGCAACTCCATATGTTAAATGCGTATCTGCCATTTCAGCATCCAAATTATAATAATGTAACTTGTACTAAAAAAAAACTCAAGAAGTTTAAAGATAATATTTCATAGAATGCAGAAAAATATTCTTGAAAACTTACTATCATCGAGAAACAAACAATCATTCATTTGACTGGCCTTTAATTAATTCCAAGGGAAATAATTATTATCAGACATTAATTATTGCTAATTACTCTTTGAGTACAAGACGACCCTACACGGTCAACACTTTTAAGATTTTGAACGCCATTTTTTGAGACTTACCTGGTTCGTTTTCCTAGAAGATCACGTGATAAAAAATCGTAAAATTATTTTTTAGCATCCTTGGGTTGGCCGCCAACTTTTATCAAACTTGCCCATGTCTGTGCCAAAATTTGCTCGGGCAAATCTTGAGTGTTTCAAAGTGTAAAAAATTTACATGAGAATTTTTTTTCTATTCAGGTGTCAAAAAAGATGCCAAACCAAACCGTAAAAAACAAAGTAGTGTAGCTAGAAACATTGAAATTTTGTTGGCTTTCTGCAGAAATGTTCAGAATCAACTCATCTTAAACAGGAAAAAAGTTCTGATCTGAAGAATAAGCCAAAGTCGGACTTTTTCAGAAAGTTGCAAAAAATCACTTTGTGCAGTTATAAAGGCGAATCCGAAAAAACGGATTGCAGATCCGTCCTAGAAATGTCGTCAGTAATCTACCATTAACGGGTGTAAACGTTTTTTTTGGTCCACCCTGTATTCTATGTCATTTGTAAATAAAACTTGATCCAACATGTTTTTTTTTTTTTTTTTAAAGGTAAGTGTGCCCCGGAACCGCTTTCGCATTACTTCAGGGCACTTTACCTTTACATCCATGCCATTCCGGAAACGGAAAATTTCGGTCAAAAATTTCCGCTCCGGCCGGGATTCGAACCCGCATCCTCCGGGTCAGTAACAAATGCTCTTAACCACTGAGCCACGGAGGTGTCGGCAATCCAACATGTTTAATAATAATAATTAAACCCAAAAAAACAAACAACACTCACTTTAGGGATGCCGATATTTTTAATATCGATATTATCGGAAGCAAAGTATCGATATCCGATATTTATCGAAACAAAAATATCGATATTCCGATATATCGAACCCCGATATTATTATCTATTTCATAATTTCATTAGAACAGATGGGGATATAAGTTTAGTTTAGATGTAGGTGTCACGCTATTAACTCTATTAGGGCGGTGTCTTAGTCTTAAGTGCATTGTGTTGTAGGCTATAGGTACCTGTACCTATCATATTAATTATTATTTTATTAATGCAATTACCTATAAATCGTACATTACAATATTTCAGAAAATCAATACGAACTATACAAAGCAACTTAAGACACGTGTTTTGTTCTTATTGGAACTCATCAGTATTTTAAAAAAGACACACTCGTGAACTCGTGCTCATAAAATTTATTTTCAGATTTCAGAATTTTCAGAATAATTAATTATTTTTGGATTTTAAAATTTCGAGCACTAATTCAAACTCAAGGAGGTTAAGATTGCAACGATATGTGGAATCCATGGGATTTTTCATGGGAAATTAATTTCCCTTAAAATTTTATTTGGCATTTTAATTTTAAATTTTAAAATCGTTGCTTGTTGCTTTTAAGTACTTTTAACTGCTAATATGATCGATATTTTGGTTCGATAACGATATTTTTTTCTCGATAGTATCGGAACCTCAGTATCGATACCAAATATCGATGATATCGTATCCAAAATATCGATACAATATCGACATCCCTAGACTCACTTCTATCTCTGTGATGGACCTCGGTAGCTTGACGTGCTGAGCGTCAATTCCTATCTCCTTGGCCGCCTTCATTTTCATCCGGATGTACACATTGGAGTCCTCTCGACCACCCACTTGCACGATGGCCAGGCCTGGTTCGAACTCGGGGAGTCGCTCCTTAAGTTTCCGAACTCTCTGCTTGAGACCCTCCCTGATCTCTCTGTGGATCAAAACAGAAAGATTATGAAGAACTGTTTCGGTGAAGTGTAGTGCAGGTAGTGCTATCTCCCGAAAAGTACAAATTATTATTATTATACAATTCTTTATTAGATACAAAAGGACATTATGTACATATAAATAATAATTTTAACACTGAAAAAATGATAAAAACAATATATACAATAAAAATGAAAAAGAATAGAAAATATTTGAAAACATATGTCCTAACCAAAGGGCGGGGTTATTACCTATGGCAATATCTTCCACCTAACCTTAACAAATGTACTTAGCGGAACTTCTAGCAATGATTATTATTGAAAACCGAATGAATTTATTATTATTATTAACTTTGATCTAATTTACGAATCTGTATTTTTAAATGCGAAAGTCACTTAACACTTCGAGCGGAATTAATAGACGTTTTTGTTATACCTCTGAGAACTTAAGTCTAGACTTTGCGTATTGTTATGAATGGAGAAACTAATGCTTAAGTCCGCCGAACTTGTGATCTAAATTAATTTCCTTTTCTCGCGAACTAATACAAACTCGAATTCACACGTGAAATAGCAACGATTTTACCCGTGAAATACTCACGTTTGGCATTAACAAAGACGCTACTAAATTTTTTTTCAAGCTTTATTAGAAGGACAAAGTACAATGGTAACAGTATAAAATTAAGGAAAAAAAAAAAAAAAAAAAAAACAAACAAACAAATGACAAAATAAATAAGTAAATTATGACTTGACTGAACTCTGTGCGTCTATTTTTTTTTTTTTTTAGAAGAAAATTTTATTAAATATAAAAAACTTGTCCCAAGGACCGTCCTTCCGGAAGGGAACCGAGGATGCAAGAAGCATTTCCTAAATTAGTTTGCTGATTTACTTCTACTTACCCCGCCACGGCTGTCCCGGACAGCACCTGGGCTTGCTGATTCACTGCTGACTCGGCCATGATGACTGACACCGTGATAATCTGCACGAGAAATTCAATTATTTACTATGAAGAACATGAAAACTAGCACCAAAAATCATTATGCAGTGGATTGCAGTGGTAATGTCGAAGTTATGGGATCCGTGGATCTGAGAGTTGGAATTCCAAGCAACGAATTTATTTATTTATTTACACTTTATTGATAGGAAGAGATTGCCTGAGGCAATAACCCCGCCCTTTAGTTAGGACATATATTATGTATATATTTATTTATTTTTTCTTTATTTATTATTATTTTTTTGTTTTGTTATATTGTATTTTGTATTTTCGTTTGTAATTATTTGTATTGTATATGTCCTATTATCTAATAAAGTGTAAATAAATAAATAAATAAAATAAATAAAATAGGACATATTATATACAACACAAATAATTACAAATTAAAATACAACATAAGAGAAGAAAAAAGTAACGAAAAAATAAATATATACCTACATAATATATGTCCTAACTAAAGGGCGAGGTTATTGCCTTTGGCAATCTCTTCCACCCAACCCTTTCTTCCACCCAATGGTTTTATCTTTGACAAAAAGTACCAAATAATTTTGACCCGTGCATAAATCCCTCCACAGCAAAACGCAAGCAAAAGGTTCGAATCCAGAGCATGAATATTTCCTCATTAATTTGAGTATGTGATCACATAGTAATAAGGGTCTGAGGGTTAGGTGGTAGAAAACTAGAAAATGTTTTGAGCATTAACCTCGCCTGGTGGTTACCTTCCACTAAAGAGTATTATTATTATTAAACTAAAATAATCCCATTTAATAAACTGCCTACCTAAGTAAGATAGAATAAAACAGATCAACAATAATTAATATACCTAATGGCATTCTAGTGATTTAAAGGCTAAATTAACTGACTTAATAAAATTGATTAACCGTGTTATGCCTATTAGTATGTTAGAAGTAACGGACGGACCTCAGGGGGTTAATCGATTAGTCGGCGGACTTCTAACCTGGAGGTCGGTGGTTCAAGTAACAAGTTCAGCAAAGATTTAGTAAAGCGAGTTTGAGTGGTGATATTACGAAAGTGAATAACACAAGTATGATAGCTTCATTATGTGTACCAGTGCCTATCTAGTCGTAAGTAAAATTATGAAGAACTTTCATTTATTGGCGTGGAGTTTTACAGGACGTTTGTTAGATGTGATGATTAGGTATTGGGAATCAAGTCACACACATTTTGCCGACTGGACTTATTAATTACAGGCACTATAGAATAGACTATAGGTATGTATAACGTTCATGATAATATGAAAATCAAGAGCTAGGTTATATAAGATCTCTGAACAAAGAGGTAATTTATTATATTATGTAAGGTAGGACATTGTTATTTATGTAATCAATGTAATCTCTGTTGATAATGAAATCCAATATACTTCGTATAGGCAAGAAACAGCTCCGGTCACCAAATAATCGAATCAGAGAGTTAGTTATTTTAAGATCTATTTAGTAAAATAAATAAAAAACAACACATTACCCCCATGATGGATTTTTGTTGTAGGAAGTAAGAACTTGTAATCGTATCAGAGTTATTTTAAAATCTAATGCGAATTTTAGTTAAAAAGAAAACAACACATTACCACCATGATAGATTTTTGTTGTAGCAAATAAAAACTTCTATTCCAAATTTGAAATTTAGGAGAGGAAGATGGAGGTTCAGCAATGACAGCTAAAAATTGTACCTTTAATTTGTCAGAAATAATTGGCCGTCGCGGTAATCGAACCAATGTCCGAGACTTACAGAGTTACCCGCTAATTTAAAGGCTACGTATAAATTATATAATTATCTGAGTGTAATCGAGTAATCGATCGAGAAAAACACCATTTTATAAAGGTATCTTTTCCTTTATAAACTTATTTATTTTTTATACCTGTTCAAAAGACTCAAATCAAACACTCGAATTTACACCGAAAAAACACCAGGCCGCAGGTTAAGGAATTTTATATTTAAAAAAATTGAGCTTTCATAATAATAAAAAAAAGTTTAACTAGATTTTCTTTTAAATAAAGAATATACAAAATAATAACTAACAAATAAGATAATAATAATAATACCTACGACTAAGAGTAGGTACATCAATCTAACAAAATCAATCCTAACCTTCCCTGGAACAATATTAAATTTCTTGATAACTTTGTTTGATTTGATTCAAAATTATATTTTAATTTGATTTAATATAAATCGAATAAAAATGATAAGGTGTTCCACAATTCACTCAAATGAATGCACAATAAATCGCCTACCTCACGTTTGTTCCACGGAGAAGCTGTTAGCTGTTACTGATAAATAATCTGATACGACAGACCCTCTGATTAAGCTCAATTATCATTACTACATGCATCTGACAAGCTCTCAATACACAGGACAGACTCAAAGTAACGATTCTCAACTTAAACCAGTTCCTCATAGCTGGAGTGAGGGGTTCTAGGGCACTTGGTATCAGAGAAATCTGTGAAGCTCTTGTGTGGGGGCCTGAAGACCCTTATATAGACAACTATCATAATTATGTATATGAATACGAAGTAAATATAGAGCGTCTTGTTTAGTTATTCTAGATTAGGAAATTGAGTCCCTCATGAGTCTCCTGTTTAATTTTGTATTTTACAGGAAAGTTGAGTCTCCTCTCAAACTCAAGTACCTCTCTGATTTGGACTATCTTCGTTCCACGAGTGGTGGAATGATCACTGAGTAAAATAGGTGTACCTACACTAGCTATGACGAGTAGTTTGTATTATTTTTATTTAAAAAACTTAGCCATCTAATGTACGTCATTACCACTCAGATGGTCTAAGGCTCAAGTGCATATTAACTAACAGTTCATTAGGGTTTGATTTAATCCGTTAAGTTTGATTTAATTGATTTAATCCGTTCATTAGCGACTTTGCACTTGTGCATAAGACTCGTATCCTATAGGTTCTTTGAAATATATACCGTATCCCTTTTTAGATAAACACCCGAATGAGAACCATACATGTAGTGTTCATGTAGAAACATTAAATTTATTACACATACCAACAGAAACAACAAGCACTTTAAGAAGCGTGAATCTTACGTAGTAAAAAAACTCAACTTAAAAAGAACCCTCGCAAAGTAATAAGTAGCGCTATTTCCCTCGGAGATCATGTTATCATTGGGGGGACCATAAGAAATGTTGAGAGCCGCTGATTAAAAAGGTTACAAGTTTATCATTATTATTCAGGGTGGCATCAGACAAAAACAGGCTCTTAAAAGGAGACTTTTCAAATACTGATATACGTATTGCTAATTTTAGCTGAGAAAAATGTTTGTTATTCTTATCAAGGACTAGTCCGTAAATATACACCCGTTTACCGGGCCATATTATTATTATTATTAAAAAGAAAAGATGGAAAATAAGGAGTGATTATTTAGACTGTCAGCGGAAGACAGGTAGCCCCATTGTGCTAACAGTTTAACAAAGCACATCTTTATTTGTTTACTTTATATAAATAGTGTAGGTACATAATTCTTTTGATAGCAAATTATTGGTTTTATAATGAGGTTGTGATTTTTTAATATACTCAAAGGAATACCCACCTTGGAGTCGTAGGGCCGTCTCTCAAAAGGCAGCAGTTTTGCAAAAGTACTATAATGCACTCTACTTATTTTCACTAACATAACTTATTTAAGCGGAAAGTTTATTTCTTCGTTTGTTAGGTCTTTTATTCTTATGAAAAAGGTTTAATTTCTCAATTTCTTTAAAAAACCAAGATTCTTTTAATTATGTTATATTTTTAGGAGTAGGTACGTTAGCTACCTAATGGTTTTATTAAAAATATTATGTACACTGAATTTGCATGGACACCACTGATGTTATTAACTGAGACGATCAGTTAGATGAGATTTTTTAAACTAACAATACAATGTTATATTTTTGTATTTTTTACACTTTCCTATAAATAGAAATCGTGAAACTACTTCTTATAACTCAAAGGTTAACACACTGAACAATTATAGAAAGCAAAGTTCACTGTATTTTTAAATTCACATTTTTTTCTATATTTCCGCGGGCGCAAAAATCACTTTTATTGAGGTAAAGTCAAAAAGTCAGTTAAACTGAAAGTATCAGGTTGTGCTGTTCACATGTAGTTCCGTTCGATTATCAACCGGTCAACTTTTTTGAAGGCTTTCCTGTTGGTGAGATAGCTGTTCACATGTAGTTCCGTTCGATCATCAACCGGTCAACTTTCTTGAAGGCTTTCCTGTTGGTGAGATAGCTGTTCACATGTAGTTCCGTTCGATCATCAACCGGTCAACTTTCTTGAAGGCTTTCCTGTTGGTGAGATAGTGACAGACGCACCACACACAGAAGAAGATGGCACCTATGACTTGCGTCACCGAATTGGCAACAACAGCTAGGACCATTGCCGAGAAGTCAAATTATTAAACCGAGAATATCATTAAAATCAGTCAGTTGATCGGTAAAAAACACAGATTTAAGCAAAAATATGGGTGTTGTTGATTTTAGAGATGGGCAGCCAAAAAAATTGAGTTGGAAAAAATCTTATATTGAGGTTTAATCACTCACTATTAAATAAACACGTAGTGCTAATAAAGTTTGCAAACGATTTCACATAAATGTGACAAATTGCCAAGAAAGATAGATAGTTAGAATATTTAATCAAAGGAATTAAGTTGTTGTTCTTTATTGACTGACAACTACCTAGAAAATAGTTGTTGAATGGAATTATTTCACAAACTGGGATCTATGAAAAAGACAAGATTAGCTGTAATTAAAGTTGTTTTATAAATATATGGAGCAAAAATGTTTGAATGCAATGGTTGCAAATTGAAAACTAACCGAATATTTGGAAATCGGGACCATTTTATGGTAGATTATTATTCTTGTTTTTCTTCGATTGCCAAAACAACATGAGGGTGCGTCATATCTCTCCTTAATCCATAATTCATTGACATCATTCGCAATTTCCATGATGCAAAAATAATCAAACTTACCTGGTGATGGCCTTGTACATAATGTACATATATTATGTATTTATTATTAGAATGATGACATATATTGGTACGCGTGTACGGGTAAATGACCTCAAAGGGATTCTGAGATTTAAAAACAAAATCATGAAAAACAATAGCAAAATACTTCTATGTACCTAATCAACGTCAGAAAGACTCATATCATGAGAATGTACCACAAACAAGAAAACCTACCTATATGCTCCCCATTGTAAGCCTCAGCCGCCATATTTTACATACGTAATACGAGTACTAATTGGATAAAGTTTATAAAATAAAAAGCCTTATTATTATCATAGATAAATCAAAAACAACGAGTGACGTAATTGTATTTCGTAAACACAGATAGGGAAATAAATATATGAAATTTCATCTATATAAAAAGAGTTACCTATTTGATTTAAAAGATAAAAGAACATGAAGAAAGTAAAAAATCCATCAACACATTTTAGTATTAGATCTCTAATCTAATACTAGTACATTAGACAAGATTTACACAGAGTTACTTTTCATCTCCGTAAAACATTTTCACAAAATGTATCAAATTTGCTAAAAAATAATTAAATAAATTACACACAATACATTTACAGTACCAAAGCTATTTACATTACAACTCTATCAAAAGTCACTTCATAAAATTATTCCTATCAAATGAATTACAATAATTCATAATAATAATACTTTTATGTTTGTTTGCGTTAACATTCCACTACTATAGTACTTTGTTCGTTTGTAACGATGGAAGTTTTACCCATCAGTGGAGTGATAAATTACAGCCAAAATACCAACAGAATATGAAAACGGATGGATGAAAAAGTCACGTGGTTGAAGCGCTAGTCTGGTAATCCAGGTAGAGTAGGGATCCGTTGCGCTTTGGTTCGAATCCCACCCAATGCATGAATTCCCTTTTGTTTGATTTTGTGACCACATAGGGTAGGTAGGTAGACTCAATAAGACTCTGAGAGTAGGTGGTAGAAAATGCTTTGAGCATTAACCTCGCCTGATGGTTAACTTCCACTGATGAGTATTATTATGTTATTGTGTCATTATATTTTCCAGTAATTTTTAGATCCTGCGGGAACTAAATTGGCTTAATTTTTTTAAATATTTTATGTGAAATTGCTGTGATTAATATGAACATTAAATATAGGTCATGAAAATTAAATCCTTCAGTCCAAGAGTAACTTGATCTACAAATGTGCATTGTGTTAGAAACACGAGTTTCAGAAAAAAGTTGGTATTTTGATTTCTCACTATGTGAAAATAATTGTAATACCCAATAATAGGTCTCCTGAGTCTTGATAATGTTATCAAAAACAGCGATAACAACCAAAGAACATCAAATACAGTAAGAGGCGGCGTAATAAGAAAACAAAACAGAAGTAGGTATACCTTTAACGCTTTTATTCTCTGACTTCGGTAGTACTCTATTTACATTCGTTGCGGGAAATCCGAGAAAAGGTTTAACCCAAGCCAGGGTGGCGGATATAAAACAGAAAATTTCAGCCCATTTTTTGTCAACAAAACTGATTGTTTTAAAGACGAATCAAAAGGCTAACAGAAATCTTTTAATGGAAAGTCAGACTATGAGCGAGCTGAATATTATTTATTTGAATTGAGCTATCAAATACTTCAGTGAAGTAGACCATGACCGATAACTTTTAATCGTCAGCCCAATACGGGTATAATAGTATCAACATACATAGTTGCTAATTCGTTACATTTGTAGATAAATATAGCTTTACTTGAGGAACATTTTTTTGTTCTTCTTCTTTTATTTTATCTTAAAAACGCAAATCAACCACAAAAAGCCTTACATCGGCGCAATGTTATGGACGGTTGGTTGTTTTGTAAGAGAATAGGTATTTTCCTGTTCTTCACAACTAGCCCTAAGAAACCATCATCGCGGCGTTGGCTGCCTGAATGACTTTTTATAAGGGAGGAAAAGTAAAAAATCTAAATTTACCACAGCTAAAGTTCACAAGTCTCTTCACAAGCCGCACATTTCACAGAACACAGAGAAAACTTACGTGAACAATGATTCTGATGATGCATTGTTGATGTGAAAAGTCAAAAATCATTAACAAATTAGAAATAATTTCTTCACGGTATATTTTTCGGTCAAACTTGTGTGGAAACAAGTTCGCAGACCTTTAGATTTTAGACAAGAGGAAAAAAATTCGACAATTAGCGTCAGTTTCACCGATAGGTAGCCATTTTGAAAATGCAACTCCACCACCTGTTTCTGAGTTATGAGGAAACGTGAATTCCGAAAACACTTAAGCTTAAAAGACGCTTTTCGCAAGAAGAAAGTCTACTGTAAATTCAGGCACGTCCTTAGGGAAAGAATAATGGCGATTTATTTTAGAACATAAATGTGTTTCATACTTTCTTTTTTGGCAGAAATCGCTTAAAAACTAAAAGACTCTACTTGTTTGAATAATTTTATTCCTTATCGTTCAAACATAGAATCGACATAAACTTGTTTTCTTTTCAGTTCATACAGGCTGGGAAAACTTTTTTCTCACTTAAAAAATAGATAAAGTACTTTAACACTCGATGGTAAAAGAGATTTCTAGGTAGACAGACGAAAAATATTCGCTGAAAGGCCAGAATGAGTTCGTACGAAATGAATAGTTGAATAGGTTTCTGAAGAAAATCATCATTGGTTCGAAAGAGTTCAACTTAAAGTATTTGGAAAATTACTAGGATTTTTGGTACACAACAAAAATATACAAAAAAGCAATACATTCTATACCTTAGGGGTAATAGAAAGTAACAAAAATTGAGCACTAAGGATGAGAACCCAGAACTTACTGAGCCCCCAAGGTGAAGCAATACTTGGTACAAATGTTATTTAAAAAAATAATGAGTGTTTCACAGCCTTTTTTATTTCGTAGCCATGAAACAGGAGCTACTGTAGACGCTTGTGGTCTGTGTTGTAGCCTGCCCATCCCGTAGTATGCCTCCTCTCTGATGTGCGAAAAGTGACACAATACTTCCCATTAAGGTGCTGGGTCAACACGAGCGCACTGGAAGTTATCTCTTACAAACAAGTGAAACCAAATTTTGAATACAAATTTTTGTCGGCACTGGGGTTCGAACCCGGGACCTTACGCATGGCAAGCGAGTGCTTAACCACTGAGCTATTCGTGCGCTCTAAATAACGAACTTCTCTGAATCCAGTCCTGACTCTAGAGATGCTCTCCTTTGATAATACGGTAGACAGTGCGGTAGCAATGACCAAGCCAGCAACTTTACTGGGTTGAATTAATTATCCTTGTAGAACATGGGGAAAATAATAATCAAGGACACATCTCATTTATTTTCTAATTAAGCACCAGTTGGATGGAAGAGCTCACAGGGTGCGAATCCTGCCATTAAAGTGACAGAAAAACATTTTATTTTCTTATTCTATGACCAACTAAACTTTATTCACAAATCATTAATATGTGGCTTATCTGTCATCATATTTCAATAAAATTGATATTTTAAATGTAGCAACAGTTTTTTGGGTTTGTTCATAGAACCTAAGGGTGACAGTACTTGATTTTATATAAATATAAAAAATCAGAGTCTGCACTGATCATAGGTGACTGACTTACCCATATAACAGTGTCACTAGGACTACAATTTCTATATTGTTCACTGTACTTGCCAATATTAAGTACATAGTTATTACACATAAGGATGTTACAGTTGAAGAATGTGTAGATGAAACGTCTTGTATTCTGAGGAAATGAAAATACAAAATTTTCGTCATTTTCAAGATATTTGAAATCAGATACAGTGCAATTAGACATAGATCGAGGATTATTCACGAGTTACTTGAGTAATTTCAACTCAGGTTCAAGGCAAATTGCCGAATTCCACATATGGATTTTAAAAATAACGAGAAAATGTATCTGTGTCTATCTCACGATGATCCACCAATGGATGTCGTCAAATAAAATAAAATAATAATGAGAAGGAGTGAGTATCTGTGTCTATCTCACAAACACGGAATTATTATTATTAGCTTAGTGTACGAGTTCAATCAAAGGTTAACGTTTGAATTTAATAGATTTTTCTACAAATAGATGCTCATTGCACTTAATCTCAGCATGAAGGCTGGTTAGAGTTAATATGGTGCTACTAAACAGAATTACTTAAGTTAGCCTGAATATTTTATACACAATAAGCTTTTTCCAGTTATGTTACACTTGATATGTACAGTTAGAAAACAAAGGATACAAGAGAGAGACACTGAGTTCATCACAAAATGTCAATACGAGGTCGGTACTGAAGCTTAAGGGGTGGGGCGCGGAACCGCCATCTTGTAATGTACACAAACTTGAGTGTATGGTCCTTGCCCAAGAGTTCATCGTTGCAGAGGATATCAATCTGAAATTGAAACAGATTTAATAATAATGATAATAACATTCTTTAGTGGAAGGTAACCACCAGGC
Organism: Bactericera cockerelli; assembly: GCA_024516035.1. NCBI lineage: Eukaryota > Metazoa > Arthropoda > Insecta > Hemiptera > Triozidae > Bactericera > Bactericera cockerelli. Next base: position 11,036,442 of record CM044958.1, on the reverse strand, counting down.
GAGGTTAATGCTCAAAGCATTTTCTACTACCTAAATCTCAGTCTTATTTATAAGGTCACAAACTAAAATTATTGAGGAAAAATTCATGCACTGGGTGGGATTTGAAACAACAGATACCCACGCTACCTGGATTACCAGATTAGCGCGTTAACCACTTGACTATCAGAGCACACTTGACTACATGATTTACTTTAGTTTGAATCAGGACCTTTGTAGGGAAAAATGAGTAATAAACTGTATACTGAAAGTTATGCAAGCTCAACACACTTCAGTAAAATTAAATAAATAGTTTTTTTCTCTCTCTTTAAAAAGTTTTTCTGAAGTGAAAAGAGGTCACAAGTTCGAACCTAAGCATTAGTTTTCCTATTTAAAACAATATGCTAAATCTAGACTTGCGCCCACAGAGGTATTACAAGAACTTCTATTACTTCTGCCCTTAGATAGAGCTATTGGCTTGAAGGCTAACTTTCTCAAATATGTAGTTAAGACAGTTTGATGCTTGCTATGATTTTAAAGCTTCATTTTTATTTTGAATAGTGTATTTTTTTATAAAAGTTTCTAAACATTGGGCAAATGGGCATAGGATGTTATATATTATTATATATATATACAGTAGAAATCGTTTATAACGACACCGTTTATAACGAACAATCGGCTATAGCAAACAAAATCTCCGGTCCCTTGGAGTCTTATGGAAAATTAACATTGGTATCGTTTATAACAAACATCGGCTATTAGGAACAATATCGGCTTTAGCGAACAAATTTTCAAGTCCCGTGGCTACTTTCTATCGGTTATAACGTACAAAATTCATTTTGATGCTGTGTGAGTAAAACAGAAACCATGTTTAGTTATGCAGGTCTTTGTCAAGGAGTAGATGAGTGACCTGTCTAATTTAGATCATTTTATTAGCACCTCAAAGTTAGTATTGTTTCAGATTTTGAATTAGTGGATTATGATTGTACCTACATTCATACATATTGTACATTTTTCATGTCTTACGAAGTTCCCTTATAACGTACATTGTTCTCTACAAGCGATACATATCGGATATAGTGAACTTGTTCCTTATAGGCGATATATCGGTTATAGTGAACATCGGCTATAAGGAACAAATCTTTCCGGTCCCTTGAAGTTCGTTATAAACGATTTCTACTGTATATATATCTGGCTGGGGGACTATAAACAGGGAGTAGACCAGCAGTCTAGCTGGGGGACTATAAACAGGGAGTAGACCAGCATTGGCTTGGTTCTGGGGGCCCTTGTCAATTATTAGCCTCCTTGTAAAGACAGTGGTAGAAGTGCTGACTCATTCCTCCACTGTCTGGCTACCATCGTTCACGATGACACCACCCTATGATGATGATATATTTTTTTATTAATGTGACATCAATAACCAACCAACTGCTTTAAAAATGTCTACTTTCTTCTCACCTCTTTATATTTGCTCTGCTCATCCAGTAGCTTGAGAGCGACAAACTTCTTCAGGTGAGTGATGGTGGCTTGTGACGAGAGACGGATGAATCTCTTCTTCAGGGTCTTCAGACTAGAGCTTGATGTCACACTGCACTCCAAATATACATTCACCTAGAATTTACAACAGTAAATTTATTCATTACTAGCTAGAACCCAGCACTTTGTCCCTGTTTAGATTTTTTCCCATGGCTGGCATCCTATTTAGAATTTTTGAAAATCCTTTCTTAGTATGCACCTGTTGCACCTAAGACTCTGTGGGAAATTGGGAGTAATTTGGTCCAGTCATTTTGGAGTTTTGTTGATTATGAATGAATGAATGTAAATGGATTTTATAATTCAGATTTTATATATTATTATGATATGAACATTCATTCCTACTACTGCATATTTTGTATACCCAGTTTTACAAATAACTAAACAAGAGCCCATCAATTAGTTCAATTTAATAATTGAAATATAGTCTGGCTGGGGGACATTGAACAAGGAGAAGACCAGTGTCTTGCTAGAGGACTATAAACAGAGAACAGACTAGCCAACCCTTACAAGCCAGGCTAGCTTGCAGTTTCCTAAGGGTTTAATGGCTTATAAAGAAAAGTCCAAGTCCTCATGATGGTTGATCGCACATAGAAATATGTGGTTCAGGACTAGCCAACTTTGAAATAAAGTTGGCTGGAGACCATCACTCAACCCTCCAGCTGTAGCCAAGCTGGCTACAACAACAACAACAATAATTGAAATATAACTACCAAAAATCATAATGGTTATTGTATTCTTGAGGGTAAAAATTCATGAACCTTACTTGGAAATACAATCAAAACTATTCTGAAATTGAAAAATATAAAGAGTAATAGAAAAAATTGTGTTCTTTATCACAATTTTATTCTGATAACTTATTCTTCTCATAATTCTGCCACTGGTTGCTGATCAAATCAAAGCAGCTACTCATTATTCCTGATGAGATATGAGTGGACCCCAATGAGGTATGAGTGCTGGTGTATAGTAACAGTTATTTATTACTTGTTATAGTTACTGAATCATAAAAAAAATCCATCATATCTTCCTTACCGAAGTTCTTCTTTGGGGGGATTTTGTTATAATAGTCCATTTGCTTAACCAACCCACCTGTTCATCCAGCCTATGGTAATCTGAATTGGAAGGATCCACATTCTCTTCTTCCTCGTCCTCCAGAAGCAAATCCTTTGGACATGGAAGTCCTCTGATCCTATAGAACTCTCGTTCTCTCTTCATCTCATTAGCCTGGAGATTGGGGACCAGTTTGTACACTAGATCTTGCATTGTACGGTCAAAGCTGATGTACTGGAGGGGATGAGACTGGTGAATGATGATTTGGCAGGAAGGACATGTGTTCTTCTCATCCAGATGCTGGACTAGACAACTCTTGCAGACTGGAAGTAATAGGAAATATTCAGATGAAAAAAATATGTTGAATGCCTGGATAATTTATACACCATATATTTTTTACAATAAATTATGTTTGTTGAAGTTCTATGACCCACATTTTTTTTAAAACAATATTTTGTTGTACCTAGATACTCACAAAATTAATTCACTAATAATATATGAATGCTTTGGAAATGTTGTTTATAATTTTTTTGTACTTAGTAATGTGATTACAAACTAGACAATCATGAAAAAAGAAAGTGAATTTTACAATAACATTATTCTACAAGTATTTGAACAGACTCAGTACCTATATTAAGTCTCTGTTATTGAAGAGCCTAAAAGGAAAGAAAAGAATAATCAGAGCAAACTAGTGTGTACAATACCAAAATACTCACAAGTATGTAAACATTCTGTAACTGTGGTTGCATCTATGAGGTAACCTTTACATATTCTGCACGTCAGTATTGAGTTCAGGGTCTTCACTTTGATTTTCTTCTTGTCTCCTTTGTCCAACATTTTACTTGATAGTATTGATGAGTTGAAGGGGATCTCTATCAAGCTTGGCTGAAAGATTCGAACATGTAGCTCTATGTGATAATAGCAGTAACTATGAAATAAAATAATCATAGTAATTTAAATTGAGAAAGAAGCTGAGCACAAAAATAGCTCTCATCATACCATCTTAAAATCAGCATTCATTAAGACAGAATTAGAATGGTGTTTAAAACCATTTTTCAAAATGAAGAAAGCAATAATGTGGTTTCATATTTGCATTTTACCTATTAATTTGACATTGATGATGGACAATATTTCTGTTTTACAGATATGAGGAAAAATTGATTAAACAGTACAGGTGGGAGAGTAAATGGGAATTACAATATCAAACCCATAACCAGCCTAGCTCCAGCTATAAAGTACTTTACTAGTTGATTCCTAGCTCCAGTGTATTCTCTAGAGCTAGGACCACTGTTACCTCATTTTCACACTTTGGCCTGCACAAATAACATTATTTTTCCAAACCTGTTCACATTTTCTGACTCTTGTAAAAGCTCTCCATTTCTTTTCTCATTCCCAGCAGATGAAAACTGATCTGCCCTAGATAATAATCATGATTCTCTTATCATTGAATTATCAGATTATCTCTAACAATAAGTAACCCTAGGTATCTTCTATCTTCAAGGGAAGGTGGTGTCTTGGGTCCGATAATATTATGTACTCTTACTTACCACAGGATTGGGGACTGCGACACGAATTGAGCTAGGAGATGAAGAGTTAGTTTTTCGTGTCAAGTTAGTAATGCTATCTATCTATCCTAATCTAGAGATTCCTTATTTTCTTCATTCAAAATTCAATTCATTCATTTAATTTAAAATAAAGTTTATCACCAGCCTTCAGCCTACAGCTCTACAATAGAAAGGTAAACAAACTAAAGGGTACAAAAATTGTCCACTTGTCTACAAGAGCGCTAGGGTTCTGAATGTTGCCAAGTTGATTTCTAAATAAACAGGTTTTGTCGACAAACATATATATTTTTAGGGTTTTTTCATACGAACAGCAACCCTTATTAACGATTTCAGTTCTGTGCACCGTACGCCGTTTATCCCAAGCAATAAAGACCGGTGGTAATATTTGATGATAGAGCTGAAATAATTATGTTTGTTCCAGACCGTTCCGCCGTGTAAAAATAATTTGATCACGATCGCATCTCAAGGGTCAAGTTTGAACTACAGTGTTGCCGTAGCTTTATTTATATCGGAGGTTTTTCAGATTGATAAAATTTCATCAAGCTAAAAAATAAACATTGGATTTTGTGATCTTGATAAATTGATAACAGAAAAGTGGTTTGTGATAAGAGATAAAGGTTCTCAGCTGCTAGTGCCCAGTGCAGCTACACAACATCAGTAATTAACTTATCAGTGTGTTTAATTAACTGTGTTTGAATCTCAATAATGTTCATCAGATATGTTGTAAATGTAAATAACTTATTATCAGAGCTCTGAACATTGCTGTGTAGTAAGCATGTACCAAGGCTGAGTGATGCAATAGTTTGCCACTTCTCTGATTATATTGATTGCATATTGTTTTGCCTACTCAACCATCATTATGCATTGGTCATACGTCATATTCTGCTAATCACTGAACCTATGAAGAAGTCGGTATTTCAGTAATTTTATTATAGTAATTATCACTTCCCTCCAGTATATGGTTTCAAGTGGACAATTGTTAATTAATTAATTAATGTGCAACTTGGCACCCATACCTAATACATACTAATATCAATTAATTCTGGAGCTTTTGTGCTCAGAATTAGTATAAGTTTAATACATTTTTCTTATTCTCACATTCCAGAAATTCATTTTTAAAGTATTTTATTTTAAGTCTGTGGTTTTTGCATTGTTATATAACAGACCATTATTTTAAAGAATCTATTCCACAAAACTTTAAATTTTCACTGTATTTTATTTCTTATACTTATTCTATTAAGTAAAATGTCACAAACAGAAATTAAACAAAATGGTACCTGTTGTAACCACACAGACATCAAGTTCCCATATTTCACAAAAGGCACAATCGTCAAAGGTTTTGGAAGGGGATCTAAAGAATTGGGAATACCAACAGGTGATTATTTATTTGATTTCAATTTTATATCTAGATTTTTTTCTAAATATTGGTTTAATGTTGCTTTTAAATTACTGACATGCATATCATGGCAGTTTCAAATCAAATATATTTTTTATTGTACATTAAATTAATTACAATTTATGGTATAACATCACAGAAGATAAATTTGTGCTAATAATAAAAAAAGCTAATATGTTTTTTATTGATGTGGTGTATTTCATATTTTTTACACAAATAATTTAGCCTGGAATCAATAGATTTACTCTCTAGTACCTGTAAAGACTAGAAAGTATTGTTCTTGGTCAGTTTTTTCAAATTGAGCTGATATCATTTTTGGACAAATTATACTCTCTTGATTTCCAAAAAGTAATTTTTATCAAATGGTCCATTTGTATGTGTGTTCAATATGTGGAACAAATTTTAAATTGTTAAAGTGGATTATAAAATTATGAAAAATAACAATATAAATAACTTTTTTTATCAAATTTTTATCAAATGGTCCATTTGTATGTGTGTTCAATATGTGGAACAAATTTTAAATTGTTAAAGTGGATTATAAAATTATGAAAAATAACAATATAAATAACTTTTGCTACTTTTTCAGCCAATATGTGTGAGGAAGCTGTGAAATCTTTGCCAGAAAACTTTGATCCAGGTGTATATTATGGCTGGGCAAAACTTTCCAATGATGCCAGAGTATACAAAATGGTCATGAGTATTGGTTGGAACCCATTCTACAAGAACAAAACAAAATCTATGGTATGTAAATTATTAAATTTTGTCTGAATGTTGGTACATTAATTATGTACATAGATAGATGGACACTGTCCTCAATAAGTAGGTAAGCTGAAAAAGAAAATCACCCACCAAATAAATTTAATGTTCAAAATCACTAAATACTATGTACTGTTTCTTTAGGCAAACATCACAAGATGTCAGTTGTTGTGATAACGTTTATTACATCCTATGTGAGAAATTTGGTTGGGTTGAGAAGTCCTTGGTAACTATTCTAACAATGTAGATTGTAGATAACTAGTGATAGTAAATTGTAAATTATGTGTTTCCAATGATAAAATTAATGTGGAAAATAATTGTTTCCTCTTTGAACTTTTTCAAGAAATTGTGGGCCTTTTTTTCTTTGAAATTTGACCAAGTACCTACCTACCAATATGATTTTTCTGTGACATAGAAAATAAATGTATTCATAGTCCAATATAAGCTATTTTATTGTTTTCACTTCAAATGTCAATTTCTTTTTTTAATTTCAGGAGGTTCATATAATTCATGAGTTTGATCATGACTTCTATGGCATTCAATTGAGTATCTGTGTCCTTGGATACACCAGACCTGAATTGGACTTCAATTCATTAGGTAAAATTATTTTTCTGTACAAAGACTTCAAATTTAGTATACAGTAAACTTTTAGAAAGGAAAATGGAGTTATGACAAAAGTTCTAGGTATTAAAATAAACAAAGAGTTTATGGTTACATATTTTTTGGTGAGAAACATCGAAATAAGGTTACAAAGAAATTGATTATTCACAATATAATTAAAAAAAAAATCCCAATCAAAATAGAGTTTTGTATTTTAATTGCAATATAAATTCTGATATTTACAAGAACAAAGGAGAGCCTCTGTTGGCAAAACATTTAATTTCATGCATGTCAAGGCTTGTTCATTATCAAGAGGACTTGGAATTCAGCTCTGTTCATTCCATACAGCTCTGTTCATTCAAAGAGATTCCATAAGTACATAATTTTATTAATTATTCTTGTTTTGCCATGGTTCATTATTTGATGAAAAACAAAATCCTCTCAACCCATGTCTTGTGCCTTGTCAATACCACCAGTGAAGAAAATCAGGAATGATTGATTTTATTAATATTTATGAATAATAATAGAACGCAAGTGATTAAGGTACATTTTTGGTTTACAAACACATTTAATTAATAAAATTGTGTTTTTGTGTTATTACATCAACATTTTACTGAAGCTCACATTAAAGTAGCTACTCATTTTCCCTCACAAGGACCCTCATTATGAGTGGACCCCAGATATCCAAGTACAAAGCAGAAAAAATCCTGCCCCGCTGTGGATTGAACCCAGGTCAATCTGCATGCAAGCCTAGTGTGCTACCCACTTGGTGACTACTGTTATTAGAATACATTTGGTTTACAATATTACTATTTTATTATTTTTCTTGATTTATTTGTCACCAGTGATGTAGCACACTAGGCTTGCACACCTGGTGTCCTGAGTTCAAATCCCTGCAGAGATGGTTTTTTTGGGTCTGTACTTTCATTGTTATGTGGTCCACTCATACATTGTGTGTGAAACTACTTTGATGTAAGCAACAGCAAGTGCCAGAATTATGGCAAAATCATTTATGTATTAGATATTATCACGACTGAATGCCCTTCCTAACACTAACCCTATTAAAGGCGCCAACGATTTGGGTTATTGCCTTTTGGTCTGACATGGCTGGTACTATACCTGTATCTGTTTAACATGTCCCAGAGAGCTAAGTTTATCATGCTCCAGGGAGATAGGGTGGTGTGGAAGAGAATGCCGTAGGCATTAGCACCGCCCTTGATCAAGTTTTGTTTAATTATTTCAACTTTATTTCTTGTAAATTGTATATACTATATTTTGTAAAAAAAAACTTGATTAAATCTGTTTAATAATAATAATAGTATAGAAAAATAATATTAATTCACAGTTAGTATGTTACAATGGCACATTACAATACATATAGTACCTACTTACTTTCCCTGTGTGTTGTCATGGTGATAGAAGAATTGATGGGGTATTAACCCCTGTGGACGCCCAGAAGCAATTTTATGGGTTCCTTCCATGTCCTGTGTGTAGTGTATTGTGTGGTGTTGATGTAAATAAATTTCACTTGTGAAAACATTCTTAAAAATTGGAAAAATCAGGAGCTTTCAATTTTGATGTTTTTTTTCTCTCCTCAGACGAACTTATTTCTGCAATCAGAAATGACATCCAAACAGCCCGTGATAACTTGGACAGCAAGGCAGCTCAAGAATACATTACAAATAGCTATTTTACCGACAGCCAGGGTTCCTAGTGAATACCAAGGCATGACTTGTCTCTATGTGTACCCAATGGTAAGGAGCTTTACCATGCAAAAGTTTCCATGATCAAATTCCTCAGCCAACATTTTTTTTCTCAAGACTTTGTTTTGGTTTTCCAAGTACATATCTTCTATTTAGCTCAATATACTCAACAATTGAGTAAATATAGTTGTGCTAGCTGGAAGGATATTGCTTCTTGCAATACCATACTTTCTAGTGTTCTTACAACGCCTCATTTAAATGCTACAGGTTGTTGATTGAAATCTTTTAATAAACTTTGAACAATATTGAATTGAAAGTATTCCTTAAATTTGCTTCATTTTATTACAATTATTTAATTGAAAAAAAAAAGAATAATAAAATTAAAAAAGTAAAAAATAAAATAATGTAATATCAGTTAATCATTCATCTTTTTTGTTAGTCTAATCTGAGTGTTCTTGATAGGTTGCAACAGAGGATTTTTTTCATCCTCAATGTTAAAATCGTTTTTATTAATAATAAGTCAGCCACAAATAATTTCACTGAGATGAGTAAAACATAATTACATAGTATTAATATTTCCTCGGGAGTAGATCAATAAATCACTGATTGATTGATCAAATCATATTCTTTGTGATAGAAACAGAATGACTGGCTTCTTTGTGTGTTATATTTGCTTTCTTTTGTTGTTGCCATAAATAAGAATTAAATGAGCCATTCAAATATTCAAAAAATAATTGAAGTAATATCTTCATTAGCATACTATAAAATTCTCGTGAATAGTAAGGATTTATCTGTTTCATTTTAATTTAAATATTATTAAATTGTTGCTCGGGTTTGGTTGTTTTACCAATCCAGTATTAAAAATGGTGTGTAGCTAACATAAATCAAACACAAACCAAAGTCGTCCAAAACTGAAAAAAATTGACAGTAGGTGTCACACTTGTGTCTTTATAGAAATAAACAAAAAAAGTAAAAAGAAGAAATATAAAACTTGTCTACAAAGAAGCCAGTTTTCTGAAACCAAGTACTTGCTGATTATCTATTTGTTTATTAAATAAATCATTATATGGATTTCAATTCATGTATCTATCTTAGATTTTATGTGATTTTTATGAAAACATAATACTTATGTTTATAATTATAATTATTTTGTACTTACATGTTTATTCCTTCTCTCCCCTCGGTGCATTTCTCTCACTTTTCTTTCTCTATTTCTGTCTCTCTCCTACTCTCTCCCTATTTGCCTCTCTTCTCCCTCTAATATATTTATTCAATCAAATAAATGGCACGTAATTTTATCTTGACAAATCCTCGATGTGCGTTTGGGTATATTCAAAAGTCATGCATAGTGAAGAAAAATTTAGTTGGGTTCTCAACCCATGTCCTAATGTTCAATGAAGTGCCTTTTACAATTGCAGTACTTTTGAAACTCCCTGTACTTAAACGTATTCAGTAGTCTTCATGTACTTATGGCAGCCCTTGATCTCTTTTTTACACGGGAGATCATTCACTTGAAAATAACTTTATATGTCATATTTTCCGTCAAATTGTCTTGATGGTAAAGTGTTCACTTGCATCTATATACCTACGTAGATTAGTTATAATCACTGTTTTCCTTTGATAGTTTGTGACTTGAAGTAATTATTAATCCTCTTGGGATTTCAAAAAACTGACGGGAAGCCAAAGAACGCCTGCAGTACGATTTCTCATTATTCATTACATATGATTCATCATTGGTATTTACCAAGTAATACAGTGGACTCTTGGGCAAGTTCTAAGAAATCTAGGGGGCTAATTATGAACCAGGATTAAAGTTAAGATAATCCAGACTGTCCCTCAAGTCTTGTTAGAGTATGATGTGTTGAAACTGCACCTAGAGGGCGTGTCTGGCTTATCTTATCTTAATCCTGTTTCATAATTTGGCCCTTAAAGATACTTTCAAGAATCTCATGTTTTTGTAGCGAACTAGAGACAATTGAATTCGAAAGTAATATTTTTGTGTACTAAGATAGTTTCATACATTTTTTGAAGAATTACGTCTCTTTGACGTCGATGGTGAAAAATATTATTTATGTTCCATCGTAAAAACTAATAAAAAATATTCAAAGCTTCAGGAAGGAGCAAAACATCCTATCTGTCAGCAATTTATCGGAGGCTGTTTCGCGCTAAAGTAGATATAAGTAGTGATTTATTTAACTGCTAGCTTAGCATTTTCATACCCTTATAAAAGTAAAAGTTCTTGTGTCATATTAAATTTAAATCCGTCGTCATATTTGGATTATGTGAAAATATTTCTAAGCCAGTCTGGACGTAAAGTCCTTTTAAAATAATCATTTAATATTATAAAAGCCCTAGTAGTACGTTTTATTTATTTAATCTACAACCACTTTACATTCAATGTACTTAAATGCTGAATATAAGAAATGAAATACCTACTTAAATAAATATTGAATATTGTTCTTTCGTAAAAGATAATAAAATTATATTTTGCAATTGTTTATTTTATTGATGATTACACCTTCCACTGTTACCGAAACCGAATTTTCTTGATTTTGTACTTTTTTCCCCCTCATTATAAAAATGTTTCTCCTCTTTATAATATTTGCGTGGAATTTTGCTCTATAATAGTTCTGAAATTGTTCAACTGAGTTTCAAGCTCGGAGAATACCAGTCCTCGTGCTGTCACTGAAGTGAAGCAATGTTCAGCAAGGTAAGGACTATATTGGTGACCATTCGAAATTCTAATCACGTGATGCTGGCTGTTCCTGGCCCAATCCAGGCTGGGTGAGGTTAATGTTTGTAGCTAGATTGTGAGTTTCCAGCAAAGAAAGTGTAAAAGCTGCTCTCTGTCTTGCTTAGAGCTCAAACTAACAACCTGGAGGTTTAGATGACGAGAAAAATCTGCGACCACACCATGAATCGAAGCAGGAACTTTGGCGTACAATACCGGTATGATTTACACAGGAAGCAGGTGACGTGCTATGACAGGCACACTGTAGGGTATTATTTAACTTTCGGACACAATGTTTGACATTTGCCTACACACAAGAGATAAAAGGTTCATTTTAAATTCCATTTCCGATGCATCAGCAGGGAAACACTACAAACGCCATAAATTGCCGAATGAGAAATTTAATAATTAAATAAAAACGGAAATTAAGCTCTCTCTCACTGCTTTGTCTTTTGCTGACTTGACCATTGAATTTAAATTTATGTGCAAGAGAAAGAGAGATTAAACCGGCATTAGTCTATTTTTAATACTCGTAGGTACTTGTTGTATACCTCATCAAACTTTAGTGCATATAGGGTACAAGAAGGTACATTCATAATATACAATGTAAATGTTACTATGAATAGATACATACATATGTACCTATATCTCGTATTTAAATTATCTAAGAGTATAATTAGAAGGTTATCAAATAATTTCTATTTTTAAATATCTAAATTGAATTATGTGCCACTTTTGTATTTCTGTAATTTTCAAGTATCTAAATACCTAAACCTATCAGACAGACAGACCGACAGACAAAAGAAAGCCAAATCGTCAATAATGCAAGTTAAAACATAACCACACTTGGTGAGGTCGCTTCGCTCCCTCACTGTGTTCGGTTAATAATATTTCTATTCTAGTCGTCACCGTTGCCAAGTGGGTAAGTGGGTAGCGCACTAAGCTTGCACGCACCGGGACCTGGGTTCGATCCCCAGCAGGCCAGGATTTTTCTGCTGTGTACTTGGATTGGATGTCCCGGTTCCACTAATACCTTGTGAGGAAAAATGAGTCGTTACTTGTGGGAGTATCAACCAGGGGCGGCATTATCACATAATAAAGAAAATAATATGATTCGTTTACACTAGTGATGCAGACTCTTTAGCACTACTCGTAATCACCATCTTCACTAATGCTCCGTTACCTAAATGCTTGCCCACCTTCAAATTTTTCATTTCATTTTCAAATGATCTATGGTATCTAGACCAATGATATTTCATTAGCTCAATGCCTACTCACCTGCACATTTTGTATTTCAAATGAGTTGTACTAATGCTCCGTTAGCTCAATGCCTGCTCACCTACACATAATGATCTGTACTAATGCTCCGTTAGCTCAATGCCTGCTCACCAACACAATGATTTGTACTAATGCGCCGTTAGCTCAATGCCTGCTCACCAACACAATGATTTGTACTAATGCTCCGTTAGCTCAATGCCTACTCACCAACACAATGATTTGTACTAATGCTCCGTTAGCTCAATGTCTGCTCACCTACACATAATGATTTGTACTAATGCTCCGTTAGCTCAATACCTGCTCACCAACACACAATGATTTGTACTACTGCTCCGTTAGCTCAATGCCTACTCACCAACACAAAGATTTGTACTAATGCGCCGTTAGCTCAATGCCTGCTCACCAACACAATGATTTGTACTAATGCTCCGTTAGCTCAATGCCTACTCACCAACACAATGATTTGTACTAATGCGCCGTTAGCTCAATACCTGCTCACCAACACAATGATTTGTACTAATGCGCCGTTAGCTCAATGCCTGCTCACCAACACAATGATTTGTACTAATGCTCCGTTAGCTCAATGCCTGCTCACCAACACAATGATTTGTACTAATGCTCCGTTAGCTCAATGCCTACTCACCAACACAATGATTTGTACTAATGCTCCGTTAGCTCAATGTCTGCTCACCAACACACAATGATTTGTACTACTGCTCCGTTAGCTCAATGCCTACTCACCAACACAATGATTTGTACTAATGCTCCGTTAGCTCAATGCCTACTCAACAACACAATGATTTGTACTAATGCTCCGTTAGCTCAATGCCTACTCAACAACACAATGATTTGTACTAATGCTCCGTTAGCTCAATGCCTGCTCACCTACGATCTGTGTCTCCAGAGAACTTTCCACTCCCGATAATTATTTATTTTCCGCTTATTTATGTTTCACTTTTTTCCCTCTGATAGATTTTGTCGCAACTCCTCCCCCCTCCCCCTCCTGTTTACGGGGGAGCCGAAAAGTATTTTCAAGTTGAAAAAGGTTTTTCTTAAAGTGGAAAACTTAGAAGAAAATGATGTTTAACCCGAAAGTTTAGTCTAATGAAAAACAAAATCTATTTATTTTACCATGGGAGAAGCAGGTAGAAGTCAGTCAGGAGCACCTGGAAAGAGAAGAAATTAGGGGTATATTAGTTTACCTATCAAGAGTACCTGGCAGTGTATTAGGAGTATTGGGGTATATAGGTAATATTATAAAGGGTCTTCCATTAAGAACGCCCTGTTTTTCAATGGTTACAAAACGCAGGTTTTTTGGAGTACCAAAAAAAATGTATTTTTATTTCACCTACACACTTTGCCATTATGATATTCAATATCAGTCTTTATATGCGGACCGCTTCTTTGTTTGTTGGACCGCCATCAGTTTGACTTAATTTTTGACATCTTTTTCAACCAAGTCTACTGATATTCCAAATATTTTGTGTTCCACACGAAACGGTCAGTTTTTGAGAATGTATAGTATAGTATAGTATAGTATAGTAGTGCTTTATTTAGACTGTCGGCTCGAGACAGGAAGTCCCATTACGCTATCAGTTTTCCAATGGAGCACATGTGACTTTTCAATAGCCCAGTGGCGCGTATTTTGCTGATGAAACTCGAAATTTGAATTTAGAGGGAGCTAATTAATTAAAATTTAGTTCGTAAGTTTTGAAAATTGTGCTCGCTCGTGCACCATAACTAAATGGCATACTCTAATGAACAAAATAAAAACAAATTTACTCAAATCGATGCATGAAGTGCGTTCAGATTGACAAAACAAAGTGAGGCGTTCCTATTGAAAAACCCTTTGTAAGGAAATAAATGTAGATGCTTTCTTTTATAAATAGATATTGAATGTTGTACAGGTATCCTCGATTTTTTTCTTCTAATGATTGGTAAAAAATATAAATCCAGAAAGAAGTGCGGAAAGTAAAGGAGCTTGTGTTTTTTGAACATCTGGATTTTTTTCCAGAACAATGAAGTTTTTTTTTCTGTTTTTCTCATTGTCTTCCCCCTCCCCGGGAACATCTGTTTCATCATCAACACTTTCTCTCGGACCTGATGGGGATTACTGAATCTTTTATCGTGGAAAATAAGTAGAAATAATGCAATAAAATATCTGGTTCAAATAATTATAGTCTAAGCAGAAAGTAGAAAGTAGTTTCACGCATAACATTTAAAATCAATTAGAACAGCACTTTTTTATGGAATGATAATTCAAGTTATGTTATCGGTTATTTTCTTATCGAATTCTTTTAGAACTGCATGTCCATTTTCAAGAGATAAGGAGACAATAATTATTATAATTGTGTATAATATATAATTATATGTATATTATGTTAGGCTGCTCAATTCAGTATATCAGTATAATCAGTATAAACAGAAAAGTGAGAAGTTGTACTAGATGTTAAGAAAAGTGAGAAGTAATTGCTGTCAATCAGCGAAAAAACGCAAACATCGCGATTTGATATCTTCCAAATGATCAAAATAAAAGGTTCTAGCATTCCGCTTTCGAATTTCAACCAGTGCACATCATAAAAGTTGCTCTCCTATTTTCTCAATTTTCCTGTGACTTGGTGATTTCCATAGAAAAATTTCAAGTTAATTTTTGATGTGATGTTTTCTTTTTGAGTTTAAAATGTTCTCTTTAACCAATTAAACTCCTTTCTATTTGTGTAAAAGAGTGGATATTGAACAATGAAGTACTTGATGGTGATGGGTATCGTATAAGTAGACCTAATATATCCTAATCTTTGATTGACATGATTACCTTATTCGTAACCTTATCTTTCAGCTGTTAATTTCGTCCTCCTGTTAAAAGTAACCCCTATTTGTCTTGAAAAAAATTACTTATATATTTATTCACTCAATTATTAAAATGTTCGCTGATAAACTTAAAAAAAACATGCCATCCTTTTCTCGCGTCAGCTATATTCCTAAGCCTGGGTACAGCAAAGGTCCTTCGTCCTATGCCCCTCCTAAGGTCGATAGCTTATATTTACCTAGAAAATGTGGTTTTACCATCCCATTCGACCCGGAAGTCAGTATGGAAGATTACCTTGGGGCGATAGGCGATATTGTGGGAGATCATAATATGGTGTTCGCCGGTAAAAATAATGGTATTATAAAGATTTACTTGAGTAGTGAATTAGAAGTGACTAAGCTCTTTGAGAATCACACACAGGTCCTTATTTGTGGTAAACCCTTCATGTTGAAGAGGCTGGTCGAACATGGCCACCGTATATACTTGTGTAATGTAGAACCTGAAATACCTGATGCTATGCTGATCGACGAGTTGTCGAACCACGTAAAAGTTGTGTCTCCTATGCGTTTTGTTAACCTAGGTTGTCGTAATTCTAGGTTTAACCACCTGATAGGATATAGGCGCATGGTTTTTATTGATGATATTGAGAAAATTCCCCAATCATTTAACATTTTATTTGAAGATAAAATTTACAAAATATATACACTTATTGACAAAGTCAAATGTTTTCGATGTCACGCAGAGGGTCATCTGTCTAAAAATTGTCCCGAGGAACAAACATCTGTTCAAGAGCGCTTGCAGCAAGTGGCCAAAACTATCGTTGACGCTTCCTCAAATACCGCGACTCCCCCCCAAAGTTTAACTCCCCATATTTCAAGCTCTGTTGATGCTTTGATGCCCTTGTTTACTATTGGTAGCCAGTCTTCTCAGGAAATAAATAATTTTCCCGAGTTGCCTCTTAAAAATATTGCTAATAATGAAGCGAATCATTTAGATTCGAGTAATAAACAAAATGAGCTGTGTTCTCAGGAACCAAAAAATGAATTTACTGTGTTGCCTCTCAAAGATATTGGTAATAGTGAAATCATTCAGTCGAATCTTTTAGATTCAAATATACAAATCAATAAACAAGTTGACAATGATAGTAATATAGAGCAGCGGTCGGCAACCTTTTGAACTACGCGGACCCCTAGCTTATCTCGAAAAAATTTAAGGGACCCCCACCCACCCCCACAGGTTTGGACTTGCATGCGGATGCTAAACATAGAGAGTTAGGTGGAAGTAGGGTACTTCGGACTATTTATGATTCGAGTTCATAAGCTATTTTTCTTCTTCTTTTTTTAAATCCTGAAATGGCTTTGCGGACCCCCCATTTAGCTCTCGCGGACCCCCGGGGGTCCGCGGACCCCAGGTTGCCGACCGCTGATATAGAGAACATGGAGATTTGTCAAGACAATAAAAACAAAAAACGTTCTTTTGACTTTTCCCCAGATAATGATCAGATTGCCGATAAAAAAGTCTGTACTGTACAGAATACTGAATTAGACCCCGTAATCCCTTTATTAGGGAAGTACAACCCATCCGTGGATCCAACTGAATTTATTCGTTTAGTTGAAGGTTTGAAAATGAAAAACTATAAACAAAAAGTTGATCTCATTACTAATTCTTATGATATGAACCCTGCTGAAGTCATGTCCTTGTTTAAAAATCTAGGTTCCGACTTGTCCTTAAACTCGAAACTAAGGAATAAGTTCAAAAACCTTGCCAAAGCTATTAATCCTGATAATTTGGTTAAAAAGTCCGATAGTGTTCCTTCTGGGATAACCCGTTCGTCTTCACAAGAAAATATTACTGCTGACAAAGAATAATTATGTATTAAAAAAAAAAAAAAAACAAAACGATCCCATTTGTATCCATATGCACATCTGTAAATAATAATTTTTTTTCTATACTCCTTGATTTCATTTTACATTCCTGTATGATTATGTGTTCCTGTTTGATATTATGCGTACTATTACCACTTCTAGGCCCGACTGGTCTGCATAGACACCCATTATCCGGTATACTAGATATGATTGGGGGAGGATAAAAAACTCCTAGATTGTACTCTTTATACACGGCGGGTAAAACAGTTGTGCGCCTGTGAAAGTGAAAAATAATACTGAGAAGCTGGTATTGTACCAGACTTCCAATCTCCATACGTATCCTGTGGTGCACCCCATCATGGGGTATGACCGCTTAAAAAAGTGGTATTCGAAAATAATTCGTACCTGATTATTGTTTTTGAGTGATGTATTATGTAATTATGTTATCAAGTTGTATTAATACTAATTGACTGCCGAATACAAATAGTGCGGATACCAAATATTTTTTGTCATCCGTCATATACAAAAATAAATCTTACTCAATTATTTTTATTATTATTTACCTTCTTTATGAACACTAACAATATTAAAAATATTGTCCAGTGGAACATTAACGGACTTCGTATACATCTCGATGATTTAAAGTGTCTAGTAAACAAATACTCTCCCCTGATAGTTTGTTTACAGGAAAGCCATCTGACTCCTAAAGACAATCCGGTTTTGAAAAATTATGTTTTACACAGACTTGATTTCACAGGTGGGAGAATTGCTTGCGGGGGGGTCTGTACGTTTGTACATAATTCCTGTTTTTCCCAAACCTTCAATATTACATCTCCTTTCCAATGTATTGCAGTGCAAGTAAAATTTCCTAGCGTATCCCAACTTGTGTGCATCTGCAATGTCTATTTCCCTCCCAATGTTCAGTTTTCTGATACAGACCTTGATAATATAAAAAATCAATTGAAATCTCCTTTCATTATTTTAGGAGATTTCAATGCTCATAACCCTCTTTGGGGTAGTACCTCACTGGAAAACAAAGGTAAGGAAATAGAAAAATTTATTCTCTCGAACTCTGATACTCACTTACTGAATAATGGTTCTTCTACCCATTATAACCTTTCTTATCTTACCCATTCCTCTATTGATCTCTCTTTTTCCTCAACTTGTTTATATCCTGATATTGATTGGAAAGTGACTGATGATTTACACAACTCTGACCATTATCCCATTATCTTGTCCTATGAAGCTCCTACTCCTATACCTCTTCCTATGCGTGACCCCCCAAAAATTTGGAATTATGATAGGGCGGACTGGGATATGTTTAAAAGCAAAATAAATTTTGATTTTGATTTTTTAGACCATACTGATATTAACATTGATATTGATGGTATATTGACCCGTATGAATAACCATATTTTACAAGTCGCTCAGGAAACTATACCTATAAAAAAAATTCCCTGCAGTAAACTACCAATACCCTGGTGGGATACAGAATTACAAAATTTGATTAAAAAACGAAGAAAAGCACTGAGAAATTTACAAAGAAATTCCTCAATTGATAATAAAATCGAATTTAAAAAAGCTAGGGCTGTTGCTCGCAAAAACATGATAATGAAAAGACGTGATGGTTGGGAAAAATTTGTTTCCTCAATCGATCACTCAATCACCCCGAGTGAAATGTTTTTTAAAATGAATAAACTTCGCGGTAAGTACAGTCCACGCCATATAAGCGCATTACAAGTTTCTGATGACCCGTCTAATTTATTGTTTGATTCTAAAGATATTTCCAATAAGCTTGGTGAACATTTCTCGTCAGTTTCGTCCGACGAAAATTTTTCTCCATCATTCCTAGAACATAAAAATAATTGTGAAAATGAGACCTTGATTTTGAATTTTGACCATAATAATAATAATAATTACAATTCTCCAATTACCTTTAAAGAATTACTCATCACCCTAAAAACATGCTCATCTAAAGCTTCTGGGCCCGATGGGGTATCTTTTTTTCTCTTGAAAAACTTGCCCAATAACGCCCTTGAAAAGCTTTTGAGCATCTACAATTATGTATGGTTAAGCGGAAAATTTCCCAATAGCTGGCGAGACGCCCTAATATTACCTATTTTAAAACCAGGTAAAAATAAAGTTATTGCTTCAAATTATAGACCAATTTCTTTGATTAATTGTAGTAGCAAGATTCTCGAAAAAATTGTAAATAAGCGACTTTCATATCATTTAGAAAAAAACAAATTACTGAATTCTTTCCAAAGTGGTGGTCGCTGTAAGCGATCCACTATTGATAACTTAGCTTACTTAGACCATGTTGTTAGCTCTGGATTTGTCAAGAAGGAATGCACTTTAGCCCTCTTTCTTGACATCCAGAAAGCTTTCGACTGTACATGGAGGTTTAAGGTACTTAAAAATCTTCTATCTCTAGGAATTAATGGTTGCATCCTTCGGTATCTCCAGAATTTCATGCGAGATAGGCGAATAACCGTTAAATGCAATAATGAACTTTCTTCGTCTTTTTCTCTTAAGAACGGTATAGTCCAAGGATCCAGCTTATCGCCGATCCTGTTCATTGTTTTTTATGAATGACCTGTTTACAGTGATTAAACTTCCTGTAAGAAGCTTATTATTTGTTGATGATCTATTGATTATGCTAAGAGGGAAGGATTTGGCAAGAATGCAAGTCACTATGCAGTCTTCCCTTTCAAGTCTGGAAATTTGGGCTAAATCGAATGGTATTACGTTTTCGACTGATCCTTCCAAATCAGTCTGTTTAAATTTTAATAGATACAGGCGTCCTATTAACCCCGTTTTAACATATGCGGGAGAAAGACTAAACTTTTCTGATCATACTAAATTTTTAGGACTGATATGGGATTCCAAGTTAAATTGGAAACTCCACATTGATTATATCAAATCGAAGACTCTTATTGCTTTAAATATGTTAAAAATGGTCTCTAATAAAAAGTGGGGACTTTGCCGTAAATCACTACATAGATTCTACAATAGCTATATTCTACCCATATTCGACTATGGAAGTACGGTTTATGGCTCCGCTAAGGACCATATTATTTTAAAATTAAACCCATCTCATCATACAGGTATACGTATTGTAACAGGCGCTATCAGGTCTAGCCCTGTACAGAGTTTATACATTGAAGCTGGCATACCCCCCCTATCAATAAGACGGGAAAAAATGTTATTAAACTATGTCACCAAAATAAAAGCATCGCCACAAAACCCTATGTACAAAATTATTTTCAACGATTGCAATATTGAATATGACTTATTTGGTAAGAAACCAATACCTTTAGCTGTCCGGGCTAAACAAATTCAACCATTTTATGACACTCTTAGTCAATCTTCAGTGACACCTTACAGTCAGAACTTACCACCTTGGTCATCAGAAATGCCAAAAATAGATATTTCTTTGTCGAAGGACAAGAAAACCGACACTTCCCCCGTTGTTTACCGTGCTCATTTTAATGAATTATTGAACTCGAAATATCCTAATCATGTATTGTGTTTTACAGATGGCTCAAAATCTTCTCATTCAACAAGCTGTGCTTTCAGTATAGATGGTGTTGTTTCGTCTTTTTCTCTCAACAAAGTTAATTCAATATTTTCAGCAGAACTTCTTGCAATATTTCTTTGTTTGAAAGAAATTGCACACAGTAATACTTCCACCGATACATTTGCCATAATTAGCGATTCTTTAAGTGCTCTGTCAGCTATGAATAATATTTTATTTTCCGACCCCATTGTTTCATTAATATACTCTCAATGGAAAAACCTTTTTGAGTTGGGTAAATTTGTCAATTTCCTGTGGTGCCCATCCCATTGTGGAATTGCAGGAAATGAAACTGTTGATACTGCTGCAAACCGTTTAAACCATACTTCTTCAGTTGATTTGTGTTCCCCAGAAGATCTTAAGCCTCTCATTAAAATTATTTGTAAAAACAATCTATCCAACCTATGGAATGAAGTCCACCCTAATAACAAACTAAAAAAAATAAAACCTACTACTGATTTGTGGAATTCAAGCCACAGATCGAAAAGATTCGAAGAAGTCGTTATATCCAGAATGAGAATCGGTCATACTTTCATTACTCATAGCCACCTGTTCAAAAAGGAACCCCCTCCCCTTTGTCAATGTGGTGTTGTCCTTACGGTTGCACACCTCCTTGAATGCTCTATCCTAGCTCCTGCCCGTACCAATTTGTCCGCTATACCATCGTTACGTGACGACACAAATGAAATTGACGCCCTGATACTATATCTGAAACGAATAAAATGCTATAGAAAAATTTAGTTTGAAACGGAAACGGTGCGAAAGACCAGCTGTAGTTAAAGCACCTAAATTAAAAAAAAAAAAAAAAAAAAAAGGTTCTAGCCAGTTTCAATATCCCGCTGAGTGCACCACTGGCAAAAGGTGAGTTCGGTGCGAAGATTACCCGCGCCTTTTTCGCATGTATGAATTCGGTGCCGCCTAAAAAAGGTGATGTACGAGTTCGGTGCGGTCTTAATGACTTATAAATTGATTGTTTGTTTATAATGTACTAGTTGCTTGTTAAGAGTCATCCTGCTGTTATTAAGTTAGTAGATTATTTTGTAGATAGTTACATTCAGCAAGACTGTCCATTTCCTCTTTGAAGGCCATGCCTTGGGTTTATAGTAGGGTTAGGTAAAATACAATGAACGCCATGCCTTGAGTTTATAGTAGGGTTAGGTAAAATACAATGACGGACATGCCTTGGGTTTATAGTAGGGTTAGGTAAAATACAATGAAGGCCATGCCTTGGGTAGTAGGGTTAGGTAAAATACAATGACGGCCATGCCTTGGGTTTATAGTAGGGTTAGGTAAAATACAATGAAGGCCATGCCTCGGTTTATTAATTGAAGGCCATGCCTATAAGGAAAAAAAAATACTATAATTACCTGATCATCAGGGCAAGTACCAGGGCACCGAATTCATATATGACCTTTTTTAGGCGGCACCGAACTCATACATTTTTTTATTTTCCGCACCGAACTCGTACATAGCCGCACCATCACTTCTCGTTCTGTCAATGAAGTTAAGCAACGTCCAGCGATGTTAGGACTTGGATGGTTGACCATTCAATTTTTATCCGTTGTGATGCTGGCTTTTTCCAGTTCCTCTCAGACTGGGTGAGAATAATTTCCAGCGAATAGATTAAAACCCCGTCACGTCGTGAAATATGACCATGCAGCTCAAAGCGACGTGAAACCTCCCCAAAAATGAGCTCAAAAATCGAATTTTGCCTATTGAGCAAGCTCAGAATGCTCAGTCCGCTATCTGTTAGTTTGTAATGTTCGAAACCTCGAAATTGGCTATTGAAACACCAAGGGCTGTCTCGCACCGCTCCCCCCTTATCCGCCTAGAAGCAGCAAAACGGCGGCAGGCAGTTTTGTTGCTTTCCTTTAGGTATACATAGAAGAACATAAATTTTCCATTCATCGATTTTTTTCTGGTTTGAGAGCACAAGAAGGCTCGAGCCTTTGTGAGCCGTCAGTTCCACCAAACATGTTAAATTCAGTACAAAATAATAATTAGTCATACTAGGTAGGTAATTCATAATAAAAATTCAACTTTATCTAGTTTTAATTTATTTAAACTTAATTTCCTTACAGTCTATCTCGTTCGCTCGAAAGACATGACCATGTTCAATTTCAAGTTCAATTCATTCTCTGTAGCTATAGTACCATGGAGAAGCTTTTCTTATATTACAGTTTTTATTTACTGTAGCTTCTACTTAAAATAACAGCTATCAAATTACTTATATCTGCACAATTAATAATTTCCTTTAGTTCTGCATACACTATAGGTTTGTCTTCGATTTTTGGCTGGATGCGGCTTTGCACAGGTAGTATTTGCTACTGATTTAGCTTTACCCAAGTTATCAGTTACTGCATGAATCTGGGTTCTGTACTCATTAAATTCATTTATTTTGTTAATCAGATTTCTTTGGCAAGTCTGTATCTTTTGTTCTAGTTCATCTATTTTTTCTTTTAAAGTTAGAGCTTCCTCTTTAAGTTTTAAATACTGCGTTTTATTATTTTTCTTTTCTATCTCCAAGGATTCTAGTATTTTTTGCATTTTCTTTTTTGCAGTTTTTTCTTCTGTTAACATTACATTTAAATCACGAATGGTTAATTTCGAGTTTTCTAAACATTTTTTAGCTTCTAAAATTGATTTCATTTGATTATTTATTTTTTCATTGATTACATTTTTTTGTTTCCTTGTTTCTTCCATCTCTTTGGCAATTTTTTCAATTTTTTGTTTCAGATTCGATACCTCATCGATAAGTTTTCGGATTTGCCTTTCATAACTTGTAATTTTTTCTTGTAATATAGTAACCTTGAATTGTTTCTTTTTTATCCAATCCAATTTGTTATGAATTTTTTTTTCAGCATCATTAATTTTATTTTTGGACGATTCAATTTTCTGTTCGTAAAGTTGAACTTCTTGGGATATTTGAGCGCTTCTTTTTCTTATTTTTTCAGTAAGGTGAACCGTTTTTTTTTAGTTCTGCTAACTTGTGCTCTTTCTTTTGAATATCTTCATGTAGCTCACCATTGTTCTTCTCGAGTGTATCCACCTTAGATTCAATATCTTCAATTATCATTTTGTTTTTAGCATTATCGATTTCCAATTCATCTTTGTCACTCTCTAGTTTACTAAGGACACCCGATAGGTGACAGAAATCCGACATATTCTTGTTTCTCTCATCATTTAGCTCTTTGAATACTTTGACTACATCGTGCAAGCCTGTTTCGGAGGCCATTGTTTTTCTTTTATTTCTTTGTGGTGTATAAACTATAAACTAGAATTTTTAGTGTTATATTTTATGTAGTCATTATGTCAATTTATAAGTATAAATATTGAAAAAAGGGAATATTATTATTTAAAATAGACAAGTTTTAATTAAAATAGTGGCTGTGTGATGAACTGGAATTTTATGTGAATTTTTTTTAGGTTTCTTCAAAATGATAGAATTATGATGACAGCAAAACATTTCTGGATAACAGAAGAATTTTGGGTTGGGTATTACAATAATTATAACTCGTGCATTCACTCGCTCACTCAAAACTTTGAGAGGAGAAACATGGAAGCTTATGAAACAGTACCTAACCTTAAAGAGGAGCGTAATAAGCGGAAATTCAGAAGAAGAGAAAACATTTTCATTCTTCAATAGACCAAATTCTTGAGAAGTTCAATTCATTTGAAAATTTCTTGTCTTCAGTAGACGAGAAACATTGTTTCAATTCTTAGAGGTGGGGACACTATAGGTACAAGATGAAGCGTGGTCGCCCTTTCACAACTGTCTGTGAAAATAATCGTATTTGTACGAGCTCAGTAACTTTTATGGAATTGTTAAGTCTCATCTGTGAATAAACTGCTCAGAGAGAGAGAGAGAAAAAAAATGTTTCAGAGCCTATCTATCTTAGTGTTACTGAATTTTGTTTTAATTTTCATGAAATTCTCGAGCATAAACTAAAATCTGCGACCGGACTCAAACCACAAGAGCGCTGCCGCGGGCTAACGATAGGTTTGTGCATTTATTATGTAGGTCAGTTCCTCGATTTAGAGTCGGATAATTTTCCTTAATACCTACCGCTTTTATTTTAGAGTTTTATATACCTTTTTTTTTAAATACAAGGGTCTTTTCAATTACATTTTAGTAGTACCTATATTTTTAAAAAGAATGGTTTACTTTCATTACAAATTAAAAGAAAAATTCTTTAAAAATACAGTCACTGTATGTTTATGTCTGGAAGTATACGAGAACAGAATGTTACACTAGTGAAAGCTTTGTTTCATGAATGAACTTTTTGTGTAGTGTGTAACAATTCGTTTATTGACTAATCATATAGTATGCAATGGATGGACGGATTGATAATAATAAAATACGATACTGTGCAGGGTTGTGCAGATGATTCTAAAGTGTTGCACATCTCACATCTGTGAATAAACCAAACTTGAGCAAAGTAGAGAGAAACGGATAAGAAGAAGAGAGAAGGAGGAAGAATGTAAGGATCTTGTGGTGGAATTCAGATAAGAGCAAATTAATTAAAATCTAATTCAGTGTAAACTGAAAGGAGAAGAAAGAGAAATAATTTTGTTGAGAAGAGAAACCTCAAGTTTAAAGAATGTTCCTTGAGAGAGCTAGAGAAAATCATATGGATAGAAAGGAAAAGACTAGACAACGGGAGAGAAGAGAAGCTCAGACTCTTGAGATCGTGGAAGAACGACAGAGATAGTAGATAATTGGAAAGAGAAAGAGAGATGGATTGAGTTCAAAACAGAAGAGGTAAGGAATTAAGAGAACGTAATAATTACAGGTAAAGAGGAAAGAATCAATGTGAGTTAGCAGAGAAGAGATATCTGGCAGTTGAGTTTAAAAGATCTTGAGTAGTTGTTCAAGTTTAGTGATTGAAGATTCTGGATAGATTAGTCAATGAAAACTAATAGATCTGAATACGCTTGACTACAAGTAGGTGCTTACTCAATTTTAATAGAAGGAAGGTATAAAGGAATTCATGAATTGAATGAAAAGGGAATATTAAAGCTGAAGTACTATACCTTTTTATTGCCAATTAGCTGAAATTTATTACATCCTGGTATATGTATGTAATACTTCCTTATATCGAAAGTAATATTAGTAATATTTCAATATAGTTATAACTTTGAGGATTATCTTGTTTTTAAATACAAATTTTATGGTCATTAGTTTTAATCTACAGAAGTTCCGAGTTTTATTTATATCTAACTAGCGGGCTGTCGCCCGCTTTGCGGGCCGAGGCATGGCCGTGAAAGCAAAAAGTCCTTTTTCGCCAATGGCAGGTGTTGTAGTGGGAATTTCGAAAAATCCCGTCTTATTGCACATCTAGACTATAAGACAAAGCTATCTACCAAATTTCAGCTTCCTAGGACTTACGGTTTGGGCTGTAGAGCGATGATCAGTCAGTGAGTGGTCAGTGAGTGACTTTGACATTTATATATTAAGATAAATTATGTAAAATATTATTACCTATTATTATTTTTTAAATAAATGATAATAAAAAATAATATTTTACATTATTTATTATGATTGTGATTAAAAAAAATTGGTCGTTTTCTAGTTTCAGATCCTTTAGAGTAGTTATGGTGAGATGACAATTTACAGGAATTGCAGTTAACAACTCACTTGTCTGATGTTAAATTACATGCACTGGTAGTCACGTGGAAAGGGCTAGTCTGGTAATGCAGGTAGCGTAGTGATCTGTTGGTTTGAATCTCACCCAATGCATGAATTTTTCCTCATTTATTTTAGTATTCATCATGCCCACATAATCATAAGAATCTGAGGGTTAGATGGTAGAAAATACTTTAAACATTAACCTCACTCGGTGGTTACCTTCCTCTAAAGAGTATTAGTATTATTAAAAATTACTTCAATTGAAACTAAACTTCCCCTGCCCTGTGTACCCCCTTGAGAAAGGTTTGATTAGGTTTGAAGAAATAATCAGACTGAATGAAAACCCTCCAGAAGAAATATCAAATGTCCTTCTTGTTCTTTTCATGTTATCCTTCAAGGAGAAAGAAAATGGCAATTCTTACGTACAATAAAAAAAAGACACATAAAAACATGAAAAAAGATATATAAGTACCTATTTTATTCTATTAAAAAATATTAGAGAAAGAAAGTGAGAAAGAAAACAGTCATTTTCAACGAAATTTTCGGAACACAGGACACAGAGAAAAACATTTTCTGACACCGGAGACAAGAGACTTTCCCTTCTGTGCTAAAACTGAAAGCCACTAATTGACGTGGGGAACTTCTGCTTATGACATTTCTTATTTTACTTCTTTCATTATTATAGTTATCTTTACACCAACAAACATTAGCACTATTATCACTACTGCCATTATTAAAAGAAAAATATTGGAATAAAGTGTGACAATCCGAAGAACAAGAAAAGTGTCAATTCGTTTAATTTTAGTTGTTATGTTGCTTTCTTTATATTATTTTTTAGGTGATTTTCGTTTCATTCCTTATATAAGTATCTCTAGATGTGACACTCTCGTTGTATTCTTTCTGTTATGTGAATAGGTATTACAAATTTTTATTGTGTGTCAATTGTGTCATCACTCATCAGGAACAGAAGTAGAAAAAACCACCAGGAAAGCAGTTTCCACATTGAAAAAGGTGATATAATAATTATGAATGCTATGAAATGACAATATTGAAAACGCAACTTTCGTATATAACAGAAGCCTTAATCATTTAGTTTACTTTGTGGTGAATCTAAAATATGGTGAAGTACCTAATTTATTCTATATGTTAAATTTTTTTAATGAAAAAATGTTCATGAGTTTTTTCTTACTGAGTATAAAATATGTACATATATATTATAGTTATAATGTGAAGTAAATTATCATAAGATAATGCACATATAAATTATGATATTAATGCTATTTGAATAGAAAAAATATAATAACATGAACTGCTGGACTTAGAGACTTCTGGGTGTTATCTGGATAATTTATAACAACAAAGGTCTTTTTTATTACTCATGCAAATTATGTTTTAAGTGCGAAGCGACAATTTTATTATAAAATTAAATTTCTGAAGATAAGATAAACACTAGAACGGACATCGCAAGGGAAGTAAGGTACTGAGAAGAGAGAAAGCGAGATTGAAAATATTTACGGGATTAAGTTATAAAGAAGGAATTAAAAAGGATTTCCATTTTAACATATGGGTGACCTACATTATTTTCAATGAACTTTTACTTTTTTCCCTCTCTTCAAAATAGGAACTAGTATATGCTTAATTATGTAGGAGGTATATTCATATTATTTCTCTATATTCTATAAATTATTTTATCTGTGTCTAAAGAAAAGTTGTAAAACTCATAAATATTCTAAATTATATTTTATGTACTCAGTTATTCATTTACACTCAGTGTCTTGATCGATAAGACGGCAGACTTGTAACCTGGAGGTTGGTTTTTTAAGTCCTGGTTTCAGCGTAGATTTAGTAAGGCGAGTGGTTGTGATATCACGAGGGTGATTGGCACAAACATGATAACTTTAACTTAAATTTACTCAGTTAGTTTCAGCCATGTACGTGTATAGTTTTATACTTTTTAAATTTAATTCATTACCTTCATAATAATTTGTTATCTCTACATAATTATACTGTTGTAATAGGTTTAATGTACCTTGCATATTGCATACTCAAAATAGTTAAAAGGCGTGCATACAATTCATATAATTAATTTTATTAGCCTGTTGGAATTAAAATAATACCGCCTCGGTATTATTTAAAGGCATTGGACTCCTAACCTGGGGGTTCGAGTCCAAAGCTTGTCAAATTTAAGTAAGGTGCGTTCGTCTCATTGTGACTTGAGCCTTTGGGCATTAACAAGAATACTTGACCATAACAAGAACTAATTCAACAAAAATTAAATAAAAAATACACTGCCAATTATGGACACAATACTTCCTCGTGATTGGTTTACCTTGTATACAATAGGGTATTTTGAGATTATTCTTTTTACTAAATCACTAAACTTGTATCTCCAAAACCGCTTAAACCATTTACTTCAAATGTGTTTTAAATGGTAGAATACCGTTTTTCTACATTCTAGATTCCACAAAAATTCGAATATTAGAAATTTATCGGAAGAGAAATAAGGTTTCAGACAGTTTTAAGATGATCTTATCTTTGAATAGGTACATTCATCTTTCTTGACCTCGCAATACCTGCTGTGTAAGAACAGCTTTACGAACTTTTAACAACACATGTTGTTGATAGGTAGGTGCTGAATAATATTAGAATATGATGTCAAGGTATGATGTCTGCTCTGTACGTAGATGTCTGGGGTCCACTCATACCTCGTGATGAAAAATGAGTAGCTGCTTTAATGTGAGCATCACAACCAGTGCCGGAATTAAAAAAAAAAAAAAACAAGATAAGTGTTTCACAGTTTTTTTTATTCAGTAGTTATGGAACAGCATTTAACAGCACTTGCCCATCCCGTAGTACGGCTCCTCTTTGTTGGGCGAGAAGTGACACAATTCTTCCCATTTAGGTGCTGGGCCAACACTGGAAAGTATCCTTTATAAATAACTGTAACTGTAATTTTGATGAACCTGGGACCTTTCGGATGGCAAGTGTGTACCTTCCTTACTACTGAGCTAATCCTGCACTCATAAAAAAACTAATCGTATTAAACGAAAATTGAGTGTTCTATTGAGTGGTACTAATAATTTAAAAAATTGTTTCAAAAGCAAGGATAGTGATAAAAGAAGAGAAACAGAAAAATAGAGAGGGAGAAAGAGCGAGAGGGAGAGAGAGAGAGAGAGAGAGAGAGAGAGAGAGAGAGAGAGAGAGAGCGAAAGAGGCAATAAAGTAGAGGGAGAGAAAGGCGAATAAGTATGTGAGAAATTAAAATAAAAGAAAGATAAAAAAGAGCAAGAAAGAAAATTTAGAGAGAAAAAGAGAAACAAATAAAAGTGACAGATAATATACGTAGATAGACAGATAATATACACATAGATAGATAGAAAATATATGGTACGTAGATAGATAAAACCTAGGAAGAAAGAGGCATGTTTCCATCAAGCGCATTTAATATTGAAAAGCTGGATAAGTATTTCATAATGGAGGAGTACATCAGGTGGAATACAGGAGTTATGTTAGGAACATTTGTTTTGACACATGCGTTGGAGGAAGAAGAGGAGGAGGAAGATGAGGAAAGACCAGGAGGAGTAGGAGGAAGAGGAGGAGGAGGAGAAGGAGGAGAAGCAGGAGGAGGATGAGGAGGAGAAGGAAGATAAGGAAAGTGCAGGAGGAGTACAAGGAGGAGAAGGAGAAGGAAGAGATGGAGGAGTAGGAGGAGGAGAAGGAGAAGGAAGAGATGGAGGAGGAGGAAGAGTAGGAGGAAGAAGAGGAGGAGAAGGAGAAGGAAGAGATGAAGGAGGAGATGGAGGAGTAGGAAGAGGAGGAGGAGGAGTAGGAGGAGGAAGAGGAGGAGAAGGAAGATAAGGAAAGTGCAGGTGGAGTAGGAGGAGGAGAAGGAAGAGATGGAGGAGTAGGAAGAGGAGGAGGAGGAGTAGGAGGAGGAGGAGAAAGGGTGTGTAGAAACAGGAGAATCAAGAGAGGAAGGAGGATAAATAGAAAAAAATGGGAAAGCAAAAGGATGGAAGAGAAGAAAACAAGGACTAGGATAATAAAAGGATTGAAGAGAAGAATATGAATTAAAAGGAACGGAATAATCAGAGGGTAATTCTCAATTTTACCTAGAGTTGCTCAGTTGTCAATTGATTAATTTTATCGTGCATTCAATTCGTTCATATATAACCATAAAGGTGTACCTATATAACAATAAAGTTGAAAAACACCACTTTCATATAACAGAATATGGAAATATAGATAGAATTCGTTCATGACGTCATTCTAATGAGTATACATCTGTCTATCAAGTTCTTGATTGCCATACTACATAATAACCATACCACTCTGGGTCATTGTTGGTACTAATTATTTGCAATTTCAGTGATGAAGCCCGGATTTCTCTCTTCTCGTTCCTACGTCACTGAACTCAGATAGGAAAACTTAAAGAGTACCTACTTTCTTGCGTTTGCATCTACTTTCAAAAGTTTTGATAATGTTTTGGAATATCTTTTTTGACTGAACACAAAACTCGAGCGCAACTTTTCATGGATTAAGCTTAAAAAGGCAAAAATGCTTATCACAAAAACGAGAAGCTTTTTTTGCTGAAAATTTCCAACTTGAACTCCTTTCAAGACATTATGATAATTCCTTTTAGTGCTTTTTTCGTTTAAAGTAGGTAACACCATTTTTTGTGTTTCTCTTTTTCTAAAAGGTACAAAGATAAAGTCGCATATTTCTCATATCTGTCCATTTGAAAGAGAAAATTGTGTGGTAAAAGGTTGTACCGTCTCTATCTGTCCTCCCACCAGATCCGAGCCAAATCTTTTCAAATTCAGCGACACGTGGTTGTCCTCTTGGCTATTTAACACTTAGACGACCGGCATGGTTTTTCGTGAATTCTCTTGTGGGACCGGCGCGGCGATAATACGGCTATCCGACCCCGTGTACCACCGGTGGTCCATTCCGTACGAACGTGCGTGTACCACCGGTGGTACATCCGGTCGTCTACATGTTAAATAATGTTATAGCTTACAAAAGGTGATTATTTAATAACTCTTATTATGTATGTAATAACTATGTACTATATTACGTATATTGTTTCTGATTGAAGCCGGTCTCTATTCATCTCAAATTAGGTTTATGCATGTACCGATGCAGCTATAGGGCTGATGAGAATTCCGTAAACAGTATCATAAGCCATAAGCCTTGAGCAAGTTTGATTTTCATTCATATTTTTCCATCAAAGCATTTAGCTACATTTATCAACCTTCAATGTAATTAAAATTTAATAAAAAATTGTTCAAAAAAAAAAAAAAAAAAAAAAAAAAATCTGCTTTCGAACTGAACTCACCTAAGTTATTTTGAATCACATTTGATGAATTTATGTACAAGTGGCAGAACATGACGTACCTTGATATATTACTAACAAATTGTCTTGTTAATGTCACCTCCATGAACGTAATTATAAGCTGTTGTTGTCTATTGTCATCATGAAATTTAAATAAAAATAAAAAATCACTCTCTCCCATCTTCGGATTCGGTTCTTCATCTTTTTCATCATGCTTTAATTGACTTTAATTTTAAACAATTACCGCACAAATACTAGAGCAAAACCTTGTAAATGGCGATGAAAATGCTTTCGGTATTCTGGTCCACCAGTGTAAATCCCCATTAAATTGAAGAGTACTGTTAATTTCGGAGCTCCATAAGAAGGAGCGAATAGGGCAAAAGTCTATGCACTTTTTTCGTTTATGCAATTATAACTACAATACACATTATTTTTACTTTCCTTATCCTATATTTAAGAAACTATTGCAAGTATTCGTTGAAATTTTGACCAATCCAGTTTTTCACATTTCTAGACGAATCATAGCCTCAGCAAGTCAGCATACCGAAAAAGTTGTTTTTGGGCATTGGTCCGTGTATCTGTGTGTCCGTGTGTGAACACGATATCTCGAGAACGGTAAGAGTTAGCGACTTGAAATTTAGTGTGAAAGATAATTTACATACCATCATGTGGAAAATACAAAAAAAAAAAAAAAAATACAAAAAAAAAACTGGTGTTACACTTCCCTTATCATTCGAAAGAAGTCAAATCAATAGTTAGATAAATATTATGAACCACGAAACTTTTGGTTAAAATCGGCCACAATCTGCGTCCGCAGGGGGTCTCGTTTGGAGCAATTTTTTTATTATTCATCTTAGATTTGGGCTGTGACATATCAAATCTTCATTCATATTTATCTAACTATTGATTTGACTTCTTTCGAATTATAAGGGAAGTGTAACACCAGTTTTTTTTTTTGTATTTTCCACATGTGGCTAACGTCCCAGTTGAAATATTTAATAATCCTTTCTCCGTGCACATCTAAGACTTTAAAATTAACTTAAGAACCTTAAGTAGCACATTTCAGCCTTTTTGAACGTACCAGTACGGAAAAACAGAGATGAATTAGTGACTTTTTCATACCACAAGTATGAATGAATAAGATTTACTCTAAAAGCAGGCATTTTTCCCCCAAAATATTTGCCCATGAAATATTACTTTTCTAGACCGTAGTTTTCAGCCCAATCGTACCTATCCAATTATTTGAAGTCCTCTGATTTTAGAATTAAAATATACAAGGTGCATTTGAAAGACATTGCCCAATTACCGACCTCAGTAGCTTGATCGATAAGGCAGCGGACTTGTAACCTGGAGGTCGGTGGTTCAAGTCCCAGTTTCAGCGTAGAATTAGTAAAGAGAGTTTGTTATCACGATAGCAATAATTAACACAAATATGATTTTTTTTTTTTAGACATTGCCCAATTCCGAATTAATTTTCCTCAACAACGATTATAAATCAGAGGCTATAAATATTATTTTGGGAACTCCTGTATGTACACCATTATGGTGTAGATTATATACCTATCTAAACTAAACATAAAGCTTTCAAAAATTACTCCGAAATGGAAAGCTAATGCGGTTTTTTTTTCATCACACCAAGCTAGTCCATCCAGTGCTGAAAAAAAGAAGGGTTATGAAGTAGAAGGGGATTCAGTGCTGAAGCTGATAGTTCTGATTTTGGGAAATTATTCAAAATATTTTTCTAATTATCTTGGTACTAAACCTATTCTTTTTATTAACTGTGAAACATCCACAATCATTACACACTACTCTTCATACAGGATACATCAGGAGATAATTTATGTTATCGAAATAAAACAAAATACATATAAACTCTGTTTCGTGTTAATCCGATTGGCTGGCGCTACTTGACGAGCGCTTGCCTCCCGGCGAGCTTGAATATTTATCTTCTTTGTAGTTTTAGCACTATTTGGTTGTTCATAAGTCCTATCAATAAAGAATTAAATAATAATAATAATAAACATAGACATGCGGAAAGTAAGTATGAATAATGACGTGGACCCCTTGATAATCAAGCACTGAGTTCAGCTTAAAGTGGTGTTTAAAAAAGTGTTGAGGTGGGGACGTGAGAGAGAGAGCGAGAGAGAGAGCGAGAGAGAGAGAGAGAGAGAGAGAGAGAGAGAGAGAGCTGTGGGCTCTGAACATTTGCATAATCTACTTAGTCTCCCTCCCCTTCAGTCTATTCACCTCTCTCTTTTTCATTCGCTCTCTCACTTTTCTCTATCTCTTTTGTAGTTATATTTCTCTCTCATACTTCACACACACTCATTTTTTTCACACACCACTTCTCACACACTCTTTGCATCTCTCTATCTCCCTCATGTCTCTTCATTTCTGCCACCTTTTTTTCTCTCTCTATCTCTCTATCTCCTGCTCTCTCTATTTATCAATCACTGGATAGTGGATGGAACAGGTAATTAAACCTTAAGTGGAAAGAATAACTTTGGGTTTCTTGTTTTACCTATAGTCATGTAAAATTATCAAGCTCAATTTTAAAAAAATCTGGTGTAAATATTACACGACTTTCCTTATCCCCCGAAAAGAAGTCGAATTCCGCCACTGAGTGGTGACTCAACCGTAACAGCTAGATAGCTAAAAATCAATTTTCGTAAAATTCGTAATCAGCACTTCAAAATTATTGGATTTGATATATATCACAGCCTCCATCTAGGATGAATAATAAAAAAAGTTAGTCCAAGCAGGTCCCCCCAAAATACCGGTAAATTGGGGCCGGGTTCCAAAAAGTTCAAGATATTTAAAAAAAAAAAAAAAAGATCATAGTAAACCCCTATTATTTTTTTACTATAAGAAAATGTCTTTTTGTATCTTTAACCAATTCAAAGAATTCAGAGAAGCTACCCTTGCGGCTGATTTTTGCGGCCCTGCTGTAGCAGAATTCGGCTGATTCCAACCAAAAGTTTCGTGGTTTGTTTGATATATAAAATAAACTTTCATTCCATTTTTCAAGTATCTAGCTCTTACTGTTCTCGAGATATCTTGTTCACAGACACACGGGACAATAGCTGAAAATAACTTTTTTGGTATCCTAAGGCTATGATTCGTCCAGAAATGTGAAAAGCTGGGTGATAAGGAAAGTAAAAATGAAAATTTTGGCAATAGAACTAATAAATGCAATACGACTAATACGAAACATTTTTAATTATTTTTGTTCATCAAGAAAACTTTGCATGAAGATACTTTTCCTTCACCAGTTCCTAATGGATTACTTGTTTTAAGCAACATGGAGCAAAGCGAAGGTACGAGTGTTATTGTTTTAGACGTAAAAGACAAGTTGGTACCAACATTTGACTTGATTTCACAATATATTCCCAACACAATATTGGTAAATCTTTCACAATATTACCAGATCATAATTTAATCGCAAGTGTATCTATACTTATAAAAGAGGGTTTCACTCACTGACTGACTGACCCACTGATTCATCACTGTTTCTCCGAACTGGTAAGTCCTAGGAAGTTGAAATTTGGTAGGTAGCTTTGTCTTACAGAATTTTCGAAATTCCCACTACAACACCTGTCATTGGCGAAAAAGGATTTTTTGCTTTACGGCCATGCCTTTGCCCGAAAAGCGGGCGACAGCCCGCTAGTATTACATATCCACCTTCAAAAGTAACTATTACTTGGATGAGTACTTGAGTAGTCTCCAATATTTATGTCCCATAATAATCTCTAGCAACTGTATCACCCAGTATGTTGTACTCGATATAATATTATTATTATTTCGTCTCCTGGGCAACCCTGTATGCGAGCTCAAAGAGAAATCCTTTCCATATCAACTCCACTTGAGAGTAAGCTCTCACTGTTTTCGCTTGAAAAACTTTGGAAGCAGAGGCGTTCATTTTATTATTGAGTGCTTTGGAATTTTTTTTTTGAGTTCCAGGCCAAAATTTTATTGCTCGTGAGACAGAATGTGGAATTAATTTATGTCAATATCCTTAGAAACTAAAAACTGACAGATCGGTCTCGTCTCATAATTTCCGGTAGTCAGTCAGTATTCAGTCATTCACAAGAGTTACCAGACAGTCAGTCCCAGTAGCTCAGTATTAATCAAAGCGTCAATCTGGTAATCCAGAGGTCGCGGGTTCGAAGCACAGCGAGGTGAGCGAGGACACATTATCCTCCCATTTGGTATCTGACTACTTAATAGTCCTGGGGTTACTGCTGGAATAATGGGATAGTTGGGTATACTATTCTTACTCGGGCATTAGAAGTAAGGCGATTATTATGTAACTGATAAAACGTAGGTTGGTATATTTCCTTGAATGTCACTACAAACTTTTTGATTCAATGAAATTGCTGGAATATGCCCACAGTCTGACTGAAGACAAAACTTTTTTCCGATATTTATTTTGAGTTTGTTGGTTCTATTTATACATAGGCGATTTAAGTGTTGAAACTCAATGTTTTGTGTGTTTGTTCAAATATTTAGTTTCAGTGTTATGAGGTTATGATATACCTTACACATGTTTTGAAAATAAAGCAACTTTTGCAATTTCCACGAAACGTTATTTTTATCCACAATATTGAACTCTCATGTGAATGGCGTGTTTCATAGGCACGTGGAAAATACAGTTCTGCTTTTTTTCATATACCTAAATTTACTGCCTGTGGCTAATGGATTTTTGCATGCATACAAAACATAGAAATTTTGACAGTTTATTAACTATCTATTTCAAAATTAAAGTTACCAACAAAAAAATATAAAATCCCTAATACCTACTTACAAATGAACGACAAAAAATGTGTTACGTGCCTAAAACTAAACAATAATTTAATCATTCATTGGTTTTAATAGAAATTTGAGCTATATAAAGTTTATTGTGGGCTCTCTTAGGCACCTGAACATTTGGTTAAACTCATCATTTATTTACCTACTCTGTTTATATTTTATACAGACTGACTGTTATTTTCAATTTATTCATAAAAAATAAGATGGAGTTTTATATTATATAATATTCTGTTCGAAATGGTTGAGATTCCAATTTGTCAAAACGAACGAGTGCGATATGAGGGTTAAAGATGGAAATGCTATAGCATCTGGCGGAGCTGTCTGATTTGAGCTCTCACCTTGCCTTGTTAATGAGATTTCTACAAATTAGCTGTTTTCTTAGTATTTCGTAAGCATTTCCCTGGCATTTCCTTCCGAGCTCAGAAACCTTCTTACATTTCACGTCAAAAAGTGAAAATTTGAAAAATTCTAATTCTAAACTAGAGGGTTACACCCGCCGCTTCGCCAGCCCATCAAAACACACACACATCACACACACACACACCACACACACACACCGCACAGAAAAGTAAAAGAAGATCGATATGTCAAATGAAAGCCATGCGCGGATATAGCCCTTTTGTACTGGGGGGGCACAATCGCACAATATACCTAACTAGCGGGTTGCACCCGCCGCTTCGCAAGCCTATCACACACACACACACCCACAACACCACACACCCAGCACACACACACACACACCCACAACACCACACACCCAGCACACACACACACACACCCACAACACCACACACCCAGCACACCACACCACACACACACACACACACACACCACGCACCCACCACACACACACCACACACCACAAACACACATCACACACACACACACACACACACACACACACACACACACCACACACACACTCACACAACATACACATACACACACAACACCACCACCAGACACACACCACACACCACAAACACACACACACACACACACACACAAATGACAATATTTTTCGTGTCACCCATCCATTTCTTGTCCTGGAGCTCAAGAATGGCTCATCAGATATCTTAAATGAAAACTTGAACCCTTGCTTAAAACTTTTTATTTTTGAGTTGATACGCCGCCGCCGTGCCGCCGTCACGACAAATTTTTAGAGAAAAAAATGTCATTTCGGTCGAAAAATGTGATTTTTTTGTGACACCCATCCATTTTTTGTCCTTACCCCGTTTAGCTGAACCCTAGAGATATATTCCCTGATCCAAATGGACCTATAGGTAAAATTTCAATTTTTCTCGGACAATCTGTGTGGATTTGACAACTTTATTGTTTAGTTATTTCTTTTTGGTCTTAGAATTGGGAATTATTTTGGGTCCTGTGGCCCCCTAACTCATTGAAATCTTTTTTTTTACGGGATTAGTCTTAGAATTGGGAATTATTTTGGGACCCGTGCACCCCTAACTTATTGATATTTTTTTTTACGGGATTAGTCTTAGAATTGGGAATTATTTTGGGACCCGTGCCCCCCTAGCTCATTGAGATTTTTATTTTACGGAATTAGTCTTAGAATTGGGAATTATTTTGGGACCCGTGCCCCCCTAACTCATTGAGATTTTTTTTTACGGGATTAGTCTTAGAATTGGGAATTATTTTGATCCCGTGCACCCCTAACTTATTGATATATTATTTTACGGGATTAGTCTTAGAATTGGGAATTATTTTGATCCCGTGTCCCCCTAACTTATTGAGATTTTTTTACGGGATTAGTCTTAGAATTGGGAATTATTTTGGGACCCGTGCCCCCCCAGCTCATTGAGATTTTTTTTTTTACGGGATTAGTCTTAGAATT
Source organism: Bactericera cockerelli (assembly GCA_024516035.1). Lineage (NCBI taxonomy): Eukaryota > Metazoa > Arthropoda > Insecta > Hemiptera > Triozidae > Bactericera > Bactericera cockerelli. Next base: position 10,997,978 of record CM044958.1, on the reverse strand, counting down.
GGGAATTATTTTGGGACCCGTGCCCCCCTAACTCATTGAGATTTTTTTTTACGTGATTAGTCTTAGAATTGGGAATTATTTTGGGGCCCGTGCCCCCCTAACTCATTGAGATCTTTTTTTTATGGGATTAGTCTTAGAATTGGGAATTATTTTGGGGCCCGTGCCCTCTAACTCATTGAGATCTTTTTTTTATGGGATTAGTCTTAGAATTGGGAATTATTTTGGGGCCCGTGCCCTCTAACTCATTGAGATCTTTTTTTTACGGGATTAGTCTTAGAATTGGGAATTATTTTGGGGCCCGTGCCCCCTTAACTCATTGAGACATTTTTTTTAAACGGGATTAGGTATAATGAAATTTGAGAAACACTGCTTACCGAAAAAATCTGGGGGGGCACGTGCCCCCCGTGCCCCCCCTATATCCGCGCATGATGAAAGCACAGACCCTTGCTTAAAACTTTCTCGTTTTGAGTTGATAGGTCGTCACTTCAAATTTCACGTTTGTTTTTTGTGATTTTAATGGCGGAAATGGGGTTTTCCGGTATGTTTAATATGTCTTTTTCTAAATATATTTTCATTTGCAAAGGATTCATAAAAAAAAATAAAAATTGAAATTTGCGTGGAGCAAAGTTTTTTGAGTATCAGACCACTCACAGTGCCAGCCTAATAATAAATAATTGGGAGAAAATAAATATAGTAAAATACACCTGTGGCTTTCTCTACAGATTTTTCCAATTCAGTGTGGAAGCTGTTGGTTTCCAAAACCGAAAGTGAAATGCCTCTAAATTGTAGGATATTTATAGGTAAGTAAAAGTTGATGATGCATTCACTAAGTTATCGATGGTGTCTATTAATTTCGCGCTTAGTTTCAGTAAGCACCAATATGTTCTTATTGGTAGAAGATAAAATTGTTTTGTCGTTGGCACACTAAATCCCAAGTGCATATTCGCTAATGAACAGATAAGAGCTCATTCAGTCTGTTACACTATTCATTCCACCATACGTATTATCCAGAACTATTACCTGCTGATGAGAGCAAATAAGCTCGAAACAGCTTTCCAGGTATGTTCTTAAAATTATTCATGTATACATCTAGTACAACTTCTCACTTTTCTGTTTATACTGATTAAAATAGAGAGGTTGACGGCATGGATATTCAGAACTATTACCTGCTGATGAGAGCAAATAAGCTCGAAACAGCTGTCCAGGTATGTTTTATATTCATGTACATCTAGTACAACTTCTCACTTTTCTGTTTATACTGAAATAACAATGTCTTGTCTTCATTAACACACTGTATATTATTTTGTATGCCCTGCTGAATTCTAAATCGTAAAAGTTCCTGGAACACATTATTGTCGACTAAGCTCTGTTTCCTTTGAAAATATATAATTCTAAGAATCTACAGATCAAAGTCACTCTAAGAATAATATAATCCTCTAAATGTTTCCATGTACATTTTGCAATTTATTTTGGCAGGTAGGTAATGCTCTTATTGTTCTGTCCAATTATGCTGCTTACGAAGGCACTAAAAGGAGAAAAGATACAGAAATATAAACTAAACTAAGGGGTTGGTCCACCGAAATAACCCCGCCCTTTAGGTAGGACTTAAGTTTTATTCATTTTTGTTCTTGTTTCTTTCTTCAATCTATTTATTTTTTCTTAATCATTTCATTGTATGCACTGTAAATATTGTACTTTGTCCATACCTCTATACCTAATAAACCGTAATATATAATAATGAACACAAAAGACTGAGATAGTTAATGAAGATCTCGTTTGTCTGGAATTTTAACTTCGACTGATGTTCCTTTAGTTATGCTTACTTATTGACAGTTGATTTATAAGAACTAAGCGGTTGATAAAATCGGACTTCCTCACCTGCTTCGACATTCAGATAGTATAATCAACCTTTCACAGAACCATTTAAGATATTTGTCCGAAATTGTTCATAAACCTAAAATCAAGTACCTAAAGTAAGAAAACTAGAACCTAATAGTGGTACAACTTGAACATAATATTAAAAAAAAACTTTAACATTTAAAAAAAAATTATACATAAAATAGAAAATAGTTGTTTCAGATTTTCTTAATTGTACCCACAATATATTATTATAGCAAAATTTTACTTAAGAATTTGCATTCTTCCCAATTTAATGTGAAGGAAAGTACTGGTACCTAATACCTAGGTAGCACAAGTGTTATTCGGAGAAATTTTAATTATAAATTCGGGAAACATCCCCATAACTTGAAACTGGGACATTCGGGACAAAGCGAGAGAGAAAGAGAGAGTAATAGTGTGTGTGAGAGAAAGAGATAAAGAGTTTTAAGGAGGAAAAGGGAAGAAAGGGCAATGGAGATTTAGAAAAAGGGAGATGGATAAATATAGAGGAAGAAATAGAGATGAGAAAGAGTAAGAGAGAGGAACATCAGAGAGAGAAAAAGAGAGAGAGAAGAAAAAAGAGAGAGAGAAATAAAGAAGGAGATGCTCACAACACATGTTGAAAATGGAAGAATATAATACTAGAATATTTTATTAAAATAGCGTCCTCTCATTTTCTTCATTTTTCTCCTTCCCTTGCCCTGAGGTATTTCCCTCCCTCTATCTTTACTTTTTTCTCTTCCTCCCTTGTCCTGAGCTATTTCCCTCTCTCTATCTTTACTATTTTCTCTTCCTCCCTTGTCCTGAAGTATTTCCCTCTCTCTATCTTTACTCTTTTCTTTAACTCTCTTCTCCCAAGGTATTTCCCTCACTCTATCTTTACTCTTTTCTCTCACTCCCTTCTCCTGAGGTATATTCCCTCAGAACCCCCAAATAAAACGTGTAAATATAATTTATTCATTTATTGTATTTATTGGCCTAGTATTATTTAATTTTAGTTTATTCATAGTTTTTTTTTTTTTTTGTCAACTATTGGAAATCTTTTTTTGAGAAAATACAATTTTAACTTTTATCTTATAAGTATTCTATTCTATTGCGTTCTATTTCCCTATCATTACACTCTTTTCTCTCTTGGATATTCTCTTTCTACATGTACTTATCTCTCTCTCTCTCCCCCTTCCTCATTACCTCCATCTCTACCCTTCCTCTCCCATTTTTCCCTATATCTCCGTATCTTCACCTCATCTTGAGGTACCGGTAATTGAATTTCCTCGCCCTAATATGCTAATTTTCACTTTCAGTTTCAGAGATATGTATTTATTTACAGGGTTTTCTAAAGATATGTTCTAGTATGATATCATAATTAATATGAATGTTACAAATGTTATAGAACGACTTAAAAATGTAAAAAGCTGACACATTTTAGTAAATTTCAGTGAAGAAAAATAAACAATGGATGTTGAATTCTACAGACACCCATCAACGGTGTCCGTATCTAATATTCTATTAAAAAAAAAAAAAAAAAAAATCTGGTGTAAACATCACACGACTTTCCTTATCCCCCAAAAAGAAGTCGAATTCCGCCACTGGTGACTCAACGGTAACGGATAGTTAAAAAGCAGTGCCAAATTCGTAATCAGCACCTTAAAATCATTGGATTTGATATGTCGCAACCCCCATCTAGGGTAAATAATAAAAAAGTTAGTCCAAGCGGGTCCCCCCAAAATACCGGTAAATTGAGGCCGGGTTCCAAAAAGTTCAAGATATCAAAAAAATGATGAGAATAGACCCCTATTATTTTTTTAATCCGAGAAAATGTTGTTCTCTAATTTTTTTTGTATCTTTAACCAATATAAAGAAGCGGCGCTTGCGGCTAATATTTGCGGCCCTGCGGCCGCAGAATGCGGCCGATTTCAACCAAAAGTTTCATGGTTCGTCTGGTGTATAAAATGAATTACCATACCAAATTTCAAGTCTCTAGCTCTTACCGTTCTCGAGATATCCTGTTTACACACACACACACACACACAGACAGACAGACAGACAGACGCACGGACCAATGGCTGAAAACAACTTTTTTGGTATCCTGAGGCTATGATTCGTCCAGAAATGTGAAAAGCTGGGTAGGTCAAATTTTCGACGAATACCTACAATACTTTCCTTATTATAGGATAAGGAAAGTAAAAATGATACGCATACGCCCATCACTTTCATGAAAATTAAACATCGATTGTTTAGTTTTTCCACTGATATTGACTGAAGAACAGTAACACCCTGAATGTTCCTGGTGTTAATAATAATAATGCTTTCCTTTATGTTTTTATGTCACAATTTTAGTGGGTAGCGCAGAATCATATATAGGACTTTACCACTCTAATTTACAATATCTTGTATTATTTTTTGCCTATGATTCTGCCACTGGTCGCTGCTTCACATCAAAGCAGCTACTCATTTTTCCTCACGAGGTATGAGTGGACCCCGAACATCCAAGTATAGAGCAGAAAAATTCCTAATACCTTGCTGGGGATCGAACCCAGGTCACCATGCGGGCAATGCCTAGAGCCCTAACTCACTCGGCCTAGTATTACATGTCATAATAATAATAATAATAATAATATTGTGAAACCTACTTCCTAGAATCTTTAGGTTTTAGATAAGATTGAAATAGATTTTAGGATAATTAAATGCTTCAAATAGGGCTAAAATGAAACTATTAGTGATTATACCTTTTTAGTTATAAAGGAGTATTAAAGTCAGTTAAAGTTACTTACGTGTGGCGGAAGCTTGCCCAATGACGTTATTGGTCATAAGTTGCCTTCATATCGCACGCACACGGAATTATATAATTATAAAAGTCAAATCTGTGCGTGGTTGACTGGCTGAATATGTCCTCTTAGGGGTCGTCTGTTTACAATAGAACAGCCCAAACGGTAACAGATATTGAATTTTTTATGAGAATAGACCCCCCTAAACCACCGTCAAAGTACCTAGAAAATCATCAAAATTAAAATACCTATTAGGTATTATATTTAATTGAAATACATATCTCTTACTTTATTATAAATTCCCGATATTTTTATAAAGATATCGGTATTTTCTGGTACAATATAATCATTCAAATAGGACGCCAGGCACGGGAGAGAACCTCAACGGTGAAAAAGTGCCGGGATTTAGCTAGTTTCATATACATATAGCCACATGTATTTTCACCCCACTCTTATTATTATTACCGTGTATTATCTTGTAGGTACACATCGTTATACTAGCCCTGGTTTGCAACAGCTTGATCTGACCACCACACTGTGCCCCCGCCTCCTCTGCTGGTTTAGCTATCGAAATCATCTCTGGGTAGAATTTTAATTGGCAATTATTGTACCATCAAATATGATTCTCCCAATTTAGGGTAAAGTATCAGCAATTTAATTAGAGCTCCATTTTGTTTTGAATTAGACTCTCAGATTCAGCTTGTTGTGTCCAATTATTATTCTTTACATTAAAGTTGTTAAGGAACCAATCTGACTCATTAGTCCTGTATAAATAATGATTAGTATACTTCAGTGAGAGTAATCTGTTTCACTTCCGAGAAATTTGTAATATTAGAAATCGGAAGTATTAACATCTATACTTATAAAAGAGAGTTTCACTCACTGACTGACGGACTCACTCACTGATTCATCACTGTTTCTCCGAACTGGTAAGTCCTAGGAAGCTGAAATTTGGTAGGTAGCTTTGTCTTATAGTCTAGATGTGCAATAAGACGGGATTTTTCGAAATTCCCACTACAACACCTGCCATTGGCGAAAAAGGATTTTTTGCTTTGCGGGCCATGCCTCGGGCCGCAAAGCGGGCGACATGATATGTATATAATTGGGTTAGTCTTTATTTTAGAGGTAGATATTTATTTATTTATAATAATAATTCTTTATTTTAAACATTCTTACAAAAGTGGTTGAAAATGACTTTCGTATGGACACATGTTCATAATATTAAATACGTCTCGAACAATCTTTTTGGGGATCATCCTCCTCCCTTTAGCCGTATGGTTAAACAAACAACAACAAACATTAAATAGTAAATATTTTATTAAATCCGTCAAATCTTGAACTCTGATATACCTCACGCTTTAACTACTCTATCTCAAAAATAACTTAAGGAAACAGATGCCTTTTGATTTTTTTCAAGTTTAACATTTTGGCACTCATGGCAATAGAAGCTGTATGAATTAAAAACACACTTATTTATGTTTTTATTTCACACTATGCTTTCATTTCTTCTTTTTGGGAACCACCATGTCTCTAAATACAAAGACTCTTTCAGAAGGGAAAAGAATTATTTCGCGGAAACATGATGTTTCAGTTCAAACAAAAGCAAGGAAAGCTGTCTGAATTTGGGCGGATGCCAGCAACCTGGCCCCGTAAGTAATTATAAATCAGGCAAAAGTTTTCTACAGCTTTCCAAGCCAAGGTCGTAAATCACCCGCAAAGAAAGCTCTGGTTGGGCGGAAGAGAATGCTATTTATAAAAAGAGGCTGAACAAAAAGAAAACATTCCCTACCTGTCGCCAAAGAGACGGGAACGCACACTATGGATATAGGGTGGGTGGTTCAGTTCTGTCGACTTATTATTATTATTATGAAACAATTTCAATCGAACTTTATTTACAGATATAGGTACAATGAAAAGGTATAGTTATGTAATAGTAAACAATGCGCATGATCAAGGGTGGTGATTATGCTTTTGGCATTCTCTTCCGCACGCACGGCTTGTATAATATAAATTATTATGTATTCCAAAATTCTAAGATTGTTCAACATTGATTGATTTGTACATCAGATATGAAAAATCTGGTGTAAACATCACACGACTTTCCTTATCCCAAAAAAAGAAGTCCAATTCCACCAAATTCAATGCCAAATTCGTAATCAGAATGCGGCCGATTTCAACCAAAAGTTTTGTGGTTCGTCTGGTGTATAAAATTAATTTCCATACCTAATTTCAAGTCTCTAGCTCTTACCGTTTTTGAGATAATATATCCTGTTCACAGACACACAGACGGACGCACGGACCAATGGCTGAAAACCACTTTTTTGGTATCGTGAGGCTATGATCCGTCTAGAAATGTGAAAAAACTGGGTAGGTCAAATTTTCGACAAATACAATACTTCCCTTATTACATATAGGACTTATCCTAAGTAAGGAAAGTAAAAATTGAACTATGGTAATGAGGGTGTGGTATTTTATGGTCGTTTTTAAAACTATTAAAAGCCACGAGGTTTCATTGACTGCATTACATTTGCATACCTATCAACTAAAAAATAGAGGTGGCTAACATAATATATATATATATTTTTTTTAAATTTATTTGTGGTGAAGCACAAGGCCTCTTTACAATTGTTGTGGGTAGCGCAGCATTACTAAGAGCCTCCTTCACATTTCGAATTATTCTATTACATTAATTTCTTTTTACTCTGGTAATGCCGCCACTGGTCGTTACTCATACAAGTAACTACTCATTTTTCCTCACGAGGAATGAGTGGACCCCGAAGGCTAACATAATATAAGTAGTATTATGGCCACAACAGGCGAATTCTGTTATCTTTTTTTTAAGTGGGGTTTAACGTCGCTTTCAACTGCCATGGTCATATCACGACAGGGGTTTTACCCTCCATTCGCAGGAAACTCACAAACCTGCTACTCACATTGACCTCACCCAGCCTGAGTGGGGCCGGGAAAAGCCAGCGTCACGAGAATTAGAATTTGAATGGTCACCCATCCAAGTCTTAACCTCGCTGGATGTCGCTTAACTTCGGTGTTCTGAAGGGAACCGGTGTATTCAACATGCCATCGACGCTGGCTTCTGTTATCTTTATAAAGATTACCTATTACCTACTTCGCTAGGCCAAGTCATGATACCATGTTATTATTTTCAATATGTAGGTAGTAAATATAATTTCTTGAAAAAGTAAACAAGAAGCTCGTAAATAGTGCATCGTAGTATGCATAAATTAAATTAGAACAAGACTAGGATGCAAGAATATTATGCTTCTACATTGTAAATTGTGTGGAAGAGAGCTACTCACATGTTAATGTACAAAAGAGATGAAGGTAGAATACTGTGCGAGGCTTTTGTGAGGAAAAATGAGAAGATGAACATTAGGGATATGGAGAAGAGGACAATAAAGGGGAGAAAAAGAGGGAGAGATAGAGGAGAAAAAATAATAATAAGGAATTATAGAGAGTGAAATATAGAGAGAAGCTATGGTGAAAGACTCAGAACGAAAAAGAGAGAGATACCCAAGCAAAAAAATTCATTTCGAAGTTGATGGTTCGATCGTTTTCCCAGAACCCTCAATTTAAAATGGTTGTAGCGCTCTTGTTCTTTGACCACAAAATTCGGGGTTTGCATAAAAGAGCACAAAATAAGCACATAATTATCACGTAATTAAAAAAAAAGAATACATTTCGAAGTTGAGGTACTAGTGAGTGGAGCAAGTAGAGGCAATAGAAAGAGACCGAGAAAGAAAGAGAGAGGGAGAGAGAGAGAGAGAGAGAGAGAGAGAGAGAGTAAAAGATGAAGTGGGAATGGAGAGAGAAAGAAAAGAGAAAGAAAGCAAACTATACCTGAGACATCTACATACAGTTGGAGATCTGGAAAAAGAGAATGACATTTGAATGACAAAAAATAGAAGTAATAAGTCCAAGAGAGAAAGAGAAAGGGAATAGAGAAAAAAATAGAGGAAATATTGTATATGAAACTACAGGGAGGGAAGATACCTAGTAAGATAGAGAAAGGGGATGGAAAAAAATATAGAGGGAATATAATTATATGAAACTAGAGGGAGGGAAGATAGTGAGGTAGAGAAAGGAAATAGAGAAAAATATAGAGGGAATATATGAAACTAGAGGGAGGGAAGATAGTGAGGTAGAGAAAGGAAATAGAGAAAAGTATAGAGGGAATATATGAAACTAGAGGGAGGGTAGATAGATGGTAAGATAGAAGAAGACATAGGGAGAGAATTGGCGTACTGCCGAGAGTCGTAAAGTCCAGCTACTTGCATTTGAAAATAGCAACGAGTATGTCTCTTCCCCTCCTTTTCACAATTTTTCTCTACTCTTCATCTCCTAGATTCTTCTTTTTCTTTTACCTTATCCTCCTCCTCCTCCTCCTCCTCCTCCTCATCCTTCTCCCGTCTCTTCCTCTTTCTTCTTCCTTTACATATTTTTTTTCTCTCTCTCATTCTTTTTACTCTACACATTTTCCCTCCTACTTCTACTTTATTTTCATGTTATTTTTTCGTAACTCACAACGGTTTTGTCAGAGAATATTTTCTCTTCTCTCACACTCTCTCCCTCCCTTTATTCCTCTCTACCTCTCCCATAATCTCCACGCCTCACACATGGACTATCCTGTGCTTCCTTTTGTTCCCTCTCCTCCTCTTTTATTTTCTCATTCCCTCCCCTTTCTTCTACTCTGTGCCTCCTAGACATTTCTAACTTATTAACTTATTCATGGAAAATGGGATGTGACAAATTAAACTATGTACGACGCAACTAGAAAGCGGCAGAGCTTCGCTATTTATTTCTCTCTCTTTTGTATTCCGCCTTTTCTTTTAACATTGAATTATAATATTTACTATAGTTTTATAAAAATGCATCACATTCGTTTATAAATTATAAATTTTTAAACAATACAGAATTTCAAGATTTATGTATATTGTAGAACTATATCATATAAGGAACTTTTAATTTTCCTCGGAGGGTACATGCCTTTACCATCACGATATTTACATATGCACTACAAAATAATAGATAGGTTATTTGGAAAGACAAAAAGATGATTGACTTATGAGTCTTGTGACACCACTTTACGTATCTTGCTGTGGTTATTAATATAATACTTATTAACCACATCAGATTTGCATTAGATAGACAAAAAATAAAACACTTTTATTTACATGAAAAAGATTAAAAGCTAAATCTATAGTTTTCTTTTAATTGGGAGGGGCTACTAATATCTACTAGTGGGTTTCATTCATAAACTGGGTGGATTCTGTTTAATAAAGCTATGTACCTACTTGGAGGTTTATGTAAGTTTACTTATTTCTATTGCCTAATTTCTGGACGAATTAGAGTCTCCTGATTTCAAAAAAAGTATTTTTTATCAAATGGTGTGTGTGTGTGTGTGTGAGAGAGAGAGAGTGTGTGTGGCACGTAGCTGCAGGGTGCTAAAAGTACGGAACAAGAACAATTTGATGAAAATCCGCCATTTTCCTTTTTTGTTAAATCTCGAGATCTCGTAAACCATTAGCGTTGTCAAAAAAAAACTAATAGAATAAAATCGACTTTAATGGTGATCCAACACAATTTACATATTTTGAATATCAATTTCTGACGTTTTTGTTAATTTCTCCTTAAGTCCGTGGGTAAAGTGCAAACGATAAGAGATATGGATTTTTTTTTTGTGAGAATTTGTTAATTTCTGATAAAACTTCCTCAATTGTAATAGAAAGTCGTGTGATGTTCACACCAGTTTATTCTCTTACCTTGTTATTTTTACCTTATCGATAGTGGACAAGGGATCGCACGTATTTATAGATGAGAAATAATCCCCAATACATCAGATTACATGTGTTTAACCTTGCGGTTTCTCATTTATAATGTAGGTTTTTAACGTTTGTTTGGATGGATGGGCTTGTCTGAAAGAAGGACTATATTCTCATTTCGAAAAATACTGAAAACATAACCTCGTCTTCTTCTTCATCTTACGGATTATATACGTTCGCCAGTTGAGGGGGAGGGGGGGGGGTCATGTTCGGCGATAAACCATTTAATTCTTCCTTTGATCCAATATTTTTCTTCCTCCTTCTCTTTCTACCCTTCCTCCATATCTGCTTATTTCTCTCTCTCTCACACACACACACGTCTCGTATTATATCTCTACCTGTCTCCTCCATTCTCCCCCTCTCCTACTATCTCTTTCACCTCTCTCTCTCTCTCTCTCATAAGTCTCGTATTATAATTCTGTCTTCCCTCTCTCCCTTTATATCTCCCATGACTCTCTCTCCCTCTCTCTAAGTCTCCCTTTCTCTCACGTCACTCTCCCTCTCTTTATGTCTCCCTTTCTCTCGCGTCACTCTCCCTCACTCTATGTCTCTCTTTCTCTCGCGTCACTCTCCCTCTCTTTATGTCTCCCTTTCTCTCGCGTCACTCTCCCTCTCTTTATGTCTCCCTTTCTCTCGCGTCACTCTCCCTCACTCTATGTCTCTCTTTCTCTCGCGTCACTCTCCCTCACTCTATGTCTCTCTTTCTCTCGCGTCACTCTCCCTCTCTTTATGTCTCCCTTTCTCTCACGTCACTCTCCCTCTCTTTATGTCTCCCTTTCTCTCACGTCACTCTCCCTCTCTTTATGTCTCCCTTTCTCTCGCGTCACTCTCCCTCACTCTATGTCTCTCTTTCTCTCGCGTCACTCTCCCTCTCTTTATGTCTCCCTTTCTCTCACGTCACTCTCCCTCTCTTTATGTCTCCCTTTCTCTCGCGTCACTCTCCCTCTCTTTATGTCTCTCTTTCTCTCGCGTCACTCTCCCTCACTCTATGTCTCTCTTTCTCTCGCGTCACTCTCCCTCACTCTATGTCTCTCTTTCTCTCGCGTCACTCTCCCTCACTCTATGTCTCCCTTTCTCTCGCGTCACTCTCCCTCTCTTTATGTCTCCCTTTCTCTCGCGTCACTCTCCCTCTCTTTATGTCTCTCTTTCTCTCGCGTCACTCTCCCTCTCTTTATGTCTCTCTTTCTCTCGCGTCACTCTCCCTCACTCTATGTCTCTCTTTCTCTCGCGTCACTCTCCCTCTTTCTATGTCTCCCTTTCTCTCGCGTCACTCTCCCTCACTCTATGTCTCCCTTTCTCTCGCGTCACTCTCCCTCTTTCTATGTCTCCCTTTCTCTCGCGTCACTCTCCCTCACTCTATGTCTCCCTTTCTCTCGCGTCACTCTCCCTCACTCTATGTCTCCCTTTCTCTCGCGTCACTCTCCCTCACTCTATGTCTCCCTTTCTCTCGCGTCACTCTCCCTCACTCTTTGTCTCCCTTTCTCTCGCGTCACTCTCCCTCACTCTATGTCTCCCTTTCTCTCGCGTCACTCTCCCTCTTTCTATGTCTCCCTTTCTCTCGCGTCACTCTCCCTCACTCTATGTCTCTCTTTCTCTCGCGTCACTCTCCCTCTCTTTATGTCTCTCTTTCTCTCGCGTCACTCACCCTCACTCTATGTCTCCCTTTCTCTCGCGTCACTCTCCCTCTGTCTATGTCTCCCTTTCTCTCGCGTCACTCTCCCTCACTCTATGTCTCTCTTTCTCTCGCGTCACTCTCCCTCTCTTTATGTCTCCCTTTCTCTCGCGTCACTCTCCCTCTCTTTATGTCACTCTTTCTCTCGCGTCACTCTCCTTCTCTCTATGTCTCCCTTTCTCTCGCGTCACTCTCCCTCACTCTATGTCTCTCTTTCTCTCGCGTCACTCTCCCTCACTCTTTGTCTCCCTTTCTCTCGCGTCACTCTCCCTCTCTTTATGTCACTCTTTCTCTCGCGTCACTCTCCTTCTCTCTATGTCTCCCTTTCTCTTGCGTCACTCTCCTTCTCTCTATGTCTCCCTTTCTCTCGCGTCACTCTCCCTCACTCTATGTCTCCCTTTCTCTCGCGTCACTCTCCCTCTCTTTCGTAAACGTCTCGTATTATATCTCTCTTTCTCACATCGTTCATGTCTCTCTCTTCGTTTTTTCAATATTACTGATGAGATTTCTTTTCCTATTTTTTCATCTGTAGTTTCCTTTGTAATCCTCATATTTTTTTGTTTTCACTCTCTCTTTCTCTCCGTCTCCCCCTCCCTTTTCTCTCTCTCTCTCTCTTACAACTCTTCACCAGTCGCTCTCTCGCTCTTTTTCGCCTTTATTTTATTTTTTTCTCTCTTCCTCGACAAAATTCTGATTGGAAAGAAATTCTTTTTGAGTTTCACATGGTCTATCTTTTTTTTGTTCTTTTTATCTTTTTTCAACCGTTAACAATTTCCTTTTCTTTTCCAAACCCCCTCTCTTATTCTTTACTTTTGTCTCCTTTTTTGTGTGCAATTCTTTTGTGCTTACTTTTCGACTATTTTTCCACAGAAAATATTTTGAGAATTTTGAAAACGTTAGGTAAAAAATGTTGTATTCACAAAAATGATTCTTCAAAAATAGGGTAAAGTGATTTTTCACATTAATATGCGCTTTTATTGGGATGGTTATGATTTAGGTGGAGAAAACCATAACTTTTTTATGTAAGTAAAAAATAACGAACCGGCGGTACCAACCTCAGTAGCTTGATCGATAAGGCGTCGGACTGGTAATCTGGAGATGGCTGGTTCAAGTCCCAAGTACCTAAAAAATTATCAAAGTTTGAGTAATTTATTGTAATTCGATCATCTGAAAAATTTACACTTCGTGTGGAAAAAAGGGAGAACGTTTCGTAAATTGAAAAATAATACCATGAGTAATAAACACCTAAATTGGCTCTTGTTTCATTCCTATAACATGAATAAGTTTGTAAAACTCTTATAATAAACAATATAATATATATATATATAAAAATTAAGACAAACCTCATTCGTTCTCCTTTATATTAATCACACCTATTAATGATGTACCTATCTAATTTGAAACGATTCAATAGAGTCAGCTGTTCCAGAGGCGTAATTTTTTTCTTAGAAAAACAACTTAGATTTAGAACTGAAACTTTACATGAAGTATTCTATACAGGGTGGGGCAAAAGTCTGGAAACCCCTGAATAACTTTCGAATGGCTTCTTCGGTAAAATTAAAATTTTGTAAGGTAAACCGGGCTAATAAGACCTTATTTTAGAGTGGGGTCAATTTTTGTTACCGGCCCCCATGTCGGGGCCAGGGGGGCCAACTTCATTTTTTTAAATACGAACCCCCACCTTGCGATACATTTTTAGAAAGGTCTTTAAATAAGAAATACATTGGTGCAAATTTTATTTTTTTAACATTAACTGTTTGCAAATGGCGTCCAACTTTATGTATGCAGTAAAGTCTGGAAACCCCTGAATATCTTTTGAAAGGGCTTTCTCAGTAAATTTAAAATTATGCACGGTAAGTCGGGGTAATTATACCTTTCCAAAAATGTATCGCAAGGTGGGGTTTCGTATTTAAAAAAATGAAGTTGGCCTCCCTGGCCCCGACATGGGGGCCGGTAAAAAAAAATCGGTCCATTCTAATATAAGGTCTAATTACCACGGATTACCGTACACAATTTTGAATTTACTGAGAAAGCTATTTCGAAAGATATTCAGGGGTTTCCAGACTTTACGGCATACACAAAGTTGGACGCCATTTGCAAACAGTTAATATTAAAAGAATAAAATTTGCACCAATGTATTTCTTATTTAAAGACCTTTCTAAAAATGTATCGCAAGGTGGGGGTTCGTATTTAAAAAAATGAAGTTGGCCCCCCTGGCCCCGACATGGGGGCCGGTAACAAAAATCGACTCCACTCTAAAAGAAGGTCTTATTAGCCCGGTTTACCGTACAAAATTTTAATTTTACCGAAGAAGCCATTCGAAAGTTATTCAGGGGTTTCCAGACTTTTGCCCCACCCTGTATAACTTTAGGCGAAATAAAAATGATGTTTCATTTTTATAAATAAAACGAAATAAAAAATTTTCCCGGCCCCACTCAGGCTGGGTGAGGTCAATGTGAGTAGCAGGTTTGTGAGTTTCCTGCGAATGGAGGGTAAAACCCCCGTCGTGATATGACCATGGCAGTTGAAAGCGACGTTAAACCCCACTTAAAAAAAAAAAAAAAAAAAAAAATGATGTACACTATGACACTGTGAAAAAGAGGAAGTCATTTGTCCATATAAGTAGACTATTTTGTGTCATTTTTCTTCTTCTTAAAGCCAAAAAGATTTGTCATCTATCTAATATTTCTACGAAAAAAATAGCTTGTGTCAGACATAAGACTGAGTCAAAGAAGGATTCAAGTAAGATATTGAAACTGTCTCTGTTATGAGGTGGGTTCACTCAACCGGCAATTCTAAGGTTATACTAATATTATACAATTTTCTGAGAGTTTAGAAAGAGAAAAAATACTTTTTGTATACATATATCTATAGGTCCTATAGTACTTTGATGGTCAATTCTTAGGTGGAAATATGATAATAATTAATTCTGTGTCCGTGAGATAGACACAAAATATCACGGCGTGGCGCGGAGGTAGAAGGATTAAATAAACAACACCCAGATACAGTCTAGGAGGCTCTTGAATGGTCTTAACATCCCAATTTGAGTTATTCAGGGAGGGGTTTGCTTCACTTTTTTTGTTTGGTAAAGCGCACGAATAGCTCAGTGGTAAAGCACTCGTGTTGACCCAGCACCTAAATGGGAAGTATTGTGTCACTTCTCGCCCATCAGAGGGGAGGCACACTACGAAATGGGTAGGCTACAACACAGACCACAAGCGTCTACACTAGCTCCTGTTTCATGGCTACGGAATATAAAAGGCTGTGAAACACTCATCTTTAAAAAAAAAACTCTTCAATTCAATATCAGTAAAAAAACAGAAAATTGAAAAGTTGTATCAGATGTACATGAGTTTCTGAAAATTGTACCAGCTACCCACACCCAGCCTGGGTCGGACCGGAATAAGAGTTGAGAAAAAAATAGATAAGAGAGAGAGGGGGGAAAATGAAAAAAAAACTCTCTTCAATCTTCTTCGAAATAGATCTGAGACAAGAGTAAGTGCGCGAACACAACGGGGGCCTATACCCTGGACCCTTGGGTGGGGCCTACACCTTGGACCCTTGTGTGGGGCCTATACCCTGGACCCTTGTGTGGGGCCTATACCTTGGACCCTTGGGTGAGGCCTATACCCTGGACCCTTGTGTGGGGCCTATACCTTGGACCCTTGTGTGGGGCCTATACCTTGGACCCTTGGGTGGGGCCTATACCCTGGACCCTTGGGTGGAGCCTATACCCTGAACCCTTGTGTGGGGCCTATACCCTGGACCCTTGGGTGGGGCCTATACCTTGGACCCTTGGGTGGGGCCTATACCCTGGACCCTTGTGTGGGGCCTATACCCTGGACCCTTGGGTGGAGCCTATACCCTGAACCCTTGTGTGGGGCCTATACCCTGGACCCTTGGGTGGAGCCTATACCCTGGACCCTTGTGTGGGGCCTATACCCTAAACCCTTGGGTGGAGCCTATACCCTGGACCCTTGGGTGGGGCCTGTACCCTGGACCCTTGGGTGGGGCCTATACCCTGGACCCTTGGGTGGAGCCTATACCCTGGACCCTTGGGTGGAGCCTATACCCTGGACCCTTGGGTGGGGCCTATACCCTGGACCCTTGGGTGGAGCCTATACCCTGAACCCTTGGGTGGGGCCTATACCCTGAACCCTTGGGTGGGGCCTATACCCTGGACCCTTGTGTGAGGCCTATACACTGAACCCTTGGGTGGGGCCTATACCCTGAACCCTTGGGTGGGGCCTATACCCTGGACCCTTGGGTAGAGCCAATACCATAATCAAACCATGTTATTAAATGTAAGCGGCCACAACGGAGTCTTGAAAATCTTTTATATCAAGCTGTAGGTACCAGGGTCTGGGGTAGAAGCCACAGTCCTCGTTGTGGGACCCTACCAAGAGTCCCTAGACCCTAGGGTAGACCCAGTAGTACGCAGAATAACCAAACCATAGTAACCGCATGTTTTTCAATGTAATCTGCCTCAACGAAGTCCCGAAAATCGTCTATCTCTAGGTGTAGGGATTAGGGTATAGGGTCTAGTGGACGCCCACTTACTTAGATAAAGAAAATAAAGAGTTGAAAAAAAAGGGAAAGTTGATGTAAGGAATGATGTACCTTGTTGAAAGGCTTGGAGGGAAAAGGCGTTTTTTTTTTTTTTTTTTTTTTAAAAAAAAAAGAAGAAGAACATAAAAGGATATGAAGGACATCATCTGAAGTGAGTCTGGAAATTGAATTTTCACGGGACAAGGATAAAAATAGAGAATATCATATTGACAAAGGGAGAGAGAAGAGAAAGAAGACAAATAAATAAATGAAAATAAGGTTGTTTTAACAGGTAAAGATGGATGAAAAAGGAGGAGAATAAGAGATTGGAAGAGAAAGAGAGAGTAAGAGAAGGAGAAAAGTAAAGGAGATCATCAAAGAAAAAGATTTTAATAGAGAAAGAAGGAAGAAGAAATTGAGGGATTGTAAGAGAGAGAAGGAAAGACACAGGATAGCGAGAACGATAAAAGATAACGAGCCTTCATTTTCTGAAATTACTCCACCGCCGTTATTCTATTACCTATTATCTTCCGTCCTATTATCCTCGGGTCTCACCTTTGCACTGGGTGTTTCGTAAATCTCGACGGAGATGTATTATGTTTATATATTCCATGTACCCAGATTCAAAGACAACAGATGGACCCAAAGAACAACCGGCTAGGGCGCTGGTGCCTAAGATATGAAAAAAGAAAAAGACTACCGACAAGATGGGATGATACTATGGTCCAAGTATTGGGAAAATTTCGCATGAGAATAACAGAAGACAGGGAGACGTTACGACCTGATGCATCATAGGAGAACAATCAACAATGATGTCACAGGTACATCAAGGTAATCAAGATAGGTATACTACTAGTTGGAAATATAGGTATTATACGTAACTGATATTAAACTAACTATCTCTCCAGATACTCACGTGGTGGAAGGATTAAGATGAAATATCTAAGATCCTGCTTTGTCCTATTTATTTTTGGTGTTCTGATATTTAAGTTAACGAGGACGAAGGTACTTACCCTCTACATATATTTATTACTATTATCTGCCTGGTTGCAGGGTTTTCAGTGGAACCCCTTACCTTACAATGAACAGTGCGTCCTAATTAGATCTATTGTGACCAGTTGATTCTATTCGATTTTAATGTCCTGATTTGAGATAGATACTCAGGACGGAGGTTTTACCCTCCATTCACTGGGAATCGTACCAGCTACCCACATGAACCTCACCCAGCCTGGGCAGGGCCGGCAATTCCAGCCTCACGTGTTTGGAGGGGACAGAATTTTCTTGGAAAATTCTGCCCCAAACGGGAGTCGAACTCGAGACCCCTGGACCACGGGCAGTAGTCATAACCGTTATGCCACGGAGGCTAGATTTCAATTATATTTGTCTTTTGCAAACATCTGTAATCTAATCACAACTGCAATTTTTTGTCGCCTCGAGGATTCTGACCGGGACCTTTCGCATGGTGAGTGAGCATGTTACCACTAATCAACTATCTTACAAAAACACGAATAATAATATATTCAGATATTGTCTCCTTTTTTCATTTTTCATTTCCTTTTTTCACTAAGGGAACAAAAATTTGGTTTCTCTCATAATATTATCTTCCCATATTGGGTCAAGACTTGTCAAAAATATCAACCGGCGCTATGTTCGCAAATCGATGAAAACAACGTCTGCGGAGCACCGCAGGAGAACTCTTGTCAAATAAGAACAAAGAAGATAAAAAATAAAGGAAAGAGAACATGCAAAAGAGGAAACGGAGAGGATATTGGACTTTTCGAGCGTTTAGGATCTTCTCCCCGTTCCAAAGGATCAAAGACTAAAATTCAATTTCGTAACTATACAAAAGCGGATAGCCCCAAGTGTCGGTTCTCGTTTCTTTGATAAATTAATTTTCTTCTACGCGTACCAGGCAGGATATCGCGGCCACAAAGGCAACGAGATATCAAAAGCCATCATCATAGGAAAATACGAAGAAAGTATCATTTACGAATAAGACCTGTTTACAAGATCCGGAATAATATGTTTCACATAAAATGGCTTTGAAAGATATACAAAACAGGTAATACGACAGAAGATTGATAGCAAATACAGGGTGTATGTTTGCATGTGTTTGTATATTTGCTTGTCAAGTTTTATTGATGATAGAATAAAACAGAGTAGAACGAAATACCTATTATAGCTACTCATCTATTGATGGAAATCTTAATTCGATGGGAAGAAGAAAAAAAGTCACTCCAATATCTAATAGAAGATATGAACTTGTTGAAAGAATTGGCAGTTCAGAGAGGAGAGAGGTAATACCGTGGGCATTCGGACTTGACCACTCACACAATCTTTGGAAGAATTCTTTTATGCATTTTTAACAATATAGGTAGTATAAATAATTGAATTATCGAAATTATACGTTAGAAGAGATTATTACATCCTACATTGATTTAACTATTTTTTTTATTTTATAAGTAAGTTAAGACATTATTTTCTAATAATTTCAAAGGAATTTGAAAATAATAAAATCAAGAACACGAGACCATAAACAAATTAAATATAATATAATGTCCTATCCAAAGGGTTTTGTATGGCAATAACTCCCACCCAATCCTTGTAATATTTCTACTGCTTGGTTGTAACGAAGCACTCGTGTCTGTTCATACCCCGGTAAAGGTTTTTGGTCTTCAAATACATTCATGAGGTTCAACAATAATGAATTTTAGTTAAAGGGTTGGGTGGAAGAGATTGTAATAGACAATAACCGGGCCTATAATTAGGACATAATATATGTATTTATCTATTTCTACCCAATATTATTGTTTATATTGTTTCCATTTTATTTTTAGTTTTTTTATAATAATTATTTGTAGTGTATATACAGGGTCTTCATAAAGTCTCACCCAGGCCAAGGTTTCTCGAAAACAACTCAGAATATCAAAAAACGCAAAAACCCGTATACCTTTATATTTATAAGGATTGATTTTCAGCCAAAAAATTTTTGCCTACACGGCCCCAGTCAGGCTGGGCATGGACCAACTTTAAAATCTTAAACAGAATGGTATGTCTTGTGGCATATTGTTTTAAAGGTCTTATTGAGAGAAGTTCATTACAATAAATTTCAGTGTGCTACGACTTACCGTTCTTGAGATACAGGGTCGGACGTCCTGCGTAATATCCATATATTTTGACCTATAACTCGATAACCGTAAATTATGGAGAAATTTTTTCTTGATAATAATAACTCCTTATGATGAGACTTTTCGAACAAGTTATAACTCAACATACTCTGTTGATGTTAGTTTCTGGTCGGTTTCGTCAGCCAGCCGGACGAACAGTCGAAAAAAATTTAACGAAAAAGCAAATCAAATTTTAACTTGTTCGAAAGTTCTTGCTATAAGGAGTTATTATTATACAGAAAAAAATTCTCCATAATTTACGGTTAACGAGTTATAGGTCAAAATATAGGGATATTACGCAGGACGTCCGACCCTGTATCTCAAGAACGGTAAGTCGTAGCACACTGAAATTTATTGTAATGAACTTCTCTCAATAAGACCTTTAAAACAATATGCCACAAGACATACCATTCTATTTTAGATTTTAAAGTTGGTCCATGCCCAGCCTGACTGGGGCCATGTAGGCAAAATTTTTTTGGCTGAAAATCAATCCCCCTAAATATAAAGGAATACGGGTTTTTGCGTTTTTTGATATTCTGAGTCGTTTTCGAGAAACCTAGGCCTGGGTGAGACTTTATGAAGACCCTGTATATATGCCTCTGAGTCGTTTTCGAGAAACCTAGGCCTGGGTGAGACTTTATGAAGACCCTGTATATATGCCTTTGTATCTTTATTAGGTTCAAAGACATATAGCATTTAATAATAGTAATAATAATTCTATCTGGGGGACTATTAACAGGGAGTAGACCAGCAATCTAGCTGGGGGACTATAAATAGGGAGTAGACCAGCATTGGCTTGGTCCTGGGGGCCCTTGTCAATTATTAGCCTCCTTGTAAAGACAGTGGTAGAACTGCTGAGTCATTCCTCCACTGTCTGGCTACCATCGTTCACGATGACGCCACCCTATGATGAATAATAATTTTTCCCTCAATTCTCTATGTTCATTTAGCCATCTATCAAAGGCTCAAAGTTTGTATTGATAATTTCTACTCAAGTGAAAACTTTGTGTTTGTTTAACTTCTCTTTTATATCGGAGATCATTCAAGGAGGATTTAGACAGAACTTTGACGTTTGATTTAAATTGTGTGTTTCATAATAATAATAATATAGGTATTTACTTACTATGGATATTATAAAATACTAGCGGGCTGTCGCCCGCTTTGCGGGCCGAGGCATTGCCGTGAAAGCAAAAAATCCTTTTTCGTCAATGGCAGGTGTTGTAGTGAGAATTTTGAAAAATCCCGTCTTATTGCACATCTAGACTATAAGACAAAGCTACCTACCAAATTTCAGCTTCCTAGGACTAACGGTTTGGGCTGTAGAGCGATGATCAGTCAGTGGTCAGTGGTCAGTGGTCAGTGAGTGACTTTGACATTTATATATAGAGATAGGGTGATTGCTTACGGATGTTGACGTTTACCCAACTCTAGCTGTGTACAGGCACTTGATACCAGCAAGATGACGTAAGCGGTTAGACGGAATAAGTGTGGAAGGCAAAAGCAATATCTCAAGGATTTTTAATGTTAGGTATTACGTACCAACGCAGTGATAGTTTCCGATATTCCGTCTCTCTCTCTCTCTATATGTATATAACTTCATCTCCTTTCTCCTCTTTTCCCTCAATATCCTCCCCATTCATCCACAAGAAAAACTCATGTATTTTTCTCTCCCTATATCCTACCTGTGAAAAAGTAAAGAGGAATCTCTCCCTCCCTTCCCATATAATATCTAGCCCGCACAATAATCACAATTTATAGCAGCTATTCTGGCTTGTTATTTTCAAATAATAACACCTACCCCCCGCTTCCTCCCGCTCAAATTTCACTCATTCCTTTCAAAAAAACTAAAATTATTCCACCTCCCCCTCTATTCCGAGGAATAATAAAAAGAACAGTTTCTGTGGAGTGTGGAGTAGGTATTATAAAAAGTGTGGTATTGTATCCCACTTCAACCCCGCTCTCTTTCCCCTACCAGGAATGTGGGTATGGGTTCCATCAGAAGGTAATATCCTGCTTCTATATCTCCGCAAGGCACTTCTAGCTAAAAATGCAATAGGAGTTCCATAGCTTCCTACGTATCGTTATTCACCTTGATGCCAGTTCATAGAAGTCTAGTCAGTATGTTACCACATTATACACATATCTGGGGATCTTTCCCAGAGGAAATTTCCATTTCCATGGACGCTGGACCATTATTTCGAACTAGGTATTGCACCCAATTTTAATCAAAAACTTCGGTCTTGGATATTATTATTATCCTCATAGATAATAATAACCTACTCTCTTACATTCTCGTAGTTACTACTCTTATTAGTTTTTCAAGAAATTATTCATCCATTCTTCACGATTCATGACCATGTTATTCAACTCCATAAATAATTATATGAATTGCCCTCCAATATGTCTTTACCATATATCTCCAAAACATGATTTCCTTGGCTTTCCTCGACGTCTTTCCGTCATCCTTCAAAATTATTACATAAATGAAATTAACCATCTTACCGCATTATAAGAGCAATGAGTGAGTGTTATTTCCCCAGGTATTTTCGATGGAATTTCTGTCGTCCCTCTTGCATTATGTAGGGTGTCTGGTTGTACCTTGATAACAAATTTTGCTTTCCGATTTTTATAGAAAAATGTATACAAGTTATTGGCACGTTCTTTGGAACCAGAATTTCGCTATACATCTATTGTCTATTGAGACTAAGGTTGTACTTTCAATAATAATGAAAATAAATACATTTTTTGACACAACGTTTTGTGTTATCAAGGTACAATATACCTGTGTACCTTGGATCACTACCCTTTGTACCTTCGATCAACAGAATAACTTGTGGGTAAGATTATCTGAAATTGGGCTTTTCGTCATTTAAAGGCTGCTATATCTCCTGAAAAATATGTAGGTGCCAAAGAACATAGTTGTGTATTTATTTTTACCTTCATACCTATACACTTGGAAAGAATTCTTAATCACACTACTTTTTTACATACATTTGTATGTAAGTAGGTCTTTCATTTTTAACGTGAAATTGAGAATGTTTTGCGCATTTAACTTCAATTTATTTGAGTGGAATACGTCTCATACTCTCATTGTGATGGACTCAAATAAAAGAAAGAATCCTCTAAACCAACCCTGCCCTCTGTATCTGGCACGGCATCGCAATTTCTCCATTCAATGATAAAAAATGTTGTACCAGGTGGGTATGTTCATATATTTTCATTACAAGGTCCAAACTTTCCACCAAACTCCATTTTTATTTGACCTCAACGTGTTCCGCTCTCCAATCGACCCTCCCCATTCATGTTATGTAACTACTTGTTCTCTCTCTCTCTCTTTCTCTCTCTCTCTCTCTCTCTCTCTATCTCTCTCTCTATCTCTCAGATCTTTCTTTCTTTCCCCTACCTTTTCCATTCCTCAATCACTCTACACTCTTCCCTCTCTCTGTCTCCTCCAATCAATTTCTCTCTTTCTTCGCTCCCCTCTCAATTCTCTCTCTTTGTCTTTTATTCTGCATTTTTCCTCGCTTCCACCTTTTTCTATGATTTTGTCTCTCCTTTCTCCTCCCTCTTTACTTTCTTATAGAAAGGAAAGAAATGTAATCTTCTTCAATAGTCAGTTTTTTCAGTGCTATGAAAGGATATCTTCTGTCATTACATTGGACAT
The DNA here is from genome assembly GCA_024516035.1 of Bactericera cockerelli. Taxonomy (NCBI): domain Eukaryota; kingdom Metazoa; phylum Arthropoda; class Insecta; order Hemiptera; family Triozidae; genus Bactericera; species Bactericera cockerelli. The sequence continues at coordinate 10,974,447 of CM044958.1, read as the reverse complement.
TGTGCTTGTCGGTCTGTCTGTGTGTGTGTCAATAAACAAATTATTTTATCTCAAGCATGATGATACAAGTTTGAAACTTTAAATTTAATACACACTACACACGTGAAAAATTTGAATAGGTAGGTCCTTAAGCAGAAGATTTTTTTTTTTTTTTTTTTAATCTTGATGACATTGCCTAGTAAGCATTGATATTCCAAATTGTATGCGCGCCTGGAAACAACGCGACTCGACAATGTGCAATGTACATAATTATACTTTTTCTAAAGGCTATACTAAAGTTATAATATGATAATTTGTTATTATTCATTAATTTAAGAGAAAAAGGGCGCGTAATAGGTATCATTTTTATACTTATAGGTATTTAATTATAATGATCGATAAGCTTACTAATAAAGTATTTGGTCAATCACCATTCTTAATTTCGATGATTTTTAGATAAATATCTATTGCTATTTTTATATTCACAATTTTGATTTTACTTCTTTGATTCTAATGTTGACAATTATTGATACTGATAAATCAAACCAAACTACATACTTTTCATCGCTAAATACGAATCTGATAATTATATTACAACTAGTAATATTGACCTATTTTTTTCCATTTACCTTATTTTGAATTTGAGTCAGAGTCACAATTGGGGTGCTTTCTGGAGGAAGAAATATGTACATAAGTGTGTGAACCTCTCCTTTCTTAAGTCATAGGATTTGGCATTAGTGGCTCGAGATTACAACTTATCGGTTGTTTCATTAAGCCCGTTCAGATTTGAGATAAACTGTATTCCAGTTTTGGTGAAATGTTTAGTGCCATTTACATGAATAAATATTATGATTGTACCGGAGGAAGTATAAATTTAATATTTTTTGTATGTATTTATTTTACCTTAGTCAGTTAGAAATACATTTTCCTCGATTATTATTATTACTCCCTCTCCCTTTTCAATACGAGTGTGTTACCTACATTAGATAATAAATTGTACCTTGTCCCTACATGTACTGGTCCAATCTGATTCTCCGCCACAAAAGTTCAAAGTTCACTAAAGGAACAGATGGAAGAGACCTTTTTCCTTTTTTTCCAATAAAGTTTCGTCATTTTCGTTTATTTTTCAATTCAATGAAAATGATGTTTTCATTTTGCTTTCAGCTTTTTTGCAACTCCAAGTTTGTGTGTGTTCGTCTGCTTTTGAAATCGAAAAGTGAAACTTTGAGAAGTATAGTGATAATAATATTACGAATGTATGTTATACTTTCTCTTTCCTTTGATTCCGTATTTACCTACTCTTAACTTTTCTCCTGCTCTTCCTCCCCATTCTTCTCTTTTTTTTTGCATTTATTTTTGATATGCGCATTTTATACCAGTATATAATTACTATGTATCTTTGCAAAATTTCAAACTTTGAGGAAATATAATACTATCCCCTTGAAGTTGAAGCGATTCCCTGGGTTATTGCTTATGGATTTATTACAATATACTTACACTACATACCTACATAAATCTTATATAAATTTTTTACTTATTTTACTATCATAAATGATGTAAAATATAAAACCATCTCTTATCGAATCACTAACGAACCGCTCCACTCTATATTTATTAAGTCTGTTTCTCTTATTCAGTATTTTTTTAAAGATAGGTACTAGCATCAGATTATAGTTATGTAAAACTTTTTCTAAAGGCTATACTAAAGTTAGGATATGATAATTTGAAGTACATAGAACGAACATACTTTTCTTTCTATGAATTGTATGTACAAGTTCACTGCTAACTATTATTAATATACAATTATACATAATTATTTTATTATGAGAACTAGTCGTGTGGAGTGGAGTAATTGAGTTTTGATAAGAATTGTTCATTACATCCAAGAGTTCCTTCTAAAGAGTCTAAAGGAATGAAAAGGTCAAATATTGAAGGAAAAAAAAGTTGATTTACGAAGCAATAATATATTTATGAACATTTCTCACCCATTTTTCGTATTTATATTCCAAGTGTATATTATTCACCTGCTCATTCGAAGCGAATACACTTTACACATACACAAAGTTTTACCTTTTCAAAATATATTAGAATATTTATTTTCCGATAACTTTACTCTTCGGGGCATCAGCTCACCTTTTAGAGTTTATTTGAATTACAGATCAGAAAACTTCATGATGGAGAGCTCTTTTTATTTTTTACCTTGGGGAGATAGGTAGGAAACTTTCGGTTTGACAAAAGGTGAATTTAGGTTTTCTCCTCTATGTCATTTGTACAGCTATTGTTCCTGGATGATGGGGTTTCTCAAGTTTCTGGAAGAATAAAGCGGGGAATTGCTGTGGCTTCGAAGTTGTTGAATCCAATTTAATAACAAAACCTCAGCATTGTCAAGTTTCAGAGGAACATTTGGAGTTGACAGAAGGCAAGTGCGTTTAAATCCTCCTTGTGTTTCTGTTAGAACTATATAAGTAATATAATAATGCCACCCAGCCTGCCCATATTTTGAATTTTTATATTACAGAATATTTTTCGGGACCATCAAACACAATGATGCTACTCAATAATGACATAATTAAAGAAAACTAGTGCCGTATTTTTCTTTCTAATCAAAGTTAACCAAACGGGAATAAAATGAACCAAACTGGAAACAAGTCATTTTTCTTTTGGAAGAGGAAAAATTTCCACTTCCAAAGTTAACCAAATTGGAAGAAAAAAATTCTTGCTTCCAGTTCTATTATAGGTTAAGTCTATTGTTTATCTTTAAGAGTAACCAAACGCATTTTTTTTTCACGAATGACCTTGGAATAAAATGGAAATATTTGGAAAAAATCTGGTATAAACATCACACGACTTTCCTTATCCCCCAAAAAGAAGTCGAATTCCGCCACTGGTGACTCAACGGTTACGGATAGTTAAAAATCAGTGCCAAATTCGTAATCAGCACCTTAAAATCATTGGATTTGATATGTCGCAACCCCCATCTAGGGTAAATAATAATAAAGTTAGTCCAAGCGGGTCCCCCCAAAATACCGGTAAATTGGGGCCGGGTTCCAAAAAGTTCACGATATCAAAAAAATGATGAGTATAGACCCCTATTATTTTTTTAATCTGAGAAAATGTTGTTCTCTGAGTTCTTTTGTATCTTTAACCAATTCAAAGAAGCGGCGGTTGCGGCCAGTATTTGCGGCCCTGCAGCCGCATCTTGAGTCCGATTTCAACCAAAAGTTTTGTGGTTCGTCTGGTGTATAAAACTAATTTGCTTACCAATTTTCAAGTCTCAAGCTCTTACCGTTCTTGAGATATCCTGTTTACACACACACACACACACACACACACACACACACACACACACACACACACACACACACACACACACACACAGACAGACAGACAGACAGACGCACGGACCAATGGCTGAAAACAACTTTTTTGGTATCCTGAAGCTATGATTCGTCCAGAAATGTGAAAAACTGGGTAGGTCAAATTTTCGACGAATACAATACTTTCCTTATTATAGGATAAGGAAAGTAAAAACCTAACCAGGAATTTTTTTTTTAGTTAGGTATGCTAATCTTTCAAAAACGGGTTTAAAGTGGCGCAGTTGAACCAAGGTAACTGAATACAAACCTTAAAGTCATTGAGCGTGAACGTTAGGTCTTTTTATAATAATATCCCGAAGAGAGGTGAAGAGAGAGAGAGAGAAAGAGAGAGTAAGAGAAAGAGAGAGAGGGAAACACACACAGAGAGAGAGAAAGAGAGACATAAAAAAGTAAGGAGAACGAGTAAGACAGTGAGAGAAAAGAGGAAATAGTCAGAGAAAGAAAAAGACAGACAAAAGATAATGATAGATATAGAGACAAAGAGAGAAACGGGGTCGAGGAAAGTCCTAGGAGAAGACAGAGGAAAGATTATGTCAGAGCGCTGGGTTTTTAATTTGAAAAGGGCGGCTAATAGAAAGCGGCTAATAGAAAGCGACAAGCAGCAAGCTGGGCCGTCGCCAACAATGAGAGGGTCCCTGTACCATTCAGAAACGAAAAGTTGCAGAACTGCACAACCGAAATCTCTCAACTTTCAATCAACAGGATGGTGCATTCTTCAAGAAATATATATTTTTATATTTCATAGATATATTACCTTTACCTGTATAACCTATGTACCTACTCACACACACACAAAAGATTTTTGTATAGTGCTATAAGATAGAATAGAAGAGATTTGACTAGTTAAAAGATATTATTCATTCCCCGTTGTAAAGTTTTCCTGTGCAGTTCGCTCTTTTTCTCTCCTGTTTTCATTTCAAAAATTCAGTAGGTTTTTGAGTGTCAAAAATTGTGATTTTTTGCATAGTGCTTGGAATAACGTTTTTTGTTCTTTTTGTAAAATTCGGTGTCAATATGTGATGTATTTACCTGTTCTTTTACCTTTTTAAAGTCGATCATATCGAACTTTCTTTTTCGAAAATTTTTGGTTGCCATGGCAACATAATATTGTTTTTCCTTCTGCTAGAGTGGTAAACTAGCATTCGATTCATTTCGAAATTTACATAATCACTGGCCTTTACGATATTATTTCACATTACTCTTGTTTCCTTTACTAATAAAATGTTTACTCCAGCTGATATCTTATATTCCAGCTTTCAATTAGCTGGACTCATTATCTTCTAGGTGTTTTTCTAGCACCAGTGCTTCTCTTACCGGAGTGTTTTACTTCCGATTAGTGTTTTCCTTAACGAAGTGTTTTACTTCTGTCAAATAATTACCTTTACCTTTACCTTACAGATTCCTTACGTATTTACTTTCGTCTTTTTATTAAAAATATAATGATGCATAGTAATAATAATAATTATTCCAATATTTTAAAGAGAAATCTTCCTTCCTCCTACCGTGTTTCTTACATGCCTAGGCAAGGCTATAACAAGAATGGTTTTCAACCAAGTTCTCCCAAGATAGACTCTTTGTACCTTTCTAAGGAGTGCGGATTTTCGCTACCGTTCGACAGTTCTATCCCCCTGGATAAGTACTTGTGTGCGGTGGGAGATGTAGTCGGTGACGATAAAATGGTCTTTGCCGGCAAGAACAATGACTTGGTTAAGTTTTATTTAATCAACGAGGCCGAGGTCTTGAAATTATATGAGCATCATCCCCAACTAGTAATTGACAATAAGCTTCTTACTGTACGTAAGTTAGTAGACAATGGTCACAAATTGTTCCTCTGTAATGTTGAACCTAGTATTTCTGAGTCATTACTTATCAATGAACTGTCTAAGTACACAAAGGTTGTTTCAGATATTAAGTTCGTGAATCTCGGTTCACGTAATGGTCGTTTCTGTCACCTCATTGGTTTTCGTAGAACTGTGATGGTTGACAATGTAGAAGACTTGCCTCCTTTCATTACTCTGTGCCATGATAATGTAATTTATAAAATATTTATTGTTATTGACAAAGTAAAGTGTTATAGATGTCACGGCGAAGGACATCTCATGAAGAATTGTCAAAATTCCGCTACTCCTGCTCAGGACAGACTTATTGCTGGTACTGAAAGTTCCAATCCTTTCATGTCTCAGTCTGGAATGCCTCCTTCCCAGTCCCAGGATCATTCTATGACTGGTGTTTTTCTTCCGTCTTTCGCTAGTCGAACTGATGTCACCGCTTCTCCCCCTCTCCCTGTTGCCTCATTTCCAGCCCTCCCCGGGCCTGTGATAAATACTGATCCTGTGCTGCCTGTTGAAGGTAATGTCATAGCTAAAGTTGATTCAATAACTGAATCAGCCGCTGTTGTTGTACCCACGGAGGTGCAGAATATTATTGATTCTGAAGTACCTAAAGACCTTGATTCCGAGTCGGATGAAGAAATGTTGATTTCACCCGAAGTTAGCCCCTCTAGTGGAGCATTAAAAAGTAAGAAGCGTGTAAGTAGCACATCCCCTGAAAATTCCCAAAGTGATAAGAAAATGTGTGTTGAACAGAGTAATGATCTACAATCCCTCATCCCTATTATTAAAAGGATTGATCCGTCCGTAGACCCCGGGGTTTTTCTCAATCTTATCGAAGATATGAAAAATCAGGTACTGAAGAGGAAGATTGCAATTATCAGATCTCAATACAATATGACTCCTTCTGATGTATGTTCCTTGTTAAATAAAATTTCTTCCAGTGATGCCCTCATTAACAATTCCAAAATCAGGAACAGATTTAAAAATCTGTCAAAAAGTATTTCCTCAGCGTCATTAGATGACCTTGCAGATACACCTGCAATTCCTCCATCTCAAACCTAAATAAAATATTATTCATCCTATTTTTTTTTTATTTTTTTTTTTTTTCCCTATCCTTTACATGAACTTGTTTCCTAATCTTATCTCATCCTCTCCTTCCTCACAACCTTATAACTAGCTCCTTCCCCTTATATGCCTCATTTTTTCCACATATCAGCCCTCATTCTGCATGTCTTATCCCAACCTGTTCTCAATTCAATTCAAGTTGTCATTAGTATCATAATGTATTTAATTCTATTATATCTATATTCTATACAAAAGTATAAGAGAAGATTATTTTGTGTCTTGGTGGTGATGGTCTCCATGCTACACAGACTTCATGTATACTACTGCCCCCAGAGGATGACGAGAACCTCTGTTTATACTGTCAGGCATGGTCGCCGTTTGACTCTAAAAAGTAGATCCTTAATCCTTATGGACTACCTCTCACCCTTTGGTCAAAGACCATAGAGTGCAATTACTATAAAATACTGTTGTTATGTGATGGAGACCTAGACCCGATCCTTGACTCTGCCTGCCCCTGAGGTTGTCGAGTTTACCTCTCATCATGAATAAAACTATGAAACCTATGACAATTTTTTTTTTGTTTTGTTTTTTTTTTGTTTTTTTTTTTCTATTGACCTTACTGCACTAATGTTGGTTGATGGTGTCAATATATTTATCATTTTCATATAATATGAGCTGTTTAAAGTTATGAGTAGTTTTTTTTTTTTTTTTTCATAAATTCTTTAATTTAATGTTTCCGTTCAGTAAAGTTCAGTAAAGCATGAATAATATTTTATTACAATGGAATATTAATGGACTTGTAAATCATCTTGATCAACTTCAATGCCTTGTACGTAACGTATCCCCTTATATTATATGTCTACAAGAGTCTCGTCTTACGAGTTCTCAAAACCCAAAATTGAAAAATTTTGATCTCTATAGACATGATTATGTCCATGGTAATAATGCTAGTGGTGGAGTCTGTATTTTTGTTCATAACACTTGTTATTCTAAACAAATTAATCTAACAACCAACATTCAATGTGTTGCTGTTCTAGTGAAAATCCCCAATATTTCTACACAAATATGTATCTGTAATGTTTATCTTCCTCCTCAGTCTCATTACGATGAATCTGATCTAACCAATTTAAAGAACCAGTTGCCATCTCCTTTCATTTTTTTAGGCGATTTTAACGCCCACAATCCTTTATGGGGTGATTGTAGACTGGATGTTAAAGGTAAGGAGATAGAGAAATTTATTTTGAATCACAGTACCGTGCACCTACTGAATTCAGGGGACGCTACTTACTACAGTCTCACACACCTGTCTCACTCTTCCATTGACCTTGCTTTCTGTTCCACTTCAATATACCCTGATATATCATGGAATATTGTGAAAGATTTGTACTTTTCGGGCCACTTCCCAATATTATTGTCTTATTCCAATCTTAGTCCTTCTACTTCATCTCAAATTTCAAACTCCTCTCAAAAAATTTGGAATTATGATAAGGCAAATTGGGACTTGTTCAAAGAGAAAATAGATTTTGATTTTATTACTACTAATAATGAAGATATTGATGCCGTCCTCTCTATGATCAATTACAATATCTTGAATGCTGCAGATGTTGCTATACCTGAAAAAATGATTCCACCAAATCGTCTGCCGGTTCCTTGGTGGGACGACGAAATTAAAGTGGCCATTCAAAAGAGGCGGAAATGTCTTAGAACTCTTAGACGTCATCCCACCTTAGATAACAAAATAGCTTTTATGCGTGCACGCGCCATTTCCAGAAGACTTATCAAATCGAAGAAACAAAAAGGTTGGTCTGATTTTGTAGGATCTATCGATCACTCTGTCAGGCCTGCTGAAATGTTTCATAGAATGGGTAAGTTGAGGGGTAAATATACTCCAAGACATATCTCTGCTTTACAGGATCCGTTGAATTCTTCAGACCTCTCATTTGATTCGCCTTCAATAGCTAATATTCTGGGTTCACACTTTTCTAGTGTTTCTTCAAATATGAATTACTCTCCTGATTTTCTTTCTCACAAATCTTCTTGTGAAAGTAGTCCTATGACTTTTGATTTTTCAAAACTTAATGAATACAATTGTCCTTTTTCTTATCATGAGCTAACTTTTGTTCTGAAGTCTTGTACTTCCAAGGCTGCCGGTCCTGACGGCATTTCTTTCATTCTTCTTAAGAATCTTCCTTTCGTTGCTCTGATGAAACTCCTTGATTTTTATAACTTGATTTGGTCTTCGGGTGTATTTCCCTCATCATGGAATGAGGCGATTATTGTACCACTTCTTAAACCTGGAAAAGACCGCCTAGTGTCAGGCAATTACCGTCCAATTTCGCTCTTGAATTGCACCAGTAAAGTGTTTGAAAAAATGGTGAACAAAAGATTGTTTTGGACCCTTGAAAATAAGTCTTTGCTAAACCCTTATCAAAGCGGTGGTCGTTTAAAACGGTCCACCGTTGATAACTTAGTTTATCTTGAAAATGAAATTGCCCACGGCTTTGCCAATAAAGAAAATACTTTGGCTGCATTTCTTGATGTCCAAAAAGCCTTTGATATGACGTGGCGTTTCAAAATACTGACAAAGTTGCAAAGCTTTGGAATTGATGGATTCATGTTACGGTTTATTTATAACTTTCTAAAAGATCGGAAAATAAGAGTAAAGGTTAATGGTGTTCTTTCCAACACTTTTTCTCTTGAAAATGGTATAGTTCAGGGTTCGTCTCTGAGTCCTTTACTGTTTATTGTCTTCATGAACGATTTACTGGATGTAATAAAGTTACCTGTTCGGCGTCTTTTGTTTATAGACGATCTTCTCCTCACCATCCGAGGTAAAGATATTAACACCCTTATACGTAGATTTCAAACTACGTTGAACGATGTTTTGAAATGGTCTCAGGCTAACGGACTTACTTTTTCGTCGGACCCTTCTAAGTCTGTATGTATTAATTTTTCAAGGTCCAGAAACCTATGTATTCCTCCTATTTTTTATGATGGTATTCCTTTGAAATTTGTGGACAAAACCAAATTTCTCGGTCTCTTTTGGGATAGTAAAATGTCCTGGTCTACTCATGTAAACTATACAAAAGACAAAGCAATCAAAGCTCTGAACGCTCTTAAATTAGTCTCGAACAAAAAATATGGTGTTTGTCGTTCTGTTCTTCTTAAATTCTATAAATCTTATGTCCTTCCAATTTTCGACTATGGGTGTATTGTATATGGTGCGGCCAAAGAGCATGTTTTAAACAAGTTGAATACTATTCAAAATTCAGGAATCAGAGTAGCTACTGGTGCCTTAAGGTCGAGCCCCATACCAAGCATTCATGTTGAATCAGGCGTCCTTCCCCTAAGTTTGAGAAGACTTAAGCTTACAATGAATTATGTATCGAAGGTTGGCTGTTGCCCTTCCAATCCTGTACAAAAAGTCCTTTTTCAATCCAATATAGATATTGAAAAGTATCCTGGGTACAAGCCCAAACCTCTAAGTATCAGATTTAAAGAAATCACTGAATTCATGAATTTCATAAATTCAAGTGATTTTGCACCATATGTTAAACGTCTTCCTCCGTGGTCAGTTAATCTTCCTCAAGTTGATAATTGCATGAACTTGGAAAAAAAAGTCAATATTCCCGATGTTGTTTTTCAACAACACTTTTCTCAAACTATTAATTCCAAGTATGCTGATTCTATCATATGCTATACTGATGGATCAAAATCTGTTGATTCCACTAGTTGTGCGTACATCATTAATAAGTACGTCTCTTCATTTGTGCTAAATAGTGTCAACTCTGTTTATAGTACCGAACTTATTGCCATATTATTATGTTTGAAAAATTTGAAATTTTTACCCTCACACAAATTTTTAATAGTTTCTGACTCCAGAAGTTCTCTCAATGCTATTAGCAATGTTGATTTTGACAATCCCATAATATCTAATATATATAAAACTTGGACTGACCTGGTTAGTTGTGGTAAGTCAATTACCTTCTTATGGTGCCCATCTCACTCGGGAATCGTTGGTAACGACACTGTTGATCATGCTGCTAAGCACCCCAATACCAGTTTACCACCTATAAGGTTATGTTCTGATCTTGACTTTAAACCCGTTATAAGTAAAATCGTAAAAGCCAAATGGCAATCTTCTTGGGACATGGTCTCAAATACTAATAAATTGAAACTAATCAAACCCACTGTCAATGAATGGAGTTCCAGTAGCAGAAATACCCGCACTGAAGAAGTTATTTTAACACGCATGAGAATCGGCCATACAAGGCTAACTCATAGTTTTTTATTCAAGAGAACACCTCAGCCTTTATGTGATTGCAGAGAGTATCTTACTGTCCGACACATTCTGATCTGTCCTTTACATTCACAAATCCGTGATTCGTTCCCTATTCCTCCTGCGCTCTCTGACTCTGTGGAGTGCGTTGACTATCTATTGCTTTATCTTATTAAAATAGGTATTTATGACATGATTTAAAAAGGGGTAGTCGGCGCGAACGACCTGTTGCAACACAGAGTTAAAGCGCCTAATTAGAAGAAAAAAAAAAAAAAAAAGATATTATTTTAATTGTACACAGTGTGTGTTAACTAATTAAATCAATCTAAATGTTTCATTAATTTATTTTGCCCTTAAAAAAGGGCACTTCCCATGCTAAGCTACATTAAAAGTAAAGCACAACTTATACTCATTTCTCCATCTTATGGAGAATATAAACACAATACACATTATTCAATTCTCTCTTTTTTTGGGTAGATACCTTACTTCTCTCACTATCTCTTCTTGCTCTTAATTTTCTCGCAAAACAATTCAAACTTTAAAATGGCATCAATATAACTTCAGATTCAGATGAAATGAAGATAGAGAGGACGGGTCGATGTGAAGAATGTTTTGTATAGGGGAGAGAGAGAGAGAAAGAGAGAGAGAGAGAGATAGAGAGAGAAAGAGAGAGAGAGAGAGACATCAATATTCATCTCATGTAGGGTAAACTTTGAGCTTTTCCCCGAAATTTTGAAACAAAATGTGCAATAAAATAGAGTACTCATGCTAACGTCTCATCCACTCCTCCATAGTCTCTTGTTAATCTTAATTGCCCTCTCCCCTATCCTTTCTTTCTCTCTATCTCTCTCTCTTTTTTTCTTCTCTCTCTTTCCTATATCTCTCTTTTTCTTTCCTCTCTCTCTCTCTCTTTCCGCTCTCACTTTCTTTTTCCGCTCTCACTTTCTCTCTCTTTTTCCTATATCACTCTTTTCTTTCTCTCTATCTCTTTCTCTTTCTTTCTTCTCTCTCTTTCCTCTCTCTCTCTCTCTTTCCGCTCTCACTTTCTTTTTCAGCTCTCACTTTCTCTTTCTTTTTCCTATATGTCTCTTTTTCTTTCTTCTCTCACTTTTTCTCTCTCTCTTTCCTCTCTAACTTTCTTTTTCTCTCTCTCTCACTTTGTCTCTAAATTGTTACTATATTTTCTTTCACTTTTCAGGGTTTTCCTCATATTACTACCGACATTACCTAATATTATATATTTTATAACTATACAAGGGTTTTTTAAAATTTTTTTTTAGAGATGAGTGTTTCTTCACAGCTTTTTTTTGTTTCATAACAATAAAACAGGAGTTGCAAGCATATGCATACCAACTGATGGTTACTCATGAGACCCCTTTGTCTATTTGGATAAAGGGACTTTTCAGTCTTACCTCGGCCGTATTAGTCCGGCATCCCACTGAATGCTACATTTTTTCTCTCTATGTTCATGGTCAGCTCTTAGTAAGAATCAAAAGAGATGAAATCCCACAAATATTTTTTCCAATGCTTTGCACCACTTCACATTTGAAATGTGAGACAATAATTATTTTGCAAACAAATGGATGCACTCAGTGGGCTCCCGCGGGTTACATAATACATTTGGTAAATAGATAAAAATCAAAATTAACATATAGAAGTATAATGGAGGATTACCATTTTATTCCATTCGCTGTTGAATCAATGGGGCCCTGGTGTGAGGCAGCGAAAAAGTTCACGAAAGATCTGGGTGACCGCCTCACATCAGTGACCGGAGACAAAAGAAGTAGGGCCTTTCTGGATCAAAGAATATCCATCGCGATCCAGAAAGGCAATGCAGCGTGCGTCATGGGGACCTTGCCAAGCTGTTTAAAAATGGAAGAGATTTTTTATTTGTAATATTGTAAAAATATAATATATTCATAAATATATTTAGGTAAAAATTAACATAACATACTTACTATTAAAGGAATATTTAGGCTATGTTCATACAATTATTCTCTCTCTCATCCCAAAATAATAGGTAGCTCTCATAATTATATCACTCTCTCTTTATTCCGTTTTGTTCTAAATCAGAGTATGGACCTGGCAATCCGGATTAAGTCAAAATTCCTTAACATAGGTCTCGCCCCAAAGATACATGGGATAAGAGAGGTCCCGCCAATTGCTACATGGGGTAAGACAGGTCCCGCCAATAAGGTTATTCGTAAAGGTATTATTCAGAGCGCGCGAATAGCTCAGTGGTTAAGCACTCGCTTTCCATGCGGAAGGTCCCGGGTTCGATCCCCCGTGCCGACAAAAAATTGTATTCTTAATTTGGTTACAATTGTTTGTAAGGGATACCTTCCGGTGCGCTCGTGTTGGCCCAGCACCTAATTGGGAAGTATTGTGTCACTTCTCGCCCATCAGAGGGGAGGCATACTACGGGATAGGCAGGCTACAACACAGACCACAAGCGTCTACAGTAGCTCCTGTTTCATGGCTACGAAATAAAAACGGCTGTGAAACACTCATCTTTAAAAAAAAAAAAATCAGCTTTAATCGTGATCAGCCACCATGTTTCATTTATTTATCATCCTCAATCAGAATCAGCGAGATTTCGACGTCCAAAACGAGCAGGTCCAAGTCACAGATTCTGCCGTCGCTACCAGAGGGCGCTAGCGGCAGCATTGTCTCACCTTCAGTCTTCAGCGGATTGTCGGTCAGCGCGCGGGTCCCCTTCCGTCGAAACATTGCGACGTCTAAATTTCGTAATTCGACTTTTTAAAATTCATTTTCTCTTTTATGGTTTTAGTATTTGAATCTAGTAAATGAAAAACGACTACTGATTGATGAACGGGACATGTTTTCTTGCATAAAAAACTGTAAGCAAGTGCTCTGGTTTAGGTACACGACTGCAGGATTTTTTCGAAATACCTTTACCTAAAAGTATAAATACCTTCAACTTTTGATTGACAGGAATTCAGAGTAAATTAACACGCAGCTATTTTCAATAATGTAATTTAATAATACTATGCATCTGAGAACGCTATGAAGAGCCATTTTTAAGTGTGAAAGGTATTTTTTTTTCAATCACGAATTACAATTTTTTTTAAACCGGAGTAGGTACTTACCTCGTTGTATTTTCTTAGAAGTGTTTGTAACGATTTCGTTCTCTATGTAGTAAGGTTTCTCACTCGAGTAAGTACTCACTTATTAATTTGATTTACCGTCGCGTCGTTCGTCTTTCACGAATTAACGAATTCTTTTGACAACCTACTAAACTTGAAACAACTTTTCGTGCGTTTGCCAGAGTAACCTATATTCTGCCGTCGAAAAACATGTATTATGGAATCTATGTTCTTTTATGAATTAAATGTATAATTATCATGTACTCACCTATAATGTATATTTTTTTCAATGTACTTAAAGTAACATAAAAGTTAATAAACATCACATAAGTTGACCGATTGGTAATACTCCTAAGTAGACCTTTTAATTGAAGCGGCAGTGAAGTTCTAGTGACACAGTCGTGCTCGTCAGGTAGTGCCAAACAGTATGGTGTTGTAGTGGGACCAGCCAGGCTCGTCATGCGAGGGCTAGGGCCATACATACAGGGTGTCTCATTCGGTTGATCCAGGGTATGCCACTGTCACGCTGGCGAACACACGTTCACAGGCGGATTCGCTCCAGGTAAGCAGCGCTGATTACAATATAATTCAATTCAATTCAATTCAATTCCATTCATATATTTATTGTGTTGTTCAACATAAAATTATACACAACTAGCGGGCTGTCGCCCGTCTCATTGCACATCTAGACTATAAGACAAAGCTACCTATCAAATTTCAGCGTCCTAGGACTTACGGTTTGGGCTGTAGAGCGATGATCAGCCAGTCAGTGGTCAGTCAGTGACTTTGACATTTTATATATTAAGATTTACAAAACATAAGATTAATTTTTATACTATACATACAATGTACCTAAAACTTAAAAACTAGCACTATCTAATAATATTATTTATGCTAACTAATGACTAAGTTAATATTTTTCTCAAAAGCTGAGTAAGAGGCTGATAAGTCAAGTTCTTTGGAAAAAAGGTTGAAAAAAAAAAGGTTATATTGTTATTAATTAACTAGAAATTTTAATGTATCGGTAACCTGATCTTTTTATAATAAATTGTTTACTTCATTCATATTTTATTCAGTTCATCGATTCGTTTATTTAATTACTTTAGATATTAAAGCACACTTCATGACTTCAAGCGGAGGTAGCACGTTGAATACCTAACACACTAGTTCTCATTTGAAGACTGAAGCAAACTCCTGCGAGGAGAGCTCTTCTTGTGTCCTCTTCCATTCTACACAACATATTATTATAAAACCTGGTTGCACCATGCAATTAACAATGCGACCTAGTGAGATCTATTATTGTGACCAGGGTGAAAATCTCTCATCCTATTTCCCAGTTCCGTGCCTATGACGGCCCAACTGGGCTTAGTTGGGAGTGGTTGTCCAATGCTGAACACTCTATAAGTCCAGAAAACATAACCCAATAATAAACCTATCCCAGCACTTAGGCGCCGTTGAAGTTATTGCCCGTGACTAACGTCCTGTTTGAATCATTATTGGACCAGAAAATTTAGACACGCACAGATTTGAGTTTTATATGTATAGAGAAATAATACAATATATTATAACTATGTATGTATGACCCGCGTTCAAGTAGCATCTAGTCTCAGCCAAATCCCATCACAGACTTCTAGTCCTTCTCATCAACCACTAATAGACGAACTGACCTGTTCAATCTGCGATAGACGTTGCAGATCAAAGGCGGGCCTGTCAAGTCATCTGAGGGGTCCATGTGGAAGAGCAATTCAAAGCGAGACAACATCGAACCGATGAACGTCTTTAATCATGTATGTATGTATGAAGTAGTAGAAGCACATTGAAAGAGTCTAGAATGGGAGCTGTTTCCTTTGTTTCTGAATGACTACATAGAATTATAGACACATAGAATACTAGAGAAGTGCTAACTCTGTCCATCCCTTATCTCTGCATGGACTTTCACTGGACTATTTTCTGCATGGACATTGGACAATCACTACTATCATGAACCAGCATGGACACGGCAAACACCAAACAACAAATATTTGTATCTTTTGCAGCTCCAAACATTTTTGAAAAGAGAAAATTTGAATAGCAGGAGAAGGAACGCGCCGGAGATATTATAATAACATTATTCCTGTAAAAACACAAGTACACTCAACCCTCCATGAACCCAAGCTAAAAGAGGAATAATTTTTGAAATACGAGCATAAAAAGCATATAAATTTTAATTTTTGTAATTTTTTAGGATTGCCTCAACATCAGGGGGGTAAAATTTTCAACGTATTATAAACTTCAGTGCAATATTGGTACAGAAACTTTTTCGAAGTATAAAAGTAGATAGGCGTTCTAGGTTTCTTTTTAGGAGTGTTTAGATCAAAAGATTCATGAATAATGATGAAGATAAAGATAGTCGGATTACATAAAAATGAAGATTTATATCTAAATTTTAACAAGTTTTAACAAATTTCCATCTTAATTAGTTAAATCTTAATATATGAAAGCTATTCTATTTATTATACTTTTACTGTTTAGTCAGGCATTACACGCACGGAGACCTGGGTTCGATTCCCAGCGGGGCAGGATTTTTTCTGCTCTGTACTTGCCATGGATGTTCGGGGTCCACTCATACCTCGTGAGAAAATATGAGTAGGTGCTTTAATGTTAGTAGCGACTAGTGGAGGAATTCTAGGCAAAAATAAAATAATATCCCGAAGATATGGAAAAGTCTTGTAATTCTGCGCTATCCACTAAAAATGGTGATAAAATAAAACAAAGAAACACATTTATTTTTTGATACCTTTACTACTTACATATTTCCTCGCCATGTCTCTCTATCAGCTTATTACGGAGGGAACAGAGAATTCTGTTCCCTCCGTACGCGAGACTAGCATTTCCGGCCCTACTCAGGCTGAGTGAGTATACAACTTCCAGCGCATGAAAGGTAAAAGCTCCGGTTTAATCAGGACGTTAAAATCGTTGGCGTTAGAAAGGGCATGTGCCACAACCAACTAACTTCATCCATGAGGTTGAACAATGCCGACCCCAAGTAGGTTTGGGAAAAGACAAAGTGAAAGAAGGAGATATAATATTTATCTAGGTAGAGTAGGTAAATTTTAAAAATAAAGCTTCCCTCCAAGTTTTTTTTTTTTTTTTTTTTCATTTCGTCCTATATAATTTTGTACTTAGTATTATTATTTTTAAATAATAAAGGCAATTTTTTATGAATATTCATAAGATTTCAAAATGTTGGCGACAAAAAAAGACAGAGAAAAAAAATAATGCTTTAAAATGAAGAGAAATAAATATTATATTATTATACCTATTTAAAAAAATGTTCCTGAATTCGGGGGCACATTCCTTCCTCCCAGAAATTCAACAAAACATCTGCACATGAATATTAGCGGATTTATGAGTGGATCTTCTTAAATATTCACATGGTATGTCCAAAATCCAAAATTCAAGTAGTTCTATAGGACTCGCGTTGTTTTCAATTCAAGATCTCACTAGAATTGTTCGTCCAATTTTTATTAATTCCACTTTATTAATTCCGTATTTTATGAAAATTGCGTGAAAATATTTATGGTGATAAATATATGTACAATGTATAGCTATGTCACATTGTCACAACAATATAGCTATGTCACAACAAAGACAAAATTGAATGAAATCTTTGAACTCACAGGAATAGATGATTATTTTTTCAAAGTGTATAGGTATTGGTACGTAGATATACCTATAATAATTATGTAAATCGATCGAAGTAGATGCTTTTAGGTATTACGTTTTATATGTATATGAGTTAATGAAAAAATATCCATTATCAGCAAAAGTGATTCCTTACCATCGCAAGTCCCGGAAGTAAAAAGAAAAAGACGAGGAAATATTAAGACAACTTGAGAAGGAATAAATTTATTTTAAGAATTATTAATCCACAGAAAAAATTTTCAGTATTCGTTCGAGTATTTAGAATAAATTATTTTCAGTTTTCATTTTGCTCAAATTTTCGTTTTCTTCTTCTTTTCTTTCTAAATATGGTGAAACCTATTTAAATCTCAGACAACCTAGGTTACTTATAGGCAGGGAAATATTGAATCTTATTTACAGTTTTCAATATGATTTTATGGAGATTTAAATATGTAATTTGGAGAATTTATGATTTGAATTACATAGTATGCATATAATTGGTATATACAGCCTACATCATTATGTTGAAATTTATTTTCTTTTTCTACCGAAATCCTCTCTGTTTAATTTTTATTTCTTCTTCTCAAATATAATATACCAACCCCTTATGAATCAATCTTCTTCTTATCTTCCTCCCCCTCCCCCATCTCTGTCCCTCCCGCCTATTTGCCCCGCATCGTTTTTACGTATTCTTGAATATCTTGTTAACAGATTTTTTGTTCAGAAGGAGGAAAAGTGTAGGAATGAGAAGAGGGGAGAGAGATAGAGGGGAGAGAAATGTTGGAGACGAGGGAGGAAGATGGTAGAGAGTACTCGAATGAGAAAAATAAGTATATTACAGCAGTTCTTCCAAAAGCTGCAGGCGCCCCGATGTCTACTTCTTAGAGTGAGAGAGACAGATGGATAAGATAAAACTTATCATTGGGATAAGGAAAGAGTTCAATATTGACTACACCTTAGTATTTTGTTGACCCAACACCTAAATGGAAAGTATTGTGTCACTTTTCCCCCATCAGAGGCGAGGCATACAACGGGATCGGTAAGCTATAATAAAATTGAGCACTGACCACAAACGTCTACAGTAGCTGCTGTCTCATGGCTCCAAAATAAGGGCTGTGTTACACTCATCTTATTTTAAGTATAGTTTCTCAAGAGAAATGATTCAAATAATCTCATTCGTATAAGTATAATAATATTGTAATTAGGTAGGTACTTACATATACATGTACAAAGTTTTCAAACTTAATTAACTTTCATACCTCAAAAATAAAGAAAAACAAATCCTCTGTTTTCCTCTGCTTTCCATCTCTATGATTGTCCTCAAGATCCTAATCCACTCTGCATGAAATTATATTCCTTCAAAGAAAAGAAATATTATGAGGGAAAAAATGAGAAAACGAAATTTATGAGCATTATTATAAGACTCTGCTTCCTCTGACACTAAAATAAATGTTGGTATTATTTTATTTAAAACAAAATATATATGCTCTACTTCAAACAGTATTTACCTTCATCAACTATATTATAATCAAGCTGAAATTCTTAAAATAAGTTCCTTTTTGATTGGTAGATAAAATTATGTTATTTAAACTGTGTTATAATACTTTTGTGAATCACAATCATGATGTCACACTCACTCAAACTAGTTTTACTGAATTTCTGGCGTACTTGAGACTCGAACCACAATTCCCTGGGCTACATTTCGTAGGTCATCATGAAAGGGTGAAATTAAACAGTCATTGTTTTATCTAAAAAATTCCATAAAGATCTCGAATTGGTATGACTCTAAAAAAAAAGACTCCAAAAGTTTCCCGTCATTATTCTGAAGACGATCATATTCGACCCACAGGAAACAGGAAAATATCATCCTGCGTGGGAAAGGAATGCTATAAAATGACTTGTCGAGATCATAACATAATTATGTCAAATATTTGGACAAGTATAATGTCAAATGAAAATTTGACAAGCAAAGGCTTACGCTCATGCATAACGAATTCCATGTTTTCTTTATCTTTTTATTCAATGTCATACAGTTCTTTAATCCGATAAAAGGGAGAAAACCAAATAAAAATTTAAAGAGAAAAAATGAGAAGAAGGAAAAATCCCTAAACCCTCTTCCTGGCAAGAGGAAAAAGTCTCGAAACTTGGGAGTAAATATTCCAAGCGGAAAAGGTCAAGCTGTGGACAAAAGTTTAAAATCCTCTAAAAGCCCCGATAATAAAGTTTCTTTAATTCAATTTTTTCTGCAGTAAGTTCACAGCAGAGTATAGAACCTAGGGGTCGCCAACCCCGGTCGAAACTTCGAAAATATTAAGCCTATGGAAAATTGAGAATAATAAACCTATTTCAAAAAGAATACTTCCTAAAATCCATCCCAAATGGGAGAATAACTTGTTATGTCCTGGTTGGATTTCGAACCCACGACCTATGGAAACTCTGCATTTACAGAGTGGTGCCTTTACCACTGAGCTACCGGGCGAATGAATGTATGTATTGTATATTATTTTCTGTTTATTATTTATAATAACTCATGTATTTACGAGCTTTGTTTTCGAACAAGAATCAAATTAGCTGGTAGAAGTAGTCCAGAGAGGAAGGAAAGGTCCAGAGAACACACTGGATGCATTCCCTCTCTGAATCGCCAAGAAATGGGATTAGCTTTCGTTTATCCACTTTTCTCTTTTAAATAAATAACAATTTTCTCTTTCAAATACGAGAAAAAAAAACTATTAATTCTAGGTAGTCCCCCAATTTTATTTACTTCGCTCTTTGGCCCACTGAAGGGTGCTCGTCTCTGATTTGACAACCACTGACTCTAGAGGTGGCCATTTTTGTGTATCGTCAGCAGATAGAAAAGTTTCGGACTTACAAGTTTTGGACTGAAACGTCCGGCCATATTGTGAAGTAGCCACTAACAAGTTATTGTTGGGACATCCCGGAGTAGCTCATCATGGGGAAACTTGCTTTCCCGCACGCAGTTGAATGAAAAACTAGCTCAATCACAGCACTTTGCTACTGCAGTAGCTTTTGCCTCTACGTCCTTTTTGGAGCTTATACAAATCATTTATTATCATTTAACATATATAAATATAATTTTTGTTTTGCTTACCTTGAGTTAAAAGAAAAGGAATATAAAAAGAAATACTTTTGTGCAAAATTGATAAGTATTTAATAAGGTCCGAATTATAAAACAGGATTAAATTTTAGATAAGCCAAAGTACTATAATCCCTCAAGTTAGGATATTATAATATAATGTTGTGTGCTATGATTGTTGAAACTCCGACTTTAGGGAGTCTGGCTTATCTTAAATTCAAATCTGTGTTATGGTTCAGAAGTCCAGCACTTGGTGTTTGTCTTTGATTGTCAGTGAGTGAGTCCGTCAGTAACAGGACAGTTGCTTTCTTTTTAAAAGGCAAATTTACCTTGTTTATACATGAGCAAGTTTTGCGCAAAGGTCGCCCATCTTATGAGTCTCCTCACTCACTCCTCCTCAACGTGGTTATTGCTTTTTAATACGAAATCTTATATTCCAGAACTACAGGGTGCCGTGGGTCTTTCATGTTTATTTGTTTTGCAAAACTGTTCAGGTACATATTACACCAGATATGGGATAATACAAGCTGAAATATATAACATCAACAGATGCTAGTGATGATCCGACTTCACAGAACTATCCATCATAGATCTCAAGTTTTTTAACGTATGGCTGTAGAAAGAAAAAAGAAGCTGTAGATACTGTAGATACCTATTAAATAGAAAAATAAAAATTAATAAATTTAATGCAGAAATGGTGTTAAGTGCTACAAGTGCTATTAGGCCTTGTTGAGAAATATTTAGCACCTAAACATATCAACTTACATTCCCATCTCATTAAAATCTTTTACATTTTTAAATCATTAATAAAATTAATTATATTACAGATTTATTTTAATTTAAATTCTCTATTCACGTGAAGCGTGACATAGAAACGAATTCAAACATTAAAAACAGTGTGAGGAAATTTTTCCACCTCCGTAGAATGGATGCCATTGAACATAATATACATGGCATAAATACATATAAGTGAAACATATAATTTTATTCATGGATACCTAGACCTACCTACTACCTACTATCCATGTTTTGTATCTTTGTTAAAAAAGTGTCTATTAGAAAAAAATATGGATACTGATGAATGCATTACGTACTCGTATAGGTACTAACTACTAACTATCACTGATAGGTTGAATTCGTAGGCATAAAATTATAAAAGGCGTTGGGAAATTGTTGTGTGCACTGTGCATGTATAAAAGACTACGTGTCAATTTAATGGCATCGAAGAATCCTATTTTTTCTGACCCTGAACCCTGAACACATCAGGGAACACCAACCGGTTAATGGAAGTAACAAAACTCTTAATAATACTCCAGTCTAACTGAAAAAATATATTCAACACCACACTTCGATCTCGATAGCTTTATAAAACTTTTGTTCCAAGTTAATTTTGATTGTATTAAATTTACTTACACCTACATTTTTTATACATAAATTCATGGGCACATTCTGTGAAGAAGGCAAACGTTGGGTCAAAGAAATTGGAAAAAAACTTATAGAAAAAACTGGAAACAGTAGAGCCAGTGAATTCCTAATTCAACAAATCAGCATTGCCACTCAAAGAGGCAATGCTGGAAGCATATTGTCCGTGCTTCCGATGAAAAGAGATATGACACCTTGTTTTACTTATAAATAAAAAATATAGTGCTGTATCAAATATGTATATAATACACAACTTAAATACCCCAAGATCAAATTAAACATAACTGAGCTCCTCATGTAACTGTCCCTTTTAAGTTTCAAATTTTTAACCTCTCAAATTTCAGCCAGTGCGTCCTTGAGAACAATGCCCGGGCGTTTTGAAATGATTTCACGAATTTCATTCTAGCTGAAAGCGGAGTTCTAAGTTTTGAATTTCAGCTTAACTTTTGAATAATCCTCAAGTTTGCTTCCAAGATCTCAACTTTGTCATGGCAGGATGAGATATTCCAGGAATACGAGATGTAAATGAGGAAGATTTCTCAGTCCCTTCGGGGCATGGATGGGGTGAGGCGAGGGAGGGAATGAGGAAAATTTTAGGAAAATTAATTCCAGCAACCTTAGCAATTGTAAAATTGAAAATTCAGACATTGAAAATAATTATTATTAAAATGCTAAGTGAAATTGTAATATACATACTTAACATGTTTGTATTATGAGGCAATATTACCTGGTTCGTGATACCCCGCCAGTTTCTGACGTACTTGAGATAATACGTATATGCATGATTATAGAAAGGTATATTCCATAATATATTAAAATAGTAGGTATACAAAAACTAGTATATCAAAGGGACTTATTGGTGTATTAAGTCTAGCCCTAGAGATCAACAATTGGCAGAGTATATAATATTTATTTACCCTCTTCTTTCACTTAGACCTTGGTATTATTATACCTAAGGCAGATGAAGGTATGAAAACGGAAAGAGTTTTCACCTCTATTGGATTCACACAGCCTGAGTGGGGCCGAACAATGAAGGTTTGCTAACATATTATGTAGGTACAACTATGTTTGCATGGTTTTCTATCTCACATACGCGAATATCACCTTCCTGTTTAATAATAATAATATATTGTGATTTTATGTGCCATTATAGCTGTTTTGCAAGTTTTACTGTAAACTTGAGTTATTTTATGGTTCAGCAGTAAATTTAGAATAACATAGAGGAATAAAGAGGTGGTAAAAAACATGTTTATTGCTCGACTGCAATTTATTTAACAATCACTGTTCCAATACAAACTTTCTCGAGTGTTTTGAAATTGTAGCAGCACTCCCCCCGCCCCCCCTGCCCCTCCCGTGGAAAGGAAGGAGGAGAAGGAGGGACAGAGCCCCACCCCCAACCGTAGGAGTCAGGGAGGTGGGAGGGGCGAAACTTAAATTCAGTCTCTTTCGAATTTTCATAATAATGTCGCTAAGGAGACTTCGTTTCAGGGGAAAAAAAAAAAAAATATAAAACACAGGAAAAAACAAACACATTGGGAGGAGAGATTGAGAGGAAAAGGAGGAAAAGGAAGGAGGGGGAGGAGAAGGGGAGGGAGAAATGAATAAAGTTTTTTTCCGTTGAATTGAGAATTGTTCAAAAGAAAATGTATAGAAAATAATAATGTAAGTCTGTCTCTGATCTCTTCAGTGTGAGCTGATGCTTGTACGTTGAGGAAATGGATTGATTTATATACTTTAAGAATGACTCAAGAGCGATTTTGTGATCCTTCATCAATAATTAAAGTAAAAGCCTTCATTTTTTTTGTGACTGAACAAAACGTTTCAATCCACCTGTTGTTCGCATGTCATTATTTTGTGGTCAACTTCTCAAGTAAATGATGTAAAATCCATCCATTTTTGCTAGAAAATATTGTATTATAAAATGATTAGTTTGTGTCAGTGTGTATGTTTGTCCTCGTAAAACTCGAGAATTACAATCGACAGTCGACTGAGGCTTGTTGCTATATAATATGCCATAAACTAAATGTAAATATGGAACAAAAATTTTGTTTTAAGAGGAGATCTGATAACAATAGATGTTCATGTTTTATCTCTTTTTGATAAAATTGAAGAGGATGTGAGACGATGGAGAAAAAAATAATATAGAAAGAAAATAATTTATAAATATTGTTTCCATCTCTCTCTATCCGTCACGCACCCCAACCCTTTCCCTCCCTCTATATTTCTGTCTCTTTCTCTTTCCCTCCCTCTATATTTCTATTTCTTTCTCTTTCCCTCCCTCTATATTTCTGTCTCTTTCCCTATTAAATTTCTCAACGCCTCTTTCTCTCTTTGTCCCTCTCGTTTTTCTCCCTCCCTCTCCTATTTTTCTTGTCTTTTACAATTTGTATTATTCCCACCCTTCTTTCTCTCTCTCCCTCATTTTCTCTTATTCTCTTGTCTTCAACAATTTGTATTCCTAATGTTTTTATCCAGCACGTGCACCTTTCGTTTGCAGTATCCTTCCCTTCTTCCTCTTCCTCCTCATTCTCCTTTTCAATTTTTTACTTCCCTCTCTCTACTCAATCTTCTCTAATTCTCCCCGCTTTACTCTTCGTAGTCTAAACTGTCTCCCCTTGCTATTTCTCCTTTTGTAAAATTTCTTCCTTGGTCCTCCTAATTTTTATGATCCTCTATTTCATTGTCTCTTCCTCTTTTAATTCTGATTCACTGATTCATCTCCTATTCTACCCCCTCTATCTTTACTTCTTTTCAACCTTTCACAACTTCAATAATAATTCCTTCTCCTCTCAATGTTTCCTTCTTGTAAATCTAAATCAACACCTTCACTACCACTTTAATTCTCTTACCACCTCACCCCTCTTCTTGCTTTTTCTCTTTTTTTTTCTACTGCACCATTTTCTCTGAATTCTCCTCTCTCTCTCTCATAGCTATTAAATGTGTGCTCCTATTTATTCCTCTCTTAATTAGTGTTACTATTCTTATTAAATTAAGGGTTCAATTGAATTGAACTCTTAATTAGTATTCAAACTTGAGAAAAATTAGTTACATTCATTTTAAGATCATATAAAGAGAAAATGAAATATACCTAGTCAAAATATCAGTGCTATCTAATGGGTGGGGTTATTGCCTATAAAAATCTCTCAATATTTTTCTTCCCTCTCTAATGCCTCCTTTTCTTTTCTTCCTCCATGATTATCCCTCCTTTTTTCTATTCCTCTTATTCCCCCTCACAATTGTACCGTATATTGATGTTATGTTTTTTCCCTCCCTGAATATTCTCCTCCTCCTCCTTCTCTTCCTCATCCCCTCCTCTTAATCCTCCTCTTCCTCCTTCTCCTCCTCCTCCTCCTCTCCTCCTCCTCTCCTCCTCCTTCTCCTCCTCCTCCTCCTCCTCCTCCTCCTCCTTCCTCTCCTCCTACTCCTCCTCCTCCTCCTTCCTCCTCCTCCTCCTCCTCCTCCTTCTCCTTCCTCCTCCTCCTCCTCCTTCCCTCCTCCTCTCCTCCTCCTCCTCCTCCTCCTCCTTCTCCTCCTCCTCCTCCTCTCTCCTCCTCCTCCTCCTCCTTCCCCTCCTCCTACTCCTCCTCCTCCTCCTTCTCCTCCTCCTCCTCCTCCTCCTTCCTCCCTCCTCCTCCTCCTTCTCTCCTCCTCCTCCTCCTTCTCCTCCTCTTCCTCCTGCTCCTCCTCCTCCTCCTTCCCCTCCTCCTACTCCTCCTTCTCCTCCTCCTCCTCCTTCCCCTCCTCCTACTCCTCCTCCTTCTCCTCCTCCTCCTCCTCCTCATTCTCCTCCTCCTCCTCTCTCATATCTCTTTAATTTTCTTTTATTCTCCGTCGCTTAACACTTCAGCGCACATCCGTGTGTGTGCATGTCTGTTTTCGAAATTCTAATGAGATTGAAACAACAGCAAACACTTGCTAACGATGCTTTTCCTTTGCTTAGCTTACTTGTTACATAGTAAACAAGGGATACAATATAACATCTTATTATAATAATTGTATGACACATACTCGTACTTTACTTACTTGATTAAAATAAGTGTGAAATTATTATTCAAGGCAGTGCTTTTTTCATTGCATAATTTGAATCCCTATTACGTGTATTACGACATTAGACCAACGTCAGTAGCTTCATCGATAAGGCGGCGGACTTGTAACCTGGAGGTCGGTGGTTCAAGTCACGGTTTTAGCTTCGATTTAGTAAAGCGAGTTTGAGTATACAACTTCTGCATGGCAAGCGAGTGCTTAACAACTAATATAAATTTAAGTAAAAAAACCATTCTTTTAAATTTAAACTCTTGGCTTAATGTACTATATTATCTTTTTTGAAGTGACAGCAGACGGCTTTATTATACCTAACTTACATAATTATGTTTTGTATATACACTATACATATTACAAATTATATATCTACATACAAAAATATCCTCAATGTGTACAGATCCTACTGAAATGTCCCCACAGCGTCGTGTGCTGTTTCAACCTAATATAAATATTATAATCATGCATTGTTATTCTATTTACATAGTGTCCTATTTATTTATATTGCTCTCTTTATCTTTTGTATTTTTTAGTAGCGGAACGTACATTATGGTCTAGTTTTTGGCTGACGTTAAAAAATGGGAAGGGAGGGAGCGAGGGAAAGAGAGAAAGAGAGAAAGAGAGAGAGAGAGAGAGAGAGAGAGAGAGAGAGAGAGAGAGAGAGAGAGCAAAGAATGTGGAGAAAACAATAGGAAAGATAAATAATGATAATATTGAAAGAGAGAAATGAGATGATAATAAAGGCATATACCAGGGACGGTTTTAGGGAGACACTTTTTGTTAAGTATATCTAGTTCTCTAAGTGTTTCATTTTAATTTTAATGGTTTTTTGGGGTCACAAAAAGCCCACTTAATTATTTTGAATTTGATACTTTAAATTTATTGTTTTCAGTCACTATAGTGACTTATGTACCTATGTCTTCTAACACACACTGAAAGACATGTCATCTGAATTATAACTTCAGAGGAGATGTCTCTTTTAATCTATCTCAGATTGAGAGGCTCAAGATACAAGTTGAGGAGATATGAAGTTGAAGATGGATGTGGTGTGCTTCAAATTTAGATCGAATTTGAATTTCAAATTTTAGATGGAATTTCAAATTTGAAGATAGAAATGAAATAAATTATAATTTCCATGTTACGATTCTTCAATCTATAGATTCTATAGTCCTTTGCATCTCAGGTGTGGGTGCATCACTACAATAGATTATCAAAGCGTACAATCTTAAGACAGTATACTATTTCACAAATATAGACGGAACTCTTTCACTGAATTTCGTCAAGTTTCGGTACAATTGCGCCCCCTGAGCTAACGGCTACTGATGTCCGTCCCATGGGGCGGAATCCGGCCCTGAGCCCCAGACACCAAACATTAATTATTCATCGGGCGAGTGCAATTTAAATTCAAATAAAGTAAAATGCACAATGCATGTTCTATTCTTCTCGTGTGCATTGTGGTCGCCATTAAAACAGGCCTCTCAGTCTTGAGGTCCAGGGTTCAGACTCTCCCATTCAGTCTAACGAAGGACCTAACTCTTGAAAGGCGTGGACAAGACGAGTATTGTTCATATGTTCATTCGTATTATGAACGTCCCACAATGTGCTTCTATTATTTAAATGCAATGAATCCTTGTGGATTGTCTCTTCATATCATTTAAATGCAATGAATCTTTCGTTCAATTGAGTGTCTAGCTGCTCTGACTAGTGTTTCTATAGTAAATTTAGGAAATCATACTACATAATTTATAAGTATTGCATTATTTTGATTATACTTTTTACATCCATCATAATTATGCACCAGAACTTATAAATACCTCCAAAAGCTCAGAAAGAAAAAGAAATTGATATAGTTGGGCCTAGCCGAGAATTTAGTTTAGTTAGTTCAAAACGTGTACATTTTGGTACATACATTATCATCGCATTATGTATTGTAGAACAGTAAACAGCTCATAAAGCTAATAAAACATAATCACTTCTTTTGATATAAAAACCTTGGATTCATGTTTTGCTACACGACAATTTGGCAAGCGTGAAGCCAGCGTTCCATTATCATGCGAATCTTGTACCTCTTCGGTCTTCAGGCAATGCACATCACCTGAGAAGAATAATAATTGTTGCTGTTTTTCTATTCAGAGCTGAAAAATTATTAGAAAAAATTAAAAAGTTGTCATATTTGTGATAATCACTTTCGTGATGTCACAACTACTCAAACTCGCTTTACTAAAGCTTTGCTGAAAACGAGGCTTGAACCACCGACCTCCAGGTTACAAGTCCCCCGCCGCTTTATCGATCAAGATATTGAGGTCGGTGATTAAAAATTATTATTATTGTCATGTATCATAAAATCTTCATTTTATAAAAATAATAGATAATAGTCATCTCAAATTATTAGGTAAAAAATACGTGAAATACACTTTTCATTCGTTAAAATATGCTACCTTTAGGAAATTCATTCTGTTAAGGGTTTTCGAACCCATATCTCGTGAACTGTACGTTGAAAATCCTTGCAACTAGCATTAATCTTTCTTTGTTTTTGGTTCAAAATACCTCCGTTGACTCTGTTCTCACCTTGTGCAGGACTTAAATACCTACTGACAACTTTTGAGGTTTAAAAAGCGGTTGTTTTTGTGTATTTTTCGTATGGCGCATCTGAAAAGTTGATCACTTTTATCTTTTAACACAGTGATCACTCTGTATATCATAGAAAAGCAGTAAACTGGGATCTTTTAGATTGGTACCAAAGAGGTGGCCCTAACTCCATAGGCAGAAGCACAGTAGACACTATCATTAGAATAAATTCAACATGGTCAAACTATTTTACATCTTTTTACTGCATCTCATGTACTTGATACATAGCTGCCTCTAATAAATGTACTCAGAAGAAACATTAAGTTATTTACTTACTTGTTATATTTGTATAATTGCATATTGAGATAATAATAAGTATAAATACTTGATTGTAGTGATAGTATTAATATCGGATACTCGTGCATCATACCAGACAGAGGTGAATGCGTTTCTTTATAATATCTGATTCATGCTGCAGGGATCACTCTAAGTAGAATAATGTACACCTATATACTATACCTATATAATTTACCCTTTCGGTAATAACTTTCAATGTGGACAGAATAGGTTAGAAAAACTCGACCTCTGAGTAAAATTTAGAACTGACAATGTTAACAACGGTTACAAACATGGATAAATAACAAATTTAACAACTTCATAAGTAATTGAGAACTCGTAATTCCTCAAACCTGTCCAGTAAAATCGGACATCTTGGTTAGTTGAAACACAAAGGAAATCACAACAATAAAAAATTAATTTTTCTTCTCACATGCTTTTGAATGTAATAATGGTAGCCATATTGGATAGTTTGATATGGGACAGATTTGTTACCCATGCCCAAGAGAAATACGTTCTGACGTCTCCATTGCTTACTAACTCCGTAGGCAGAGGCACAATTATGTGATGCAATCTCTGTAGAGTGACCTGTCACCTGTAGCCCATTTCAGAAACACTTTTCACACTCCAAACACCCGAATCTCCGTTTCAACCGTCACAAAACGCACTCTGATTGGTTATTGTGTTCAAATTAAACAACCAGAGTGCGTTGTGTGACAGTTGAAAAGGAAATTTGGAGATAAGAAAGTGTTTCTGGAACGGGCCACAGAATTAGTACCTGGCAATGGTTTTATCTTGGAAGTTAAAATTACCGGATTGTTCAATCATGGGGATGAACCAAAAGATTTGGATTGGACAACTGTCAAGAGTCCATTTTAACTGACAAATTCAAACAACAGAAAAGAATTTGAGCGGATGACAGTGTTTGTGAGATATTGTGAATGACCTTGAGAGGTTCTTTTCTAGTTTCACGAACCTAAAATATATGTACATATCTACATTTTGTTGAAAAATTGACTTGGACATTGTAATTTGCTTTCATTGGTATAACAGATATAGACATTGTGATAAACTTACCGGATCTAATACTCGATTTTCTACAGTCTATTCACAGTCACAGGTTAGTGGTAGATCAGCATCAGTTCTAGTATGAATACATCAAGGTAAATACATCCTTTCAATACATCCAGGTAATCTACATTCGTTTAATATTCTTATAGGGTTATAAAAAGTTTTATGACATTGTTCAGTTATTCATCCACCACTTCCACCAGTTGTAATGACCAGGTGAACTAACAGGGCTGACCCGCCCTAATCAGGCCAGACGTTCCCGGCATACTTGTGTGTTCTAGACATTTTCCAAATTTCTTATAATTATTATCTGCTTATCTGTAAGGTAGATTTATTTTTGACTCCGTATATGAGACAACAAAGAAAATTATAATTATTCAATGTAATGCATGTTTTGTGTGTTGTTTTACTTTGAAATTTCCTTGTGGAATCAGGGCGCGTTTAAATTTAATGCAATATGACTTGCAGTGCAAAATGACTGCTCCTACCTAGAGAATTAAGAAGTTATTAATTTTAGGCCTAAAATGGATTATACCAATATGACCAAAGACAATGTGGTCTCCGTGTACACATCAAGTCACTTTTATCAGTCAATTACGCTAAAGAACTTAAGAACATCGGGCCTTAGAACAACACAAACTACTGCATCAAACTATGTAGGTATGTCAATATTTCTTAAGAAAGTATTGCGAGGTTTCACTCATCTCTTCAACCCAACTCAGCATTTCACACACAGAGAAAAAAGACATCCTTGTTAGCTAGAAAGTTATCCTTAAACGAGGATGGAATCGGGATTATTTTAAGAAAAGATTATTTGTCCTTGTACACTTAGACAACGATAGAAGTTACATTGTTACATTGTAATAATGAAGTGAGTAATATACTAATTTAAGTATCTATCATCCTTATATTTTAACATTTTTTCAAGGATGAATGTCCAGGATTTTTTTTTTTCTCAGTGCAGAGGACAGAGGACACCAGGTTTGATAGAAGATCATCAGAGAGCTGGCCCACAGCCAGCAAACCACTCCTGTCCAGCTTTCACCGACTCCTGCTCACACTGAAACAGAGAAACCAACTGTAATAACAATAAAACAAAAAGCACAACGTACACTACTAATGGCACAAATAACAGAAGAAAGTACAGCATGGAAGAACATAAAATACAAAAGAAACTCGGAAAGAACGAAAGATAGGAAGAGGAAGAAATAAAAAGCTTCCGAAAGGAAAAACACGAGAAGAGAAGGAAAACCAATTGTTTTCGTGAAATTTATAGTTGGAAATTTATTTTACATTTAAATTTCGTGTGAATGGTAATAAAATGGTTGAGAAATGAGTACTATATATCATTTTGCCTCTCTCCTCTCCCAGCCTTAAGCTCCTGTCGTTCCCATATGTTGTACTCGATGTATAATACGAAACCTTTGCAACCCTGCTCCCTTGCTTCCTGCCTGAGTTACCTTTTCTAGTTTTTACGAAAATAAAATGGACCCTTGAGTACCGTGTGTATTTATTTATAGTTTTGTGTACACACAGGATGCGTGTTGGCTGCTGTGGGTGAAAAGTTCTGTAGAGGAAAGTATCTACTGGAGATACCTGAGATTCTCAGTATTCAGTAGCAGAAGAAAGCCAAAGGCGAGCTCAAATGCACTTCGGGCGAATGGATTTCCAGACGTGTTCGCTGTTTTCAAGAAAAGGTCACTTAACCTGAAGTCTTCCTCATTCAAAATTCATGAGTTTAAACTATTTTAATTGAGAATACTCTTGCTGTGACAGCTTTACGGTTAACTAGTGTGAATTTAAATCCTTCTTCGACATAGTAGTCCCCAAAACAGACAAGTTCAAGAGTAATTTTGTTATTAGAGTAAAAAAAATAGTAAGTAATAAAACGGTCTAGTTTAGAACAAAATATTTTTGGAATAGAGTCTTTAATTACTTTAAATTTTAGTCCATATTACAGAGGCCATATAATAATTGTAAGAAAAGTGTCCACTATTTTGAAAAGTAAAAAAAGAAAAAAAATCAGACAGTAATAAGATTGATAAGAAACGGATATACTATCATCGACCATTTCGGACAAAAAACTTTTTCCTGAATGTCTTTTTATCATCTGATTCTCTTCTGTTTTGGACTAAGACAACCTTTGCTGTTGTAACAAAAAAAATTAAAACAAATCCATTCGTTCTGAGACTGTAACTCAAAACGTTTCTCCTGAATGCTAAAGGTGTAAAATGTAAAGCGTGCGTGCATTTGTCGTTCCCTCGCTACAGTCAACGAGCATCAACATTATTTTCCCTTTGTTTTCTCGTCAAATCCCAAACGAGCTATTCATAAAATTCTTCAAAAGTCCCCACCCTACCTGGTCCTTTCCCATGCGATGTTTATTATTATTCTTATCTTTCAGCTTCGGTTAAAGGTCGATTACGTGCTCCAGGTACCAACATCTTCCAGACTACTAGCAGCTATGTCGCTTGGAAAGAAGGATTAGGACAAAAGAACACTGTCGTCGAAATGGCTTAAACAGCTAAGCATCATCTCTTCCAGGAATGGACAAATGCATTTTCAGATAAATAGACTTCTTGGAACGCATTTTTCTTACACATATCTTTCGAGGTCAAATCATAACTCGATCTGTCATTCTTCGCCTTGACTCCATCTTGTCCAATTAGTTGCATCTTCTTATGATAGGTAAATAGCTATACTAACATTCCTTGGTGGAGATCGTCGGACATCGATTTCAACCAAAAGTTTCGTGGTTCATGTGGTATATAAGATCTAATTTCATACCAAATTTCAAGTCTCTAGCTTTTACCGTTCTCGAGATATCTTGTTCACAGACAGACAGACAGACAGACAGACAGGCGCACGAACCAATGGCTCAAAACAACTTTTTTGGCATCCTGAGGCTATGATTCGTCCAGAAATGTGAAAAGCTGCGTGGATCAAATTTTTGACGAATACAATATTTTCCTTATTATAGGATAAGTAAAGTAAAAAAAAAAAGAAAAACATACACATTACACATTGACGAATAAGTTGGATGCATACATAAATGTAGTAGTTTCACAATATTTTACAAGTTTTCTTTCTCTCCTGGTTTTAACTTGTTCAACTTGAAGTCTCCAAGTTACCTCACTACAAACTGTAATAATAGTTTTTAAGTTTATTGTTTTCTATGTCGTACTTTTCTCTCTCTTCTCTTTCTCTCCTATTCCTCGTTCTTCTTCTCGTTCTTCCTTCCTTCTACAAGCGTTTGTCTTCTATTCTTTTCCTCTGCCAACCTCTCTTCAAGATTTTCCTAAGCAACTTGCCATACTTAGAAGAACATTTGCTTTAGCATAATTATGATTAGTAACGTTGTTTTTAGAAGGTACTTACGTGTCAGTAATTAGGTAAATGTATAAAAAGTGCAATATAAAGGTACTACAGTACGTAATGAAACATTTATGCCTCCCTTTATTATACTTAATATATTTATTGTTTCATAATTATGGAAATGGCCTTAATAAACATAATTGCATACACGATATTATTAGTTTAGGTTCATATTTTTTTTTTAAATTTTTTATGTACTGTAGGAATTAATAAAATTACGACTACTGAAATATCTGTAACCATATTTTGACTATCATTACGATTCGATCCGAGCTTTTCATGTAATTGACTAGAAAAGGGATGAGTATAGGTACTTGTGATAAACAGTAGGTACGTGGTATAGAAAATCACCACTTTCATCGACGAATAGTTTAATACTGTCTCATTTAATTTAATAATATATTTTAAACCTTTAATACTGTCTAGAGTTGAAATCGAAAAAGATTGGACGAAAAAGATTGGACTATTTTTTACTATCATTTTCTTGAGTAGGTATGTACTCGTGTGATTATTGATTATAATAATCACTAATCATACTCGAATTGAAAAATTATAATAAATATTATAAGCCTCTTAGGTTATTGATTATTACAATATTTTCACCCCAAGAGTGACTACTCCAACCGCATTGTTTCGAACCACCGACCTCCAAGTTACAAGCTCGCTGCCTTAACGATCAAGCTACTGAGGTTGGTAATAATGTATGACCTACTTTTGTTACAGCCCCACTAATTTTTCTCGTTTCATGACGGACACTTTTATGTTCCCGTTGATATACGAGGCAGTGTATTGCACCGCGGCGGGTACCTTGTTCGTGCAAGTGACAGATTGCTATGCGCTTCTGCATTAATGACGGCGTATGATGCATTCTAATAACACTAACCAACACGTGCCTATATTTTGTGCCAAATAAGCTTGGAGGGGAAAATGTGAGTTCACGTGCGAAAATATGACATTTAAGCCCAACTTTCCACAGCATTTCATATTGGGTATAATATAAACTACCTATAATATAAACAGGGTTAAAATATTATGCTTGCTTTGACCGATACGATCTCCAGTTATTTAATCTAATGTTTTTATCAATTATTGTTATCGTCAAATCTTTTATCTATACCTACTTTTCTTTTGGCACCTATTTTATCAGTACCTCTTTTTAATTGTTTGTAAATTATAACT
The DNA here is from genome assembly GCA_024516035.1 of Bactericera cockerelli. NCBI lineage: Eukaryota > Metazoa > Arthropoda > Insecta > Hemiptera > Triozidae > Bactericera > Bactericera cockerelli. The sequence continues at coordinate 10,940,062 of CM044958.1, read as the reverse complement.
AGTTTTGTTTGTTCTTTTTTTTTAACTCACATTGTTAACATTGTATACATTTGTATTACAAACAATTAAAATGTTAAATAAAATAAATAAAAGTTTATACCTAGGTTTTGTATGCGTTCTGTATTTTTCTGTTGCCTGAATTAAATTTAACAGCTTCATAAATAATGAATATTTTCATATAAAGGTACCTACAGAGTATACAGTCTATACACTATTATTTATTGTTAATTCCTCCTTCCATTGCTTTCTTTCTCTTGACCATTCTTTCTCTGGATATGCCTCTCCCTAAATGAGTTCAAACACCACCATTATCTTTGATTAATCTCTCTCTCTCTCTCTATATTCCTCATCTTTATCATACTTTCAAGTAAAAATTAAGTTTAAAAAAAATCTCAGTCCTGAAGCACCTACCTACATCACAACAGTACCTACACCTAACACATCCTGTAGAAGATACTCAAGTCCTTATAGATTTCTCAGGAGCATTTGTCTTAAGGAAAATGGAACGAAGAAAAGCTTATTATCTTTTTCATCTCTTCGTCCTATGTCTTCCTCCTTCTCTTCCTCATTTCTCTTCCTCCTTTTTTGTCCTCTTTTATTGGATCTTGCTCCTATTTAAGTTTTATATTTTTCATATTCCATTCCCTGCTTCTATTTTCTCTTCTCACTATTTTCCTCTCCTTTTCTTCTCTCTCCTGTTCTTCTGGGCACCAGTCACTCCTTTAGTTGATATTTCTCATATTTAGGTTTCTTTATCTCTTCTTCCCTTTTTTCTTCTTGGTCTCTCTTCTGCATCTACTATATTTCTTCCATTTCTGCGTTCTATTCTTATCCCTGCTCCTACCTGTATCTTTTCCTCTTACTTCACTTCTCCTTCAGGATTCTTCCTCCTTCTTTATTTTTCAAATTATCTCTTCTTCGTTACTATATCAGCAAGCATCATTGTATTATGAACATTATTGTTCAATATTACGATGCTATTGGAAAAACTGATCAAAGCTAATGAAAATCAATCTGCATACTAATGCAGTATAGATTGGTAAGTACCAAGTTTTATACATGTCCACCCCATTCAAGTTTACTCATGAATAAAGTAAGTTATATTTATGTATAATACAAGTATGTATCTTTGTCTGAATGCTGTATATGTAGGTGGGAACTATGGGCTGGCTAGTGATTACATTACAAGTCTAGCATTTTAACTACATCCACCACACATTTAATGTTTGGTTTAAGTAGGTAGCTCCTTAAAAAAAAAAAAATATTTTTCTTTTAAATGCCTTGATGCCATAGTGAATTATGAAGGAAATACAATAGAAGACGTAAGAACGAGAATTGGAATGGTAAAAAGAGCATATATTATACTAAAATGAAGGGTCTAGTAAAGGCAAAGAAAATACCAATTAGTTTAAGAATAAAGTTTGCCAAGTGCTATGTATGGAGTATAGTTCTCTATGGATTTCACATCTGGGTGATAAGACTGATGAGGAAGAAGGAAGTGAAATATTTAAAGAGCTTTGAAATGTGGTTGTGGAGGAGAATGAAAGGAATCAAATGGACAGAGAAAGTAAGACAGGAAAATGTCTTGAAACGAGAAAAGAGGACTTTCCTAGAGACCAGGAGAGTGATGGAGCAATATAGACGGAAAGAGAGAAAGAGGTAGAATAAAATTAGGTATGATCCTTATAATGTCAGTAGTATTTGGGAATTTCGGGATCCTTGTGAGTCAGAAATTCCGCAAAAAGTAGGTAAGGGTTATCCTTACAATGAAAGTTGTTATACGTTCGTTGTTGGTTTAAGTAACAATAAACCTTACCTTTTGGTCCACTTTCTGTCCAGGATTCCGAACTTATAGTTATCGTAATTATGTGTGTTAACTAAGTTATCGTAATTATATGTGTGCAGTGGCGGCTCGTCAGGTGAAGACACTGAAGACATTTTCACCTAATTTTGAACAGTGAAAACACTACTCATAATCCCTTGAACATGGCACAATTGATCCAACTCAAAGAAAAAAAAAAAAAAAAAAAAAAAAGAGTAAGCTTTGTGTAAAATAGATCAATGCTGCTTAACTTTCATGTTACTTTCCAAGGAGAACACCAAATGTGAAGACAATTCGAAATTGTCTTCAGTTGTCCTTGAATCAACCAATCAGAGTTGAGTATTTCCAAGTAGGTATCATGAAATATTAGGCAAGAACTATATCTATGTAATCCCCCAAAAAATATCACTTCGTGACATAAAAAAGTCCCGCCAAGTCGTTCCCCAAAAATATTTCAGTTCCCAAATTCATCCCTCTCTCCCTCCCTTCCCAAAAAAATATATTAGTATTTGTGACCCCCCCCCAAAAAATTATTGAAATCAATTTATGGCCCCGCCTTTTATTCATTCACCTAAGTGCAACATTATACTTATTAATAGCCTCCCCTCTCTCTTTCTTCTAATGTCCTCTTTCTTTTGTTCCTTGTTGCATGTTGGAATGTTTCCTTTACAAACTCAGAACTTAAGTCTTATTTCCTTGCTCCTTTCACCGACTTGGGCTCTTGGCGGAGTACCACTAACTGGGAATGATAAATATATGAATCTAATAGACAGTGCTATTTTTAAAGAATTTAAAAGAGATAATTTAACATAGTGGTTCTTATGGAGAACAGGAAATGAGAAGTCTAGCCGAACGCGACCCAAGGATGCATTATCTGTATCTAAGTCGCAAAATATCTGCCACCAACGAAAATTGGACCATCAGAACAAGTCACTATTCCGGCTCATTTCCAAGGATCACATATTTACATATGTCTACATTTATATATAATCTTAGAAAAAAACCAAGACATCACTTCCTTTGGCTAAGAACGGACCTGCTTGGTGGTACTCCGCCAAGAGCCCAAGTCGGTGAAAGGAGCAAGGAAATAAGACTTAAGTTCTGAGTTTGTAAAGGAAACATTCCAACATGCAACAAGGAACAAAAGAAAGAGGACATTAGAAGAAAGAGAGAGGGGAGGCTATTAATAAGTATAATGTTGCACTTAGGTGAATGAATAAAAGGCGGGGCCATAAATTGATTTCAATAATTTTTTGGGGGGGGGTCACAAATACTAATATATTTTTTTGGGAAGGGAGGGAGAGAGGGATGAATTTGGGAACTGAAATATTTTTGGGGAACGACTTGGCGGGACTTTTTTATGTCACGAAGTGATATTTTTTGGGGGATCTTATAACTTTTTGTAGTGGCCCTGCATAGGTGTGGGGTGTATGATACATGTTGTTTCAATATAAAACTATTTAACATATTAAATTAATAATGACTTTAAAGGAACAAGTGTTGATAAATGAAACAGTTTGAATGTGAAGATAAAGATTTTAGTTTGATATTCATACCTAAGCACAGTATCCTTCTACAAATTATTCTTTCACCTAAAAAGTAGATATGCGGCTTTTGACTCATCTGGGAGAGTGATAATATACTAGATACTGAATATCTATACACCAACTTTGTTCTGAGCTCTGAAAATGATCCTTTTCCCAATTAAGGGCCAAATGTCCCTTTTAGGATAATATAACAATAAAAAAGCACACCTACCACCACTCACGAGAAAAAAATTTGCCATCGTTTGTGAAAATTGGTCTAGTAGTTTTGGCTATAGAGCGGTCAACGTGAAAGAAAAATCAGAAAATGATGAAAAAAATGACGTTTTTAAAGTTTGGTTTTCTCCAACTTAACTCAAATGATTTTGATGGTTCTTTTTTCAAAGCTTGTCTTTATCGTGCCCCAATCTATATTTATTTATAGTCCGATTTCCTTCATGTACTTTTTGTACTTTTTTTCCTACAACTACAAGAATTGTGCTAATTTTGCTAATTGTGCTATCATTATTATTATAATAATGATAGCATTTTATTATTATAATAATGATCTCGCCTTATTTATGAGACACACAAACGAAAGCCAAATCGTCCAGTATGCAAGTTAAAACAGAACCCCTTGGTGAGGTTGCTTCGCTCCCTCCCTCAAGTCGAAGAACGATTAGAGAGATTGATAGTCCGGGTTATTCTAAAATTAATCCCGTTTCATAAATTGGCCCTTTGTCACAGACTTTTACAAGGATACTGTGTGGTGCCATTCATTTTATCCAGATTTGCCCCTCAACTGGTTCAAATAGTGGGTACACACTGAACATATTGGTGGGTAGCTTTGTCTTATAGTCTAGATGTGCAATAAGACGGGATTTTTCGAAATTCCCACTACAACACCTGCCATTGGCGAAAAAGGATTTTTTGCTTTCACGGCCATGCCTCGGGCCGCAAAGCGGGCGACAGCCCGCTAGTGTCAGATATAATAATTAGGACTTTTAAGTCCCATTATTCCAGCAGTATGCCCAAGATGTAGTATTATGTGGTACCTAAAAATCCCAAATAGGAGGATAACTATGTATTTTTACAATTAATTTCTGTGAAAGAATACTGAGAACGGAGCTTTTTGTGTTGTTCAAGTAATAAATGTGTAAAATATTTTTATTTTTTTAACTGTTAATTTTTTATTTTATATTATAACTGAGGTACAACACAACCCACAACAAAAAGGTTAATAGTACCTCATAAACTCACTAAATTTAATGTAAATTATGTAAAACTAAAATAAGTAAAGTGTATTTTGTTTTTTAAAAAAAGTCAAATGTCCCATTTCGAACCCGCGTACTACTGGCATCTATAGTTTCACTCAGTGCCGCCTTAACTACTGAGCTAACTGATTTTGTGTATATGTGGTGTTTGCAACACATAAAAGCTTCACTTTATCTCGTACTTTGTATAATAAACTTTTTAGCGGCCAGTGGAAGAAATATTTACTAGAGAGAATTGGATAGGGAGGGAAGCCTTTCACTTCCTATGTACCTTACATTCCTAATTAGGAATAGGTATTAGGTAGTGTAGGGGCTTTTACAAAGTTTTCTATGAAACTTTACATTTCCCACTTAGAAAGGTCCCCAAACATTTATGACATTCATGTTACACATACATATTATGTAACATTGGGTACTAGAGATTTTTTTACATTTTTGAACCTAATATAACCAACATTTTAGAAGAAAAAAAAATCTTGTCTTTTTCACTCCTTGGGCATAACAGGTTTAATATTGTTATGTATGTATGAATTTATTTGTGGTCAAGCACAAGGCCTCTTCACAAATTTTACTCTGGTAATGCCGCCACTGGTCGTTACTTATTCAGTAACTACTCATTTTTCCTCACAAGGTATGAGTGGACCCCAAACACCCAAGTAATGTGCGGAAAAATTCCTGCCCAGCTGGGGATCGAATACAGGTCACCATGCGTGATAAGCTTAGCGCGCTAACTCACTCAGCACCGGCGACTATTTATGGGTTAGTATACCTTTACACAATTTCACATCGGGACATGTGGATTGAAAGGTTTGTGAATAAATACTTATATACATAATAAACTAGATTAAATATCTATACTCCAATGTTATTCTGAGCTCTGAAAATGATCCTTTTCCTTAATAACGGCCAAATGGTAGCTTTTGGGATAATGAAACCATAAAAAGGCACACCTACCACCCAGAAGAAAAAAAATGAGCCATCGTTCATGAAAATCGGTCCAGTAGTTTTGGCTGTAGAGCGGTCAACGTCAAAGAAGAAGCAGAATTTTTTGAAAAAAAATGACGTTTTTATAGTGTGGTTTTGACCAACTTAACTCAAACGATTTCGATGTTTCTTTTTTAAAAGCTTGTCAATTATCGTGCCCCAATCTGTACATATAATTCAATTTCCTCCATCACTTGTACTTTTTCTCCTACAACTACACGAAATGTGCTACTTATGCTGTCGCGTATAGTATACTCTTGGTAGCGCGCGAACTATTTCGATTGACTTGGCGGGTCGGAGCGCTACCGCGCTCCTTAATATGCTACTGAGGACAGTCTTCAGTTGTATTCAGTTTACATTATCTACACGACCTCATACGAAATGTCACGAAGCCACATACCATGTGAGATGTCATGTGTTTTTGATATTAACACTGTTGCCAGTAGCATTATGCCAGACCTAGGAAACCAGTCAATTATTTAGCCTCCCATATCTAGCACAATCTTGTAATTAAAATAGTAATTAAGTTAGGAAAGCAGGATTTTGTGTCAGGAATTTTGGATATTATTTCTCATTTTTTGGGTTCTAGTTTTGTACATAGTTCCTAAACGATAGCCGATACCAATAAATTTTAACTATTTATGTATCTTGTCAACTATAGTCTTAAAAAGGACATCTCGATTGAAGTCAAATCTCGGAAATAATTATTTAATGTAGGTACCGAAATTGAGCCAAATAAGATAATCTGGTATCTAGTTGTTCCAAGAAGTTTTTAAATAGGGACAATGGTGGTCCTGTTTAAGATCCTGACTATGGAACCACTTTAAAAAATAATCATGAAATTAGACGTGTTGAAATGAAATTCTCAAGAGAAAATTCTGTTCAAGCGGTATAGTATTATTTTTTTTAATAAATAAATACGTCTTACATGATTTGAGGGATTTCTTTAAATTTAAAATATAGCTCTTGAAGTTTGTAGAAATTTAGCTATGAAATTAACTTGGCAACATTGTATCTCTTATCTTTAGAATGTAAACAAAACTTGTAGCACACTTTTTAAATTTTATTAGAATTTATTAGATTATTTTCAAATCTTTTCAACGGTAATCAAGTGACTTTTAATTGGTGTAAATAGTTAATAAAGTTATTTCCCAGTATTTGATACAGGATAGAAACATTATTCCTACCTGATCTGACCTGTGCTTTTCATAATAAGTTGAATATTAAGTAGCTATGTACTTCTTTCAGTGTCAGAAATAACATTATAATTATGCAGGTTGCAGGTAGCTAAGCACACAGCTTCCAGTGAAGTACTTAAAATTATAAGGCAATATCTGTGTTTTTCATAAATAGTCATTTAAACATCAATGGTAACACAAATTTAAGCTGATTTTATATTTGTAGTAAGTATGTTTTCTTAGATTTATTTTGTAATCTGGTGGTGGATTTTCTTCCAGTTTTGGATTGTAATTTTTAGTCTTCAACTAACTTTCTTTCCTTCCCAGTTCTAACCCCTATTTAAAATGTTGTACCTACCTATCTACTGAGGTATAATCCTAATATTTTTATTTTAATTCCTTTTTACCAACTTTTAGTTAATATTTTTTATTAAGATGAATAAATATTTTTTTATTAAGATGAATAATTAATAACAATGTTTCAAAGAAACAATGAGATTCCCACAAAATCATGGGGTTCAAACATTAAAAGTAACCCCATTCAGATTAAGAAGTAATGAGGATAAGATAGATATTATGATTACTGGATGTCCAATTTCTCCAATTACTATAACCACCACTAAAAAAGTAAAGCAAATGCCTGCCCCACAGCCATACAGTTCAAGCCTGAATGGCTTATGAAAAATGAATGGCTGTGTACCAGCTCAAGTGTTGACAAATTGTTCTGCTGGCCTTGTTTATTTATTAAGTACCAAGTGTTCTCCAAAAAAAGTACCTATAAAAACTTATATGATGCAAAACTGGTATGAGAGAAAACCATGCTCTGCAGGGAAACAGCCATAACTTACAATGGGCTTTGTTTATGAGACCATAAGAACTAAGATCTGATAAATTAATAATTTTATTTTTTCAATACTTCTGGGTATAATTTGTCTTCACCTAGTCTTGAAGTCAGGAGCCGCCACTGTATGTGTGTTAACTAAGTTATCATAATTATATGTATTAAATGTCAATCGTGTTATCACTATTTCTCAAACTAGCTTTATCAAATCCTTTCTTAAGCCAGCGTCGATGGCATGTTGAATACACCGGTTCCCTTCAGAACACCGAAGTTAAGCGACATCCAGCGAGGTTAAGACTTGGATGGGTGACCATTCAAATTCTAATTCTCGTGACGCTGGCTTTTCCCGGCCCCACTCAGGCTGGGTGAGGTCAATGTGAGTAGCAGGTTTGTGAGTTTCCTGCGAATGGAGGGTAAAACCCCCGTCGTGATATGACCATGGCAGTTGAAAGCGACGTTAAACCCCACTTAAAAAAAAAAAAATCCTTTCTTAACTCGGGACCCGAATCACCGTCCTCCAGATTACAAGTCCGCCGCCCGGCGCCCTGAGGTTGGTTCCGAACTACTCGTATAGGTAACTAATGAAGTATAACTAATAAAGAGAGGTAATGCTGCCAGCGTGTTAGGAGCATTGCCATCAGAAGAATTGACTTCAATGTTCTATCTGTAACTTTTAATAAAACTACTAATGAAGTCACTCCTCGGGAATGGCCCGAATATTTTCCAAACTTCGACACTGCTCATCAGTTCTCATTGAACACTTTACATTGAAGCGAAAAGTAAATAAACAAACAAGGCACAGAGGCGACGGAGTGGGGAGGAGAGAGGAAGGCTTTATCAGTTTTTAATGTATTTATTTTATTTGGGAGGGAGAGCGAAAAGGAGAATACATCTCACCACTTTCTAATACGCTTTTCCAACAAGCGAAGTTCGGGTGGTACTGAAATGATTTTCGTCCATCCAGGGAGGACTGAGGAATCCTAATATACCTGTTCACATTTTGATGAAGAAGAAAAAGACCAAGCCAGCGCCAATTACACCAGGCTCTCCTTCCAGAACTCACTTTCATAGTCCCCATGTTCCCAAATCTCCCTTTCAACGCACTCTGATTGTTTACTTTGAACGAAATAACCAATCAAACTGTGTTGTGTGGCTGTTGAAAGGATTATTTAGCGATTATTATTATTATGAGAGTGAGATTGCTTTCTACAATGAACCTCTATCCAGAATACACTCTCACTTTGAAATTCCCCAAATCGTCCTTTCAATAGTCAAATTCCATTTAAAAATACATTCAGAGAGAGCTTTATTCGAACGGCACTTCTCATAAGATCTCTGAAGTTACTTCTCAACAAAGTCCCTCCTGGTTAGAACAGATGACTATCCTAGTTTGAATCTTCGTGACGCCAGCTTTTTAAGGGACAAAAATAGACTGAGTGAATTTAATTCGAGCTGTTGTGAAATTTGAGCTAATGGAGGGTAAGGGTTGGGTGGAAGAGATTGCCACAGGCAATAACCCCGCCCTTTGGGTAGGACATTTCTCTTTTTTTTTCGTTCTTGTATATATGTTTAATCTTTTTGTTTTTCTTTATATTTTATTGTGTTCTGCTGTATACATTTTTTGTTCTATCTAATAAAGCTTTTAAATAAAAAAAAAAAAAAAAAAAAAAAAAAACTTCTGCCCCACATAATCTTCTATTTTATAGATTGAGGTCTCTAACACAACAACAAACATAACATAACAACCTCACCTTTTGTTTCACCGCATACAAGACCACCGTATGTATTCTCTCATTCGCTGCCACCCTGTATAATACCCAACACATAAAGTACTTAACAACAAACTCTCGTCTGAAAGCTTTTCTCTCGCACAGCAAATAGTATCAGGCTAAAAGCAACCTCCGAGACTCAAAGGGTATCAGCTTCGTACTCTGAGGGTCCTGGGTTCGGTTTCCGGCTGAGGAGATATTTTCCGTGTATTTTAGTTTTAAAGTACTTGGCCTTGTGCGGTTTCTGCCGCAAATTGTTTCTGCCTTTATAAACTGCTGCAATACTTGTAATAGGTGCATCAAGTTAACATAATACCTTTAAGTTATAAATAGTAATGTTCACACAGGTATTTGTGATCACGATAAAGTATAAATATCATTTCAGCACAGGAATTTTCTTGGTGTCCTTCCCTTTGATAATGGACAAAATCAATAAACTTTTCGACAGGCGTTAATGTTGAAATTTCTGATTGTGAAGCAAGTTGCCTTATACGAGAACCGATTATTTTACTGGGGATGGGCGGGAGAGAGAGCGAGAGAGAGAGAGAGAGAGAGAGAGAGAGAGAGAGAGAGAGAGAGAGAGATTGAGGGAGGGGAGAGAGAGAAAGACGACAGGAAATTTCAAGGCTCATGAAAATTAATGGAATTACAAAATAAGTCAGTTTGTTTTAAAATTGTCCTCAGAAAATGTGAAATTTTAGAGGAAATGAATATTAGTTTTTTAACAAGAGAGTGGTAGATAAAGGATACTAGAACATTTTGCCTACTTCCCCAAGGTGACAGCTATTCGCTACTAGATTTCTTACACTTTAGACATCATTGGATCTGGGTATCCCCACAAATCTGAAAACACACCATTTTTTATTTATTTTTTGTAAAGATGAGTGTTTCACAGACGTTTTTATTTCGTAGCCATGAAACAGGAGCTACTGTAGACGCTTGTGGACTGTGTTGTAGCCTGCCCATACCGTAGTATGCCTCCCCTCTGATGGGCGAGAAGTGACACAATACTTCCCAATTAGTCACTGTGGCTGAGCGAGTTAGCGCGCTAGGCATTGCACACATGGTGACCTGAGTTCGATTCCCAGCGGGGGAGGATTTTTTCTGCTCTGTACTTGGATGTTCGGGGTCCACTCATACCTCGTGAGGAAAAATGAGTAGCTGCTTTAATGTGAAGCAGCGACCAGTGGCAGAGTCTTAGGCGAAAAAATAATACAAGATGTTGTAAATTAAAGTGGTAAAGTCCTATGATTCTGCGCTACCCACTAAAATTGTGACATAATAACACAAAGAAAAAGCATTATTATTATTATTATTATTTCTTCCCAATTAGGTGCTGGGTCAACACGAGCGCACCGGAAGGTATCCCTTACAAATAATAAATTGTAACCAAATTAAGAATACAATTTTTTGTCGGCACGGAGGATCGAACCCGGGACCTTCCGCATGGCAAGTGAGGGCTTAACCACTAAGCTAATCGCGCGCTCATGTTGACCCAGTATACTTATTTACACAGGTATTACCTATTATTATCATCTGAGGTCGAAATAGATAAATAATTAAATATGTGATGAATTAGGGACCGTTTTAATTTCCAATTAGTTATTTTTATAGCCCCAGATGTCGAAAGACATTCCATATTCTCCATAATAATAATAATCATGTAAATACTTTCTCTTTCTCTGTGCTCGTGTCTCTCTCAGTTCCATTTTTTTTGTCCAACCGTCTCTCTCTCTCTCTCTCTCTCACACACACACACACTCTCTCACTCACTCACTCACTCGCTCACTCAATTGCACTCATTTCTGTTGTCGTGGGACAGCGTGGGAGGAAAAATTCTTCTCTTTTTTCCCTCTCCCTTCTCTCTCTCATCCTTCACACTCTTCCGCTCCTCCTCTCCCTTCCCTCCTCTCTCTCATCCACCTCTCCTCCTCCACCCTACCTCTCCATCTCTCCTCCCACCCTCATTCCTCACCCATCACCCCTCCTTCTCTCCTCCTCGCACTCTCGTTTTGCAATTAAAATCGTATCAAAAGAAAGAGAACAATTTGGCCCGAGTCCAGCCAGAATACCTTTCTCACGTAACAAGTCCCACCGGAGTATCATCTGTGTCATCCATCAGCAACTCTCAGCCAGAGCGCTCGTCTTCCAAGCTGGAGACCTTGGTTCGACCCCCGAAGTACAATGAAAATTGTGACAGGTTTTCGCAATCAGAATGAGAAAAATAAAACAAAGTAATCCCTACAGTGACCAGCATGGTCACCTATATAAAGAATATTTGAGCCTGAGTTACAAATTTTAACACTTGAATTAAAAAGAGAACTCTATAGTTGGTAACTAATCATTGGCTTTTTATCAACTGAAAACCCACGTGTGGCAATTTGCTGAAATACATCTAAAATGAAAACGTGCAATGGAACTTCCGAATATCCCGCGAAAAAAAGAATTACATTAAATAATCAAGTGTGCGAAATACTAAATTAATTAAGTGTGCAAATAGAGAATGCCTGTGTGCTCAAAGAGAGGAATGTTAGAGGTCACGCCATGTGACATGTGGCGCTTATGGGGAACAGGCACGTGCCCTCTAATTGCAGACTTTAGGCTAAGGGCGAATTAAAAAATAGTCTGACAACATACAGTCATACATAGATAACTGAGGGCCCTCAAATACGAGTTTTCATCCATAAATAGTCTGTGAAGTCCGCTCTCTAGTCGAACTTGAGGGACAGTTTGATTTACCTTTCTGTCCCACAAGTCTGTGGTAAAGGCGGTACTCTGTAAATCCAGATATTCCAGAGGTCGCGGGTTCCAAACCCAGCCGCGACAAGCTATCCTCCCATTTGGGATTTTTACCACTTACTAATATGTCTATAAAATTTATGGATCCTAATGCCTCCCCTCTGATGGGCGAGAAACGTCTATTGAACTTTTACCTTTCACTTTTATTTATTAATAATACAATAATGTGAAACTAATTCTTGTTGACTTTGATTCGAACTCATAGACTCCACAGCCAGAGACCTCTTATTTATCGGTCATATTATAGAAGAATGCACTAGAGGTCATGACATCCGGCCGTGTCTGCAGGTAACAGAAATGCATGTGAGCGTTTAAAGAAAATAATTATAATCTTAGATAGTATTAGTATAATAATAAAATATTGTAGGTAATCTTTAAACGTGGTAATATTAATGATAATAACTTGACAATAAAAATTATACTAATTTCACTACCAACATTAACATCAGCACCAGAACTATCAGAAGTGAGATAATTTTGGATGAAATTTCATTTATAGCTCTAAAATATAATAAGATATTTATTTAGAACATTTACTTAGTCTCTACAAATAAATGCACACTGTCTTCTATCTTACATGAGACGGTATACATAAATAATTATAAGCACATTTTCATAATAATATATTTTATTATTACTCTACAATTAATACGTCACTATATTTTATAAGTGGAAATATACTTCGGCAGGCGTAAGTACTGTGTCATTGAGAATTTATGTAGATACGTATTTTTAGTTTTTCATTCACCTTAGACATGAATAAGACAAAAATATGTTTTAAAATCAGACATTGTTCCTGAATTATTCTTTTTTAATGAAAGTATTGAGTTTAGTACAGTACAACTTATTTACGGAAAGTTAAATAATAATAATTAAACTCTTTGGTGGAAACCAACCATCAGGCGAGATTAATGCTCAAAGCATTCTCTACCACCTAACCTTCATATAGTCTTATTATTAAGTGGTCACAAAATCAAAAGGTCCGTGAAGATAGCACCCGACATTGAAGCTAGAATTTTGTACCACCTACCATAATAATGTACTAATTATGTACTGTTAGGAACTACAAACCCCAAATTTTGTACTCCAACCGTAACCCCAGGAGAGCGGTTGAAACATGTCGGGTGCTAACTTCACGCTAGCACCCGACATTGAAGCTAGAATTTTGTACCACCTACCATAATAATGTACTAATTATGTACTGTTAGGAACAACAAACCCCGAATTTTGTACTCCAACCGTGACCCCAGGAGAGAGGTTGGAACATGTCGGGTGCTAACTTCACGATTTTAACCGATGGAGCTAGAATATTGTACCGCATACCAAAATAATCTCTGAATTATGTACTCCTAGGAACAACAAACCCCGAATTTTGTACTCCAACCGTAACGCCAGGAGAGAGGTTTTAACATCGAAAAACCCACCCCCCGCCTCGCCTATTGAAACGCAAATCAGATGCAGAACTGTATGGAACCCCGTGCCTCTCTCATTGCAACGAAGCGATGGGAGCAGAGGTGCGGGGGGACTCCACGTTGTTCTCATGAATTAAACTATAGGTTCTCAAACGGTGGTACTCGGGGCAGTTTCAGATGGTACGGGAAGCCATTTTCAGTTGTACACAAAATATGATAAAATTTTGACCGTACACAAAGACCGTGAATGATAATATATGTTTAACACTAGTAGTTAAGTTGATTTTTTGATGAAAATCAATATCAAGTCTCCACAAAAAAATAATAAAAGCCCTACTACCCTTTGTTACCACATAATTATATGTGCGAATCTGGCTTTTCATGTTATATTTGTAAAACACAAATATAGGAGTAAGTTAGAAGTGTCCTCTGACATTCGCGTTAAAATGAGTAACATTCAACCTGATTAGACCGACCTCAGTAGTTTAATCGATAGGGCGGCGGACTTGTTACCTGGAGGTCGGTGGTTAAAGTCCCGGTTTCAGCGTAGATTTAGTAAAGCGAGTTTGAGTAGTTATGACATCACGAAAGTGATTAACACAAGTATGATAGCTAATAAAGTAACATTCAGCCTGATATTGATGCAATTGTTTCTGAGAAGAGTAGGTATATAATAAATGTAATCTCACAGAATTTAGATAGGTAGAACCTTCCATTTTTTTTCGTCGCAGATAATTCAGATGCAGGCGTTGCTGACGAAGATAAACAATCGTTTATTGATGTGACGTTTATATTACGCTCACATTTCTTTGGTAGGTATGTACCTACCTTATTTTTTACCTTCAGCTTCTTTGTGGAACTGTGTTAAGTACGATATTATGTAATAAGTTATCATATTTGTGCTATTCACTTTCGTGATGTCACAACTACTCAAACTCGCTTTACTCAATCTATGCTGAAACCGGGACTTGAACCACCGACCTCCGGGTTACAAGTCCGCCGCCTTATCGGTAATAACATAATGTCATACTCTGTATACCTATTACTGTTTACTTTTATAATAAATCATAAATCGCTTCTGAAATTTTCAATTTTATATTTTCCTTTTTCCTAACAAACGGAACACTGTGAACACAGATTTTCCAAACGTCGTGGGTTCGAATCCAAGTGAGGACATGACAAATACCTTCTGTTTGGAATTCTTATCAAATGATCTTGGCTTGCTGCTGGGAAAATGAGACTTTAATAGTTCTAATTCGGCAGTATAAACAAGCCGATATTATTATTATTATTTATATAATTACATGCTATGATTAAGTAGTAGTCAAGGTGGCAGAGTGAGTTAGCGCGCTAGGCCAATACGCACGGTGACCTGGGTTCGATCCCCAGCGAGGTAGGATTTTTTCTGCTCTGTACTTAGATGTTCGGGGTCCACTCATATACAGTATGTTTCAGAAAAGGTGGCCACCCCCTCGTAACTTTTGAACGCGAAGGAATTTTTCAATTCTGTAAAGTCCTAGGTATAGGAAGTGCCCTATGGCCCATCCTGTGGTCATATTTATTTTTGGCCCCGGTCGGCCCTTCCGGCTTTTAGGCCATATTTTTTCATTTTTCTCGCGAATTTTAAATGGAATGCTATATTTTTTATTCCTGTTAATTAAAGTCTAAGTTAGGCTGAGTATAATGAGCTTTTCAAATTTTCAAAAACCTTATCAGGGGCGGAGCTAGTAGGGTGCAAGTTTCAAAACTGTTACACCCTGTATTTCAGCGTTAGTTAGATTTTTTAGGATAATTTTTATTTACAGAGGTTCAAAATATTGTTTTACACCATATGAAATCAAAAAAATATTCTTGTTTACTTTTAATCAGGGTCATAGTAAGGTTTTTGTAAAAGTACTTTTTTTCTAACGTCAATTTTTCCGTAAATTAATGGTGTTCTCGAAATTGGCATTTTTAGAGGTGAAAGTCTGCAGTGACATATGTTTTTTTATGCTTGAAATCGAAAGAAAACTTAACGGAGAAGCGATTAAGATCATAAAAAAAGCCATTTAACCTGCTAGTTTTTTCACGACAGTGTCCGGTAAAGTGGGTGAATTTCGTATTGGATTTTTTTTGTTGAGGAAACACAATTGGCATAGAAAATAAATAATATCTAATAAGGGAATAATACTTCAATAAACATAACTAAATGCGAAATTAAATGAAAATTATTTACTATAAATCAGTGCCGGATATTTTTTTTTTTTTTTTCACTCTCTCTCTTTTTTTCACTTTTCAAAGTTCAAGTTGTATCAAAAATAATTATCGGATAATGCTGCTTCTAAAGTCGGCCTAGGGGTCCCCTCTTGAGACAATTTTAGTTGGTAAATTGGTAAAATCTGTAGAGTCAGTCCGATGGCGCTTTGAATGCAACGATTCTTGTGGGATCACCGAAGTTAAGCAACGTCTAGCGAGGAGAAGACTTCGTGATGCTGGTATTCCGGCCTAACCCAAGCTGGGTGAGATGAATGTGTTTAGGAGGTTGGTGAGTTTCTTGCGAATGGAGGGTAACACCCCCGTTATGATATGACCATGCAGTTGAAACGCGATATTAAACCCAAATTAAAAAAAAAAAAAAAAAAATCATACTGGTGTTGCTAGTAATCTCTAAATAAAAATCTAATTATCTCGAAATTTAAGAGAAAAAAATACCAGGTCAAGTACCAAACTCTTGAGGGTGAAAATTAAACCAATTCAATTATTTTAAAGAGGAGAAGAGAGAGAGAAAAAAAAAATATCCGGCACTGATTTAGAATAAGTAATCTTCATTTAATTTCGCATTTAGTTATGTTAATTGAAGTATTATTCCCTTATTAGGTATTATTTATTTTCTATGCCAATTGTGTTTCCTCAACAACAAAAAAAATCCAATACCAAATTCACCCACTTTACCGGACACTGTCGTGAAAAAACTAGCAGGTTAAATGGCTTTTTTTATGATCTTAATCGCTTCTCCGTTAAGTTTTCTTTCGATTTCAAGCATAAAAAACATATGTCACTGCAGACTTTCACCTCTAAAAATGCCAATTTCGAGAACACAATTAATTTACGGAAAAATTGACGTGAGAAAAAAAGTACTTTTACAAAAACCTTACTGTGACCCTGATTAGAAGTAAACAAGAATATTTTCTTGATTTCATATGGTGTAAAACAATACTTTGAACCATTGAACATAAAAAAAGTACTAAAAAATCTAACTAACGCTGAAATACAGGGTGTAACAGTTTTGAAACTTGCACCCTACTAGGTCCGCCCCTGATAAGGTTTTTGAAAATTTGAAAAGCTCATTATACTCAGCCTAACTTAGACTCTAATTAACAGGAATAAAAAATATAGCATTCCATTTAAAATTCGCGAGAAAAATGAAAAAATATGGCCTAAAAGCCGGAAGGGCCGACCGGGGCCAAAAATAAATATGACCACAGGATGGGCCATAGGGCACTTCCTATACCTAGGACTTTACAGAATTCAAAAATTCCGTCGCGTTCAAAAGTTACGAGGGGGTGGCCACCTTTTCTGAAACATACTGTATATTACCTCGTGAGGAAAAATGTGTAGCTCTTTTGATGTGAAACAGCGACTGGTGGCGTAATTATAGGCAAAAAAATCATACAAGATATTGTATATTAAAGTGGCAAAGTCCTCTGTAGCAAATAATAATAATTGCAACTTTACGGTTGCTAGATAAGGTTTATCTAGCTTTATTTGGGGGAGCGGTTCCTGTTTTTGACTTATCCGCCTCCCTGTTTTTGACTTTTTTTTGTTATCATCCTGTGTGTTTTCTGTGATCATGTTGTTATCTTCCTGCTAATTTAACCACAGGAAGATACATTTAATTTGTATTCGTGTCTTTGTTTGTTGGGCAGTTTGAGTTAAGTTATTGTCTAGTCAGTGTTTTTTTTTTAAGCAATTTAGTAATAAAACTAATACTAAATTGGATATCAAAATTAAAATCATTGCCTTCAAATAGATTACCAAGAATATGTTTCCTTAAGTTATGGGACCTAAATGAAAGAAAAGTATTTTGTTACAAAGGAAATTGGGTATCACAAGTTACTAAATTGATGACATCAGTGAGCATAAATCCCGACCGAATATGGACTGGAAATGAAAATCTTACAGGGGACTTATTGGAAATGGTTAAAGAAAACCTTAAAGAAGAGGACTGGCGCAGGTGCATTATGTCAAGTTACAATCCTTACTATGCAGAAACAAAGATAAGTAAGAGTACGGAAAAATACCTAGTACAGAGAATTCACATTGAAACTCAAAGACTAATTGCACAAGCAAGAATGTCAGGTAAATTTGTATACTTCTACTTTGGCAATAAATCATTCTCTTGGAAATCCGAAGAAATCTGCAGAAATTGTAACCTGTCTGAAGAATAAACATGTCAACATTTATTAGTGAGCTGTCCTAAATATACAGATCTGAGACTCAAATATTTAAGTATGGTAGAAAATCCCATATCAATGAGAAACTTGTTCAAAATTGATGATGTGAAGTACCTATACATTCTGGCAAGATTTATCAAAGAAGTTCTGCATCTTAGAAACTTATAACAAACTAATCACGGTCAGAGAAACCAACGTCTGTATCACTAAAAAAAAAAAGGTGTAAAACATGTAATAATGCTAGATTTTATTATTATTATTATTATTTTTTTTTTCTTTTTTTACCAATGATTAGATTAATGTGTCATAATGTGTGATAGTTGTGATACCATCGCAAAACATCAGCCTGATAAGTAAGAGAAATAATAAATAATACTACAATAGAGTTATAGAAGACCATTGATTTTATGTGGACCATTTAGGGAATTTTCATATACATAGCCGCTAATAAGCTATGATTTTCTTTAGTTATTATTATGTATTTTTAAATTTAAATATTTAAAATTTAAGTAGAAAGTTATTGCTGGACGACCGACCTCAGTAATGAAATGAGAACTGTTGTTTCTTATTTATTTACGTATATATATCATTACTTAGTTTTTGACATTTAAGTAGGAACTTATGTTGATTTTCTTAGAGTAAGTAATATAGTTGTAAGACCAACCTTTGTAAAAATTTAATCAATAAATACAAATAAAGTTTTTTACTACTACTACTACTACTAGTCAGTGTTGTATATCGTATCCTCCAAAAATACACTTCGTGTGCAAAAAACACCAAGAAAATTAGAATCCTTCAAAAACAATTACCTTAAAACAATTGTCTAAAAAGGAACTGATATCAAATGAATACCAAGTTCTTATAAACTGGAAATCATTTGCCAGGAAAGGAGTCTCAAGCACAGAAATCAAACTGAGGATTGGACATGACATTTCCCATTATTCTGCAATTTATTAACGCTAAAAGTTAGCATTAAAAAACTTAAAAAAACTGCAGAATCTGAGTGAATCTGCCTATCTCTCTCTCTCTCTTCTCTCTTTCTATCTCTCTTTCTCTCTATCTCTCTCTTTCTATCTCTATTTCTCTTTCTCTCTCTCTCTCTCTTCTCTCTTTCTTTCTCTCTCTCTCTTCTATCTTTCTATCTCTCTTTCTCTCTATCCCTCTCTTTTCTCTTTCTATCTCTATTTCTCTTTCTCTCTCTTTCTCTCTTCTCTCTTTCTATCTCTCTTTCTCTCTCTCTCTTCTATCTTTCTATCACTCTTTCTCTCTCTTTTCTCTTTCTATCTCTCTTTCTCTGTCTCTCTCTTCTCTCTTTCTATCTCTATTTCTCTTTCTCTCCCTCTCTCTTCTCTAATTCTATCTCTCTCTTTCTATCTCTATTTCTCTTTCTCTCTCTATTTCTCTTTCTCTCTCTCTTCTCTCTTTCTCTCTCTTCTCTCTCTCTCTTCTCTCTTTCCATTTCTCTTTCTCTCTATCTCTCTCTTCTCTCTTTCTATCTCTATTTCTCTTTCTCTCTGTATTTCTCTTTCTCTCTCTATTTCTCTTTTTCTCTCTCTTCTCTCTTTCTCTCTCTCTCTCTTCTCTTTCTCTCTCTCTCTCTCTCTCTTCTCTCTTCTCTCTTTCTATCTCTCTTTCTCTCTCTCTTTCTATATCTCTTTCTCTTATGGAATTAGGGACATAACAAACCACCGGATAAAGTGTCACACACGATCTTGCCTCTATTTGGAACTCTATACCCTTGATTGTACCTGTGAGTACCTAACATATGCCACAGACTGTAGGTACCTCGGAGTTCTAATTGACAACAAATTTAAAATGAAGTCGCACGTGAACCTCCTGTGTAAAAAATTAAGAATCATCAATTACCAATTCAGAAAAAGTAACTTGGCTGTCCTGTCACTCAACACGAAAGCAATGCTGTATCATGCTCTGGTGGAGTCTATCCTTCGCTATGGTGTGACATTGTACTCATACTCACCACAATATGTCCTGGAGCCACTAAGCAAGATACAGAAAAAAATTCTCAAGTACCTGTTCAAAGATCACAGCGAGAAGTTCTTACAACCCCAGTCATTAGCCAAGTTCATAAATATAACAAACAATTTTAAAAATCCAGAATTTAGAAAAATTAAGACCACAGTTTACCCCATTAGAAATTAGGAATTCATAAGTTCGATTGTACGTACTCAGTACGGAGAGAGGCTACTTAGTTATTATATACCTAAACTGTTAAACAGATATTGTAGCGATTTTTTATATGAAGAAAACATGTCCATTGTTAAAGAAGAACTGAAAATAAAATTAATTCAAGAGCAAAACATGTAAATAGGTTATTTTGTGTTAATACTTTGCTTTACCCATGGTTTCGCCACTGGTCGATACTCATTTTGGGGCGTTAAAACAATCGGGGTATAGAGCTAAAAACTTGAACTCCGCTGGGATTCGAACCCAGATCGCAGACTGTGCGAGGCTATCATAAAATAGTAAAATAAATTAAAAAATAGAAATTGAAAATGCAAAATACTTGCCTTATTATATACAATTATACATACATACCTTATTTTATACTCATATCTTCATTGCAATTAATAATTATGTCATTTTTTAAACTTTAGATCTATGTAAGTAGTAGAAGAGAGCTTTCCATCTCAGAAGTTATTTTATTAGCTTAGGTGGTAGTCTAAGATTAATTTATTGTAAAAAATATATGAAAATTATCAATCAATCTCTCTCACTCTCATCTCTCTTTCTATCTCTATTTCTCTTTCTCTCTCTCTCTTCTCTCTTTCTATCTCTCTTTCTGTCTCTGTCTCTCTTATCTCTTTCTATCTTTCTTTCTCTCTCTCTCTTCTCTCTTTCTATCTCTATTTCTCTCTCTCTCTCTTTTCTCTCTCTCTCTCTTTTCTCTTTCTATCTCTATTTCTCTTTCTCTCTCTCTCTCTCTCTCACACCTCTCTCTGTCACCTCTGTTCTGTCTCTCTCTTCTCTCTCTCTTCTCCCTATCTCTCTTTCTCTCTTCTCTCTCTCTCTCTCTATCACTCTTTCTCTCTTCCTCTCTCTGTCTTTCTCTTTCTCTTTCTCTCTCTCTCTCTTTCTCTCTCTCTCTCTCTCTCTCTCTCTCTCTCTCTCTCTCTCTCTCTCTCTCCCTCTTTCTTTCTCTGTGTCTCTCTATCACTCTCTATCGGGTGCCAACTTCACGCCGGACCAACATGTACAAAGTTCCAAGTATTTTTTGAACTTGCCCTACAACTGCATTGCATTGTCATATCACGACGGGGGTATTACCCTCCATTCGTAGGAAACTCACAAACCTGCTACCCACATTAACCTCACCCAGCCTGGGTTGGGTGAGATTAATGTGTTAAGCAACGTTAAACAACGTTTACCTCGCTAAACGTTGCTTAACCTCGGTGATCCTGAGAGAACTGGTGCATTCAACGCGCCAGCGACGCCACGCTGGCAATTTTGAGTTTAATGTTCCTGAAATATATTATACGTCACAACTTGGTGGGTAGCGCTGAATTATAGGACTATACCACCTTAATATACAATATCTTGTACAATTTTTGCCTATAATTCCGCCACTGGTCGCTGTTTCACATCATAAGAGCTACTCATTTTTCCTCACGAGGTATATATGAGTGGACCCCGAACATCTAAGTACAGAGCAGAAAAATCCTACCTCGCTGGGGATCGAACCCAGGTTACCGTGCGTGCAATGCCTTGCGCGCCAACTCACTCTGCCACCTTGACTACTACTAAATCATAGCATGTAATTATATAAATAATAATAACAATAATATCGGCTTGTTTATACTGCCGAATTAGGACTATTAAAGTCTCATTTTCCCAGCAGAAAGTCACGATCATGTAATAAGAATTCCAAACAGAAGGTATCTTGTCATATCCTCACTTGGATTCGAACCCACGACGTTTGGAAAATCTGTGTTCACAGTGTTCCGTTTGTTAGGAAAAAGGAAAATATAAAATTGAAAATATGATTTATTATAAAAGTAAACAGTGATAGGTATACAGAGTATAACATTATGTTATTACCGATAAGGCGGCGGATTTGTAACCTGGAGGTCGGTGGTTCAAGTCCCGGTTTCAGCATAGATTGAGTAAAGCGAGTTTGAGTAGTTGTGACATCACGAAAGTGAATAGCACAAATATGATAACTTATTACATAAAATCATACTTAACACAATTCCACAAAGAAGCGGACGTTAAAAAATAAGGTAGGTACATACCTACCAAAGTAATGTGAGCTTATAAACGTCACATCAATAAACGATTGTTTATCTTCGTCAGCAACGCCTGCATCTGAGTTATCTGCGACGAAAAAAAATGGAAAGGTCTACCCTATCTACATTCTGTGAGATTACCTACTCTTCTCCGAAACAATTGCATCAATATCAGGCTAAATGTTACTTATTTTAACGCGAATGTCAGAGGACACATCTAACTTACTCCTATACTTGTTTTTCAAATACATCATTTGAGAAAAGCCAAATTCGCACATGTACCTAAATGGTAACAAAGTGTAGTAGGTACAATTTTGTGCACCTGAAATTGTCCCAAGTACCACTGTTTGAGAACCTATGGTTTAATACGTGCACCGACAACGTGAAGTCCCCCCACACTTCTGCTCCCATCGCTGCGTTGCAATGGAAGAGGTGAGGCGCGGGGTTCCATGTAGTTCTGTATGTGATTTGCGTTTCAATAGGCGAGGCGGGGGGTGGGTTTTTCGATGTTAAAACCTCTCTCCTGGCGTTACGGTTGGAGTACAAAATTCGGGGTTTGTTGTTCCTAGGAGTACATAATTCAGAGATTATTTTGGTATGCGGTACAATATTCTAGCTCCATCGGTTAAAATCGTGAAGTTAGCACCCGACATGTTCCAACCTCTCTCCTGGGGTTACGGTTGGAGTACAAAATTCGGAGTTTGTTGTTCCTAACAGTACATAATTAGTACATTATTATGGTAGGTGGTACAAAATTCTAGCTTCAATGTTGGGTGCTAGCGTGAAGTTAGCACCCGACATGTTTCAACCGCTCTCCTGGGGTTACGGTTGGAGTACAAAATTCGGGGTTTGTTGTTCCTAACAGTACATAATTAGTACATTATTATGGTAGGTGGTACAAAATTCTAGCTTCAATGTCGGGTGCTATCTTCACGCACCTAAAATCAAATGAAGAAAAATTCATGCATTGGGTGGGAATCGAATCAACGGATCCCTACGCTACCTGGATTACCAGACTAGGGCGTGAACCACTTGCATGACTACCAGAGATGTTAAATAGGTATTATTTAAAAGGATATTTTATTACTTGAAAAAGTTACTAAGCAATTAAGACGTAACTAATATAAATATTCATCATTTATATTACTTACGCGTACCTAGGTAATAATAGGTATTCACATAAAACAAGAAACGACATAGGCGTATCAAAACAGAAAAGAAAATAAAATTCTCAATACCAATAAGAAAGAGATTAGAATAGCATGTCTCTTACCATGATAGTTTAATTGTCTGACAGTTTATTTGATCCCATGTTATTTGTCTCGGTTTATGACATCTCCAAAATACTTAATAACAGTTTAATATTCATTTGAACGATTCATATGGCATAACTTGTTATCAGAGTAAGAAAGCAGGGTACATTTTGTGTTCTAATATTAGAAGAATGTATTAGCAACGCTGCTGAGCTAGTTTAGTGGTAAGCAGTAAGATGCTTTTTGCTTTCTCACCAAGGCATCTCACTCTAGCTTTAATTTTTAAGGAAATACTAGACCTATGGAAAATATTAAAAATATAAAAGAAGACAAATGGGATAGCAGTTTAAAAAGGACAAATCCAAGATACTGAAAAACTAGAAACCACAACAAATAGAGAGAGAAGAAAATAAACAAAAAAAAGATAGTAATTTATGGCAAAAAGAGTTGAATCAACACCCAAAAGAGAAAGAGGAGGATAATGGATGGAAAACTAAATGAAGGAAACTAAAACGTGACAAAATACACATCATGGATAATCTTATGGACGCAAGTATTGTCACATTTCTTACAAAGTGTTGCAATTTTGATTTGATGTGTTCAGCATTATTTTATTAACAAGATGTCGTGTGGATTTTATGGGGACACAGTGGTGTGGTCAAGAAAATAAGAAGAGTAAAGGTGTCAAAATGATGTTTTATAACTTGTTCTTGCAATAAGAAAAAGGTTTTCTGAATACTCGAAAATCTATTGCAAATTATAGTGAAATGTTTAAATATATTACATTGTTACCTAATATTTCGTTAGAAATATTGAAAAGTATGTGGGTGTACTGCTTGAAAAGTTTTAAATCCAATCATTTCACCATCTTTCTACCATTAAGGGAAAACAATGTTTTTTTTTTTGAAAAAGACTTGTTTTCCCGATCGACTGGGATTCTATGTATATCTACTTACATATTATGTATATTCTTTTAATGTAAAGTGTTTTGAAAATAATGTATAATATCGTAAACAGAGAAATACTCTTTTTGCAAGAGTAAGCCTTGGCGAGTACTTACACAGCACTGGTGCCTCTGGTGTGGATTGAAAATGACCACGGAAGTCTAACACACTCTCCCGCATTCAATGTTGCAAATCTAATAAATTCCCAATGTTTTGCTAACACCAGTGGATGTCACCGAGGGTAAGGGGTGGTCTCTAACCGATGTACATGAATAAAGCAATAAACACAGGCCATAAAAAAATATTGCTACTTAATTTTTTGATATTAAAAAAATCCCCTCCTCCCCCCCTGCCGATAACGTGTTTGACACATCATTAAATGAAGGGAGTTCTTATGTTTTGTGCTTAGAGGTGGAGTGGTGGTATCGGGTATTGGGGGAACGGGGGATATACAGTGAAGAGGAGAAGATTTTGGGTGGGGAGGAGGTAGGGAATGGGGGGATAGAGTAACGGAGAGATGAGGAAACTGGGGTATACAGTGAGGTTGAGGAGTAGATGGGGTATTGGAGTAGTGAGATGGGGTATTGGAGGGAAAAAGTGAGGAGGTGTGGGTGAAGAGGGTACGGAATGGGGGGACTAGAGCAAGGGGGATGGGAGAACTGGGGGATACAGTGAGGGGGAGGAGTAGTACGAGTGGAGGGAAGTAGTGAGATGGGTTATTGGAGGGAAAAAGTGAGGAGGGCGGGTGAAGACTGAAGAAGGTAGGGAATGGGGGGACCAGAGTAAGGTAGATGGGAGAACTGGGGGATACAGTGAGGGGGAGGAGTAGTACGAGTGGAGGGAAGTAGTGAGATGGGGTATTGGAGGAAAATAGTGAGGAGGGCGGGTGAAGAAGGTAGGGAATGGGGGGACTAGAGTAAGGGGAATGGGAGAACTGGGGGATACAGTGAGGGGGAGGAGTAGTACGAGTGAAGGGAAGTAGTGAGATGGGGTAATGGAGGAAAATAGTGAGGAGGGCGGGTGAAGAATGTAGGGAATGGGGGGACTAGAGTAAGGGGGATGGGAGAACTGGGGGATACAGTGAGGGGGAGGAGTAGTACGAGTGAAGGGAATTAGTGAGATGGGGTATTGGAGGGAAAAAGTGATGAGGGCGGGTGAAGAGGGTACGTAATGGGGGCACTAGAGTAAGGGGGATGGGAGAACTGGGGGATACAGTGAGGGGGATTAGTATGAGGAGAGGACGGAGACTTAGGGGTGCTGAAGTGAGAGTACTCTTTGAAGCGCTAGCAACGAGAGAGGTCAAGATCAGAGGTCACGGGGTTTCTGATGTCCAAACCGACTTCAGTAAGTCGATCGATAATATAAGAAGTAGCCTGGAGGTCGATGTTTGAATTCCAAGAATGGCGAATTTCAGAAAGGCAGTTATTCATAAGTAATTTAAAAGAAAAACATTGTTCTTTACAAACCCAGGAAGATTTCAGAATACACTCTGTAAGTCTTGTGGATACACAACACCCTGTTTTCATCAACTTATAAAGCATTTACCCTATTTTTAGTCAGAAGTACTCTTGTGACTAGTGGCTGAACACTTGATCTAGATTCCCTACACATTCCTCTTCAACTCTCTCTCACTTTTCTCTCTATTTCTCTTCTTGTTCTCTCAACTCTCTCACTATGTTGTTTTCAACTCTTTCCTGTCTTTTCCTCTCTCTCTTTCCCTCCGTCTTTCTCCCTCACCCTCAAATCCTTGTTAAGCTCTTCTCCCTTTCTCTATCTTAGCTCACGTGCAAATCTAATTGTCAAGACTTTCTGTCCTCGATTCATTCTCTCCAAAATCAGCTCTCTCTTTCTCTTTCTTCATTCCAATACTCATCTAGCAACACAGCTCTCTTTCTCTCTCCCTTGATGATATTTATCCACCCTATATCTCTGTCAGTCTTCTCTTCTAGCTCTTACCTTTTTTGTTCTTTTATTTCTCAAAAAAAAAAACTATTTTTATAATACCTGCTCAATTTATTTTCTGTGTCTCTCTGTGTCTCAGATTCTTTAAAATGTCTCACTAGGTTGTTGAACATTCTTTCCTCCGAAATACAAGTCACGAAATTATAGTTTCTGAGAATAGATTACAATTTATCCTTTGTATTACAGTTTCAGTCCAGGAACAAGAGAAAAAAAGATGGAAATAATTTGTTGGAGCTACTTCTCTCAAATTAGACGGGCTTTTATTTTCACAGGAAATATTACCTATTAACTATGTATACCGAAGTTTCAAGAAAAATGCCGCCTTCGTACTCAGACGAAACTTCAACAGTGGTTTCATTTTCTTACCGTCATTCAATTCAAGTGGAGAAATAGTTTTTTTTAACCAATTCACAAACTATACACATGAAAATGGCTCTTGAATACCAACTTCTAAGCTTTGGCAAATGATTAGAACTCCTCAATCAAGTTATGAAGTCATATCAGACAAATCAGATGACCATATTACCGTTAAGACAAAAATTTCAATGAACAAAAGGTTGTAACTATAAAACAAGGAGTGTATCTAAACAACTACTCTAAGTACACAACAATTGCCTACATCTCTTCTTCATCTAGACAGACCCACTTGCTATTCAAATGCTATCGTCCCACCCCACCTTCCCACAGTATTTTCCATTCCAATTCCAGCACAAGCATTTTTTGCCTGCTTAATATACAGCAAGGCGAAGAAATTACCCAAGAAATAGAGTAGGTACCTAATGCCGAGGTGAAGAGAAAATCACACAAACTTGCCAAGATTTCCAAATAGCAATCTAAAATGACTCCCACTCACCCCGTCCTGGCTCAGGTGGTTGCCAAGAGTTCAATTTGACTTTCTAATGAATACATTTTCAGTACAAATCAAACGGACAGACTGGAGAGGGAATTCAAAAGAAGGAGAATGAGAATGAGAGGGAGAAGACGTAGAAACCCAAATAGAAAGCGGAGAGAATGTATCAGTAGGAGAATAGATATGGCAGGACGTTCTCAAGTATGAGATAGAAAGAGGCAGTGGTGTATGGTGGGTGCCCTCAAGAGATGAAGGACGCATGGTTTGTACGAGTAGCACAAAAGTACATGATGGTTTGCAATCCTTTTCTTAAATTCTGCAAGCACAACCCAATTGCTGATTTTGCACTCTGTTGCAAAAAAATTCTCGAATATTTTTGTTGGGCGATATTTTGCCTCTGTAGGTTTGAAATTCCACTAATTTTGCAGTGGCAACCCATTTGGAAAATCAAACATCCTTTATAGGTGTTACCATACCAGAGTTAATGGAACCAGTACTAAATTAAATTAATATAATAATTGTTATGATAAGCAGTTGAGGGTCACAGGAAGGACCCCTTCGATTGTTTATCATAAACAGGCCGAACAGAAAATCTTTCTTGTAAAATACTAATTTGATAAATCTTACTATATTACCATCCATATGAATCAACTCAATGTAAATATTGCTCCTTAGCTCTCCTGAAAGTTCGTGTAACTCATTCCTTTATTGAGAATGTCACTCAAGACTCCAATGGATTCCTCGGCCGCACCACTGGTTGTGAGTGAGACGGTTGATAAGGATCCAAGTGGGCGAGCGTCCAACTCGAAACAGCATAACAGGCATCATCATTCTGCCCTCACTCCTCCATCGTCCTGCTCTTGTTTATCAAACCATAATAATAGGAAACCTCTTCGGACACAGATGATACAGCAATCTGTGAGCTTGTTCAAGTTTCATATTGTTTTTGCAGATGGTTTCATCGTTGATAATGTTCTTGTTTTTTTAAGAGACTGTTACTTTTGGTCTGATCAACCCATACCGATGAAGACAATTGATGTTGGAGTTGTAAAAGAGTTCTGCTGATTAGTAGACGTAAATTCAAAGACAAGCGAGGATTGGCTTGTCTTTGATTTTTTTCTTCACAAATGAGCTTATAAACTGTAATACTCCTTGGTAGCTATTATTTAGGTAAATTGATTAGAGAAGAAGTAGGTAGGTGGAATGAATTATTTATGGCCAATGACGTAAATGAATACATCGTAGTTTGAAACATAAAGCTATCGTCGTCAAGCAACACCAGATTAAGCGTTCTTTGACCCTTAAATGAGTTAAACATAATTATTATCTTTTTCAAAAAGGATTGAAATGAAATTTGGGTCTCCAGTTAAGTTGTTTGAAAAACTGAAGGTCTCCGCAGAATCCAAGTGGTACTGTAAAGTGAAAGTTTCCCCAACTTTGAGTACCATACTTCTATCTTATTGTACTAACCCTATTTGAAGAAATGCCCGTAGTCGAGTTTAATGTACACATTGTTGACAAATAAATGAAAATTGTTTTCTACGTTTGCAAGTACTGCTAATCTTGTCCACTCAAGTTCTTGTCCCTTCTCCATCTTCTAATATCACTTGACTCTCTCTCTCTCTCCCACTACCTCTGTCTCACTCTCATTTCACCACAATGCTTTCTTCTTTACATAATGCAAATTTTATGCTTCCATAAAATTGAAAATGTGTTTTTAATTGACTCATACATCCCTCTTCTCTCTCTCTTCCTCCCTCTCTCCATCTCTCTCACACTTTTTCTCATAGTGTCTCTTACTTTTACGATGCAAATTCTTCTGTCCCTTTTACTTTAGCTAAATTTATACCGACATTACAAGGCTCTCTTCTTGATCTTCTTCTCCTCCTTTCTCTCCCAGTTTCTTCTTCCTCATCTCTTTTATTTTACGACACTTTATGTTTGTTTGCTTCTTTGTATTGCTTTCGTTCTTCCCTCCCAAATGACGGTTTCATTTCCCGTACTTTCTTCTGTTTCATTTGAAGCTTTTTTTATACTCCCTAACGATTTTATAAACTTTAATGTTTCGGCCATTAGAGGATTAGCATGCAAAGTGTGCAACATTCCGTCGTCGAGTCGTATTTTAAACCAATAGTTGTTAGCTCAAAGTTTTACGACCCTCCTTTTTGTTCTTCTTTGCATGTAACCATTCAATGCAATAACACTTTTTCTAATAATCTAACGTTTCTTGAACATTAGAGGACCCAGCGTCAAGCCTTGGGTTTCACCTAACTTTACCTAGGAACACATACTGAAAACTTTCACACCGAATTTATGCCACCTTTCATTGTTGTATAAGTTGTTTTTGCGCACTGCAAAAAAAAATCTTTTTTACTGTATAATAAGCTACTTAATAATATGTTATTGTAAATAACATGATTAAAGATAGAAAGATGTAATTTTTTTTTTTTTTTTTGTAAAATTCACCAATCGCTTCTACTTTTTATTCCAGCAATACAAAATCAACCTTTTACAAAAATATACATACATACTTATGTCAAACTGTTGAATCATTTCCGAATGCAAAGTATCCTCAAAAGAAACATTCTAATCATTCCCAAGATCATTCGCTAGGCGTTCTATCATTATCCTCTTCCACGGCAACACTAAACACGCTTCCCTCAATGTCCTCCTCTTCCTCATTTGTCCTCAAGTTATCCATCGCAAGTGACACCACTCCTTCGTCGTCCAATGTCTGATCCAACTGTCTGTGGATAAGATCTATGAGAGACGCCTGTGACGGAGGGAAACTGTTCTCCGCCAGATCGACCACGTCTTCTTCAAAGGACTTGTCAAGTGAGCTTACTGAGTCTCCTCCGCAGAGGCGTCTGTAATCCTCCATGGCCTTTTGATCACGCACAATCTTGGCTTGCCGACTCTTCGCCAGCTTGGTGAAGAAGGCAATGCCGTACTCAGGGATGGATGGTGGCTGCTCTAGTAGGAAGCCGACAGTAAATTCAAGGAGGATGTCGCGGAACTCTGGCGGAACTGTGGCCTGGGCGAATTCCTCGCAGTGCTTCATGGGGGACCCGAGAGAAGTTTTCACCTGTTTGAAATTGCTAGTGGAGGAATAATGCTCTTAAATTTCTTGATTTCTCACTTTAGAATGGGGAAAGACAGGTTTCAACTGAGGGATCTTTGCAACGTGTTAAAATATTTTAAAGTTGATTTCAAAGCCATTTGGGTTGGCTATAATGATTTCACGGGAAGCCCTATCGAGGGAGGAACGAATAGTATGAGTATTTTACTTCCAAGAAATTTCTAAAATTAGAAGAGAAAAATATTTTTTTGCTACGATTTTAATTTTTTTCAATTTTTTTTTTTTAATTATTGTTTGTCAACAAACTGAAGAATACTGTCAGTAGGTAGTATAGGTACATAAAATGAATACCTGAAAATAGCAAAAATATTGGGTTGAATGTTTGAGAAATGAACAAATTTGAAGTTGTGAAAAGAGAAAGTGCCGGAAAACTCGTATTAAATGAAAATTCTGATGAAGAAAAGCAAAGAAAGTTGAAGGTTGTTCATAGCTCAAAAACAATTTTCGTCATGACGAGAGAGAAATCGAATTAATTTTCGCAGTGTTTCAAATTATTTTGCTCTCTTATTATTGTTGTTGTTCTTACTTCTCAATTCCACTTTTCTTTCCAGACAAGATAAAAAGAGCTGACTTACGCGAAAAAAATTATAAATCAAAAGTTAAATTACGTTTGAGGAGCGAAAGTGAATTTTAAATGTTCAACAAAATAAAATAAAGTAGTAAATTAAAAATAACTGTTCTGTCCATTTGGCTTGTGATATAGTTGATATACATACCTGCTGCTTATTGGGCAGCTTTACCGCTTCCTGACTTGTTGCTCAGGGCTTAAGGTCAATGTTGAATCAATAATAATACAATAACTATTAATAAGCAGCACAGTTAAATAAATTATCTATCACTACCAAACTCCATTAACACTTTGTGCGCCAAGCCCAAAATCGTGATTTTCCCCTGGGGCCACGATACAAAGGATTGTCTCTCAATATGCTTCAAAACTAGATAGGTAAAAACCAAGCACACTCTGATCATCCTCAGGAGGCCACGCTTCAAATTCTCAATACAAAATACACAGTAGTGTGGCCCATACTGAGACACAATGCTTCAAAGAGAGGTCTAGTGTCTCTCAAAATGAGAGACGTGGCCCCAGCGGGAAGTCGCTGTCGCTCATATTGAGCGACGTGGCGCACAAAGTGTTAAGCCATTTTATCACAAATCCCCCAAATATATTAAAATGGTCATTATGTGATTTTAATTTTGCGAATAAAGTATGTAATTATAAAATAAAGTATGTAATTAATTTAATAAAATAGCCGTATCTATGAGAGTGAGAGGAACGAGACGGAGGATCAGAGGGATTGAATGTGAAGATGGTGCAGGAATAGGACGAGCATAAGAATGTAAGTATTGTTTAGTTTTAGTATAATTTTTATGATAAACATAAATTTAAAGTTTAGGTATTTAGTTAAATACAGAGCTCGTTAAAGGTACATTATTGTACATCGATAATAGATGATTTTTTACTCATAGCCTAATTTTTACTCATAGCCTAATGAGGACCCTCGCTCTACAATCCATACATAAGGGTGGAGCGAAATCGCACTTTTATTTTTATTTTTTAATGGAATAGTGAAAAAAAGTTGTCTATTGGCGAGAAACTTCCAAATCTGTCATTAATTTTTTTCTAAAAAATCGGGAAGATGCGCCCCGAGCCCCGCCCACTTTTGCAAAATTGTCATTTATAGACACTTTTCCTATGAATTTTCTAATTTTTTTAGTAATACTTTTTGAAATGGAATAGTTGTAAGTGTTTACTTAATAGAATGATCCATCATTATAAAAATAAAAAATAGTCAATTTTAAATGGTAAGTCCCGCCCCAAATTTGTCCAAATCCAACAAAATTTTCTAAAATCAGCAAAAAAGACACAAATCTGCCGAATTTTCTAATTTTTCTGGGACATTTTTCCGGAACAGAATAGTAATTAAATACAAAAACATACTATCCTCGTTTACTTAGATTAAAAAGTTTTATAAAATTTACACGTTAAGTACCGCCCCGAGCTGCACCAAGGCCGCCTAATATTCTAGTAATAAATAGCTCTCTCTAGGCTCTCTACTAAGAGGATGGGCTCATGTACTGTGGTACACATAGATTTTTTTTCATTTTTCCAGGGTACTTTTACAGGACACAATATTACTGAAGTACTACTTTATACTCTTTTCGTACACTTGTAACAAAAATTGACTCATATATCACATTCTTAGTGTCGCCCCAAGTTGGTGAATTCATTAGTATATTTTTATATGCTACATGGGTAAAACACCCAAGTAATTACAATGAATAAGAACAATATATTGATGAACGGAACATTTTCTTCATATTATGTATAATTAAAATGAAACATAAATAGTTAATAAAGGTAGGTAGGAGGTATAAAGTTATACAAAGTAAATTTGAAAGATTACAAATTACTTATTGACATTGGAAAGTACCTTTCTTTTTTTAAAAAAAAACTTCAATTTTTCAAAACCGATTCGGACATTTCTAACTAAAAATTTGCTAATTTTATTTATTATTCAGGCAAAGTCCTGTTTTGTACGAAACACTGGAATCATTCTTCTGGATCCAATTTGATTCCTCATCAAACCATCTCTGGCTTCATAACCAATCACAGTGCTTGATGCATTTGTCACAAGTTTGATGTACCTTGCGACGCACTATGTGTGGCAGGGCACATATGGAATAAAGTTTTTGATGTTGTTGTTTTCAACAATGTTGGCCAGATCTTCGATACTGATGTCTCTTATAAGGGGGCTCAGTCACAGGAACTTCGTGCCAATATATTAAACTGCTGTAGGATGTTGCTACAGTGACTTTTCTAACATCAGGGAACCTATTTTCTTCACGTGATTTTTTAATTATTCTGTATGCAATTTCCCTTTGAACTTTGCTGTTATCTGCCAGCATAATCAACAGCAAGTTTTCAGGATGCGCGTAGAAGGCGTTTCTCTGAACAACAGGATCTACTATTTTCTTTACACTTTCATCAAGATACTTTCTTCGTTGAATGTTTGGGTACATCGAAACAAGATGATCTATTTTTAATTGAAAACCACATTGGACCATACACCTTTAATATGAATGTAGTCAATGTCAATGTACTACGAACTGTTTCTTGTTAAACGTGATAACATTTTCGAATCTTAATACACTGATATTAATTATTTCGAGAGAAAAAAAATCGTACAAATCGTTTATCAGATAACACTCCCTGCTTTCTGTCGACTGAGTTGTGGTAGGCATAAAACCCACGGATTTCTACCAAAATCTTGTTTTCCTTGTTTCTAATAATTAAGACCTTTTTGTGGCATTGATGGAGATGAATCATCATATTTGTAAAGGATTCTATTTCTATGATGAGTCATTATAAGAAACAGAGGATAGTATACTTGAGTGTACCACAGTACATGAGCCCATCCTCTTAGTAGAGAGCCTAGAGAGAGCTATTTATTACTAGAATATTAGGCGGTCTTGGTGCAGCTCGGGGCGGTACTTAACGTGTAAATTTTATAAAACTTTTTAATCCAAGTAAACGAGGATAGTATGTTTTTGTATTTAAATACTATTCTGTTCCGGAAAAATGTCCCAGAAAAATTAGAAAATTCGGCAGATATGTGTCTTTTTTGCTGATTTTAGAAAATTTTGTTGGATTTGGACAAATTTGGGGCGGGACTTACCATTTAAAATTGACTATTTTTTATTTTTATAATGATGGATCATTCTATTAAGTAAACATTTACAACTATTCCATTTCAAAAAGTATTACTAAAAAAATTAGAAAATTCATAGGAAAAGTGTCTATAAATGACAATTTTGCAAAAGTGGGCGGGGCTTGGGGCGCATCTTCCCGATTTTTTAGAAAA
The DNA here is from genome assembly GCA_024516035.1 of Bactericera cockerelli. Taxonomy (NCBI): domain Eukaryota; kingdom Metazoa; phylum Arthropoda; class Insecta; order Hemiptera; family Triozidae; genus Bactericera; species Bactericera cockerelli. The sequence goes on along the minus strand of CM044958.1, from coordinate 10,905,772 downwards.
AAATTAATGACAGATTTGGAAGTTTCTCGCCAATAGACAACTTTTTTTCACTATTCCATTAAAAAGTAGAAACATCGCTCCACCCTAAACATATACTTTAAGTAATAAGACTGATAAGCTATGGATCAATCTGTTGAGTAATAATGAATAATTTAAATTCAAGAATAGTTTCCATCCTCTGAGTTGACCCCGGCTTTTTCATAGAGCACCAAGTCCTGTACAAAAGAGAATGAGAGGCAATAAAGAGGGGGTTACTATCAGTGGTGTAATTGTTGCGTTGAAGTCTATAAAGAGGGGGTTACTATCAGTGGTGTAATTGTTGCGTTGAAGTCTTCCTGATTTAATTCAATTCAAATCAATGTATTTATTGTAACAATAAAACAGATTTACTTATAATTACTTGCTGATGCTGGCATTCCAGGCAAACCCAGGCTGGGTGAGGTCAATGTGGGTAGCAGTTATGTTGAGCAACGTCCAGCGAAGTTATGCCTTCGATTATTCGATAGCCTATCATCTATTTTCGAACCTTCATGATGCGTGCTATTCCCGGTCCAACCCAAAATGGGTGAGGTTAATTTGGGGGAGCTGATTTGGGTACCCGCCCCGAATGACCTAGAATATGGATTATTATGAGAGGTTAAGCCAAAAAATATTTTAGGTTTTTGTAGTTTTTCACTAATAAGAGTCTCGAGACCACACCACTGAGCAGACGCGAAGGGTGAGTGAAGCTTAAGAAGAAGAAGTCTTAAGTTTTGTTTTAAAAGACTTGGGGATTTATTGCTTTCAAGTTTTGAAAATAGAAACATGTTAAGTTTCCAACAAAGAAGTGAAGGAGAGCAGTCGAGAGAAAAAGAGGAAGATAGAAAAAGAGGAGGAGGAGAAAGAGAGAGAGAGAGGAGAGAGAGAAAGAGAGAGGGGAGAGAGAAGGAGGGATGTACTAAAAGGATAACGAGAGAAAGGTAGTGGGGGTGATAGTCGAAAGAAAAAGAAGAATACAGAAGAGAATAGGAGAGACAAGGTTGAGAAGGAGAGGGAAGAGATAAAAGAATAATGAGGAAAAGGTAGAGGGAGGTAAAGTAGGAGACTAAGAGGGAGATACATTAGGGGGGAGTAAAATATTTGAACGTCAAGATGAAATACAAAGTAGAGTAAGTTATTGGAATGAGAGTTTGAGAGAGAGGAAATTGTCTTGTGAAATATTAGTAATTTTACACAATGAACTAAACTTTGTGCTTCATCTGGAATGTCAAAGAAACAAATTATTACGCATTGGGCGTTTAGTTCTGTTTTTCAATTTTAAAGTGTTCGAGTTTCAAATGTTTCAATATAAGTGTTTAAGTTTTATTAGCTGAAGAAGTATATCAGTTTATGCAGAGTCAGTATTTGCTTGGTATTTTAGGTATTTGCATACCTACTTGCACTGTTGGACTGCATAAATTTTTCACTTTTGCCAAATCCCTTCAACATAATAAATTATTGAACCATTTTCTAAAAAAATAAATTTTGTTCTTTCACTGCAATAAATGAAAATTTTCTTTTTCATTTTAGATTTTAATTTTGATTGAAACACCCCATGTTTGAAAGAGTAAACTTATTTTTTAGACTTACTCTAAGTTCTATAGATATTATGTACCATACATAACAGGTTATACTTTAAATCAGTAGATCATCAGTATAAACCTAAAAGTGAGAAGTTGTACTAGATGTACAAAATAATTTTATATAGGTACTTATCTTACATAATTCTGTGCGGATATTATCACTTTCAAAGTACCTATACCTAACTTATGTGTCTTCCAGTTCTTTTAAAGGTGACTAAAACGAATTAAATTTATGTGTTCACTTTGCTAATGCATCTTATTTTCTCAAAGTGACATTCTATACTTAAGCAGGGCTATGATGTCACTATGCAACCGTGCGGTCATATAATTTTTAATTACTGCACTAGAGTTAAGTCACCTAGCTACCTAAGAGAATAAAATTTCCTTTATTTTTATTTAAAAAATTGGAGACCTACCAAAACACGCAGATAACAAATAAAAATCAAAAAAAAACTTCTAATTTTCCTCCTTCTCCTTTTCAATTCTCTTTATTTATATGTTTCTAGTTTTATAGTTCTATCTCTTACCCAAATTATTACTACTTACCAGCGTCAACAATCTACAGATTCTGACAAAAAAAGGAGCCACTCAAAATATTTAGAGAACGGATTTAAATTTTGAGAAAAACTAAAACAAGTGTTCAATTATATCGATATCGAGTGGGAAAACTCTTCTACCAGGTTTTGATTTTTTATCATTACCAGGGGCGACCCTAGAAGCGCCAACTTTGGAATCTTCAACAGAACTATCCTATATGTAACTCTTTTCTGAAAAGTAGTTGACATCAAAAGTATTTTAACACGTTGAAAACCATGAAACCCACCAGGTTTTACTAATGTTCCTTGAAAGTCACCGGTGAGTTTCCTCCAGATTTTTCAGAGCACACAATGATACCTACTCAGTCATGAAAACCACCGGTGACCCAAAGGGGACATAATTAAAAATCTCAATTTTGTCCCATGTACAAGTACATGGGTTCAATTTTTTTTCCGAAATTTTTCGTTTCCGGAATGGCATGGATGTAAAGGTAAAGTGCCCGGAAGTAGGAAGTAATGCGAAAGCGGTTCCGGGACACTTTTTTTTTAAATAAGGTTCAACAAGAAAAACTAACCGATTTTTCTTTTTCTTTGATTTCAGGTAATATTGGCGTTTGATAGCAAAAATACCTACAAATATATCAAAGGTAAAATGTTGAAGTAACTACATAATTTTATGTAATGCTCCTAACTTAATTATACTGAAACCCGGCACATTTTCGACGTTAAGCGTTTTGCTCGTGCTGACGTCCTTTTTGGATTTTTAAATATTATCCTGTTTTAGTACTTACCTAAATACACTCTGTGAAATGGCAAATTGCGAATTGGAAGCTATTTGGTTCAGTTGTTTCGGAGTTCTGTTGAGTATGAACTATTGAATTTAAATTGATTTTATACAAAGAAGATTAATGCACAATTGGTACTTCTTACCAACCTAGTGAGGAGCGCACTGGTAGCACCATCTTCTAGAATGGTTGATTTTATAGCTTTATCTGACACGAATTCACGAATAATGGGTAGACAATATCATTTTTTATTTGACCAGCACAGACACCGGCGTTATTCATTTGTAGAAGAGATTGCTTTGAGCATTAAAATCACCTGGTGGTTACCTACCACTAAAGAGTGTTATTACTATTATTAGGCTGGAAGGAAAGAAATGGTACGCAATTCCAGGTTACGGCAAACATGACGAGGAGTCCACCATCAAGATGATTAGTAAGAGATTTTTTTTCTTCTTCTTTTTTTTTTTTTTTGGCTAACGTTTCCTTAGCCGCGTCTTATTAGAGTTTTCTAATCCGTCCAAGGGAAACTCAAGACCTGCTTTCTAATAAAACTCTGTTTATTATTCTCTTCTCTATTTTTATAAGAGGCAGGATTATTTTTCATCTTTTTCCACACATGGCTGCACCTCTTATACTCCACGTGGGGAGGGGAGAGAGAGGGGGAAAGAGAGAGAGAATGAGAGAGAGAGGGAAAGAAAGAGGAAAAGAGATATAGGGAGAAAAGAGAGAAAGAGATGGAGAGGAAGAGAGAGAGAGAAAGAGCAAAGTGGAACAGAAGTGAAGAAGAATACAATGTAAAGGATGAGAAAGAGGGATGAAGAGAAAAGTTGTGCGTAAGAGAGAAGAGTAGGGAAATTGGAAAATGAGGGGGAAGAGATGGAGAGGAAAGGAAGAGGAAGTAAGGCAAAATTTCACATCCCGAAAAAGATATTAAGGAAATATAAATGCATGGAAAAATACCAAAAATGCTCTGGAGGAGAGTAGGGGGGACGAAGGAGAATATAAATTTATGTTATGGCCAGAAGCAAAAGAGAAAAATCTTGGAGGAATACGTGAGAGAGAGGGAGAGAGAGAAAGAGTGAGAGAGGGCATAAATAAGAATTAATGATGCAAAGAGAGTGAGAGCACACACACCACACATAAATAATATACACAGGGTGTTCCATGAGGATGGGTAGATACAGGGTGGCCACCAGATCATACTCAGGCATTGAGTCATAAATCCTATGTTCCTGCAATTTTCTTTTTCGACATAAATCTTCCTACGATTCCCTATTTCAATAAAATATGCTCTGCTTAATATATTATTATAGAACGTAATATATGCAATACTTGATTACCTATTTAGTAATCTGACCCCCGTGTTAAAGGTATACATACCCTAAATCCTAGCTGGAATAAAGAGGTGCGTAAAGATAGCACCCGACATTGAAGCTGAAAGTACATAATTATGGTAAGTGGTACATAATTGTAGCTTCAATGTCGGCTGGTAGCGTGAAGTTAGCACCCGACATGGCCGACATGTTTCAACTTCTCTCCTGCTGTGACGGTTGGAGGTACAAAATTCGGGGTTTGTTGTTCCTGAGAGTACATAATTATGGTAGGTGGTACATAATTCTAGCACCAAAGTCGGGTGCTATCTTCACGCACCTGGAATAAAGGGTTTTAATTTAATATTTAAGTGCTGTTATACTCTTTATTTATTGTGTATGATTTCATTTTTTATGGAAACTGACAAAACTAAAATATTAGAAAATTTCAATGCCATATTCATTACGACTTGAACTCGCAGTGTATCGTGTGTCACCCAATCGGGTTGCTTACTGCTGCTAATGCACCACCCAGGGTGCTCTCATTGCAAATGAAGAACACGTACTCATGGGGCAAAGGGCACCAACTGCAATGCCCTTAGGACAAACTCCAATGCACCAATGACAAACTGCATCTCATATGACAAAGTGCATCTCTCTTATGAGAAATGTGTGCAGCTGAATGAAAAATGCAATTTTCGGTAGGAGATGACCCAATGCATGTTTATTTTGTTGGTGATTTATAGGCCCTTCTAGAACAGTGTAATTATTACTAATCATCTTTTTTAAATGACCAAGCCAGATATTTTTAGCCTGCGACCATATTAGACTGATAATTGCTAATAATGAATACATGATAGTAATGATATTCTCAAGATGTCAATTATTTGGTACTCACATAGAAAGCAGTAGGAGTAAAAAGTTTTTCTTTGAGTTTTCATATCTGTGTTATTCACTTTCGTGATATCACAACTACTCAAACTCGTTTTACTAAATCTACGCTGAATCTGGTACTTGAACCACCGACCTCCGAGTTACAAGTCCGCCGCCTTATCGATCAAGCTACTGAGGTCCGTTGATTATAAGAGTAGGTACTCTATCTTTGTTCATAAAATCTTATCTTAGAAGCTTTTATCATTAGCTTAGGAAGAGAACCTTTGTAAAAATCCAATATCTCTATATATAAATGAGAAATATGGACGGGCTTTGTGGCTTTGTGGCTTTGTGTGCAGGAATTGTTTAGGCGAAACGGTAAGAGATAGCGAAAAATTGATGAGAGACGACCCCAAGTAAAATTGCCGGAAAATACTAGGAAAATTATCAAAAGTCCGAAATTCCAAACCGTCCTTGAGTTATGACCTTCCTCAAGTATTGGCTTGAGGAAGGGTCCAATTTTATGACAGTCTTTGCCCTGGAACTTGAAATCTATCGCGAGGACCTATATTTTTTATTATTTAATAACACATTAGACAAAACTAGCTTTCATTTAATTCATACTAGGTCACATTCTGACGTACCGTTCTGGAGATATAAGCCAGAATGTTCGGAATTTCGACCTTTTTTTCAGACTTTTCACGTTTTTTAGCAGATTCCAGCGCGGAACTTAAAATTTGTCGCGAGGACCTATATTTTTACTATTTAATAACACATTAGACAAAACTAGCTTTCATTTAATTTATACGAGGCCACATTCTGACGTACCGTTCTGGAGATACAAGCCAGAATGTTCGAAAGTTCGACCTTTTTTTCAGACTTTTCACGTTTTTAAGCAGATTCCAGCGCGGAACTTGAAAGATATCGCGAGGACCTATATTTTTATTGTAAAAACTGTCTGAGAACATCACATGATTTTATTTGAGCTCTTTGTTGCCATATTCTGACAAATCGTTCTCGAAATATAGGCCAGTCTGATAGATTTGGCTCGGGATTTTGAAATTTACAGCGATGATGGTTTTGTGTGTGTGTGTGTGTGTGTGGGTGTGTGTGTGTGGGTGTGTGTGTGGGTGGGTGGGTGTGTGTGTGTGGGTGTGTGTGTGGGTGGGTGTGTGTGTGTGGGTGGGTGGGTGTGTGTGTGTGGTGTGTGTGTGTGTGGTTTGTGTGTGTGTGGTGTGTGTGTGGTGTGTGTGTGTGTGTGTGTGGTGTGTGTGTGGGTGGGTGAGTGGGTGTGTGTGTGTGGATAGGTGTGTGTATGTGTGTGATGTGTGTGGGTGTGTTGTTTTTGGGTGGGTGTGTGTGGATGTGGATGTGTTTGTGTATGTGTGTGTGTGCGTGTATGTGGTGTGTGTGTGATGGCTTGGCGAAGCGGGTGCAGCCCGCTAGTTGTTAATAAATAAATAAAATGTTTAAAAAAAACTTTTGTATGCGTTTATTATTATTCTACCTTCTGCTCAGTACCTATACGAATTTCCATTCATACCTACCTTACCTACCTCTACAATGTTGTGAAAGTACATAAAAAAAGTAATTGGCTCCCGTGATATTTTTCATTTTTATTTTCCAAAACTTTCAACACAATAGAATCGTGAAGGCCGTATAACAACAGTGCGGCCTGGAAATTTGTCCCCGTTTTCCCTTTGTATTGTGTTGGGCTCTTCTGTGCTACAGGACAGAGTTTTGAAACGAAGAGAGACTCGTGGGAACATCAAATCCATGCCGGACGGTAAGTTCAGGAGTGACGGATGAGGCGGTTTTTATAATAATAATAATAATACTCTCTAGTACCGACCTCAGTAGCTTGATCGATAAGGCGGTGACTTGTAACCTGGAGGTCGGTGGTTCAAAGACCCCGGTGTCAGCGTAGATTTAGTAAGGCGAGTTTGAGTAGCTGTGATATCACGAAAGTGATTAAAAAACCTATAATTATGATAACTTTAAAAATAAAATAATACTTTTTAGTGGTAGGTACGTAACCACCAGGCGAGGTTGAAGCTTAAAGCATTCTCTACCACCTAACCGTCAGATTTTATTAATTTGTGGTCATATAGGTACCTGCTCAAATAAACGAGTAAAAATTCATGCACTGGGTGGGATTCGCACCAATGGATTAACAGAGTAGCGCCTTAACCACATTACTACGGCTTTTGCTCATTTTGCTACTTGGAACGTCGTCCAGCGCTAGGTTATGGAAAGTAGAGGCGAACTAACAATACATCCCGATGTCCATAATGTATTACTCATAAGTCTCATAACTAACTAAAAGAAGGCAATTTATTAATCATTCTCATAAGTTAACCAATATCTCAATTCAATTCAATTTATTTACTGTGAACAAATTTAATATATGAAGTATGTGTTTCACATCCAAAATTAGGATCTACACTAATAAATTAATTAGTTAAATTAAATACCTTCTATTATATCATCGTAGATAGGATCTTATAGTCTTCTTTCACTTTGCTTTTTCACAAACCTATACTTGGGGTCGGCATTTTACAACCTATTCCTCATTGTTGAGGTTGCTTGGTTCTTTCAACCCTACTTTCACATTGTACGGCCGACTGCTCTTTATATTCATCACTAAGGGTTAAGGGCGCTGATGCTTTGTATTATTGTATTTTTGCCTGACAAAGCTGGCACCGTATCTGTTCAAGATTCCCCAGCGGTGGTCCAGATCCAGGGAATAGGTTTCGAAAAATAGTCACTCGACTGACACAACGTTTTTATATACAGGGTGTCCCACCAAACTTGGACACCTCAAATTACTCGGCCCCTGAAAGAGTTTTTGAAAAATAAAAAAATCTAGGGTACATATGCTAATTATGCGGTTTCAGTTATGAAATTTTTTTTATACAGGGTGGTTCAAAAGTCAGAAATTGAGGTGTCAACTTTCGATTTTTAAATGGATCGACCTGAATTTTATTTGATAATTTTACTTTTAAATGCTTCCTGAGTACTTTTTTAAACAAAAATATTACATACAGGGTGGTTTTTTTTCGACCAATTTTTTTTCTAAATCTTGAATAACTCAAGTTCGGTTAATTTTTTCGATAACAAGAAGAGAATGTGTTTGTGTAATGAATACACGCACTTTCAATTGGCATCAAAAATTTTTATACAGGGTGGTTCACAAGTGAAATAATGACTTGATTTTTTTTAAAACCGAGTTTTTTTTAATTTTTTATTTAGGATTAATAATTCTCGTCTAATTTTACACATTTTTCGTTAGTCATATCGAAAAACAAAACTAAAGTGTTGTACAGGGTGAGACATAATATTTTTGTAACACCCTGTATATGGGCAGTCAAAGAGACGCAAAATTAAATATAAAGACTAAATATGCAAGAAAAACTTTGATTTTTAATTAAACTAAAAAAGTTATGGTTTTTTAACTAATATTGTCACATGGACCACCCTGTAGATATTTTCTTAAACTATCATGTAGGTACTCGAGGTTGTATAAAATTCAACGAACACTTCGTATCATGTGGGAAAAACAAGTAAAAAACACGAATTTGAAGCCATTTTCAATTTGTTGTCCACACTGAATGATTTTAAAACTTGAAATAAAAAGTAGGTAGGTGTAGACACAAAATTGAGCATGGCTTTTTGAATTCATTTTTTTTTCTTTCAGATTTGGACTCCTCGTTCAATTTTAGACAGTTTCGACTACCCATATGATGGTTTAAGAAAATATCTACAGGGTGGTCCATGCGACAATATTAGGTAAAACACCATAACTTTTTAGTTTAATTAAAAATCAAAGTTTTTCTTGCATATTTAGTCTTTATATTTAATTTTGCGTCTCTTTGACTGCCCATATACAGGGTGTTACAAAAAAAATATGTCTCACCCTGTACAACACTTTAGTTTTGTTTTTCGATATGACTAACTAAAAATGTGTAAAATTAGGTTAGAATTATTAATCCTAAATAAAAAATTAAAAAAACTCGATTTTAAAAAAAATTAAGTCATTATTTCACTTGTGAACCACCCTGTATAAAAATTTTTGATGCCAATTGAAAGTGCGTGTATTCATTACACAAACACATTCTCTTCTTGTTATCGAAAAAATTAACCGAACTTGAGTTATTCAAGATTTAGAAAAAAAATTGGTCGAAAAAAAAACCACCCTGTATGTAATATTTTTGTTTAAAAAAGTACTCAGGAAGCATTTAGAAGTAAAATTATCAAATAAAATTCAGGTCGATCCATTTAAAAATCGAAAGTTGACACCTCAATTTATGACTTTTGAACCACCCTGTATAAAAAAAATTTCATAACTGAAACCGCATAATTAGCACATGTACCCTAGATTTTTTTATTTTTCAAAAACTCTTTCAGGGGCCGAGTAATTTGAGGTGTCCAAGTTTGGTGGGACACCCTGTATATATATATATATATATATATATAAACAATTAGACCAAGCTTTATTTACATTTTTTTATATACAATGAACATGGTAACATGGTGAAATAAATATAAACAAAGCCTGAACGTTCAGATCAGCCTGGTGCTGATTGAAGAGGAGACGAAAAAAGCCGACCTTGTCTCCACGGAAATAGCCGAAGAAGATTATCACGAACTCGTCTGATTGTTTTGAATTTATAACCCCGCCCCCTCACCCTAACCCGTACTGCCAACGTCAGCAGAAGAATAATGAAAACCCCTTCTGCCCCCCGTCCCTCTGTTAGAACCCCTGGTGATAAATGATGGTGACTGTCTCGCTTTTTTGGCCCACATATAGCACAGAATATGAGTTGCCTACCAATTGGGTCCTTCGTGCGTTTTTATGGAATCGGGTTTTAAAATGGGCTGAATGCAAAGAAAATTTATCTAATGGAGGTCAGACCTAAATTCTTCCATTAGATTTGCAGAAGCACACTTTTTTACTATAATATTTTGTCTTATTTGACAGGAGAATTCCTGAAAACATCAGTCCTGGTAGGTCAGTGGTGGAGGTGTAGGTCTCATCATCCAGACGTCGCGGGTTCAAAACCCAGCCAGGACATGACAAGTTATTCTTCCGTTTGGGATTTTGGCGAAATAATAATACGTCATGGGCTTACTGCAGAAATAATGGGATTTATTGGCTCCAATCGGTTAGTAAAAAAGTCCATATTAATATTATTATCATTTCCAAATGACGAATATTCCACGATCAAATATTGGTGTTGTTGCTTTAGTCATAAATATGATTAGGTGGGGTTTCAAGTATGTATATCAGGTTGGTTTTCAAGTATGTAGGTATATTAGGTGGGTTTTCAAGAATGTACCTATATTAGGTGGGTTTTCAAGTATGTATATTATCTGGGTTTTCAAGTATGTATCAGGTAGGTTTTCAATTGACTTTACTGTATTCTACCAACTCGTAAACAATGAAACTTTACACATTGAAATGGTTCAAAGCACTCCAAAATTATGTGTTGGTTATCCAAAATGTGTAAGTGCCAATACAATACAATACAATACAAAATTGGTATTGAAAAGTGGACAGCATTGTATTTAATCCATAATGCATACATTATTTTATTATCTGTATGATAAAGAAAGTAAGGCCATTAGATAAACAGCTCTCAGACACTTTTCAATTTCATTTTTTTCTCATACTATTTCCAGGTAATATCGCTCTTCTCTCTTCGCAGTCTTCTCAGACATTGACTCTCGTTCTCTTTCTCTCTTTATTTTATCTTCTTTTCTATCTCTTACTTTCTCTCACTTTATACCTCGTTATTTAGATATTCCCAAGGTAGAAAAAATGACAACTTTCTGACAGCAGTAAGGCGAAGTCATTTTCGAATGATGAGATGCCACTCTCGATTTAAAGCATACTATTCTCATACATAAAATGAATTTTTCTTTATCCTGGAGATGAATTTGTAATGGTGTGTCTGTGAATTTTGTAATATTCTTGCTGATAGTGCCCGTCATAAAACAAATTTATTTCAGCCATCGACCTACTAAATATTTAAAAGTTGTTGATCAAACTTTGGGACCTGTTTTGGAAACTTTATTTTATCTAAAACAACACTTCAACTGTACTTCAGGTTGTCCGCCAAAATGTCTTTTTTAGAGCTTACTCTTATCTTGTTCAAAGTATGATAATCTTACATCAGAACATCAACAATGGAAAATCGACTTTAAATTTTTGAAAGCCCCCTTGGATCGAAATTTTTCAATAGTTTACCTTTCTTCTTCAATTAACTGCTCAATATTCTCATAGTTACAAAATACTGGAAGTAGCTGATTGTCGATTAACTCAACACATGGTGTAAGTAATTCAATACCAAATATTAGGTAAGTACACTTACTACACGTATTAAATTATAGGTAGGTATAAATATGCAACATTTGTGATTTTTTGATCTTCTGTAGACGCTTGTAATCTGTGCTGTACCCTGTTCATCCCGTAGTATACCTCCACTCTGATGGGCGAGAAGTGACACCATACTTCCCAATTTGGTGCTGGGTCAACACGAGTGTACCGTAAGGTATCCCTTACAAACAACTGTAACCAAATTAAGAATACAAATTTTTGTTTGCACGAGGGATCGAATCCGGGACCTTCCGCATGGCAAGCGAGTGATTAACCACTGAGCTAATCGTGTAATAAAATTCTAGTTTATTCAAAACACCCAAAATAATAATATATATATCTATTTACTTATTACCTACCCCAAAATCCATTAGCAAAAAAAAAAAAAAAAAAAAAAAAAAAAAAACTCCAAGGCCCCAATGGGTAGTACACAGGGAAGCAGCCGGGTCATTATAAACAAATGATGATGAGCATTAGCTGTGGTGGAGGTTTAAATTTTCACGGAAAAGCGGTTTGGGCAGCGGGAGATGGAGGCTCTGGGGAGGGTTTCTAATTACAGGAGGCAACTTAAGACTGAAATATTACCAAAAATCTCTCTCTCCTCTCCCCCATCCTCCTGCTCTTCTTTACTCCCCTGCCCTCGTTATATTTATATTCTTGGTGAAATGGATACTTGTGAGATTTTTACACGAAGTATTAATGGAACTGTTCAAGCCTAATATGTATGTACTCGTATGAACAATTCGTACATTAGTCTTACAGGAGTTCCTACAATAAATTTGTCATTTTTTAAAAAAAAAAATAGGGGAAATGATTACTCTTCTTGAAGATGTGAAATGAAGTAGATACACGAGAAACCGAAATTATGACAGAAAATTTCAGCTGCCCAACTTCGAAGAAAAAAAAAACACGAGTTACTTAGTGAGTGCTTTGACTATCAAATATGTTCATTAATTCTTCTATTTCCTTTTTCATCTGTTCCTCTCTCTTCCTCTTAATCTCTCCCTCTTTCTCTCACACACTTTTCATAATGAAAATTTCAAAAGAACTATTAAAATCCTCGTTGCAGTGGCCTGTATTGCCTCATTGTCCTCCCCTTAGGATAAATATACGCCTTAGCATCCTACCACTCCCTCCGCCTCTTTTCTAGGATTTCCTCTATCTTCTTCCTCCCTTACTGATAAGGATTCGCCTCCTCGCCTACCTATCAATTCATCCACCTCCCAACATCCTTCCTAATTTCCTGCGAGCTGTTTTGATCTCATTAACTTGTAGGATGCCTCTCTGTACTGCCCATTAAGCTCTACCTGTTCTCAAGATCGTTTAGACGCAGTAGTTCTCAAAACATGTCTGATTCCGTCTCTCACTTGCCGAGTCTAGAAACCAACAATCAAATTTTGAACGTTCTATCGTTGTATGGTAGCATCAATGTCAGTGATCACCTTCAAGCCTGCATCAAGGTTATGTATCCATGATTGCTATTCAACTGAAAGGTCAATATGGTCATCTGCTTCAACTTATCCCCACAGTTCTTCTTCTTCAATAAATTACCACCCGAGCATTGTTCGTGTATCTGAAATGTGGTGAAATGAAAGAATCTCTCTTCAAGTTCTTCTCAGTCGTCAACAACTGGTTCTGGTAATCCCTCAGTTCAGAGTTTCATTCTGCTTTTTTTTTATATAGTAAATAGGTATAATTGGACAAGAAAAAAGATCCATTATGCAAGCATTAAGATAATACCTCTTTGATTGAGGATTTGAGTGCACTATGGCTAATGCAGAAAAACATCAATGTTGTTTCTGAAAAGGAAGTTGCCCATAGAGAAGATGTAACTAATGTTATATAATTATCTAATTCCAAAATAATGGTTACGAGCTTGTAGGTCAATTCTGCCTTTGAGTAGATCATATTTTTAATTCTATCATGTTAATAACAGCTCCCTTACAGTCGTAAGGACCGAACAAATGAATGCTGCTGTGGTGGACACTGTTACAATATGTCGGTTGTCGGTGTTGCCCAGTGTCGCTCAACTCGCTCATTAATTCGGATCTAAGTATAACCTGTTCTTAATATTTCATGGGCACTATTGCTGATGGTTTGCGTTTCGAAGATCTGTTTTATATTTAAAAATACATGTTCACTTAAAAATACATGTTGGGTGGGATTATTGCCTATGGCAATCTCTTCCACCCAACCCTTTCTCTTCCACTATGAATTGGTTCCATAGTGATTTTTATTTACCTGTTCCATTTTGGAGTGATTATGATTACCCATAGGAGATGACCTTACACAATATGCCGCTGTGTTAGGAACCACTGATGTCTAATACAGAAGCTCAAGAGTTTTTCTTTAATGTCCGTAATGATATCTCTTAGGGGCATCAAATCTTGTTCTAATAAAAATGCACCGTTATTAGGTACAGCTTGTCTTGTGTAAAGGGTATGCCTGAAATCAAGTCTCATTACAAATAAATTATAAGGAAAAAATAGAAATAGAATAGAAACATAGAAATTGACCATAGAAGTTTGTAAGATACATTGACAGTGGGTAATTTACATAGCAAGACAGAAGTTACCATGCTGCAGTTGAGAGAAATTCAATATTTTCCATACTTTTTAGGAAACAGAAAGTAAAAATCAACACTCAAGAGCTAGGTAACTGAGACAGATTCAATCAGAGCTATCATTTAAATTCAATATTGTATTCCTAGGGCAAGGACTCAATTTTCTTATCCAGAAAATCTTAAGATTTACCTATGTAGACTAGTTGTGTTCAATACCAATGTTTGTCATAATATAGCGATGGTCGTTCCCGATCAGTTTGATGTGCTAGGTTTGACTTAATTCGAATTCCAACCTCCTGGTTAAAAATCCCTGCGCTTACTAGGTACTCATCCACCGAAGTTGGCTCAAAATCCTCATCATAATGATCTACTTTAAATTTGTCTAATACATTGAGAAACACCCTGTATCTATATACCAGTTCTTACATGTTCTTACGAATACAAAAATAAGTACCTGCATACACACTTTGAACATTTTAATGATACTCGGGGCATAATAAGCTTAAAGCTCTTGAGAACTTTTCACTCTATTTCCCTATAGAATTGCCATTTTTCAGAGCACACGTTTCTCAAATGGAAACAAGCATGCCATTCATTTTGTACTATCATTATTTTTTAATGAAGCGCAGGGCTAATGTAAATCACGTTCAGTTAGAGTCGCTTTTTCTGGATGATTTACATTTTGAAAAAAAAAAAAAATGTTTTCAAAAGAGTTGATATTTTTACAGAATGTGTGTTTCCCATTTTAAATTTATATTTTGAAAAGAGTTTTAGTTTCCTTGTGTCCCGCACCTGACTGGGTATGAAAGGGACAAGTGGAACATGTCGTATAATATTCTGACACATGGGTTTGATATGTGCATTCTCCTGCCATGTTGTATTGTATTATGTTGTAATCTCCATGCAGGAACGGATGTTCATCTACTGTCAACCGGGTAAAATCTGAAAAACAGTTATACAGGGTGATTCAGAAAAGTACCGTCAAACGTTAACCACATATTCTATGGGCTAGTTAAGGAGGGGTCAACTCTATAAAAGAAAGTGCGCAAATGCCTCCTAACGGAGGTACACGCCCCTTAGGGTGTTTTTAAACAATCGAAATTTTCATTTTACGGCTTACCTATTTGGGATATCGCAATGTGGTAAAAAAATCACTCTCAATACTAGATAGCACCCTTCTTTTGGCACAAAATTTAACACCATTCCAATGTCAGGGGCGGTCTCAGGAGGGTCAGATGGTAGAAAAAAGGTTCTAACTTTTTAGTCGTTGCTTGTAATTGAATTTGTAATTCACCGTATTAAAACGTCTGTCATTGTCTACAAAAATGTTCTGAATAATTTTTTGCTCAAACCAACACAAACGCTTGAAAATCGAAATTGAAGGGCTTAAGCCGAAATAAGATTTACAGAAAATGTTCCACATGGGCTCCTCTGGCTTCAATGCAGACCTCCATACGCCTTCGAAAAGATAGACGAACACGTTCAAATATTCCAGGTGTATTTCTTTATTAAATAATGAATTGGCTGAAAATTCTTGTTCTAAAATTGTATGCTAGTTGCATAGGTTTCAAAACTTAATGCGGTTTTAAAATCTTCAATTTCAATTTTCAAGCGTTTGTGTTGGTTTGAGAAAAAAATTATTCAGAACATTTTTGTAGACAATGACAGACGTTTTAATAGGGTGAAAACTAAATTCAATTACAAGCAACGACTAAAAAGTTAAAACCTTTTTTCTACCATCTGACCCTCCTGAGACCGCCCCTGACATTGGAATGGTGTTAAATTTTGTGCCAAAAGAAAGGTGCAATCTAGTATTGAGAGTGATTTTTTTACCACATTGTGATATCCCAAATAGGTAAGCCGTAAAATGAAAATTTCGATTGTTTAAAAACACCTTAAGGGGCGTGTACCTACGTAAGGAGGCATTTGCGCACTTTCTTTTATAGAGTTGACCCCTCCTTAACTAGCCCATAGAATATGTGGTTAACGTTTGACGGTACTTTTCTGAATCACCCTGTATTGCTGGCGCCAAGGCAGCTGACCCCAATGCCCATTTTTAAAACTCAATTCTCCATTTTTTTTTTTGCCGCATCTAGGATGAGAACCCGAAATCTTTATATTTATTTTCTGCGACATGCAAACTCTCTCTACACTTTTCTCTTTTTCCTCTCTCCCTCCCTACCTCCTAAATATTAATATAAGAAACACAGGACACCACTTCCCTCCCCCTTCTCTTGTTTTCTCCCCAATATCACTTTCTTTCTCCTCCTCCTTCTCTCTGTCTCTCTCTCTCTCTCTCTATTTCTCTATTATTTTCACAGGAGATTAACTTTATTTAATTCATTGATTTTGAAAGAGTCTTCTCAGAATTCTCTCACTTCGGATATCGGGAGGAAGTATTTCATTTTCATTGCTTCCTCTCTGAACAGATCGCTGGATAGAGGGAAGTATTCCTGGGAGGTATCACAACCTGATGTTCATTTCATTAGAATATTATGACTTGTAGGAGAATTTTCATAAGGTTACTTTTATAGTTGAATATATTTAATACAATAAAGTCATCTCATATTTTACTGCTTTGGGAAAGCTAACAATAGTAATAATGTAAACTATTGTAAAATTACTCTCTCTCTCTCTCTATTCATTCCAATATCTTCTTCTCTCTCTATTTCCTACCCTCTTCTCTATCCCTCTCTTCATTCATCTCGCCCTCATCTCTCTCTCTCTCTATTAATCTCACCCTCTCTTTTTCTCTATTCATCTCACCCTCTCTTTCTCTCTCTATCTCTAATCACCCCAGTCTCTTCTTTTCTCTCTATTCATCCTACCCACTTCTCTATCTCTCTCTCTCTCTATTATATATAGTATATAATTATATTCACCTCATTTTCTCCTTCTCTCTATCCCACCCTCTTCTATCTCTCCCTCTCTCTATCTCTCTGTTTATTCATTCCATTCACTTCTCTCCCTCTCTAACCCACATTCTCTCTCTCCATCCAGGTGTCTGTCCATATAACATATTATATCTTTCTCTCCCTAATGATCGATCCATCTTACTTCTAGGAATCTAGCACATACCTGGTGTCACGTACACACGTACAGCCATAACTCCCTCCCTAGTCCCAGGTCCCGTAAAGACTCGTTTTTCTCACGACTCATAAAATCATAAGAGGTCATACGGTGCCATTTCACGTACTGCTACGCGTATAATGTTTCATAATTATTATGGTTTTCATTTAAACTCTGGTTCCCGACATTACACCTAGCAAGAAGTCAAGAGTTAGTCGCCTTTTAAAAAATGTTTTCGTTGAAGCATAGATGGTAGTTCAAAATTTACTTTCTGAATGTTGAATGCCTCCACAGAATTAATTTGCATGAATATTAATCAGTATGTTGAAATTTCCACCGTATAACTTTTCCACCTAAAATAGTTACCAAATTTTAAGAAAACATGTACAGAAGATTTTATTTATCAACCTTTTCGTTTTCATGATACTCCCAAGGACATAATATTATTATCTGGACCAAATCTGGTGAAGCACCCCCGGCAAGGTCACTTCTATGTAATTTAAATTCGTGTATCTTCATTTTCATTACTCCCCATCCTCCATTCCCATCTCTCTTTTCTACCTCTTCCTATCTTATCTCCCCTTTTCTTCCTATCTTCTCTCCCCTTCTCTCTTCTCTTCCCCATCCCTCTTCTAATCTTATCTCCCCTTTTATTCCTATTCCTATATTCTGTTCCATTCTCTCTTCTCTTCCCCATCCCTCTTCTCTACCTCTTTCTATCTTATCTCCCCTTTCCTTCCTATTTCTATCTTCTCTCCCTTATCTCTTCTCTTCTCTATCCCTCTTCGCTACCTCTCTCTATCTTATCTCCCCTTTTCTTTCTATTCCTATCGTCTCTCCCCTTCTCTCTTCTCTTTCCTTTTCTCTTCTCTTCTGTCTTCTCTTCCTCTTCTGCTCACTCACATACTCCAATCTCGTTTTCTCTTTCCTCTTACATCTCTCTCTCTATCTCACTCACACTCTCTCGTAAGTCTTTCTCTTATCAACATCACGTTTACATTTTACTGTTACATTGTTTTGAATAGCTCTTGTCTTTCTCCTCTTTCTTCTCCTCTATTTTCTTCTCCAGAATATTAAAATCTACTCCACCTCTCTTATCCTGATTCTCTCACTTCAGGGCAGAGTTTATATCACAGGATAATATAAAACAGTGTAAGGACCTAAAACCAGGGTTGGATTTTAGGTCAGGCTGATATTTTTTTGGGTAAGTCTGAATTTACCTTGGAAACAACGTGATTCTAGTCTATTTTAGATCCAATTAAGGTGGGATTAGCCAGTCTTCAAGTAGCGAGTCTTTACACTGTGATGGTCACGCTCACCCATCACGTTCTGACCTCGCTGAATGTTGCTTAACTTTTAATGATGCCTCATTTATTAATAATCTTAATAGAACAGGTTTAGCTGAACTGTCTTCAGCAAACTTCAAACTGCGTGGAATTTAAATATTTGCCCAGTCAGAGCTCGAATTAGATACTCTTGTCCTGAATTCTGCCCTGATATTGTACCTGATTTAAATGTAGCGTCAACCTTTGCATTCAAATAACACCCAACCTTTTCCTCTTTTCCTTTTTTTTTCTCTCTCTCTCACTCGACGTCACATGTTTCCGTTTCCCATGCTTCATCTCTTCTCTTCTAACCCTTTCCCCTCTGCACTTTGTTCTTTATCTCTCTTTCTCTTCTCTCTCCTATTTTTTCTCCTTTTCTTCTACTCCTCTCTTTTCTCTTTCTCTTCTCTCTCCTATTTTTTCTCCTTTTCTTCTACTCCTCTCTTTTCTCTTTCCTCTTCTCTCTCCTATTCTGCTGCCTTTCTTCTACTCGTCTCTTTTCTCTTTCCTCTTATCTCTCCTTTTCTTCTACTCGTGTCTTTTCTCTTTTCCCTTTCCTCTTCTCTCTCCTATTCTTCTACTCGTCTCTTTTCCTCTCATCATTCTCAGCAAAATATTTGTTTTCGATCCCTAGTTGCTCTTATTATCCTTCTATACCTTCTTTTGTATTATTTCTTATTCTCCAATGTCTCTCATTGATTTTCTGAATTTCTATTCGGCACAGAGCTTTTCTTAGACTGTCGACGACATGAGTATAACATGAATATGAGAGTTGTACTAGAATTTGTACGTAAAAATCATTAAACAATAGATCTGCCCCATATAGTGCGATGGTTATAACTAGAAAGCAATTAATTATACATAAAACATTTGGTACATAAACAAACGAATCGTTCTCATAGAATTATTTTACGTTTCTGGATCTCAACATGGGGAAAGCGGACCACACGGAAATGGGGTCAGCAGGAAACATCATGTTGTACATGTGTTAGCTGTTAGCACGTGCACTGGTGCCAGGGTGTTGAACTAGTGATTATGTATGTGTACATAATCGAGTATTTACAAAATTGAACTGTAGTTATATGGTAGGTAAAAGCATAATTTTTTCTATGTACCGGGTCTGGTGAAGCCGAGTTGAGAATTTGTCAGTCAGAATAGAAAACTGAAAAGTTGTGTATTGTGTAAGACGTACAATAATGTACATGAACATCAGAACAATATCATACCTGGACAGCTGCTATTTCGAGCCAGTTATCTCTATACACCTCAGCAATCAGTACTTCCATTTATTTTTTTTTAATTTACGGGAAAATTTCCCATGTAATAATAATATCGCCTTATTTATACTGCCCGATTAAGACTATTAAAGTCCCATTATTCCAGCAGTAAGCCCAATACATACGAGTATTATTATGTGGCAAAAATCCCAAATGGAAGGATAAATTATCATGTCCCGGCTGGGTTTCGAACCCACGACCTCTGGATTCATAGAGTGCCGCCTTTACCACTGAGCTACCGGATACAGTAATTAATTACATTAAAAATACATATATTATTTGCTAATAGAAGTAAACAAAGAAAGTATGTACCAACCATGGCACTGTGATGAACCGAGGTTTCGTGCTATATCTGTTTCCATACCAAATTTCAAGTCTCTACCTCTTACGGTTCCCGAGATATCCTGTTCACACACAGACAGATAAACAGACAGACAGACGCACGGATCAATGGCTAAAACCCACTTTTTTGGGTATCCTGAGGCTAGGATTCGTCCAAAATATGAAAACTTGAGGTCAAATTTTCGACAAATACAATACATAGTATCAATTTTGATTAAATCACCGAAAAAATAACCAGCGCTATATTTGACACCGTGGGGATAGGTACGAATATATTGTAAACAAAATCTTCATTTTTGTTCTACACAATTTATTGTCTGATTCACCCGCATAATATTTTTGTATTCATAATTAAGATGGATTATACAGTACCCTGTAACCCTGTATTGTTAAAACATCTGGAGAATTGTTTAGAATTACAGGATTACGTTCAGGAGAGAATATAATCTGATTAACAATAATTAGCATAGATTAACGCTCTAGCTTGGAAAGGATTTCAACACCTCTCTACTGAACATTGCTGCAATTTTATTCTGACATTACTTCACCTCATATCAGTACCTGTAATGTGTACTGTATACTATAGCAACATATTTCTCATGAAAGTATATCAGCTGTGAAGGGCTTAAAAATATGTATACTTACAGTAAAATATACGATGAAATTATATAAAAAAAAACAAAAAGATTGAGCAAACATACAAGAACAAAAAAAGAGAATGAAGTTAATGTCCTACCTAAAGGGCGGGGTTGTTGCCTGTGGCAATCTCTTCCACCCCACCCTAAAATGTACCCACATGCTACTAGCTTGCATGAAATACCTGAAATGGAATATAAATACTTGACATTTCGGCCATATTCGATCCACTCTATGAGTTTCATTTTCAAGTTTCACTAGTTTTTGAACATGGTGACAAATGAATAAATTATTATTCAACAATCTAAAACATTGTACCATAGAGCCAAAAGTACTCCTATGATTCTAATTAAGTACCTAAATAATAATTCTCAGAGTCTCGCCAATGAACAGTAACATTAATAAATTATTAGCACTGAAATGGTAATGAATAAATCTTTGTCAAAACAAAGGTTATACAAATTATACCTGCATATGTATAATATATTATGTAACTATGTATAATTTTATCCCCCCCCCCCTAATATATGCGTACCTATAGTTCATGCGTCATAATAAGTTTTTAATTAATAATTTAGTATACATGTGTATTTATTATTATGCACAATAGTTTCCTAATGTATATAGTACTTATACAATTAGTATGAAAAAAGCACTGTAGGGAAATGTATATTATGGAGATGTGCAGGACAAGGGATGGGACCTATGGGATGGGTTACTCGTCCTCAGGAAATAGAAGACACATCCGTGACCGACCTCCCCACATTATCATTATCATTAGTATTATCATTCCTCTATATTATCATTCCTCTACATTTACTCTCATATCATTTGGGATGTGATTAATGTACTTTACTTACACTACTTACCTCTCCCTTATATACCTCTCCGGGTGTCTTGACCACCACGAGTGGTGGAAACTGTGTTTTTCTGGCAGTAAAAAATCTAAGGGTAGGGCCTAAGAATGGGTAGATAATTGTTAGTTGCTAGGTTTACAAGTAATTTTTTTATGTATAGATTTTTTATTTTTATTAACAAAATAAAGTTTTATTTTTATTTTGAACTGCGCATTAATTAACGAGTTGCCCAAAGACACAGTATACAGATCAGACAGGTGTTGTTACATTTTTTATTTTTCTTTCATTAGTTATTAATGTTATCATTATTTATTTTTATTATCTAGTGTACATTGAACATTACAAAATCTACAATGATAAGTAATCTAAAATAAATATTGTTATCTCTGTTACATATTGGGATCAAACTTAACTAACGGGGACCGTTTGGGACCGTGCAAGTGAACCATTTGATGGTGCACCACCATTGCATACTATAATATAATATCTGGATGCAATATTATAGTTCCCAGATTTTCTACCTTCGTTCAACGAGGGGTTGTTTTATGTGGGTTCGCCAAAATCCCATTCTCCCGATCTCATAGTAAGGGTTGGGTGGAAGAGATTGCCATAGGCAATAACCCCGCCCTTTAGTTAGGACATATGTATATAATTGTTTTTTTTTTTTTTGTTTTGTTTTTTTCTTTCCTTGTTTATATCATTAATATTGTCTATTTTTATATTTACCTTTATTTGTCTGTATATATGTTCTTCCTACTAATAAAGAGTTTCTAAATAAATAAATAAATAGTTGGTAAGGCCTTTCTCGATAGCTGGGACTTGGGGTTGTAGAAACATATCACTATGTGTTCATACTCCGTGGTCCTTGTTCTTGGGTTCGGTTTTGTTTGCTATTTGCGTATCGGGTTCACTGTTTTCTTGGAATTTTTTTTCCCTGGTAAAAAAAAAACATAATTTATTTATAAGTATAAGTATTTATAACCATATAACCTATAGATATTAATACCTAATGTGAAATTATTCATATAGATAAGATATTTTCCAGGAACTCCAACCATCATCCGCCCCTGGTATTTGCTTTAAATTTGCTATTTCTATTTGCTTTCAGATATTTTTTCAAAAGTTTGTTTTTTTACTTTTTCCTCCTGATGGTTGTTTTTGAAGTATAAACTTCCCTGCACAAGCAATAAGCATCCCTCCCCTCTCCCTTCGTACCTAGTTGATGATTTCACAATTTTCTAATCAAGTAGTTCCTAACCTGTTGGCTGTTGTGGAGTCATGGGACTTTAGATTAATAAAAAAAAGTCATCATATTTGTGTTAATCACTTTCGTGATATCACAATTACTAAACTCGCTCTACTAAATGAGCGCTGAATCCGGGACTTGAACCACCGACCTCCAGGTTACAAGTCCGCCGCCTTATCGATCAAGCTACTGAGGTCGGTGACTTTAGATAGTTTAGATGGATAGGTATTATGCTTGGTGTAATGAATTCGTCAAGTGTTGAGACGAAAAATTATTTAATAATTTAAATAAATTATTCATGTTGTAAATGTACAACCTACACTTGTGAGATGGACAACATCTCTTTTAGTGGATAGTCCCACTAGCCCCTATTTGGACCCTTTCCTCTACTCATTTTGTTGATAAAATGTTATAATCTCTTTTTCTGCCCACAAATTTCCAAGAATCATACATCATTTTATTGTGTTAAATACAAGTTTTTGTGCTAACAAATTTTAAGGCATTGAATTTTATTCCGATCTATTTTTTTAATGTACATACATAGTCATACAAGATCAGAGTACAATATTTTAAATGAACATGATGATAACATTATTTTATAAGTACAAAATTTTCTTCATCTGGACAGCATCTGATAATGAGCCAAGGATGCTAGCCGCATTGCCCCTCTGTATGTCCAGGGAAAAAAACTTGTCATATAAAGTTTGGTGTGCGGGTGTCACCTGTTTTCATCATGGCTTTCTTTCCTACTTCTTGCATAAACATTTTCATTTCCTTGCATAGGCCCAGTTATGTCAAAAATCGACTTCTCAGGAAAGCAAAAATAAGATTTGTCTTATTTTTGCTTTCCTGATGCTAATGAGTATAATAAAATTAAATTTTACATTCTTGTTATTCGACAAGATTCTCACAACTAGGTAGGTACTAATACCGCTAGCAAAAGTGGTCAGTGATTTTGTTACATTCTTGTTTTACATCAGATTTTTTTTCCGCTTCCCCCACTTTAAAATCGAAAAAAAATATACTTTTAAGGGGTATTTCTCTTTCATATTCACAGAGATGATAGAAAAGAGTACATTCCTTCTTATTCTACGAAGAAAAAAAAAAAATCGATTTTAGACATTTCTGGTTCTTCTACTCACCCATTCAAATATTATTTTACATTTCGAGATTTCGAAGGTTTCATGGCCCCATTTTCAGAACGTCTGAAAGCTAATGAAAGGCAATACGATTAGAATAATTAGTACGGTAGAAAGAAGTACGTCCTGGGGCGTTCAGAACTCTTCTCTCTCTCTTGTTGGGAAATGTTTCTCAAAGTGCAAGTTAGCGAGTTTTTTTCACCCACGGGAATGGTGGAGTGCTGATTGACCTGAATTTCTCCCTAGCTGAGGGGCGAGTACGCGAGGGATGGACGCCAGACTCAGTCAGTCGGGATAGTTGGTGGTTCTTCTTATTTATTTATTTATTTAGAAACTCTTTATTAGTAGGTAGAACATTTATACAGACAAATAATGGTAAATATAAAAAATAGACAATATTAATAATATAAACAAGGAAAAAAAAAAAACAAAATATAAAATATGTCCTAACTAAAGGGCGGGGTTATTGCCTATGGCAATCTCTTCCACCCACTCTTCCACCAACCCTTCTTCTTCTTCTTCTGAAGAGCGACCGTAGTTCTGACGTCCTAAACCTGCCACATGTCTTCTATGTTTGGTTGGGGAACGTTAAACAGGGAGAAGACCAGTGTCCCGCTAGGGGACTATAAACAAAGAACAGACTAGCCAACCCTTACAAGCCAGGCTAGCTTGCAGTTTCCTAAGGTTTAATGGCTTATAAAGAAAAATCCACTCCAATGGTTGATCGCACATAGAAAATGTGGTTCAGGACGAGCTAACTTTGAAATAAAGTTGGCCAGAGACCATCACTCATCCCTCCAGCTGTAGCCAAGCTGGCTACAACAACAACATGTATTGTCTTCTTCTTCTATCTTTATCTCATAGCACAACTTCTCACTTATCTCTTTATGGACTGATCTCAACGTTTCTTTAACATCGGAAGACACTCGATTATCAGCCCCAGTAATCGGCGGATTCTTTGAAAATTTAATCCGCCATAATCCTTATTACAATCAAAACCATTTACTTCTTAAATACTGGGTTAAATCCCAAGGGATAGAAACCAGCTGCTATGTTCATGTTTATATTACTGTCAATTGTAAATAAATAAATAAATGAACATTAAAAAAAAATACTCAGACGAGACTCACAACTCAACTGCCCAGATTGAACACTCTTGCTAAAGTAGTATCTATCTAATTTTTATTCATATGTATAACAATTTACTGCGACACATAGCTTGAGACTTAGAAATCTTCACATATCAATAAAGGTTTTGAATTGAAAGTTAATTTTCAATTAAGGAATTTTGCCAATAAAAAATAGAAAGGGTGTACCTCCCGCAGCAAATCTTTGCACCGCCGGAGTACAAGCACTGTGCTAGTGACACACGCAATCATTCACCAAGTTACATAAATAGATCGGGTCGCCGAAATGTCGACGCTCCGTCCCTGCTTTGTAACGCGACTAACGCGTGTTTGCATGTGGTTGCAGTAAAGTTTAGAAGCTAATAATTTGTAGGAGCATATTAAAATAATTATACTTTATATATTACATTCTTGTACCTGTTCATAATAATTAAGTAATGCAACTTCGTATGGTTTGGAATCATGTGGTTATGCAGATATTGTATCTAACATGCTTTCCACTTATGCAAAATTACTAAGCACAACTGAAATCTAAACAGTAATCAAAAGTGACTTTGTGACAGAACAGGTAGTGGTTATGAAATTCATGTTCGTTGGTTGTGGATGAGTCTCTTATTTTTGCTATTTCATATTTCAACTATCTTTCATATTGCAACTATTTTTTAATGTAAAGGTTTTTTATTGTTAATATTGAATTCAAGTTTTTTTCTGTCAATATATGACCCTTTACCAGGAATATTCAGTAATAAAAAAATACAATTTTGTTTCACTTCTTTGACCTCTTTAAAAGAGAAAAAGTATTGGTGAACCAAAAGTATAGAATACCTATTGTATCTTCTAGCTAGATAACATATTTGTTGGTTCACATTTTTCAAAATTTTCTGAATGTCTCTCAACTTTCACTTTTTGTACAGTTTCACGGTAAGCCAGAAATAGAAGAGAAGCACCCGTCAATTCAGCTATGACAACATATCCTTTTAAAGTTTTTTTTTCCCAATAGGTATGGTAACTTCTTACTGTTTTTCCCTCTCTCTTTCTCTCACCTACCTCTCACCCACCTCTTCCTCTGTTATTTACACTTCATATTCATACTCTTACAGAATTGACAGTCCTGTCCGGTAGTTGTTTCGAAAAGTGAATGTATGAAAAATTCTTCGAGTTTTTCTCCCAACTTTTTCAATTGAGATAAAAATAATGATAGTTATTTTATGTCAGCAATGGCTGAAAACTGTCAACCTATCATATTGTTCATTCGATGAAGTTTTTTAGAATATGTTTCAACGTGAGAAACAGTAGGTTATAAGGGATTATTTTTTTAAATCTTAGTACAAAAGCCTCATTGAGCCCTTGGTTGACAGGCAATGTGCCAAGTATCGCCGCCGCATGCCCTTTGAGCATAGCAAGTCTCTGTACAAGTGTACATACGAGTAGTGTGAGTAGAACTACATAATTTCTTTAAATGAATCCCCTTATCCTCTGATGCTCACAATAGTTTCCTCTAACCACTTAAGGATTATTATGCAAAATACAATTATTATTTATTAATGTATCTTTAAGAAGGTAGGTATTTCATAAATTCATAGTCAACTTTATTAATATGTACATTTATGTTGAGTTGCATAAAATAAAAATATCTCTCTTTCTTCCTTTCTCTCTCTCTCTCTCTCCTCTTTCCTTCTTTTTTTCCTTCCTCTCTCTCTTCTTTCTTCCTTTCTCTCTCTCTCTTTCTCTTTTTCTCTCTCTCTTTCTTCCTTTTTCTCTCTCTTCTTCCTTCTCTTCTTCTCTTCTTTCTCCTTTCTCTCTCTCTCTCTTTTTTCCTTTCTCTCTCTTTTTCTTATTTTCTCTCTTTGTCTCTTACTTTCATTCTAACTCTCTGTCTTTTTTTTTCTCTCTCTCTTCCTCTCTTTCTGTGTCTTACTCTCTATCTGTGCCTCACTCTCTCTCTCTCTCTTTCTCTCTTTCTGTGTCTTACTCTCTATCTGTCCCTCTCTCTCTCTCTCTCTCTCTCTCCCTCTCGTACTCTCCAAATTCTTCAACTCTCTCTCTTTTCCTTACTTTACTTCTTCAAATCTTTTCTCTTTCTTTTATTTCCTAATTCTCATATCATTTCTTTCTATTCATCCTCTCCCTAAAGTGAAGAGTTCTTCTCCCTTCTCCCTTCTCTCTTTCTTCTCATTCCTCATGCTATTTTTCTTCATACTACCCCCTTTCTCTCTCTCTCTCTCACTCTCTATCTCTCTTCTTCCTATTCTTGTATCAGATTATTAAAAAAACTTTGTAATTTGATTATAATCTTATTTACTCAGAACTTGAGAAAAAGAACGAGAAAACAGTTTCTCATGCTTCTTCTTTTCTGCTTTATTTACGAAATAAAATCAGCATCCCTCGGTGCACTTGGGCGCCGTCACTCGTACGAAAATTGGGTGATTTTTTTAGAGGGTATTTTTTTTTTTTGAGAACAATCATTCCGTGTCCATCAAAGTTGAACGGACACGGCCATCTCACATTGGTGAAATATTTCCGTATGGACTCACATTCATCAATAATATAGAATCAATCCATGCCAACATCATTAAAAAAAAAACGTTATTTACATTCAATAAAATCAATTAAACAATACCAGAAGTATATCAATCCAATGAACAATACAGCACACGCCAAAGTAGTAATGGATTTTGTTATACACTGCGAGGAAGTAAGTCATATACTCCTTTTATCTTTGAGTTCAAATATACCTACCTTAATTTTACTAAATAAAAATTCTATCAGATAGGTATACTATAGAAACTTTGTTGGTAGGCCACTATTATTTTAAGTCGAAAAACTATCGGCAAGAGTAGGTACATTTGGGTGTTCTATCTGTACGACCTCCAATACCATTCATTACCTTTCTTTGGTATGAAATGACTACTTAGTGAACAATTTCATATCGACATGAAACTCGCACACTCCACTCTCTTTCGAACCTTTGACGACTCCCCTGACGCAAAAGCTTCTATCTGTTTTCTCCATTAGAAATGCTAAAATAAAACTTTTTTTTCTTCAGAAATAATTTGATTAAAACCCTGAGAACGATAGATAGACGTCAGCTTTGCATTTCGGAAAAAGTTTGCACAGAAGAGCTGTTGATTTGCTGTCGCGATTCATAGACAGCGTTGATAGCAGCCGACAAGATTGACAGCAAGCTGAAAGTCATTCCACAGTCAGCGTTGCGCGGGAGAGTGACGTATTGGAAAAAAAAAAAATCATCTTGGTAGCTGAAATGTCGAAGTAGAGAACATCACTTTTGCGAAAAAAATTGCATGGAAATTATCACTTTTCTTGATCTAGAGAGAGAAGATTTGTTATAATGATGTGGGTAAAGGAATAAAAAAAATTGCAGCAAAAGCTCATAAGATTTGATTTATTTGTTCCATCAAAGCTGTAGCCGTCATCAATTATCTTATGGGAAAATGCATAGCTTCTGTCACTTTCAACTACATGGTCATAACACGATGGGGGTGTTACCCTCCATTCGCAGGAAACTTGCTACCCACATTGACCTCACCCAGCCTGGGATGGGCCGGAACGCCAGCATCACGAAGTCTTCACCTCGCTGGACATTGCTGAACTTCGGTAAATCTACGAGAACCGGTGCATTCAATGCGCCATTGGGACTTGGTATATTAAGAATCATCCGGGGTCTAAAAACGCAATCCTCCAGCGATTTTAGATTGTGAACGTTAATATTTCTATAGCGCTAACGAGAAATCCCACATACTTTTCTCAGTTACCGTGATGGTCCATTTTTCCAGTGTTGAACTCCTAGGAAAACAATGTATAACAAAGTATGTACCAAGGTACCATACTAGACTAGGTTCCTCGAGGGAAGCTCCTAGGAAAACAATAGATACTTATAAAACTAGTACCAGGGGTAATGAAAATTTAATCCAAGTAAAACAGTTAGAGATTAAATTAATTTCTAAGTCTATACAACACGAGTGTATAGTTTCATTCCTACCGAGTTAAAGTTGAACTTTCCTTACATACCTACAGGGTGTATAATAATTACGATGTTGTTTTTCATATTCTTTCACTTGGTCTTCCCAAAACTACTTGGGGTTGACATCCTTCAACCTCTTCTTCATGGTTGAGGTTGTTTGGTTCTGGTACTTCTAATTTTCCATTTTACGGCTACATTCTCTTCCCAACACAAGCATCAATGATTCTTAGCAAGACTGCGTCCGAGACTAATATATAATATCTATTTTATTGAAAATGAAAAACGTAATACTAGAAAAACGACATTTCAAAAAAAAAAAAAAAAAAAAAAAAAATGAAAAACGTAATACTAGCAAAATGAAAACATTCTGTGGGCCAGGAGAAACTACTAAGTTTGTATTCCAGTCAATCTCCAAAATTCTAAAAAATCAAAAGACGCATAACAGACTGATTATTCGCACAACGCCTACCTCCGCTGATATAGGGACAACAAGAGAAACAACATGAAATTCAATTTTCTGGTAACTAGGTAACCGCGATTATGAATAAAGCTTCACTTTAATCACTGAAATACAATGGGCTACAATTGAAACTCAACTTAAGCCCTGGTAAAGCTTTATTTCAATTGAAGCCACACTGTACACTGAACTTAAGCTTAAGTTAAGCGTCATTTCAATTGAAATACGATGGAAACAGCTTTCAGCCTTTCATAAACTTTAAAGTTCAAAGATTTTATTAAAATTTAAGATAGAGACACATATTGAGCTAGCATGTGGAGCTTCACACGTTTTGTCGTTGAATTTTAGAAGAAGGCCCCCGAAGAAAATAGTGCTTCGGATGATGTTATGATAATATGGTACTATATTACTGGCAGTAAAAATCATTTTAGAAATTTTCTATCGAAGGTAGACTACTTACTCCAAGGGCATAGAATAACTAGAGGGTGTTTTTTTTTTTCTTTTCTTTCAAGAACGTTTATTTAATACCTATCCTTTAGGGAAAAGAATGTAATGGAATAAATTTATAACTGTGATATATTTTCTGATTTTTGATGATTGATTCAACCTTTGTTATAATAATCATGTCAAATTGATGTTAGGTACAATTAATTTTTTGTATATGTAAATAGCGCTTGGCTTTCTGCGGGCATGTATTATTATTATCTAGGACATCTAGGTCTTTAGATTTACTCGCCATTCGTTGTAAAACCATTTAATTTTAAGGGTCCCCCATGGAAGTCCTAAACTCTGGGTAAAACCTCAGAGTCTCATTATTATGTGGTCACAAACTCAAATTAGTGAGGAAAAATTCAATCACTGGGTGGGGTTCGAACCAGCGAATCCCAACGCTACCTGGATTACCAGACTGGCGCGTTAACCACTGACTACCATGACGATAGTTGAGATAGTACCTACAACGTGTCTTTATTATATTTATATTATTCAAATGCAAGGGTGTGATCGGCAACTTTTGCTGTGGCGTATATTATATATCTCTTGGTACCCTCTTCTTATTTTTTTGACTTGGCGGGACGGAGACTTCCTTATAAAAAAAATCAGTGAGATAATAATATTACGATATACAGTTCAAGAATTCTAGTGTTTGATAATGTTATGGGTTGTATGTGAACTGTAATGACAAACTTCTGCTTTCAATTACACCCAATAAAGAAATAAATAAATTGAGGAGGTTCAATTTTTAAGGTGGACTTAATATTTAGGAGAAAAGAAAGTCTCTGAGTCAGTTCATATTTCCAGGCTTAATATTAAATATTGTGCTGTCATTTCATGTCTCAAAATGGTCGCATTGATATCCTAACAATAATGGAGCCACACATACATACACATTTGGGACTTCCAAAAATATATCGACCCTGTTCGAAAGTAACAAGGCTTAGAAAAGATTATTACATAATTTACTTGTTAAAATTTCTCCGAAATCCTTGTTAGCGTGTGTGTTGCCAAACAGCCAATATTGTTTCAAATTAATAATAACTAATATTATTTCTTCTCCATCTATACCTATCTTTCTTCCTCCCCTAAAACCTCTTTTTCCTTCAAATCCCCCTCCTTCTCTCTTCTCTCCTTTGGTTTCTATCGTCTCTATTAGCTTTCCCATTTCTCTCCCAAATACATTTTTCTTTCTCTCTCTCTCTCTTTCTATCTCTCTCTCTCCCTTTCTCTCTTCGTCCTCTTTCCCTTTCTCCCTCCCTATCTTTCTCTCTCTCTTCTCTCTCTCCCTCATCTCTCTCTCTCTCCTTCCTGTTGAGAGGGAGAAATTTTCTCCGTTTGGAAAATAAATATTAAACTAGTGGAAAGTTTTGCGTAAACCCTTATACAACTTATAATAGCTTATACAACAAGGAATAGGGGAGGGGGGTCTTTCACTTAGAGAGTCATAACAAAATTATGACTATAAACTTTAACAAGGCAAAGGGCCGGACGACAGTACAATAGGAGTTGGACTGTGAGGGGGGATGGTAGCTGAAGAAGTTTTTCTTTTGTAGAGAGGAAATATTACATCCTACCACCCCCCCCCCCTCCCACCCCCTCTCCTCATGTAGAAAGGAATAGTCTATATTTCAGTTTTAACATCAAAACCATCTGGGCTTAAAAATCGATGGCTTTTTTTTGTAAATTGGTCGTGTACAAACATTAAATTTGAAAAAGTTAATGAAAGACACCAAGGTGTGACCTGCATTTTACAGAACCTTCTATTTGCTATTGCAATCTACTTTTGTTTCATCAGTAATGCTTACTTTCCTTATTGTAATAAGTAGTCATTAAAACATGGCGTCTCCTGTTAAGTTGTCCCTGTAGTAACCACTTTGCTTTGTTTCCCATTAGAACAATAATGCTCTCCTAATTGCTACGTTAATTGCAAACGTGTTGGCCTCTGTGACTTTTCCCTTCCTCTCTCTTCCTTTTCCATCTCTTTATTTCTCTATTCCTCCTTTCTCTCTCTTCCTTTTCCACCTCTTTATTTCTCTATTCCTTCTTTCTCTCTCTTTCTCTCACTATCTCTCTCTCTCACTCTCTCTCTCCTATTTTTCCCTCTACTCTAATATAAAATATTTCATTTTCTTTAAATTTTGATTTTCTCTTTTTCTGTTTTAGTAGTAGCTATTGCAAATTTTTTGATAAGTTGTCTTAAAAAAGTAAAAAAATATTGGTATTGTTGACCTTAGATTTTATAATTTATTGAATGAGCTCCATTTTATCATTTCTTTTAGTGTCTGTAAATCAATATTAATGAACCTATCAGTCTTTGTAGTGAAAAGGCCGATTTCTAAGGCTTTCGAATATCTTTTCCAGGAAAATTCAGGTTTCCGCTTTTCCTTTTTTTTTCCTTTGTGGATTTCCTCTCTTTCTTACTCTTTGTTCACATCCTAACAGGCGTGAAAACTTTTCGCAGAATAAATAGAACTTTGCCCCTGCCCCCCCCCCCTCCCCCAGCCTTCCTCCCCTCCTAGAGCTACCCCTGATTTAACTTTTAGATTTTCCTCGTTTTTGCTTTTGTGGGGTTCAAACAGTGGAGTTTCTTTGGGGTACGCGTAGAATAATGGTTGTTATAGAAATGTTTGTTCTAATGGTCTACTTCCATATAAAATCTGATTTTTTAAGAGAGAAAAAATCCAATTCAATTAGATTTTTTATATTATGAAACATAGAACTAACAATGAATATCTCTAAAGATCATGGTTGTGTTGGATACCTGTGGCATCTAACAAAACCATGACCAGGACAATCATTCTAAATTTTGGACTAAAATAGTAAACTCCTGAAGTAATGCGAAAGCGGTTCCGGGACACAACTACCTTTAAAAAAAAATGGTAAATCAAACAAGTTTACTTAATTCTACTACTGCACAAAGAACTTGTGTAGGCACCCATTTTACTGTGGTTTGCGTTGAAATTTCAAAAAAATTCGAACAAAGTACGAAAACAAAAGAAATATCATCCATGGACAATTTGACACGGTATAATTACTATGTATAATAATTGTATATGTAATATGAGAAAGAAAAATATAAGCCATTGCAACGCCACCACACATGTAATAGTCTGTATACCAAACCAGCCATGCAGTGAGTAACCAACGCGAGTCCGCTAGCACTGACCCGTGACTAATAGTCGAGGAGCACTGAAGCCCCGCAGCAACAATTGGTGCATTTGCGAAAAATTTTCCGAGCAAATACCCAGCGAAGCTCTAAGCCTTTTTTCGTGCCCTACCTTTACATTTGGGGGCACTCTAATTTGAAATGATAATATGGCTTGCGAATTGGAAACGGGTAAAAACCACCGCTACACACTACCTCGCCCACCGCAGTCCACCCTGCTATGGGAATCAGCTTAGTAGGTTCTAATTAATCCGAGTATGGCTTCATGCAGCACGGCTCACTGATCAGCACTCATGTAATTTGCAACAATATACCGGGTGTCCCATGATTGAAACATCCTTGGAACATTTTGAGTCACTAGGCACCCTGACTCAAAACTGAACATAATATTTAATTATTTATGTAGTTCACACAATGATATTTTATCAGGATGATATTATTGTAACTTTTATTGTTACAAATCTCTGAATATTATGCATATGCAGATCGATAGAAATTATATTGTGCGATAGAAATATTATGTTCCATGTCTCTCTCCCTTTCCATGTGTTCATTTATTGATATCATATTTATCTTGACAAGATTTAGATCCATTTATCCAGACAGATTTAACACAGGATTAAATTTAAGATAACATAGACTGTCCCTCAAATCAAGCTTTGCTGTGCCGTGATTGGTTGTAAATCTAACTTGAGGAAGGGTATGGCTTATTTTAAGTTTAGTCCTGTTTAGATTAAAATTTGGCCCTCAATATAAATCAAATTAAAAGGAATGAAGGAAGACATTTTTTATGTTTTATAAATAGTTTAAGTTTTTTTTTTGTTGATATTTATTTAAAAAAAAAAAATTAAATTCTAGTAGGTATAGAATTTTCTCCCTCAGAAAGAAATTTCTACTTAAGATCACGGCTTTCGTCCACTATCCATCCATGAAAAAGGAAAAGTCACCAAACCACCTCAACAATTAAGCTCGTAAATGTCATTCAGAACAAAAGTCCCTTTGATCATTATTTTATTATTCGAGTGTTGAAGCAGGGACAAGTTTTCGGGCGAAATGATATTCTGAAAGGTTTGACGTTGATGTGAGTGTTTGACTGCCGGGTGATTGAATACTACAGGACTAAATGATATAACTACATATATTCCAGGTAGCGTTGGTATTCGCTGGTTCGAACCCCACCCAGTGAATATAATATTATTAAAATTTAATATAATGTTCAAAATCTGGACGCTGTATTCATACTACTGCGTACTATTGAGCAAAATTGGTACATATGAACCATATAATTGAGATTGAGGTGTTAGTAGAGTTTTTGTCACTTATGCATTCAGCCTCCTCTCATATAGACAATCCAAGTTTTCAAGATTTTTATCTCTATATTAGTTAGTCAGTCAGTCAGTCAGTTAAACACATAAAGTGGAATATATTAAACCATCATTTACGTCGACAACCTCTTATCATCCTGATGACACATTTACTGTCCATGGCAGTTGAAGGATTAATGGAGATGCCAGAACTACAAGTTTATTAGAGATGATAAAATACAAGTTTAGTGGAGATGCCAAAACTGCAATTTTAGTGGAGAGATGCTAAATTAAAAGTTTAGTGGAGATGCCAAATCTACAATTTTAGTGGAGAGATGCTAAATGTACAAGTTTAGTGGAGATGCCAAATCTACAATTTTAGTGGAGAGATGCTAAATGTACAAGTGTGGACAAGCCAAAGCTACAATATCCTATTCCAAGCAATAATTAATTTGCTTGGAATAGGATAGGTTAGAAATGTTGCAACAACGCATTTGAACAAAAATAAAGCAATCAAGCAAATACCTTAGAATAAAGTAGTATAACAAATTATTTATATAATCCAACTTGATCAAGAAATGTGTATCGATATTTAAATTTTAATTTATAGTTTCTATAATTATCGTGTTCCAATTAGCATGTTCCTTGGCGTAATTTATTTTGACAACAAAGAGACGAATATCAGAAAACTTTACTGTCGAGAAGTTCAAGAGAGAAGTTCCAATCTCATTGCACATGGAGTTTTCCCCGACATGCGCGCCATATTGAATTCTATTTTAATCTACATCTCTTTACTTTTGATGTTTCTATTGTTCTTAATGTCATTGTCACCATCCCATCTCCCATCATTTCCATTGCATTGTGGTTGTTCCAGACAACACACACCACAAGGGCCTTTACAAATGCATGGGAGAGGGGTGGAGGTCTGCGTGTTCACGATCCGATAATCCAGGATAAGCACTGAATTCTCTTCTTAGAAAATGAATGATGTAATGAGACCACGTGTCTCAAACATAAACATTCCAATTAAATCATAAACTATAACAAATGTAGTTACGTTTTGTAAATAATAATATAGGTATGTGTATTTCTAAGGGATATCCTACTACGTCTATTTTAAAAGCCTTTTTATCAACAACCAAAAAATTGATCACATGAAGTTAGAATAAATTTTGGAATGATTAAGAAAATAATCAAAGTGACAAGTAACACAATGTTTTAAAAGCCCAAAAATGTCATTCTTTTTTAATTGGGCTAATGTTTCCTATAAATCTTTTTTTTTCAACCTACCAATTGAGATTATTAAGAAGACCGAGTTGATAAATTTGAAGAAGAAGAAGATCTGAGTGAATTTTGGTGTTACGTAGGTAGTGTATAATGTATGTATATTGTATACTGTATGTGTATAATAAATTATGTATAAGTACAACATACAGAAAGTTGAAAAATCATTGTTTTAATCTTATTTGTGATCCACTTCATCCTCGTTGTTGTGGAAAGTTATCGAGGAAAGCGCTCGTTATGCAACTAGGAGAAAGCAAACTAGAGTGTATTGTCAATTGTCATTAACAGAGAGGAAATTCAATTGGGAAATGTCTTTAATTCTGTTCCTAACCTTCATTTTCTCTCTCCTCTTCTCATTTAGACATCATCATAAACAATATAATGATAGTAATAGTTTGTATAATGGAGAGTGTCTGACGTGTGTGGTCGAGATAGGAGTTATAAAGTACAAGAAATCGTACCTAAAGATTTCCTGAGGAAGTTAGCATGTGGAGAGAGAGAGAGAGAGAGAGAGAGACAGAACGACATCAAGTACGATAAACATGACGGGTTCAGAGCTAAATGCATATTATACTTCCAATAAGGAAGTGAGATTGTATCTGAAGGAAATTAGGTGACATAAATATTCGGAAGCTTTGCAGAGAGGTTACTTTACTTGACAGGATGAGTTCACCTAAAAAATATATTTATGTCATCTGAATATGATCCATTTCATAAGGATGACTTGGACTTATGCTGATGATATGACATGCTTTTCAAAAGTTTAGAGTAAAAAACCATTAGAATAATAAATTACAAGCTTATTAAAATGTAATGCGAAACATTGCTCTTTTGGACTTCCTTCGATAAAAATTAAATATATCAATAAATAAATATGTTTTAGCACCCTGTATTTATTATAACTTTGGTTAGGGTGGACGAATGAGAGGTTATTCAATAAGGAGGTGGAGGGGAGGGGGGTAGTAATGAGGAATTTTATTAATTTAAAATTGTCCCCCAGGGACTGTTAACTGTACGAGTCTCATAAATATCTTTCTCTTTGAGAGGCAGTAGAAGGAGGAAGAGAAACTTAAAGTCACTAACCTAAGAATTAGTGACGTTGTTATGTATTGAAGAAATAATTAATATTATTTTGGACCTTCCAGCAGGAAGTGCAAGTCCCCATCAATCCTTTCACCACCATGACACCAAAGCAAACAAACTGGGACTGTTTATATTCCCAAGTCAGGACTATTCAGCATGGGGTCAGTTGCTGGACATGGAATGGGCGGAGGATAATAATAATGAGCCAGGACAGTATTGAAGAAGAGGAGAACAGATCGAAGGCACAGGAAGAGGATTTGAAGGGGTAACATACCTACAGAGGTAGAGGTGATGAAGCGTTGAGAGGAGGGCGGTGGATGAATATTTGAAGGGGTAACTAATGGGGGTGGAAAACGCCTGAAGTGGTTTGTTATTGTGAAATCTCGGTAATGTTATGCATCTCTCGTAATGAAGGCAGGATGGACGAAGGGATGTGATGACGGATGACATTTACATGTTGGTTCACTTATCCCCTTGCAATTCGTTTTACTGCTCTCCACCTCCACTTTATCCATCTTCTCTCTCTTCCCCCTTCTCTTCTTCTTCCTCATACTCATCAATTTTCTCCTTCTCCTTTTCGATATAGTCTGTGTCTTCTGGCTACCACCTACACTCAGAATGATGTTTTTCTACAAGTTTTATCTTGTTTTGAATTTTAAATAAATAAATTAAATTAAAACAAGTTTTTTTAATAGATTGTATATCTAGAACTTTCTTCATCTTTTTGTTAAATTACATGAATTCAACTTAAATTAAAAGATTCGAAGGTTACCTTACCTACTATTCACTCACATTTACCTTCCAAACGACCTCAGTGGCTTGATTGATGAGACTGTGGTCTTGTAACCTGGAGGTCGGTGCTTCAAGTTCCGGTTTCACCTTACCTTTTATCAAAGCAAGTTTGAGTAATTTTGATATCACAAAAGTGAGTAACAGAAATATGATAACTTTTTTGACACATTTACCTTCCAAAGCAAAGTTTGGTGTATGCAAGTATTGAGCCTCTTCAAGTAGCCACCAGTGAAAAACTAACCTCACTGATTGATGCTCAACTTTGTCGACTTTTACTTACTTACACATATTTGATTTTGTCTCTGTTTCAGTGTGAGAGCGGTCTTACTGACCCTGATACGACCCGACTCAAAACCCAAATGACCACCACTGTTAATTCGGTAAGTTACTGGCATTTCTTGTCAACTATTATAAAATGCACATAAATAATAATTATTGTACAAGTGAAGTAATTAAGCTTACAATTAACAACTGAAGCTATAATACAAATTAGGCCTACATATTTATTTTATGTATATTTTAAAGCTCAAATAAGTCAATAGTAGCACAATAAGAATAATTTAGGTAAGGAAACTGGATGGGAATTCACGGGAAAACATTTGAAGTTAAAAAAACTTGCAAGAAAAATAAACAATCTATAAAGAATAAACATCAAAGAGAATATACTTTCACTATTAAAGGTTAAAGGGAGCATAAGGAAAGAGAACTTCAAAAAAGGAACTTTGGGGGGATGGATAGAATGAGAGAGTCGAAGAAAAATGCTAAAAGAATATGAAGCGAGTGAAAATGAACTGGTGCGAAGTGGCACCTGATGTCCCAGCACACCACCTGCACGAACAGACTGCTTGCTGATGCATGTAATAAGACGAGCATCATGCCGAGAAATAAAAGACAACATCAGGTTTCTATGCTTTCCTTCTAGAAACACCCTTAAGACAACATAAGGATTCTATGCTCTCCCTCAAGAACGCCCTTAAGACAACATAAGGTTTCTATGCTTTCCCTCAAGAACACCCTTAAGACAACATAAGGATTCTATGCTCTCCCTCAAGAACACCCTTAAGACAACATCAGGTTTCTATGCTTTCCCTCAAGAACACCCTTAAGACAACATAAGGATTCTATGCTCTCCCTCAAGAACGCCCTTAAGACAACATCAGGTTTCTATGTTTTCCCTCAAGAACACCCTTAAGACAACATAAGGTTTCTATGCTTTCCCTCAAGAACGCCCTTAAGACAACATCAGGTTTCTATGTTTTCCCTCAAGAACACCCTTAAGACAACATCAGGTTTCTATGCTTTCCCTTAAGAACACCCTTAAGACAACATAAGGTTTCTATGCTTTCCCTCAAGAACGCCCTTAAGACAACATCAGGTTTCTATGTTTTCCCTCAAGAACACCCTTAAGACAACATAAGGTTTCTATGCTCTCCCTCAAGAACGCCCTTAAGACAACATCAGGTTTCTATGCTTTCCGTCAAGAACGCCCTTAAGACAACATCAGGTTTCTATGCTTTCCCTCGAGAACGCCCTTAAGACAACATCAGGTTTCTATGCTTTCCCTCAAGAGCACCCTTCGGTGATAATTAAACTGTTTTCTTAGGTTATTTTACACATAATTTTAATATTTTGATTATAACGTTCCGACGTTTTTGAAAAATTCACCTGAGATCAAGCGTTAATTTTTGATTTTTCTTTTTTGATTTGACTAAAGAAAAATAGAAATACGTTATCTTGGAATATCTGCAATGGAACCCTACTAACTATACATATAGCGTTAGAGATTATTCGATCATCTTTTTATTCTTTTTTGGCACTGGTTAAAAACAACCCATACAGCTATTTGGATCGGAGGTCAATTTTGTTCCATCGAAAGTTGGCATTGCAGAGTTCCCATTTTTGATTTTTCTTTTTTGATTTGACTAAAGAAAAATAGAAATACGTTATCTTGGAATATCTGCAATGGAACCCTACTAACTATACATATAGCGTTAGAGATTATTCGATCATCTTTTTATTCTTTTTTGGCACTGGTTAAAAACAACCCATACAGCTATTTGGATCGGAGGTCAATTTTGTTCCATCGAAAGTTGGCATTGCAGAGTTCCCAACTCAGCACCCTACAAGCAAAAGCTTCTATTGCTGAAAGGTGACTTCAAATAATGCTCATTGCACTCAATGATGAAGACTTTATAAAACAAAGTTCGGTGTTCTGTCAGAAAGATGTCTCTGTGGGACTGTGGGCTCATTTTAATTTTCATAATTTGAAATAAAGGAGGTGATCGTAATTGGAGCTGGACAACAAACTGCATTTCTAACAGTGAATAAGTTCGTGCTATGAATGTTGTCAAGCTTCGATCCATAAACTATCTATGTTGGACGTTGCTTCAGTTGAAATTCTGGAATTAGTGAACCTTTTCTACGAGTGTCTTCCAGCAAAAGCCACTGGTCGAAATTTTCCTTAAACATACTGTTAACTCAATTTATTTAACTAATGAGGGACTTTCAAGCCTGTCTGAAATAGAAACTATCAAGTCTATAAAATGTGAATATTACATTACAATGCATACCTACTTGAGTCAAAAAGGTAATTTTTTCATTATCTTAATATATAAATGTCAAAGGCACTGACTGACTGATCATCGCTCTACAGCCCAAACCGTAATACCTAGCGAGCTGAAATTTGGTAGGTAGCTTTGTCTCATAGTCTAGATGTGCAATAAGACGGGATTTTTCGAAATTTTTACTACAACAACTGCCATTGGCGAAAAAAGATTTTTTGCTTTGCGGGACATGCCTCGGCCCGCTAGTATTTCCATAAATTTACTTCGTTCCCCATGTAACTAATTCCTCCACTGGTCGTAAAGTTCCATCCCCGCCACTAGTTTAGACCCTGAATTGCGTGTAGCGACACAACGCGCGTTTCCCGAACGAGAAAATTCCATTGTGAACAAAAAATGAAAGTAAAAAAAATCATCGTTTTGTTCCAGGTCAAATATTTTCCTGCTTGAGATGATTTTGAATTGCGGCGCTGCCTAGGCTTGCCATTTTCATTTCAAGGCTTTTTAGAATGAAGTATAATAATAATACTGTTCGCGGAAAAGAGATCTTTTCCGCGAACTGTATTGCGCAGATTCAATGTCAAGATTCTCATGGTTATTAAAAACAGACACTTAAGGCTTTCTTAGACGCAGGTGAAAAAGAAGACTCCTACGTAATTTAGGAAATAGTGAAAAATGGCTTTGCAAAATTGATCCTGAGGATAGAAAATAAAGTTGAAGTTGATATAAGAAAGAATAATAGAACGAGAGGGAGGAAGGAGGAGAGTAACAAGAAGGATAGAGATGTTGAGATAGAGGTGGAGAAGGAGGAAGGAAGGGAGAAGGAGGGAGAAAGGGAGAGAGGGAGAGGGCGGGGCACAGTGTGCTTTCTGTTTTCAATTTTATATGAAATGCTTGTGATTTATAGCCCATTTCTTCGTGTGGGTGTGTGTTTTACAGCAGCTTGAAGTAAGAGTCTACTAAACGAGCGCAACTTTAAGCAGGATTTTCAGCTCTTGAAATGACGTCAGACTACCTAATTTCTGATTGTAAAAAGTAATATTAAGTTTTTATATCATGAACCATTATATCGTTAGCAGCCTCCGTGGCGTAATGGTTGTGACTACTGCCCGTAGTCCAGAGTTCCCGAGTTCAACTCCCGGCTGGGGCAGACTTTTCGAAGAAAATTCTGTTCCATCCAAACACGTGAGGCTGCCATTTCCGGCCCTACCCAGGCTGGGTGAGGTTAATGTGGGTAGCTGGTACGATTCCCAGCGAATGGAGGGTAAAACCCCCGTCCTAATCCAGGACGTTAAATCAAATAGAATCGTTGGCGTTAGGAAGGGCATCCAGCCATAAAAAACGTGCTCCACCCTACCAACCTCAACCATGAGGTTGAACAATGCCGACCCCAAAAGCAACATAAGCTAATATGGGATAAAGGCAAGGGAGATATATATAACCATTATATCGTTACTTCACGTACTTGCTCAGTTTTCAACGAAGATAGCGAAACTTACCTATTTTGTAACGTACATCTGGTAACAACATGTACATCTAGTACAACTTCTCACTTTTCTGTTTATACTGATTATACTGATTGTTATATAAAAACCTTTGATCACTTTTATAGTTAGAGGGGCATGTCACAAAAGATCTGTTTAAGGTCGTAGTGACAAAGAGCTTTCGTAGCCGACAGCCCTACTTATACCAATAAAAAAAACCCAAATACCTACATACATAATAATTATATGTTACAATTGTTACATAACTATGTAACAAGAGATATTCATTTATTTCATAGAAATCGACTGTTCATAAAGTCGACAATGCTTTTGATTTGGTGGTTAATATTTCGAAATCCTATGTAGTTCATGTTCAGAACCAACTGGAAAAACAATATGAAATGTCTCATGATGGTTCTCATCAAAATAAGTGACAGAAGATGTCTGATGGTGAAGAGAAGGCTAAGAGAAGAAGTGAAGCGCGCAGATAGAGAGAATCTTTCAAAGACATTATTGTTGATTAAAGAATGATAGAAAGGGAAGATAAATATAGAAAGAAATTGGGTAGGAGGGGGGTGGTGAGATGAGAGAGGTAAAGAGAAAAATAGAGAGAGTAAAACATAGAAAGAGAGAAAGCGCGAAAAGCAAAAGGGCAAGATGGAGTAAAGCGAAGATAGATTGAACTTTATCATCGGAAAAAAAAGATGAAAGAGCCAAGTGGATGTTGATAATATATGCTTTAGGGTCATAGAGAAAGGGAGGGTGGAGTAAGGGACGAATGGGGGAGTAGGAGAAAGAGAGGTAGAGGGAGAGTAGAGAAGAATGGGGATGATATTGGGGGAGAAGGGAAGTGAAAGATAAAGTAGAGGATGTGGAAAGATAGGAAAGAGGCAGAAGATGGAAGGAGGGATGGTAGAGGGATTGACAGAGGGGAGTCAAGACAGGGGAGTAAGTGGAGAGAGTAGGGAGTGGAGGGACAATGTGGAGGAGGAGACAGAAAGATGAGAAAGAGAAGGGATGATGAACAGTAAGAGGTCATGCAGAAATAAAGCTCCCTCGAGTAACCAAATCCTTTTCCAAGCCAGCTTTATTGGCACGTTGAATACACCAGTTGTCGTTCTGTCACTGAAGTTAAGCAACGTCTAGCGAGGTTGGCTTATGGATGGGTGACCTTTTAATTTCGAACTCTCGTGTTGCTGGCTATTCCCGGCCTTCTTTCATACTGAGTGAGGTTCATTTGAGTAGCTGCTGGTTTGTGAGTTTTCACCGAATGGAGGGTAAAACCTCCGGCG
Source organism: Bactericera cockerelli (assembly GCA_024516035.1). Taxonomy (NCBI): domain Eukaryota; kingdom Metazoa; phylum Arthropoda; class Insecta; order Hemiptera; family Triozidae; genus Bactericera; species Bactericera cockerelli. The sequence goes on along the minus strand of CM044958.1, from coordinate 10,862,807 downwards.
TTATATGACCATGTAAGATATTCAAGTGAGATCAATATTATTTTAACAAATTGTCATACGAATAAATGCGTATGAAGGTCAAGAACACTATTTTTTATGTACTTTTATACGATTGGTTAATACAACATTATCTACTAAATTTTGATATTAGATATTTTTTAGGAACGCTTTTTCCATTGAAGTATTATTTTAAGGTCGATATTATCTTTCATACTTATGTCAGTATTAAGCAGACCCACTATTATGGGGAGTCCTACCAGGGTTTTAAACAATTATAACAAAGAAGTGTTGTTTTTTTTTGTAAAAAAATAGAAAGTACTTTTTTACAAAAAAAAAAAAAATTAATAACGCGTTTTTTTATTTTAAAAATCTTACTCCTTTCTAGAAACTCGAAATCTCTTTCAAAAGCAACTCACTAGGAGAAATAATGTAGAAATTACCATACGGAATTCCGAAAGTCAATTATCTCTCTCCTCTCCTCTCTCGCTTCTCTCTCTCTCTCTCTCTCTCTCTCTTCTCCTCTTCTCCCTTCTCTCTCTCTCTCTCTCTCTTCCTTTCTCTTCATATAAAAAAAACCTCTGAAAATGTTGAAATTTTAATTGCCCCCTCTTTGTTGGGGAGAAATTTAAAATTCAAAAGTTATGTAAATGCTGTCCACACTGTAGGAACAAGTTATATACCGGGTGTAGGGAACGTGAAATCTGTCAAAATGTTTTCTGTTGAACCATGGCCATTGGCTGGGCTGAGATCTTAATTGTCTTTGGAGATGAGAACATCTACCTACATCTGTGAATTTAAAATAATTCTTTAATTTGATTAATTTTTATGATGAGTGTTTCACAGACTTTTTGAAATATTTTTTATCTGTTGTCCCCCTTTTTGATATGAACGTAAATTTTGGCACTCTACTAAAATCGGTTGGGCAGCCTTGTTGTTCTCTGACACCATGAAACAAATCTCACTTTATAGAGTAGACTTCAGACACTTTTAAATGACCCTGTATATGTATATTAAAACCTCGTCCTACTTCTGAGTAAATACTTGCCGATTCAACCTTAAACAAAAGACAGAACCCCGCCCATTCTCATTATTTCTCTCCTTCCTCTCCCTCCCCTCTTTATTTCTCTCTTCTCTTTCCTAACCTTTCCCTTTTCATCTCCTTACCCACTCTCTTTTTCTCCCTCTTCTTTCTCTATAGAAGGGTGGAGCGCCTGACCTATCTAGAATGTCCCCTCAGTAGTGCTGCAATTAAAACAACTTTATTAGTCCATTTGTTTACTCAAGCTCGGGAAAATTAGAAATTATTAGGTAGCCAACTTTTTACTGTCATTTTTTTATTCTTCTGTTTTTTAATTCTTTTGTTTTTTCATCTTCCTGAGAAGGAGATGAGGGAAGATTGAAACAAGATGGCGGTATGCAGCAAATTTGGTAAAAACCCATCTAAAATATTTTTCTACCGAGATTTTTGAGCTTACTTATAAGATCATGGTTTACAACAACAACAACAACAAAAATTAATCGTACATAAACGTTATATCTTTTTTTTCTGATTTCATTCCAATCATTATCAATATTCAGTTCCAATAGGTTTGCAAATAATTTAATTAATCGGTAATACTAATGACGAATAATTTGTATATTTACTATCTAATATTCATAGATTTAAACAAAAAATAAAAACAGTTTTTAATTATCATATGAACTCTGAGCTACTTACTCAAAGTGATGCACTACCTACTTACACATACGTACATAAAAAGAAATTGAATTCGGAGCAAAAAATATTTTTTTTACAAAAAAGAACACAATACTTCAGATTTCTATTGTTAGAAATTTCTCGGAAGCAACATTGTCAGGTGAGTCAGATCTTGTCCCTATGCTGTTGTGGTTTTTGCTGATGTGGTTTTCAAAGCACTGAGCGTGTTGTTAAAGCCGAATTGCAAACGAACTAGCTGCCACATATCTATGATATAATTGTATCTCTATACGTTGTTTCTATTTAATTAATAATGTTTTAATTAATAAAAATGGTTTTGGTCAAAACGAGGGAAAACAGAACGGACACAGATGAAATGATACAGTCAATGCGACGCTCCTGCGGACTCTTCGCTACTGCTTTCAGCAGACAGGATTTTTCCTTTTTTTATACAAATTCAAAAGAAAGCTATATAATAATATGAAAATAATAATTTTATATATAAAATCAAAAGTAATCAATCAAAAAACAGAATATACAAGACAGACGTACGATTACAAGCCAAAAGTTGTGCTGTGTACAGTAATGAAATTATAATAGGTACTCGTATATATCAGTTCGATCTGAAAAGGTCTGATTCCTAAGAGTTCTAGACAAATATCAAGTTGTGAAGTTTTTTTTTTTTTTTTTTACTTGTAGAGGTAAATAAATAAATAACTGCTAAAGGTAGGCATAGACAATATAGGTATACAAAATATTAAAGGGGAAATAAGTAACTATATTATAATTTTTTTTAATGGAAGTAACGTGTTTTTAACTTAGATTTTCAACCGTGAATGTGCATAAAAAGTTTGACTTCTGAGAAGAAAAAAAATCATATTCCAGATACTATTTATACGAGGTACCTAATACCTATAATTATGTTATTTTGCATTCTAGGTACCTATAACATTTTAATATTTTTAATTTACAAACCTTAAAAATTACATACCAATTATTTATAATAACCTCTTGTGCCTTGAAACTGTTCCTCTGTTTCCCGGGGGCACGGAAGAGGCTGGCGGATGAAAAGAGATGAAATGATAATATTGACATGATTTTTTCCCTTTACTTCGTCCTCTTTTCTTCCTCCTCCTCCTCCTCTATATTTCCCTCTCCTCCTTTATCTCCTCCACCACTCCTAAGACGACACATGGAGTGGAACCACCTCAGGTCCAGTTAAATGCACAATAAAATTACTCATCTCATGCAACTCGAACCACGGACCTCCAGTTTGAGAGTCTGCTGTCTTTGCGAATTTGTTACTTGGATCAAAATTTATTTAAATATTTTATATTTATACTTGCTGTTTTACCCGTGCTTCGCTACGGACCAGAAAATCCCGATATCTTTTTTTTTTTTTTTTTTTTTCGGCATTGGGCAAAAACAACCTATACAGCTATTTTCTTTATTATTTCCCGATATCTTGAAAATGGTAATAGATATTTTAATTTTGAAAATGAAAAATTCAAAATCTGTTACCGTTTGGGCTGTGGTATTGTAAACAGACAACTAGAGGACATAGTCAGCTAGTCAAACACACACAGATTTGAATTATAAACATAATAATATAGAGATGTAAAATGTAATTTATATACATTGCAGAATGAAAAATGGATATTTTCTAATTATAATTCATACTACCTTGTGGCTATTGCAAATTAGCTTTCCTAGTAACTTGCCACAACTAATATACAAACATAGGAATCCCTGTTCTACTGATTTGTTTTCCTGTGTATCAAAATGATGCTTCCTGTGTTCTTGACACCGCTCCTGGACGTACAGAGTTTGTCGCTTGCAACATTTTGTTTACAGTTGTGCTAGTAATTACGTTAATGTACTCTCTTTTTCTCCCTTCCCTCCCGTTCGTTATATCTCTCCTTTCCTTTTCTATATGTCCCTTCTTTCCTCGCCTGCTTATCCATCTCTCTCTCTCTCTCTCTCCCCCTTCCTCTCTTTCTCTCCCTCTCCCTCCCTCTCCCTCTCCCTCTCTCTCTCTCTCTTTCTCTCTCTCTCTCCCTCTTTCTCTCTGTCTCTCTCTGACCCTCCCTCTCCTCTCTCTCTCTTTCTGACCCTCCCTTCCTCTCTCTCCTCTCCTCTCTCTCTCTCTCTCTTTCCCTCCCTCTCCCTCTCTCTCTTTCTCTCTCTCTCACTCGCCCTCTCTCTTTCTCTCTCTCCCCGTGGTCAAGTGGACTAGTGCGCAGACTCGTACGCAAGGTGACCTGTGTAGTGTGTGCTGGGTCCATTCATAATGACCCTGCAGGTCACCTGGTTGCTATGAGTGATGTCTACAGGCGCAGCGGTGCCATCACGAGAAAGAGTATGGCTATCAAAATGATGAAATTTTTAGTTTCGTAATGCTAAGCTACCAACTAGGTTTGTACAATAATAACCTGCTGTGGCTGCAATGCGATTAACTATCAAAATTTTAGGAGCCTCGTAATGCAGTGTTACAGATTTACGAAGCGAAATATTAATATCAGTTATTAAATATTTATGTTGGTATTATTTTTATGTTAGGTATTACTGTGTCTTCTTCTTTCACTCTGTCTTTTCAAAACCTACTTGGGGTCAGTATTGTTCAACCCTGTCCTAATGGTATCATAAATATAAAGGAGTGCTCAACCACTCGCATGGCAAGCGAGTGGTTAAGCACTCGATTGCTATGGAAAAGTTCCTTGGTTCGATCCTCCGCGCCGACAAGAGTTTGTTTTCTTAATTTTGTTACAATTGTTTGTAAAGGATACCTTTCGGTGCGCTCGTATTGACCCAGCACCTAAATGGGAAATATTTTTTCACTTCTCGCCCATCAGAGGGGAGGCATACTACGGGATGGTCAGTCTACAACACAGACCACAAGCGTCTACAGTAGCTCCTGTTCCATGGCTACGAAATAAAAAAGGCTGTGAAACACTCATCTTTAAAAAATAAAAAATATCTCCTTCTTCTTCTTACACTTTGTCTATAATCCCACTCAAGTAGGGTCGAAATTTCTTTTTTTCGCCAGTTATTCGTTTTTCCAGAATAGGTTTGAATGTTCTCCATATAATTGATATCAATGCCCTGGTAAGTGTCACTTATACCACTATCCTACTAATAGATGTCTAGTCTCATGTTCCTAGAGGGGGACTACCCCACTAGACCTTCCACCTCTGTGTTCAGTTCACTCACACTGGTAAGTGTCACGTATACCACTATCCTACTAATAGATGTCTAGTCTCAAGTAAAGAGTTCCCCAAGGCTTGGTACAGACGCAATATAAAGGCCCTAGCTTTGGTGTTCTTTGGTCTTCCTCCTTTTCTCCCTCGACTTATAATCCTCTCAACTTTCTTCTTTCTATAGTTTTCATTCCTTCTCTTAGCACTTCACATGTCCATACCATTGCAGTCTCTTTTATGTTCTTGCAATTTGGCCTGACAAAGCTAGTATCGTATTATTTTTTAAAACCTCACCCAGCAAGACGTCTAATAATGATAATTACAATTAATTAATGAATTGATCATATTTCAAAAGGAAGTTAAAATACAGTGATCAAACAAATGTCATCTTATTACTAGCAGCTCTGTGTGGATGTAAATGTTAAGGAGAGCGTTGAATTACTGAAGATTCCACAGTCAGGACTTCCTATAAGGAAAATTTTATTTTTATGGAAGAACATAAAATCTTATGATCCTTCATTGCCAGCGACTCAGTCCCAATATACTCAAAACCTCCTCTCTCTCCCCTCTTATATTCCTCTATTATTGTATCCTTAATTCATACCCTTCATCTTTCTCTGTCCTATTCCCCCTCTTTTGTTTATTCTACTTCCAAGTTTTCGTTTTAATATGGACGATGTGATCCCCCCTTCCTCTTCTTCTCCTCCTACAACTTTTAAAAGTTAATAAAGTCGGCCAATATAAGGGGAGATATGCGTCTAGACGAGACGAGACTTTAAGAGCTAATCAGAATGGTAGAGAATGGAAAAATCTTCGTATAATTTTATGTGTATTTATGCTTTTGAATGTTCTCCACATCCAGTAGAACTGATGTTCAGCTAGGATTAGGAGACATAAGGGTAGAGTGGATGAGGAGACACAGAGATAGAGTGGATGAGGAGACACAGGGGTAGAGTGGATGAGGAGACACAGAGGTAGAGTGGATGAGGAGACACAGAGGTAGAGTGGATGAGGAGACACAGGGGTAGAGTGGATGAGGAGACACAGAGGTAGAGTGGATGAGGAGACACAGGACAGGGGTAGAGTGGATGAGGAGACACAGGGGTAGAGTGGATGAGGAGACACAGAGGTAGAGTGGATGAGGAGAACACAGAGGTAGAGTAGATGAGGAGACACAGAGGTAGAGTGGATGAGGAGACACAGAGGTAGAGTGGATGAGGAGACACAGAGGTAGAGTGGATGAGGAGACACAGGGGTAGAGTGGATGAGGAGACACAGAGGTAGAGTGGATGAAGAGACACAGGGGTAGAGTGGATGAGGAGACACAGAGGTAGAGTGGATGAGGAGACACAGGGGTAGAGTGGATGAGGAGACACAGAGGTAGAGTGGATTTTTCTCAAAGTGTTTCTCAATGAGTCTTTTTTAATGTGCCTTCTCAATAACTTAGCATTATTCTGTTGTATTTTACTGTATTTTGTTTATTTTTTTCCCACTTTGCACCATTCCATGGGATCCTGACTCATAATGTAGAGTATGTAGACCTCTGTTGAATAAGTTAGGTTCTCGCCGAATCTATCACCAAGCACTACGGAGCACACCAGAAAGCTAACATTTGAAATGTAAATTCTAAATTGAAAATTTCTCTATTTGCTATTTACTGAAGCGCATGCTGAAGTGGAAATTTAAATGAGCTTCAAAGCTTTCAGTCAGTGGCGATATCAACGAAAGAGGTAAATGTATTTATTATTGTGGGGAGATGTTTTTACTATATCCCTTTGCTATCGATATTTTACTCATATCCCCCCCCCCCCCCAACCCTCCAACTATTAAAAGTAAAAATGAAAAAGGTATACAAAAATATGAATGAAGGAGTTTCCCCCGTGAGTGAGCTGTACACTATCTAGAGTAAACTAGAGACTAGAGGTCTGCTTATTGAGGAATTTACGATGGTTTTCTATCTACTCAGATTAACCTTATTTGAGTAAATTGAAGGCTTCTAAAAGAAAGTTGCCATGGAGACAAAACCAGCGAAGACACTATATTTTCAATAAAAAGTAAAATCTAATCTCTGGAGGCTTACCTCCAGTGCTAGAATTGACGCTGACGTTAGAACCAAGTCTGGGTGAGGTTAGTGTTAATTTTCTAGTATGTTAATTTTCAGCAAGTGGAGGTTAAATTCGTCGTGTTAAATGACCTAGAATACCTAAATGTTAAAGAGAATTCAAGCAGCAAAATAAGACTTGAGAGACTTTACGTTGGACAAGCTATAACCCTTGGCCTGCTTTACCTTTGAAAGCAGAGTAAGTTCATGTACTTGTAGTTAGATAGATATAGATTTTGATGAACATTCAGGTTCAGGTTTCTATCTGTCCTCTTTTGTTCCTTTTGCCTTAATACCTCCGAGCCAAGTATTCATAACAAAGAGAGACACAGAAGGGAGAAAGGGAGAAAAAAGTAAATAAATTTCCCCATGGATTATCGAATATCCCTTATTTCCGTGTATTGTATGTAGGTACCTACTGTTGTTAGCATTTGAAAGTCAGCTCTCTCCCCTGTATGGCTCTCGGTAGTATTCCCTCAACTATCTGACGTCATTTGCATTGCTAACATTTACAATAGTGTACAAGTGTACATATCTTATTGCTTATTGTGTAACTGAACATTGAGATAATTTAGTTGTACCTAAACATTAATAGATTTCTACGAAAATCCACATTTTCCCATGGAAATAGGAATCACCACATTTCCGCAATTACTCGTGCGATGAGATTTCGGCGCTCATGGCGAATATTCATCAAAGAGATGTGCAATTAGACCGCAAAATTTAATCGATCACCACGACGACTGCAAGTTATTCATGAACGCTGTGAAATTTTCGCAATGACCATGAAATGTCAGAAAAAGCTGAAATCTCCGCAGGCGGTTTTCGGAAAAATCGTGACATGTCCGCAACACCACTGACACACATCACATCCACTAAAATATTTCCAAAATGTTTCGTAGATACAGAAACACCTCACACCTTTTCTCGAATTTCTCAAAATTTATATTCATGCTCGCCTTCCTGCGTATTCTTTTTTCTTTTTTCGAATTTCCACTGTTCTTCAGCACAATAGAATAAGCCAGGACGGCGCGGGGCAGGAGTGGGGTATAATTTCAAACCTGGAAATAATAGGTGAAGACAAAGACCGCAATTTCAGCCGCATGCACACCTGGTGCTCACATGACAGGTGCTTCTAAATGCTGAGGAGTGGGAGAGATATATCGAGAGACAAAGAGAGAATAAAAAAGTGGGAGGGGCTGCACCGTTAACTTTAGAAATTACGCTCCGACTCCACACCGTAAATGCCAAACTTTCTAACGGCTTGAGAAGGAAGGGGTGAGGTTCGAAAAATTTCAAAAAAGCCACAAAATTATGGGTGGTTAAAATTTCGTTGGAACGTGTGTTCCGTTCCTGGATCGGTGTGCGAAATTACAACCACTTGATCTCCAAGTGTTATATTCCTCCATGTAACATACAACTACCCTGTACTTAACACACTTACATAGGTACTTCTACATGGGCACAGTAAATAATTTTCAAGTAGGTAACACAAAACTAACTAAATTTTATTTTCCACTCCAAATCAAAGTTACAATGTAAATAACGAGTCAAATTCTAAAAACAATGAAAATCTTTTTGTGGTTTTCTTGTTGTGTTTGAAAATAATTCTTACGTTTCTTACAGCTATTGTTGCTACATTGTTATTTCTTAGATAAGCACGTGGTTTATTTTAAAATCAAATGGTTATATTCTCTTTGCAATACTATCTTCGTGAATAAAAGATTCTGTATTATTGAACAATATTGGAAAGAGTGGACTTTTATAAACGGATTCTTTTGAGAACAGCACGTTTTAGCCGTTAACAAAATTACAAAACACCCCTTCCTCTCCTGATCAGCAACGCAGAAGCTCTTATCTCTGCCATCAAGGTCAAAGAAGATAGAGCTGGTAAAGGAAAAGCTTTCACAAAGAAACTTTCTCTAAATATTTTCCAAGTTTTCCCTCTACATTCTCCAGGAGAAACGAATAAAGTACACACCATGAGGTAAAAAGTGCATTCTACGCGAAACTTTCGCACTAAAAACTGTGACTCACAAAAAAGTGAACGTAAAAAAACCTAATAAAAAACGGAACAACGAAATGGCAGTAGGTACAGAAAGAAGAACATCGTTGGACGAATAAGTTCACATAGCTTAAAGTTCGTGTACTTATAATATTACTCTTCATAATTAATGAGAAAACTTGTAACTTTTTCAGATTATGTCCCCCTTCAGGTTGAGAAACAGGTGCGGGTGAGGGTACAGAACCTAGAAGTAACTGCTCTAGTACTTCACGCGAGGTGCTGGTAGTAGCTATTACCTGAGGATTAGATGTAAGAAGTATAGGGGCGGGGTGCTGGTGGTAGCTATTTTCTGAGGATTAGATGTAAGAAGTATATTGGCGGGGTTCCGGTGCTAGCTATTTTCTGAGGATTAGATGTAAGAAGTATAGGGGTGGGGTTCTGGTAGTAGCTATTTCCTGAGGATTAGATGTAAGAAGTACTATAGGGGCGGGGTGCTGGTAGTAGCTATTTCCTGAGGATTAGATTTAAGAAGTATAGGGGCGGGGTGCTGGTAGTAGCTATTTCCTGAGGATTAGATGTAAGAAGTATAGGGGCGGGGTGCTGGTAGTAGCTATTTCCTGATGATTAGATGTAAGAAGTATAGGGCGGGATGCTGGTGGTAGCTATTTCCTGAGGATTAAGATGTAAAAAGTAGTTTATAGAGATATAATAGTAGAATGGATGGATGGAGAGAAAGAAAAATCTCTTGAGAAGAGATCAATGGGGCGAAGAGCCAAACGCTTTTTTAAAATGAAAAAGTTTTAAAAAAAAATTTCTGTTATATTTTTTATAATCTGAAAAACCATGTACGAAGCCATTTAAGCTTAAAACGGTTTGAAGTTTGTAGTACATATTTTTAAACTTAAACTTTCTTTGGTTTAGGTATACTTTGAAAGCTTTCCCCTCCACATAGAATAATTACATGTTATTTGAATTTTGGTTTGGAACTTAATGATGATTGTGATGACTGACTGACTGACAATGATGATTTATCCCACGGATATCATTTTCTAATATCAAATCTAATTAAAACTATTTTGATTACTTATTACTCTTATAATAACGTTGAAGATTATGCTTAAAAGTTTCCAAAAAATATTATGATTTCTAAATTTTGATGATACCTATATGTTATTCTGAAAATTATAATACATATTATAGTTTGACTTATTGGAAACATAATATTTATTTGGTATGACATAAGAGACATTTCTGATATTCTTCTAAAGATAAATAGAAAATATTCCGTCCCCATATTTTATTATGATTTTTTTTTAAAACATTTTCTTCTATTGTCACATTACAATTGACTATATTATGCTATCTATATGATCTACAAGGTAAAATAAAACTTCCCAGAACAGCTTTCAACCCCTCCAAAGCACACAGGAATAGAAGAAGAATAACCACAAACACCTGAACACAGCAGCAAAGTACCTTCTGACCGGAATGGGATGAAATGGGGAAGATAAATAATCTGGAAGGATGTGGCAGGCACGGGATGAGATAGTGGAGAAGCAAGGAGACGGTGGATGTGGAGGATGAGGGGAGGAGGAACATTAAGGAGGAGATGGAGGTGTAGGCAAAGTGGAAGGGTTAGGGGAGGAAGGAGATAAGGTGGCTATTTGAGTGGAACTCGGCTGAGAGGTATTTTCCTAATGGGACATCCATTTGTCTGTGTCTAAGCCCATCTCATTCCCACAGTGTATCTCTCTCCTTTTCTCTCGTCTACCTTTAATTCTCCTCCTCATTGTCTCCTCTTTCTTCTTCTATTTGGAATTCTTTTTCTTCACATTGGAGTTCTGTTCCACGTTCACTCTTCCTCACAGCATCCTCTCTCCTACGCATTCTTCCCTCTATACCTCTCTCCTCTCTTGTTATTCGTATTCTTTCCCCTCTTCTCTCTCTCTCTCTTCTTTCTGCTTTTCTTTTGTCTCCTGAACACTTTTCATTATCACTGTTGTCTCCAGCCAAGGTAATGTAGGTATAGTTAGGAGACCTGTCTTCGTTGTAGTTTATGGGACTCTTTTGCGCCTTTGAACGTTCACATTGTCTTTGTATACACGTCGGCTATGTGATTAACGAGCCATGGCCCTTTTATTTAAGACTGTATAGCTCTACGGTATATAATGTACTTTTGTATGTACAGTGTACAACTGTACATGTGTACGTACATAATACGGAAATAAATAGTTATAAAGAAAGAAAATTAAATGGTTCTTTATTCAGACTCGGTATACAATTTATTTTGGTGTTAGACTATCAAAAATAATGCTAATCACTGGCAATGACTAAATGGAATGAGTAAATTTGCTAATATAACAGCTTTAATTTAACAAAGAACATCCTCATTTTACCAAGTGACTGGTTTCCAATTATAATATTTTGTAATTGTTATTTTAACGGATAAGCTATGCCAGATCTACATCACATATATGCAAGTATTGTACATTAACCTCTTCTATCTGAAATTTTTCTAAAAGCACCCAGAAAACTTTTTGGTGGAATATTTATTATTCAATCAGAAACGAAAATATTACATACTTGCAATAAGCATCCTCTTAACCATCCATGAAATACTTGCTCATACTCCTATATGCCCGGCCTGGCCCCTCTTTCTCCACCCTGAACTACGCTTCTCCGCCTTGACCTCTCTTTCCCCACCCTAACCTCTCTTTTCCCACCTAACCTCTCCTTCCCCTCCCTGACCCCACTTTCCCCGCCTTGACCTCTCTTTTCCCACCCTAACCTCTCTTTTCCCACCCTAACCTCTCCTTCCCAGCCTTTACCTCTCTTTTCCCACCCTAACTTCTCCTTCCCAGCCCTTACCTCTCTTTTCCCACCCTAACCTCTCCTTCCCAGCCCTTACCTCTCTTTTCCCACCCTAACCTCTCCTTCCCACCCTAACCTCTCTTTCCCCTCCCTGACCCCACCTTCCCCGCCTTGACCTCTCTTTCCCCGCCTAATCCCGCCTCGCCTTTTCTCACCGGTGGTTACATCATTCTCGCCTCCTCCTGTATTGATGTCGAGGAGCTTTGTTTACCAAATCTCTCCCAAATACATTGGAATCCGAGTATCTATTGTTTCTTTGTTTCGCCTCCGAGTGTATTGTGTTGAGCGTGGAGATTGCTTTTTGTTCTTGAGACTTGGGAAAGTCCAGTAATGGACTCCGCTGGAGAAGCACCAGGCCTGACTGGGCTACACTTTGAAACGACAAGGGCAAAAGTCCTTTTGGTTGATTCCTGTCCTAGGTGTGCTCTTACACTGGTCCTCATGAAAGCTCGCTCCATTAATGTCCACGAACTTTGAGAACTCGAATCATTGAAGTCCATTTGGCGAAATGTAAATAAAAAAAATCTTTGGCGCCCAAGTTGACATCCAGCTATAAAATATGTGTGAGTAGAGGTGGCAAATTCAACCAACCTGAACCATGAGTAAGAGGCTGATGAATGCCGACTATTAAAAGTAAGTTTGAAAAAATGCCATGTGAAAGAAAAATAATGACATACCTACCAAAGGGTTTGTTGTGTCACAGTGAGAAACCAGTTTGTTCAAAGCTTTGGGAGGGACATGTTATTGAGTTTATTTCAACGAAACTTGAAATGGCATAAAATTGCTTTAGCTAAAATTTCAACCCACTTGATATCGTTCCTGCTCGGGGTTCGATCTCTTCCTATCATCCGCTTTGGCTTTTATCTTCTTCAGCTTTAACAAAGTTGGAGAGATACTTTGAGGTCCGCTGTCTTTTGTTCTTAACTTTAGTAATTACAAGAGCGAGGGAGATACTCTCATTCCAGTTCTGTCCTATTTGTAGCATTGTGAACCTCTGGATTGAATACAACACAGTGGTGGGAGGCGTGACTCTTGAGGTGTTTGCACCACTGTGAGGGTTCAAATCCAGCCAACACATGATATTTTATATTTTGTCCTCAATGAGGGGATTTTTTTTCTAGCGCTTTATACCTTGACATTATACAGGTCGTTTGCGCTGGGGGAGAAGATTTTTCATCATTCAGCAACTTCAAAAGTAACTTTATAAAAATGATGTAACACTCATGAGAGAGAAGGAGAGAGAGAGAGAGAGAGAGAGAGATAAAGAGAAAGAGAAAATAAGGTGGGGGAGAATATATAAATATATAAAGAAGAAATAGGAAAGCCCTGTGGTAATGAAAATTGCAAGTGAGAAGAAGAGGGAGAGAGAGATTGAAATGAGAAAGAGGGAAGATAATACGCAAAATAAAAATTGGAATTGCGAGAGAAAAATTGATGGGAAGAGAATGTCGATGGAGATAAATTATGGAAGGAGCAGAGGAAGAAGAGGGGAGGAAGAAGAGGGGAGGAAGAAGGGGGATAAAGCTTACGAGAAAATTAGGTAGAAAATTATTATTTCCATAAAAATGAAAATGCTGAAATGTACAGGTTTTTTTTGCATGTTACCTCTCTCTCTCACTCATATTCATATTATCTTCTCTTATCCCCTTCTTTTCTTATGGACTCCTCTTTCTCCTCGCTATTTTCTTTATATCCTTACTATCTCTCTCTTTCTCATTCTCTCTCTCTCTCTCTCTCTTTCTCTCTCTCTCTCTTTCTTTCTCTCTTTCTCTCTCGCGCTCTCTCTCTCTTTCCAGATTTGTACTTTAATATCTCCGCGTTTCATGTGCCAATATCTCGGCTAAAGATTTACAACTGGATTGTCGTTGGAGTCCTTGCCAAAAACAATGAAACCCGGATATTTCGCTAACGATATTTCCGATAACATCACAGTTATACTAGACTTATTATACTATGGTGAATTAAACCAACTATGGTTTATCTCTGTACAATATTAAAAGGAAAAATACTTTATAAATAACACCTTGTGATAAACTTAGCAACATTGGATTCATAATCTTAAGATCGGTGCTTCGAGTCCCAAGGTAATTCTCTGCCAATGTCACGCCTGGATGAAAGATAATGGTTGAACATTGGGTTAGCTCGAAAAACGCACATTGCTTCGAATAATTTGGCCATGCCTCGGATTGATTGAAACTGAAAGAGAACTTAGAAAAGCCCACTGGATTCTACCACGTCTCAGATGGATGTAAAAGTTTTTAAGTTATCATATTTGCGTTAATCACTTTCGTGATGTCACGAAAGTGATTAACACAAAAATATGATAACTCGCTTTACTAAATCTACGCTGAAACCGGGACTTGAACCGCCGACCTCCAGGTTACAAGTCCGCCGCCTTATCGATCAAGCTACTGAGGTCGGTTCTCAGATGGATGAGCCAAGGACTTGGCGAACAGAAGGTGATGCGAGTTACCACATGGAATCTCTACCCATGGTCGTTTCGTTTTGAGGAGAGGAGTCGAACAGGCTAAAACCAATTCCGGGCTGTGGCGCTGGCTTTTCCCGGCCCCACTCAGGCTGGGTGAGGTCAATGTGAGTAGCAGGTTTGTGAGTTTCCTGCGAATGGAGGGTAAAACCCCCGTCGTGATATGACCATGACAGTTGAAAGCGACGTTAAACCCCACTTAAAAAAAAAACATAATATACAGTCGATGGACATTAGGGATATTAGGGAAAGCTTGATATAAGAGAACCATTCCAGGTCGGATGAGTCGGATTCAATTTACCTCTCTATGACCTTGTTCTAAGAAAAACCTGGATATAATAGAAAAAAGTTCAGTTAATTATCTGCTACTTAATATTTTTTTATTTTTGTTAGTATTGATTATGGTATGGGGAACGAAATATATATGGCAGGAATAATAAATTTGTAATACCAACACACCCCTATGTTCGCTATAATGAGAATTAGGAAGTCACAGGCGTACAATGGAGTCCTGCCCGCCCCCTGTTTACTGCAGTAAGTCAATGGCGAGGAGCCTGCCATAAAATAAAACATTATAAATCCAGTAGGAGTTTTATGCGTTTCCTGTCATAACATTTTTGAGAATTTGCATGCTGTGCAATAATTCTTCTAACTACCTCGCGAATTTTCGTCATTAAATCATAGGCAAAACTAATAATTCCACAGCACACTTATTACCCAACATTATACATGTCTCAATGTTCCGTGTCCAAGGAGGTTAAACCGGGTTGAGAAAAGTGACACACTAAGCAGAGGATGTCTCGTTCAAAAATGCGAGATAGAAGATTATATTGGTTTAAAAAAAAAAAAAAAAAAAAAAAAAAATTGAAGACTTTCTTGGTCGAGATAGGAGACTATCTCGGCTTGGTTCATAGGGCCTTGGTCAATTATTATTATCTGACCTGGTTGCAGGGTTTTCCATGAAACCATTACAATGAACACTGCGGCCTAATTAGGTCTATTGTGACCAGTTGATTCTATTTGGGTTTGTCCTGATTGAGATAGATAGTTGGGACGGGGGTTTTACCCTCCATTCGCTGGGAATCGTACCAGCTACCCATATTATCCTCACCCAGCCGCCTTGGTGAATTAGTACAATTGAATCTGAAAATAATAGAACGCAAGGGACCAGATTTTATTCTCTTTTAATTTGCAAGTTTCTCTCATAAAGAGGTAAATTGAACCTGGATGTTGATCTCTTACATGGAGGCTTCTCTTACATCCAGTTCTCTATAAATCCAGGTATCTCTTACATCCAGTTCTCTTATATGCAGGCTTCTCTGACATCCAGTTCTCTTATATCCAGGTTTCTCTTACATCCAGTTCTCTTATATCCAGGCTTCTCTTACATCCAGTTCTCTTATATCCAGGTTTCTCTTACATCCAGTTCCCTTATATCCAGGTTTCTCTGACATCAAGTTCCTATAAATCCAGGTTTCTCTTACATCCAGTTCTCTTATATCCAGGCTTCTCTTACTTCCAGTTCCCTTATATCCAGGTTTCTCTGACATCAAGTTCCTATAAATCCAGGTTTCTCTTACATCCAGTTCTCTTATATCCAGGCTTCTCTTACTTCCAGTTCCCTTATATCCAGGTTTCTCTGACATCAAGTTCCTATAAATCCAGGTTTCTCTTACATCCAGTGCTCTTATATCCAGGCTTCTCTTACATCCAGTGCTCTTATATCCAGGCTTCTCTTACATCCAGTTCTCTTATATCCAGGCTTCTCTTACATCCAGTTCTCTTATATCCAGGCTTCTCTTACATCCAGTGCTCTTATATCCAGGCTTCTCTTACATCCAGTTCTCTTATATCCAGGCTTCTCTTACATCCAGTTCTCTTATATGCAGGCTTCTCTTACATCCAGTTCTCTTATATCCAGGTTTATCTTACATCCAGTGCTCTTATATCCAGGCTTCTCTTACATCCAGTTCTCTTATATCCAGGCTTCTCTTACATCCAGTGCTCTTATATCCAGACTTCTCTTACATCCAGTTCTCTTATATCCAGGCTTCTCTTACATCCAGTTCTCTTATATCCAGGCTTCTCTTACATCCAGTTCTCTTATATCCAGGCTTCTCTTACATCCAGTTTTTCTTATATCCAGGCTTCTCTTACATCCAGTGCTCTTATATCCAGGCTACTCTTACATCCAGTTCTCTTATATCGAGGCTTCTCTTACATCCAGTTCTCTTATATCCAGGCTTCTCTTACTTCCAGTTCTCTTATATCCAGGTTTCTCTGACATCAAGTTCCTATAAATCAAGGTTTCTCTTACATCCATTTCTCTTATATCCAGGCTTCTCTTATATCCAGTTCTCTTATATGCAGGCTTCTCTTACTTCCAGTTCTCTTATAGCCAGGTTTTTCTTACATCCAGTTCTCTTATATCCAGGTTTTTCTGACATCAAGTTCCTATAAATCCAGGTTTCTCTTA